>CM057347.1:321696431-324096431 GCA_030015575.1 Agapanthus africanus
TAGAGAACTGCTATCTGACAATAGGTATATATACCATCTAGGAGTTCTCAGCGAGTTCTGTTCGGTGTACCCATTCTCCAATGAGCACCTGTGTACAATCTTTGATGTCAAACATCAATGGTTGTGGAATCAACCATCGCCCCCAGGGTCAAGAAATGTACATACTAGTCTAATCTGGTAATACCGATGCCCTGTCTCGATATACCCTCGACTAGGAACTATTGAAGGATATGCTTGTAGACTGCCCAGGTCCCACCAGTATGATCTCGTCATAATCCTGGTAGTCAAGCATAGTCCTAAGGGCTTCATCAACACATCACATGTTATGATAAAGATAAACCAGATAGCATACTATCATTTCGAGCAAAGATTGTTTCTGTACATATACATGCCTAGTATCCTATACAATACAGGCCTCTAGGGCATACATATCCAACAATCTCCTACTTGCACTAAGGCCTGTAATTAATGCAGTAAGTACCGGCTAGAACCAGTTTCCGGCGTACCGCATGCCCAACAGCTCAAACAGTTTCTCAAACTGTACTTGAGGAATAGCCTTAGTGAATGGATCTGCTGTGTTGTCTTTCGTGTCTACTCTCCGTATCTCGATTTCCTGGCGATCCACTATCTCCCTGATGAGGTGATACCGCCTCAAGATATTTCAGGATTTCTGATGGGACCTCAGTTCCTTTGCCAAAGCCATGGCTCCATTGTTATCGCAATACAGAGGTATTGGATTAGCAATGAATGGAACCACTTGAAGTTCTGAAATGAACTTCCTCATCCAGACCGCTTCTTTTGCGGCATCATTAGCAGCAATATACTCAGCTTCCATCGTGGAGTCAGCGACGGTATCTTGTTTGGAACTCTTCCAACATACCGCCCCTCCATTTAGAGTAAATACAAACCCTGAGATGGACTTACTATCATCCCTGTCGCTCTGGAAGCTGGAGTCGGTAAAGCCCTCCATTTGGAGATTTCCGTTACCATACACCAAGAACATTTCTTTAGTTCTTCTCAAGTACTTTAGAATGTTCTTCACAGCAGTCCAGTATTTCTCCCCTGGGTTGGATTGATACCTGCTTACTGCACTTAGTGCATAAGCTACATCTGGGCGAGTACATTATAGATCCTACTGCCGAAGCATAGGGTATAATGCTCATGCGAGCCCTCTCCTCATCAGTCTTTGGAGACATCTCTTTGGAGAGGGTGATCCCATGACAAGCGGGTAAATTACCCCTCTTGGAATCTTCCATACTAAACCTCTTTAGTATGGTGTCAATATATCTCGATTGGGACAATCCCAATAATTTCTTAGATCTATCTCTATAGATCTTAATCCCCAGAATGTACGAGGCATCACCCAGGTCTTTCATGGAGAACCTCTGCGATAAGAATAGTTTGACCAATTGTAGCATAGGAATATCATTTCCTATCAAGAGAATGCCGTCCACGTACAATACGAGGAATGTAACAGTACTCTCTACAATCCTTTTATAAATACATGGTTCATCCACATTTTTGATAAAACCCAACTCTTTGATTGTATCATCAAAGCAGATGTTCCAACTCCGTGATGCCTGCTTTAATCCATAGATGGATTTAAGCAGCCTGCATGCTTTTCCGCTGCTCCCACTATCAATGAAGCCCTCTGGCTGATCCATAAAAATGCATTCTTCTAAATCACCATTTAGAAATGTCGTTTTAACATCCATCTGCCAGATCTCATAATCATAGTAAGCAGCTATAGCAAGCAAGATCCGAATGGATTTGAGCATCGCGACTGGTGAAAAAGTTTCTTCATAGTCCAAGCCCGGTCTTTGACGAAATCCTTTTGCTACCAGCCTAGCTTTATAGGTCTCCACCTGACCATCCACACCAATCTTTCTTTTAAAGATCCATTTGCACCCTATGGGTTTTACTCCAGAAGGTGCAGCCTCCAAAGTCCATACTTTGTTGGTGTGCATGGATTCCATTTCGGATCTCATGGCATCCAACCATTTCACTGAGTCACCACTCGTGATAGCTTGCTGAAAACTAGTAGGGTCATCATCATCCATGATGCAACCTTCTCTATCGCCGTCAATTAGAAAATCGTAGTATCTATTAGGTGGGCGAGAAGTCCTACTAGATCTACGGAGTGGCTGAGGTATGTCAGGTTCTATTGAAACCTCAGGTTCATCGGTAATGGTTTGTGCATCTGGAACTTCTTCCAGTTCTACCGCATTGCCAACAGTATCATTTGTAAAAAATTCATTTTCTAAAAATGTGGCATACTGAGAAACAAACACCCTTTGTTCCTCCTTGTGGTAGAATAGATATCCATACGAGTGTTTTGGATATCCCACAAATTTACACAAAACCGATCGTGTCTCAAGTTTGTCTGGATTCTGCTTTTTCACATAAGCCGGACAACCCCATACCTTAACTCTTTTAAGAGATGGTCTCTTCCCATACCATATCTCATATGGAGTGGTAGACACGGTTTTGGTCCGAACCCTATTCAATAGATAAATCGCAGTCTCCAATGCGTGCCCCCAAAATTATATTGGTAACTCAGCATCACTCATCATAGATCGTACCATATCTAATAATGTGCGATTCCTCCTTTCCGATACACCGTTGTGCTGTGGTGTATACGGAGGAGTGAGCTGAGAGAGAATCCCATTCTCTTTTAGGAAATCTAGAAACTCTGAGCTTAGATACTCACCTCCACGATCCGATCGAAGTTTCTTGATACTTAAGCCTGTTTGTTTTTCTACTTCAGATTTATACTCCTTGAACTTTTTAAAGGCTTCGGACTTATGTTTCAACAAGAACACGTGCCCGAATCTCGATAAATCATCAGTGAAGGTTATGAAGTATGAAAAACCACCTCCATCATGTGTAGACATTGGTCCACATACATCACTATGTATGAGGCCTAAGAGTTCAGTAGCTCTCTCTCCGTGTCCAGTAAACGGAGTTTTGGTCATTTTACCTTTGATGCAAGACTGGCAAGTCGCATAAGATTTATATTCAAACGAGTTTAAATATCCATCTTTATGTAGCTTGGTTAGTCTTGTTTCATTAATATGACCTAGTCTACAATGCCAAATGAAAGCTTCATTTATGTCTGAAACCTTTCTTTTGTTTCCGTGTTGTATATGAAAAACTGTATGCTGATTTAGGATGTATATCCAGTTATTTAATGTTCCATACCCAATCAACTCTTGATTAAGGTTAATGTTCATAACATTAGATTGCAATACAAAATTATATCCAGCATTGTCCAACAACGATACAGATATAATATTACATAACATCGAAGGTACAAAATAACATGGGTTCAAAACCAATATAGAACCCGACAGCAAACCAAGATGATACTCTCCCACTGCAGTAGCATGTACTGAGGAACCATTCCCAACCCGGAGAGTGTGATCACCTTTCTTCAACAACCTGCTATTTCTCAACCCCTGCATACAATTGCAGATATGAGATCCTGATCCAGTATCTAATACCCAGGAAGCAGAGTTAATTGAAAAACAGTTTTCTGTTACAAACACACCTGAAGTGGAAGCATCACCATGCTTCTTCTTCTGGAGGTCGGCCAAGTATTTAACACAGTTTCTCTTCCAGTGCCCAGTCTGGTGGCAGTGGAAACATTCCCCATAACCTGTCACAGCAGCCCCTTTCTTGTCCCTTCCCGATGCCTTTTTCACTCCGCCTCTCTGCTTGATGGGATTCTTCTTCTTCTTCTTTCCCTTGGCCTTGGCTTTCGGGATGGAGGAAGAAGATGTCACAGCAATAAGAGCGGGAGTTTTCGCTACCTGTAGCGTGCTCTCTGCACTCCTCAACATATTGAGGAGTTCTGGTAAAGACTTCTCCATTTTGTGCATGTTGAAGTTTACAATGAATTGAGCAAAGGCAGGGGAAAGGGACTGTAGAACAATATCAACATACTGTTCGTTCTCCATGGTCCAACCCAGGTCCTCAAGTTCTTCGATAAGTCCAATCATCTTCAATACATGGTCACCTACAGACGTGCCAGCAGCCATCCGCATCTGAAACAACTTTCGAGATGCCTCGTATCGGAGAGTACGAGATTGCTCTCCATACAACTCCTCTGTATGGAGAAAGATGGATTGGACATCCATCTTCTCGTGCTGCTTCTGATGTTCATTGTTCATAGAAGCTAGCGCGAGGCACTTGGCTGTTGCGCAGTCTGTATCCCATTTCTTGCGGATTTCTTTATCCGCAACTGAAGAATCAGGGCCTGGGCTAGGAGGGGCTGGAGTAGTCAGGACGTATCCGACCTTATCATATGTCAGGGCAATATTCATGTTCCTTAGCCAATCTTTGTAATTCGGTCCAGTGAGTTTGTTTTTGTCTAATAAAAGTTTAAGTCCCGACATCGGTATCTGCTATTAGGAGATAGAAAAGAAGTCATTCAGCGATTGCTCTTGCATAATTAGATTGGTTATTAATCTTATCTAATTGTTGTCTCCCACTGCTTTTATTAAATTTTCCTTCAAACCTAAAAAGAAAACTAGCCAGGATAAATTGCAATCTACAAGTTCGCTAACCGAAAAGTGCAAAATTCTCCCGGGAGTAACTTTTACTCACAGTGGGATCGGGATCCAACTATCATATAGAAGGTATGCAATCTCATTGCAAATCTCAACTCTTTGAAATTCCCGATATAATTTTTACCCTTAGTGACTTATGACCTTAACTATGGTCAACAAATCATAAGTACTAGTCAAGTTCAACCCGCCATTTCGTGATTGATTTAGACCCACCCACATGACCCTTTGTTAGTGTATATGCCCTAGAGGCCATTACTGTATCATACTAGTTTGTATATTACTTAATGGATGCTTGGGATATTCACCTTGTATATACAATCTTGCTCAAAATAGTAGTATGCTACTTGGTTTGTTTCTACTTCAATGTGTACTTGTGTTTATTTCAGTATATCACTTATACGCATTAGTGGAGCCCTTAGGATCTTTGCTTGATTACCAGCGTTGTGATGGCAGTCACACTAGTGGGGGCTGGGTAATCTATAAGCACATCCTTATTCAGGTCCCTGGTCGCAGGACTATCGAGACAGGGCATCGATACTCCGGAGTAGACCAGCGCATGCGCTTCTCATCCCAGTGTGGGAGACGGTCTGTCCCACAGCCGTCAGTACGTCGTACTTGAGATAGTATGCGGGTGCTCGTTAGGTTACGGGTACACTGGACAGGACTCGTCGGGAACTGACTAGTTGGTATTATACCTATCGTCAGTTATCAGTTCCCAGGTGACATGAGTACAGCTTAGTCCGCTGACTTGACACTGTCACTTCGCCTCGGGTGTGTTCCCACTGTACTTTGATCACTACCCTACCACGGCTCAAAGGAGTCGTGCAAACAGGTGGTAGTTGGGTGCAGTCCCGAAGCACTTGGAGGCAGTGACGGTTAGACAGGATTCGTCTCTCCCGGTATTGGGGGTTGACATCGCGCTGTGTCTAGGAGAGCCATTACACGAGTAGTCCCTGGCCAGGGCAAACGAGATATACTGGTAGGTTTCCAGTGTTATCTCAGGGTGTATTGGGCTTCACTCCGGCACGACTTGTACCGCTATTGGGGGACTGACGTTTACCGCCCCCTAGGCCCGCCATGCGATGTATCAGACGAACAGACCGGACTGTATGGAGAATGTCACACTCAGGCTCAGTAGGAGTTCAGATGGGTTTCGCCTCGTCGGTCTTCTTGTCGGCATTACCTGGGGACCGTTACGCACAGCTAGTGCCGCTTGCGGTCTGTGGTTAAACCCACTGCCAGCGTAGTGTCGAGTCTTTAGAGTCCCACACAGAAAGCTTTTCGCCTTTAGGCAAAAGAGTAGAGGTCGCATGGTATTGCGACAGGTCGCATGGTTTTGCGACAGGGTTCGGTCACATCCGTGCACTTGTGCACGTACAGTGTCCGGACAGTTTACACTAGCGGGCTTTGGTTTAAGCCAGATCCTAGTGTACCTTATGGGATTGGATTTATCCAGTTTGCATTCGTGTTCCTCGGAACGCGGATGCGGGTGTGTATGCACAGTTGACAGGGAGGCAGAGGCAGTGGATTCTCATTAGGGTTGTTGACAGTTGACCGTTGACTTTTGACTTTTTGCTCAACCCTAATGAGAATATGATTTGTGATTAACTATTATATTAATTAAGTATTATGGTGATATGGTTGTTGACTTGTTGACTTTTGTTGACTTGTTGACTTTGGTGACTTGTTGACTTTTGTTGACTTGTTGACCGGTTGACTAGGCTTGACTAGTTGACCATAATGATGACCATGGTTATCATTTCATGCCAAAGACTTTTTTCTTGCTTGCTTTTTTGAGTAAAATGAGTGCATGATATGATAACCTTATGGTTGCTTCTAACCATCACCAAAAGACTTTTTTGATATGATGAGTTATGATCACTTTGGATTATGAGAGGGTGAAAGGAAAAAGAGAGCCTCATTCTTTCTTGCTCATTCTCTCTCTTGTTCTTGAGCTCTCCCCTTGCTCTCACCCTCAACCTCTTGCTCCCTCTCTTGATCTATGGTTCTCTTGTCTCATGAGTTGAGAATCAAGAACCATAGATAAAATCCCATTCTATTTCCTCTCTACTCATTCTAGTTCACTAGGTTTAGCAAACCAAGTGAACTAGTTTCTTCAAAGACCGAAGAAGGAGCTAAAGGTTGGAGCTTTCAAGTGGATCTATCTTCGGCGTACGGAGACGACGAGAAGGAGCCATCGGACCACCACCGGAGCTTGAAGACGAAGGAGTTCAAGACAAGCTAGGTATAACCATCTCTATCCGAGTAGCTAAATATCTTTAGCTTAGTATGCTAGTTTTAGTTTAGGTAAAGATCCCGACCTAGCTTAGTCCATGTTGCCTCTTGCGTTAAAATTTTGATTTTATACCGTTTCCGCCTCCCCGTAAGAACCGGGGGTCGCAACGTGGACTTACAGTGGTATCAGAGCCTAACTAAACTTAAACTAGCTTGGTAGTGAAGTGTAACGAAGTTCGGAACCGAAAAAAATCACAAAACCGGATAATCACAAAAACTGAGTTTCTGTTGAAATTTTTTCTGCTCAAAATGAAAAACTTTATACTCCTAAATTCGGCTCAGGGTTTTGTGTGAACACCCAAGAAAAACGATACAGTGATTCGCCTAAAGTGCCGCGCTTCCGCCGCGTGATCCTTCTTAGACGCCGCGGAACCGCCGCGACTTGGTGTCTTCTCTGCATCGTTTTTCGTGCAGTGTGTTTGTGTGTTGGTTTTGGGATTTTTAAAATATATTATATGTGCCCAGATTTTCCAGAAAAGAATTTTCCTTTTGGGGTCCTATAATTCCGTATTTTTTCCGAACTTCACTGCACTTTGACTATGATGGTTATATCTGTGATGCTTGCATGTATTGAACGTCGGCTAATCGCTATAAGTCGATTAGTCGGGGTTATACATGATCTGTAATGTGCTGGAATGTGTATATGAATGTGTTGGACTGTCGCGGGTGAATAGCCGGGGTGGATGTGAGATGAGCTTTTGTTTTTCTTTCATTCATTGTAAATGTAAATTGATGTAATAATATTATTTGTTTGGCCGCACAACCGGGTCGGGGTTGTAGCCGTCATTGTATAATTCTTTTTACTGTTTTTGCTCCTAGGATAGACCCATGGAGGGGTGCACAAACTACCGAGTACTTGGCGGGTAGTTTGCCGCACCCGTAGGGGTCTTGGGTGGGGTATTTGGCTATTCACCGCGACCGTGTTATCCGCTTTTCGTTTCAGGCTCGAAAGGATTGCGGATTGCTAGTATATCCAATGCATTCATCTGTGATCTGTAATGTCTATCATTGCTTACTATTTAGGCGTTGCTTATGTTTTACAGACGCGCTAGCCCAGCCCCCGCTCTGTCGTTAGTTAAGTAACCTAACGGGTAATGACGGGGCCCAGTGGCGAATGCGAATGGCATAAGCGTACGTCATATTTTGGTTGTTTTCTGCAATGGTAGGGTTAAATGATGGGACGCATTAAAAGTACTAATGCAAGAATATCACGCATTAAAAGAACTAATGCAAGATAATAAACCAAGTTAAAGTCGTTGGAACACTTTCGAAAAACCACTCGGTTCTTTTCAAAATAACTTTTAAATGCGGAGCTTGAGCCACTCCTTCTAAAAGCTATCTCGTTCCATCGATTAAATCAAGTTCACTACGTTCACGGTTTCGCCAAAACCATCCGTAGCCTTCCGTCGTTTCACATGAATAGTCAATAGTATTCAAGCTGTGTTTGTTGGCCAAAGTCAAGGCACAGTGATTGGTAGCTATTGGGTATTCATGTGCAGCATAGATAGATGCGTTGGTTTGGAACAGTCGTACTGCCTTGTTGGCCAAAGTCAAGGGTAGGTGCGGGTGGATTCAAATTAACCTGGAGAACGACGGGCAGAACTTGACATGTGACTTATGATTTGTTGGCCAAAGTCAAGGTCATAAGAGCATGGGGCAAAAATCCACATCGGGAGTTTCATAAGTACTGAAACTTGCTAGATTTGCATACCATTTGGAGTGTGATGATTCTGGTAGGATTCCTTCAGTTTCGTCACGCGATGATATTTGGATCCCGATCCTACTGTGAGTATATGCTACTCCTCGGGAAATTTCTCACTTAACGATCAATGCTATAAACCTAGTAGGTGCCTAGAAAGGTGTTAGCGGGGCTACGCCCCCAGGGAAAAGAGGTTCTCTAATTAAGGAACTTCGCGAAAGCGTTGGAAAACCTCCCTCGAAGTACCGACACCGGCCTGGCTGAACGGTTAAGCAAGTATTGTACGGTGGGATTGATCCTGACTAATTCTTCCTTTATGGTTTGAGGAGGGATTCGAGAAACAGTGGGAGCCATCCTGTTTAGACAAACTAAAAACCACTCTAAACTTGCAAGAGCATCATGCTGAGTGTTTCTTCTTCTCTCTCCTAATTGCAGCGACCAATCAACATGACTGGACTTAAGTTACTCCTAGATAAAAACAAACTGACAGGGCCAAACTACAAAGATTGGCTCAGGAATGTCACGATAGCAATCACTTATGACAAGCTGGGGTATCTTCTTACCACCAAAGCTCCCCCTGTCCCTGGTCCAACTTCCAGTGTCGCGGATAAGGAAATCCGCAAGACTTGGGAGATTGATAGCGCGAAGGCCAAGTGCCTCCTGCTTGCCTCGATGGACAATGAACATCAGAGGAGGCATGAGAATATGGACATGGAGTCCATATTGCTCCATACAAAAGAACTGTATGGAGAGCAATCACGTATCGCAAGATACGAAGCGTCGAAAAAGTTATTTTCGACAAGAATGGCCGTCGGATCATCAGTAGCCGAGCATGTGCTAAAGATGATCGGCTTCATTGAGGAGCTCGCTGACCTAGGGATCACATTGGAGAGTGAGCTATATACGGATATAGTTCTCCAGTCCCTTCCTTCCACTTACGCCCAGTTTATACTGAACTTCAACCTACAAGAAAAAGAGGTTGAACTATCAGAGCTCCTCAACATGCTGAGGAGCGCAGAGGGCACCCTACAGAAAGGTAGGGAAACATCCACTTTGTTTGTAGGAGGATCATCTTCTTCTAGGTCCAAGGCGAAAGCCAAGGGAAAGAAGAAGAAGGCCCCCGCCAAACCAAGGGGCGGTGTTGGTAAAGTGGATACGAAGGGAAAAGGCAAAGCAACAAAGATAGCGGGGAAGCTTGTGGATAAAGAAGAATGCTTCTATTGTCATAAGAAAGGACACTGGAAGAATGATTGCAGGGCCTGGAAGGCCAGAACACAGGAATTGAAGCAGGTTGCAGCTTCAGCTTCAGGTGTGTATGTTATTGAAAATTGTCTTTCAATAAACTCTACTTCCTGGGTATTGGATACCGGATCAGGATCTCATATCTGTAATTCTTTGCAGGCGTTGAGAAACCGTAGGGTTTTGAAGGCAGGTGACATGACCCTCAAAGTTGAGAACGGAGCTAGCATGGATGCTAAAGCCGTGGGGGACTATCACCTGGGAATGTCAGATGGACATGTTTTGGTTTTGCGTAATTGCTTTTTTGTACCCAACGCAACTTGTAATATCATTTCTGTATCTTTAGTTTCTAAAGAAGGTTATGAATTTGCGTTTGTAAGTAATGTTGTAAACATTCACCTTAATCAAGTTTTGATTGGGTCAGGTACATTGAGTAATGGTATATACGTGTTAAACCAACCACAGATTTTCAACGTCCAGAATACACACAAAAGAAAGTCTCCGGAAATAAATCAGACTTTCTTATGGCATTGTAGATTGGGTCACATCAATGAGAGAAGGTTGACTAAGTTACATACAGAAGGATATTTGAATGCGTTCGAATATCAATCGTATGCCACTTGTCAATCTTGTCTCAAAGGAAAGATGATAAAGACTCCGTTTACTGGACATGGAGTAAGAGCGAGCGAGCTCTTGGGACTCGTACACAGTGACGTGTGCGGTCCAATGTCTACACATGCCCGAAGCGGACATTCTTACTTCATTACTTTTACGGATGATTTCTCAAGGTACGGTTATGTCTTCTTGATGAAACATAAGTCCGAGGCCTTTGGAAAATTCCAGGAGTATAAGAATGAAGTAGAGAAACAGACCGGCAAAAGTATTAAGATTCTAAGATCGGATCGAGGAGGAGAATACTTAAGTGCCGAGTTCCTGGACTATTTAAAAGAGAACGGAATTCTCTCTCAGCTTACTCCTCCATACACCCCGCAACATAACGGTGTATCGGAGAGACGGAACCGCACCCTGTTGGATATGGTGCGGTCTATGATGAGTAACGCTGAGTTACCGCGATCATTCTGGGGATATGCGCTAGAATCAGCCGCATACCTTTTGAACCGAGTACCTACTAAGACCGTGCCTACTACACCATATGAGATGTGGTGTGGGAAGAGACCCTATCTTAAGCACATTAAGACATGGGGATGTCCGGCTTTTGTCAAAAAGCAGCATGCGGACAAGCTCGAGGCACGCTCAGTACAGTGCAAGTTTGTGGGGTATCCAAAGAACTCAAAAGGATATTTCTTCTACTGTGAAGAGGAACAAAAAGTTCTTGTTTCTCGTCATGCCTACTTCTTGGAAACTGAGTTTTTGGAAAACCAGATAGGTGGGAGCACAGTAGAACTGGAAGAAATTCCAGAACCACGGACTGTTACTGAAAGTTTAGTGGGACCAGAAGGTTCGGAAGAACAGGACATTCCTACGCCGCTCCACAGAAGTAGTAGGCAGTCTCATCCGCCTGAGAGATACTACGGTTTTCTCATAGACGGGGATAGAGAGGATTGCATCATAGATTATGATAAGCCTACTAGCTTCCAGCAGGCCGTTCAGAGCGTTGACTCAGTGAAATGGCTGGATGCAATGCGGACCGAAATGGAGTCCATGTACACCAACAAGGTATGGACGTTGGACATTGCTCCAGACGGGGTAAAACCCGTAGGATGCAAGTGGATCTTCAAAAGGAAGATTGGTGTAGATGGACAGGTTGAGACCTATAAAGCTAGGCTGGTAGCAAAGGGTTTTCGTCAAAGACCTGGCTTGGACTACGACGAAACCTTTTCTCCAGTAGCCATGCTAAAATCCATTCGGATCCTTCTTGCCATTGCTGCCTTCCACGATTATGAGATCTGGCAAATGGACGTAAAGACAGCTTTTCTAAATGGAAATTTAGAGGAGTGTGTCTATATGGACCAGCCAGAGGGTTTCATTCAGAGTGGGAGCAGCGGAAAGGTGTGCAAGTTGCTTAAGTCCATCTATGGACTAAAGCAGGCATCGCGGAGTTGGAACATCTGCTTTGATGAGACGGTCAAAGAATTTGGCTTTATCAAAAATCCAGATGAACCATGCATCTATAGTAGATTTGTAGCGAGAACTGTAGTATTCCTCGTTTTATACGTGGATGACATTCTCTTAATAGGAAATGACATTCCTATGCTACAATCTGTCAAGGGGTTCTTGTCACACAGGTTCTCCATGAAAGACCTGGGTGATGCCTCATACATTCTGGGTATCCGGATCTACCGTGACAGATCCAAGAGGATATTAGGACTTTCACAGTCCAGGTACATCGACACCATACTGAAGAGGTTCAGTATGGAAGATTCCAAGCGCGGTAACCTACCGGCTTGTCACGGGATCACCCTCTCTAAAGAGATGTCTCCCAAGACTGATTTGGAGAGGGATCGCATGTCTATTATACCCTACGCTTCTGCGGTAGGCTCTATAATGTATGCGATGTTGTGTACCAGACCGGATGTAGCTTATGCACTGAGTGTGGTAAGCCGGTATCAGTCTAACCCAGGGGAGAAACACTGGATAGCGGTAAAGAACATTCTCAAGTACCTGAGAAGGACTAAGGAGATGTTCTTGGTGTATGGCGGAAAAGACCTCCAGATCGAGGCCTTTGCTGACTCCAGCTTCCAGAGTGACAAGGATGATTCCAAGTCCATGTCGGGTTTTGTCTTTACCCTCAATGGAGGGGCGGTGTGTTGGAAGAGTTCCAAACAGGAAACCGTTGCAGACTCGACGATGGAAGCGGAATACATCGCTGCATCTGATGCCGCAAAAGAAGCTGTCTGGATGAGGAAGTTCTTGAAAGAACTTCAGGTGGTTCCGTCCATTGTTGATCCAATACCTCTGTATTGCGACAACAACGGGGCTATAGCTTTAGCGAAGGAACCCAGGTCCCATCAGAAATCCAGGCACATCTTAAGGCGGTATCACCTGATCAGGGAGATCGTAGATCGCCAGGAGATCGAGGTTCGGAGAGTCGCTTCAGAAGACAACACTGCAGATCCATTCACCAAGGCCTTGCCCCAGACTCAGTTCGAGCGGCTGATCGAGATGATAGGTCTTCGATACGCCAGTACATGGCCTTAGTGCAAGTGGGAGATTGTTAGTGTATATGCCCTAGAGGCCATTACTGTATCATACTAGTTTGTATATTACTTAATGGATGCTTGGGATATTCACCTTGTATATACAATCTTGCTCAAAATAGTAGTATGCTACTTGGTTTGTTTCTACTTCAATGTGTACTTGTGTTTATTTCAGTATATCACTTATACGCATTAGTGGAGCCCTTAGGATCTTTGCTTGATTACCAGCGTTGTGATGGCAGTCACACTAGTGGGGGCTGGGTAATCTATAAGCACATCCTTATTCAGGTCCCTGGTCGCAGGACTATCGAGACAGGGCATCGATACTCCGGAGTAGACCAGCGCATGCGCTTCTCATCCCAGTGTGGGAGACGGTCTGTCCCACAGCCGTCAGTACGTCGTACTTGAGATAGTATGCGGGTGCTCGTTAGGTTACGGGTACACTGGACAGGACTCGTCGGGAACTGACTAGTTGGTATTATACCTATCGTCAGTTATCAGTTCCCAGGTGACATGAGTACAGCTTAGTCCGCTGACTTGACACTGTCACTTCGCCTCGGGTGTGTTCCCACTGTACTTTGATCACTACCCTACCACGGCTCAAAGGAGTCGTGCAAACAGGTGGTAGTTGGGTGCAGTCCCGAAGCACTTGGAGGCAGTGACGGTTAGACAGGATTCGTCTCTCCCGGTATTGGGGGTTGACATCGCGCTGTGTCTAGGAGAGCCATTACACGAGTAGTCCCTGGCCAGGGCAAACGAGATATACTGGTAGGTTTCCAGTGTTATCTCAGGGTGTATTGGGCTTCACTCCGGCACGACTTGTACCGCTATTGGGGGACTGACGTTTACCGCCCCCTAGGCCCGCCATGCGATGTATCAGACGAACAGACCGGACTGTATGAAGAATGTCACACTCAGGCTCAGTAGGAGTTCAGATGGGTTTCGCCTCGTCGGTCTTCTTGTCGGCATTACCTGGGGACCGTTACGCACAGCTAGTGCCGCTTGCGGTCTGTGGTTAAACCCACTGCCAGCGTAGTGTCGAGTCTTTAGAGTCCCACACAGAAAGCTTTTCGCCTTTAGGCAAAAGAGTAGAGGTCGCATGGTATTGCGACAGGTCGCATGGTTTTGCGACAGGGTTCGGTCACATCCGTGCACTTGTGCACGTACAGTGTCCGGACAGTTTACACTAGCGGGCTTTGGTTTAAGCCAGATCCTAGTGTACCTTATGGGATTGGATTTATCCAGTTTGCATTCGTGTTCCTCGGAACGCGGATGCGGGTGTGTATGCACAGTTGACAGGGAGGCAGAGGCAGTGGATTCTCATTAGGGTTGTTGACAGTTGACCGTTGACTTTTGACTTTTTGCTCAACCCTAATGAGAATATGATTTGTGATTAACTATTATATTAATTAAGTATTATGGTGATATGGTTGTTGACTTGTTGACTTTTGTTGACTTGTTGACTTTGGTGACTTGTTGACTTTTGTTGACTTGTTGACCGGTTGACTAGGCTTGACTAGTTGACCATAATGATGACCATGGTTATCATTTCATGCCAAAGACTTTTTTCTTGCTTGCTTTTTTGAGTAAAATGAGTGCATGATATGATAACCTTATGGTTGCTTCTAACCATCACCAAAAGACTTTTTTGATATGATGAGTTATGATCACTTTGGATTATGAGAGGGTGAAAGGAAAAAGAGAGCCTCATTCTTTCTTGCTCATTCTCTCTCTTGTTCTTGAGCTCTCCCCTTGCTCTCACCCTCAACCTCTTGCTCCCTCTCTTGATCTATGGTTCTCTTGTCTCATGAGTTGAGAATCAAGAACCATAGATAAAATCCCATTCTATTTCCTCTCTACTCATTCTAGTTCACTAGGTTTAGCAAACCAAGTGAACTAGTTTCTTCAAAGACCGAAGAAGGAGCTAAAGGTTGGAGCTTTCAAGTGGATCTATCTTCGGCGTACGGAGACGACGAGAAGGAGCCATCGGACCACCACCGGAGCTTGAAGACGAAGGAGTTCAAGACAAGCTAGGTATAACCATCTCTATCCGAGTAGCTAAATATCTTTAGCTTAGTATGCTAGTTTTAGTTTAGGTAAAGATCCCGACCTAGCTTAGTCCATGTTGCCTCTTGCGTTAAAATTTTGATTTTATACCGTTTCCGCCTCCCCGTAAGAACCGGGGGTCGCAACGTGGACTTACACCCTTAACTATGGTCAACAAAGTCATGAGAATGCCCTAATCGATCGCATCAAATGCTTTGTAAGAATTCACCACTTAGCTACCGTACACCACGCCATAACTATGGTCAACAAACGTGGCACGAATACTAAGTACTCTGCTTCCTAAAATGGCGGAGGGCAATGGATGGTTTTTATGAAAACTTTTAACGTTTTGAACTTGATATCGTTGTAGAATCGAGTGGGAAGGAGTGGTTTAAGCTCCAGTTTTAAAAATCGAATGGTTTTGTAGTATCTTTCTAATTTTGCTAAAGAGGTCACTCCCGGTGAAGGGATCTCGGCTCTTTCCTTATCGAATAAGGTGATGGATATGAAAATACCACGATGCAAAGCAACGTTAGATCAACTATAAAATCAAATCGAGTTCTTTGTAACATTTTCCAGTTTCGCTAAAGGGGTCACTCCCGGTGAAGGGATCTCGGCCCTTTCTTCATCGAATGAGGTGCAGGATATTCAAGAATACCGCTATGCAAAACAAAAGCTAGAGTTACCCTTTTTCTTAAAAAATTTGCTTCTACAACATCTTTAGGTTTCTTTCTCTTATCATTAATCACATTAATGTAGTCCCATCATTTACGTTTCCTAAACATCACAGAAAAGAAACGGAAAAATAGAACGTACGCTTATGCCATCCGCATTCGTCACTGGGTCCCGTTATGCACCGTTAGGTTACTTAACTAACGGCAGAGCGGGGGCTGGACTAGTGCCGGTGCAAAATATAAGCAACGTTTATTATATATCTCATATATAAATATAACCATTTCAGATCACAGATGAATGCATTGGATATACTAGGAATTCCGTATTTCATTCAAGCCCTTAATGAAAAACGGATTCCACGGTCGTGATGAATAGCCAAACCCCCCTAGACCCCTACGGGTGCGGCAAACTACCCGCCAAATTCCCGAAGTGTAGTAACCTCCCTCAACAATTGAGTGGGCCACTCGGCACTTTGAAAACCCGATAGTTTGTGCACCCCACCTTGGGTCTATCCTAGGAGCAAAAATAGTAAAAAGAAATTATACAACGGTGGCTACAACCTCATCCCGGATGTATCCATTAAAACAATATTACATGGCTTTTTACAAATTACATGGAATGAAAGAAAAGAAAAACGCTCTTCTCACACCCCCCGGCCATTCATCACGACGATCCAACACATTCATATACACATACCATCTCATGATATCCATATGTGCAACCCCCACTAATCGTCATATAGCAATTAGCGGACGTTTCAAACACATATCACAAAAAACGAAAAACCCGATTAGCCAAACACTATTAGAATTTCGATCGATAATTTTAAACCATGCCAACACTTGACATGTTCCTGTACAAACACCTTTGTAAAATTCTTTATATCCCAGAAACCCTAATTCTTCAATATATGAGCACTGTAGAAAACCGAGTCGACGCGGCCCCAACTCGGCGGCGGATCAGCGGCAAAACCATGGGTTTGGCCGCGGATCCGCGGCGCTTTAGTTGAGTTAGAACTCCGGATTTCTACAGTGTTCTTAGAAAACCCTGCTTGTATTTTTAAGACATGTCAAATTAATTTTGGAACACTTTCAAAAACTGACAGCAGCAAGGGCAGAATACGAGTTTTCGGGAGAAAAAAACTGTCGATCGAGCTTCTAACTTTTGGCTAACATCTAATTGTGGTTTAGTTAGTCTCTGATACCATGTTAGTGTGTGTTGCAAGCTCCCATAACTCTTGTGGCGCGGCGGAAGCGGTGAACGAAAATTTTCTTGGCATACAACATGCACTTAACCGAAGATCTTGTCTAAAGCACAACTAGAAAAAAACCTAACTAGAGATCTTATCTACTATGTTAGGGATTATACCTCAATGATACGGTCCTTCGGGTCTTCTCTTTGATGAACTACTTAGCTCCTTTAGATGTTGCCGATGTCTTCGATCTCCGGCCACCCAAGACCTAGATGATCCACCCGAGAGTTATCGTGCGAGCTAGAAACTCTTCACAAGAGTTTAACCTAGAGACCAATTTTGCTAGAATAGGTCACTAGGATTATGTAGATATGAGTGTATTGGATTAACTTGAAATCTTTAGCATTTCTTTCTCTTAACCTTCTCTTGATTCACTTAACATTCACATCTCATGTGAAGCTATTTATAAGAAGAAGGAGAAGGAGGAGATGAGAAGGAGTAAATGTTTATCATAATGAAAGTGTTCAAGCATGATGAATAAAGATATAGCACTAAGAGAAATAATTGAAGCATGCATTATATAAATTAGTATCATGCTTCAATAGTAATTCCATAACAACAACCTCATCATGCTTGTACCTTTTAATTTCCACCTCATTTTATTTTCATAAAATAAATGATGTCATTATTATGTCATTATGAGGTGGCACCTTCTAGAAGGTATTCTTGTAACAATTACAAAAATACGCCTCCTCCGTATACCGTATACCGTATACTGTATACCCGCATCTGAATTCCGAAAAATACGAATACCATTAATCCAATAATATAATACCGGTATCTGGCTTAAACCAAAGCCCACCAGTATTATCCTTCCGATTATTATTCCTGTAACAATTACATGAACAAAATCAAAACCCTGCCGTAACAGCTTACGGCTGCCATAACAACTTACAGCCTCTACATATTTCGCTTGAACGAGGGAACCCTCTGTGTGGGACTCTAAAGACTCGACAGTATGCTGGCAGTGGGTTTAACCACAAGCACGTCAGTGGCACTAGCTATGCGTAACGGCTACCCAGGTACTTGACGAAAAGGTGGCCGACGAGCGAACCCATCACAACCCTTACGAGCCTGCAAGCAACACTTACCGTACAGTCCGGTCTCTTCGTCTGATACGTCGCATATGAAGTTTAGGGGTGGTAAATGTCAGACCCCAGTAACTTTATAAGTCATGCTGATTTATGGCTCATAACAGTTCGAGAAACTACTGATAACACTTATCAGTAAACCTCGAGAACCCTGGCCAGGGATTCAGGTGTTATAGCCGATCAAACATAGCGCGACATCAACCTCCTATACCGGGAGAGCCGAAACCCCTCCTATCGCTCACTGTCTCCATATGATTCGGGACTGTACCCAAAATCCACCTGTTTGCACGACTCAATAGAGCCGTGGTAGGGAGGAAATTAAAGTACAGTGGGAATCACACAAGACTCTATGACGATCTCGGGTCTACAGACTAACCTGTACAAGTGTCGCTAGAGAACTGCTATCTGACAATAGGTATATATACCATCTAGGAGTTCTCAGCGAGTCCTGTTCGGTGTACCCATTCTCCAATGAGCACCTGTGTACAATCTTTGATGTCAAACATCAATGGTTGTGGAATCAACCATCGCCCCCAGGGTTAAGAAACGTACATACTAGTCTAATCTGGTAATACCGATGCCCTGTTTCGATATACCCTCGACTAGGAACTATTGAAGGATATGCTTGTAGACTGCCCAGGTCCCACCAGTATGATCTCATCATAATCCTGGTAGTCAAGCATAGTCCTAAGGGCTTCATCAACACATCACATGTTATGATAAAGATAAACCAGATAGCATACTATCATTTCGAGCAAAGATTGTTTCTGTACATATACATGCCTAGTATCCTATACAATACAGGCCTCTAGGACATACATATCCAACAATTCCAGTAGTATCTCAGCGTGTTCTGGGCTACACTCCGACACGACTTGTACCGCTTTTGGGGGTCTGACTTTTACCAACCCCCTAGGCCCGCCATGCGATGCTCATAGATGAACGGACCGGACTGTACGGATACTGTCACTGACAGGCTCAGTAGGGTGTCAGGATGAGTTCGCTCATCGACGTCCCTTTTGGTCAATACCTGGTAGCCCGTTACGTATGGCTAATACCTCTGACGTGCTAGTGGTTAAATCCACAGCCAAGAGATTGACGAGTGTTTAGAGTCCCCCACAGAGCGTTTTCTCAAGTTTCGGGCGAAACGCTGTAGAGGCCGTATGGAGATATGGCAGGGTTCGATCATATACGCACGGTATTGCACGGATCATGATCGGACGGATAATACTAGCGGGCTTTGGTTTAAGCCGGATCCTAGTATTGTACAGTGTAGATTTTGTCTCATTGCATTTGTATTCGGTCAGAATACAAATGCGGGTATGTATATACAGTCGCGGGGTTTTCCTGTAATCTATTACGGGATCAGTTTTTGAAATTGCCAGTTTGCATTCCGTTTCGGCCATTTTCCTTTGTTTCCTTTCTTTGGCTGAAATTTGGTGGAGAGGTTATTTGCAATTGTGCAATTAACAATTGAGAAGACTTTTGCATCATGATGGTTTCATGATGGTGCACCATCCATTGACTTCATTTGACTTCAGCATGCCTTGACTTTTGTGATGACATGGGTTTGATGATGGGTTTATGAGTGTGAGACTTGGTTGTGATAATGATTCTTAATCATCACCTTTTTCTCTAATTTTCATGTATGTTTGCCTCCCTCCCCCCTTGTTTTTTCTCCTCTATCATTTTTTTTTCATGATAAAGGGGCCGGCCACATTTTGTTGGGGGCTGTCCAAAATTTGGTGTGGGGATTTTTGTTCTCTTCATGCTTGCAAAAATCCCCAAGTTCATCTCAAAATGCTATCATCTCATTCCTCCACCAAAAGGCAACTTCGAGTAACCCAAGAGACAAACCATCCTACACTTCATCTACAGTATTCTTGGACACGTCGACTCGCCAACTTCGTGCCCGAGTTGCCTCGGTCCAGAGGTGGGAGCCCGTAAAAGAACCCGGCGATGTGGTCCCCTTCCGACGAGGAGATGAAGACCGGAGATTCCGCGGGGAGATCGGGACGACGATGAGAAGACCGAAGGACACGGATCGCTCGGTATATCTCTACCCCTTCTCTAGTTAGCTAGGAGTAGGTTAATGGCCCGATCCGGGTTTATAGTGCGCGGTGGTGCCGGTTTTAAAAGTTAAAGAAAAGTATCGTTTCCGTATTTTGGCCTCGGATTGACGGCCGGGGCGCCGCCGTGCACTTACACATATGTACAACAATGGCCTTTAAGGCATACATATAACTAACAATCTCCCACTTGCACTAAGGCCAGCTGTTGTAGTATCTCATACCCAACATCCCAAAGAGTCTCTCAAACTGTATCTGGGGAATGGCCTTCGTGATGGATCTGCAGTGTTATCCTTCGTGTCTACTCTCCTGATCTCGATCTCCCGGCGATCAACTATCTCCCGGATCAGGTGATACTGCCTCAGAATATGCCTGGATCGCTGATGGGACCTGGGTTCCTTGGCCAAAACCACTGCTCCATTGTTATCGCAATACAAAGGTATTAGATGCTCGATGGACGGAACCACACCAAGTTCGGCAATGAACTTCTTTATTCAGACAACCTCTTTGGCAGCATCGTTGGCAGCGAAGTATTCAGCCTCCATCGTTAACTTTGAACGGTTTCCTGTTTGGAACTCTTCCAACATACCGCCCCTCCATTGAGGGTAAAGACAAATCCCGAGACCGACTTAGAGTCGTCATTATCACTCTTGAAGCTCGAATCAGTAAAGGACTCCACTTGGAGTTCTCCTTTACCATACACTACGAACATCTTTTTAGTCCTTCTCAAGTACTTGAGAATGTTCTTCACAGCTGTCCAGTGATTCTCTCCAGGATCTGCTTGATACCTTCTCACTACACTTAGTGAGTATGCTACATCGGGTCTGGTACACAATATCGTATACATGATAGAGCCTACTGCCGAAGCATAGGGTATTCCTTGCATGCGAGCTCTCTCTAAATCAGTCTTGGCAGACATCTCTTTGGAGAGAGTGAGTCCTGAGATCGTGGGTAAATTCCCACGCTTGGATTCTTCCATACTAAATCTCTTTAGTATGGTGTCTATGTACCCGGATTGGGACAATCCCAGTATCCTTTTAGATCTTTCTCTATAGATCTTAATCCCCAAGATGTAGGAGGCATCACCTAGATCTTTCATTAAGAATCGTTATGATAAGAAGAGCTTGACCGAGTGCAGCATAGGAACATCATTTCCTATCAAGCGCATGTCACCCACGTACAATACGAGGAAGAAAACCTTACTCTCTGCCACCTTCTTGTATATACAATGTTCATCTATATTTTTGACGAAGTCAAACTCTTTGATTACGTCATCAAAATAGATGTTCCAGCTCTGCGATGCTTGCTTTAACCCATAGATGGATTTAAGCAGCTTGCACACCTTCCCGCTGCTCCCAATGTCTATGAAGCCCTCTGGCTGAGTCATGTACATAATCTTCTAAATCACCATTTAGAAAGGCAGTCTTAACATCCATTTGCCAGATTTCGTAGTCATGGTATGCAGCAATGGCAAGTAAGATCCGGATGGACTTAAGCATAGCCACTGGAGAAAATGTTTCATCATAATCCACACCTGGTCATTGACAAAAACCCTTTGCAACAGTCTAGCTTTGAAAGTCTCAACTTTTCCATCTACACCAAGTTTCTTCTTAAAGATCCATTTGCTCCCAATAGATTTTAACCCCTTTAGGAGCAACTTCCAAAGTCTATACTTTGTTGGTGTACATGGATTCCATCTCAGATCGCATTGCATCCAGCCATTTTATCGTGTCCTCACTCGTGATGGCCTGCTCGAAGCTAGTTGGGTCATCATCTTCCATGATGCAATCCTCGCTCTCACCATCGATGAAAAAACCGTAGTATCTCTCAGGTGAATGAGGAACCTTACTAGATCGGCGGAGCGGATGGGGTTCGTCGGGAACTACTGAATCCTCTGGCTCTACCAAATCTTCTGTTGTAGTTCGTTTGGTTGGAACTTCTTCCAGTTCTACCTCCTCGCCACTAATTTCCTTTGCAAGAAATTCCTTTTCTAAAAAGGTGGCATATCAAGAAACAAACACCTTTTGTTCCTCAGTGTGGTAGAAGATATACCCTTATGAGTTTTTTTGGATATCCTACAAACTTGCACAGGACAGACCTTGCCTCGAGTTTGTCCGGATTGTGCCTTTTGACATAGGCCGGACAACCCCATATCTTAACATAATTAAGAGATGGTCTCTTCCCCTTCCATATCTCATATGGAGTGGTTGGCACTGATTTGGTAGGCACCATATTCAATAGGTGTATGTCTGTCTCAAGCGCATACCCCCAGAAGGAAATAGGCAACTCAGCAATGCTCATCATAGAGCGCACCATATCTATTCGTGCTACGTTTATTGATCATAGTCAAGGCGTAGTGTGCGATAGCTGATTAGCGCTTATCTGCCGCATATTGATGCGATTGGATTAGGTTAGTCGTACGGCCTTGTTGACCATAGTTAAGGGTCGTGCGGGTGGGTTTAATTCAATCACGAAATGACGGGTTGAACTTGACTAGCGCTTATGATTTGTTGACCATAGTTAAGGTCATAAGTCGCTAGAGGTAGAAATAGATATTGGGAATTTCAAGTGTTGAAATTTGCAATGAGATTGCAGACCTTCTATATGATAGTTAGATCCCGATACCCACTGCGAATAAGTGTTACTCCTGGAGAGTTTTCCACTTTATAATTAGTTAATCCAGCTGGTGTCTAAGAAAGGTGTTAACGGGGGTTATGCCCCTGCGGAAATGAGATTATTTAATTAGTTCTATGCGAAAGCATGGAGAGACTCCTCGGAGTACCACACCTTCCTGGCTGACCGATTGGCGAACTTGTAGGATGTAATGAATCCCAGCTAATCTTACCTTTTAGAGTTTGAAGGAAGATTTGATAAAAACAGTGGGAGCCATCCTGATTAGATAAGATAATAACCAGTCTAATCTTACAAAAGCGCACACTAAAGTGTTTTCTTCTCTCTTTCTCTCTCTACAGGTAGCGACCATATTACGCCTTAATCAAGATAATAATATGGATGTATTGACCGAACCCGGTTATTATACTGGGCTGGGAACATTAGTTCCGCTCTATCTTATGACAACTGTCATAAGTCTGGTCAAGGATAAGGATGTTGGAGATAGTGCCCTCAGAGTCAATTATTGGATCACAGGCACGTGATTGCAATGATTGAGGGAGGACCTGTCCCAGTAGGACAGTCTTACTCGTGATGATAGTTTGCTATCTGGTTTATCTTTATCATCGTGTACTGCTTTAGGTGACCTGACAAGTCGCTATTACATGTTGATAGAGCCCCTAGGATTCTTGCTTGACCACCAGCAGTATGAGGGCGATCATATAAGTGGGAGCTGGTAGTCTATAAGCACATCCTTAAAAGGTCCCTAGTCGTGGGAGTTTCGAGACAGGGCATCGATACTCCAGAGTAGACTAGTGTATACAGTCGAGACCCCGACGAGGGGCGGTGGCCGGTCTCATAAGCCACTGGTGTCAGTTGGTTCACCTAAGATGTATACAAGTGCTCATTGGGTTATGAGTACACCGGACAGGACTCGCCGGAAACATGCTGGTTGGTCTTATACCTGACGTCAGATAGCAGTTCCCTGGTGACATGTGTACAGGTTAGTTCATCGACCTGGGGATCGTCATTTGTCTCGTGTGAGTTCTCACTGTACTTTGATTACTACCCTACCACGCTCAAAGGAGATGTGCAAACAGGTTTTAGTTGGGTACAGTCCCGAGCCACATGGAGGCAGTGAGCGGATCTTCAGGGGTTCGTCTCTCCCGGTATTGGGGGTGAGGTCGCGCTGTGTCTAGGAGAGCCATTACACGAAGCCCTCGGCCGAGGCAGGAGATTTACTGGTAGGTATTCCAGTAGTATCTCAGGGTGTTCTGGGGTACACTCCGACACGACTTGTACCGCTTTTGGGGGTCTGACTTTTACCAACCCCCTAGGCCCGCCATGCGATGCTCATAGACGAACGGACCGGACTGTACGGATATTGTCACTGACAGGCTCAGTAGGGTGTCAGGCTGAGTTCGCTCACAAACGTCCCTTTTGGTCAATACCTGGTAGCCCATTACGTATTGGCTTATACCTCTGACGTGCTTGTGGTTAAATCCACAACCAAGGTATTGACGAGTCTTTAGAGTCCCCTACATTCAGTTACTCAAGCTTTCGGGCGAAAAGCTGTAAAGGCCGTATGGAGATATGGCAAGGTCCGATCAGATACGTGCGGTATTGCACGGATCAGGATCGGACAATTCGTACTAGAGGCCGTATGGATATATGCCAGGGTTCGATCAGATACGTGCGGTATTGCATGGATCAGGATCGGACGGATATTACTAGCCGGTTTTGGTTTAAGCCGGATCCTAGTATAGTACAGTGTAGACTTTGTCTCATTGCATTTGTATTTCGGTCGGAATACAGATGCGGGTGTGTATACACAGTATCGGGGTTTTCCTGTAATTTATTACGGGACCAGTTTTCTGGAGTTGCCTGTTTGCTTTCCGTTTCGGCCATATTTCTTTGTATCCTTCATTGGCCGAAGATTGGTGGAGGAGGGCTTATTTGCATTTATGCAAATAAGCAATTTGGAAGGGGGTCTTTTGCATATTGGTTGGATCATGATGGTTGCACAATCCCTTGACCTTTTGACTTCTTCTTTCATGATGGCTTGACCTTTTTGAAGTCATCATGCTTTATGATCATGGTTGGTTATGATGAAGGGGTGTGATGATTGTTGTTTGAGTGTTGGACTTTCATAGTGATCATTTCTTTGCATGATAGCTTTTTCTCTCTCTTGGATTGTGAGAGACTCTCATTCTTTTGATTGATACTCTCCCTCACTCACTCTCATTCTCTCCTCCCACATTGGCATGGCCGGCCACTTCCTCTAGTGGGCTGTCCCAATTTTTGGTGTAGGGATTTACACTCATTTGGCTTGGCAAAAATCATTTTTAGCTCCTCTCCAAAAGATAGTTCATACCTCCACCAATATGGCAATTCCTACAACCCCAAATGAGACTTGAGCACTACACATTCTACAGCAAATCTTGGGCACGTCGACTTGCCAGCTTCGTGCCCGAGTTGCCTCGATATAGAGGTGGGAGCCCGTAAAAGATGCAGGCGACGTGGTGCCCTTTCCGGCGAGGAGGTGGAGACCGGACATTCCGCGGGAGATCGGGACGACGGCGAGAAGACCGAAGGACACGGATCGCTCGGTATATCTCTCTTCCCCATCTTGTAGTTAGCTAGGACTAGTTAATAGTACGATCCGGGTTTTAGTGCGCGGTGGTGCCGGTTCATGAAAAATTAAAGTTAACCATCGCTTCCGCATTTGGCCTCGAGATGGAGGCCGGGGCGCCGCCGTGCACTTACATTGGTATCAGAGCCTCGCCATTAACATAGTCTAGCTTTTTCTAATGTGTTTTACATTTCCGATCGACCAAAATTCCAAAAACCCGCGTTTTCTTCACATCAGTTTTCTGTTGAATTTTTTCTGGCTCGAATTTTTTTTCAGGTTGTGGAAAAGTGATGTACTGGAAGTTCTAAGAGTTCTGTAGAAATTCGACACAGTGAGTCGACTATAGGAGCGCGGAACCGCGGCCAAAACCCCCTTTAGGCCGCGGTTCCGCCGCACTATAGTGTGATCACTGCGTCAAATTTCTTCAGTTGCTTTCTGGGTTGATTGTAGGGTTTTTGGAATATTAATTTTGGGCCCAGAATTTCTTGATGTGCTACAGTAGTACTTAGGGGCCCACTTGTTAAAATTTGATCGATCGGATATTTTAAACACATTATTTCACAGTATTTACATTATATCTGCGACCGTGAATGTCACTTGATCGGTAAATCCAGTCTAACTGCTATAGCCCGGTTAGACGGATTTGCGAACGTGATTTTCACGTTGATGTTCTGTGTATTGCTGTGATGTTGCGGATTGGTCGTGGGGGATAGCCTGGATGCAATGCTAGTACAGTTTTTGTTGTATTATGTACATTTGATATTGCGGGGCGAGCGTCCGACATGTGGACTGCCGTCACTGCCTGATTGTATTACTATTTTGGGGCACGACCAGGTTGCGGTCGATGTACCCGTTGTGTGTATATTTTACTTTCTATACTAGGATTACCCCAAGGTGGGGTGCACGGATAGCCGGGTTCTAGAGGGCAACGGGCCCGCATCTCATGGCATTGAGACGGAGGGGGCTTCACTCTAGAATTGGGGGGCTATTCGCCGCACTCGTAGGGGGTACAGGTTGACCCAGGAGGGGTGCCTAAGTTGCCGGATTCCGTGAAGTGCTGGGTGGTCCATTCACGTTGCTGAAGGGGGCTGCCTTGCTTCATGTTTTGGCGGGTAACTTGCCGCGCCCGTAGGGGTCTAGGATTTCATTGCACATGCTATCCACACGACCAGGAGAACGTCGGGTTTCAGTAGTGGCTCTGTGAAACCCGGGGATCCCAAATATCTGTATTGTTCTGTGATGCTGTACATTTCTGTGATGTTACATTTTATCATGCCTTGAGCGAATATAATATATTGGTATATATATTAGTAGATGTTGTATATGTTTTGCATCCGTGCTAGTCCAGTCCCCGCTCTGTCGTTAGTTAGCTAACCTAACGGGTAATGACGGGACCCAGTGGCGAATGCGGATGGCATATACGTACGTCATATTATTTTCGTTCTTTGTGGTGTGATCAATTGATGGGACTGCGTTGATTCGGATCAATGCAAGTTAAAAACAAACCTAATTTGATGTTGTTGGAACACTTTTCAAAAAGCTGTTATTGCAAGGACGCTCTCTTTTGTTTTGCACAGTGATATTCGGTTATGAATATCCAGCACCTCAGTCGACGAGGCAAGGGCCGAGATCCCTTCACCGGGAGTGACCCCTTGGACAAAAAGTTTGCGTCAGGGAAATAACTTCACTATAGCCGATTACTTTTGCTTTGCATCGTGGTATTCAGTTGGAATATCCTGCACCTCATTCTACGAGGAAAGAGCCGAGATCCCTTCACCGGGAGTGACCTCTTTAGCAAAGGTTTTCGTCACTATATTTTTATAAAGCTATCCGTTCCTTCAGCGATATCAAGTTCATTACGTTAAAGGTTTTCGCCAGAAACCATTCGTAGCCCTCCGTCATTTCAGTTAAATATTCGGTAGTATTTAAGCTATGTATTTTGACCTCACGCCAAGGCATAGTGATTGGTAGCTGCCGGGTATTTATCTGTTGCATAGATAGATGCTTTGGTTTGGGACAGTCGTACTACTATTTTGGCCTACGTCAAGGGTATGTACGGGTGGGTTCAAATTAACCTGGACAATGACGGGTAGAACTTGACATGTGACTTATGATATTTTGACCTCACGCCAAGGTCATAAGAGCATAGGGCAGAAATCACATCGGGAGTTTCAAAAGAACTGAAACTTGCCAGATATGCGCATACCTTCTGGAGTGTGACACCGTGAGCGGATTCCGTCACGTTATCATGCGATGATAGTTGGATCCCGATTTCCACTGATGAGTTAGTTTACTCCTCGGGTGACCCCGACTAATTCTTCTTTCAGGTTTGAAGGAGAATTTGAGGTGACAGTGGGAGGTTTCCAGATTAGATAAATTGATAACCATTCTGATCTAGGTTAGAGTACACGCTGAGTGTTTCTTTTCTCTCTCTCTTTGGCAGCGACCATTGACCCGACCCTAAGACTATGACTCAGAGACCAAAATTGACCGAACCTTCTTAAACACTGGCTTTTGGATTGTCAGAGTTGCAAACCTCATTGCCACTCCTACTTTTACCCTTTTCTCCAGGACACCCCGTATTACTACGAACGTCCACTTTCATTGGACAAAACCATCGTATGGTTAGATACGAACTCGAAAGAATTTATTCGAGGATGGTTTCAGGTTCTGGAGGAAACGGATAGGACTATTCAGTTGTCTTTTCCTTTTATCTTCTCTCGGGTTACGAGTACTCCTTGGTTTAGGAGATAGTACACCTATTACGCAAATTGGATAGTCTTCTTCCAAACCTTAGGCTGGTGCCGAACGGTGGGGAATGAAGAAAACCAATTAGCCCAACGATGGTGTACAGAAGGTATTAAGTTAAGACAAAGAAAGGGATTAGTAAGAGTGCAAAGTAAATTGCGACTGCTATTCACGACCAAACCAAGTATTTCTTCGCCAATCCTAAAATCACCTTTGTATTTCTCCAGAACACTCCGTATCACTACGAAGATCCACAGTTTATTGGATACTCCATCGTATGGTTATATACGAACTCAAAAGGAACTTGTTCCAGTTTGGGGATGGATTCTGGTTCAGGAGAAATAGGAATAAGGATTATTCAGTTGTCTTTTATTTTCACCTTCTCTCGCTTTGCGAGTGTTCCTAAGATTAGGATAGTACACCCATTATGCTTATTGGATAGTCTTCTTCCAAACCATAGGCTGGTGCCGAACGGTAGGGAAGGAAGAAAACCAATTGGCCTAAAGGGGTGTACAGAAGCTAATGACTAAAGACATATAAAGGAATTTGGAGAGGTGGCAAAGAATTACACGGTTAGAGTTGTGAATCTGGATAATGGAAGAGGCATTACTAGGAATACCGGGATACCCCATCGAAACATTTCAATGTTTCAGTTTCACTGTGTACTGTTAAAGGAAAACTGATTTCCCAATTAGACACTTGCTCCAGGGTATGTATTTACCAGGTATGATTCTCACATCTATATGGTTTTACAGATGATGAGTGGGAGTAAGTTATTGGGAATTGGGTGATCATCCTCATTATATCGGGATTCGTTGTAATCGGTGATATTTGAGGAAGTCACCTGGTTGTTTGCCGGATGGCAAATATTTGGTTTTGAATATCCGTTGTTGTGCACCAATTTCAAATTGATATATCTGTACGTCTATTTTCATAGAGTGAGATATACCTTTTTGAAATTATGTCTACGACATTTACCTATATCAGTGGATGGTTAGGTAAGGAGCATTAAACAACGGTGTAATTCTTCTTAACCATAAGTACAGTTTTCAACCTACGACACACAGTGAATGAGTTATCAGACTCAAGGGACTTATACAGAGTATTGTATGTTGTCCAGGGTCCATCAGGACAGAGGGGTTGGTCCTCGTACTATATTCGGTTTACTTATGACTTCTCTAGGTTTTAGACAGGTGTTTCGCGGAAACACAGGGTCCGAATTTTGAGAAGTTATAGGTATTTGAATAAAGTAGAGAACCAGATATTGCAAGTATCGGGATTCTTCAAAGTGATCGGAGATGTAGATACTTGAGTATGGTATTCAGTTGATAGTAGTGATTAAGAGAACTTGCTTCTCTTTTAGGTTACTCATAATTGGAAGCATTCCTAAGTTGAGTAACGCTGATCGGCATCCTTCCATTTAGTTGACATGCACTGGAGACAGCTGCATGATTTGAATCTGGTTCAATTAAATTAGTGCCTCTGGTTCTATATTGGATATAGAACAGTTCATATCTTAACGATGTTAAGGTACGGGGAGTTGTCCGGTTTATGCTCAAAACCAGACTCTGGATAACTCAAGGCACGTTTCTGTAATGGCTGTTTGTGGGTTGACCCAGGCTATGACGAGGGTTGACTTTCTACCATCTGGAAGATCAATAGTGATATTGTTCTTGACTCGCCACGGTTTTAATAAAAATGGATTTTTTCAGAAAACAGTAGTGGGAGTATGGTAGAACTGGAAGTGATTCCAGAACCGCAAACGATTACTGAAGATTTGATAAGGAACCTAAAGATTCAATCTGGATTGACATTCCATTGGCCACTCCGCAGATAAGGTGGGTAACTTCAGGCACCCGAGAGGTACTCCGGTAGCCTCAAGGACGGTGACAGGGAAGTTCTTGTTTACCCAAACTTGCCATTGCTGTTGTTCCAGGCTACGAGACCCGGCAGGAGGATGAGTATAGCGTCGTTCTAAACTAGCTTTAGAAGTGTACGTGTATATGACTCTGCCAGAGGGTTGTCGTAGTCAGTGGGAGCAGCGGAAGCATTGGTGCACAGGTGGCTTAAGTCTATTTATAGACTAAAGCAGATATAGCGGAGATAGATCATCAATTTCTGAGGTGACAGTCATAGGTTTGATTTCATCAGAATAGGGGATGGATCTATTAAGAAGGTAGTAGGGTGTGATGTCATGGTATTTGGATGACATACACAGAATAGGAAAAGAAACTCCTATACTACGATCGGTTATACTTTGGTCGTCACACAGTGGTTTCTCCACATGGGACTTGGACATTATATCAGACATACTGGTTACTGGATCTATGATTTTAGATCTAGATTTGGGTGGTTTCCCAATTAGGGTACTTAGACAGCATTCTAAGAGTATTTAGAATGGACGACTCCTAGCACGGTAGTGTACCTGCAGGTGATGGAGTCACCCTTTCTAAAGGTGTCTTACAGACTAAAGGGGAGAGGGATGTGCATGATTGGCAGATCACTTGCTCAGGCAATTGAGTCAATCATGAGATGTCAAGTACCACACCAGATGTTGTTCTTGCACTAGATGCAATAAGTTGACATTGATCTAATCCTGAAGAAACAGTCGGAAGCAGTTTTAGAACATAAGTGGATGTTCTAGGGATATGATAACGACAGCCTCATTCGGGAGACAGTTATCATTCCAGGCTTCCAAGGTGACCTGGACGAAAAGGAGGTTGTCAGAGTTATAGTTTTCCTTCTGACGAGGGGCAGTATTTTGGACAGGTGGTCCAAGGCAATACTGAGGGAGGCATGGCGCAGGATACTGATTAAGTTCAGTTGACGATACAGTCTAAGAAGTTTGGATTTGGAGTTCATTTATGAGCTAGGTCCCATCAGACATCCAGACACATTCTAAGACAGGTATTGCTCATTTTGGGAGATGGCTTTCTCCGCGAACATGAGATATAGAGAGACATAGAAAGAAACATCAAAGCGAATCCACTCACTGAGGCTATTCCTCGAATGCAATAGTTTCGCAAATAGGCTTTGTGAGACTGACTAGTAGAGGAGTTGGGTGTTCGGTATCACACGGGCTGTGAGTATGCGACACCGCAATAATTAGCCTTGAGTGCAAGTGGGAGATTGTTGGAGATAGTGCCCTCAGAGTCAATTATTGGATCACAGGCACGTGATTGCAATGATTGAGGGAGGACCTGTCCCAGTAGGACAGTCTTACTCGTGATGATAGTTTGCTATCTGGTTTATCTTTATCATCGTGTACTGCTTTAGGTGACCTGACAAGTCGCTATTACACATTGATAGAGCCCCTAGGATTCTTGCTTGACCACCAGCAGTATGAGGGCGATCATATAAGTGGGAGCTGGTAGTCTATAAGCACATCCTTAAAAGGTCCCTAGTCGTGGGAGTTTCGAGACAGGGCATCGATACTCCAGAGTAGACTAGTGTATACAGTCGAGACCCCGACGAGGGGCGGTGGCCGGTCTCATAAGCCACTGGTGTCAGTTGGTTCACCTAAGATGTATACAGGTGCTCATTGGGTTATGAGTACACCGGACAGGACTAGCCGGGAACATGCTAGTTGTTCTTATACCTGACGTTAGATAGCAGTTCCCTGGTGACATGTATACAGGTTAGTTCATCGACCTGGGGATCGTCATTTGTTTCGTGTGAGTTCCCACTGTACTTTGATTACTACCCTACCACGCTCAAAGGAGACGTGCAAACAGGTTTTAGTTGGGTACAGTCCCGAGCCACATGGAGGCAGTGAGCGGATCTTCAGGGGTTCGTCTCTCCCGGTATTGGGGGTGAGGTCGCGCTGTGTCTAGGAGAGCCATTACACGAAGCCCTCGGCCGAGGCAGGAGATTTACTGGTAGGTATTCCAGTAGTATCTCAGGGTGTTCTGGGCTACACTCCGACACGACTTGTACCGCTTTTGGGGGTCTGACTTTTACCAACCCCCTAGGCCCGCCATGCGATGCTCATAGACGAACGGACCGGACTGTACGGATATTGTCACTGACAGGCTCAGTAGGGTGTCAGGCTGAGTTCGCTCACAGACGTCCCTTTTGGTCAATACCTGATAGCCCATTACGTATTGGCTTATACCTCTGACGTGCTAGTGGTTAAATCCACAACCAAGGTGTTGACGAGTCTTTAGAGTCCCCCACATTCAGTTACTCAAGCTTTCGGGCGAAAAGCTGTAGAGGCCGTATGGAGATATGGCAAGGTCCGATCAGATACGTGCGGTATTGCATGGATCAGGATCGGACAATTCGTACTAGAGGCCGTATGGATATATGGCAGGGTTCGATCAGATACATGCGGTATTGCACGGATCAGGATCGGACGGATATTACTAGCCGGTTTTGGTTTAAGCCGGATCCTAGTATAGTACAGTGTAGACTTTGTCTCATTGCATTTGTATTTCGGTCGGAATACAGATGCGGGTGTGTATACACAGTATCGGGATTTTCCTGTAATTTATTACGGGACCAGTTTTCTGGAGTTGCCTGTTTGCTCTCCGTTTCGGCCATATTTCTTTGTATCCTTCATTGGCCGAAGATTGGTGGAGGAGGGCTTATTTGCATTTGTGCAAATAAGCAATTTGGAAGGGGGTCTTTTGCATATTGGTTGGATCATGATGGTTGCACAATCCCTTGACCTTTTGACTTCTTCTTTCATGATGGCTTGACCTTTTTGAAGTCATCATGCTTTATGATCATGGTTGGTTATGATGAAGGGGTGTGATGATTGTTGTTTGAGTGTTGGACTTTCATAGTGATCATTTCTTTGCATGATAGCATTCTCTCTCTCTTGGATTATGAGAGACTCTCATTCTTTTGATTGATACTCTCCCTCACTCACTCTCATTCTCTCCTCCCACATTGGCATGGCCGGCCACTTCCTCTAGTGGGCTGTCCCAATTTTTGGTGTAGGGATTTACACTCATTTGGCTTGGCAAAAATCATTTTTAGCTCCTCTCCAAAAGATAGTTCATACCTCCACCAATATGGCAATTCCTACAACCCCAAATGAGACTTGAGCACTACACATTCTACAGCAAATCTTGGGCACGTCGACTTGTCAGCTTCGTGCCCGAGTTGCCTCGGTATAGAGGTGGGAGCCCGTAAAAGATGCAGGCGACGTGGTGCCCTTTCCGGCGAGGAGGTGGAGACCGGACATTCCGCGGGAGATCGGGACGACGGCGAGAAGACCGAAGGACACGGATCGCTCGGTATATCTCTCTTCCCCATCTTGTAGTTAGCTAGGACTAGTTAATGGTACGATCCGGGTTTTAGTGCCCGGTGGTGCCGGTTCATGAAAAATTAAAGTTAACCATCGCTTCCACATTTGGCCTCGGGATGGAGGCCGGGGCGCCGCCGTGCACTTACAAAGGAAATGCAAGGATTCCCACGCAACCCGAACGAAGAATGTGCATTTTGATGCTTCTTTTTCGGGTGTGTTAGTTATTGAGAACTGTTTCTCAGTATGCTCTATGTCCTGCGTATTAGATACCGGATCAGGATCCCATATTTGTAATCAATTGTAAGGGTTAAAAAGAAGTAGAGAACTAGGAAAGGGTGATATGTCTCTCAAAGTAAAGAACGGAGCAATTGTTGCTGCTGAAGCTGTCGTCGAATATCACCTTGTATTACCAAATGGTAATACATTGATTTTGAACGACTGTTATTACGTACCGTCGATGATGTGCAATATAATATCAGTTTCTTTATTAGATAAAGAAGGATATAATTTTGCATTAGAGAAAAATGTTATGAATATTTTCCTAAATCAAATGTTGATTGTGTTTGGTACATTATGTAATGGTATATACATTCTAAATTAAAATACAGCTTTAAATATACATAACACACACAAGGGGAAAAGTTCAGAAATGAACAAAGCCTTCTTGTGGCATTGTAGACTTGGTCATATTAATACGACAAGACTAACCAAGCTGCATAAAAATGGATATTTGAATCCGTTCGAATTTACATCTTATGAAACTTGTCAGTCATGTCTCAAAAGCAAGATGACCGAAACTCCGTTTACGGGACACGGAGAAAGAGCTACTGAAGTTTTGGGACTGATACATAGTGATGTATGTGGTCCTATGTCTACACATGCCAGGAATGGTTCATCATACTTCATTACATTCACCGACGATCTCTCAAGATTCGGACATGTGTTCCTATTGAAACACAAATCCGAAACTTTTGAGAAATTCAAGGAATATATGAATGAAGTAGAGAACCGGACGGGTAAAAGTATTAAAATCTTTCGATCTGATCGAGGAGGAGAATACTTAAGCATGAAATTCCGAGATTATCTAAAAGAGAATAGGATTCTCTCTCAGCTTACTCCTACGTATATACCACAGCACAATGGAGTATCGGAGTGGTGGAATTGCACCCTATTAGATATGGTGCGCTCTATGACGAGTGTTGCTGAGTTACCTATTTCCTTTTGGGGTTATACACTTGAGACAGCTGCATACCTATTGAATAAGGTTCCAACCAAACCCGTGCCTACCGCTCCATATGAGATATGGTATGGGAAGAGACCATCTCTTAAACGAGTTAAGATATGGGGTTGTCCGGTCTATGTATGTTAACAAACAGAATCCGGACAAACTCAAAGCACGATCAGTTCTTTGCAAGTTTGTGGGATATCCAAAGAATTCACATGGATATCTATTCTACCACAGTGAGGAATAAAAGGTGTTTGTTGCTCAGCATGCCATCTTTTTAGAAAAGGAATTTCTTATAAAAAAAATTAGTTGTAATGAGGTAGAGCTAGAAGAAGTTCCAGAAACACAAACTACAACTGATGATTTGGTAGAACCGGAGGATTCAGTAGTCCTAGACGAAGTTCAGCCACTCCGCAGATCTAGTAGGGTTCCTCATCCACCTGAGAGATACTACGGTTTTCTCGTAGACGGTGGGAGCGAGGATTGCATTATGGAAGATGATGACCCAACTAGTTTCGAGCAGGCCATCACAAGTGGGGACTCTGTGAATGGCCAGAGACTATGGGATCTGAGATGGAATCCATGTACACCAACAAAGTATGGACTTTGGAAGTTTCTTCTGAAGGGGTAAAACCAATTGGGAGCAAGTGGATCTTTAAGAAGAAAATTGGCGTAGATGGAAAGGTTGAGACCTTTAAAGCCAGACTTGTAGCAAATGGTTTTCGTCAACGACCAGGTGTCGATTACGATGAAACCTTTTCTCCAGTGGCTATGCTTAAGTCCATCGGGATCCTACTTGCCATTGCTGCATACCATGAATATAAAATCTAGCAGATGGATGTCAAGACCGCTTTTCTAAATGGTGATTTAGAAGAGAGTATGTATATGACACAGCCAGAGGGTTTCATAGACAGTGGGAGCAGCAGAAAGGTGTGCAAGCTGCTTAAATCAATCTACGGATTAAAGCAGGCATCGCGAAGCTGGAAAATCTGTTTTGATGTAGCAGTCAAAGAGTTTGACTTCATTAAAAACGTGGATGAACCTTGTATATATAAAAGGGTTGTACAGAGTAAAGTTGTTTTCTTTGTATTGTACGTGGATGACATACTCTTGATAGGAAATGATGTTCTTATGCTGCATTCGGTCAAACTCTTCCTATCACAAAAGTTCTCCATGAAAGGTCTGGGTGATGCCTCCTACATCCTGGGATAATGATCTATAGGGAAGATCTAAAAGGATGTTAGGACTGTCCCAATCTAGGTATATAGATACCATACTAAAGAAGTTTAGTATGGAAGATTCTAAGCATGGTAATTTACCCGCTTGCTCAGGAATCACTCTCTCCAAAATGATGTCGCCCAAGACTGATTTAGAGAGGGCTCGCATGCACATGATACCCTATGCTTCTGCAGTTGGGTCTATCATGTACGCGATGTTATGTACTAGACTGGATATAGCTTATGCACTTAGTGTGGTAAGTAGGTATCAATCAGACCGAGGGGAGAAGTATTGGATAGCTGTGAAGAATATTCTTAAGTACTTGAGAAGGACTAAAGAGATGTTCTTGATGTATGGTAACAGAGAAATCCAAGTGGAGTGTTTTACCGATTCGAGCTTCCAGAGTGATAAGGATGACAGCAAGTCGGTCTCGGGTTTTGTCTTCACCCTCAATGGAGGGGCGGTATGTTGGAAGAGTTCCAAGCAAGATACCGTAGCAAACTCGACGATGGAGGCTGAATACATCGCTGCCAACGATGCTTCCAAAGAGGCTGTCTGGATGAAGAAGTTCATTATTGAACTTGGTGTGGTTCCATCCATTAAGGATCCAATACCCTTGTATTGTGATAACAATGGAGCTGTAGCTTTGGCCAAGGAACCCCGGTCCCATCAGTGATCCAGACATATTCTGAGGCGGTATCACCTGATCCGGAAAATAGTTGATCGCCGGGATATCAAGGTCAGGAGAGAAGATACGAAGGACAACACGGCAGATCCACTCACGAAGGCCCTCCCCCAGACACAGTTTGAGAGACTTTTGGTGATGTTGGGTATGCGATACTACAACAACTGGCCTTAGTACAAGTGGGAGATTGTTAGGAATATGTATGCCCTAGAGGCCATTATTGTATGATATAGTGGATACTTGGACATATATATAGAGGACTTTCTTGCTCGACATGATAGTATGCTATCTGCTTGCTCTTTATCTTAACATGTATACTTATTTTAATATATTGTCTATGTGATATAAGTTGATAAAGCCCTTTGGATGTAAGCCTGACTACCAGGACTATGATGCAGATCATACTAGTAGGGTTGTGTAGTCCACAAGCACATCCTTTAACAGTTCATAGTCGAAAGAATATCGAGACAGGGCATTGATATTCCAGAGTAGACTAGTTTGTACGTTTCTTGACCCTGTATGGAGCGATTGTTGATCCCACAACCATTGGTGTTTGACATCAAAAATAGTACACAGGTGCTCATTATAGAATGGGTACACCGAACAGGACTCACCAAGAACTCCTAAATAGTACCATACCTATCATCAGATAGCAGTTCTCTGGTGACACTTGTATAGGTTAGTCTATAAACCCGAAATCGTCATAGTGTCTTATGTGGTTCCCACTGTTCTTTGATTTCCTCCCTACCACGGCTCAAAGGAGTCAAGCAAACAGGTGGATTTTGGGTACAGTCCCGAGTCACATAGAAGCAGTGAGCGATAGGAGGGGTTTTGTCTCTCCTGCTATTGGAAATTGATGTTGCGCTATACTCGATTGGCTATAACAGAAAGTCCCTGGTCATGGCTGATGAGATTTACTGGTAAGTGTTATCAGTAGTTTCTCAAAAGGTTATAAGCCACACATCGGCATGACTTATCAAGTTAGTTGGGGTCTGACGATTCCACCCCCCAGACTCGATATACGATATATCAGACGAAGAGACCGGACTGTACGGTAAGTGTTTCTTATAGGCTCTACGGGAATTTGGACAAGTTTTCTTATTGATCTTCTATTCATTCAATACCTGGGTAGCCATTATGTCCAGCAAGTACTGTTGACGGCTTGTGGGTATCTGATATAATCATTACATACTGCTGGCGTATTGACGAGTCATCAGAGTCACACACAAAGGTTTCTTAGCTCAAGCAATATGGCACATATGGAGATATGTGCGGGAGCTGGATTAAATACGAGTATGTGATACCGTATTCTAATCTAGCGATATTTGATATCGGTTAGGTTATATATGATATAACCGGATTATTGAATCAAGTGTTGATTCATTAATTTGATTTATGTATATATATTTGATATTGGCCGGTTATATATGATATGACCGGATTATTGAATCAAGTGTTGATTTAATATCGAACATTGAATATTAGTCGATTATATATGATATAACCGGATAATTGAATCAAATGTTGATTTAATGTTTTGATATACATATATATTTGATATTGGTCGGTTATATATTATATAACCGGATTATTGAATCAAGTGTTGATTTAATAATTTGATATATATTTATATTTGATATATTTATATATATTAATATTTATATATATTAACTAATATATGCTCACTAAATATTTTCTTCTCTTCATATACACATGTGTGTGTGTGTGTGATATATTTATATATGTATTTAATTTTGTATCATGATTGATGATACATAGAACTAGGATGTGTGAGAATTACATGGGAGTGAAGATAATGATAAATATAAATGAATTAAAGAAAAATAAGTATGAGTCATTACTTGGATACTTGGAGAAGTATGTAGAAGCCATGACTCATCTAATTTTTCTTGTATTATTCATTAGATATTTATCATTCTTTTTATCCTTATCTTATCACTTAACATATGGTTCATTGAAATTTACTCTCTCATCCAAGTTCATCTCCTTCTTCATTCTCTTCTCTAGGTATTTTCTTGAGTTGAGAAAAGAAAAGAGAAAAAGATTTCTAGTGAGCAAATCTCCTACTTCATCAACCTACACTATTCTAGCCTATTAGTTTAGCTTGTTTGCTTCACCAATACCTTGATTAGTGAAGAGTAAGCTTGAGTGAAAGAGACTTCAAGGTGGATCATTTTCGGCGTCGAATACTACAAGCAAGCTCGTTCCTTTCATCAAGTGGAGTCAATGAAGAGTTCTAGGGACCACTACTTGGAGGTTTAGAAGTGAAGGACTTGGTCTACAAAGGTTGTAAACCTCCATCACTTAATTTAGAACTTGTTTTCTTACTACAAAACCCTAATTCTCTTGTTCGATTCTTGTATAATATACTTTGACCTCTAGATTTTTTTAAATTGTATACTTGATGCTTTTTGAAACCTAATAGGGGTGCTAAGACATACTTACAGACGAGGAGGGCTCGGGATGGAGGAGACAAGGGCTCGATCGGCGAAGGAGGAGGCGAGGAGGATGGCTAGGGAGCGGGGGCGGGGAAGAATTTGGGGAGAGAAAATTCAAGGAAAAAGTTGGACGTAGAGAAAGGATAAAGGGGATTTTCTGTTTTATTTTTTCTTTAGAAATCCCTACGGTGTCCACGGTAAGGATTTCTCTTGCAGCACTATAGGGAAAATTACAAATGTTAATTTTTTTATGTAAATGCCCCTGCGGTGGGAATCATAGGGGTATTATTTTCCCCTGCGGTGGAAACCATAGGGGAAAACTAAAATTTCACACCTTATAGGAAAATTAATTGCCCTTGCGGATTGTTTCCCCATATAGGTGCAATCCATCTTTGTACTGGTGAAAAAGGAAGAAAGAGGAGATTAAGAGGAACAAGAAGCCTAGAGAATTGATTTCTCTGTTAGTAATATGTATGCCCTAGAGGCCATTATTGATGATATAGTAGATGCTTGGATATATATATAGAGGACTTTCTTGCTCGACATGATAGTATGCTATCGGGTTACCTATATCGTAACATGTTGACTGGTATTTATACTATCTGTCTCTTACATGTTGATAAAGCCCTTAGGATATGTACTTGACTACCAGGATTATGATGATATCATACTAGTGGGGCCAGGGTGGTCCAAAAGTACATCCTTTAATTAGTTCCTAGTCGAGAGAATATCGAGACTAGGGCATCGATATTCCAGAGTAGACTAGTGTGTACATTTCTTGTCCCTTAGAGGACGATAGTTGTTCCCACAACCATTGGTGTGTGACATCAAAGATTGTACACATGTGCTCATTGGAGAATGGGTATATCGAACAGGACTATCCGAGGACTCCTATGTGGTAGTATACCTATCGTCAGATAGCAGTCCCCTGGTGACACTGGTACAGATTAGTCTGTAGACCCGAGATCGTCATAGAGTCTTGTGCGGCTCCCACTGTGCTTTGATTTCCTCCCTACTACTCTCAGAGAAGATGTGCAAACAGGTGAATTTTGGGTACAGTCTCGAGTCGCATGGATGCAATGAGCGATAGGAGGGGTTTTGTCTCTCCCGGTATTGGGGGTTGATGTTGCGCTATGCTCGATTGGCTATAACAGGAAGTCCCTGGCTAGGGCTGCTGCCGAGATTTACTAATAAGTGTTATCAGTAGTTTCTCGAACCGTTATAGGCCAGACATCGACATGACTTATCACGTTACTGGGGACTGACGTTTACCATCCCTAGACATGATATGCGATATATTAGACGAAGAGACTGGACTGTACGGTAGTATTACTGATAGGCTTCATAGAGACTATGGACAAACTTGCTTGTTGATCTTCATATCGCTCAATACCCGGGTATCCGTTACGTCAAGCTAGTACCGCTGACAGCTTGTAGGTGATTGATATGATCATCACCTACTGCTGGCGTATTGATGAGTCTTTAGAGTCCCATACAGAAGTTCCCTTGTTCAAGTGAAACGAAGTAGGACACACATATGATATGTGTGTGTAGGCCTGATTAAATACATGTATGTGATACCGTATTGTAATCTGGCAGTTATCTGTTATCGGTTCGGTTATATGTGATATAACCAGATTATTGAATCAAGTATTGATTTGATAATGTGATATACAGATAACTGATAATGGTCGGTCATATGTGATATAACCGGATTATTAAATCAAGTATAATGTGATATATATTATATGCGATATAATTATATCTTAACTAATATCATCAGCTCACTAATTATTCTTCATAATATATATATATATATATATATATATATATATATATATATATATAAGCATGGCTTGAATTTCTATTTTTGAGCAAAATAGAAATGGGGTAGAAAATGAGAGCATGCTTGCAAGTATGGGATTTATATTTGTTTATTCATCTTGACTCGCTATTTAAGTATGGTTGCAATTTTATATTGTCAAATTCCATACTTGAATGACCGGGGGTCAAGAGTTGATATTCATTCTATGCTCATTCTCAACACTTAGCCATTTTCTTGAGTTGTTCCCATAGTTGCTCTCTAGCTTCTTCCTCCTCCTCATGCTTTAGTTCAACCTTCAACCCCCACATGTGATGTGAACCATGAAGCTTGAATACAAACTTGTAAGATTTTAACATCCCTTACTTCACTATTCTACACTTGACTAGCGATCGAGTGTAGCATGCTTACTACACTAAAGAGTTTAGTATAGAGGTAGCTTGAGGTGGAGGGACTTCGCGTGGATCATCTTCGGCATGAAGGTCATCGGAGGAAGCTCGTCCAAAATCTCAAGTTGAGCCTAGTGGAGTCGTGGGACTACTACACGGAGCATGTGAAGTGAAGGACTCGTTCTACGAAAGTATAGCCAACTTTCACTTCTACTAGTTTTACTAAATCCTAGTATTCTAGCAGTGATCTTGTATGGTCTAACTTTGCACCTAATAAAAATTAAAATTTAGCTTGCTTGATTCTTCTACTAAAACCTCATAGTGGTGTTAAGGTCGACTTTCATTCTCTATTCTGGCTTTTCTTGTATATTTATATTATATGAATCATTTGTTACAATCATATCAATCATATACAATCTATCAAATATATTGTTACAACTAAATCCCTCAAGAATCTCCAATCAAATTTTCATAATATATTTCCTCATCTAACAGGGCCAAACGTCTGATATTGGGGCAGACGTCTGGCTGAGATCTGTGTCTTATGCATTGCATGTATGGACGTCTGACCCAGAACGGGTCAAATGTCTTGGCTACGATCTGTAAATCATGTTTTGCAAGGTCATACGTTCAGACATCTGGAGTCGATCGGGAGCTGCTCTTGAATGACTCACAGACGTCTGAATCAATGATTCGAGACGTCTGTTGTCTTGAATCTGGATACGGTGGTTTTGGTTCGTTATTACACGCATCAATGTACTTTGCTAAAAGCAAACCAAGATCCACATTGAGCTGAATCATTTCACATACACCAATGCGACCAAAAATAAAAAGATAGACTACATTAAACCAAAAAATATCTAGGCAAACGAAGAAAACATAGAAAATTGGTCTTGAACCCAAATTTTGATCATCTAAGCGCGAACAGGTACAAGATGGCATAAGAAGAAATCCTACTTTAAATCACAAAAAGAAAAAACATAGACAACTTTCACTTTAGATCCACGAGCACAAAATTATCTTTAATTAAAAAGATATCTGGCATTTGCTTAATCAGTTTTAACAAACAACCACCAAAAAGAGAACATAAGAAAAGAAAAATATTTACATCCGTACGCATCTTTACATGCAACAAAAAATAAAAACGACCTATTCATCATGTGCTCCTCTTCTCTATCCGAACCACCCAGGTGTCCCTCACCTTGGGCACCCATCGCGGCCCACCGACGCCAGACCTTTGTACATTTTGCAAAGAAGTACCCACCCCTTACACAAAAGCCATATTTACACTGCAACCCCTTATCGTCTAGTTTATTACCTACGCACGTTCTATTAACTACTTCCCATGGCGCCGAGGCTGAGCGCTGCTTTGACGTCAAGTCTCCAAGCCAGCCTCCCGTCCCCGAGCCGCCACACGTCGCAGGGCACCGCCATCGACACCTTCCCTCTCTTCCTGCAAGCGTACCTCACACGCGCCCTGCACGTGAAACACGTGAAGCCAGCTGGCACCATCCCCCTCGTCACAAGCGCCACCCTCACCTCCTCCTCCTCAGGCCCCACCACCATCCTCCTATACGCCTCGTTCGTCCACGTCACCCTGTCGGTTGTGGGATCCGACACGAACACCGGGCACGTGTCGATCTCGAGGTCGTTGGGCACGGCCACATCCTGCCACGTGTCGGTCACGCACTCGACGGTGACCCACGATCCCACCGGCCGGACCGGCAGCGGGGCAACAACGATGGTGCCGGCGGAGCAGCCGCTGCTGCTGGTCGCCTGCCACGTGGCTCGCCCGAAGTAGCCGGCCGCCACGTGTCCGTCGGAAGCGGTCGGCGAAGGGGTCGCCGGAGCGTCCTCTTTTCGCTGCGGCGTCACCGGCATGAGGGGCAATGTAACCACCTCCGCAGCAGGAGGAGGAGGAGATAACACAATATTATTGCTATCGTTTTTACTGACAATCTTCTTATTATTATCATCTTCCCAAAATGCCCCTGTTTCTAATACAGGTTTCTTGGCTCGTTTCCTTCCCCTTCTGCTTTCTTTCTTCATGCCTCCTTTTCTTTTGCTCGACTTGGCGTCGATGGGTCCGGAGGTGGCCACGCCTCCGGTGACTGGCTTGGGCGCGATGGGCCGGAATTTGAGCATGATCCGGCCCATCTTCCACGCCTCGTCAGCGGCGTTGCGGTATCCTCCGTACCTCGCCATTACCTCCATGACGATCACCACCACACTTGTGGTTGGTTGGTTTGTTTTGTGAGAGAGGAAGTTTTTTGCTAAAAAAATATTTTTTAATTATTTTTTTTGGATGAGCAGAGGAGGAGAACAACCCTAGCCAGTTTTATAAGGATGGAGTGAACCGACACGTGTAGAGGGGAGCACGTGTCAAGGGGGATGAAGGACGCGTGGAGCGAGGAGGGGAGCGGGAGCACGTGATAGGTGGAGGATGGCGCCGGTGTCGGGAGGAGGGAGGGGAAAGAACCAATGGGAGAGGAGAGCGTGTCCATCTATGTGCGCGAAAAGAGGACACGTAGGCTTAATCAAGAGAAGCAGCAGGGAGAGAGAAAATAAAGAATGAAAGAGAGTTGCTTTTTACGGAAAAATGAGGGAAGAGGGAGGGGTATTCGAGAAGGGAACGGCAAAGGGGACACGTGGGCGAATAGGATGCCGATAGGGACGACAATAGGTGCTGGGGGTGTTGCTATTATTAGTACTGTTCTACGAGACACGTGGGTGGGGTGAAGGCGACGTGTAATCCAACCCTCGATCTCCTTTCATGTCGCTGTCGTAGCCCTTCGTATCCTCCAATATCTGTTTTTCTTCTTTTCTTTCTCAATTCGAAATTGTATTGATAGATATTTGGTATTCGTAGGAACGGCCTCGGTACGAGGAAGTTTGATTTATTTATGTCTCGATAATTAATAATATGACATGGCCTCATGATGCAAATGGGAATTAAACCCTGAACATTTTGCTGCTCTATGCAAAAGAGGGTTTGTTATTAGACTGTAGTTGCATTCGGTATAAGAGTGTTCATAGACGATAAATTAAAAAAGCCCTCCCCCGCCCCGAATTTGTTTGTGCTCTCTATGATACATATTACTCCTTGATGCTTTCTATAAGGTTTTTATTGCTCTTTTATATTTCTTCAATTTACTGGTTCCTTTTGATTATTAAAAAGCATGTTTTATACATGTTTTTAAACTTATATTTATTTTGAAATTCCAAATTTATTCTCAAGTTAGAAGAATTCATGCGTTTATTTTGACGGAATTAGAGATTGGAAATTACTAGATGATCAGGTAGATCCTCAATTTGTGGTATGGTTATTTCCAAAATTTCATTTCCCTCATTTTGGATAGGAAGTAATTATGAAGCACAACAAACAAGAAAAGTATACATTATTTAATGCTTCTCCTTATTACTTTCATAAAGTAATGATATAATACTACTAGAAAAAACTTTTTTTTATTTGTTATTCTTATAAAAGAAACATATGAAATTGCTTCACTTTGTACTTCATTCTTCAAAAAACTTACAAACAAACAATAAAAGTAAATTTAGGTCTACTTCCATAATAACTTTTTTGTAAGCTACTTCACTATTATCGGTTCTTCCGGTACTTTCGACATCCAAACAGGCCCGAAGTAGTATTGGAGTACCGGAAATAAGCTTACTTCCGAAACTTCAAGTGTTTGTTTTGACAAGAAGTAATATTTATAGTTACTTCTATATACTGATATGGATCCTATGTGGAGTTCCTACTTCAAGATTTCTCTTCATGACCTCTGGGGCTTGGAAGTGGTATGAGCTCAAGGAAAGAGAAAGAAAGTAATATTTTATTCGTACCATTAATTTGTTGACTATAGTGCCCTCAAGTCAATTATTGAATCGCATGCACGCGATTGCGAAGATTGAGAGAGAACCTTTACGGATAGAACAGTCTTACTCAAGATGAAAGTATGCTATCTGGTTTGTCTTTATCATCATGTACATGCTTTATGTGGTATTACAGATCACTATTATATGTTGATAGAGCCCATAAGATTCTTACTTGACTACCAGTATTATGATGGTGATCATATACGTGAGAGATGGGTGGTCTATAAGCACATCCTTAAATGTCCCTAGTGTTGGATATGTATGCTTCCGTCCAGTGTACTCACCGCCAGTAAACATATGCCTCCATGTGGCCATTATTGTATATGTATACATGTGGATGCTTGGACATATATATGTACAGGACAGTCTTACTCGATATGATAGTATGCTATCTGGTTTGTCTTTATCTTAATATGTGCATATGTTTTACTTTCTATTACGTATCATTCATACATGTTTATAAAGCACGTAAGATCATTGCTAGACTACCTGCGTTGTAATGGAGATCATACTTGCGGGAGCTGGGTAGTTGGTAAGCACATCCTTAAAAGGTCCTTAATCGTGGGAGTATCGAGACTGGGTATCGATATTCCGGAGTAGACTAATGTATACGTTTCTAGACCCCGACGAGGGGCGATGGTACGGTCCCGCAACTATTGGTCTTTTGCATCTAAGATCGTATACAGGTGCTTACTGGGGGCGAGTACACTGGACGGACTCGCCGAGAACTTCTAGACGGTAATATACCTATCGTCAGATAGAAGTTCTCAGGTGACATGAGTACAGGTTAGTCTTTAGACCTGAGATCGTCATTTTTCTTGTGTGAGTTCCCACTGTGCTTTGATCATCCCCCTACCACGGCTCTACTGAGTCGTGCAAATATGTTTTGGTTGGGTACAGTCCTGAGCCACATGGAGGCAGTGAGCGATTATCGAGGATTCGTCTCTCCCGGTATAGGGAGTCGATATCGCACTGTGTTCGATTGGTTAGGACCATAGGACCTTGGCCAAGGCAGTTAGAATTTACTGATAGGCTGATCAGTAGTTTCTCGGATTGGTCCTGAGCTAAATCAGCATGAATTATCAGGTTATTAGGGTCTGACGTTTACCACTCCCTAAACCCAGTATGTGATACTCTCAGACGAAGAGACCGGACTGTACGGAGATTGTCACGGATAGGCTCGGTAGGGATCCGAATGAGTTTGCTCGTCGACCTTCCTTTTCAACAGGTGCCCGGGTAGCCGTTACGTACAGCTAGTGCCGCTGACATGCTTGTGGTTATGGATTTATCCAGTAACTCACTGTCGACGTACTGTCGAGTCTTTAGAGTCCCACACAGAGGGTTTTCCTGGTTCAAGCGAAATGATATAGTAGCTGTATTGGATACGTGCAGGGTTCCGATCGATTGATATACTTTGTACCCGGACTTTCGATCGGACACTTGATAATACTAGCCGGCTCGGGATTGAGCCGGATTATTAAATCAGGTATTGATTTAATAATTTGCATATATGTATTTCAATATGCATATTTTAGTATTATGTTCTTCATGTTATTCTATCTCTTTGGGCATTCGTGTTTTTATCCGAATGCAGGTATGTATATACAGTAGACTGTAATCCGTATTTTATTACGGATAATATTCTAGAAGGTGGACACCTCATTAGTCTTTTTCCATTTATTTGATAAATGGAAATGATGTGTAAATTGAAAGAGAAGGGGTATGGTGAGAGCTATGGCTTCAATAGTTGACAAATAAATTATTAATTCATTTGTGGCAACTATTGAAGCATGGTTGACATATTATATTGATGGAAATTGTTTTACAAAACCATTGGCCATCTATTTTCTCTCACATGCTTGCTCATTTTTCATTTGATCTCATCATTTTTGCTTCACCTCCTTCTCCTTTTCTTGAGCTTCACCACCTTCATCATCTTCCTTCTCTCTACACTCTCATGTGTTGAGAAACAAGAGAGGAGGTAAGATAGAGATAGAAAGTCACTTAGAACCTCACACTACATCCTAAACTTCTTGGATTAGCAACCCAAGATCTCTAGTTCTTCCACTTGACATTTAGTGTGGAGCTAGAGTCATGGATCACATCCCTCGGGTGGATCATCTATGACAAAGGAGGACCAAAGAGCAAGATCGATCACGGAGAACCGAAGGAGCCAACAAAGAAGATCAAGCGCGATCATGGTGGCCACTTGGAGCGAACATTGAGGAAAGAAGACCGAAGGACTTGGATCATTTGGTGAAATTTCTTTTCATAGTAGTTAACTCTCTTAGTTTAGCTAGTTAGGTTTATGGAAAGATCCGGTTTAATGGGTTATTCTAGGGCCGTTTTTATTTTGGTAGAAAAATTTTTGTTCCGCAAACGGCCATGGATGATGGCTAGAGAATTAGGGTAACCCAACATGGTATCAAAGCCATCCATAAAGCCTAAACTAGCAGTTTAAACAACGTTTAAAATAATAAAACCGAAATAACTCCAAAATACGAAATCTAGAATTCAAGTTTCTGTCAAATTTTAAATGTCCTCTAAAATTTTTTTAAACAATTGCAGGGTGCTCTATAACTCTTGGATTTAGGGTTTCAGGACTTGTTTGTTTTTGCCCAGAATGGTTTTCAGATATCATGAGTATTAGGGCATTACGGAGTATTTCGAAGTCACTATTTTAACATTGTTTAACAGTCATCATTACTTAGATTAGCATATGCGACCGTGAATGTCATTTGATCGGTATAATCCGTCTAATTGCTATATGTTCTTTTAGACGAGTTTGCGAACGTAACATTCACGTTGATGTTGTTAGTGTATATGCCTTAGAGGCCATTAGTGTATCATACTGGTTTGTATATTACTAATGGAAGCTTGGGATATTCACAGTTGTATTGACAGTCTTACTAAAAATGGTAGTATGCTATTTGGTTTGTTTCTATTCAGATATGTGCGTATGTTTCTTTTAGCATATCGCTTATACATATTAGTAGAGCTCTTAGGATCTTTGCTTGATTACCAGTGTTGTGATGGCAGTCATACTAGTGGGGGAAGGGTAGTCTATAAGCACATCCTTACACAGGTCCCTGGTCGTAGGATTATCGAGACGGGGTATCGATACTCCGGAGTAGACTGGTGTATACGTTTCTCATCCCAGGTCGGGAGATGGTCTGTCCCACAGCCATCAGTACGTCGTACTGGAGATAGTATACAGGTGCTCGTTAGGTTACGAGTATACTGGACAGGACTCGCCGGGAACTGCTGATGGTTATTATACCTGTCGTCAGGTAGCAGTTCCCAGGTGACATGAGTACAGCTTAGTCCGTCGACTTGATACTGCTACTTCGCCTCAAGTGTGTTCCCACTGTACTTTGATCACTACCCTACCATGGCTCAAAGGAGTCGTGCAAACATGTAGTAGTTGTGTACAGTCCCGAAGTACTTGGAGGCAGTGGCGGTTAGACAGGATTCGTCTCTCCCGGTATTGGGGGTTGATATCGCACTGTGTTGGAGAGCCATTACTCAAAGGTCCATGGCTACAGCAAGTGAGATTTACTGGTAGCTGTTCCAGTATTTTCTCAGGGTGTTCTGGGCTACACTCCGACACGACTTATACCGCTATTAGGGGTCTGACGTTCACCGTCCCCCTAGGCCCGATATGCGATACTCTTAGACGAACAAATCGGACTGTACGTAGATTGTCACATACAGGCTCAGTAGGAGTTCGGATGAGTTACCTCATCGGCCTTCTTATCGACGTCTACCTGGGGATCGTTACGTACAGCTAGTACCGCTTGCGGCTTGTGGTTAAACCCACTGCCAATGTAGTATCGAGTCTTTAGAGTCCCACACAGAGAGTTTTCCTGCACCGGGGAAAAGGTGTAGAGGCCGTATGGTTTTACGGTAGGGCCGCGATCACTTACGTACACTTGTGCACGTACTGTGATCGGGTAGATAATACTAGTGGGCTTTGGTTTAAGCCGGATTCTAGTATTATACTGATAGATTTATTTAGTCTCAGTTTATCCGTGTTTTTCATAAATACGGATGTGAGGGGCAGTCTCGTAATTTGTCGGGAAGCTTCTAGAAGGAAATGAGGTGGAGGAGATGAGGTGTAGGTTTTGATCAGTCGAAAATATTGCATTCTCAACACGTCAATTTCCCTACTTTTATCAATCATATAAGGGTGTTTATTATAAATATAACACAGATTACGAATTCATCTGTAAAATACCAAATAACACGTGTTATAGTTATAATTGACATTCTAGAGGGAAATTGAGTGTTTATTACTACACACATGATTTTGTATATCTCAACACGTTTATCAAGATTGTGTGCAGAAAATCCTTCAAGTCAAAGAGCCGGAATCACAAAAGTGCAGATAAATTGCATCAAGTCCAAGACTTGATATCTGGCAGCAACCAAGAAAGAAATATCAGATTCCAGGCATCAGAGAATAACCCAAAGACCAACAGCAACATAACCCTAGAAAATGATGCAGAGAACCCCTAATATGACCGCGGATCCGCGGCCGAACCAGGCCGAGTCACCGCGGTTCCGAGTCCTGGTTAGCTCTTTGGCGCTCCAAAATTCTCTGGAATATTCCCTGTAACAACCTTAACTTCTAGAAGACTCTCAATTACCACGTGGCTTCTTCCAGAAGGCCCTGCATAACAAACTTACTCTAGAATATTCCTTCCAACAACCTCATTCTAGAATATTCACTCTAACAAACTCATTCTAGAATGCTCTCTCTAACAACCTAGCTTTGGAGGGAAGATTCAAATGAGGTGGTTATAAAAAGAGACCTAGATCTAGGGTTTTGGGGTTAGACAATTAGTGGTGAGTTAGTTAAGCATTTGGAGCCAAAATTCAAATTCAAGTTGAGTGACACAACTTGATACCAAAACCTAGCCCAAATCCATTTCCAAAGCCAAATCAAGATCATTTTGAGAAGCAAATCACGCAAGCAAGCATCGATCTTTTATTCGCGAAGCCAATCTTCATCCGAGCAAGAGATCCACGACGATCTGCGACCCACGGAGATCAAGCAGAGCGAAATTCGACGGATCTAGTTACCTCTTCTAAAGGAGCGATCGAGAGCAATATCTTGTAATCTCGAATTGAGGGAATGTGTAATTAGTCGTCGATTTAATATAGGTGATAATTGAAATTCTTGTTTTCTTTACATTCTTACGTTGTGAAATTTCTTGATCTTTGATTCATTTATTTTCATGATACTTGAGTAAATTCTCCGCTTGTGAAGAATTCGAGAGAATTGATAGATCTAATGATAATCAAATCTTAATACTAATTTTAAGTCTTATGAGATTTGTGAACTTTAGCGAAAAAAATCATCAATGACCTAATTTGGATCGAGATCATATTCTTGCGAATTTCGTTGTAAATTAGGGATCAAATGATTGATGATTTTTTTTGCTAGAGGCTAGATCCGAATGATCATGATTGAAAAGACAAGGGATAGAAAGAGAAACCCTAGTTTCTTCAATAGATCCCTAATCTTCATTCATCATCATCAATCTAGCTACAAATTATCAATAGATAAGATTAGGAATTATTAGATTCATCATTAACTATTAACTCAATCGAATCCTACAAGGTATTCTTCATTATCTTGATAAATCAAAGTGATTGGGACATTTCTTGATTCTTGATTCTAGATCTCTATTTTCTTGATGTTTCTTAAAATCAAATCATATAAATCTTGAATCAACTTTCTTGCATTTTCTTTTATATTTTCATTTCGACTCATCTAAAACAAGATTGATCAAAACACACATCTCAGTGGACGATCCGTATTCATTAACGCGCTACATCGACACCGTTAATTGATTGCGGTATAAATTTCTTTGATTGTGAACACTTTACATTTCATCACAACTTAGACGATCAATCAAATGGCGCCGTTGCCGGGGATGTGTGCTATTTTGTTCGATTTTGTTATTTGAGTTGAAAATTTATTATTCCATCAAATTTTCATCCAAGAATCGCTTCAAGTGCTTAACGTTTAGTGTTTGAATTTTTGCGAGGGAATCTGGAATCATTTCAGCAGTGAGATCAAGATTCAGAGAAGTTCTACAGATTCTAGAGGAGTACAAGAAGCTACAGGAAAAATTTGAAACCCTAATCCCTCCTTTCCACCGCGGATCCGTGGCCGATGAGGTGTTTTTGCGGCGGTTCCGCCGCCGTTTAGGTGGTTCACTGTTCCAAACTTCTGTGGTATATTCTCTGTGCTCTCTTCTCTTCTCTGATCTTGTCCAATAATCAATTTCTTGCAGGATTCTTTGCAAAATTCAGCGCCGCTAAAAAATAAAATTGTTGCGATTCTTGAAATTGGTTGTTTGCATATTTTAATACGGAAATTAAGGGGTAAAGACCAAATTTAGATTAGGTGGGGATTTCATTACTCTTCCTCAGCCCCAGAAATTACAAACTTGCATCCGCATCACCTTCATTGTTAGTTATATGTATGCCCTAGAGGCCATTACTGTACATACGATGTATATTGTAATGGATGCTTGGACATATATAGGGAGGACTTTCTTGCTCAACATGATTGTATGCTATCTGGTTGTACTTTATCTTAACATGTATTCTGATTGTCTCTATATTACATGTTGATAAAGCCCTTAGGATATGTACTCGACTACTGGGACTATAATGAGATCATACTAGTGGGGCCACGGTAGTCGACGAGTACATCCTATAACTGTTCCTAGTCGAGGGTGTATCGAGACAGGGCATCGATACGCCAGAGTAGACTAGCGTATACGCATCTTGACCCATATGATGGGCGATGGATGATCCCATATCCATCGGTGTTTGACATCAAGGATGGTGTACGAGTGCTCAGTAGAGACTGGGTACACTGGACGGACTCGCCGAGAACTCCCAGATGGTATTATACCTCACGTCAGATGGCAGTTCTCTGGTGACACTGGTACAGAGTAGTCTGTTGACCCGAGATCGTCATAGAGTCTTGTGTGATTCCCACTGTGCTTTGATTTCCATCATACCACGTCCAAGAGGGCATGCAAAAAGGTGGCTTTTGGGTACAGTCCCGAATCACATAGAGGCAATGAGCGATAGGAGGGGATTCGTCTCTCCCGGTATAGGGAGTTGATATTGTGCTGTGTTCGATTGGCTATAACTGAAAATCCCTGTCTAGGGTTGCTGAGATTTACGGGTAAGTGTTATCAGTAGTTTCTCGAACTGTTATACACCTCATATCGACACGACTTATCAAGCTACTGGGGTCTGACATTTACCACCCCTAGGCAAGATATGCGACATATAAGATGACGAGACCGGACTGTACGGGTGTGTTATTGATTAGATTCGCAGGAGAATGTACAAGCTTGCTTGTTGATCTTCTGATCGCTCAATACCTGGGTGGCTGTTACGTTTAGCTGACCGCTTGCAGCTTGTGGGTGTTTGATATGATCATCACCTACTGCCGGCGTATCGACATTCTTTAGAGTCCTACACAGAGGTTTCTTGACTCAGGCAAAACGGAGTAGGGGCACATATGTGATATGTGCAGGACCGAGAATAATGTGATATGAGATACCGTATTATATTCTCGCGTTATTTTGATATGAGCCGGATCATCGGATCAAGTGTTGATTCGATAAATCGGTACATGAGATATTAGTCGGTTATATGCGATATAGCCGGATTGTCGGATCAAGTGTTGATTCGATAATTTAATGTATAATAATATATATGATATATTAAATTACATTAACTAATATTAGCTCACTAAAAGATTCTTTTTCTCACTCGGGTAATACGTTGATATATATGCGATATATGTTAATTGTATTATTTTATTTTGTTACAATAAATATTATATATGTGATATATAATATTGTAACATGATATGATTATTAATGCAACTTGTTTAGTGGAGATTAAACAAGATTAGGGTTTGATTTGGGTTAGTTCATTCATGAACCTTCTAGAAGGTTTCTTTTTGTTTTTGCTAAGATATTTTCAAATGACTCATCTTTAACCCAACCTAAACCCTAGCCCTAGTTAATTCTCTATATGGGTTAGCCATGTCATAACAAACCATGGTTGCATTATTAATCATTTTATTCCTTTTTCATTATTCATCACAAATGGATGCTTCATTTTCTTCCTTGAGTTCTTCATGGAAAAAGCTTTCTAGATTTTTCTAAGTGATGAAAAATGAGTGAGAATAAGAAAACAAATGAGAGAAAAAATCCTATTTCATCATCCTCATCTATCCTTGCCCTTTAGATGAGAGTGTTCACTTCATTTAGTGAGTGAGAGCTTGTGTTAATGAAACTTCAAGGTAGATCATCTTTGTTATCGAAGATCGGAAGCAAGCTTACATCTTGCTCTTCGTGGAGCCTCTCGAGAGTCCAGAACACGATGATCGCAGCGAAGGGACCTCAACACGGAGCTTAAGAAGTGAAGGACCGGATCTACAAAGGTTGTAATCCCTTTCACTTAGTGTTATAGTATTTAACATGCTAGTTTTCATCTAATCTCTAGTATAAAGATCCGGCTTTGGGTTGTTCGGCATGGCTAAATTTTAAATCGGGCATGGTTGATACCTCGTAGACCCTTGTGCGTGTGCCTAGCAACCCTACAGTGGTATCAGAGCCAAGTTAGAGCTTTAGGCGAAGTCTAGACGAAGTTTAAAGTCTGATCGAACCCGGAAACCCCGACGAATACCCTTCTCTGGATATTTTTTAAAAATGTTGATTTTTTCTAATTAAAAATGCTCAGAAAATCAAGCAGGGAAATCTAAGGATAACTGCAGAAAACGACAACCTAATACTACTGTAGCACCGCGGAACCGCGGCAGTACCCTGCTTTTAGCGGCGGTTCCGCGGCCGTATGTAAAGATTAGGGATTTCTTTTTCTACAGTAACGTCCGTAGGTGTTTCCTGATTCTTCTGGCAATTTTTAATTGTTACTCAAGTGTTGAGTTTTCTGGGTTGTATTGGGGACTCATTGATTCGATCGGATAATTTAACTTCGTTTAATTTTTTCCGGATAATTTTTAGAAACTGTTAAAAAGTTCGAACGGATATCAATAACTCACTTTTTCCCCTGTCGGAAAATTTTCGAAAGTTGGATTTTTTCTCGAGTTTGAAACTTTCGGAAAATCGTGCAAGTAACGCGGTGGACCCTCTAGAAGACAACAAACCTTAACTCGATTATGTGACCGTCTTGAACTGCCTCTGAACCTTAAGGGTTTGTGGCAGTACGGCGTGCCACATGTGAGGCGTTGGCTTGACCTTTCTACGGCTGGACCATTGGTACTGTGGCATGTGATGGATGTTTTAAAACTAATTTCAAGTGTTGAGAACTATTTGGGAAATCTTGGGTGTTTGATTATTCGATCGGAAAGTTTAACACTGTTTTATCTGGAATGTGATACAATATTTGGAATCCACATGTAGTTATAAGATAACTAAATTGAATGTTATAAATCTAGCAGTTCAGTCTCAATTGATCGGTTGCCACGGAATTTTGATGTGATCAAAAGTCCGTCGCAATCACGTAGCGTACGCGGATACTCGCCGGGTAAACTTAATAGACAGCCATGCCCCATAGCCCTGACCAAGTGACTATAGGAGAACCCCGTCGCCAAAAGCATCCATTCGGGTGCTCGCGGCAGCGGTGTTCCGCCTTAGTGCAGTTCGTCGACGGCATCGGGGGTGCGGCCGTCTACTAAAGTTTGCGACAAGCATTCGATCAGGATGTCGGGAATCTTGTTGAATTTCCCGACTTGATATTGAAAAGTGTTTTCGATAATGAGACTAAAATGCGGGGTTTATAATTGTTAGGCATGCGATGTCTAAGGAATTCATTTGGTTAGGCATGCGATGTCTAAAGAGGTTGCGGATTCCAACTGTTGTACTTTTACACTTTCTTTTCTGTGACCGTAAGCGTAGTATGTGGTGTATCGCCGGCTTCGTTGCTATACATCAACGACAATCGGGATACGCATACTTGCTTACGTTGATGATATGAGATATTATGTGTTGCTGTGATATGTTATATTGGATCGTCACGTTCTGAATAGCCGGGGTCTTATGTGAGATGAGAGTTTTTTCTTTTTCATTCATGTAAAATTCATTTGTATGTAATATTCTTTTATTGGGGCACTTCCAGGCTGAGGATGATGTCACCATTGTATATTATTTACTTTTCCGCATTAGGTAGACCCAAGACGGGGAGCATAAGTAACCGGGTTCTAGGGTCCAGTGGGAGACCATCTCGAGGAGTCGAGACCGGGTCTTCTAACCCTAGAATTGGCAGTGTTGCTTGCCGCTTTCGTAGGGGTCTAGGGATGTGGGTTTGGCTATTCATCGCGACCGTGGAATCCGTGTTTTATACAGGCTCGTATTGAAAACACGGACGTCCTAGTATATCTAATATTTCATATATGTTTCTTCTGCTGCAATGTTCTGTGATGAGATCATATTACTGCCTGAGACGAATGTTTATTTTATATATAGGAGATATATGTTATATTTTAGATTTCGTTTCAAATGTGATGCTTGTGAAGTATAAGAAAATGGGACTTCATTAATGAGATTAATGAAATAAAAGAAACCTAAGATGTTGTAGAAACTTGTTTAAAAACTGGTAGCTCTAGTTCTTGCTTTGCATAGCGGTGTTTCTTGTAGAACATCCAGCACCTTATTCGATAAGGAAAGAGCTGAGATCCCTTCACCGGGAGTGACCTCTTTAGTGAAACTAGCAGATGCTACAAACTCGGTTTGTCTTTTGATTGCTTCTATCGTTCTTTCTTTGCACAGTGGTATTTGTGAAATATCCTGCACCTTATTCGATGAGGAAAGAGCCGACGATCCCTTCACCGAGAGTGACCTCTTTAGCAAAACTAGAAAAGGCCTCAAAAACATTCCATTTAAAATCACTCGATTCTACAATGATATCAAGTTCATTACGCAAAGGGTTTTCTTAAAAACCTGTCGTAGCCCTCCATCATTTCAGATAAGGACTGTTTAGTATTCGTGCTGCGTTTGTTGGCCTTTGTCAAGGCGTAGTGTGCGGTAGCTGAATAGTACTTATCTTCTTATGCATATGATGCAGATTGGATTAGGGTAGTCGTGCGACCTTGTTGGCCTTTGTCAAGGGCCGTGCGGGTGAGTTTAATTCAATCAGGAAATGACGGGTTGAACTTGACTAGCAGCCTATGGTTTGTTGACCTTCGTCAAGGTCGTAGGAGGCTTGGGGTAAAATATTATTGGGAATTTCAAGTGTTGAAATTTGCAATGAGATTTCATACCTTCTATGAGATAGTTGGATCCCGATACCCGCTGCGAGTAAGAGTTACTCCTGGGAGAGTTTTACACATTACAATTAGCCGATCAAGTAGGTGTCTAGAAAGGTGTTAACGGGGTTACGCCCCTGGAAAAATGAGGTTTACTTTAATTAGGTCCGTGCGAAAGCACGGGGAACCTCCCTCAAAGTACCGGCACTGGCCTGGCTGAAAGATTGGCGAACTTGTAGAGTGTAATTAATCCCGGCTAGTCTTTCCTTTTAGGGTTTGAAGGAAGATTTGACTAAAACAGTGGGAGACATCCTGATTAGATAAATTGATAACCAATCTAATCTTGTAAAAGCGCACGCTGAGTGTTTTCTTCTCTCTCTCTCTCCTGGTTACGACTATGTCACTCCTTAATCAAGATATTAATACGGATGTATTGACCGAACCCGCTTGTTATACTGCGCTAAGGAACGTTGGTCCCGCTCAAACTTATAATTGTTATAAGACAGAGCAAGAAATTGGGGAATACCAGATTTCCCGTGCCGCCCAAACGAAGAAAGTGCATGTTGATGCATCTTCTTCGGGTGTGTTCATTACAGAGAACTGTTTCTCAGTATCCTTTACGTCCTGGGTATGAGAAACCGGATCAGGATCCCGCATATGTAATCTGTTACATGGGCTACAGATAGGTAGAGAACTGAGAACGGGTGATAAGTTTCATGAGATAGAAACGGTGCAAGTGTTGCAGCCAAGTCTGTTGGTCACTATCACCCTGTATTATCAGAATACATTAATTCTGAACAAATGTTGTTAGATACCGAACCTGATATACAACATCATATCAGTCTCTTTATTAGTAAAGAAGGATATAATTTTGTATTGTTGGATAATGTTTTGAACATTTCCTCTATCAAGAATTGATCGGTTCAGGCACGTTATCTAAAAGCATTGATGTTCTAAATCAAACTACAGTTCTTAGTATACAGAACACACACAAGAGGAAGAGTTCAGAAATGAATGAATCCTTCTTGAGGTATTGTAGACTAGGTCATATCAATGCGACCCGACTGGCTGAAGTTACATTTAGATGCATATTTAAATATGTTTGAATTTACATTTTATGAAACTTGCCGGTCATGTCACAAAGATATGATGACCACAGCTCTGTTTATTGAAAACAGAGAAAGAGTTAGTGAACTCTTGGGATTGATACTTGCTGATGTATGAAGGTCCCCTGTCTACACATGCCAAGACCGGTTCTTTGTACTTCATTACATTCATTGATGATCTCTCAAGATTCAGACATATGTTCTGTTGAAACACAAGTCCGAACCTTTTGAGATATTCACAGAATATAAGTTAGAAGTAGAGAACCAAAAACGGGTATAAGTATTATGTCTTTTGATGAGATCAAGGAGGAGAATACTTGAGCACGGAATTCCTGGACTATTCTAAAGGAGAATGAGATTCTCTTTCAGCATTACTCCTCCGTATACATCATAGCACGATGGTGTATCGGGGCGGAGCAATCACACTCTATTTGATATGGTGCGCTCTATGATGAGTACTACTGAGTTTCCTATTTCCTTTTGGGAGTTATGCACTTGAGAAGCTGCATACCTATTGAATAGGATTCAAATTAAATCAGTTGCCTACCACTTCATATGTGATATGGAAAGGGAAGAGCCCATATCTTAAGTTTATTAAGATTTGGGGTTGTCCGGCTTTTGTCTAAAAGCAAAATCCGGACAAAGCTCGAGGCAAGGTCAGTTCTGTAAAACTGGAAAGGTTCGAGCTATACAAGCTGCAGCTCATGATTTGGTAAACCCGAAGGATTCAATAGTTTCCAACGAACCTCAGCCTCTCCGCCGATCTAGTAGGGTTCCTCACCCACCTGAGAGATACTTTGGTTTCTCTATGACAGTGGGAGCGAGGATTGTATCATGAGATGATGACCCAACTAGTTTCGAGCTGGCCATCAGGAGTGGGACTCTGTAAGAATGGCTGGATGCTTAGCGATCTGAGATGGAATCCTTATACACCAACAAAGTATGGACTTTGGTTGCTTTATCTGAAGGGTTAAATCCCTATCAGGAGCAAGTATATCTTGAGAAGATTACTTGGTGTACATGGAAAAGTTGAGACTTTCAGAGCTATGCTTAAGTCCATCCAGATCCTACTTGCCACTGCTACATACCATGACTACGATATCTGGTGGTTGGGTGTCATGACAGCTTTTCTAAATGATGATTTAGAAAAGAGCGTCTATAAGTACACAGTCAGAGGGCTTCGTAGACAGTGGGAGCAGCGGAAACGTGTGCAAGATGCTTTATATGATAAAGCAGGCATCGCGGAGTTGGAACGTCTGTTTTGATGTAGTAGTCAAAGAGTTTGACTTCATCAAAATGGTAGATGAACCTTGTATATACAAAAAGGGTAGTAGAGAGTATGGTAGTGATCCTCGTAGAGTACGCGGATGACATACTCTTGATAGGAAAGGAGTTTCCTATGCTACGCTCGGTCAATGTTCGCTTATCACAAGGATTCTCCATATAGGATCAAAATGATACCGCCTAAATCTTGGGTTTTGGATTTATGAGATAGATCTAATTGGATATTAGGATACTCACTACTTGTAGTGAGATGGCATCAATCGATCCTGAGGAGCATCACTGGAAAGGTTCCAGGGTGATAAGGACGACTGAATGTCAGTCGCAGGCATTGTCTTTACCCTCAGTGGAGGGACGGTATATTGGAAGAGTTCCAAGCTAGATACCGTGACTTACTAGACGATTAAAGGCAAGATACATCGTTACCAAGGATGCTACCAAAGAGGCAGTCTGGATATATAAGTTCATAAGATGAACTTCGTTCCTACCATTGTGAGACAATGGAGTTGTGGCTTATGCCGAGGAACCCCTGTCCCATTAGAAATCCAGATATAATTCTTAGGCAGTATCACCTGATCATGGAGATAGTTGATCTCCAGGGAGATCGAGGTTAGGAGAGTAGACACAGAGGACAATAGCGCGGATCCACTCACAAAGGCCTTTTTCCCAGTAGAGACTTTTATGAGATGGTTGAGTATGAGATACTTCAACCACAGCTAATTGTTGGGTATGCGATACCACAACAGATGGCCCTAGTGCAAGTGGGAGATTGTTAGTTATATGTATGCCCTAAAGGCCATTAATGTACATACGATGTATATTGTAATGGATGCTTGGACATATATAGGGAGGACTTTCTTGCTCGACATGATAGTATACTATCTGGTTGTACTTTATCTTAACATATATTTTGATTGTCTCTATGTTACATGTTAATAAAGCCCTTAGGATATGTACTCGACTACTGGGACTATGATGAGATCATACTAGTAGGGCCACGGTAGTCGACGAGGATATCCTATAACTGTTCCTAGTCAAGGGTGTATCGAGACAGGGCATCGATACACCAGAGTAGACTAGCATATACGGATCTTGACCCATATGATGGGCGATGGATGATCCCATATACATTGGTGTTTGACATCAAGGATGGTGTACGGGTGCTCAGTAGAGACTGGGTACACTGGACGGACTCGCTGAGAACTCCCAGATGGTATTATACCTCACGTCAGATGGCAGTTCTCCGGTGACACTGGTACAGAGTAGTCTGTTGACCCGAGATCGTCATAGAGTCTTGTGTGATTCCCACCGTGCTTTGATTTCCATCATACCACGTCCAAGAGGGCGTGCAAAAAGGTAGCTTTTGGGTATAGTCCCGAATCACATGGAGGCAATGAGCGATAAGAGGGGATTCGTCTCTCCCGGTAAAGGGAGTTGATGTTGTGCTGTGTTCGATTGGCTATAACTAGAAATCCCTGACCAGGGTTGCTGAGATTTACTGGTAAGTGTTATCAGTAGTTTCTCAAACTGTTATAGACCTCATATCGACACGACTTATCAAGCTACTGGGGTCTGACGTTTACCACCCCTAGGCGAGATATGCGACATATCAGACGACGAGACCGGACTGTACGGGAGTGTTACTGATTGGATTAGCAGGAGAATGTACAGGCTTGCTTGTTGATCTTCTGATCGCTCAATACCTGGGTGGCTGTTACGTTTAGCTGACCGCTTGCAGCTTGTGAGTGTTTGATATGATCATCACCTACTGCCGACGTATTGACGATTCTTTAGAGTCATACACAGAGGTTTCTTGACTCAGGCAAAACGGAGTAGGGGCACATATGTGATATGTGCAGGACCGAGATTAATGCGATATGAGATACCGTCTTATATTCTCGCGTTATTTTGATATAAGCCGGATCATCGGATCAAGTGTTGATTCGATAAATCGGTACATGAGATATTAGTCGGTTATATGTGATATAGCCGGATTGTCGGATCAAGTGTTGATTCGATAATTTAATGTATAATAATATATATGATATATTAAATTACATTAACTAATATTAGCTCACTAAAAGATTCTTTTTCTCACTCGGGTAATACGTTGATATATATGCGATATATGTTAATTGTATTATTTTATTTTGTTACAATAAATATTATATATGTGATATATAATATTGTAACATGATATGATTACTAATGCAACATGTTTAGTGGAGATTAAACAAGATTAGGGTTTGATTTGGGTTAGTTCATTCATGAACCTTCTAAAAGGTTTCTTTTTGTTTTTGCTAAGATATTTTCAAATGACTCATCTTTAACCCAACCCAAACCCTAACCCTAACCCTAGTTAATTCTCTACATGGGTTAGCCATGTCATAACAAACCATGGTTGCATTATTAATCATTTTATTCCTTTTTCATTATTCATCACAAATGGATGCTTCATCTTCTTCCTTGAGTTCTTCATGGAAAAAGCTTTCTAGCTTTTTCTAAGTGATGAAAAAAGAGTGAGAATAAGAAAACAAATGAGAGCAAAAATCCTACTATATCATCCTCATCTACCCTTGCCCTTTAGATGAGAGTGTTCACTTCATTTAGTGAGTGAGAGCTTGTGTTAATGAAACTTTAAGGTAGATCATTTTTGTTATCGAAGATCGGATGCAAACTTGCATCTTTCTCTTTGTGGAGCTTCTCGAGAGTCCGGAACACGATGATCGCAGCGAAGGGACCTCAACACGGAGCTTGAGAAGTGAAGGACCGGATCTACAAAATTTGTAATCCCTTTCACCTAGTGTTTAAGTGTTTAACATGCTAGTTTTCACCTAATCTCTAGTATAAAGATCCGGCTTTGGGTTGTTCAGCACGGCTAAATTTTAAATCGGGCATGGTTGATGCCTCGTAGACCCTTGTGCGTGTGCCTAGCAACCCTATACTCATTAATTAAAAGAAATCTAGACAAGACTCTAAGGACCGTCGCGCTCAATTAGGACAGAAGGAGGTTGTGGGTAATCTATTGCTTATCCGCGTTTCTTTTGTAGCGTCTAAAGCAAGTGGTTACTTAATTAGGCCCACTACTTACGTAGTGGAGTGCCTCCCACTTACCTGGCACTTACCTGGCCACAGAGGGGGCAAAGTGGCAGTAGAGGATTTATCCTGCGATTTGTCTTCTGGAAGTCTAGGAGCGGTCTAGAGACTTGACCTAGGTAACCATTAGATATAGGGTTGCTTGTGCATGTTTGTGTGAATTTTCATAAATCCGTCCTTTTTCAAAACAAACCAATTATTTTCTCCCCTTTTTACCTTTTTCCCCCTCTTCTCTTCTTATAATGGATGACCCAAATAGAAGAACTCTTGCCGAGCTTTGCTGTCCACAAACAGATATTTCTTGTTTTCGTAATCCCTTCGGTATACCGCCCGACTCTCCCATGTCCTTAAGAGATCGGATAGAAAAAGCGGGTAGAAACAGTTGGCCACCTCAGTCCAGGTCTTATCAACCATATCCCAATTCTACATCTTTTTCAGTTGATACTCCGAGTGAGGATGCCCCTAGACGCATGTCCATTGCTGAGCATATAGCTAGGGCTAAAGGCCAAAGTTTCAATCCGGACCAATATCAAACATATCCTAACTCTACATCAGTTTTAGTTGATACTGTAGGACTACGGTAGCGCCCCGGCCATCTATCCGAGGCCAAAATGCAGAAACGAACATTTTTCTTGACTTTAAACCGGCACTACCGCATCTTAAAAACCCGGATCGTAACTATTAACCTAATACTAGCTATCAAGAGAATAGGGTAGAGAGCTATACCGAGCGATCCGTGTCCTTCGGTCTCCACTCCGATCTCCTCGCGGAATCTCCGGTCTTCATCTCCTCGTCGGAACGGGCACCACATCGCCGGGTTCTTTTACGAGCTCCTACTTCTGCACCGAGGCACCTCGGGCACGAAGTTGGCGAGTCGACGTGTCCAAGAATACTGTAGGGTAGTGTAGAATTACTTGTCTCAAGCGGGTAGTGAAGTTGCCTTTGAAGGAGGGAAGAAGAAAATGAGCTTTTGAGATGGCTATTGATTTTTGTGGCAAAGCAAAAATGAGAACAAGAATTTCCCCACACCAAAAAATGAAATCTCCTCACCACCAAATGTGTGGCCGGCCTCATAATATGGAGAGTAGAAAATCAAAGGGAGGTGAGCACAAGAAAGCATTGTGGTAACCATAAGAAATGTGAAGATAATGAGGAGAAAATGTCACACACATTTCTAATCAAATCCAATCTCAATTCTCATCAACATTTAATGCAAACCATGTGAAGAAAAAGGAAAGATGCTATCATAATCTTTTCCATTTACAAATAAACCCCCTCCACATAACTAATTTGCACACTTGCAAATAACCCCCTCCATCGGAAAAATCCGGCTATGAAGGAACAAAGGAGAACTGGCCGAAACGGAATGCAAACTGGCAACTTCAGAAAACTGATCCCGTAATAAATTACAGGAAAACCCCGCGACTATATATACATACCCGCATTTGTATTCCCACTGAATACAAATGCAAAGAGACAAAATCTACACTGTACAATAGTAGGATCCGGCTTAAACCAAAGCCCGCTACTATTATCCGTCCAATCATGATCCGTGCAATACCGCACGTATAAGATCGAACCCTGACATATCTCCATACGGCCTCTACAGTGTTTCGCTCGAAACTTGAGAAGCTGTCTGTGGGGGACTCTAAAGACTCGTCAATACTTTGGCTGTGGATTTAACCACTAGCACGTCAGAGGTATTAGCCGTATGTAACGAGCTAACAGGTATTGACCAAAAGGGAGGTCGATGAGCGAACTCATCCTGACACCCTACTGAGCCTGTCAGTGACAATATCCGTACAGTCCGGTCCGTTCGTCTATGAGTATCGCATGGCAGGCCTAGGGGGTTGGTAAAAGTCAGACCCCCAAAAGCGGTACAAGTCGTGTCGGAGTGTAGCCCAGAACACCCTGAGATACTACTGGAATACCTACCAGTAAATCTCCTGCCTCGGCCGAGGGCTTTGTGTAATGGCTCTCCTAGACACAGCGCGACCTCACCCCCAATACCGGGAGTGACGAACCCCTGCAGATCCGCTCACTGCCTCCATGTGGCTCGGGACTGTACCCAACTAAAACCTGTTTGCACGACTCCTTTGAGCCGTGGTAGGGTAGTAATCAAAGTACAGTGGGAACTCACACGCGACAAATGACGATCTCAGGTCGATGAACTAACCTGTACACATGTCACCAGGGAACTGCTATCTGACGTCAGGTATAAGACCAACTAGCATGTTTCCGGCGAGTCCTGTCCGGTGTACTCATAACCCAATGAGCACCTATATACATCTTAGGTGAACCAACTGACACCAATGGCTTGTGAGACCGGCCACCGCCCCTCGTCGGGGTCTCGACTGTATACACTAGTCTACTCTGGAGTATCGATGCCCTGTCTCGAAAACTCCCACGACTAGGGACTTTTTAAGGATGTGCTTATAGACCCCAGCTCCCACGTATATGATCGCCATCATACGGCTGGCCGTCAAGCAAGAATCCTAAGGGCTCTATCAACGCGCAATAGTGACCTGTAAGGTCACCTAAAGCAGTACACGATGATAAAGATAAACCAGATAGCATACTATCATCTTGAGTAAGACTGTCCTACCGGTATAGGTCCTCACTCAATCATTCCAATCACGTGCCTGTGATCCAATAATTGACTCTGAGGTCACTATCTCCAACAATCTCCCACTTGCACTCAAGGCTAATTATTGCGATGTCGCATACTCACAGCCTGTGTGATACCGAACACCCAACTGCTCTACTAATCAGTCTCACAAAACCCGTTTGCGAAACTAATGCGTTCGAGGAATAGCCTTAGTGAGTGGATCCGTTCAAATGTTTCTTTCGATGTATTTCTTTATCTCAAGTTCGCGGAGAAAGCCATCTCCCGAAATGAGCAATACCTGTCTTAGAATATATCTGGATATCTGATAGGACCTAGTTCATAAATGAACTCCAAATCTAAACTTCTCAGACTGTATCGTCAACTGAACTTAATCAGTATCCTGCGCCATGCCTCCCTCAGTATCCGCTTGGACCACCTGTCCAAAATACTGCCCTTCGTCAGAGGGAAAACTATAACTCTGACAGCCACTCTGTCATCCAGGTCACCTTAGAATCCTGGAATGATAACCGTCCCCCGAAAGAGGCTGCCTTATCATATCCCTAGAACATCTACTTATGTTCTAAAACTACTTCCGAACGTTTCTCCAGGATTGGATCAATATCACCTTATTGCATCTAGTGCAAAAACAACATCTATATCCTATGTGAAGAAACCACTGTGTGACAACCAATGTATAACCGATCGTAGTATAGGAATTCCACTTCCTACTCTGTGTATGTCATCCTAATACCAGGACATCACACCCTACTACCTTCTTAACAGATCCATCCCCTATTCTGATGAAGTCAAACCTATGACTGTCACATCAGAAATAGATGATCTATCTCCACTATATCTGCTTTAGCCTATAAATAGACATAAGCCACTTGTCCATTATACTTCCGCTGCCCCCACTGACTACGACAACCCTCTGGCCAAGTCATATATACCTGCACTTCTAAAGCTTGTTTAGAACGACGTTATACTCATCCTCCTGCCGGGTCTTATAGCCTGGAACAACAGTAGTGTCAAATCTGGGTAAACAAGAACCTCCCTGTCACCGTCCTTGAGGCTACCGAAGTACCTCTCGAGTGCCTGAGGTTATCCACCATATCTGCGGAGTGGCCAATGGAATGTCAAACCAGATTGAATCTTTAGGTTCTTATCAAATTTTCAGTAATCTTTTGCGGTTCTGGAATCACTTCCAGTTCTACCATACTCCTACTACTGTTTTCTGAAAAAAAATCTATTTTTATTAAAACTGTAGCGAGTCAAGAACAATATCACTATTGATCTTCCAGATGGTAGAAAGTCAACCCTCATCATAGCCCGGGTCAACCCACAAACAGTCATTACAGAAACGTGCCTTGAGTTATCCATAGTCTTGTTTTAAGCATAAGCCGGACAACTCCCCGTACCTTAACGTTGTTAAGATATGAACTATTCTATATCCAATATAGAAACAGAGGCACTGATTTAATTGGAACCAGATTCAAATCATGCAGCTGTCTCCAGTGCATGTCAACTAAATGGAAAGAGGCCGATCAACATTACTCAACTTAGGAATACATCCAGAAATGAGTAACCTGAAAGAGAAGCAAGTTCTCTTAATCATTACTTTTAACTGAATACCATACACAAGTATCTATATCTTCGATCACCTTGAAGAATCCCGATACTTGCAATACCTGGTTCTCTACTTTATTCATATACCTATAACTTCTCAAAACTTAGACCTTGTGTTTCTATGAAACACATGTCTAAGAACCAGAGAAGTCACAAGTAAACAGAATATAATACGAGCACCATCCCCTATGTCCTCATGGACACTGGACAACATACAATACTCTGTATAAGTCCCCTGAGTCTAACAACTCATTCGCTGTGTGTCGTAGGTTGAAAACTGTACTTATGGTTAAGAAGAATTATACCGCTGTTTAATGCTCCTTACCTAACCATCCACTGATATAGGTAAATGTCATAGACATAATTTCAAAAAGTTATATCTCACTTTATAAAAATGAACGTACAGATATATTAATTTGAAATTGGTGCATAACAACGGATATTCAAAACCAAATATTTGCCGTCCGGCAAACAGCCCAAGTGATTTCCTCAAATATCACCAATTGCAACGAATTCCGATATAATGTGGATGATCACCTAATTCCCAATAACTTACTCCCACTCATCATCTGTAAAAACCATACAGATGTGAGAATCATATCTGGTAAATACATACCCTGGAGCAAGTGTCTAATTGGGAAATCAGTTTTCTTTTAACAATACACAGTGAAATCGAAACATTGAAATGTTTCGATGGGGTATCCGGGTATTCCTAGTAATGCCTCTTCCATTATCAGATTCACTACTGTAACCGTATATTTCTTTTCCATCTCCCCAAATCCCTTTATATGTCTTTAGTCATTACCTTCTGTACACCCCTTTAGGCCAAATGGTTTTCTTCCTTCCCTACCGTTCGGCACCAGCCTATGGTTTGGAAGAAGACTATCCAATAAGCATAATGGGTATACTGTCCTAATCCTAGGAACACTCGCAATGCGAGAGAAGGTGAAGATAAAAGACAACCGAATAAACCTTATTCCTATTTCTCCTGAACCAGAATCCATCCCCGAACTGGAACAAGTTCCTTTCGAGTTCGTAAATAACCATATGATGGAATATCCAAATAACTGTGGATCTTCGTAGTAATACGGAGTGTCCTGGAGAAATACAAAGGTGAAGTGGGAGTGGTAATGAAATACTTGGTTTGGTCGTGAATAGCAGTCGCAGTTTACTTTGCCCTCTTACTAATCCCTTTATTTGTCTTTACATAATACCTTCTGTACACCATCGTTAGGCTAATTGGTTTTCTTCATTCCCTACCGTTTGGCACCCGCCTATGATTTGGAAGAAGACTATCCAATTTGCGTAACAGGTGTACTATCCCCTAATCCAAGGAGCACTCGCAACCTGAGAGAAGGTAAAAGGTAAAGACAACTGAATAGTCCTATTCGTTTTCTCTAGAACCGGAAACCATCGTCGAATAAATTCCTTCGAGTTCGTATATAACCATACGATGGTTTTATCCAATGGAAGTGGACGTTCGTAGTAATACGGGGTGTTCTGGAGAAAAGGGTAAAAGTAGGAGTGGCAATGAGGTATGCAACTCTGACAATCCAAAATCCAGTGTTATAAGAAGGTTCGGTCAACTTGGTCACTAAGTCATAGTCACGGGTCGGGTCATGGTCGCTGCCAAAGAGAGAGAGAAAAGAAACACTTAGTGTTCACTCTAACCTAGATCAGAATGGTTATCACTTAATCTAATCAGGAAACCTCCCACTGTAACCTCAAATTCTCCTCCAAACCTGAAAGAAGAATTAGTCGGGATCACCCGAGGAGTAAACGAACTCATCAGTGGGAATCGGGATCCAACTATCATCGCATGATAACGTGACGGAATCCACTCATGTCACCACACTCCAGAAGGTATGCGCATGCCTGGCAAGTTTCAGTTTCTTTAGAAAGTCCCGATGTATGTTTTTACCCCTAGGACCCAAGTGACCTTGACACAGTCAACAAATCAAAGAGTCCTAGTCAAGTTCAACCCGTCATTATCCTGGATTGCATTAAACCCACCCGTACGAGCCCTTGACACAGTTAACAAGGCCGCACGACTGTCCTAACCAATCCCATTAATATGCCACAAACGAACACTACTTAGCTACCGTACACTACGCCTTCACACAGTCAACAAACGCAGTACGAATACTAAGTAATATTTGCAAGAAATAACGGAGGGCTACGTCTAGTTTTTGGCGAAAAACTTTTAACGTAATGAACTTGATATTGTTGAAGGAGCTGAATAGCTTTTTATAAAAATATAGTGACGAAAACCTTTTGCTAAAGAGGTCACTCCCGGTGAAGGGATCTCGGCTCTTTCCTCGTAGAATGAGGTGCAGGATATTCCAACAGAATACCACGATGCAAAGCAAAAAGTAATCGACTATAGTGAAGTTATTACCCTGACGCAAACCTCCGTCCAAGGGGTCACTCCCGGTGAAGGGATCTCGGCCCTTGCCTCGTCGACTGAGGTGCTGGATATTCATAACCGAATACCACTGTGCAAAACAAAAGAGAACGTCCTTGCAATAACAGCTTTTTTTTGAAAAATGTTCCAACAACATCAGAATAGGTTTGTTTAGCTTGCATTGATCTGAATCAACGCAGTCCCATCAATTGATCACACCAATAAAGAACGAAAATAATGATGTACGTATATGCCATCCGCATTCGCCACTGGGTCCCGTCATCACCCGTTAGGTTACTTAACTAACGACAGAGCGGGGACTGGACTAGCACGGATGCAAAACATATACAGCATCTACTAGTATATATATCAATATATAATATTCGCTCAAGGCGTGATAAAATTCAACATCACAGAAAAGTAATCAGCATCACAGAACAATACAGATATCTGGGATCCCCGGGTTTCATAGAGCTGCTACTGAAACCTGACGTTCCCCTGGTCGTGTGGATAGCCTGTGCAATGAAATCCTAGACCCCTACGGGCGCGGCAAGTTGTAAGTCCACGTTGCCCACCCCGGTACTTGCGGGGAGGCGGAAAACGGAATAAAAATCGAATTTTTATGAGCTTAGGCAACATGGACTTGACTATGAAGGATCTTTGCTAAACAAAAACAAGCTAAAGCTAACTAGAAACTAGCTAAGTGCTAGAAAGGTTATACCTTGGGCTTTATGTCCTTCTCTCCTTGCTCCTTGGAGTGGTGGAAGGAGGTCACCTTAGTCGTCTTCTCACATCGAAGAAAGATCCACCCGAAAGCCTCGACCTTTGGCTTCAACTCCAAGCTAGAAGTAACTAGGGTGCAAGAAGTGCCAATCCTTGAACCCTAGATGAGAGTAGAGATTATCAAGAGAGGGTTTTTCTCAAGCTCAAGTGTTTCTCAACACATGAGAGGGGAGAGCTTGAGGGAGAGGAAGAACAAGAGAGAGAATGTGAATAATAGAATGAGAGAATAATATGAAGCATTCTCTCATATATGTGAATTATTGTAATTAGATAATTAGTGAGATAATTGTCATGGTTAAATCAAGACATGACCATTATCATTTCATTTTTAATGCAAATTGCAAGGATCAAAGAGCATCTTCCAAATGAAATGATGATGGTCAAAGTGTCAACCAAGGTCAACAAGTCAAGAAGGTCAAATGGTCAACAACCATAACCATGCACAATTATTAAACTAATATCAATTAACAATAATACACACATGAGCATTAGGGTTAATAAAATGACAATAGTCATTAACCCTACTCAAAGTCCTCTCCCTCTGTCTCAAGCAACTGTGCATACGCACCCGTATTCGTGATCCGAGGAACACGAATACAATGAGAAAAACCAATCCCAAATCATATACTAGGATCCGGCTTAAACCAAAGCCCGCTAGTATAAGCTGTCCGGACAGCAAACATGCACAAGTGCGTGGATGTGAACGAACCCTATCGCAAAACCATGCGACCTCTACTCATTTTGCCTAAAGGCGAATAGCTCTCTGTGTGGGACTCTAAAGACTCGACACTGCGCTGGCAGTGGGTTTAACCACAGACCGCAAGCGGCACTAGCTGTACGTAACGGTCCCCAAGTAGATGTCGATAAGAAGACTGACGAGGTGAACCCCATCTGAACTCCTACTGAGCCTGTATGTGACAATCTCCGTACAGTCCGGTCTGTTCGTCTGATACATCGCATGGTGATTGAAAGAATTAAAAGTTAACCGCAATCAAGACGGTGTCGCAATGCAGCTAGCCGGTTGAGCACGGGTCGATCCACAGGGAGATGGTGGTATTTTACCTTCTTGTTTTAGACGAGTCAATAAAGAATTTGTGTATGTTTGTTTCTAACCTATGTGTTTATTTGCAAGTATAAAGTTGTTAAGAAAAGATACGAGATTATAAGCTAAAGAAATCCGTATTCAAAACCTTTGAGCCGAATCTTGACCAATTGAAGCTAGAGCAATCGGCAACAACGTGGATTAGGGGATTTAAGCGCGGTATTCGTGGAATACGGCTTATTTACCCTTGTCCTTCCGTTCTTGTCTCTTGCTTTCGCCTCCGGCCAAACCGAACGCAACCGGTCGCGGTTAGAAATCACCGTTACCTTGTCAGGGTACGGTGCCTAACGGAGCGCTTGCGTATGGTTTGGGCGGAGTTCAATGGAAAATACGGGAAAAGGAAATGGGTAAAGAAATGTTAACTTATAATACCGTATTTCTTCTTAACAATAATAATTACATTCATTCATAAAAGAGAACCAAAAAGAGAGAACAAAGAGAAAAGAACAAAGAAAAGAAAAGATTACAAACAAGTAATTAAAGTGCATGAATATAAATTGCAAGAAAGTAAAGCAAGGTAATAAAAAGCAAGTAATAAATAAGCAAATAAAAAGAACAAGAAACTAGGACTCAAGACAAGCATGTGATCAATAGCCAACCCTTAAACTTGCAAGCTCAATCAAGAGGTTGCAAGATCAAGGGAAGGGTAGAGAACGCATGTGAATTGAAGCGCTAATTCCGTAAGAAAATACGACCCTTGAGATCAATAACTAACCCTTAACCATTCAAGCTCAATGAAGAGGTTGAATGATCAAGAGAAAGCTGAAATCTCAAGGGGAAGAAAGAACAAAAGAGAATGATACAAAAGCCTCATCTTCATTTATCTTCCACTCAAAAAGCTCTCACTACAATTTTAATGGAGAAAGAATGAAGAAGAAGAAGAAGAATTATACAGAAACTACAAAAGAGTGGACACAAAATTGGACCCTTGGTTGAGAAAGAATGAAGAAGAAGAAGAAGAATTATACAAAAACTACAAAAGAGTGGACACAAAATTGGACCCTTGGTTGAGCTCAGAACTGCTGTATTTATAGGAGGGAAACTGGAAGTCTAGGGCAACCATCAGCCCATAAATGAAGTACCCAAAATGCCCCAGAAAAACGACGAAATGAGGCGCCTGTATGGCCGCGTTTCCGCGGCCAATACCCCCTATTGGCCGCGGAAACGCGGCCAAGTGGTGGAGTTGGTTGGTCAATTTTAGTGGCTTTCCCTGGTTTGGCTTTTCCTCGTGTTTGCAATCTTCATACTGCACAGAAGTCTTCCAGAATATCTGCAGATTTCTAAGTCCAAGATTGCATTATCTTTTTCACTTTTGACTTTATCTCCCTCGAGCTCCGCGCACCCATTGATTCTTGTGCAGCCCCTCTCGTGCTCTGTGCTTGTCCCAGACACGAATGACCACTGTCATATGTCTTGTCTCTGGAACTGGTACTCGGCACTGGACGGATATGGATGACCGGAACCCGGCTTTTATCTGTTGTGACAGATGTTCTGTATTTGGTGTAACTGTGGAGATTTTATCTTGATTTGCAATATTTGTACTGGAAACCTGTATTCTGTAAATATGTAACAAACACGGATTAAAAGCACCTACCTATAAACAACCGAGCGTAAGAATGGGCGGTATAAAATGCAGTATTCTGTGATGAACACATGGCGGGCCTAGGGGGGCGGTGAACGTCAGTCCCCTAATAGCGGTACAAGTCGTGTCGGAGTGTAGCCCAGAACACCCTGAGATAACACTGGAAACCTACCAGTATATCTCGCTTGCCCTGGCCAGGGACTACTCGTGTAATGGCTCTCCTGGATACAGCGCGATGTCAACCCCCAATACCGGGAGAGACGAATCCTGTCTAACCGTCACTGCCTCCAAGTGCTTCGGGACTGCACCCAAAAACTACCTGTTTGCACGACTCCTTTGAGCCGTGGTAGGGTAGTAATCAAAGTGCAGTGGGAACACACTCGAGGCGAAGTGACAGTGTCAAGTCAGCGGACTAAGCTGTACTCATGTCACCTGGGAACTGATAACTGACGATAGGTATAATACCAACCAACAGTTCCCGACGAGTCCTGTCCAGTGTACTCATAACCTAACGAGCACCCGCATACTATCTCAAGTACGACGTACTGACGGCTGTGGGACAGACCGTCTCCCACACTGGGATGAGAAGCGCATACGCTAGTCTACTCCGGAATATCGATGCCCTGTTTCGATAGTCCAACGACTAGGGACCTGTATAAGGATGTGCTTATAGATCACCCAGCTCCCACGAGTGTGAGCGCCAACACAACGCTGGTAATCAAGCAAAGATCCTAAGGGCTCTACTAATATGTATATCAGCAATATGCTAAAAGAAACACATGCACATATTAAAGCAGAAACAAACCAAGTAGCATACTACCATTTCGAGCAAGATTGTATATGCAACTGTGAATATCCCAAGCTTCTATTAAGTAATATACAAACTAGTATGATACAGTAATGGCCTCTAGGGCATATACACTAACAATCTCCCACTTGCACTAAGGCCATGTACTGGCGTATCGAAGACCTATCATCTCGATCAGCCGCTCGAACTGAGTCTGGGGCAAGGCCTTGGTGAATGGATCTGCTGTGTTATCTTCTGAAGCAACCCTCCGAATCTCGATCTCCTGGCGATCCACGATCTCCCTGATCAGGTGATACCGCCTCAAGATGTGTCTGGATTTCTGATGGGACCTGGGTTCCTTCGCTAAAGCTATAGCCCCGTTGTTGTCGCAATACAGAGGTATTGGGTCAACAATGGACGGAACCACCTGAAGTTCTCTCAAGAACTTCCTCATCCAGACAGCTTCTTTTGCGGCATCAGATGCAGCGATGTATTCCGCTTCCATAGTCGAGTCAGCAACGGTTTCCTGTTTGGAGCTCTTCCAACACACCGCCCCTCCATTGAGGGTAAAGACAAAACCCGACATGGACTTGGAATCATCCTTGTCACTCTGGAAGCTGGAGTCAGCAAAGGCCTCAATCTGGAGGTCTTTTCCGCCATACACCAAGAACATCTCCTTAGTCCTTCTCAGGTACTTGAGAATGTTCTTTACTGCTATCCAATGTTTCTCCCCAGGATTTGACTGATACCTGCTTACCACACTCGGTGCATAAGCCACATCCGGTCTGGTACACAACATCGCATACATTATAGAGCCTACCGCAGAAGCGTAGGGTATAATAGACATGCGATCCTTCTCCAAATCAGTCTTGGGAGACATCTCTTTGGAGAGGGTGATCCCGTGACAAGCCGGTAGATTACCGCGCTTGGAATCTTCCATACTGAATCTCTTCAATATGGTGTCGATGTACCTGGACTGCGAAAGTCCTAATATCCTCTTGGATCTGTCACGGTAGATCCGGATACCCAAAATGTATGAGGCATCACCCAGGTCTTTCATGGAGAACCTGTGTGACAAGAACCCCTTGACAGATTGTAGCATAGGAATGTCATTTCCTATTAAGAGAATGTCATCCACGTATAAAACGAGGAATACTACAGTTCTCGCTACAAATCTACAATAGATGCATGGTTCATCTGGATTTTTGATAAAGCCAAATTCCTTGACCGTCTCATCAAAACAGATGTTCCAACTCCGCGATGCCTGCTTTAGTCCATAAATGGACTTAAGATACTTGCACACCATTCCGCTGCTCCCACTCTGAATGAAACCCTCTGGCTAGTCCATATAGACACACTCCTCTAAATGTCCATTTAGAAAAGCTGTCTTTACGTCCATCTGCCAAATCTCATAATCGTGGAAGGCAGCAATGGCAAGAAGGATCCGAATGGATTTCAGCATAGCTACTGGAGAAAAGGTTTCGTCATAGTCCAAACCAGGTCGCTGACGAAAACCTTTTGCTACCAGTCTAGCTTTATAGGTCTCAACCTGTCCATCTACACCAATCTTCCTTTTGAAGATCCACTTGCATCCTACGGGTTTTACCCCATCTGGAGCAATGTCCAACGTCCATACTTTGTTGGTGTACATGTGTTAGGTCCACGTTACCTCTCCCGGTACTTTCGGGGTTGCGGAAACGGTAAATCAAAATTTTTCTAAACTTTGTAACATGGACCGTAAAAGCCGGATCTTTGCTAAACTAAACTAGCATACTTGCAAAGAAGAATTAACTACTCGGCAAAGTGGTTATACCTTAACTTGAACTCCTTCACTTCTTGTTGTTGTTCTTCTTTGATGTTCTTCTCTTCTTGTTCTTCTTCTCATCGCTAGCTCAATGGTTGATCCGGACTTCGGTCACCTCCGCGGCCTCCTTGAGTCGAAGACGATCCACCCGAGAGATGTACAACGAGCTCCACCTCAAGCCGAGGTAACTAGGGCAAGGAGATTGCTAATCTAGAAGCCCTAGGTTGTGTAGAGAGGATGTATGGATGTGTTTGTCAAGTAGAATCCTTTTTCTCTCAACACATGAGATCAAAGGAGAAATCAAGAGGAGGAAGAAGAAGGAGATTTTCTAGCAACCATGGAGCTTCTCATTTCAAGAGAGAGAATGAGAATGAGCAAATGAAAAGCTTAACCAAGAGAAAAGCTAACCATGGTTGCAATAATGCACAAACATTATCATTACAAATCCAATCAAGATAAAGGTGATGGCTACAAATGACATGACCATTATCATAACTAAATAAAAAGAAAACCAAAGAATACTTTAGATCTTCTAAGAAGATCCAAGTCAACTTTGGTCAAATGGTCAACAAAGTCAAGATGGTCAAACGGTCAATGTAATTAGCCATAACAAAATTATCAATGAAAGGATTAGTAAATAATGTCCCCGGCTCATTATGGTTTTGACCAAACGAACTGTCGAAACCCTAATGAGTCCGCCTTAAAATGGTTTTGACCGAATCAACTGTCAAAACCCTAATGAGCCTGCCACATAGTGGTTTTGGCCGAACCAACTGCCAAAACCCTAATGAGGCACCTCCTCCTTCATCGCTCCAGAAAACTGTGCATACACACCTGCATCCGTATTCCGTAGAATGCGGATGCGCAGAAGACAAAACAAATCCATCCGTGCAATACTAGGATCTGGCTTAAACCAAAGCCCACCAGTACTGCTTGCCCGAACATCATACGCACACAAGTGTACGTAAGTGATCGCAGCCCTGCCGTAAAACCATACGGCCTCTACACGTTTCGCTTAGTGCAGGGAAACTCTCTGTGTGGGACTCTAACGACTCGACACTACGCTGGCAGTGGGTTTAACCACAGACCGCAAGCGGCACTAGCTGTACGTAACGGTCCCCAGGTAGATGTCGATAAGAAGGCCGATGAGGTAAACCCATCCGAACTCCTACTGAGTCTGTATGTGACAATCTACGTACAGTCCGGTCTGTTCGTCTGATACATCGCATGTCGGGCCTAGGGGGGCGGCAAGCGTCAGACCCCTAATAGCGGTACAAGTCGTGTCGGAGTGAAGCCCAGAACACCCTGAGATAACACTGGAACCTACCAGTATATCTCGCTTGCCCTGGCCAGGGACTACTCGTGTAATGGCTCTCCTAGACACAGCGCGATGTCAACCCCCAATACCGGGAGAGACGAATCCTGTCTAACCGTCACTGCCTCCAAGTGCTTCGGGACTGCTCCCAACTACTACCTGTTTGCACGACTCAGTAGAGCCGTGGTAGGGTAGTAATCAAAGAACAGTGGGAACACACTCGAGGCGAAGTGACAGTGTCAAGTCAGCGGACTAAGCTGTACTCATGTCACCTGGGAACTGATAACTGACGATAGGTATAATACCAACCATCAGTTCCCGACGAGTCCTGTCCAGTGTACTCGTAACCTAACGAGCACCCGCATACTATCTCAAGTATGACGTACTGACGGCTGTGGGACAGACCGTCTCCCGTGCTGGGAAGAGAAGCGCATACGCTAGTCTACTCCGGAGTATCGATGCCCTATCTCGGTACTCCCACGACTAGGGACGTGTATAAGGATGTGCTTGTAGATTACCCAGCCCCCACGAGTGTGATCGCCATCACAACGCCGGTAATCAAGAAAAGATCCTAAGGGCTCTACTAATGCGTATAGATGATATAATAAATAAACACACATGTACACATTAAAGCAGAGACAAACCAAGTAGCATACTACTATATTGAGCAAGATTTTCTGTACAACTGTGAATATCCCAAGCTTCCATCAAGTAATATACATACTAGTATGATACAGTAATGGCCTCTAGGGCATATACACTAACAATCTCCCACTTGCACTAAGGCCATGTACTGGCGTATCGAAGACCTATCATCTCGATCAGCCGCTCGAACTGAGTCTGGGGTAAGGCCTTCGTGAATGGGTCCGCAGTGTTGTCCTTTGTGTCCACTCTCCGCACCTCGATCTCCTGTCGATCAATGATCTCCCTGATCAGGTGATACCGCCTTAAGATGTGCCTGGATTTCTGATGGGACCTTGGTTCCTTCGCTAAACCTATAGCCCCATTGTTATCGCAATACAAAGGTATTGGGTCAACAATGGACGGAACCACCTGAAGTTCACTAATGAACTTCTTTATCCAGACCGCCTCTTTTGCGGCATCGCTTGCAGCAATGTATTCAGCCTCCATCGTCGAGTCTGCGACGGTATCCTGCTTGGAACTCCTCCAACATACCGCCCCTCCGTTGAGGGTAGACACAAAACCCGAGACAGACTTGCTGTCATCTTTGTCAGTCTGGAAGCTTGAATCGGTAAAGGACTCGACCCTGAGGTCTCCATTACCGTAAACCAGGAACATCTCCTTAGTCCTTCTTAGATACTTGAGAATGTTCTTCACTGCTGTCCAGTGGTCCTCCCCTGGGTCTGACTGATACCGGCTTACCGTGCTCAACGCGTAAGCTACATCTGGTCTTGTACATAGCATCGCATACATTATAGATCCTACCGCCGAAGCGTAGGGTATAGTGCTCATGCGAACCCTCTCCTCGTCAGTCTTAGGAGACATCTTCTTGGAGAGGGTAATTCCGTGCAATGCGGGTATGTTACCGCGCTTGGAATCCTCCATACTAAATCTCTTTAGTACGGTCTCTATGTACCTGGACTGCGAAAGTCCCAACAGTTTCTTGGATCTATCTCTATAGATCTTGATCCCCAGAATGTACGAGGCATCACCCAGGTCCTTCATGGAGAACCTTTGTGACAAAAATAGCTTGACCGATTGTACCATAGGAATATCATTTCCTATCAAAAGAATGTCGTCCACGTACAAGACTAGGAATACGACAGTTCGTCCTACAATCTTCTTATATACACAGGGTTCATCTTCGTTCTTGATGAAATCAAATTCCTTGATTGCCTCATCAAAACAGATGTTCCAGCTCCGCGATGCCTGCTTTAATCCATAAATGGATTTAAGCAACTTGCACACCTTTCCGCTGCTCCCACTGTCTACGAAACCTTCTGGTTGATCCATGTAAACGCACTCTTCCAAACAACCGTTTAGGAAAGCCGTTTTAACATCCATCTGCCAGATTTCATAGTCATGGAAGGCAGCAATGGCAAGTAGGATCTGAATGGATTTGAGCATAGCCACCGGAGAAAAAGTTTCATCATAGTCCAAACCAGGTCTTTGACGAAAACCTTTTGCAACGAGTCTAGATTTATAGGTTTCCACCTGCCCATCTACACCAAGTTTCCTTTTGTAGATCCATTTGCATCCAACGGGTTTTACCCCAGGTGGAGCAATATCCATGGTCCACACTTTATTGGCGTACATGGACTCCATTTCAGATTGCATTGCTTCCTGCCACTTATCAGAGTCCCTACTGATAATGGCCTGCCTGAAACTGGTAGGGTCATCTTCTTCCAAGATGCAATCCTCTCGATCCCCGTCTATGAGAAAACCGTAGTATCTCTCGGGCGGATGAGAAATCCTACCAGATCTGCGGAGTGGCTGAGGTTCGTTTGGGGTCATTGAATCTAGCGGTTCCTCCAAATTTTCAGTTACATTTTGTGGTCGCTGAATTTCTTCTAGTTCTACCGAACTCCCACTAGCTTCTTTTGCAAGAAACTCCCTTTCTAAGAAGGTAGCGTGGCGAGATACAAACACCTTCTGTTCCTCAGTGTGGTAGAACAGATATCCTAGTGAATCTTTAGGATATCCCACAAATTTACAGAGAACTGACCGTGCCTCTAACTTGTCCGGTTTCTGTGTTTTCACATAGGCCGGACAACCCCATATCTTAAATCGCTTAAGATACGGATTTCTTCCACTCCATATTTCATATGGAGTCTTAGGCACTGATTTGGATAGAACATAGTTCAATAGGTACGCTGCTGTCTGAAGCGCATGTCCCCAAAATGAAAGAGGTAACTCAGCACTACTCATCATGGAGCGAACCATATCCAATAGGGTACGATTCCTCCGCTCCGATACACCGTTGTGCTGTGGTGTATAAGGAGGAGTAAGCTGAGAGAGAATACCATTCTCTTTTAAGTAGTCTAGGAATTCCGTGCTTAAGTACTCCCCTCCCCTGTCAGACCGGAGGATCTTGATACTTTTGCCTGTCTGGTTCTCTACTTCCTTTCTGAATTCCATGAATTTCTCAAAAGCTTCAGATTTGTGTTTCATCAGATACACATATCCGAACCTAGAGAGATCGTCAGTGAATGTGATGAAGTACGAGAACCCACCCCTTGCATGTATAGACATCGGACCACATACATCACTGTGTACGAGTCCCAAGAGCTCTGCTGCTCTTTCTCCATGTCCGGTGAACGGAGATTTGGTCATCTTCCCTTTGAGACAAGAATGACAAGTTTCATAAGATGAAAATTCGAACGCATCCAAGAGTCCATCTTTATGCAACTTACTCAGTCTTTTCTCTCCGACATGACCAAGTCTACAATGCCACAAGTAGGATTCATTCGTATTTGAATTCTTCCTCTTGCGCGTGTTTTGTATATTGAGAACTGTATTCTGATTTAGAACGTAGATACCATTAAACAGTGTACCCTCTGCAACCAGTACCTTATCAAGGTAAATGTTCATGATATTCTTTTCAAGAACAAACTTATATCTATCTTTATCGAGTAAAGAAACTGATATGATGTTGCAAATCATGGAGGGTACATAGTAGCAATCGTTCAAAATCATAGTCTTGCCATTTGGCAATACTAGGTGATATTCACCGACGGCTGCCGCATTAACTTGTGCTCCGTTCGCTACTCTGAGCGACATATCACCCGGTGCAACTTTCCTACTTTTTCTCAGTCCTTGCAATAAATTACAGATATGAGATCCTGATCCGGTATCAAGTACCCAGGAGGCAGGGCTGACCGTAAAACAATTCTCAATTACAAGAACACTTGAAGTAGATGCAAAACCATGCTTCTTCTTCAACTGGGTATCCTGAAAATCCATACTTTCCTCTTTCCCATTCTCATACTCATGACTGTTGTCACAAGTTAGAGCTGAACCAACTTTCCCCAGTCCCGAATAAGAATTCGGTTCGGTCAAGCGATACATTTTGTTATCTTGATTAGGGCGTGAAAGGGTTGCTGCCTGGAGAGAGAGAAAAGAAACACTCAGCGTATGCTCTTGCAAGATTAGATTGGTTTATTAATTTATCTAACCAGGATGTCTCCCACTGTTTCCTCAAATTCTTCTTAAAACCTTTTAAAAGAAGAACTAGCCGGGTTTTAATTCACGTCACAATACTTGCTTAACCTTTCAGCCAGGCTAGTGTCGGTACTTTGTGGGAGGTTTTCCAACGCTTTCGCGAAGTTCCTTAATTAAAGAACCTCTTTTCCCTGGGGGCGTAACCCCGCTAACACCTTTCTAGGCACCTACTAGGTTTATAGCATTGATCGTTAAGTGAAATAATCTCCCGAGAGTAAACCAACTCATCAGTGGGATCGGGATCCAACTGTCATTGTGTGATAACCTAGATGGAATCCACTCTAGTCACCACACTCCAGAAGGTATGCTAAATCTGCAAGTTTCAGTTCTTTTGAAACTCCCGATGTGGTTTTTGCCCCTAGGACCCAAGTGATCTTGACGGAGTCAACAAATCAAAGAGTCCTAGTCAAGTTCAGCCTGTCATTATCTGGATTGCATTAAACCCACCCGTATAACCCTTGACGGAGTCAACAAGGTTATACGACTGTCCTAATCAATCCCATATACCAATACAAACAAGCAGCACTTAGCTACCGTACACTACGCCTTGACGGAGTCAACAAACGCAGCACGAATACTAAGTGTTACTTGTAAGAAATGACGGAGGGCTACGGCTGGGTTTTTGGCGAAAAACCCGTTAACGTAATGAACTTGATATCGTTGGAGGAACCTGGTAACCTTTTTGAAAATCATAGTGGCGAAAACTTTTGCTAAAGAGGTCACTCCCTGCGAAGGGATCTCGGCTCTTTCCTCGTCGAGTGAGGTGCTGGGCATTCATAAGATGAATACCTCGATGCAAAGCAAGAATAATCGACTATGGTGAAGTTATTACCCTGACGCAAACCTTTTGTCCAAGGGGTCACTCCCGATGAGGGGATCTCGGCCCTTGCCTCGTCGATTGAGGTGCTGGGCATTCATAACCGAATACCTCGATGCAAAACAAAAAGATGAACGTCCTTGTAATAACAGCTTTTTGAAAAACTTGTTCCAACAACGTCTTTTAGGTTTATTTTCTTGCATTAGTTCTTTTAATGCGTGATATTCTTGCATTAGTTCTTTTAATGCGTCCCATCATCTAATCCTACCATTGCAGAAAACAACCAAAATATGACGTACGCTTATGCCATTCGCATTCGCCACGGGGTCCCGTCATCACTCGTTAGGTTACTTAACTAACGACAGAGCGGGGGCTGGGCTAGCGCGGCTGTAAAACATAAGCAACGCCTAAATAGTAAAGCAATGATAGACATTACAGATCACAGATGAATACATTGGATATACTAGCAATCCGCAATCCTTTCGAGCCTGCAACGAAAAGCGGATTACACGGTCGCGGTGAATAGCCAAATACCCCACCCAAGACCCCTACGGGTGCGGCAAACTACCCACCAAGTACTCGGCAGTTTGTGCACCCCTCCATGGGTCTATCCTAGGAGCAAAAACAGTAAAAAGAATTATACAATGACGGCTACAACCCTGACCCGGTTGTGCGGCCAAACAAATAATAATATTACATCAATTTACATTTACAATGAATGAAAGAAAAACAAAAGCTCATCTCACATCCACCCCGGCTATTCACCCGCGACAGTCCAACACATTCATATACACATTCCAATATCAAACACAGATCACAGAGATGTATAACCCCGACTAATCGACTTATAGCGATTAGCCGACGTTCAATACATACAAACATCACAGATATAACCGATGTAGTTAAAGTGTAGTGAAGTTCCGGAAAAATACGGATTTATAGGCCCCCAAAAGTAAATTTTAGTTCTGGAAAATCTGGGCACATTTAGCATATCCTAAAAATCCCAAAACCAACACAGAAACACTCTGCACCAAATTCGAAGCAGAGAGGGGACCAGACGGCCGCGCTTCCGCGGCAAGAGCTCCCTCTTGCCGCGGATCCGCGCTCCTCTAATCTCCTCTCTGGTTCGTATTTGGTGGTTTTCTATACAAAAGCCTGAGATAATTTTTGGTGTATAACAAATCTCATTTTGACCAGAAAACAAATTAACAGAAACTTGGGTTTTGCAAAGTTTGGTTTTTGGATTTTCCGGTTTCGAAACTTCGTTATACTTCACTACCTAGCTAGTTTAAGTTTAGTTAGGCTCTGATACCACTGTTAGGTCCACGTTACCTCTCCCGGTACTTTCGGGGTTGCGGAAACGGTAAATCAAAATTTTTCTAAACTTTGTAACATGGACCGTAAAAGCCGGATCTTTGCTAAACTAAACTAGCATACTTGCAAAGAAGAATTAACTACTCGGCAAAGTGGTTATACCTTAACTTGAACTCCTTCACTTCTTGTTGTTGTTCTTCTTTGATGTTCTTCTCTTCTTGTTCTTCTTCTCATCGCTAGCTCAATGGTTGATCCGGACTTCGGTCACCTCCGCGGCCTCCTTGAGTCGAAGACGATCCACCCGAGAGATGTACACCGAGCTCCACCTCAAGCCGAGGTAACTAGGGCAAGGAGATTGCTAATCTAGAAGCCCTAGGTTGTGTAGAGAGGATGTATGGATGTGTTTGTCAAGTAGAATTCTTTTTCTTTCAACACATGAGATCAAAGGAGAAATCAAGAGGAGGAAGAAGAAGGAGATTTTCTAGCAACCATGGAGCTTCTCATTTCAAGAGAGAGAATGAGAATGAGCAAATGAAAAGCTTAACCAAGAGAAAAGCTAACCATGGTTGCAATAATGCACAAACATTATCATTACAAATCCAATCAAGATAAAGGTGATGGCTACAAATGACATGACCATTATCATAACTAAATAAAAAGAAAACCAAAGAATACTTTAGATCTTCTAAGAAGATCCAAGTCAACTTTGGTCAAATGGTCAACAAAGTCAAGATGGTCAAACGGTCAATGTAATTAGCCATAACAAAATTATCAATGAAAGGATTAGTAAATAATGTCCCCGGCTCATTATGGTTTTGACCAAACGAACTGTCGAAACCCTAATGAGTCCGCCTCAAAATGGTTTTGACCGAATCAACTGTCAAAACCCTAATGAGCCTGCCACATAGTGGTTTTGGCCGAACCAACTGCCAAAACCCTAATGAGGCACCTCCTCCTTCATCGCTCCAGAAAACTGTGCATACACACCTGCATCCGTATTCCGTAGAATGCGGATGCGCAGAAGACAAAACAAATCCATCCGTGCAATACTAGGATCTGGCTTAAACCAAAGCCCACCAGTACTGCCTGCCCGAACATCATACGCACACAAGTGTACGTAAGTGATCGCAGCCCTGCCGTAAAACCATACGGCCTCTACACGTTTCGCTTAGTGCAGGGAAACTCTCTGTGTGGGACTCTAAAGACTCGACACTACGCTGGCAGTGGGTTTAACCACAGACCGCAAGCGGCACTAGCTGTACGTAATGGTCCCCAGGTAGATGTCGATAAGAAGGCCGATGAGGTAAACCCATCCGAACTCCTACTGAGTCTGTATGTGACAATCTCCGTACAGTCCGGTCTGTTCGTCTGATACATCGCATGTCGGGCCTAGGGGGGCGGCAAGCGTCAGACCCCTAATAGCGGTACAAGTCGTGTCGGAGTGAAGCCCAGAACACCCTGAGATAACACTGGAACCTACCAGTATATCTCGCTTGCCCTGGCCAGGGACTACTCGTATAATGGCTCTCCTAGACACAGCGCGATGTCAACCCCTAATACCGGGAGAGACGAATCCTGTCTAACCGTCACTGCCTCCAAGTGCTTCGGGACTGCTCCCAACTACTACCTGTTTGCACGACTCAGTAGAGCCGTGGTAGGGTAGTAATCAAAGAACAGTGGGAACACACTCGAGGCGAAGTGACAGTGTCAAGTCAGCGGACTAAGCTGTACTCATGTCACCTGGGAACTGATAACTGACGATAGGTATAATACCAACCATCAGTTCCCGACGAGTCCTGTCCAGTGTACTCGTAACCTAACGAGCACCCGCATACTATCTCAAGTACGACGTACTGACGGCTGTGGGACAGACCGTCTCCCGTGCTGGGAAGAGAAGCGGATACGCTAGTCTACTCCGGAGTATCGATGCCCTATTTCGGTACTCCCACGACTAGGGACGTGTATAAGGATGTGCTTGTAGATTACCCAGCCCCCACGAGTGTGATCGCCATCACAACGCCGGTAATCAAGCAAAGATCCTAAGGGCTCTACTAATGCGTATAGGTGATATAATAAATAAACACACATGTACACATTAAAGCAGAGACAAACCAAGTAGCATACTACTATATTGAGCAAGATTGTCTGTACAACTGTGAATATCCCAAGCTTCCATTAAGTAATATACATACTAGTATGATACAGTAATGGCCTCTAGGGCATATACACTAACAACATGGACTCCATCTCGGTCCGCATTGCATCCAGCCATTTTACCGAGTCGACGCTCTGAATGGCTTGTTGGAAACTAGTAGGCTCATCACAATCTATGATGCAATCCTCTCTATCCCCGTCAATGAGAAAACCGTAGTATCTCTCGGGCGGATGAGACTGCTTACTACTCCTGCGGAGTGGCGTGGGAATGTCCTGATCTTTCGAACCCTCTGGTTCTACTAAGCTTTCAGTAATAGCTCATGGTTCTGGAATTTCTTCCAGTTCTATTGTGCTCCCACTTAATTCTTTTTCTATGAACTGGTGTTCTAGAAAGTGGCCATGGCGAGAAACAAACACCTTTTGTTCCTCTTCGCAATAGAAGAAATATCCCTTGGAGTTCTTTGGATATCCCACAAACATGCACTGTACTGAGCGTGCCTCGAGCTTGTCCGCATGCTGCTTTTTTACAAAAGCTGGACATTCCCATGTCTTAATGTGATTAAGATAGGGTCTCTTCCCACACCACATCTGATATGGTGTTGTAGGCACGGTCTTAGTTGGAACTCGGTTCAAAAGGTATGCAGCTGATTCTAGCGCATATCCCCAGAACGATCGCGGTAACTCAGCGTTACTCATCATGGACCGTACCATATCCAATAGGGTTCGGTTCCGTCTCTCCGATACACCGTTATATTGCGGAGTGTATGGAGGAGTAAGTTGAGAGAGAATTCCATTCTCTTTTAAGTAACCCAGGAACTCGGCACTCAAGTATTCACCACCTCGATCAGATCTCAGTGCCTTGATACTTTTGCCTGTTTGTTTTTCTACTTCATTCTTATATTCCTGGAATTTTTCAAAAGCTTCGGATTTATGTTTCATTAAGAAGACATAACCGTACCTTGAAAAATCATCCGTAAAAGTAATGAAGTAAGAATAACCGCTTCGCGAATGTGTAGACATTGGACCGCACACGTCGCTGTGTACGAGTCCCAAGAGCTCGCTCGCTCTTACTCCGTGTCCAGTAAACGGAGTCTTTGTCATCTTTCCTTTGAGACAAGATTGACAAGTTGCATACGATTGATATTCGAACGGATCCAAATATCCTTCTGCATGTAACTTAGTCAACCTTCTCTCATTGATGTGACTCAGTCTACAATGCCATAAAAAAGTTTTATTGATATCTGGAGACTTTCTTTTGTGTGTATTCTGGACATTGAAAATCTGTGGTTGGTTTAACACGTATATACCGTTGTTCAATATACCTGACCCAATCAAAACTTGATTAAGGTGAATGTTCACTACATTACTTACAAATGCAAATTCATAACCTTCTTTAGATAATAAAGATACAGAAATGATATTACAGGTTGCATTTGGTACATAATAACAACTACGCAAAACCAAAAAGTGTCCATCCGACAATCCCAGGTGATAGTCCCCCACGGCCTCAGCATCCATGCTAGCACCGTTTGCAACTCTGAGGGTCATGTCACCTGCCTTCAAAACTCTACGCTTTCTCAACGCCTGCAAAGAATTACAGATATGAGATCCTGATCCGGTATCCAATACCCAGGATGTAGAGTTTATTGATAGACAGTTTTCAATAACATACACAACTGAAGCTGAAGCCGCAACTCGCTTCAAATCCTGTGTTCTGGCCTTCCAAGCCTTGCAATCCTGTTTCCAGTGACCACTTTTGTGAAAATAGAAGCATTCTTCCTTCCCCACCAGCTTTCCCGCTACCTCTGTTGGTTTTCCTTTTCCCTTCGTATCTACTTTACTGACACCGCCTCTTGGTTTGGCGGGAGCTTTCTTCTTCTTGCCCTTGGCTTTTGCCCTGGACCTAGAAGAGGAAGATCCTCCTACAAACAAAGTGGATGTCTCCCTACCCTTCTATAGGGTGCCCTCAGCACTCCTCAACATGTTCAGAAGTTCGGAAAGTTCAACCTCCTTTCCTTGCATGTTGAAGTTAAGAATAAACTGGGCGTAAGTGGAAGGAAGGGACTGGAGAATCAAATTAGTATAGAGTTCATTCTCCAATGTGGTCCCAAGGTCCGCGAGCTCCTCAATGTAGCCAATCATCTTAAGCACGTGTTCCGCTACCGATGATCCGACGGCCAACCTTGCCGAAAATAACTTCTTCGACATTTCGTATCTTGCGATACGAGACTGCTCTCCATACAGTTCTTTTGTATGAAGAAATATGGACTCTAGGTCCATATTCTCGTGCCTCCTCTGATGTTCTTTGTCCATCGAGGCTAGTATGAGGCATCTGGCCTTCGCGCAATCTATTTCCCAGGTCTTGTAGATTTCCCTATCTACGACACTGGTTTTGGGACCTGGGACAGGGGAGCTTTGGTGGTAAGGACATACCCCAACTTGTCATAAGTGATTGCCATCTTGACATTCCTGAGCCAATCTTTGTAGTTTGGCCCTGTCAATATATTTTTATCTGGTAATAACTTAAGTCCGGTCATGTTGAATGGTCGCTGCAATTAGGAGAGAGAAAAGAAACACTTTAGCATGATGCTCTTGCAAGTTTAGAGTGGTTTTTAGTTTGTCTAAACTGGATGGCTCCCACTGTCTCTCGAATCCCTTCTCAAACCGTAAAGAAAGGATTAGTCAGGATCAATCTCACCGTACAATACTTGCTTAACCGTTCAGCCAGGCCAGTGTTGGTACTTCGAGGGAGGTTTTCCAACGCTTTCGCGAAGTTCCTTAATTAAGTAACCTCTTTTCCCTATGGGCGTAGCCCCGCTAACACCTTTCTAGACACCTACTAAGTTTGTAGCATTGATCGTTAAGTGAGAGTTTTCCCGAGGAGTAGCATATACTCACAGTAGGATCGGGATCGAAATATCATTGTGTGATAAAACCGAAGGAATCCTACCAGAATTATCACACTCCAAATGGTATGCAGCGCTAGCAAGTTTCAGTACTTATGAAACTCCCGATGTGGATTTTTGCCCCATGCTCTTATGACCTTGACTTTGGCCAAAATATCATAAGTCACATGTCAAGTTCTACCCGTCATTCTCCTGGTTAATTTGGACCCACCCGTACCTACCCTTGACTTTAGCCAAAATGGAAGCACGACTGTCCCAAACCAACGCATCTATCTATGCTGCACATGAATACCCAATAGCTACCAATCACTATGCCTTGACTTTGGCCAAAATACATAGCTTGAATACTTTTTGACCATTCATGTGGAATGACGGAGGGCTACGAATGGTTTTGGTGAAACCGTGAACGTAGTGAACTTGATATAATCGATGGAACGAGATAGCTTTTAAAAGGAGTGGTTCAAGCTCCGCGTTTAAAAGTTTAGTTTTGAAAAGAACCGAGTGGTTTTCAAAGTGTTCCAATCGACTTTTACTTGGTTTATTTTCTTGCATTAGTTCTTTTAATGCGTCCCATCAATTAATCCTACCATTGCAGAAAACACCAAAATATGACGTACGCTTATGCCATTCGCATTCGCCACGGGGCCCCGTCATCACCCGTTAGGTTACTTAACTAACGACAGAGCGGGGGCTGGGCTAGCGCGGCTGTAAAACATAAGCAACGCCTAAATAGTTATCATATATAAATATATAGCAATGATAGACATTATAGATCACAGATGAATACATTGGATATACTAGGAATCCGCAATCTGTTCGAGCCTGCAACGAAAAACGGATTACACGGTCGCGGTGAATAGCCAATACCCCACCCAGGACCCCTACGGGTGCGGCAAACTACCCGCCAAGTACCCGAAGCGAAGCAACCTCCCTCACCACCGTGAGTAGGCCACTCGGCACTTCGAGATACCCGGTAGTTTGTGCACCCCCTCCATGGGTCTATCCTAGGAGCAAAAACAATAAAAAGAATTATACAATGACGGCTACAACCCCGACCCGGTTGTGCTGCCAAATAAATAATAATATTACATCAATTTACATATTACAATGAATGAAAGAAAAAGCAACACTCATCTCACATCCACCCTGGCTATTCATCCGCGACAATCCAACCCATTCATATACACATACCATCATCAATCACAGATCACAGATATGTATAACCCCGACTAATCGACATATAGCGATTAGCCGACGTTCAATACATATAAACATCACAGATATAACCTTTTAGTCAAAGTGTATTGAAGTTCGGAAAAAATACGGATTTATAGGCCCCCAAAAACAAATTTCTATTCTGGAAAATCTGGGCACATAAAATGTTAGTGTATATGCCCTAGAGGCCATTACTGTATCATACTAGCTTGTATATTACTTAATGGAAGCTTGGGATATTCACAGTTGTATATACAATCTTGCTCGAAATGGTAGTATGCTACTTGGTTTGTCTCTGCTTTAATATGTGCATGTGTTCCTTTTAGTATATTGCTGGTATACATATTAGTAGAGCCCTTAGGATCTTTGCTTGATTACCAGCGTTGTGATGGCGCTCGCACTCGTGGGAGCTGGGTAATCTATAAGCACATCCTTATACAGGTCCCTGGTCGTTGGACTATCGAGACAGGGCATCGATACTCCGGAGTAGACTAGCGTATGCGCTTCTCATCCCAGTGTGGGAGACGGTCTGTCCCACAGCCGTTAGTACGTCGTACTTGGGATAGTATGCGGGTGCTCGTTAGGTTACGAGTACACTGGACAGGACTCGTCGGGAACTGTTGGTTGGTAATATACCTATCGTCAGTTATCAGTTCCCAGGTGACATGAGTACAGCTTAGTCCGCTGACTTGACACTGTCACTTCGCCTCGAGTGTGTTCCCACTGCACTTTGATTACTACCCTACCACGGCTCAAAGGAGTCGTGCAAACAGGTAGTTTTTGGGTGCAGTCCCGAAGCACTTGGAGGCAGTGACGGTTAGACAGGATTCGTCTCTCCCGGTATTGGGGGTTGACATCGCGCTGTGTCCAGGAGAGCCATTACACGAGTAGTCCCTGGCCAGGGCAAGCGAGATATACTGGTAGGTTTCCAGTGTTATCTCAGGGTGTTCTGGGCTACACTCCGACACGACTTGTACCGCTATTAGGGGACTGACGTTCACTGCCCCCCTAGGCCCGCCATGCGATGTATCAGACGAACAGACCGGACTGTACGGAGACTGTCACATACAGGCTCAGTAGGAGTGCAGATGGGGTTCACCTCGTCAGTCTTCTTATCGACATCTACCTGGGGACCGTTACGTACAGCTAGTGCCGCTTGCGGTCTGTGGTTAAACCCACTGCCAGCGTAGTGTCGAGTCTTTAGAGTCCCACACAGAGAGCTATTCGCCTTTAGGCAAAATGAGTAGAGGTCGCATGGTTTTGCGACAGGGTTCGTTCGCATCCGCACACTTGTGCACGTTTGCTGTCCGGACAGTTTATACTAGTGGGCTTTGGTTTAAGCCGGATCCTAGTATATGATTTGAGATTGGTTTTTCTCATTGTATTCGTGTTCCTCGGATCACGAATGCGGGTGCGTATGCACAGTTGCTTGAGATTGGGGGAGAGGACCTTGTTTAGGGTTAATGGTTATTGTCATTTTATTAACCCTATTGATTTTGTGTGTATTATAGTTAATTGATAATTAGCTTAATAATTGTGCATGGTTGTTGTTGTTGACAATTTGACTTCATTGACTTGTTGACCTTGTTGACAACTTGACCATAATCATTTCATTTGGAAGATGCTCTTTGATCTTTGCAAAATTGAAATGATAATGGTCATGTCATGATTTACCATGACAATTTTCAAGCTAATTATTCAATTAAAATTATTCACACATATTAGTGAGAATGGCTCACTAATAATTCATTCTCTCATATCATTTCTCTCTCTTGCTCATCCTCTCCCTCAAACTCTCTCCCTCTCATGTGTTGAGAAACAAAAAGCTTGAGAAAAACCCTCACTTGATCTTCTCTACTCTCTTCTAGGGTTCAAGTCTTAGCATTTCTTGCACTCTAGTTACTCCTAGCTTGGAGTTGAAGCTAAAGGTCGTGGCTTTCGGGTGGATCCTTCTTTGACGGGAGAAGACATGCAAGGTGAACTCTTTCTACCATTCCAAGGAGCAAGGAGAGAAGGACTTTGAGCTCAAGGTATAACCTTTCCATCACTTAGCTACTTTGTAGTTAGCTTTAGCAAGTTTATGTTTAGCAAAGATCCTTAAAGCTTGGTCCATGTTGCCTATAGTTGATAAAAATCCGATTTTTTATTATGTTTTCCGCCTCCCCGCAAGCACCGGGGTGGGCAACGTGGACTTACATATAAACCATCTTAAAAATCCTAAAACCAAGCCAGAAATACACTGCACCAAACTCGACCCAGAGAAGAGCCAAGATGGCCGCGGTTGCGCGGCAATAGCAAGCTATTGCCGCGGAACCGCGGCGCTTTGGTCGAATCTTTGGATCGTTTTTGGTGGCTTTCTTCACAAAACCCTGAGATGATTTTTGGAGTACAATTTATTTTGTTTTGAACAGAAAAAAAATTTAACAGAAACTTAGGGTTTTGAAAACTCGGTTTTTCGATTTTTCCGATTCGAACTTCGATACACTCTGCTACCTAGCTAGTTTATGTTTAGTTAGGCTTTGAAGCCACTGTAAGTCCATGTTGCCCACCCCGGTACTTGCGGGGAGGCGGAAAACGGAATAAAAATCGAATTTTTATGAGCTTAGGCAACATGGACTTGACTATGAAGGATCTTTGCTAAACAAAAACAAGCTAAAGCTAACTAGAAACTAGCTAAGTGCTAGAAAGGTTATACCTTGGGCTTTATGTCCTTCTCTCCTTGCTCCTTGGAGTGGTGGAAGGAGGTCACCTTAGTCGTCTTCTCACGTCGAAGAAAGATCCACCCGAAAGCCTCGACCTTTGGCTTCAACTCCAAGCTAGAAGTAACTAGGGTGCAAGAAGTGCCAATCCTTGAACCCTAGATGAGAGTAGAGATTATCAAGAGAGGGTTTTTCTCAAGCTCAAGTGTTTCTCAACACATGAGAGGGGAGAGCTTGAGGGAGAGGAAGAACAAGAGAGAGAATGTGAATAATAGAATGAGAGAATAATATGAAGCATTCTCTCATATATGTGAGTTATTGTAATTAGATAATTAGTGAGATAATTGTCATGGCTAAATCAAGACATGACCATTATCATTTCATTTTTAATGCAAATTGCAAGGATCAAAGAGCATCTTCCAAATGAAATGATGATGGTCAAAGTGTCAACCAAGGTCAACAAGTCAAGAAGGTCAAATGGTCAACAACCATAACCATGCACAATTATTAAACTAATATCAATTAACAATAATACACACATGAGCATTAGGGTTAATAAAATGACAATAGTCATTAACCCTAATCAAAGTCCTCTCCCTCTGTCTCAAGCAACTGTGCATACGCACCCGTATTCGTGATCCGAGGAACACGAATACAATGAGAAAAACCAATCCCAAATCATATACCAGGATCCGGCTTAAACCAAAGCCCGCGAGTATAAGCTGTCCGGACAGCAAACGTGCACAAGTGCGCGGATGTGAACGAACCCTGTCGCAAAACCATGCGACCTCTACTCATTTTGCCTAAAGGCGAATAGCTCTCTGTGTGGGACTCTAAAGACTCGACACTACGCTGGCAGTGGGTTTAACCACAGACCGCAAGCGGCACTAGCTGTACGTAACGGTCCCCAGGTAGATGTCGATAAGAAGACTGACGAGGTGAACCCCATCTGAACTCCTACTGAGCCTGTATGTGACAATCTCCGTACAGTCCGTTCTGTTCGTCTGATACATCGCATGGCGGGCCTAGGGGGGCGGTGAACGTCAGTCCTCTAATAGCGGTACAAGTCGTGTCGGAGTGTAGCCCAGAACACCCTGAGATAACACTGGAAACCTACCAGTATATCTCGCTTGCCCTGGCCAGGGACTACTCGTGTAATGGCTCTCCTGGACACAGCGCGATGTCAACCCCCAATACTGGGAGAGACGAATCCTGTCTAACCGTCACTGCCTCCAAGTGCTTCTGGACTGCACCCAAAAACTACCTGTTTGCACGACTCCTTTGAGCCGTGGTAGGGTAGTAATCAAAGTGCAGTGGGAACACACTCGAGGCGAAGTGACAGTGTCAAGTCAGCGGACTAAGTTGTACTCATGTCACCTGGGAACTGATAACTGACGATAGGTATAATACCAACCAACAGTTCCCGACGAGTCCTGTCCAGTGTACTCGTAACCTAACGAGCACCCGCATACAATCTCAAGTATGACGTACTGACGGCTGTGGGACAGACCGTCTCCCACACTGGGATGAGAAGCGCATACGCTAGTCTACTCCGGAGTATCGATGCCTTGTCTCGATAGTCCAACGACTAGGGACCTGTATAAGGATGTGCTTATAGATCACCCAGCTCCCACGAGTGTGAGCGCCATCACAACGCCGGTAATCAAGCAAAGATCCTAAGGGCTCTACTAATATGTATATCAGCAATATGCTAAAAGAAACACATGCACATATTAAAGCAGAGACAAACCAAGTAGCATACTACCATTTCGAGCAAGATTTTATATACAACTGTGAATATCCCAAGCTTCCATTAAGTAATATACAAACTAGTATGATACAGTAATGGCCTCTAGGGCATATACACTAACACAAGTTGCCCGCCAAAACCTGAAGCGAGGCAGCCCCCTTCAACAACGTGAATGGACCACCCAGCACTTCACGGAATCCGGTAACTCGGGCACCCCTCCTGGGTCAACCTGTACCCCCTACAAGTGCGGCGAATAGCCCGCCAATTCTAGAGTGAAGCCCCCTCCGTCTCAACGCCATGAGATGCGGGCCCGTTGCCCTCTAGAACCTGGCTATCCGTGCACCTCTCCGCGGGGCAATCCTAGTACAGAAAGTAAAATATACATACAACGGGTATATCGACCTCAGCCCGGTCGTGCCCCGAAAGAATATTATACAAACTGGCAGTGACGGCAGTCCACATGTCGGACGCTCGCCCCGCAATATCAAATGTACATATACAACCAAACTGTACTAACATTGCATCCAGGCTATCCCCAAGACAAATCCGCAACATCACAGCACAACACAGAATATCAACGTGAATGTCACGTTCGCAAATCCGTCTAAAATGGCTATAGCAGTTAGACAGGATTTACCGATCAAATGACATTCACGGTCGCAGATATAATGTAAATGCTGTGAACTAACATGTTTAAAATTTTCGATCGACTAAATTTCCCGAAGTGGGCCCTGTTAGTTATATGTATGCCCTAAAGGCCATTACTGTACATTGGATGTATATTGTAGTGGATGCTGGGATATATATAGGTAGGACTTTCTTGCTCGACATGATAGTACGCTATCTGGTTGCTCTTTATCTTAACGTGTATACTTTCTGTCTCTCTGTTACATGTTGATAAAGCCCTTAGGATGTGTATTCGACTTCCAGGACTGTGATGCAGATCATACTAGTGGGGCCTGGATAGTCCATGAGTACATCCTTCAATGTTCCTAGTCGAGGGAATATCGAGACGGGGCATCGATATTCCAGAGTAGACTAGCGTATATCTTCTCGACCCATGCGATGGGCGATGGATGATCCCATATCCATTGGTGTTTGACATCAGAGATGGTATACGGGTGCTCAGTGGAGACTGGGTACACTGAACGGACTCGCCGAGAACTCCCAGATGGTATTATACCTCACGTCAGATGGCAGTTCTCTGGTGACACTGGTACAGCTTAGTCTGTTGACCCGAGATCGTCATAGAGTCTTGTGTGTCTCCCACTGTGCTTTGATTTCCACCCTACCACGGCTCTACTGAGTCGTGCAAACAGGTGGTTTTTGGGTACAGTCCCGATTCACATGGAGGCAATGAGCGATAGGAGGGGATTCGTCTCTCCCGGTATTGGGGGTTGATGTTGCGCTATGCTCGACTGGCCATAACAGGAAATCCCTGGCCAGGGTTGCAGTGACCTACCGGTAAGTGTTATCAGTAGTTTCACACATGTCATGGACTTTACGTCGGCATAACTTATCAAGCTATTGGGGTCTGACGTTTACCACCCCGAGGCGAGATATGCGACATATCAGACGAACAGACCGGACTGTACGGTAAGTGTTACTGGTTGGATTCACAGGAGTGTGAGCGGGCTTGCTCGTCGATCTTCTGATCGCTCAATACCCGGGTGGCCGTTACGTTTAGCAGACCGCTTGCGGCTTGTGGGTGTTTGATATGATGATCATCTGCTACCGGCGTATTGACGAGTCTTTAGAGTCCTACACAGAGCTTTCCTGACTCAAGCGAAACGAAATAGGAGCGCATATGAGATATGTGCGGGACCGAGAATAATGCGTGTATATGATACCGTATTCTATTCTCGTGATGAATGTATCGAATGGTTATATGCGATATAACCTAGTTATCGAATCAAGGATTGATTCGATAAGCCGATACATTGGATACTAGTCGGTTATATACGATATGACCGGATCGTTAATTCAAGTGTTGATTTAATGATTTAATGTATAATTATGTATTTGATATATTACTTTGCATTAACTAGTATTGGTTCACTTTAAATGGATTTTCTCACTTGAATTGTGCAAGTTGTATATGTGATATACATTTGTGCACATGATTGTATCATGTTTGATGATACATATTAATACTTGGTTAAGTGTAAAGAATTAAACCATGGTTAAGTTTATGATTAGGGTTTTCTTTTTTCTTACTTATTTATTTATTTATTTTTGGAAAAAGATGAGAAAAGAATGGTTGCTATTTTTGTTTTTAGTTGAAGATTCATGAAGCATTGACTAAGTCACCATTCTTGTCTCATGCTTAACCCTAACCATTCAAGTTAACCATGGTCCATTCTCTACAATTAACCAAGGGTTAATATATGATAAGTATTGATTTATTTATCCATTTATTCAATAACTTATCATATCATCTTCTTCTTCTTCATCTTCTTCTTCCATGAAGAAAGCTTGCTACATCAATGGCAAGTGATGAAAAAGTGTGAGAAATCCAATTCTAAAGTGAACCCACTTCCTATTTCTTCATCCTCTACCTCTTGCCAAGTAGTATAGGGTGTTTCCTTCACAAGTTTTCATGGCTTGGTGAAGGTGGAGCTTGATTTAGTGATGCCTCGACGTAGATCATCTTCGGCACGTTGTCGACGACCTAGCCCGCCTATTTCTCCGATGAAACCACCGTGAGAGTCATGGTTCGATTTGGACAGCGGAGAGGACTTCATCGCGGAGCCATGGAGGTGGAGGACCGGATCTACAAAGGTTGTAGACACTTTCCTTTAGCATTTAATTCGTTTACATGCTTGCATCGCCTCATTATGTAGTTAACGATCCGTATTAGGGTTTGTAGGCACCCGTAAAATTTGAATCAGCCATGTTTGATGCCTTGTAAGACTTCATTAGTGTGCCTAGGAACCCTACAGTGGTATCAGAGCCAAGCTAGAGCCTTAGGCGATGCGTTGACGGAGTTAGAAGTCCGATCGACCCAAAACCCCGACTTTAAAATGCTCTCTGGACAATTCTGTAAAATGTGGATTTTTGTAGATTAAAAATATGCAGAAAAATCAGCAGGTGATTGTAAGGGTTACCGCAAAATTCGATGGCCTAATTCCTTAAAGGCGCCGCGGATCCGCGGCATGAGCATGCTCATGCGGCGGTTCCGCGGCAGTTTTGTCTTGTTGTGCATCGAAGTTTGCACCGTAATTCTTAGTAAGCAGTGATGGTTTTCCTGGGAATATTTTAATATTTATTCCAGAGTTTTATTTTCTGGGTTGTATTGGGAACTCAGTGTATCGATCGGATTGTCTAATTTTGTCAGTGTGTTTTTCCGGGTATTTTAGAATATGTTAAAAAGTTCGACCGGATATAAATACCCACTTTTTCCCCTGCCGGGAAATTTCCAATTGTTGGATTTTTCCGTAGTTTAACGACGTTCTAAGTAGTGCAAGTAACGCGATGGACTCTCTAGAAGACAACAAACCTTAACTCGATTATGTGACCATCTTGAACTGCCCTTTGAACCTTCGGGTTTGGGGCAGTACGGCGTGCCACATGTGAGGCGTTGGCTTGACCCTTCTACAGCTGGACCGTTGGTACTGAGGCACGAACTGAATGTTGTTAGACTTATTTCATGTGTTGAGCTGTTTTGGGAAAACTTGGGTGTTCGATTGTTCGATCGGAAAGTTTAACATTTTCTATTTATCCGGAATGTGATACAATAATTGGAATTCACAAGTAGTTATGAGATAACGGAATGAATGTTATAAACATAGCAGTTTAGTCTCACTTGATCGGTTGCCACTGAGTTTTGATGTGATCAAAAGTCCGTCGCAATCACGTAGCGTACGCGGATACTCGCCGGGTAAACTTAATAGACAGCCTCACCCCATAGCCCCGACCAAGTGACTGTAGGAGAACCCCGTCGCCAAAAGCATCCGTTTGAGTGCTCGCGGTAGCGGTGTTCCGCCTTGGTGCACTTCGTCGACTGTATCAGGGGTGCGGCCGCCTACTAAAGTTTGCGACGAGCATTCGATCAGGATGTCGGGAATCTTGTTGAATTGCCCGACTTGATATTGAAAAGAGTTTTCGATAATGAGACTAAAATGCGGGGTTTATAATTGTTAGGCATGGGATGTCTAAGTATTTCATTTGATTAGGCATGCGATGTCTAAAGAGGTTGCGGATTCCAACTGTTGTAGTTTTACACTTTCTTTTCTGTGACCGTAAGTGTAATATGTGATATCGCCGGTTTCGTTGCTATATGTCAACGACAATTGGGATGCGCATATTTACTTACGTTGATGACATGTGATGTTATGTGTTGCTGGATATGTTATATTGGATCGTCGTGTTTGAATAGCTGGGGTTTTTTTTATGTGAGATGAGTGTTTTTCTTTTTCATTCATGTAAAAAACTTGTATGTAATATTATTTTATTGGGGCACTTCCAGGTTGCGGAAGATGTCACCGTTGATGTATATTATTTACTTTTCTGCACTAGGATAGACCCAAGGAGGGGAGCACAAGTAACCGGGTTCTAGGGTCCAGTGGGAGACCATCTCGAGGAGTCGAGCCCGGGTCTCCTAACCCTAGAATTGGTAGGGTTGCTTGCCGCTCTCGTAGGGGTCTAGGGGTGTGGGATTGGCTATTCATCACGACCGTGGAATCCGTGTTTTATACTGGCTCGTATTGAAAACACGGACGTCCTAGTATATCCAATATTTCATATGTTTCTTCTGCTGTGTTTTATCTGTGATGTGATCATGTGATGTTCTGTGACAGATATTATATATAGTATATATGATATATTATATAGACGTTACTTATGTTTTACACCCGCGCTAGCCCTGCCCCGCTCTGTCGTTAGTTACCTAACCTAACGGTCCAGACGGGACATCAAGACGAATGCGGATGGCATAAGCGTACGTTATATTTATCTGTGATGTTTAGGTGAACTTAAATGATGGGATATTCATTAATGAGATTAATGAAAGAAAATAAACCTAATTGATGTTGTGGAATCGAATTTTAAAATAAAAACAGGTAGCTACAGTTCTTGCTTTGCATCGCGGTGTTCATTATAGAATATCCTGCACCTTATTCTATGAGGAAAGGACCGAGATCCCTTCACCGGGAGTGACTCCTTTAGCAATAACTGGCAGATGCTATAACCCTCGGTTTGTCATTTGATCGCTTCTATAGTTTCCGCTTTGCACAGTGATATATATGATATATCCCGCACCTCATTCGACGAGAAAAGGGCCGACGATCCCTTCACCGGGAGTGACCCCTTTAGCAAAACTAGAAAAGCCTCGAAAACATTCCATTTAAAAACCATTTGATTCCGCAACGAGATCAAGTTCAAAGCGTTAAAGGTTTTTCACAAAAACCATTCGCATCCCTCCGTCATTTTAGGAAGTAGAGTACTTAGTATTCGTGCTGTGTTTGTTGACCATAGTCAAGGCACAGTGTACGGTAGCTAAGTGATGTCTTCCTACACCGCATATGATGCGATTAGTTAGGACAGTCGTGTGAATTTGTTGACCTTAGTTAAGGGTCATGTGGGTGGGTCTAATTAATCACGAAATGACGGGTAGAACTTGACTAGTACTTATGATTTGTTGACCATAGTTAAGGTCATAGGTGCTAGGGGTAAAAACCTTTATCGGGAGTTTCAAGTGTTGAAATTTGCAATGAGATTGCATACCTTCTATATGATAGTTGGATCCCGATACCCACTGTGAGTAATTGTTACTCCTGGGAGAGTTTTGCACTTTGCAATTAGCCGATCAAGTAGGTGTCTAGAAAGGTGTCAACGGGGTTACGCCTCTGGGAAAACGAGGTTTACTGTAATTAGGTCCGTGCGAAAGCACGGGGAACCTCCCTCAAAGTACCGACACTGGCCTGGCTGAAAGATTGGCGAACTTGTAGAGTGTAATTAATTCCGGCTAGTCTTTCCTTTTAAGGTTTGAAGGAAGATTTGATAAAAACAGTGGGAGCCATCCTGATTAGATAAAATATATAACCAATCTGATCTTGCAAGAGCGCACGCAGAGTGTTTTCTTCTCTCTCTCTCCAGGTAGCGACCATATCACGCCTTAATCAAGATAATAATATGGATGTATTGACCGAACCCGCTTGTTATACTGAGCTGGGGAACGTTGGTCCCGCTCCAACTTATAATTGTTATAAGACAGAGCAGGAAATAGGGAATACCAGAATTCCTATGCCGCCCAAACGAAGACAGTGCATATGATGCATCTCCTTCGGGTGTGTTCATTACAAAGAACTGTTTCTCAGTATCCTCTGCATCCTGGGTATATGATACCGGATCAGGATCCCAGATATGTAATCTGTTACATAGGGCTACAAAAAGGTAGAAAAACTGAGAACGGGTGATAAGTTTCATGAGGCAGAAAACGGGGCAAATGTTGCAGCCAAGTCTGTTGGTCACTGTCACCCTGTATTACTAATACATTGATTCTGAACAAATGCTATTAGATACCGAACCTGATATACAAAATCATATCACTCTCTTTATTTAGTAAAGAAATGTTAAAATTTTGTATTGATGGATAATGTTTTGAACATTTCCTATATCAAAAGTTGATCGGTTCAGGCACGTCATCTAAAAGCATTGACGTTCTAAATCAAACTACAGTTCCTTGTATACTGAACACACACAAGAAGAAGAGTTCAGAAATGAACGAATTCTTCTTGAGGCATTGTAGACTAGGTCATATCAATGCGACCCGACTGGCTGAAGTTACATTTAGATGTATATTTAAATCAGTTTGAATTTACATCTTGTGAAACTTGCCAGTCATGTCACAAAGATAATATGACCATAGCTCTGTTTATTGGAAACAGAGAAAGAGTTAGTGAACTCTTGGAACTGATACATGATGATGTATGTAAGGTCTCTTGTCTACACATGCCAGGACTGGTTCTTTATACTTCATTATATTCTCTGATAATCTCTCAAGATTCAGTCATATGTTTCTGTTGAAACATGAGTCCGAACCTTTTGAGATATTCCCAGAATATAAGTTGGAAGTAGAGAACCAAAATATGGGTATAACTATTATGTCCTATGATGAGATCAGGGAGGAGAATACTTGTGCATGGCATTCCTGGACCATTCTAAAGGAGAATGAGATTCTCTCTCCGTATTACTCCTCTGAATACACCACAGCACAATGGTGTATCAGGGCGGAGCAATCACACAATATTAGATATGGTGTGCTCTATGATGAGTACTACTGAGTTTCCTATTTCCTTTTGGGAGTTATGCGCGTGAGAAGCTGCATACCTATTGAATTAGGTTCGAATCAAATCACTGCCTACCACTTCATATGTGATATAAAAAGGGAAGAGCCCATATCTTAAGTTAGTTAAGATTTGGGATTGTCCGGCCTATGTCTAAAAGCAAAATCCGGACAGGCTCGAGGCAAGGTCTGTAATGTAGAACTGGAAAGGTTCCAGCTATACAAACTACAGCAGATAATTTGGTAGAACCAAAGGATTCAGTAGATTCCAACGAACCTCAGCCTCTCCGCCGATCTAGTAGGGTTCCTCACCCACCCGAGAGATACCTTGGTTTCTCGATGACAGTGGGAGCATGGAATGCATCATGAGATGATGACCCAACTAGATTCGAGCAGGCCATCAAGAGTAGGGACTCTGTAAGAAAGGCTGGATGCTTGGCGGTCTGAGATGGAATCCATATACACCAACAAAGTATGGACTTTGGTTGCTATATCTGAAGGGTTAAATCCCTATCAGGAGCAAGTATATCTTGAGAAGATTACTTGGTATAGATGGAAAAGTTGAGACTTTCAAAGCTAGACTTGTTAAAGGTTTTAGTCATCAACCAGGTGTGGATAATGATGAAACCTTTTCTAGGGACTATGCTTGAGTCCATCCAGATCCTACTTGCCACGGCTACATACCATGACTATGATATCTGGTGGTTGGGTGCCATGACTACTTTTCTAAACGATGTTTTAGAAGAGTGCGTCTATAAGTACACAGCCAGAGGGCCTCATAGACAGTGGGAGCAGCGGAAACGTGTGCAAGATGCTTTATAGGATAAAGCAGGCATCGCGGAGTTGGAACATCTGTTTTGATGTATTAGTCAAAGAAGTTGACATCATCAAAATGGTAGATGAACCTTGTATAAACATAAGGGTAGTAGGGAGTATGGTGACGATCCTCGTAGAGTACGTGGATGACATACTCTTGTTAGGGAAGGAGTTTCCTATGCTGCGCTCGATCAATCTCCGCTTATCACAATGATTTTCCATATAGGATCAAAGTGATACATACTAAATCCTAAGCTTTGGATCTATGAGATAGATTTAATTAGATGTTAGGATACTCACTAGTTGTAATGAGATGGTATCAATCGATCCTGGGGAGAATCACTGGAAGGGTTCCAGAGTGATAAAAACGACTGAATGTCAGTCACAGGCATTGTCTTTACCCTTAGTAAAGGGACGGTATGTTGGAAGAGTTCCAAGCTAGATACCGTGACATACTAGACGATAAAGGCAGGATACATCGCTACTTAAGATGCTACCAAAGAGGCTGTTTGGGTGTATAATGGTTCATGAGATGAACTAGGTTCCTACCATTGTGTGACAATGGAAGTGGGGCTTTGGCCCGAGAACCCCGGTCCCATCAGTGACCCAGACATAATCTAAGGCAGTATCACATGATCATGGAGATAGTTGATCTCCAGGGTGATCGAGGGAAGGAGAGCAGACTCAGAGAATAACACGGCGGATCCACTCACGAAGGCCTATTCCCAGAGAGAGACTTTTATGGGATGGTTGAGTATGTGATACTGCAACCACTGCTACAGATGGCCCTAGTGCAAGTGGGAGATTGTTAGTTATATGTATGCTCTAGAGGCCATTACTGTACATTGGATGTATATTGTAGTGGATGCTGGGACATATATAGGTAGGACTTTCTTGCTCGACATGATAGTACGCTATCTGGTTGCTCTTTATCTTAAAGTGTATACTTTCTATCTCTCTGTTACATGTTGATAAAGCCCTTAGGATGTGTACTCGACTTCCATGACTGTGATGCAGATCATACTAGTGGGGCCTGGATAGTCCATGAGTACATCCTTCAATGTTCCTAGTCGAGGGAATATCGAGACGGGGCATCGATATTCCAGAGTAGACTAGCGTATATCTTCTCGACCCATGCGATGGGCGATGGATGATCCCATATCCATTGGTGTTTGACATCAGAGATGGTATACGGGTGCTCAGTGGAGACTGGGTACACTGAACGGACTCGCCGAGAACTCCCAGATGGTATTATACCTCACGTCAGATGGCAGTTCTCTGGTGACACTAGTACAGCTTAGTCTGTTGACCCGAGATCGTCATAGAGTCTTGAGTGTCTCCAACTGTGCTTTGATTTCCACCCTACCACGGCTCTACTGAGTCGTGCAAACAGGTGGTTTTTGGGTACAGTCCCGATTCACATGGAGGCAATGAGCGATAGGAGGGGATTCGTCTCTCCCGGTATTGGGGGTTGATGTTGCGCTATGCTCGACTGGCCATAACAGGAAATCCCTGGCCAGGGTTGCAGTGATCTACTGGTAAGTGTTATCAGTAGTTTCACACATGTCATGGACTTTACGTCGGCATGACTTATCAAGCTATTGGGGTCTGACGTTTACCACCCCTAGGCGAGATATGCGACATATCAGACGAACAGACCGGACTGTACGGTAAGTGTTACTGGTTGGATTCACAGGAGTGTGAGCGGGCTTGCTCGTCGATCTTCTGATCGCTCAATACCCGGGTGGTCGTTACGTTTAGCAGACCGCTTGCGGCTTGTGGGTGTTTGATATGATCATCATCTGCTACCGGCGTATTGACGAGTCTTTAGAGTCCTACACAGAGGTTTCCTGGCTCAAGCGAAACGAAATAGGAGCGCATATGAGATATGTGCGGGACCGAGAATAATGCGTGTATGTGATACCGTATTCTATTCTCGCGATGAATGTATCGAATGGTTATATGCGATATAACCTAGTTATCGAATCAAGGATTGATTCGATAAGCCGATACATTGGATACTAGTCGATTATATACGATATGACCGGATCGTTAATTCAAGTGTTGATTTAATGATTTAATATATAATTATGTATTTGATATATTACTTTGCATTAACTAGTATTGGTTCACTTTAAATGGATTTTCTCACTTGAATTGTGCAAGTTGTATATGTGATATACATTTGTGCACATGATTGTATCATGTTTGATGATACATATAAATACTTGGTTAAGTGTAAAGAATTAAACCATGGTTAAGTTTATGATTAGGGTTTTATTTTTTCTTACTTATTTATTTATTTAATTTTGGAAAAAGATGAGAAAAGAATGGTTGCTATTTTTGTTTTTAGTTGAAGATTCATGAAGCATTGACTAAGTCACCATTCTTGTCTCATGCTTAACCCTAACCATTCAAGTTAACCATGGTCCATTCTCTACAATTAACCAAGGGTTAATATATGATAAGTATTGATTTATTTATCCATTTATTCAATAACTTATCATATCATCTTCTTCTTCTTCATCTTCTTCTTCCATGAAGAAAGCTTGCTACATCAATGGCAAGTGATGAAAAAGTGTGAGAAATCCAATTCTAAAGTGAACCCACTTCCTATTTCTTCATCCTCTACCTATTGCCAAGTGGTATAGGGTGTTTCCTTCACAAGTTTTCATGGCTTGGTGAAGGTGGAGCTTGATCTAGTGATGCCTCGACGTAGATCATCTTCGGCACGTTGTCGACGACCTAGCCCGCCTATTTCTCCGATGAAACCACCGTGAGAGTCATGGTTCGATTTGGACAGTGGAGAGGACTTCATCGTGGAGCCATGGAGGTGGAGGACCGGATCTACAAAGGTTGTAGACACTTTCCTTTAGCATTTAATTCGTTTACATGCTTGCATCGCCTCATTATCTAGTTAACGATCCGTATTAGGGTTTGTAGGCACCCGTAAAATTTGAATCAGCCATGTTTGATGCCTTGTAAGACTTCATTAGTGTGCCTAGGAACCCTACAGGCCCCGAGCACAACTGTAGCACTCAAAAATATCTGGGCCTAAAAAGAATATACCAGAAACCTTATTTCCATGTCAGAGAGCCACTGTAAAAATTTGGTGCAGTTTGGCCACAGAACGGCGGCGGATCCGCGGCCAAAACGTGATTTTAGCCACTGATCCGCCGCGCTACAGTAACATCAGCCTACCAAATTTTCACAGAATTCATAAAAAACCCTGCACGTAATTTTCCAATGTACCAAATAATTTTTAGAGCAAAGAAAAATTCGACAGAAAGTACGACATGGAAACGCGGTTTTTGGAAAATCCGTTCGATCGAACTTGTAAACATGTTAGAGCAAGCTAGATTAGGTTAATGGCGTGGCTCTGATACCATGTAGGACTACGGTAGCGCCCCGTCCGTCTATCCGAGGCCAAAATACGGAAACGAAAATTTTTCTTGACTTTAAACCGGCACTACCGCATCCTAAAAACCCGGATCGTAACCATTAACCTAATACTAGCTATCAAGAGAATGGGGTAGAGAGCTATACCGAGCGATCCGTGTCCTTCGGTCTTCGGCCTCCACTCCGATCTCCTCGCGGAATCTTCGGTCTTCATCTCCTCGTCGGAATGGGCACCACGTCGCCGGGTTCTTTTACGGGCTCCCACTTCTGGACTGAGGCAATTCGGGCATGAAGTTGGCGAGTCGACATGTCCAAGAATACTGTAGGCTAGTGTAGAATCACTTGTCTCAAGCGGGTAGTGAAGTTGCCTTTGAAGGAGGGAAGAAGAAAATGAGCTTTTGAGATGGCTATGGATTTTTGTGGCAAAGCAAAAATGAGAACTCATCCTGACGTCAGAGGTATTAGCCGTACGTAACGAGCTACCAGGTATTGACCAAAAGGGAGGTCGATGAGCGAACTCATCCTGACACCCTACTGAGCCTGTCAGTGACAATATCCGTACAGTCCGGTCCGTTCGTCTATGAGTATCGCATGGCGGGCTTAGGGGGTTGGTAAAAGTCAGACCCCCAAAAGCGGTACAAGTCGTGTCGGAGTGTAGCCCAGAACACCCTGAGATACTACTGGAATACCTACCAGTAAATCTCCTGCCTCGGCCGAGGGCTTTGTGTAATGGCTCTCCTAGACACAGCGTGACCTCACCCCCAATACCGGGAGAGACGAACCCCTGCAGATCCGCTCACTGCCTCCATGTGGCTCGGGACTGTACCCAACTAAAACCTGTTTGCACGACTCCTTTGAGCCGTGGTAGGGTAGTAATCAAAGTACAGTGGGAACTCACACGAGACAAATGACGATCTCAGATCGATGAACTAACCTGTACACATGTCACCAGGGAACTGCTATCTGACGTCAGGTATAAGACCAACTAGCATGTTCCCGGCGAGTCATGTCCGGTGTACTCATAACCTAATGAGCATCTGTATACATCTTAGGTGAACCAACTGACACCAGTGGCTTGTGAGACCGGCCACCGCCCCTCGTCAGGGTCTCGACTGTATACACTAGTCTGCTCTGGAGTATCGATGCCCTGTCTCGAAAACTCCCACGACTAGGGACCTTTTAAGGATGTGCTTATAGACCCCAGCTCCCACGTATATGATCGACATCATACTGCTAGCCGTCAAGCAAGAATCCTAAGGGCTCTATCAACACGCAATAGTGACCTGTAAGGTCACCTAAAGCAGTACACGATGATAAAGATAAACCAGATAGCATATTATCATCTTGAGTAAGACTGTTCTACCGGTATAGGTACTCACTCAATCATTGCAATCACGTGCCTGTGATCCAATAATTGACTCTGAGGGAACTATCTCCAACAGATACTCCGAGTGAGGATGCCCCTAGACGCATGTCCATTGCTGAGCATATAGCTAGGGCTAAAGGCCAAAGTTTCAACCCAGACCAATATCAACCATCACCTCCACTTTCTAAAGAAGAATTTCATAATCGGTTTATGGCATGTATGATGTCCAATAGCCAACCGACCAACCAATATCAATATTCTTCTTATCACAATATTGACCCTACTCCTACCCAATTTTTGCAACCATTCTATTCCTATCAATCAAATCTGACCTTTCCACTTTCTCTAGACAGTCTTTCTAATCAGTCATTTGGGAGTTTTAAGTATCCACAGGAATTTCAATCTTATACCGAAACCCCTTATCGACCCAAGTCTAGTCTGGAGCAGACATTAGAAAAATTTCTGGAATTGTCGAAACAATTTAGGAAGGAAATGACAGAGTGGATGTAAGCAAATAATTTCAAATCAGCCCAATTTTTTTTCAGTATATAATACGGGCATAGGACAAAGTGAGAATTTGGGTAGTGAGACAGAATTATACACCCTTCCTAATCAAACCTTCCCTTTCCAAACTGAAATCCACAACTCCAGTTTCACAGATTCATCGAGTACACCAAAAGATTCACCAACTGACGATAGAATGTATGAGAAGTTGTGTAATAATGCATTGTTTGATTTACCCGACTATGAAGGATCCATTTCGAGTGAAACCATACCAAATCCTTGTGATCTTTACACCTCCATTCTTGAACCAAAATTGATTGAAAACCATAATTTGAATGAGGTGTTTGAGAATTTTAACTTTCACTTGAATGAGGTGATTGATGTTGGGGATATATTGGTTGATGAACCCAAAATTTTGGATGAGTTTGTCCCACCAATTCATCAGATCCTTTCACTTCCTTATGATCATCATCTTGAGCCTTTAATTCTTTCCGAACCTCAAATGCTTCTTGAAGTTGATGATAATCGTATAACCGAAGATCAGACCGAAATTCAGCCTCCATCTTCCACATCTGGTTCAGCAATACTCGACACACCAATTTGTTTACCCATTTCATCTTCCATTCTCTCTGGTTCTTCTTCTGTTCCGGTAATGATAGTGAGTGTTGATAAATCGCAATCCGTTAATTCAAGTTCAATAATACCAGAAAGTCAACTTGATTTGGATATTTTTGAAAATGAAGTAGATGAGTTTTTTGAGTCTTCTACCTCCATATTTTTTGACGAATCAAGTATGATAAATTCTGGCACAATACTTATTGACAGCAAAATATTTGATCACACCATTGATGAAAGTTTTGAAGAACTTTTTGCTGACGAACTTGCATTCCTAAACAACACGGATTTTGTGATTGATCAACCTTCACTTATAGAAGTTGAACCGCCACCACTCCTTCTTCCTAATCATTCACATTCATTCTCATTTTTTCATTTCTATAATTTAAAACTCAAACCCTTTCCAGACCACCACTTTTCTCTTCCCCACTTTTTCCTGACTCAATACAATATGTTCTTCCACCGACCTATACGCTACACTGATAAAATCTTTGAATGGTTGGTATTAATTTTTGGTCTGTCTAAAGTATTATTTTAACCAAATGACTCGCCCCCTCTAAAAATACTTAATATTGTCTAACTCATGTTTGGGGGGTGTATTTTTTGCTCTTGAAAATAACTGTTGTCCTCAAAATTGTGAGCCAAAAATAAATTTGGGGGAGGATTTTCACGATCATATGTATTGCCCCCGTTAATAAAAGTCCTCCCATGCTTACAGGTTTTTGAGTTTTAGCAGAAGACAACAGTGAGGACACTGTTGAAAACAAGTTTGGGGGGAGGTTTGTGCTTATTTGCGCATCACTTTCCATCATGCATAAGCACAAAACATATAATAATAAAAAATAAATAAATAGAAAAATTTGTATATAAATAAGATAATAAAAGATTAGATAGTGAAAAATTACATCCAAAAGATCGGAAAAATTTAAGAAAACCAAGAAAATTAGAAGTTTTCTTAAACGAGACTAGTAATAAGTAGTTATGAGCCGTTGTCCCAAGGGTTAGTTAGATGAAAGAAGTCATTAATCCGAGAATAAAAATAAGTCTGAAAAATAGTTCCTATTCTGGAAGCCAAACATTTGAACGTTGATACCCTACTATACGCACTTACACACTTCTTGAAACTCAGGATAGTAGAGAATACCTTGAAATGCCCTTGTCTAAAAGCCAAACTATGAAGGAAATAATAAATGAAAAATAAATGATAAAATGGTGAAAAGAAAAATGAACACTGGTTTTGTTATTACCAAGGCAGCAATAAAAAAATATAGCGAGGGTGCTTCATTACCTAGTGCCTTAGACCAACTGGTTTGGGAGTCACTGCTAAACCTTAGATGTTGTAAGACGAGGAAAATATTGAATACACCTAATCAGCAAGCACATGAGTAATCGGTCGGCTAGTACCTCAACAAGTATTAACGGTCGCATGAAAAATGTATGCGCAATTCCATCTAAATATTCACCAATTAAAAAGTACCGAGGTAGATGGACAAGAGTATGATAGCTTGAATTGAATTCTCCGAATGTAGGGATGTCTTTTACACACACGTAGGGGTATACGATCAATGTTTGGAAGAAAGGTAGGAATGAAGAATAAAGATGACGTTTTATTAAGGGATGATGTGATTTCTAACATCTTTTCATGACTATTAAGATAGGGCTCATGACAATCGAAAAGGTAGTGTAGTTGGAAACTCTAATTTTCAAAGTTTTTCTTTTACAATTCTCATATTTACATGTAACTTTCACAGTCTTCCTTTTATTATGGGATTTTGTGGGTGCAATCCGCTAAAAACCCTCAGGAGACAACACTCCTCCTACTAGGGACACCTAGAGGTTTAAAGGCTTGTTGCATGTGCTCAGTGTAATCGTGTTGCCTACGAAAGTGTGCTAACTAGTTTTTCTTTTTCTTATATTTTCTCCTTCTCTTGAATAAAAGATGTTTGCTCGAGACGACCAAAATTAAGTTTGGGGGAATTTGATCAGTCGAAAATATTGCATTCTCAACACGTCAATTTCCCTACTTTTATCTATCATATAAGGGTGTTTATTGTAAATATAAAACGGATTACGAATTCATCTGTAAAATACTAAATAACACGTGTTATAGTTATAATTGACATTCTAGAGGGAAATTGAGTGTTTATTACTACACCCATGATTTTGTATATCTCAACACATTTAACAAGATTGTGTGCAGAAAATCTTTCAGGTCAAAGAGCCGGAATCACAAAAGTGCAAATAAATTGCATCAAGTCCAAGACTTGATATCTGGCAGCAACCAAGAAAGAAATACCAGATTTCAGGCATCAGAGAATAACCCAAAGACCAACAGCAAGATAACCGCAGAAAATGATGCAGAGAACCCACAATATGGCGGCGGATCCACGGCCGAATCAGGCCGAGTCGCCACGGTTCCACGGCCTGGTTAGCTCTTTGGCGCTCCAAAATCCAATGGAATATTCCCTGTAACAACTCTAGCTTCCAGAAGACTCTCAATTACCACGTGGCTTCTTCCAGAAGGCTCTGCATAACAAACTCACTCTAGAATATTCCTTCCAACAACTTCATTCTAGAATATTCCCTTTAACAAACTCATTCTAGAAGGCTCTCTCTAACAACCTAGCTTTGGAGGGAATATTCAAATGAGGTGGTTATAAAAAGAGATCTAGATCTAGGCTTTTGGGGTTAGACAATTAGTGGCGAGTTAGTTACATATTTGGAGCCAAAATTCAAATTCAAGTTGAGTGACACAACTTGATACCAAAACCTTAGCCCAAATCCATTTCCAAAGCCAAATCAAGATCATTTTGAGAAGCAAATCAAGCAAGCAACCATCGATCCTTTATGCGCGAAGCCAATCTTCATCCGAGCAAGAGATCCACGACGATCCACGACCCACGGCAATCGAGCGGAGCGAAATTCGATGGATCTAGTTACCTCTTCAAAAGGAGCGATCGAGAGCAACATCTTGTAATATCGAATTGAGAGAATGTGTAATTAGTCGTCGATTTAATAAAGGTGATAATTGAAATTCTTGTTTTCTTTACATTCTTGTGTTGTGAAATTTCTTGATCTTTGATTCATTTATTTTCATGATGCTTGAGTAAATTCTCCGCTTGTGGAGGATTCGAGAGAATTGATAGATCTAATGATGATCAAATCTTAATACTAATTTTAAGTCTTATGAGATTTGTGAACTCTAGGAAAAACAATCATCAATGACCTAATTTGGATCGAGATCACATTCTTGCGAGTTTCGTTGCAAATTAGGGATCAAATGATTGATGATTTTTTTTGCTAAAGGCTAGATCCGAATGATCATGATTGAAAAGACAAGGGATAGAAGGAGAAACCCTAGTTTCTTCAATAGATCCCTAATCTTCATTCATCATCATCAATCTAGATACAAATTATCAATAGATAAGATTAAGAATTATTAGATTCATCATTAACTATTAATATTAACTCAATTGAATCCTACAAGCTATTCTTCATTATCTTGATAAATCATAGTGATTGGGACATTTCTTGATTCTTGATTCAAGATCTCTATTTTCTTGATGTTTCTTAAAATCAAATCATATAAATCTTGAATCAACTTTCTTGCATTTTATTTTATATTTTCATTTCGACTCATCTAAAACAAGATCGATCAAAACACACATCTCAGTGGACGATCCGTATTCATTAACGCGCTACATCAACACCGTTAATTGATTGCGGTATAAATATCTTTGATTGTGAACACTTTACATTTCATCACAACTTAGATGATCAATCAGGTTTTCATTAAATGAACCATGACTCATGAGGTGATTCACCCTTTGAATTAAATGAAGCTTATAAGATATTTTCTAGATATTTATTAAGAGATATTTGTATGCTTCATAATTATTCAAGCATGAGAATAATTCATTAACATTATCACATACACCTTTTCTCTCCTCAAGTCTTCATCTTCTTCCTCAAACCCTAAAAGCTCTCATGTGTTGAGGATCCTTGGGTTTAAAGAGATTAAGTAATCCATCTAAATACTCTACACCATCTAGGACTTCTAGCTTAACAAACTAGAAGCCGTAGTTATCTCAGATTCGAGATAGGAGCTCGGATTATAGACTCTCGGGTGGATCGTCTTTGACTCTAGGAGGCCGTCGAGGTATCCGCGATCTGTTACGATCCTTGGAGCCTACGATGATGATGAGGACAACGATGAAGACCTGAAGGACTTGTAACATGAGGTATAACTTCGAGACCGAGTAGTTAAACCTCATATAGTTTGCTAGTAATGGCTTAGACACGATCCGTGTGCTCAAGTCCGTGTTATGCAGCTTTGATAATTTTTTTTCATATATTCCGCCTCCTCGCGAACCCGTGGGGTGCGTGACATGGACTTACAGTGGTATCAGAGCCTACTAAACCATAGCCAGCAGTTTAAACAAAAGTTAAACCACGAAACCGAAACGACCCGAAAACATTGAACCCTGGATTCAAGTTTCTGTCAATTTTTTATTGGGCTCTGAAAATTATTTAAACAAGTACAGAATTCTATTTAAACTGTAAAAAGAACACAGAACAAAAACGGGACAATTCCTCGAAAACTGGGCCGGCCATATTGGCCAAATGTCCAGCGAGCTCGGCCATAGTAGGGAGGAAATGCTTCGTTTTTGGTGTGCGGCTTTTTGACTTTAATTTAGGGCTTCAGGAGTTGTTTGTTTTTGCCAATTTTGATTTTACTGTAAATTCTTTACTGTGGCAAATACCGGGTGTTTTGAAGTCGCAGTTTGATGTTGTTTAATGTTACAAGTTCTATTTAATATGTTCGTAAACTTCCGCTAATTGCTATATGTCGGTTAGTTAGGGGTTGCACATTTCTGTGTTATTGGTTTGTGTATATGAACTTGTTGGATTGTCGTGGATGAATAGCCGGGGATGTGAGATGAGTTTTTTTTTTAATCTTTCATTCGATGTAAATTGTAATTTGTTGTAATATTATTTCGCGGGGCACAGCCGGGTTGAGGTTGTAGCCACCGTTGTATTATTTCATTTACTGTTTCTTTCTCTTAGGATAGACCCAAGATGGGATGCACAAACTACCGGGTAGTTTGAAGTGCTAAGTGCCCTACTCACGTTTTTGAGGGAGACTGTTTCACTTCGGGTACTTGGCGCGTAGTTCGCCGCACCCGTAGGGGTCTAGGGTGGGGTTTGGCTATTCATCGCGACCGTGTAATCTGTCTTTTGTTGCAGATTGTTCATATCAGATTTTTGCATTTTTATATCGCCCATTCTTAATCACATTGCATATAAGTAGGTACTTTTGATCCATGTTTGCTAAATAGTTGCAGGTTATAGGTTTTCAGCTCTTTACAGTGAAATTCATGAAAAGTCGCAACAAATGGGGGACTACGACCAACAACAGATAAATACTGATCTCCGCTAACCATCCGTATGATGCCGCCTACCAGTTCAAGGGACAAAATGGTAAATCGTTAGTCACTTCAATGCACAAAGTACAAGGGCGGCACAAGATCCAAGACTTCAATGCGGAGTTCAAGGCAAAAGTCCACTGCTGAATATCTGGAGGAGAACATTAGAGCTTTTGAGAAACCAAGTGTACCAAACAGAAGATAAAAGCAACAGAAAGAAGCCCTAAAAAATGATCCAACAAATCCACCAAATGGCCGCGGAACCGCGGCCAAATAGGCATATCTGCCGCGGTTCCGCGGCGTGTCGGTGGCAGTTGAAGCTCCGCGTTGACCTGGCTCTTTTGGGCTAGTTTTGTAATCTCAGGTTTAGTCCAGAATGTAACCTAGGGTTTCACCTTCCTATCTATAAATAGAAGAGCTCAAAGCCAAATGATGTGTACCTTCTTTAGTTTAGAAGTTTTAGATTTAATTCTGTTCTTTAGTTTAGAATTTTTAGATTTAATTCTGTTCTTTCCTATGAAAAATTGTAGCGAGCTATGAGCGTTCTTTAATAAAAAGAGAGTTCTTTATTTGTCTTGCTTGTTATTTAATTTCTGCAATTTTATTTTGTTAATTTAGTCGCTTATTTTATTTGTGTTATTCTTTTGTTTTCTCTATTTTATTTATACTTAAACAACGATGTTGCTTGAGTAAGATCCTTGCCAAGGTGAGATCTTGAATAGCTAGTTGTAAATTTCTCTCAACTTAATTTCTTTCTACCTTCCTTTTTTATTTATATCTTTTAATGGGTGAGTAATCTTCTCACTTGTTAGGGCAGGAGAAGGAAAGTTTGAGAGAAGGAAATCTCTCTCACTTTTTTCTTTGCCCAACACCTAAAATCAGACTCCCTTTAATTGAACCATAATCCGCTCACTACGGCATCCTATCCTACATGATAGCGGTGCGTTAGACCGGTTGTGGTTGAATTTGTAGGGTTCCTAGGCACACTTATGAGGTTCCACAACTGATCAACCATGTCCAATTCAAATTTTTAGGTACCAAGAAACCCTAAACTAGATCGTTAACCAGAGGATAGGCGAAACTAAACAAGCAAACTACTTTGCTACTAAGTGAAAGAGACTACAACCTTTGTAGATCCGGTCCTCCACTTCTCTAGCTCCGTGTTGACGTCCCTCCGCTGCGATCATCGGAATCCCGGAGTCTAGCGTCGGTTTCATTGGAGAAATGGGCGGGCTTGGTCGTTGACTTCGATGCCGAAGATGATCTACGTCGAGGCGACTCAAACTCAAGCTCCATCTTCACTAGGTCATGAAACTTGTGAAGATAACACACTCTACTACATGGAAAGTGGTAGAGGATGAAGAAATAGGAAGTGGGTTCACTTTGGATTTGGATTTCTCACTTGGATTCATCACTTGGAATTTTCTAGCAATGGTTTCTTCTCTTCATGAAGAAGAAGAAGAAGAAAGAAAAGAATGAAGCCCATGGCGACGCCTTTTTTATCGCCCCGGCAAGGAATAAAATGAATAATTCAAAAAAGAAAATCAAGTGATCCTTATCATTTAGCAACCATGGGTGAGGTTAACTCATGTAGAGAGCAAACCATAGTTTAGGTGATGGTTAGGTCAAAGCACAAAGACAAAATGGTTAAGACTTTCAAAGATGCTAAGAAGTTTCATGAAGCTTGAAGCAAAAAACAAAGAAAGCCACCATTTCATTTTTGCCAAAAATAAATGAATAAATAAATAAGTCAAATGAAACCCTAACCATTTACTAAACATGGTGTATAGCATACACACACCCAAGTTTGCATGTATCATCAAACATGATACAATCAAGTGCACAAAAATATATCACATATACTACTTGTGCAAATCAAGTGAGAAAATCCATCTTAAGTGAACAATACTAGCCAATGTAAAGTAATATATCTAATATATAATTATACATTAAATCATTAAATCAACATTTGATTTAATGATCCGGTCATACTGCATATAACCGACTAATATCAAGTGTATCAATATATCGAATCAACATTTGATTCGGTAACCCGGCTATATCTTATGTAACCGTCCAATGATACAAATCGCGAGAATAGAATTCAGTATCACATACTGGTATTATTCTCGGTCCCGCACATATCTCATATGCGCTCCTATTTCGTTTCGCTTGAGCCAGGAAACCTCTGTGTAGGACTCTAAAGACTCGTTAATACGCCGGCAGCAGGTGATGATCATATCAAACACCCACAAGCCGCAAGCGGTCTGCTAAACGTAACGACCACCCGGGTATTGAGCGATTAGAAGATCAACGAGCAATCCCGCTCACACTCCTGTGAATCCAACCAGTAACACTTACCGTACAGTCCGGTCTGTTCGTCTGATATGTCGCATATCTCGCCTAGAGGTGGTAAACGTCAGACCCCAGTAGCTTGATAAGTTATGCAAATGTAAGGTCCATAACAAGCGTGAAACTACTGATAACTCTTACCAGTATATCACTGCAACTCTGGCCAGGGATTTCCAGTTATGGCCAGTCGAGCATAGAGCAACATCAACCTCCAATACCGGGAGAGACAAATCCCCTCCTATCGCTCATTGCCTCCATGTGAATCGGGACTGTACCCAAAAACCACCTGTTTGCATGACTCAGTAGAGCCGTGGTAGGGTGGAAATCAAAGCACAGTAGGAGACACACAAGACTCTATGACGATCTCGGGTCAACAGACTAAGCTGTACCAGTGTCACCAGAGAACTGCCATCTGACGTGAGGTATAATACCATCTGGGAGTTCTCGGCGAGTCCGTTCAGCGTACCCAGTCTCCACTGAGCACCCGCATACCATCTGTGATGTCAAACACCAATGGATATGGGATCATCCATCGCCCATCACATGGGTCGAGAAGATATACGCTAGTCTACTCTGGAATATCGATGCCCCGTCTCGATATTCCCACGACTAGGAACATTAAAGGATGTACTCATGGACTACCCAGGCCCTACTAGTATGATCTACATCACAGTCCTGGAAGTCGAGTACACATCCTAAGGGCTTTATCAACATGTAATCAGAGAGACAGAAAGTATACATGTTAAGATAAAGAGCAACCAGATAGCATACTATCATGTCGAGCAAGAAAGTCATACCTATATATATCCCAGCATCCACTACAATATACATCCAATGTACAGTAATGGCCTCTAGGGCATACATATAATTAACAGAATTAACTGGAGGTTAGAGATAAGAGCCGAGAACGGACGGACAAGGACCAAAAGGAAGAAACTAAGCATGAAAAGCCTAGCTTATACTTGCAAGTTCCTTCCTAGGCGTGCTAATCCCCGTTGTTACCGATTACCTTAACACCAACATTAAATATGGCATTGAAAAAAGTGAGAGTTTCCTAACTCGAACTAACCTAATCCTAACCCTAGCAAGTCTTTTATCATCCTTTATCTAATCAGTAGATCTTAAAACAAAACCACCAAATTTTTGGACTTAACTCGTTAAAACATAAAGAAAAAGATTCCATCTCCCTGCGGATCGACCCGTATTCAACCGGTTAGCTACCAAGCGACACCGTCTTGATTGCGGTAAATTTAAACACAAAAAATCTCTAACAATCAAATGGCGTCGTTGCCGGGGAGACGATAGTTTAATTCTTTGTGTAATTTCGGGTTAATTAAAAAATATAAAATTATAAAAATTGAAAAACCAAAAACAAAAAAAAAATCATCTTGTTATTTTTGATTAGTTTTTGTGCAAGTGTGCAGGCCTGGAGAAAACTCTATTTCAATTCTGGAGCAAACTCAGTGAACAAATCCAGAATCAGGGGATCTAAACAGAAAGAGGGGAACCAACTCAGCACATGGAAAAAGTCGGAAGATCCAAACCAACTGTTCAAATTGCGGAACCGCGACAGAATCAAGGGTTTGACCGCGGAACCGCGGTCAACTGGTGACGTCAGCACCCAATTTTCTCTGTAAGTATATCTTTTCTCCTTTCCTCTCCTCTGCACTCCACTGAAATAGTTTTACTGCAGGTTTCTTTGCAAAAATTCTCTTTCTCCTCTCCAATAAATTTTTTGTGCAGGATTCTTTGCGCTGCCAAATAAAAAAAATTTGCAAGTGTTTTTTGGTGTGTTACTGCTTTGCATAATTAATACGGAATCTAAGGGGCTATAACCCCAATTAAGATTGGGTGGGGATTTCATCACCCTTTCTAAGACCCCAAAAATCATTAAAAGCATATGCATCACTCTTGAGTTTAATTAAAAAATATCTAGACTCGGCCAACTAAGGACTGTCGTGCTAATTAGGACAGAGAAAGGTTGTGGGCATTCAATCATTTATCTAAACTTGACTTTGTGGTGCCTAGGATAGACAAGTGAGAAAGGTAATTTTAAAAGGCCCGTCTCACGGCGATTCGTGAGCGGAACCCTCCTTTCTTCATTTGTGCTTACCTGGCCACAATTGGCAGTGAAGAGACGATTTGAGGGTTATCTCACAATTTGTCATTTTGGAACAGTTAGGAGCAGTCTAGCGGACTTATAAGACCGTAGCTCTAGTTTTGATTGTGCATGTCTTAACTGTGATTGTTTGAAGTAAGTCCTTACACATTCTTGCTAAAACTCTTTCTAAAAAAAAATTTATAAAAAAAAACAAAAACTTTTATAAAAACTTACCTTTTGTCTCTAGAATCCCATTTCACCCACCTTTCATCCGCATTTTCTTCATTGACGTTTTCTTACCCTCACATTCTACACTTTGACTATACTAAACTCATTTAGTGTATGTTCGGTTAAACTCGGGACAATAGTGCCCGCCTAGTCCGTATTTCGTTAGTCGCTACCGACTACGCGATCGACTCCGACGTCGAAAATCCCTCCACACCTATTTCATCCTTACCTTTTCCGGCCAACTCCGACGTTGACCGGAATTCTGTTCATACATCTTCACTTTCATCTTCATCTTCTGAGATGGTAGGATTCAATCCTAAAAACCCTTTACCTATCTCAGGACTGATTCCACCTCAACTGGGTGCGAATAACCCGCAACCACCTCCTGTTGAAGCGCCACAGCGAATCGCGCTCTAGGATCGTTTCTGTCCTACCCGCTCCGCACTTCCTACCTGTCTTTCACTTCGGCCGGCAAATGGAGATAATTTCGAAATTAAGCCCCACTTCATCAACATGTTGCCTAAATTTCACGGACTGGAATCCGAAGATGCCTATATCTTCATCAACAAGTTCCAGAACGTCTGTCCAATGATGAAGACAACCTAACTGTCCGATGATGCTATACGGCTACGAGTCATTCTTTTCACTCTATGTGACCTAGCTGAAAAGTGGTTGTATAGCACCGTGTCTCATTCCATAACCAGTTGGGATGAGTTTGTAAAAGCGTTTCTTAAAAAGTTTTACCCAAATCATAAAACCGCAAGAATACGAAACGAAATAAACCAATTTTTCCAGCTTCCTGCTGAAACTTTTTGGAAGTGCTTTGACCGATACAAAGACCTTCTTGTTCAGTGCCCTCATCACGGTATTGAGAGATGGCAACTTTGTCAGACCTTATACGAAGGACTGAACCCAGCAACTAAGCAGTTGCTGGAAACCATTTGTCAAGGCCACTTCCTATCCAAGTCTGACGAGGAAGCTTGGCAATTTTTCGACGATCTCGCGGAGCGGACTCTTCAGTGGGAAAGCACCAGAACTAACACTTCATCTACTACTTCTTCCGGTCTGTCTAAGGCAGGTGTTCATCAACTTGATATCTTAATTGCAATGAAAGCTGAAATGGCTGAGATCACACGGAAACTAGAAGCAATTGAGAGCAAATTTTCATCGCCTTCTCCTGCCCCTGCTCTTCCCCTCGTACCATCTGCGCTTGTTGCTCAGACCAATCCCATCTGACCGAAGAGTGTCTTTACAACCCACCTGCTCAAGGACAGGATCAGGTCAATGCTGCATTTCAGCAAAGACAAAGAAATGATCTATACTCTTCCACTTACAATCCTGGTTGGAGGAACCGCCCGAATTTTGCCTGGAATCAAAACCAGCAACAATTTCAAGGCCACAACAACTTCCAAAGGCCTCCTCCTCCTCAACAACAAGCTCAAAATCAATATCAGCAACCTTTCCAACCCCAACTTTTTCAAAATCTGACGAATAATTTTGCACCCAACAATTCTTTTCCTCAAGACAATTTTGTTCCGTCAAACAATGATAAGGTTTCCTCGCTAGAACGAAGTCTGGAGGCATTTGTAAAGCAATCGACACAATCAAATGCCAACATCCAGTCTTCCATTCAATCTTTGGTGCAACACACTGCTGTGCAAGGGCAAAGCATTAAAACCATTGAAGCCCAGATTGCACAACTAAATGCAGCTTTAAGTGTGCAAGAGAAGGGGAAGCTTCCATCTCAACCACTCCTAAATACTGGCCACCCACATAATGCACATGTTGCTCTTGAACAACAAAACCATAATGTGAGTGCCGTGACTACGTTGAGATCTGGAAGGATGTTGCACAACAACGTTGGCTCAGATGAAGACACCCCGGCCGCTTCTTCTTCTTCTTCTTCTTTTGAGCCTTTTCTCCAGTCTTCATAATGCTCTACTTCTTCTGCTACTCCGAACGGACCCACATCTCACTCCACGAAAACACTAGCACTGGGATCCGTTCCAACTCCATAATCCCCTCCACAAGCATTGGGCTCAACCAATTTCCAAAACATTCCATTTCCAAACCGGTTGAGGTCCAATAAACAAAATCCACATATGGAAAAGATCGTGGAGTTGTTTAAACAGGTTAACATTAACATTCCCCTCTTGGATGCAATCCAACAAGTCCCTTCCTACGCGAAAATCTTGAAGGACTTGTGCACTAAGAAGAGGAAATCACAGGTACCCAAGAAGGTTTTCTTAGCTAGTGCCGTGAGTGATGCTCTTACCCAAGCTTTACCTCAAAAACGAAAGGACCCTGACTGTCCTATGATTTCAATAAGTATTGGGGATAAGAACATCAACTGCACACTTTTGGATCTTGGTGCCAGTGTTAACCTGCTTCTTTATTCGGTATATGAACAACTAGGTATAGGAGAGTTGAAACCCACACACTGTACTCTCCAAATGGCCGACCGATCTATCACCCATCCTAGGGGTGAGCTAGAGGATGTGTTAATAAAGGCAGGGGACTTCATATTCCCTATTGATTTCATTGTTCTAGACACACAACCTGTAGCTAACCCCCGGAATCAAATTCCGGTGATACTCGGTCGTCCATTCCTTACGACCTCGAATGCTGTGATCAATTGTCGAAATGGTTCGATGAACCTATCTTTTGGAAACATCATAATTGAACTCAATATTTTTAGGTTGGGGAATCAGCCCTCCGAGCCAAATGCTCATATACTAGACGTCTGTTTGATCCAGGAGATCGTCCCTGAGGACTGTGAGTTCGAGAAATTTCTGTTCGATCACAGCAATCTTGACGTCACTTGCGCGTTCCTCTTTGAATCTGATACTGCTCCCGACAGTGATTATGAGTGTTTCACTTTCTTGAATGATCTTGACTTGTCGCCATCCAAGATTGAATCCTTTAAATTTACGGATGAGTTAGCTGAACCATCCGACTCGGTCGCGTACACTCGTTTTGAGCCTTTGTTAGAATCCTTCGAGTCCGAGACATTTTCGTCGATTTTGCCCTCAATCGTTTCACCTCCAATGCTTGAACTCAAGCCGTTGCCATCTCACCTCAAGTATGCTTACTTAGGTGAGAACGAGACCCTACCTATCATCATCTCGGCTTCTTTAGCTTCAGAGCAAGAGAAAGCCCTTCTGACGGTCTTGCAGAGCAATCGGCAAGCTTTTGGCTGGACTATGGCGGACATAAAGGGGATTAGTCCCTTGATCGTTGAACATCACATTCATATGATGGATGATGCCAAGCCAGCTAGGGATCCACAAAGACGACTCAATCCAGTCATGAAGGAGGCTGTGAAAAAAGAGATCGTAAAATGTCTTGATAGTGGTATCATTTACCCTATCTCTGATAGCCAGTGGGTCAGCTGGATACATGTTATCCCCAAAAAGTCGGGCATAACGGTCATCACCAATCAGGCAAATGAGTTAATCCCTACTTGCACTCAAACTGGGTGGCGAGTGTGCATTGATTACAGAAAACTCAATGCCGCAACGCGGAAAGACCACTTTCCGCTACCTTTTATTGACCAAATGCTTGAACGATTGGCTGGACACGAGTACTACTGCTTTCTGGATGGCTACTTCGGCTATACCCAGATTCCCATCGCCGAAAAGGACCAAGACAAAACAACGTTCACCTGTCCTTTCGGTACATTTGCTTATCGCCGCATGCCCTTTGGGTTATGCAGTGCACCCGCTACCTTCCAGCGGTGTATGATGGGAATTTTTTCAGACAAGGTGGAAAAATTCTTGGAGATATTCATGGATGATTTCTCCATTTTTGGAGATTTTTTTGATGAGTGTTTACAGTATCTCGACGCTGTCTTTACCCGATGTAAGGATAAAAACCTAACTTTGAATTGGGAGAAATGCCACTTCATAGTGCGTGAAGGTATTGTCTTAGGACATATCATCTCGCAAAATGGCATTGAGGTGGATAAAGCTAAGATTGAGGTCATTTCCAATCTTCCTCTTCCCAAATGCGTCCGAGACATTCGAGCTTTCCTTGGCCATGTCGGTTTCTATAGACGGTTCATCAAGGACTTTTGCAAGATTTCTAAGCCCTTGACTCTTTTGCTGGCTAAGGACACCACATTCGATTTCGACTCGAGCTGTGTGACTGCGTTCGAGTCATTAAAAATCTCACTTATTTCTGCTCCCGTTCTTTCTTCTCCTGACATGACATATCCATTTGAGATTATGTGCGATGCATCTGATTTTTCCATCGGTGCTGTCCTTGGACTGGCCACAACTCTTTAAAGACGCACATGATTACTGCAAGACGTGCTCCCGGTGCCAACACTTGGGCCGGATATCCAGGAGAAATGAGATGCCGCTCCAACCAATCTTGGTTATAGAGATTTTCGATGTTTGGGGGATTGATTTTATGGGGCCGTTTCCCAGTTCTTTTGGGAACTTGTATATTCTTCTCGCTGTTGATTATGTCTCTAAGTAGGTCGAGACCGTGTCCATCCGGACTAACGACAACAAGGTTGTCGTTAGATTCCTTAAAGAAAACATCATTTCCCGGTTTGGACACCCCCGAGCAATCATTAGTGACAATGGAACACATTTCTGTAACAGGACTTTCAAGTCCTTGATGCGAAAATATTCCATTAATCATAAGCTGTCAACGCCCTATCACCCCCAAACATGTGGGCAAGCCGAAGTGTCTAATCGGCAAATCAAACAGATTTTGGAGAAAACGGTTTCCAAGAACCGTAAGGATTGGTCTTTAAAACTTACTGATGCCATTTGGGCATTTCGAACTGCTTATAAGACCGATCTTGGCATGTCTCCTTATCGACTTGTTTACGGAAAGGCTTGCCACCTTCCAGTGGAAATAGAGCATCGTGCATTTTGGGCTGTAAAGGAGTTGAATTTATCTCTTGATAATGCGGGCAGCCATCGGAAGCTGCAGTTAAACGAATTAAACGAGCTTCGGGATGAAGCTTACGAAAATGCGGTTGTCGTTAAAAACCGAACCAAGGTGTTTCACAATAAACACCTTACGCGAAAACTTTCAAACCTGGTCAACAGGTGCTTCTTTACGACACGCGGTTACATTTTCATCCTGGGAAGCTCAGATCTCGCTGAAAAGGACCATATTTTGTGCGGACTGTATATCCGCACGATGTGGTCGATTTAGAAAATCCTGAAAACGGTTCACTCTTCAAAATGAACGGACATAGGTTAAAACCGTTCCTCACCGCTGATCCTTCGGAGGAGCTCCTGATGTTTCAGGAGCCGGTTTACATTTATTGATTTTCCTCCGCTTACCACCAAACTTCGGTTATCCAGCCATAAATAGTGAAAACACTGTTTCAAATAAGTTTGGGGGTATGTCACACTTGTAATTATAAAAAAATAAAAAAAATAAAAAAATTCAAATTTTTGGCGGTGTTTTTGTAAATATTCAGTTCTAATACATAAATAAATAATAATGCAATTTTTCCTTTACAAAATAAATTCCTCTTTTTAATGGGTCCTTTATGCAAATAACCAAAATAACCCTTATAAAAACACCCCGACCCCTCCTCTGAATTTATAGAACCCTAATTTATCCCTCCCTCAAAACCCTAGCCGCCGCTCCAAGTTCTGCAGAGAGATCTCCTACCGCCGCCACGCTTCCGCCGCACAAGCCTTCTTCTGCCGCGCAACCGCTGCCTCTTGGATTCTTCACCCTCTGAATTTTTCAGAGGAGGTTTCCATTTCTCTGATCCTCTCTGTAAAATTTTTATAAATTTCTGCACTTCTCTGTTATGGCACCCACACTTCAGTTTGAAAGGGATTTCTCCCAGCTGTTTGCACATAATATCTATGGTATTTATTTCGGCGACGAGATCCGAAGGCGTGGATGGAACTTTTTGTTATTTAACCATCCGAATGCATTCGCGCTTTCGGATCTTGTTGCCCATTTTTATGAATGCATGGAGGAGGGTTGTCTTGCACAACACGGATACATTAGATTAATGTGGGGGGATAGGGAAATTTTAATTGATAGGGACTTCATTCACAAAGTCACCTTAATACCACAACTCCCCATCCATGACCAACCCCTCCATTTTGAAGACTACCTACCTTTAATGTGAAACGACTGTTCTAGGGTGCCACGAAAAGGCATCCAAGCTCGCACGCTGTTTGCGAACGTTTTCACTGTGTGCCGTTGGGTACAAAACAATAATTTTGGTAGTTCGCACAACACAATATTTTTCACACCATCCCTACATATAGTGCACACATTGATGACACGAAACCAAGTTACGATATGTGCACTGTATTGCTTCACTCAATTGGTACCGGGAAACGGGCGGCCAATTATCTATGCCCTATGTTGGTGATACAACTGTGTCGCAATTTCCTCCCTGTTGAGGAATTAGAATGTTATATGCATGGCGGGATTCCAATTCGACCCCTTCTTGAGAGTGTCTCCACGTCCTACACAAGATTACATGATGTATGGTCGCGCACCGAGCCAACCGAGGACGTGATGGCCAAGACCCCTAGCTCGAGCTCCACAGCGAGCGACGAAGAGCTTACCCCCGCTGTGCAAGTGCGCTTGATGCAAAGAACCCAATGGGGGGCGTAAAACGATTGATAGGGATGATGACCAACTTGGATCAATGAGTAACTGGTCTGGAACAGGGAATGACCACCCTACTGGCCAGAGAGGAACGATCCCACTCACGATCGAGGGGACGGGAGGCTGATAGGGGAGAGGTTGGGACCAGTGAGGCCGCGTCTAGTAGACGCCGCAGGGAGTAGTGAGGACACTGCTATTAATAAGTTTGGGGTGAGGGTATTGTAAATAGTTATCTTTGCATTGCATCTGCATATTTTTATTTTTTGTACATATTTGTTTTTTTTCTTTGCATATTTAATTCCGCATTGCATCTTTATAAAAAATATAAAAATTTAAAAAATAAAAAATTATAAAAATAAAAAAAAAAAATCAATAAAAATTGAAAATTTTTAAAAATTATAAAAATTGAAAAGTTCAATTTTGGCCATATTTGACTTAAGTTCAACATGACGGTTGACTAGTTAGGAAAAACTAGATCCTAAACTTAGTAAATTAAAAACCCTAAAAATAACCTTTCTTAAAGTTTAACTGTAGAAAATATACGTCCTTATAGTTTATTTTGAAATAGGCAAATTTTGACTTTAGTTCTTGGGCTAATCGAAATAAGGGAAGAGTATTGAAAGCTCTATTTGAAGTATAAGTCTGAAAAATAATTCTGAACCTTAAGTACAAATTCTGAAAATATATACCCTACTTTACGCACTCACACACATCTTGAAACTTGGGATAGTAGAGGATATCTTGAAATGCTCTTGTCTAAAATCCTTAGTATGAAGGAAAATAAAATAAAAGTATAAGTGGTGAATAAAGAGATAAAAAAATGAACACTGGTTTTGTAATTACTTAAGACAGCATAAATAAAAAATATAGCGAGGGTATTTTATCACCTAGTGTCTTAGACCAACTAGTTTGGGAGTTACTGTGTAGCGTTTTGAAAATCGTTTCGGTGAAATTTCGAAAAATCGGTAAAATAAAGGGGTTTTCTGTAAAAAGTCAAAATACAAATATCTTATTATAAAAATTAAATATACATATTCTAGCTATGTAATTGCTATTATTTGGTGTTTATTGAGCCGCTGGTGAAATTTCAAATTTTCTGAAAAAAATATTATTTTATTATTATTTTAAGCCGTCACTAATACATTTAATTAGGGAAAATTACAAATTGGAATGTGTTGAAACAAATTTTGTGCATCATAAAACATTAAATAAAAATTTATCATGTGGTTTTTGGAACGAAATCATTTGCCAAAACGGTTTAGAAATTATTGAAGAAAAAAGGCTTTTTTTTAGCGTAAATGGATGTTTGGGGTATTGTATTTATCATTTTTCATCACCCCACACCCGTACCCACACCCACACACCCCCATTCACTTCTCTCCTTAGCTAAATTCAGAAGCCCCCATTTTTTTCCCCACTTGAATTTCAAAGGAAAAGAAATGAAAGAAAAGAAAAGAAAATGGATAAATTAGTTAGACTTTTGACCTGGAATTGACTTTGACTTTCTCCCCATTTTTCTTCACCTCCCTCTCTCTCCTCCCCCACTCATTTTCTGGCCAAAATCTGAACCCCAACAGCCCTTCATTCTTCATCTCCTTCTCTTTAAAAAAGTTCTTCAAAAATGCTTGAAAAATCCACAAAAAAATCAAGCAAAAATCCAAATCAAAATCCACCTCCTACCCATTTTCCCTTCGCTACCATAGCATGGATCTAGGGATTTAGATTTCAATTTGGGAGGCTAAGTGTGCTTGTAGGTTCTTCAAATTATTTGGGTATAAATTCTAACATTTTTGCTTAATGTGTTGTTAATTGCTTAGCTTAGCTTAATTAATTGTTTAATTAGGTTTTTAATTAGTTTTAGGTGCATGATTTAAAATTCAAGAGAGGGGTTTGATTTTAAATGGGTATTTTGTGTTGTGAGATTTAGTTTATGTGATATAATTGACATATTAATGTTATGCTAAATCCAATTTAAGTTGCTAGTTTGCATATTTGTTAATTTAAAAGTGATAATTATATAATTGGTAAACTAGGTTTTTTAAATAATTATATTCTTATGAGATAAAATTCAAATTTAGGTTTCATGTCATTATAAAGATTATATTGAGTGGTTTAATGCTTTTTGTTCATGGAAATCCAACATAAATTGTAGTTTGTGCATTTTTTTGCTTTGAAATTGTTAAAAAGGGTATTTTGTAAACTAGAATATTAGGGTTTTTGGAATTTAATGAGATTAAATTCCGGAAATTGTTTCTATGACTTATTTAAGATATTTAATAAATTTATAGGCCGCTACATTCATTTAAACATCATGTTTTGTACAAAAACGGCGAATTGTGCTTGCTAGATTTTCGGAAAAATGACTTTTTGAGTGAAATTGGCGTTTTTGTGAGTTTCAACCTAGTTTATATTAAAATTAGTGTTCGTGAATGTGAAAATGAGTGTATTTGGGTTTTTCTCGATGGTTTGGCGTTTGTACGCCGACGTCGAGGGTTTTTGGGTTGATTTGTGAAAGCAACCATAGGTTTTGACCTATGTGGGATTCGTGCGTCGTTTTGGTCATGAGTCGGATTTTAATGAGATATGGTGCGTTATGATATGTAGGTACCCCCATGTGGACTTCGAGACGACAAACAAGCGCGTGGCAACGTAGGCACCGGCTAGCGAGGACCAGGTGAGTAGATTTATATCTACGGGGAGAAGTCGGGTGGATGGCGTATAGCACCCCCGCAGTCCGTGGTGGTGTATACGGATGCGTATACACACCAACATTTATTATATGTTATTTAGGATTAATAACGATGCTTAGGATGGATATTGGTGTGTTGGACTATTTTTAGTGTTGCGAACCCTAGGGTAGTGTTGCACTACACATACACACATACATACACACATACATACTTGCATACATTCCTATTTATATGTGCTCATGGGATTCTTTATGGTTATGTGTTCACATGGGTATGGGACTATGTGTTCACATACGGATTGAGGATGATACTTGGGATTGAGCTGAGTCGATGAGATTTGATTTGAGGCCGTGAGATCGGTGATATAGCAGGGTTCGTATCTTAGATACGACATGACGTTGTAGCGGGTCCTTGACGTTGTGTTTCACACACGTCCATGCATACGTAGGCGGTATCAGTATGATACTAGACGTAGATCAGTACCCCGATCTTGATATTTGATAAGAGGATACCAGGTGAATAGTATGATGAATGTGATATTGACCCGTACCCAGATTTGGGATGCCGTACGACGGATTTACGTACGAGCTATATTGATGATTGATCCGCACTCTTGACTTGGGATGCCTGATTATAGGTATGGTATCGGATATGATATTATTGAGGCGGGATCACCGACTATACATATACAGGTAGGTATATGTATCGACTCAGATGATAGGCGGTTTCCATACCTGTAGTTCAGCTCGTTAGTTCAGCCGTATAGTTTAGTGTAGTTGTTAGATTAGATTAGACTCCTACCTATTTCAAAACTAACGAATCGTGGGTATTTTAAAAGACAGCCCAAGGGATCTTACGGATATTTCAAAAGACGTATCTTTTCATAAAAACACCGTAACCCCTATTTTCAAAACCCCATGATTCGTGTTATTTCAAAAGGCACCATTTGTAGGATTTATATTAGGGTAATGCAGTTTAGTTATCGTTGTGTCTAGTATTCCGTTCATTATTGCTGTTCGCTCCACATCGCATACTTATGTTATAATTTCTTAATGCATTGTTGATATCATATTGTTAGGACACCAGCACCATTACCGATGATGCGTATGTACCACGTACACTTACTTGCCGGCTCACACACATCTTCATCGGTAATTGCCATGTCACGTACACCTTAGAAAATATTGTTGCTTAACTTAGCTTGATAGCCAGTAGTTTGACATAATATTAGTGTACATACCTTATATGCCAGCTTAGATATTGTAGTTATTACTTGTCGCTTCATGCATACTGTTATTCATTCTCATGCTTATATTCATGGTTTTACATGCTATTGATGATTCGGATTTCCATGATATTTTCTGGATTTGGAGGAAAACCGCAAAACATATATAAACTGATTTCTCTCTTTTTAAATAAAAGTGCGGTTTTCCCATGATGTATGAGTCGTCCACCATGAGTTTGCTGATGGATTTCGAGACCCGATTCGAGGAGTGGAGGAACCGTTTCGGGTACATGGTGGGCCCGGTGCGGTACCCCGGGGCAAGAGGAATGTGGTGTTGACGTTGAGCCCGGCAGGGGAGCACTACCGACCGGTGATATTACCCGACGCGTCGGATATCCGGAGGATACCGTCGTGGTCTTGAGATGGATGGTAGGGGCCGGTCTGGACTGGCGGCGCCTTAGATATTGTGATTTAGATATTGAGATTTTGAGACATTGAGATTTATGTTTTGTGTCGATGCTAGACACCGTTGGTGCTGATTTCAGTTATGATACATCATTTGAAAAAAAAAAAATACAAAGGAAATCTCACTAATTTATGAAAACAGTTTCTTCATTTACATGTATTCTGTTTTCATGCATTCATACCTCATTCATATGATATATTGCTACCTGAGGCACTGACACGGGTACATGAGATTACACTCGAGTTAGATATTTACCCTAGCCTTATTATAGGCTGCTGGTTATTTATATTTGAGGATGTATATTGATCGTATGACCTAGGATTGCGTCATACATGCGATTTCTATTCGTAGATGTTTTTCTATTCACGAGTTGGCAACTCACCCCCGTTGTGCCCCAGTTTCTTGCAGGTTTTGCCGTACAGGTTTAATTACGGCTTTGCGGGCTCAGTTTCATTCGAGTGACTTGCTAGTAGGTGGGTTTACTTGTATCATACCCCCATTATTTACCTTGTATGATATTATTCAGTTGTATCTAGTAAATTCCATCAACCAAACATGTATTTATTGAGATAGAGACCAGTGTTGGTTATTCTTTCGACCTTAGAGTCGCTCGTTATATTTCTGGTGGTTTTGAGTTCTTTTTGAGTTTTGATCCTCGCCGTTGGCGTTGTATATTATATTGTTTGTGTGGTTGTGACCGTCGATTGACGAAGAGCTAGCTCCCGCTTGGGGATGCCTTTTTCTTGATTTCGTATACTATTCATGTTGTATCCCGTTTGGGGGCCAGTATTTACAAAGGAGACTCTGCCGAAATTTTCAGTAAATTTTGATGTTTTTAAAAACCGCATAATTCGGCTTATGCTATTGAAACTACTTGCTTTAAGTTGGTTTTTCCTGCACTCTACTACTTTTCTTGGTTTTGGATTTCTGGGTTTTCGGTTTACTTAGATTACGTACGCCTCGAGACGTTCGTAGTTTAAGTACCGGTCATGTTCCGTACTTTCGGGTCGTGACAAAGTTGGTATCAGAGCGTTAGGTTTTACCTTCGGAGCGTAGGATGATCCTTGGTTGATGGAATAGGTGACTAAAGTAGAGTGACGTACCGTTGGTATGTTCCGCGGTATATTTACGATACGCTACTCTACTTATGAAGCCTTAGGATGTACATTTCCTTGTTCAGTATTATATTCCTTCCTGATCTAGCCTCATCGGTACCAGTTTGGTTTTGCTGCTACGGTTACGGGCAGGGAGAGCTACGGCTAGAGTTGCGGTCAGCACAAGCTCGTCACGAACGAGGACTGACCAGGGCGAAATTCCGGCGACACACGATTGCAGAGATGTGTCTTTTTACTGTGTTTCCGCGCCACGAGCGTTTGGCGGATCGCCTTTATGAGGTTACTCGGAGGTGCTGATCGACACTAGAGAATTGAGCCAATGATGGAGGTCAGCCAGATTTTGATGACCGTTGGTGTGTTGCTTACTCCTGATGATTGAGGCACTGTTCAGCGTGCAGACGAGCGAGCCAGTTGTTGCTGCGAGCGACGAGATATCGCCCCATATGTTGGAGCTATTGCGGGGCGAGTTGTACAAATAGATGATAGAAGGTCGCTAGTCACCCGATGATGAATGACTAGGACAGGTGGTTCGTTCGCTTACCCCGATGCGAGGTCATCAGATAGATTGATTCCAGCTAGAGACGACTTCACGCAGAGACGTGAGGGTCGACAGAGAAGATCGAATGTCGGAAACCTATTATTCCAAGTTTAAAGTATTCGGAAAGACATGCAGGTAATTCTATAGTCCCTCTAGAAGAATGAAACCCTAACTCGACTTAATGACCGTGTGAAAGCCTTTGAACCTTCGGGTTTGTGGCAGTTCTACGGCGCCATTAGTGAGGCTTGGGTTTGCCCTTCTACGGCTGGACCACCGATGCTGTGGTATATATATTCGATACTATTAAACTGTACCAAGATGTTGAGCTCTTGGGGGATTATGAGGTTTCGACGAATCGATCGAATGGTTCGACTTCAATCGGATGCTAGGTGGTGAGATGCATTCTTGGGAGACTCCAGATACGAGGATAGCCGTTGGAGCTCAGTCTATGCAGCCACGACGAGACGAGTCCGAAGCGGTCGACATTAGAGAAAAATGGAGTAAGAGGTTCGTATAAGATCTGGATATGATGACGTTCCCCTCCGCCGAAATCGGAGATGCGATGCGCATGCCGAGGCAGAGTACTGGATATACCTTCCAGAAGGAGTCGCGATGAGTATGCAGTCGTTCCAGAGCAAGATGCAGATATAGGAAAGGACAATGACTTCCGGACAGTTGGCAGAGACGAGACATGGAAGAGACCGTGAGCAGGATTCCTTCCAGGACACTGCTGCAATGATACTTGCACCCAGGATCAGAGGTGTCATGTACATTCAGAGAGCCAGAGGCCGACGCCAGTGATATGCTGTCTTACGAGTTGTCGCGATGATTGACCGGGAGATGACAAGAGACGTGCCAGAACTGGATCATCCCCGTTAGCACACCCGACAGGGCCAATGAGCCGATGGACCGAAAGATTGGTAATCCACAGTGAAGACTTTGACCCAGGAGTGGTCATGGTTACGCACACCAGCAGGACAGAGTTCATGATCATCGACGAGACGTCCCACTAGTGACCGCGACAGTTGGCCGAGATTCTTAGAGGATGCGCTTGAGCAGTACTATTCCGCCATTATTGATTACGATGTTTTGGGTGATTTATTCGTATGATTTGATTTTGATGATTGAGTATTTACGATCTTTGCACAGTGTTGCACTTGATATCGTTTTCGTGTTTTAGTTTCACATGTTTGTGATTTTACGGTTTTAAACAGTTGAGTTGGTTTTGTGCGTATGCATGCACACGATTTCGTTCCAGCACTCTGTATAGTTTATATATGCTTGCAGTGCAGTGATACGCATTTTGTGCACTTAGATGCACTGGACTTCGATTTCGATTGTGATACTCGATATTTGTTTTGTGCCCCTTGTGCACCTGATTGATTTTGCGCACGTTCGGCGCTTGATATTGGATTTCATGATTTCGTGCACGATGGATGCACCTGATTTGGATTTTCGCGCATGTTGGGCGCATGTTTTGAAGGGTGATTTTGGTGCACACCAGAGGCACTAAATTGAGAATTTTTCGTGCATGTCAGATGCACCTGATTTTGCTGTCAGGCACACATGTTGCCTACGACAGATGTTTCGTGCACACCCGATGCACTTAGATGTTGTTTCTGTGCGCATGTATGGCACATTCATGGATTTTGATTTCCATGCGCACCAGACGCACGTAGCATTCATATGCATATTTTGGGATTGATTTCGTATAGAGCGGTACGTTTTTATGATATTGCTATGTGTTTTCGTACTGAGCAGGACTAGTCAGAGGACAGTACCTGAATATTTTTTTGCATGCATTGATAGTTATTGAAGGGATTTCCAAAAAGCGAGCTATAGCCTCAGTATTTACCTACGTGTCTAATATGACACGAAATGTTTAAAACAAGGAGACCCTTCTAAATTGTTTCCAAAACGGCGGAACGTACATTTCAAACAAAGGTATATATGTATATAATTATTTTCTTATGATAGACGTCCGCTACTGTGCAGTGTTATACGCGCTGCACAGCGACTTAAAGAGATTTGGCATGCATTTCCTTCAGATACTTACAGATATAGATTCGAAATTTACATGTATAGTTTCGAGTTATATCATATTAGTTTGATTTGGATTTGGCATTGATGTCTTCTCCATGACTCCGATGATTGCGGGATGCTTGACGGAGTTTTGATTTGAGTTATATACTCATTTTTTTTTCAAGCGCATGCACTGCGCTACGATTTGTTTTATGTATTTACAGTTTCGGAGCCCCGACGACTTGATGGTTTTTCTTAGATGTTTTAGTATTTGGGGAAGTTTGAATTTAAATTCGGGGACCGAATTTCTTTAAGGGGGGAAGATTGTAGCGTTTTGAAAATCGTTTCGGTGAAATTTCGAAAAATCGGTAAAATAAAGGGGTTTTCTGTAAAAAGTCAAAATACAAATATCTTATTATAAAAATTAAATATACATATTCTAGCTATGTAATTGCTATTATTTGGTGTTTATTGAGCCGCTGGTGAAATTTCAAATTTTCTGAAAAAAATATTATTTTATTATTATTTTAAGCCGTCACTAATACATTTAATTAGGGAAAATTACAAATTGGAATGTGTTGAAACAAATTTTGTGCATCATAAAACATTAAATAAAAATTTATCATGTGGTTTTTGGAACGAAATCATTTGCCAAAACGGTTTAGAAATTATTGAAGAAAAAAGGCTTTTTTTTAGCGTAAATGGATGTTTGGGGTATTGTATTTATCATTTTTCATCACCCCACACCCGTACCCACACCCACACACCCCCATTCACTTCTCTCCTTAGCTAAATTCAGAAGCCCCCATTTTTTTCCCCACTTGAATTTCAAAGGAAAAGAAATGAAAGAAAAGAAAAGAAAATGGATAAATTAGTTAGACTTTTGACCTGGAATTGACTTTGACTTTCTCCCCATTTTTCTTCACCTCCCTCTCTCTCCTCCCCCACTCATTTTCTGGCCAAAATCTGAACCCCAACAGCCCTTCATTCTTCATCTCCTTCTCTTTAAAAAAGTTCTTCAAAAATGCTTGAAAAATCCACAAAAAAATCAAGCAAAAATCCAAATCAAAATCCACCTCCTACCCATTTTCCCTTCGCTACCATAGCATGGATCTAGGGATTTAGATTTCAATTTGGGAGGCTAAGTGTGCTTGTAGGTTCTTCAAATTATTTGGGTATAAATTCTAACATTTTTGCTTAATGTGTTGTTAATTGCTTAGCTTAGCTTAATTAATTGTTTAATTAGGTTTTTAATTAGTTTTAGGTGCATGATTTAAAATTCAAGAGAGGGGTTTGATTTTAAATGGGTATTTTGTGTTGTGAGATTTAGTTTATGTGATATAATTGACATATTAATGTTATGCTAAATCCAATTTAAGTTGCTAGTTTGCATATTTGTTAATTTAAAAGTGATAATTATATAATTGGTAAACTAGGTTTTTTAAATAATTATATTCTTATGAGATAAAATTCAAATTTAGGTTTCATGTCATTATAAAGATTATATTGAGTGGTTTAATGCTTTTTGTTCATGGAAATCCAACATAAATTGTAGTTTGTGCATTTTTTTGCTTTGAAATTGTTAAAAAGGGTATTTTGTAAACTAGAATATTAGGGTTTTTGGAATTTAATGAGATTAAATTCCGGAAATTGTTTCTATGACTTATTTAAGATATTTAATAAATTTATTGACCGCTACATTCATTTAAACATCATGTTTTGTACAAAAACGGCGAATTGTGCTTGCTAGATTTTCGGAAAAATGACTTTTTGAGTGAAATTGGCGTTTTTGTGAGTTTCAACCTAGTTTATATTAAAATTAGTGTTCGTGAATGTGCAAATGAGTGTATTTGGGTTTTTCTCGATGGTTTGGCGTTTGTACGCCGACGTCGAGGGTTTTTGGGTTGATTTGTGAAAGCAACCATAGGTTTTGACCTATGTGGGATTCGTGCGTCGTTTTGGTCATGAGTCGGATTTTAATGAGATATGGTGCGTTATGATATGTAGGTACCCCCATGTGGACTTCGAGACGACAAACAAGCGCGTGGCAACGTAGGCACCGGCTAGCGAGGACCAGGTGAGTAGATTTATATCTACGGGGAGAAGTCGGGTGGATGGCGTATAGCACCCCCGCAGTCCGTGGTGGTGTATACGGATGCGTATACACACCAACATTTATTATATGTTATTTAGGATTAATAACGATGCTTAGGATGGATATTGGTGTGTTGGACTATTTTTAGTGTTGCGAACCCTAGGGTAGTGTTGCACTACACATACACACATACATACACACATACATACTTGCATACATTCCTATTTATATGTGCTCATGGGATTCTTTATGGTTATGTGTTCACATGGGTATGGGACTATGTGTTCACATACGGATTGAGGATGATACTTGGGATTGAGCTGAGTCGATGAGATTTGATTTGAGGCCGTGAGATCGGTGATATAGCAGGGTTCGTATCTTAGATACGACATGACGTTGTAGCGGGTCCTTGACGTTGTGTTTCACACACGTCCATGCATACGTAGGCGGTATCAGTATGATACTAGACGTAGATCAGTACCCCGATCTTGATATTTGATAAGAGGATACCAGGTGAATAGTATGATGAATGTGATATTGACCCGTACCCAGATTTGGGATGCCGTACGACGGATTTACGTACGAGCTATATTGATGATTGATCCGCACTCTTGACTTGGGATGCCTGATTATAGGTATGGTATCGGATATGATATTATTGAGGCGGGATCACCGACTATACATATACAGGTAGGTATATGTATCGACTCAGATGATAGGCGGTTTCCATACCTGTAGTTCAGCTCGTTAGTTCAGCCGTATAGTTTAGTGTAGTTGTTAGATTAGATTAGACTCCTACCTATTTCAAAACTAACGAATCGTGGGTATTTTAAAAGACAGCCCAAGGGATCTTACGGATATTTCAAAAGACGTATCTTTTCATAAAAACACCGTAACCCCTATTTTCAAAACCCCATGATTCGTGTTATTTCAAAAGGCACCATTTGTAGGATTTATATTAGGGTAATGCAGTTTAGTTATCGTTGTGTCTAGTATTCCGTTCATTATTGCTGTTCGCTCCACATCGCATACTTATGTTATAATTTCTTAATGCATTGTTGATATCATATTGTTAGGACACCAGCACCATTACCGATGATGCGTATGTACCACGTACACTTACTTGCCGGCTCACACACATCTTCATCGGTAATTGCCATGTCACGTACACCTTAGAAAATATTGTTGCTTAACTTAGCTTGATAGCCAGTAGTTTGACATAATATTAGTGTACATACCTTATATGCCAGCTTAGATATTGTAGTTATTACTTGTCGCTTCATGCATACTGTTATTCATTCTCATGCTTATATTCATGGTTTTACATGCTATTGATGATTCGGATTTCCATGATATTTTCTGGATTTGGAGGAAAACCGCAAAACATATATAAACTGATTTCTCTCTTTTTAAATAAAAGTGCGGTTTTCCCATGATGTATGAGTCGTCCACCATGAGTTTGCTGATGGATTTCGAGACCCGATTCGAGGAGTGGAGGAACCGTTTCGGGTACATGGTGGGCCCGGTGCGGTACCCCGGGGCAAGAGGAATGTGGTGTTGACGTTGAGCCCGGCAGGGGAGCACTACCGACCGGTGATATTACCCGACGCGTCGGATATCCGGAGGATACCGTCGTGGTCTTGAGATGGATGGTAGGGACCGGTCTGGACTGGCGGCGCCTTAGATATTGTGATTTAGATATTGAGATTTTGAGACATTGAGATTTATGTTTTGTGTCGATGCTAGACACCGTTGGTGCTGATTTCAGTTATGATACATCATTTGAAAAAAAAAAAAATACAAAGGAAATCTCACTAATTTATGAAAACAGTTTCTTCATTTACATGTATTCTGTTTTCATGCATTCATACCTCATTCATATGATATATTGCTACCTGAGGCACTGACACGGGTACATGAGATTACACTCGGGTTAGATATTTACCCTAGCCTTATTATAGGCTGCTGGTTATTTATATTTGAGGATGTATATTGATCGTATGACCTAGGATTGCGTCATACATGCGATTTCTATTCGTAGATGTTTTTCTATTCACGAGTTGGCAACTCACCCCCGTTGTGCCCCAGTTTCTTGCAGGTTTTGCCGTACAGGTTTAATTACGGCTTTGCGGGCTCAGTTTCATTCGAGTGACTTGCTAGTAGGTGGGTTTACTTGTATCATACCCCCATTATTTACCTTGTATGATATTATTCAGTTGTATCTAGTAAATTCCATCAACCAAACATGTATTTATTGAGATAGAGACCAGTGTTGGTTATTCTTTCGACCTTAGAGTCGCTCGTTATATTTCTGGTGGTTTTGAGTTCCTTTTGAGTTTTGATCCTCGCCGTTGGCGTTGTATATTATATTGTTTGTGTGGTTGTGACCGTCGATTGACGAAGAGCTAGCTCCCGCTTGGGGATGCCTTTTTCTTGATTTCGTATACTATTCATGTTGTATCCCGTTTGGGGGCCAGTATTTACAAAGGAGACTCTGCCGAAATTTTCAGTAAATTTTGATGTTTTTAAAAACCGCATAATTCGGCTTATGCTATTGAAACTACTTGCTTTAAGTTGGTTTTTCCTGCACTCTACTACTTTTCTTGGTTTTGGATTTCTGGGTTTTCGGTTTACTTAGATTACGTACGCCTCGAGACGTTCGTAGTTTAAGTACCGGTCATGTTCCGTACTTTCGGGTCGTGACATACTGCTAAGCCTTAGGTATTGCAAGACGAGGAATTACGCCTAAATTTGCAAGCACATTTTGTTATCGGTCATTTAGTACCTCAAGAAGTATTAACGGTCGCATGAAGGATGTGTGAGCAATTTCATCTAAAATTCACCAACTAAAAGTATTTTGGATGATGGACAAGAGTATGATAGCTTGAATTGAATTTCCAAGTGTAGGGGTGATAATTACACACACGTAGGGGTATATAATTGGAGATTGGAGGAGAGATAGGAATAAAAGATAGAGCTTATATCTGCAGTAGAGATGATAAAAATTCCTGAGTTAAGATTGCACCTTAGAAGGAAAACTTAGGAGATGCTGAAAGCTTTATAAACTGGCAAAACGTATATGATCTTAAGATAATGAAAAAGGATGTGTGAAAAATACGGGTTGATAATTTCTAAGTTGAAGATAATAGAATTTCTTGCTAGAATACTGAATTGAAGGATTAGAGTCAACGGCCAAATTGATCGGATTTTGTGGGTAGTATCCGCTGAAAACCCTCAGGAGAAACACTCCTCCTACTAGGGACAGCTAGAGGTTTAACGGCTTGTTGCACGAGCTCAGTGCAATAGCGTTCCCTGCGAAAGTAAGGTTAGGACTTTTTGAGAATAAAATTTGCTTTGCTCGGGATGAGCAAAAGATAAGTTTGGGGGTATTTGTTCATATCAGATTTTTGCATTTTTATATCGCCCATTCTTAATCACATTGCATATAAATAGGTACTTTTGATCCATATCTTCTAAATAGTTGCAGGTTACAGGTTCTCAGCTCTTTACAGTGAAATTCATGAAAAGTCGCAACAAATGCGGGACTACGACCAACAACAGATGAATACCGATCTCCGCTAACCATCCGTATGATGCTTCCTACCAGTTCAAGGGACAAAATGGCAAATTGTTGGTCACTTCAATGCACAAAACATAAGGGCGGCACAAGATCGAACACTTCAATGCGGAGTTCAAGGCAAAAGTCCACTGCTGAATATCTGGAAGAGAACAGAAGAGCATTTGAGAAACCAAGTGTACCAAACAGAAGATAAAAGCAACAGAAAGAAGCCTTAAAAAATGATCCAACAAATCCACCAAATGGCCGCGGAACCGCGGCCAAACAGGCACATCTGCCGCGGTTCCGCGGCGTGTCGGTGGCGTGTCGGTGGCAGTTGAAGCTCCGCGTTGACCTGGCTCTTTTGGGGTAGTTTTGTAATCTCAGGTTTAGTCCAGAATGTAACCTAGGGTTTCACCTTCCTATCTATAAATAGAAGAGCTCAAAACCAAATGATGTGTACCTTCTTTAGTTTAGAATTTTTAGATTTAATTCTGTTCTTTAGTTTAGAATTTTTAGATTTAATTCTGTTCTTTCCTATGAAAAATTGTAGCGAGCTATGAGCGTTCTTTAATAAAAAGAGAGTTCTTTATTTGTCTTGCTTGTTATTTAATTTCTGCATTTTTATTTGGTTAATTTATTCGCTTATTTTATTTGTGTTATTCTTTTGTTTTCTCTATTTTCTTTATCCTTAAACAATGATGATGCTCGAGTAAAATCCTTGCCAATGTGAGGTCTCGAATAGCTAGCTGTAAATTCCTCTCAACTTAATTTCTTTCTACCTTCCTTTTTTATTTATATCTTTTTAATGGGTGAGTAATCTTCTCACTTGTTAGGGCAGGAGAAAGAAAGTTTGAGAGAAGGAAATCTCTCTAACTCTTTTCTTTACCCAACACCGTAAATCGGACTCCCTTTAATTGAACCATAATCCGCTCACTACGGCACCCTATCCTACATGATAGCGGTGATCCCATACTTAGACCGGTTGCGGTTGAATTAACTGGAGGTTAGGGATAAGAGCCAAGAATGGACGGACAAGGACCAAAAGGAAGAAACTAAGCATGGAAAGCCTAGCTTATACTTGCAAGTTCCTTCATAGTCGTGCTAATCAACGTTGTTGCCGATTACCTTAACACCAACATTAAATAGGGCATTGAAAAAAGTGAGAGTTTCCTAACTCGAACTAACCTAATCCTAACCCTGGCAAGTCTTTTATCATCCTTTATCTAATCAGTAGATCTTAAAACAAAACCACCAATTTTTTGGACTTAACTCGTTAAAACATAAAGAAAAAGATTCCATCTCCCTGCGGATCGACCCGTACTCAACCGGCTAGCTACCAAGAGACACCGTCTTGATTGCGGTAAATTTAAACACAGAAAATCTCTAACAATCACAGGCTCAAACGAAATGCGGATACCTAATATATCCAATATATTCATCTGTGATCTGGAATGCCTATTATTGCGTCTGACGAATTTACATATCTATATATGATATCTAGTAGACGTTGCTTATGTTTTGCATCCGCGCTAGCCAAGCCCCCGCTATGTCGTTTGTTAAGTAACCTAACGGGTGAATGACGGGACCCAGTGGCGAATGAGGATGGCATAAGCGGACGTTGTATTTTCGTTGTTTTCTGCAATGATAGGATAAATGATGGGATGCATTATATTAATGCAAAGAAAACAAACCAAAACTGAATCGTTGGAACAAACTTTAAAAACCACTCGGTTATTTTAAAACAGAAGTTTTTTAATTGCGGAGCTTAACCCACCCCTTTTAAAAAGCTATCAGGTTCCTTCGATTATATCAAGTTCACTACGTTCATGGTTTTGCCAAAACCAGTCGTAGCCCTCTGTCGTTTCATATGAATAGTCAGTAGTATTCAAATTATGCTTGTTGACCTTCGTCAAGGCATAGTGATTGGTAGCTGCCAGGTGTTCATATGTAGCATAAATAGATGCGTTGGTTTGGAACAGTCGTATTACCTTGTTGACCTTCGTCAAGGGTATATACGGGTGGGTTCAAATTAACCTGGACAATGATGGGTAGAACTTGACATGTGACTTATGATTTGTTGACCTTCGTCAAGGTCATAAGAGCATGGGGAAAAAATCCACATCGGGAGTTTCTAAAGAAACTGAAACTTGCTAGTGCTGCATACCATTTGGAGTTTGATAATGTTAGTAGAATTCCTTCAGCATTATCACACAATGATATTTGGGTCCCGATCCTACTGTGAGTATATGCTACTCTTCGGGAGATTTTCACTTAACGATCAATGCTATAAACCAAGTAGGTGTCGAGAAAAGTGTTAGCGGGGCTACGCCTCCAGGGAAAAGAGGTTATTTTGTTAGTAATATGTATGCCCTGGAGACCATTACTGTACATGCGATGTATATTGTAGTGGATGCTTGGACATATATATGGAAGACTTTCTTGCTCGACATGATAGTATGTTATCTGGTTGCTCTTTATCTTAACATGTACTCTGATAGTCTCTATGTTACATGTTGATAAAGCCCTTAGGATGAGTACATGACTACCAGGACTATGATGCAGATCATACTAGTGGGGACAGTGTAGTCGCTAAGTACATCCTTCAACTGTTCCTAGTCGCAGGTGTATCGAGACAGGGCATCGATATACCAGAGTAGACTAGCGTATGCTTCTTGACCCTTGTAGATGGGCGATGGATGATCCCATATCCATTGATGTTTGACATCAGAGATAGTATACGGGTGCTCAGTGGAGACTGGGTACACTGGACGGACTCGCTGAGAACTCCCAGATTGTATTATACCTCACGTCAGATGGCAGTTCTCTGGTGACACTAGTACATGTTAGTCTGTAAACCCGAGATCGTCATAGAGTCTTGTGTGATTCCCACTGTGCTTTGATTTCCATCATACCACGTCCAAGAGGGCGTGCAAAACGATGGCTTTTGTGTACGGTCCCGAATCACATGGAGGCAATGAGCGATAGGAGGGGTTTCGTCTCTCCCGGTATAGGGAGCTGATGTTGCGCCATGTTCGATTGGCTATAACCAGAAATCCCTGGCCAGGGTTGCTGATATTTACTGGTAAGTGTTATCAGTAGTTTCTCGAACTATTATGGACCTCATATCGACACGACTTATCGGTTACTGGGGTATGACGTTTACCACCCCTAGATTGGATATACGACATATCAGACGAAGAGACCGGACTGTACGGGAGTGTTACTGAATGGATTCGCAGGAGAATGTACAGGCTTGCTTGTTGATCTTCTGATTGCTCATTACACGGGTGGCTGTTACGTTTAGCTGACCGCTTGCAGCTTGTGGGGTTTTTGATATGATCATCACCAACTGCCGGCGTATTGACGATTCTTTAGCGTCCTACACAGAGGTTTCCTGGCTCAGGAAAAACGGAGTAGGAGCACATATGTGATATGTGCGGGACCGAGAATAATGCGTGTATGTGATACCGTATTAGATTCTCGCGATATGAGATATCGGCCGGGTATATGTGATATAGCCGGGTCATCGGATCAAGTGTTGATTCGATGAACCGATACTTGTTATATTAGTCGGTTATATGCGATATAGCCGGATTATTGGATCAAGTGTTGATTCGATAATTTAATGTATAATTATATATGTGATATATTACATTACATTAACTAATATAAGCTCACTTAAAGATTCTTTTTCTCACCTGGATAATACATTGATGTATATGCGATATATGTTAATTGTATTATTTTCTTTTGTTACAAAATATATATTGTATATATGATATATAATATTGTAACAAGTTAGGGTTACAAATGCAACATGCTTTGTGGAGTTTAAACAAGTTAGGGTTTGGATTTGGGTTAGCTTTTTCATGAAGTTTCTTGAAGCTTTTTTTGTCTTTAGCTTAGATATTTTGTGTTGATATTTATTAACCCAACGCAAACCTTAGCCTCTGGTTTATTCTCTACAAAGATTAACTTTATCATTCTTTAACCCATGTTTGCAATTCTAATCTCACACAACAATTCATTATTCATCACAAAAGAAATTCTTCTTCTTCTTTCTCTTGAAAAAAGCTTTCTTGCTTTTTTTGATGTGATGAAATAATGTGAGAAATTGAAAACAAATGAGAGCAAAATTCCTACTTCATCATCCTCATCTATTCTAGCCACTTAGATTAGGGTGTTTGCTTTGCTAATACTTGATTAGTGAAGCAAGAGCTTGGGTTTGAGATTCTTCAAGGTAGATCATCTTAGTAGTTGAAGATTGGAAGCAAGCTTGCCTCTTTCTCTTCATGGAGCCTCTCTAGAGTCCGGATACTTGATGATCGCATCGAAGGGACCTCAACTTGGAGCTTATGAAGCGAAGGAACGGACTACAAAGGTTGTAATCCCTAACTCTTAGAAGTAAAGTTGTTTACTTGTATTGTTTACCCTAATTCTCTAGTTAAGATCTTGGTTAGGGTTACATAGCACCCTAAATTTTTGTAAAAATGGCATGTGTGATGCCTTGCTAAACCTTGTTGTCGTGCTATACAACCCTACAGTGGTATCAGAGCCAAGCTAGAGCATTAGGCGTTGTCTAGACGAAGTTTAAAGTCCGATTGAACCCCGGAACATCATTTTTGACCCCCTCTCTGGAAATTTTCTAAAAGGTTGTTTTTTTCCTTATTAAAAATACTAAGAAAATTATGCAGGTGATTCTATGGATAACTGAGAAGTATGACTCCCTGAATCCATCAAGCCACCGCAGAACCGCGGCCAAACCAAGCTATTGGCGGCGGTTCCGCGGCAGAACATGAGGATTGAGGGATCATACTTCAACAGGTGATCCGTAGGTATTACATCATGCTTCTGGGAATTTTTAATATTACTCAAGTGTTGAGTTTTCTGGAGATCTTTAGTAATCGTTGATTCGATCGGAAAGTTTAACATCGTTTAATTTTTCCGGGTATTTAGAACGTGTTAAAAGGTTCGAACGGATATCAATAACTCACTTTTCCCCTGTCGAAAAACTTTCAAGTGTTGGATTTTTCTTGAGTTTAAAACTTTCAGAAAATCATGCAAGCGAATTTGTGGACCCTCTAAAAGAACGTAACCTTAACTCGATTATGTGACCGTCAAAACCACCACTGAACCATATAGTTTATGGTAGTTTAGCGTTGGCACATGTGAGGCGTTGGTTTGACCCTTCTACGGCTGGTTCATAGCGGCTGTGACATGTTCTCGGACTTTTTGAACTCCGCTCAAGTGTTGAGCTATTTGGGAAATCTTGGGTGTTTGTTTATTCAATCGGAAAGTTTAACATTGTCTATTTATCTGGAATGTGATACAATATGTGGAATTCATAAAGTTAGGCATGAAATGCGAAGTATGTGATATTTCGGATTTAAAATGTCTAAAGTGATTGTGGATTCCATATGTTGTACTTTTTCACTTTCTTTTCTGCGACCGTAAGTGTAATATGTGGTGTATCGCCGGTTTCGGTGCTATATGTCAACGACAACTAGGATACGCATAATTACTTACGTTGATGATATGTGATGTTATGTGTTGCTGTGATATGTTATATTGGATCGTCGTGTTTTGAATAGCCGGGGGTTTTATGTGAGATGAGAGTTTTTCATTTTCATTCATGTAAAATTCAATTGTATGTAATATTCTTTTATTGGGGCACTTCCGGGTTGAGGATGATGTCACCATTGTATATTATTTACTTTTCCGCATTAGGATAGACCCAAGGCGGGGAGCACATGTAACCGTGTTCTAAGGTACAGTGGGAGACCATCTCGAGGAGTTGAGACCGGGTCTCCTAACTCTAGAATTGGTAGGGTTGCTTACCGCTCTCGTAGGGGTCTAGGGATGTGGGTTTGGCTATTCATCGCGACTGTGAAATCCGTGTTTTATACTGGCTTAACTTAAAACACGGAATTCCTAGAATATCCAATATTTCATATGTGTTTATTCTACTGCAATGTTCTGTGATGAGATCATATTACTGCCTGAGACGAATGTTTATATTATATATATGAGATATATGTTATATTGCTGATTTCATTTCAAATATGATACTTGTGAAGCATAATAAAATGGAACTTCATTAATGAGATTAATGAAATAAAAGAAACCTAAAGATGTTGTAGAAACTTGTTTATCTAGTTCTTGCTTTGCATAGCGGTATTCCTTGTAGAATATCCAGCACCTTATTCGATAAGGAAAGAGTCGAGATCCCTTCACCGGGAGTGACCTCTTTAGCGAAACTAGCAGATGCTACAAACTCGGTTTGTCTTTTGATTGTTTTTTATAGTTTTTGCTTTGCATAGTGATATTTGTGAAATATCCTGCATCTTATTCGATAAGGAAAGAGCCGACGATCCCTTCACCGGGAGTGACCTCTTTAGCAAAACTAGAAAAGGGCCTAAAAAACATTCCATTTAAAATTACTCGATTCTACAACGATATCAAGTTCAATGCGCAAAGGTTTTTCTTAAAAACCTGTCGTAGCCCTCTGTCATTTCAAATAAGTACTACTTAGTATTCGTGCTACGTTTGTTGGCCTGCGTCAAGGCGTAGTGTGCGGTAGCTAACTAGTGCTTATCTGCTGCATACGATGCGATTGGATTAGGGTAGTCGTGCGACTTTGTTGGCCTGCGTCAAGGGTCGTGCGGGTGGGTTTAATTCAATCGGGAAAAGTACAGGTTGAACTTGGCTAGCACTTATGATTTGTTGACCTTACCCAAGGTCATAAGTTGCTAGGGGCAAAATATTATTGGGAATTTCAAGTGTTGAAATTTACAATGAGATTGCATACCTTCTATGAGATAGTTGGATCCCGATACCCACCGCGAGTAAGAGTTACTCCTGGGAGAGTTTTACACATTACAATTAGACGATCAAGTAGGTGTCTAGAAAGGTGTCAACAGGGTTACGCCCCTGGGAAAACGAGGTTTATTTTAATTAGGTCCGTGCGAAAGCACGAGGAACCCCCAAACTACCGACACTAGCCTGGCTGAAAGATTGGTGAATTTGTAGGGTGTAATTAATCCCGGCTAGTCTTACCTTTTAGGGTTTGAAGGAAGATTTGACTAAAACAGTGGGAGACATCCTGATTAGATATATTAATAACCAATCTAATCTTGCAAGAGCATACGCTGAGTGTTTTCTTCTCTCTCTCTTCAGGTAGCGACCATGTCACGCCTTAATCAAGATAACAATACGGATGTATGGACCGAACCCGCTTGTTATACTACGCTGGGGAACGTTGGTCCCGCTCCAACTTATAATTGTTATAAGACAGAGCAGGAAATAGGGGATTACCAGAATTCCCGTACCACCCAAACGAAGAAAGTGTATGATGATGCATCATCTTCGGGTGTATTCATTACATAGAACTGAGAAAGGGTGATATGTTTTAAAAGTTAAAAATAGTGCAAGTGTTGCAGCCAAGTCTGTTGGCAGTTATCACCCTGTATTAACAAATACATTGATTCTGAACGAATGTTATTAGATACCGAACCTGATATACAACATCATATCAGTATCTTTATTTAATAAAGAAGGATATAATTTTGTACTGTTGGATAATGTTTTAAACATTTCCTATATCAAGAGTTGATCAGTTCAGGCATGTTATCTAAAAGTATAGACGTTCTAAATCAAACCACAGTTCTTAATGTACAGAACACACACAAGAGGAAGAGTTCAGAAATGAACAAATCCTTCTTGAGGTATTGTAGACTAGGTCATATCAATGTGACCCGACTAGCTGAAGTTACATTTAGATGCATATTTAAATTAGTTTGAATTTACATCTTGTAAAATTTTCCAGTCATGTTACAAAGATAAGATGACCATAGCTCTGTTTACTGGAAACAGAAAAAGAGTTAGTGAACTCTTAGGATTGATACATGATGATGTATGAGGTCCCCTGTCTACACATACTAGGACTGGTTCTTTGTACTTTAGAAGTAGAGAACCAAAAATGGGTATAAGTATTATGTCTTTTGATATGATCAGGGAGGAGAATACTTGAGCACGGGATTCCTGGACTATTCTAAAGGAGAATAAGATTCTCTCTCAGTATTACTCCTCCGTATACATCACAGTACGTTGGTATATCGGGGTGGAGCAATCGCACCCTATGTGATAAGGTGTGCTCTATGATGTGTATTACTGAGTTACCTATTTCCTTTTGGGGGTTATGCACTTGAGAAGCTGCATACCTATTGAATAGGGTTGCAACCAAATCAGGTGCCTACTACTCCATATGTGATATGGTATAGAAAGAGTCCAACTCTTAAGGATGTTAAGATTTGGGGTTGTCCAAAGCAAAATCTGGACAAACTCGAGTCAAGGTCAGTTATGTGGAAGTTTGTTGGATATCCCAAGCATTCGCAAGGGAATATCTTCTACCAAACTGGGGAGCAAAAGGTGTTTTGTTTCTCAGCATGCCACCTTTTGGAAAGGGAATTTCTTGTGAAGAAATTAGTGGTCATGAGGTAGAACTGGAAAAAGTTCCAGCTATACAAACTGCAGCTGATGATTTGGTAAACCCGAAGGATTCAATAGTTTCTAACGAACCTCAGCCTCTCCGCCGATCTAGTAGGGTTCATCATCCACCTGAGAGATACTTCGGTTTCTCTATGACAGTGGGAGTGAGGATTGCATCATGAGACGATGACCCAACTAATTTCGAGCAGGCCATCAGGAGTGGGGACTCTGTGAGAATGGCTGGATGCTAATGAGATCTGAGATGGAATCCATATACACCAACAAAGTATGGACTTTGGTTGCTTTATCTGAAGGGTTAAATCCCCATTAGAAGCAAGTATATCTTGAGAAGATTACTTGGTATACATGGAAAAGTTAAGACTTTCAAAGCTATGCTTAAGTCCATCCAGATCCTACTTGCCATTGCTACATACCATAACTACGATATCTGGCGGTTGGGTGTCATGACTGCTTTTCTAAATAGTAATTTAGAAGAGAGCATCTATAAGTACACAGCCAGAGGGCTTCGTAGACAGTGGGAGCAGTGGAAACGTATGCAAGTTGCTTTATGGGATAAAGTAGGCATCGCGGAGTTGGAACGTCTGTTTTGATGTGGTAGTCAAAGATTTTGACTTCATCAAAATGGTAGATGAACCTTGTATATACAAAAAGGTAGTAGAGAGTATGGTGGTGATCCTCGTATTGTACATGGATGACATACTCTTGATAGGAAAGGAGTTTCCTATGCTACACTCGGTCAATCTCCTCTTATCACAAGGATTCTCTATATAGGATCAAGGTGATACCTCATAAATCCTGGTTTTGGATCTATGAGATAGATCTAATTGGATATTAGGATTCTCACTAGATGTAGTGAGATGGTATCAATCGATCCTGGGGAGAATCACTGGATAGCTTCCTGGGTGGTAAGGTCGACTGAATGTCAGTCACAAGCATTGTCTTTACCCTCAGTGAAGGGATGGTATGTTGGAAGAGTTCCACGCTAAATGCCGTGACATACTAGACGATAAAGGTAGGATAAATCACTACCAAGGATGCTACCAAAGAAATAGTCTGGATGTACACTAGTTCATGAGATGAACTTCGTTCTTACCATTTTGTGACAGTGGAGTTTTGGCTTTTGCCAAGGAAACCCCGTCCCATTTGTGATCCAGACATATTCTAAGACAGTATCACCTGATTATGAAGATGGTTGATCTCTAGGAAGATCAAGGTTAGGAGAGTAGACACAGAGGACAACAGCACGGATCCACTCATAAAGGCCTATTTCCCTGTAGAGACTTTTATGGGATGGTTGAGTATGAGATACTTCAACCACGGCTGATTGTTGGGTATGAGATACTACAACAGATGGCCTTAGTGCAAGTGCGAGATTGTTAGTAATATGTATGCCCTAGAGGCCATTACTGTGCATGCGATGTATATTGTAGTGGATGCTTAGACATATATATGGAGGACTTTCTTGCTCGACATGATAGTATGCTATCTGGTTGCTCTTTATCTTAACATGTACTCTGATAGTCTCTATGTTACATGTTGATAAAGCCCTTAGAATGAGTACTTGACTACCAGGATTATGATGCAGATCATACTAGTGGGGACAGTGTAGTCACTAAGTACATCCTTCAAATATTCCTAGTCGCAGGTGTATCGAAACAGGGCATCGATATACCAGAGTAGACTAGCGTATGCTTCTTGACCCTTGTAGATGGGCGATGGATGATCCCATATCCATTGATGTTTGACATCAGAGATAGTATACGGGTGCTCAGTGGAGACTGGGTACACTGGACGGACTCGCCGAGAACTCCCAGATGGTATTATACCTCACGTCAGATGGCAGTTCTCTGGTGACACTGGTACATGTTAGTCTGTAGACCCGAGATCGTCATAGAGTCTTGTGTGATTCCCACTGTGCTTTGATTTCTATCATACCATGTCTAAGAGGGCGTGCAAACGGTGGCTTTTGGGTACAGTCCCGAATCACATGGAGGCAATGAGCGATAGGAGGGGTTTCGTCTCTCCCGGTATAGGAAGTTGATGTTGCGCTGTGTACGATTGGCTATAACCGGAAATCCCTGGCCAGGGTTGCTGAGATTTACTGGTAAGTGTTATCAGTAGTTTCTCGAACTGTTATAGACCTCATATCGACACGACTTATCGATTACTGGGTTCTGACGTTTACCACCCCTAGCTGGATATGCGACATATCAGACGAAGAGACCGGACTGTACGGGAGTGTTACTGAATGGATTCGCAGGAGAATGTACAGGCTTGCTTGTTGATCTTCTGATTGCTCAATACACGGGTGGCTGTTACGTTTAGGTGACCGCTTGCAGCTTGTCGGTGTTTTGATATGATCATCACCTACTGCCGGCGTATTGACGATTCTTTAGCGTCCTACACAGAGGTTTCCTGGCTCAGGAAAAATGGAGTAGGAGCACATATGTGATATGTGCGGGACTGAGAATAATACGTGTATGCAATACCGTATTAGATTCTCACGATATGAAATATCAGCCGGGTATATGTGATATAGCCGGGTCATCGGATCAAGTGTTGATTCGATGAACTGATACTTGTTATATTAGTCGGTTATATGCGATATAGCCGGATTATCGGAACAAGTGTTGATTCGATAATTTAATGTATAATTATATATGTGATATATTACATTACATTAACTAATATAAGCTCACCTAAAAATTCTTTTTCTCACCTGGATAATACATTGATGTATATGCGATATATGCTAATTGTATTATTTTCTTTTGTTACAAAATATATATTGTATATGTGATATATAATATTGTAACAAGTTAGGGTTACAAATGCAACATGCTTTGTGGAGTTTATACAAGTTAGGGTTTGGATTTGGGTTAGTTTTTTCATGAAGCTTTCTTTTGTCTTTAGCTTAGATATTTTGTGTTGATATTTATTAACCCAACCCAAACCTTAGCCTCTAGTTTATTCTCTACAAGGGTTAACTTTATCATTCTTTAACCCATGTTTGCAATTCTAACCTCACACTACAATTCATTATTCATCACAAAAGAAATTCTTCTTCTTCCTCCACTTGAAAAAAGATTTCTAGCTTTTTTGTGAAGTGATGAAATAAAGTGAGAAATTGAAAACAAATGAGAGCAAAATTCCTACATCATCATCCTCATCTATTCTAGCCACTTAGATTAGGGTGTTTGCTTTTCTAATACTTGATTAGTAAAGCAAGAGCTTGGGTTTGAGATTTTTCAAGGTAGATCATTTTAGTAGTTGAAGATTGGAAGCAAGCTTGCATCTTTCTCTTCATGAAATCTCTCTAGAGTCTGGGTACTTGATGATCGTAGCAAAGGGACCTCAACTCGGAGCTTATGAAGCGAAGGAACGGACTACAAAGGTTGTAATCCCTAACTCTTAGAAGTAAAGTTGTTTACTTGTATTGTTTACCCTAATTCTCTAGTTAAGTTCTTGGTTAGGGTTACATAGCACCCCAAATTTTTGTAAAAATGGAATGTGTGATGCCTTGCTAAACCTTGTTGTCGTGTTATACAACCCTACATATTTAATTAAGGAACTTCTCGAAAGCGTCATAAAACCTCCCTCGAAGCACCAACACTAGTCTGGCTGAACGGTTAAGAAAGAATTGTACGGTGAGATAAGTCCTGACTAGTTCTTCTTTTATGGTTTGAGGAACGATTCGAGAAACAGTGGGAGTCATCCTATTTTGATAAATTAAAACCAATCTAAACTTGCAAGAGTATCATGCTAAAGTGTTCTCTCTCTCTCTCTCTCTTAATTGCAGCGACCCTGTGACCGAGACTAGATTACATATAGATAATAATATGACTGAATCTGACTATAATGAATGGCAAAAGTTTGTCCAGATGTCCATTGCCTATGACAAGCTGGGCCACATCATTACTACTCAAAACCCCACTGTCCCAGGTCTAGTTTCCACCGTTGCGAATATGGATATCCGAAAGACAAGGGAAAAATAATGTGCGAATGCCAAGTGCTTCGTAATAGCCTCAGTTGATGGTGTAAACCAGAGGCAGCACGAGAAGATACACTTAGTTTCTATTTTCCTCCATAACAAAGTTTTATATGGAGAGCAATCTCATATCACAAGATATAAGATCTCGAACGAATTGCTTCAGGTGAGGTTGGCTATCGGGTCATCTGTAGGGGACAACGTCCTTACGATGACTAGCTATATTGATGAGCTCATGGATCTGGAGACTACGTTGAGAAACGAGTCATATGTTGACTTGATTCTACAATCCCTACTTCCTACTTATGCCCAGGGGAAGAAAGTTATACTTCCAGTTGAGAGCACCCAGAAGGAAACCCGGGCGACACCCTCTCTTCTTATTGGAGAATCTTCCTCTTCTGGATCCAAGGCGGAAGCCAAAGCTGAGAAGAAGAAGACCTCCATAAAGCTGATATGCGGTGTCAGTAAGGTAGAAGGACAGGGAAGGGCAAAAGTTTTGCAGTTAACAGTAGGGAATGAGGGTTGTTCCTATTGTTATGGGAATGGGCATTGGCAGAGGGATTGCATATCTTGGAAAGCCAGAATCTAGGATCCGAAGCATGTTGTGGCTTCGACTTCGGATGTGTTTGTGATTGAAAACTGTATGCCAATTAACTCTACTTCCTGGGTACTAGATACCAGATCAAGATCTCATATCTGTAATGTAGGGTTCGTAGGCACACCCATGAGGTTCTACAACTGATCAACCATTGCAAAATCAAATTTTTCTAGGTGCCGAGAAACCCTAATGCGATCGTTAACTAGAGAATAGGCGAAACTACAAGCTAGTAAACAACTTTACTGCTAAGTGAAAGAGACTACAACCTTTGTAGATCCGGTCCTCCACTTTCTTGGCTCCGTGTTGACGTCCCTCTGCTGCGATCATCGGATCCCGGACTCTAGCGATGGTTTCGTCGAAGAAATGATCGGGCTAGGTCGTCGACTTCGATGCCGAAGATGATCTACGTCGAGGCAACTCAAGCTCAAGCTCCACCTTCACCAAGTCATGAAACTTGTGAAGAAAACACCCTATGCTACATGGCAAGTGGTAGAGGATGAAGAAATAGGAAGTGGGTTCACTTTGGATTTGGATTTCTCACTTGGATTCATCACTTAGAAATTTCAAGCAAAGGTTTTTCCTTTTCTCTTCATGAAGAAGATGAAGATGAAGAATGAAAAAAGAATTCTCAATCATAGAAAACTAAGTGATGGTTATCATAATGCAACCATGGTTAAGTGTAGAGAATAAACTAGGGTTAGGTGAATGGTTAGGTTAAGCAAAAGAAACAAAAATGGTTGAACTTTTCAAAGCTTCATGAAGCTTCAAAGTAAATCCAAAAGAAGCAACCATTTCTTTTCTTGCTAAAAAGAATAAATAAATAAAATAAATAATCAAGAGAAGATAATAAAACCCTAACCATTCACTTAAACATGATTTAAAGTAAACACAAACCCAAATTTGCATGTATCATCAAACATGATACAAACAAGTGCACAAAAATATATCACATATACAACTTGTGCACATCAAGTGAGAAAATCCATTTTAAGTGAACAAATACTAGTTAATGTAAAGTAATATATCTAATATATAATTATACATCAAATCATTAAATCAACACTTGATTTAACGATCCGGTCATATCGCATTTGATCGACTAATATCCAATGTATCGACTTATCGAATCAATCCTCGATTCGATAACTAGGTTATATCGCATACAACCAATCGATACATTCATCGCGAGAATAGAATACGGTATCACATACATGCATTATTCTCGGTCCCGCACATATCTCATATGCGCTCCTATTTCGTTTCGCTTGAGCCAGGAAACCTCTGTGTAGGACTCTAAAGACTCGTCAATACGCCGGCAGTAGGTGATGATCATATCAAACACCCACAAGCCGCAAGCGGTCTGCCAAACGTAACGGCCACCCGGGTATTGAGCGATCAGAAGATCGACGAGCAAGCCCGCTCACACTCCTGTGAATCCAACCAGTAACACTTACCGTACAGTCCGGTCTCGTCGTCTGATATGTCACATATCTTGCCTAGGGGTGGTAAACGTCAGACCCCAATAGCTCGATAAGTCGTGTCGATATGAGGTCTATAACAGTTCGAGAAATTTCTGGTAACACTTACCAGTAAATTTCAGCAACCTTGGCCAGGGATTTCCGGTTATAGCCAATCGAACACAGCGCAACATCAACTCCCAATACCGGGAGAGACGAATCCCCTCCTATCGCTCATTGCCTCCATGTGATTCGGGACTGTACCCAAAAACCACCATTTTGCACGCCCTCTTGGATGTGGTAAGGTGGAAATCAAAGCACAGTGGGTATCACACAAGACTCTATGACGATCTCGGGTCAACAGACTACTCTGTACCAGTGTCACCAGAGAACTGCCATCTGACGTAAGGTATAATACCATCTGGGAGTTCTCGGCGAGTCCGTCCAGTGTACCCAGTCTCCACTGAGCACTCGTATATCATCTTTGATGTCAAACACCAATGGATATGGGATCATCCATCGCCCATCTGTATGGGTTGAGAAGGTATACGCTAGTCTACACTGGTATATCGATGCCCTGTCTCGATACACCCACGACTAGGGACCTTGAAGGATGTACTTATCGACTACCATGTCCCCACTAGTATGATCTGCATCATAGTCCAGGTAGTCAAGTACACATCCTAAGGGCTTTACCAACATGTAACAGAGAGACAATCAGTGTACACGTTAAGGTAAAGATCAACCAGATAGCATACTATCATGTCGAGCAAGAAAGTCCTCCCTATATATGTCCATGCATCCACTACAATATACATCCTATGTATAGTAATGGCCTCTAGGGCATACATATAACTAACAATCTCCCACTTGCACTAGGGCCATCTGTAGCAGTGGTTGTAGTATCTCATACTCAACCATCCCATAAAAGTCTTTCTCTGGGAAATGGCCTTTGTGAGTGGATCCTCCGTGTTGTCCTCTGAGTCTACTCTCCTAACCTCGATAACCCTGGAGATCAACTATCTCCATGATCAGGTGACACTGCCTTAGAATATATCTGGATCACTGATGGGACGGGCGTTCCTAGGCCTAAGCCCCAACTCCATTGTCACACAATGGGAGGAACTAAGTTCATCTCATGAACAAATATACATCCAAACTGCCTCTTTGGTAGCATCTTAAGTAGCGATGTATCTTCCCTTTAATCGTCTAGTATGTCACGGTATCTAGCTTGGAACTCTTCCAACATACCGTCCCTCCATAGAGGGTAAAGACAATGCCTGTGACTGACATTCAGTCGTCCTTATCACCCTGGAACACTTCCACTGATTCTCCCCAGGATCGATCGATAACATCTCACTACATCTAGTGAGAATCCTAACATCCATTTAGATCTATCTCATAGATCCAAAACCCAGGATTTAGTAGGTATCACTTTGATCCTATGTGGAGAATCATTGTGATAAGCGGAGATTGATCGAGCTTAGCATAGGAAACTTCTTCCCTATCAAGAGTATGTTATCCACGTACTCTACGAGGATCATCACCATACTCCCTATTACCTTTTTGTTTATACAAGGTTCATCTACCATTTTGATGATATCAAACTCTTTGACTAATACATCAAAACAGATGTTCCAACTCCGCGATGCCTGCTTTATCACATAAAACATCTTGCACACGTTTCCGCTGCTCCCACTGTCTATGAAGCCCACTGACTGTGTACTTACAGACTCTCTTTTCTGAAACATCATTTTAGAAAAACAGTCATGACACCCAACCACCAGATATATTAGTCATGGTATGTAGCCGTGGCAAGTAGGATCTGGATAGACTTAAGCATAGCTACTTAGAAAAGGTTTCAACAAAATCCATACCTGGTCAATGATGCAAACCTTTAACAAGTCTAGTTTTGAAAGTCTCAACTTTTCCAAGTACACCAAGTAATCTTCTCAAGATATACTTGCTCCTGATAGGGATTTAACCCTTCAGATATAGCAACCAAAGTCCATACTTTGTTGGTGTATAAGGATTCCATCTCAGATCGCTAAGCATCCAGCCATTCTTACAGAGTCCCACTCCTGATGGCCAGCTCGAAACTAGTTGGGTCATCATCTCATGATGCAATCCTCGCTCCCACTGTCATAGAGAAACAGAAGTATCCCTTAGGTGGGTGAGGAACCCTACTAGATCGGCGGAGAGGCTGAGGTTCGTTGGTAACTATTGAATCATTTGGTTCTTTCAAATCATCAGCTGCAGTTTGTATAGCTGGAACATTTCCAGTTCTACATAACAGATCTTGCCTCGAGCTTGTCCGGATTTTGCTTTTTAGACATAGGCTGGACAACCCCAAATCTTAACAAACTTAAGATATGGACTCTTCCCTTTCCATATCACATATGAAGTGGTAGGCAATTGATTTGATTGGAACCCTATTCAATAGGTATGCAGCTTCTCAAGCGCAAAACTCCCAAATGGAAATAGGTAACTCAGTAGTACTCATCATAGAGCACACCATATCAGATAGGGTGTTATTGCTCCGCCCCGATATACCATCGTGCTATGGTGTATACGGAGGAGTAATGCTGAGAGAGAATCTCATTCTCCTTTAGAATAGTCCAGGAATTCCGTGCTCATGTATTCTCCTCCCTGATCGCATCAAAGGACATAATACTTATACCCGTATTGGTTCTCTACTTCTAACTTATATTCTGTGAATATCTCAAAAGGTTCGGACTTGTGTTTCAACAGGAACATATGTCTGAATCTAGAGAGATTATCAGAGAATGTAATGAAGTACAAAGAACCGGTCTTGGCATGTGTAGACAGGGGAACTTCATACATCAGCATGTATCAATCCCAAAAGTTCACTAACTCTTTCTCTGTTTCCAATAAACAGAGCTGGTGTCATTATATCTTTGTGACATGACTGGCAAGTTTCACAAGATGTAAATTCAAACTGATTTAAATATACATCTATATGTAACTTCAGCTGGTCGGGTCGCATTGATATGACCCAGTCTAAAATACCTCAAGAAGGATTTGTTCATTTCTGAACTCTTCCTCTTGTGTGTGTTCCGTTTACTAGGAACTGTAGTTTGATTTAGAACGTCAATGCTTTTAGATAACGTGCCTGAACCGATCAACTTTTGATATAGGAAATGTTCAAAACATTTATCCAGCAATACAAAATTATATCATTTCTTTACTAATAAAGAGACTGATATGATTTTGTATATCAGGTTCGGTATCTAATAACATTCGTTCAGAATCAATGTATTTGGAATACAGGGTGACAGTGACCAACAGACTTGGCTGCAACACTTGCACCGTTTTCTGTCTCCTGAAACTTATCACCCGTTCTCAGTTCTCTACCTTTCTGTAGCCCATGTAACAGATTACATATGCGGGATCCTGATCCGGTATCACATACTCAGGACGTAAAGGATACTGAGAAACAGTTCTATGTAACGAACACACCCGAAGAAGATGCATCAACATGCACTTTCTTCGTTTGGGCGGCACAGAAAATCTGGTATTCCCCTATTTCCTGCTCTGTCTCATAACAATTATAAGTTGGAGCGGGACCACCGTTCCCCAGCTCAGTATAACAAGCGGGTTCGGTCAATATATCCGTATTATTATCTTGATTAAGGCGTGATATGGTCGCTACCTGGAGAGAGAGAGAAGAAAACACTCAGCGTGCACTCTTGCAGGAATAGATTGGTTATTATTTTATCTAATCAGGACGACTCCCACTGTTTTAATCAAATCTTCCTTCAAACCCTAAAAGGAAAGACTAGCCGGGATTAATTACACACTACAAGTTCGCCAATCTTTCAGCCAGGCCAGTGTCGGTACTTTGAGGGAGGTCCCCCGTGCTTTCGCACGAACCTAATTAATGTAAACCTCGTTTTCGTAGAGGCGTAACCTCGTTGACACCTACTTGATCGGCTAATTGTAATGTGTAAAACTCTCCCAGGAGTAACTCTTACTCGCAGCGGGTATCGGGATCCAACTATCTCATAGAAGGTATGCAATCTCATTGCAAATTTCAACACTTGAAATTCCCGATAATATTTTGCCCCTAGCGTTCTATGACATTGACGAATGCCAAACAACCCATAGTCCACTAGTCAAGTTCAACTCGTATATTTCTTGATTGAATTAAACCCACCCGCACGACCCTTGACGAATGCCAAACAACGCCGTACGAATACCCTAATCCAATCTGCATCATATGCATAAGCAGATAAGTACTAGTTAGCTATCGCACACTACGCCTTGACGAATGCCAAACTACCGTAGCACGAATACTAAGTAGTACTTATCTGAAATGACGGAGGGCTGCGACAGGTTTTTCTGAAAACCTATTGCGTAATGAACTTGATATCGTTGTAGGATCGAATGAATTTTGAAATGGAGTGTTTTTGAGGCTTTTCTAGTTTTGCTAAAGGGGTCACTCCCGGTGAAGGGATCGTCGGCCCTTTCCTCATCGAATAAGGTGCAGGATATATCATATATACCGCTGTGCAAAGCAAAAACTATAGAAGCAATCAAAAGACAAACCGAGGGTTGTAGCATCTGCCAGTTATTGCTAAAAGAGTCACTCCCGGTGAAGGGATCTCGGTCCTTTCCTTATCGAATAAGGTGCAGGATGTTCTACAAGGAACACCGCGATGCAAAGCAAGAACTGTAGCTACCTTTTTTTGAAAATTCGATTCCACAACATCTTAGGTTTCTTTTCTTTCATTAATCACATTAATGAAGTCCCATCATTTAAGTACCTAAACATCACAGATAAATACGACGTACACTTATGCCATCCGCATTCGCTTCGATGTCCCCTCGTGCACCGTTAGGTTAGGTGACTAATGGCAGAGCGGGGCAGGGCTAGCACGGGTGTAAAACATAAGTAAAGCCTATATAATATATCATATATACTATATATAGTATCCATCGGAACATATCACATGATCACATCACAGATATCGCAGCAGAAGAATCATATGAAACATTGGATATACTAGGACGTCCGTGTTTTCAATACGAGCCAGTATAAAACACGAATTCCACGGTCGCGATGAATAGCCAAACCCACACCCCTAGACCCCTACGAGAGCGGCAAGCAACCCTACCAATTCTAGAGTTAGGAGACCCGGACTCGACTCCTCGAGTTGGTCTCTCACTGGACTCTAGAACCCGGTTACTTGTGCTCCCCTCCTTGGGTCTATCCTAGTGCGGAAAAGTAAATAATATACAAATGGTGACATCATCCGCAACCTGGAAGTGCCCCAATAAAAGAATATTACATACAAGTTTTTACATGAATGAAAATGAAAAACACTCATCTCACATAAAAACCCCCCGGCTATTCAAACACGACGATCCAATATAACATATCCAGCAACACATAATATCACATGTCATCAACGTAAGTAAATATGCCCATCCCAATTGTCGTTGACATATAGCAACGAAACCGGCGATATCACATATTACACTTACAGTCACAGAAAAGAAAGTATAAAACTACAACAGTTGGAATCCGCAACCTCCTTAGACATCGCATGCCTAATCAAATGAATTCCTTAGACATCACATGCCTAACAATTATAAACCCCGCATTTCAGTCTCATTATCGAAAACACTTTTCAATATTAAGTCGGGCAATTCAACAAGATTCCTGACATCCCGATCGAATGCTCGTCGCAAACTTCAGTAGACGGCCGCACCCCTGATACCGTCGACGAAGTGCACCAAGGCGGAACACCGCTGCCGCGAGCACCCGAACGGATGCTTTCGGCGATGGGGTTCTCCTACAGTCACTTGGCCGTGGCTTTGGGGCGTAGGTATCTATTAAGTTTACCGGCGAGTATCCGCGTACGCTACGTGATTGCGACGGACTTTTGATCACATCAAAATTCTGTGGCAACCGATCAAATGAGACTAAAACGCTATGTTTATAATATTCATTCAGTTATCTCATAACTACTTATGAATTCCGAATATTGTATCACATTCTAGATAAATAGAAAATGTTAAACTTTCCGATCGAACAATCAAACACCCAAGTTTTCCCGGAACAGCTCAACACATGAAATAAGTTTAAAAACATTCACTTCATGCCTCAGTACCAACGGTCCAGCCGTAGAAGGGTCAAGCCAACGCCTCACATGTGGCACGCCATACTGCCCCAAACCCTACGGTTCAATAGGCAGTTCAAGACGGTCACATAATCGAGTTAAGGTTTGTTATCTTCTAGAGGGACCATCGCGTTACTTGCACTACTTAGAACGTCATTAAACTACGGAAAAATCCAACACTTGGAAATTTCCCGGCAGGGGAAAAATTGGGTATTTATATCCGCTCGAACTTTTTAACATATTCTAAAATTACCCTGAAAAACACATAGACAAAGTTTGACAATCCGATCGAATCTACGAACTCCCAATACAACCCAGAATACTCAACTCTTGAGTAAATATTAAAAATTCCCAGAAAATACAGCACTTTCAGATAGACATTACTGTGCAAAAATCATTAAATGATGGGACTATATGGCCGCGGAACCGCCGCATGATCCATGCTCTTGCTGCGGTTCCGCGGCGCTTTAGTGGAATCAGACGCTTGTTTTGCACAGTAACCCTTATAAAACCCTGCTGATTTTTCTGCATATTTTTAATTCACAAAAATCCCAGTTTTGAAAAATTGTATAGAGAAGGTATATGGATTAGGGTTTCGGGTTCGATCGGACTTCTAACATCGTCTACACTTCACCTAAATCTCTAGTTAGGCTCTGATACCACTGTAGGGTTCCTAGGCACACCCATGAGGTTCTACAACTGATCAACCATGGCAAAATCAAATTTTTCTAGGTGCCGAGAAACCCTAATGCGATCGTTAACTAGAGAATAGGCGAAACTACAAGCTAGTAAACAACTTTACTGCTAAGTGAAAGAGACTATAACCTTTGTAGATCCGGTCCTCCACTTCCTTGGCTCCGTGTTGACGTCCCTCCGCTGCGATCATCGGATCCCGGACTCTAGCGATGGTTTCGTCGAAGAAATGATCGGGCTAGGTCGTCGACTTCGATGCCGAAGATGATCTACGTCGAGGCAACTCAAGCTCAAGCTCCACCTTCACCAAGTCATGAAACTTATGAAGAAAACACCCTATACTAGATGGCAAGTGGTAGAGGATGAAGAAATAGGAAGTGGGTTCACTTTGGATTTGGATTTCTCACTTGGATTCATCACGTAGAAATTTCAAGCAAAGGTTTTTCCTTTTCTCTTCATGAAGAAGATGAAGATGAAGAATGAAAAAAGAATTCTCAATCATAGAAAAACAAGTGATGGTTATCATAATGCAACCATGGTTAAGTGTAGAGAATAAACTAGGGTTAGGTGAATGGTTAGGTTAAGCAAAAGAAACAAAAATGGTTGAACTTTTCAAAGCTTCATGAAGCTTCAAAGTAAATCCAAAAGAAGCAACCATTTCTTTTCTTGCTAAAAAGAATAAATAAATAAAATAAATAATCAGGAGAAGATAATAACCTAACCATTCACTTAAACATGGTTTAAAGTAAACACAAACCCAAGTTTGCATGTATCATCAAGCATGATACAAACAAGTGCACAAAAATATATCACATATACAACTTGTGCACATCAAGTGAGAAAATCCATTTTAAGTGAACAAATACTAGTTAATGTAAAGTAATATATCTAATATATAATTATACATCAAATCATTAAATCAACACTTGATTTAACGATCCGGTCATATCGCATATGACCGACTAATATCCAATGTATCGACTTATCGAATCAATCCTCGATTCGATAACTAGGTTATATCGCATACAACCAATCGATACATTCATCGCGAGAATAGAATACGGTATCACATACACGCATTATTCTCGGTCCCGCACATATCTCATATGCGCTCCAATTTCGTTTCGCTTGAGCCAGGAAACCTCTGTGTAGGACTCTAAAGACTCGTCAATACGCCGGCAGTAGGTGATGATCATATCAAACACCCACAAGCCGCAAGCGGTTTGCCAAACGTAACGGCCACCCGAGTATTGAGTGATCAGAAGATCGACGAGCAAGCCCGCTCACACTGCTGTGAATCCAACCAGTATTACTTACCGTACCGTCCGGTCTCGTCGTCTGATATGTCGCATATCTTGCCTAGGGGTGGTAAACGTCAGACCCTAATAGCTCGATAAGTCGTGTCGATATGAGGTCTATAACTGTTCGAGAAACTACTGGTAACACTTACCAGTAAATTTCAGCAACCTTGGCCAAGGATTTCCGGTTATAGCCAATCGAACACAGCGCAACATCAACTCACTATACCGGGAGAGACGAATCCCTTCCTATCGCTCATTGCCTCCATGTGATTCAGGACTGTACCAAAAAACCACCGTTTTGCACGCCCTCTTGGACGTGGTATGGTGGAAATCAAAGCACAGTGGGAATCACACAAGACTCTATGACGATCTCGAGTCAACAGACTACTCTGTACCAGTGTCACCAGAGAACTGCCTTCTGACGTAAGGTATAATACCATCTGGGAGTTCTCGGCGAGTCCGTCCAGTGTACCCAGTCTCCACTGAGCACCCGTATATCATCTCTGATGTCAAACACCAATGGATATGGGATCATCCATCGCCTATCTGTATGGGTCGAGAAGGTATACGCTAGTCTACTCTGGTATATCGATGCCCCATCTCGATACACCCACGACTAGGGACATTGAAGGATGTACTTATGGGCTACCATGTCCCCACTAGTATGATCCGCATCATAGTCCAGGTAGTCAAGTACACATCCTAAGGGCTTTACCAACATGTAACAGAGATACAATCAGTGTACACGTTAAGGTAAAGAGCAACCAGATAGCATACTATCATGTCGAGCAAGAAAGTCCTCCCTATATATGTCCAAGCATCCACTACAATATACATCCTATGTATAGTAATGGCCTCTAGGGCATACATATAACTAACATGTAATTCGTTACAGGCTTTGAGAAACTGTAGAGTTATCAGAGTAGGTGATATGTCTCTCAGAGTTGCGAACGGAATGAGCGTGAATGCTCAATCCATGGGGGAATATCATCTAGGACTGACAAGTGGGTAGAAATTGATTCTACGCAACTGTTTGTATGTACCTAGTTTGGCATGTAATATCATATCAGTGTCCCTGCTTTCTAAAGAGGGATATGATTTTACATTTGTAAGCGATGTCGTGCACATCTACCTAAATCAAGTTCTGATTGGGTTCGGTACATTAGAGGACGGTATATACGTATTGAATCAAGCTCAGGTTTTCAGTGTCCAGAACACAATTAAAAGAAAGTCTCCAGAAGCAAATCAGGCTTACTTATAGCATTGTAGACTGGGTCACATCAATGAAACACGGTTGACAAAGTTACATAGAGAAGGATATTTGAATCCGTTCGAATATCAGTCTTATGCCACTTGTCAATCTTGTCTCATGGAAAAGATGACAAAGACTCCGTTCACTGGACACGGAGTAAGAGCGAGCGAGCTCTTAGGACTCATACACAGCGATGTATGCGGTCTAATGTCTACACATTCGCAAAGTGGTTATTCCTATTTCATTACTTTTACGGATGATTTCTCTAGGTATGGACATGTCTTCTTGATGAAGCACAAATCCGAGGCCTTTGAGAAATTCCGAGAATACAAGAATGAAGTGGAAAAACAAACAGGCAAAAGTATCAAGACACTAAGATCTGATCGAGGTGGTGAATACTAAAGTGCCGAGTTCCTGGGTTACCTAAAAGAGAATGGAATTCTCTCTCAGCTTACTCCTCCATACACGCCACAACACAATGGTGTATCAGAAAGGCGGAATCGAACCCTATTGGATATGGTTCGTTCCATGATGAGTAAGGCTGAGTTACCAAGATCCTTCTGGGGTTATGCACTAGAATCTGTTGCATATCTTTTGAACAAGGTTCCAACCAAGACTGTGCCCACCACACCATATCAGATGTGGAGTGGGAAAAAATCCTATCTTAAGTACCTTAAGATATGGGAATGTCCAGCTTTTGTAAAAAAGCAGCATGCGGACAAGCTCGAGGCACGCTCAGTACTGTGTAAGTTTGTGGGATACCCAAAGAACTCCAGGAGGTATCTTTTCTGTTACGCAGAGGAACAAAAGGTTTTTGTTTCCCAGCATCCCCATTTCTTGGAAGCTGAATTTTTAGAAAATCAGACTAGTGGGAGCACAGTAGAACTGGAAGAAATTCCAGAACCACAATCTATTACTGAAAGCTTGGTAGAACCAGAAGTTTCAGAAGAAAGGGACATTCCAGCGCCAATCCGCCGAAGTAGTAGGCAGTCTCATCCGCCCGAGAGATACTACGGTTTTCTCATAGACGGGGATCGAGAGGATTGCACCATTGATAATGATGAGCCTACTAGCTTCCAGCAAGCCATTCAGAGTGGCGACTCGGTAAAATGGCTGGATGCAATGCGGACCGAGATGGAGTCCATGTATACCAACAAAGTATGGGCTTTGGACATTGCTCCAGAAGGGGTAAAACCCATAGGATGGAAATGGACCTTCAGAAAGAAGATTGGTGTAGATGGAAAGGTTGAAACCTATAAGGCTAGACTTGTTGCAAAGGGCTTTCGTCAAAGACCTGGTTTGGACTATGATGAAACTTTTCTCCAGTGGCTATGCTCAAATCTATTCGGATCCTTCTTGCCATTGCTGCCTTCCACGATTATGAGATCTGGCAGATGGACGTAAAAACGGCTTTTCTAAATGGTAATTTGGAAGAGTGCGTCTATATGGATGAGCCAGAGGGTTTCATTCAGAGTGGGAGCAGCGGGAAAGTGTGCAAGTTGCTTAAGTCCATTTACGGACTAAAGCAGGCATCGCGGAGTTGGAACATCTGTTTTGATGATACTGTTAAATAATTCAACTTTATCAAAAATCCAGATGAACCATGCATTTACAGTAAGATTGTAGGGAGAATTGTAGTATTCCTCGTCTTGTACGTGGATGACATTCTCTTAATAGGAAATGATATTCCTATACTACAGTCAGTCAAAGGATTCTTATCACAGAAGTTCTCCATGAAGGACCTGGGTGATGCCTCCTACATTCCGGGGATCCAGATTTATCGTGATAGATCTAAACGGATAGTTGGACTTTCACAGTCAAGGTACATAGACACCATACTGAAAAGATTCAGTATGGAAGATTCTAAGCGCGGTAATCTGCCGGCTTGTCACGGAATCACCCTCTCCAAAGAAATGTCTCATAAGACTGATTTGGAAAGGGCTCGCATGTCATCTATACCCTACGCGTCAGCGGTAGGCTCTAAAATGTATGCGATGTTATGTACCAGACCAGATGTAGCCTACGCATTGAGCGTTGTAAGCCGGTATCAGTCGAACCTAGGGGAGAAGGACTGGATAGCAGTAAAGAACATTCTCAAGTACCTGAGAAGGACTAAAGAGATGTTCTTGGTGTATGGCGGAAAAGACCTCCAGATCGAGGCTTTTGATGACTCCAGCTTCCAGAGTGACAAGGATGACTCCAAGTCCATGTCGGGTTATGTCCTTACCCTCAATGGAGGGGCGGTCTGTTGGAAGAGTTCCAAGCAGGACACCGTTGCTGACTCGACGATGGAAGCGGAGTACATAGCTGCTTGCGATGCCGCAAAAGAAGCAGTCTGGGTGAGGAAGTTCTTAACTGAACTTCAGGTGGTTCCTACCATTGTTGATCCAATACCGCTGTATTGCGACAACAACGGCGCTATAGCTTTAGCGAAGGAACCCAGGTCCCATCAGAAGTCCAGACACATCTTAAGGCGGTATCACCTGATCAGGAAGATCGTAGATCGCCAGGAGATCGAGGTGAGGAGAGTAGAAACAGAGGATAACACTGCTGATCCACTCACAAAGGCCATCCCTCAGACACAATTCGAGCGGCTAATCGAGATGATAGGTCTGCGATACGCTAGTACATGGCGCTAGTGCAAGTGGGAGATTGTTAGTATATATGCCCTAGAGGCCATTATTGTATCATACTGGTTTTTATATTACTAATGGAAGCTTGGGATATTCACAGTTGTATTGACAGTCTTGCTAAAAATGGTAGTATGCTACTTGTTTTGTTTCTACTCAGATATGTGCATATGTTTCTTTTAGCATATCGCTTATACATATTAGTAGAGCCCTTAGGATCTTTGCTTGATTACCGGTGTTGTGATGGCAGTCACACTAGTGGGGGCTGGGTAGTCTATAAGCACATCCTTACACAGGTCCCTGGTCGTAGGATTATCGAGATGGGGCATTGATACTCCGGAGTAGACTGGTGTATACGTTTCTCATCCCAGGTCGGGAGATGGTCTGTCCTACAGCCATCAGTATATCGTACTGGAGATTGTTAGTTATGTATATGCCCTAGAGGCCATTGTTGTACATATGATGGATGCTTGGATATATATAGAGAGGACTTTCTTGCTCGTCATGATAGTATGCTATTTGGTATCTCTTTATCTTAACATGTTGACTTGTATTGGTTTACTGTCTTTCTCTCACTTGTTGATAAAGCCCTTAGGATCTGTACTCAACTTCTGGGACTATGATGAGATCGTACTAGTGGGGCCACGGTAGTCGATGAGTACATCCTATAACTGTTCCTAGTCGAGGGTATATCGAGACAGGGCATCGATACACCAGAGTAGACTAGCGTATACGCATCTTGACCCATATGATGGGCGATGGATATTTCGGATTTATGATGTCTAAAGTGATTATGGATTCCAAATGTTGTAGTTTTACAATTTCTTTTTTGTGACCGTAAGTGTAGTATGTAGTTGTATTGCCGGTCTTCGTTGCTATACATCTACGACGATCGGTGTATGCATACTTACTTACGTTGATGATATGAGATATTATGTGTTTCTGTGATATGATATATTGGATCGTCGTGTTCTGAATAGCCGGGGTTTTTATGTGAGATGAGGGTTTTTATTTTCATTCATGTAAAATTCGTTTATATGTAATATTCTTTTATTGGGGCACTTCCGGGATGAGGTTGATGTCACCAGTATATATTATTTACTTTTCCGCATTAGGTAGACCCAAGGAGGGGAGCACAAGTAACCGGGTTCTAGGGTCCAGTGGGAGGCCATCTCGAGGAGTCGAGACCGGGTCTCCTAACCCTAGAATTGACAGTGTTACTTGCCGCTCTCGTAGGGGTCTAGGGATGTGGGTTTGGCTATTCATCGCGACCGTGGAATCCGTGTTTTACTCGTATTAAAAACACGGACATCCTAGTATATCCAATATTTCATATATGTTCTTCTGCTGCAATGTTCTGTGATGAGATCATATTACTGCCTGTGACGAATGCTTATACTATATATATATGCTGATATATAAATATTACTGCTTTCGTTTCTTCTGTGATGCTTAGGAAGCATAAGCTGATGGGATTTTATTAATGAAATTAATAAAAGGAAAAGAAACCTAAAAGATGTTGTAGAATCAAAACTTTATAAAAGGGTAGCTACAGTTTTGCTTTGCACAGCGGTATATATGATATACCCTGCACCTTATTCGATGAGGAAAGAGCCGAGATCCCTTCACCGGGAGTGATCTCTTTAGCGAAACTGGCAGATGCTACAAACTCGCAGTTTAGTTTTTGACAGCTTCTATAGTTTTTGCTTTGCATAGCGGTATATATGATATGCCCTGCACCTTATTCGATGGGGAAAGAGCCGAGATCCCTTCACCGGGAGTGACCTCTTTAGCGAAACTAGAAAAGCCTAAAAAACACTCCTTTTCAAAAACACTCGATTCTATGACGATATCAAGTTCATTACGTTCAAGGTTTTCTGAAAAACATGCGTAGCCCTCCGTCATTTCAGATAAGTAATATTTAGTATTCGTGCTGCGGTAGTTTGGCATGCATCAAGGCGTAGTGTACGGTAGCTGATTATTACTTATCTGCAGCATGAGATGCGATTGGATTAGGGTATTCGTACGGCGTTGTTTGGCATGCGTCAAGGGTCGTACGGGGGGGGGTTTAATTCAATCACGAAATGTACGGGTTGAACTTGACTAGCGGACTATGGGTTGTTTGGCATGCGTCAAGGTCATAGCACGCTAGGGGTAAAAGCATTATCGGGAATTTCAAGTGTTGAAATTTGCAATGAGATTGCATACCTCCTATGAGATAGTTGGATCCCGATACCCACTGTGAGTAAGAGTTACTCCTGGGAGAGTTTTACACAGGACAACTAGCCGATCAAGTAGGTGTCTAGAAAAGTGTTAACTAGGTTACGCCTCTGGGAAAATGAAGTTTACTTTAATTAGGTCCGTGCGAGAGCACGGGGAACCTCCCTCAAGTACCGACACTGATCTGGCTGAAAGATTGACGAAATTATAGGGTGTAATTAATCCCGGCTAATCTTACCTTTTAGGGTTTGAAGGAAGATTTGATAAAAACAGTGGGAGACATCCTGATTAGATAAGATAATAACCAATCTAATCTTGCAAGAGCATACGCTAAAGTGTTTTCTTCTCTCTCTCTCAGGGTAGCGACCATGTCAGGCCATAATTAAGATAATAATATGGATGTATTGACTGAACCCGCTTATTATACTGAGCAGGAGATCGTTGGTCCCGTTCTTTCTTATAAGAGTTATAAGACTGAACAGGAAACAGAAGAATATCTGGATTCTCACGCCGCCCGAACGGAGAACATGCATGTTGATGCACCTTCTTCGGGTGTGTTAGTTATTGAGAACTGTTTCTCAGTTCACCCTACGTCCTGGGTATTAGATACCGGATCAGGATCCCACATATGTAAACTGTTACATGGGCTACGGAAAGGTAGAGAACTGGGAAAAGGTGATCATTCCGTTCAAGTAAGGAACGGTGCAAGTATTGTAGCCAAAGAAGTTGGCGAATATCACCTAGTATTACCAAGTCATAATACACTGATTCTGAATGAGTGTTATTGTATACCGAACATGATGTGCAACATTATATCAGTTTCTTTATTAAGTAAAGAAGGATATAATTTTGTAGTACAGGATAATGTTATGAATATCTTCCTAAATCAAAAGTTGATTGCATCAGGCTCGTTACATAATGGCATATTCATTCTCAATCAAAATACAATCCTCAATATACAAAACACACACAAGAGGAAAAGTTCAGAAATGAACGAATCCTTCTTGTGGCATTGTAGACTTGGTCATATCAATGCGACACGACTAGCTAAGTTACATAAGCATGGATATTTGAACCCGTTCGAATTATCATCTTATGATACTTGCCATTCATGTCTCAAAGGTAAAATGACCAAAGCTCCGTTTAGTGGACACGGAGAAAGAGTTACAGAACTCTTAAGACTGGTACATAGTGATGTATGCGGTCCCATGTCTACGCATGCCAGGAATGGTTCTTCCTACTTCATTACATTCACTGACGATCTTTCTAGATACGGACATGTGTTCCTGATGAAATACAAGTTTGAAGCTTTTGAGAAATTCAGAGAATATAAGCACGAAGTAGAAAACCAAACGGGTAAAAGTATTAAGATCCTTCAATCTGATCGAGGAGGAGAATACTTGAGCAATGATTTTCTGGATTATCTAAAAGAGAATGGGATTCTCTTTCAGCTTACACCTCCTTATACACCACAGCACAACGGTGTATCGGAACGGAGGAATCGCACCCTATTAGATATGGTACGCTCAATGATGAGTACAGCTGGGTTACCTATTTCCTTCTGGGGGTATGCGCTTGAGACAGCCATAGACCTATTGAATAGAGTTCCTACCAAATCTGTGCCAACCACTTCATATGAGGGAAGGGACCACATCTTAATTACATTAAGATATGGGGTTGTCCGGCCTATGTCAAAAGACAAAATCCGGACAAACTCGAGGCAAGATCTGTCTTATGTAAGTTTATAGGATATCCCAAAAATTCATAAGGGTATATCTTCTACCACCCCGAGGAACAAAAGGTGTTTGTTTCTCAACATGCCACTTTCTTAGAAAAAGGTTTTCTTATGAAACAGATTAGTGGCATTGAGGTAGAACTGGAAGAGGTTCCAACGACACAAACTATAACAGAAGACTTGGTAGAACCAGAGGATTCAGTAGTACCCGATGAACCCCAGCCTCTCCGCCGATCTAGCAGGGTTTCTCATCCACCTGAGAGATACTACGGTTTTCTCATTGATGGTGGAAGCGAGGATTGCATCATGAAAGATGATGACCCGACTAGTTTCGAGCAGGCCATCACGAGTGGTGACTCTGTGAAATGGCTGGATGCAATGCGATCTGAGATGGAATCCATGTATACCAACAAAGTATGGACTTTGGAAAATGCTCCTGAAGGGGTAAAACCCATTGGGAGCAAGTGGATCTTTAAAAAGAAATTTGGTGTAGATGGAAAAGTTGAGACTTTCAAAGATAGACTTGTTGTAAAGGGTTTTCGTCAAAGACCAGGTGTGGATTATGACGAAACTTTTTCACCAGTGGCTATGCGTAAGTCCATCCGGATCTTACTTGCTATTGCTGCATACCATGACTACGAAATCTGGCAAATGGATGTTAAGGCCGCCTTTCTAAATGGTGATTTAGAAGAGTGCGTGTACATGACTCAGCCAGAGGGCTTCGTAGATAGTGGGAGCAGCGGAAAGGTGTGCAAGCTGCTTAAATCCATTTATGGGTTAAAGCAAGCATCGCGGAGTTGGAACATTTGTTTTGATGTTGTAGTCAAAGAGTTTGACTTCATCAAAAATATAGATGAACCTTGTATCTATAAGAAGGTAGCAGAGAGTAAGGTTGTCTTCCTCATATTGTACGTGGATGACATACTCTTGATAGGAAATGATATTCCTATGCCGCAATCAGTCAAGCTCTTCTTATCACAAAGATTCTCGATGAAAGATCTAGGTGATGCCTCCTGCATATTGGGAATCATGATCTATAGAGATAGATCTAAACGGATACTGGGATTGTCCCAATCCAAGTACATTGACACCATACTAAAGAGGTTTAGTATGGAAGAATCCAAGCGTGGGAACCAACCCACGATCTCTGGACTCACTCTCTCCAAAGAGATGTCTCCCAAGACTGATTTAGAGAGAGCTCGCATGCAAGGGATACCCTATGCTTCGGCAGTAGGCTCTATCATGTATGCGATGCTATGTACCAGACCCGATGTAGCATCCTCACTAAGTGTAGTGAGTCGGTATCAAGCAGATCCTGGAGAGAGTCACTGGACAACTGTGAAGAACATTTTCAAGTACATGCGAAGGACTAGAGACATGTTCTTAGTGTATGGTAACGGAGAACTCCGGGTGGAGTCCTTTACCGATTCCAGCTTCCAAAGTGATAAGGACGACTCTAAGTCGCACTCAGGATTTGCCTTTACCCTCAATGGAGGGGCAGTTTGTTGGAAGGGTTCCAAACAGGATACCGTTGCAGACTCGACGATGGAGGCTGAATACATCGCTGCCAAAGAGGCTGTCTGGATAAAGAAGTTCATTAGTGAACTTGGTGTGGTTCCATCCATTGAGCATCCAATACCTCTGTATTGTGATAACAATGGAGCTGTGGCTTTGGCCAAGGAACCCAGGTCCCATCAGAAGTCCAGACATATTCTGAGGCGGTATCACCTGATCAGGGAGATAGTTGATCGCCGGGAGATCGAGGTCAGGAGAGTAGATACGAAGGAAAACACTGCGGATCCACTCACGAAGGCCATTCCCCAGATATAGTTTAAGAGATTATTCGGGATGCTAGGTATGAGATACTACAGCAGCTGGCCTTAGTGCAAGTGGGAGATTGTTAGTTAAGTATATGCCCTAGAGGCCATTGTTGTACATATGATGTATATTATGATGGATGCTTGGATATATATAGAGAGGACTTTTTTGCTCGTTATGATAGTATGCTATTTGGTTTCTCTTTATCTTAACATGTTGACTTGTATTGGTTTACTGTCTTTCTCTCACATGTTGATAAAGCCCTTAGGATCTGTACTCGACTACTGGGACTATGATGAGATCATACTAGTGGGGCCACGGTAGTCGATGAGTACATCCTATAACTGTTCCTAGTCGAGGGTATATCGAGACAGGGCATCAATACACCAGAGTAGACTAGCGTATACGCATCTTGACCCATATGATGGGCGATGGATGATCCCATGTCCATCGGTGTTTGACATCAAGGATGGTGTACGGGTGCTCAGTGGAGATTGGGTACACTGGACGGACTCGCCGAGAACTCCCAGATGGTGATATACCACACGTCAGATGGCAGTTCTCCAGTGACACTGGTACAGGGTAGTCTGTAGACCCGAGATCGTCATAGAGTCTTGTGTGATTCCCACTGTGCTTTGATTTCCACCTTACCACGTCCAAGAGGGCGTGCAAAACGGTGGCTTTTGGATGCAGTCCCGAATCACATTGAGGCAATGAGCGATAGGAGGGGATTCGTCTTTCCCGGTATAGGGAGTTGATGTTGTGCTGTGTTCGATTGGCTATAACTGGAAGTCCCTGGCCAGGGCTGATATAGAGATTTACTAGTAAGTGTTACCAGTAGTTTCTCGACCCGTTATGAGCCACACATCGACACGACTTATCGGTTACTGGGGTCTGACGTATACCACCCCTAGACTTGATATGCGACATATCAGACGAACATACCGGACTGTACGGGAGTGTTACTGATTGGATTCACAGGAGAACGGACAGGCTAGCTTGTTGATCTTCTGATCGCTCAATACCTGGGTGGCTGTTACGTTTAGCTGACCGCTTGCTGCTTGTGGGTGTTTGATATGATCATCACCTGCTACCGGCGTATTGACGATTCTTTAGAGTCCTACACAGAGGTTTCTTGGCTCAGGCAAAACGGAGTAGAGGCACATATGTGATATATGCAGGACCAAGGATAATGCGATATGAGATACCGTTTTATATTCTCGCGATATTTAGATATGAACCGGGTCATCGGATCAAGTGTTGATTCGATGAATCGGTACATGATATATTAGTCGGTTATATTCGATATAGCCGGATTGTCGGATCAAGTGTTGATTTGATGATTTAATGTATAATAATATATATGATATATTGTATTACATTATCTAATATTGGCTCGCTTTATTATTTCATTTTCTCACCGGATAATACATTGATATATATGCGACATATGTTAATTGTATTATTTTCTTTTGTTGCAAATATATAATATATATGTGATATATATTATTATGACATGATATGATTAATAATGAAACATATTTAGTGGAGATTAAGCAAGGTTAGGGTTTGATTAGGGTTAGTTCTTTCTTGCACATTCTAGAAGGAATTCCTTTTGTCATGAGAAAGATATTATGTTGATATTTATCCATGACTCACTCTTTAACCCAACCAAACCGTGGCCCTAGTTTATTCTCTACAAGGGTTATCCTTGACATCCCTTGACCATGGTTCCATTATGATTCATATATTCATTTCTATTATTCATCACAAAAGGATTAACTCTTTTTCATCATCTTCTTCTTTCTTAAGCTTTGAGAAAGCTTACTAGTTATTCATTTTATGATGATTTCTTGTGAGAAATTGATATAAAAAGATAGCATAAATACTACTCCATCATCCTCATCTAATCTAGCCCATTAGATTAGGGTGTTCACCTCATTAGAGTGAGAGATCTTGAGTTATAGCAATTTCGACGTAGATCATCGGAGAAACGGAACACTACAAGCTAGCATGGATCGTTCAAGTCGTGGAGCCTCTCTTGAGTCTGGGAGATCGTGGATCGCGGCAAAAGGACTTCTACTCGGAGCTTATGAAGTGAAGGAGCGGACTACAAAGGTTGTAATCCCTCACACTTAGTAGTAAAGATGTTTACTTGCATGTTAAAACCCTAATAATCTAGCAAAGATCCCGGCTTTGGGTTGTTCGGCACGTCTAAAATTTTATTCGGGCATGGTTGATGCCTTATGAACCCTCACAAGAGTGCCTAGGAACCCTACAGAGATAGTATACAGGTGCCGTTAGGTTACGGGTACACTGGACAGGACTCACCGGGAACTGCTGATGATTATTATACCTGTCGTCAGGTAGCTATTCCCAGGTGACATGAGTATAGCTTAGTCCGTCGACTTGATACTGCTACTTCGCTTCGAGTGTGTTCCCACTATACTTTGATCACTACCCTACCACGGCTTAAAGGAGTCGTGCAAACAGGTAGTAGTTGGGTGCAGTCCTGAAGCACTTGGAGGCAGTAGCGGTTAGACAGGATTCATCTCTCCCGGTATTAGCGATTGATATCGCACTGTGTTGGAGAGCCATTACACAAAGGTCCGCGGCCACGGCAAGTGAGATTTACTGGTAGGTGTTCCAGTAGTTTCTCAGGGTGTTCTGGGCTGCACTCCGACACGACTTATACCGCTATTAGGGGTCTGACGTTCACCATCCCCCTAGGCCCGATATGCGATACTCTTAGACGAACAGACCAGACTGTACGGAGATTGTCACATACAAGCCCAGTAGGAGTTCGGATGAGTTACCTCATCGGCCTTCTTATCGACGTCTACCTGGGGATCGTTACATCCAGCTAGTACCGCTTGCGGCCTGTGGTTAAACCCACTGCCAGCGTAGTGTCGAGTCTTTAGAATCCCACACAGAGAGTTTCCCTGCACCGGGAAAAAGGTGTAGAGGCCGTATGGTTTTACGGCAGGGCCGCGATCACTTACGTACACTTGTGCACGTACTGTGATCGGGCAGATAATACTAGTGGGCTTTGGTTTAAGCTGGATTATAGTATTATACTGATGGATTTATTTAGTCTCAGTTTATCCGTGTTTTTCGTAAATATGGATGTGAGGGGCAGTCTCGTAATTTATCGGGAAGCTTCTAGAAGGAAATGAGGTGGAGGAGATGAGGTGTAGGTTTTCATTAAATGAACTATGACTCATGAGGTGGTTCACCCTTTGAATTAAATGAAGCTTACAAGATATTTTCTAGATATTTATCAAGAGATATTTGTATGCTTCATAATTATTCAAGCATGAGAATAATTCATTAACATTATCACATACACCTTCTCTCTCCTCAAGTCTTCATCTTCTTCCTCAAATCCAAAAAACTCTCATGTGTTGAGGATCCTAAGGTTTAAAGAGACAAAGTAATCCATCAAAATACTCTACACTATCTAGGACTTCTAGCTTAGCAAATTAGAAGCCGTAGTTATCTCAGATTCGAGATAGGAGCTCGGACTATAGACTCTCGAGTGGATCGTCTTTGACTCGAGGAGGCCGTCGAGATAGCCGCGATCCGTTACGATCCTTGGAGCCTATGATGACGAGGAGGACAGCGATGAAGACCCGAAGGACTTATAACGTGAGGTATAACTTCGAGACTGAGTAATTAAACCTCATACAGTTTGCTAGTAATGGTTTAGACACGATCCGTGTGCTCAAGTGCGTGTTACGAAGCTTTGATAATTGTTTTTCATATATTCCGCCTCCCCGCAAACCCGTGGGGTGCATGACATGGACTTACAGATGTTCTGTGATAGTGCTGATATTGTGGTTGGATTGTCGTGGTGGATAGTGTAGGGTTCCTAGGCACTCCCAAGAGGTCTCACAAGGCATCAACCATGCCACTTTCAAATTTTACGGGTGCCGAGAAACCCTAATACGGATCGTTAACTAGATTTTAGGCGAAACAATAAACTAGTTAACAACTTAACTACGAGTAAACGGAAATACAACCTTTGTAGATCCGGTCCTCCACCTCCATAGCTCCGCAATGAAGTCTTCTCACTTTCCAAATGGAAACCCGGGCTCTAGCGTCGGCTTCATCGGAGAAATAGGCGGGCTAGGTCGTCGACTTCGTGCCGAAGATGATCTACATCGAGGCATCACAAGATCAAGCTCCCACTTCACCAAGTCATGAAACTTGTGAAGAGAACACCCTATACTACTTGGCAAGAGGTAGAGGATGAAGAAATAGGAAGTGGGTTCACTTTAGAATTGGATTTCTCACTTGTTTTCATCACTTGCCATTGATGTAGCAATCTTTTCTTCATGGAAGAAGAAGATGAAGAAGAAGATAATATTATGATAAGTTAATTAAAATCCAAAAGAAAATGAATACTTATCATAATATGAACCATGGTTAGGTGTAGAGAATTGACTAAGGTTAGATGAATGGTTAGGGTTAAGCATGAAGACAAAATGGTCACTTTGGTCAAAGCTTCATGAAGCTTCAATAAGCTTCAAGAAAGAAAGCAACCATTTTGTTTTCTTATCCATTTCTTTTTTAATCCAAATTAAAACAATAAATGAATGAATGAACAAAAACCCTAACCATTTACTTAACCAAGGTTTAATTCTTTACACAAACCCTAGCATTTATGTATCATCAAACATGATACAATCAAGTGCACAAAAGTATATCACATATACAACTAGTGCAATGCAAGTGAGAAAATCCATTTAAAGTGAACCAATACTAGTTAATGCAAAGTAATATATCAAATATATAATTATACATTAAATCATTAAATCAACACTTGATTTAACGATCCGGTCATATCGCATATAACCGACTAGTATCCTATGTATCGGCTTATCGAATCAATCCTTGATTCGATAACTAGGTTATATCGCATACAACCAATCGATACTTTCATCGCGAGAATAGAATACGGTATCACATACACGTATTATTCTCTGTCCCGCACATATCTCATATGCGCTCCTATTTCGTTTCGCTTGAGCCAGGAAACCTCTGTGTAGGACTCTAAAGACTCGTCAATACGCCAGCAGCAGGTGATGATCATATCAAACACCCACAAGCCGCAAGCGGTCTGCTAAACGTAACGGCCACCTGGGTATTGAGCGATCAGAAGATCGACGAGCAAGCCCGCTCATACTCCTGTGAATCCAACCAGTAACACTTACCGTACAGTCCGGTCTGTTCGTCTGATATGTCGCATATCTCGCCTAGGGGTGGTAAACGTCAGACCCCAATAGCTCGATAAGTCGTGTCGATATGAGGTCTATAACAATTCGAGAAACTACAGGTAACACTTACCGGTAAATCTCAGCAACCCTGGCCAGGGATTTCCGGTTATAGCCAATCGAACACAGCGCAACATCAACTCCCTATACCGGGAGAGACGAATCCCCTCCTATCGCTCATTGCCTCCATGTAATTCGGGACTGTACCCAAAAACCACCGTTTTGCACGCCCTCTTGGACGTGGTAAGGTGGAAATCAAAGCACAGTGGGAACCACACAAGACTCTATGACGATCTCGGGTCAACAGACTACTCTGTACCAGTGTCACCAGAGAACTGCCATCTGACGTAAGGTATAATACCATCTGGGAGTTCTCGGCGAGTCCGTCCGGTGTACCCAGTCTCCACTGAGCACCCGTATATCATCTCCGATGTCAAACACCAATGGATATGGGATCATCCATCGCCCATCTGTATGGGTCGAGAAGGTATACGCTAGTCTACTCTGGTATATCGATGCCCCGTCTCGATACACCCACGACTAGGGACCTTGAAGGATGTACTTATGGACTACCATGTCCCCACTAGTATGATCCGCATCAAAGTCCAGGTAGTCAAGTACACATCCTAAGGGCTTTACCAACATGTAACAGAGAGACAATCAATGTACACGTTAAGGTAAAGAGTAACCAGATAGCATACTATCATGTCGAGCAAGAAAGTCCTCCCTATATATGTCCCAGCATCCACTACAATATACATCCAATGTACAGTAATGGCCTCTAGGGCATACATATAACTAACAATCTCCCACTTGCACTAGGGCCATCTGATAGCAGTGGTTGCAGTATCTCATACTCAACCATCCCATAAAAGTCTCTCTCTGGGAAAAGGCCTTTGTGAGTGGATCCGCCGTGTTGTCCTCTGAGTCTACTCTCCTAACCTCGATCACCCTGGAGATCAACCATCTCCATGATCTGGTGACACTGCCTTAGAATATGCCTGGATCACTGATGGGACCCGGCATTCCTTGGCATAAGCCACAACTCCATTGTCTCACAATGGTTGGAACGTAGTTCATCTCATGAACCAATATACACCCAAACATCCTCCTTGGTAGCATCTTAAGTAGCGATGTATCCAGCCTTAATCGTCTAGTATGCCACGGTATCTAGCTTGGAACTCTTCCAACATACCGTCCCTTTACTGAGGGTAAAGACAATGCCTGTGACTGACTTTCAGTCATCTTTATCACTCTGGAACCCTTCCAGTGATTCTCCCCAGGATCAATTGATACCATCTCACTACAACTAGTGAGAATCCTAACATCCAATTAGATCTATCTCATAGATCTAAAACCCAGGATTTAGGAGGTATAACTTTGATCCTATATGGAGAATCATTGTGATAAGCGGAGATTGACCGAGCGTAGCATAGGAAACTCCTTCCCTATCAAGAGCATGTCATCCACGTACTCTACGAGGATCGTCACCATACTCCCTACTACCTTTTTGTTTATACAAGGTTCATCTACCATTTTGATGATGTCAACTTCTTTGACTAACACATCAAAATAGACGTTCCAACTCCGCGATGCCTGCTTTATCCTATAAAGCATCTTGCACACGTTTCCGCTGCTCCCACTGTCTACGAATCCCTCTGGCTGTATACTTATAGACGCTCTCTTCCAATTCATCATTTAGAAAAGCAGTCAAGACACCCAACCACCAGATATCGTAGTCATGGTATGTAGCCGTGGCAAGTAGGATCTGGATGGACTTAAGTATAGCCATTGGAAAAAGGTTTCATCATTATCCACGTCTGGTCGACGACGAAAACCTTTAACAAGTCTAGCTTTGAAAGTCTCAACTTTTCTAAGTACACCAAGTAATCTTCTCAAGATATACTTTCTCCTGATGGGGATTTAACCCTTCAAATATAGCAACCAAAGTCCATACTTTGTTGGTGCATAAGGATTCCATCTCAGATCGATAAGCATCCAGCCATTCTTACAGAGTCTTACTCCTGATGGCCAGCTCGAAGCTAGTTGGGTCATCATCTCATGATGCAATCCTCGCTCCCACTGTCATAGAGGAACCGAAGTTTCTCTCAGGTGGGTGAGGAACCCTACTAGATCGGCGGAGAGGCTGAGGTTCGTTGGTTACTATTGAATCCTTTGGTTCTACCAAGTCATCTGCTGTAATTTGTATAGATGGAACCTTTCCAGTTGTACATAACAGACCTTGCCTCAAGCTTGTCCGGATTATGCTTTTAGACATAGCCCGGACAACCCCAAATCTTAACTAACTTAAGATATGGGCTCTTCCCTTTCCATATCACATATGAAGCGGTAGGTAACTGATTTGATTGGAACTGTATTCAATAGGTATGCAACTTCTCAAGTGCATAACCCCCAAAAAGGAAAAAGGTAACTCAGTAGTACTCATCATAGAGCACACTATATCAAATAGGGTGTATCTGCTCCGCCCCGATATACCATCGTGCAATAGTGTATACGGAGGAGTAATGCTGAGAGAGAATCTCATTCTCCTTTAGAATCATCCAGGAATTCCGTGCTCAAGTTTTCTCCTCCTTGATCTCATCAAAGGACATAATATTTATACCCGTATTGGTTCTCTACTTCTAGCTTATATTCTGTGAATATCTCAAAAGGTTCAGACTTGTGTTTAAACAGGAACATAGGTCTGAATCTCGAAAGATCATCAGAGAATGTAATGAAGTACAAAGAACCAGTCCTGGCATGTGTAGACAGGAGACCTACATACATCAACATGTATCATCCCAAGAGTTCACTAACTCTTTCTCTGTTTCCAATAAACAGAGCTGGTGTCATTATATCTTTGTGACATGGCTGGCAAGTTTCACAAGATGTAGATTCAAACTGATTTAAATATGCATCTAAATGTAACTTCAGCTAGTCGGGTCACATTGATATGACCTAGTCTACAATGCCTCAGGAAGGATTCGTTCATTTCTGAACTCTTCCTCTTGTGTGTGTTCCGTATACTAAAGAACTGTAGTTTAATTTAGAACATTAATGCTTTTAGATAACGTGCCTGAACCGATCAACTTTTGATATAGGAAATGTTCAAAACATTATCCAACCATACAAAATTATATCCTTTCTTTACTAATTAAAGAGTCTGATATGATTTTGTATATCAGGTTCGGTATCTAATAACATTCGTTCAGAATCAATGTATTGGTAATACAGGGTGACAGTGACCAACAGACTTGGCTGCAACACTTGCCCCATTTTCTGCCTCATGAAACTTATCACCCGTTCTCAGTTCTCTACCTCTCTGTAGCCCTATGTAACAGATTACATATCAGGGATCCTGATCCGGTATCAAATACCCAGGACGTAGAGAATATTGAGCAGTATGCACTCTCTTCGTTTGGGCGGTACGGGAAATCTGGTAATCCCCAATTTCCTGCTCTGTCTTATAACAATTATAAGTTGGAGCGGGACCAACGTTCCCCAGCTCAGTATAACAAGCGGGTTCGGTCAATTACATCCGTATTATTATCTTGATTAAGGCGAGATATGGTTGCTACCTGGAGAGAGAGAAAAAAACACTCAGCGTGCGCTCTTGCAAGATCAGATTGGTTATTATTTTATCTAATCAGGATGGCTCCCACTTTTTTTTTATCAAATCTTCCTTCAAACCCTAAAAGGAAAGACTAGCCGGGATTAATTACACGCTACAAGTTCGCCAATCTTTCAGCCAGGCCAGTGTCGGTACTTTGAGGGAGGTCCCCCGTGCTTTCGCACGAACCTAATTAATGTAAACCTCGTTTTCCCAGAGGCGTAACCCCGTTGACACCTTTCTAGACACCTACTTGATCGGCTAATTGTAATGTATAAAACTCTTCCAGGAGTAACAATTACTCGCAGCGGGTATCGGGATCCAACTATCTCATAGAAGGTATGCAATCTCATTGCAAATTTCAACACTTGAAATTCCCGATAATATTTTGCCCCGAACGATCTATGACCTTGACAAGGTCAACAAACCATAGACCGCAAGTCAAGTTCAACCCGTCATTTCTTGATTGAATCAAACCCACCCGCACGACCCTTGACAAGGTCAACAAGGCCGCACGACTACCCTAACCCAATCTGCATCATATGCATAAGCAGATAAATACTGGTTAGCTACCGCACACTGCGCCTTGACAAGGTCAACAAACGCAGCACGAATACTAAACATGACTTATCTGAAATGACGGAGGGCTACGACAGGTTTTTCTGAAAACCTATTGCGTAATGAACTTGATATCGTTGTAGAATCAAATGATTTTAAAATGGAGAGTTTTTTAGGCTTTTCTAGTTTTGCTAAAGGAGTCACTCCCGGTGAAGGGATCGTCGGTCCTTTCCTCGTCAAATGAGGTGTGGGATATATCATATATATCACTGTGCAAAGCAAAAACTCTTAAAAGCAATCAGAAAACAAACCGAGTGTGTAGCATCTGCCAGTTATTGCTAAAGGAGTCACTCCCGGTCCTTTCCTTATCGAATAAGGTGCAGGATATATCATATATACCGCTGTGCGAAGCAAGAACTGTAGCTACCTGTTTTATTTTTGAAATTCAATTTTACAACATCTTAGGTTTCTTTTACTTTCATTAATCACATTAATGAAGTCCCATCATTTAAGTACCTAAACATCACAGATAAATACGACGTACACTTATGCCATCCGCATTCGCCTCGATGTCCCCTCGTGCACCGTTAGGTTAGGTAACTAACGGCAGAGCGGGGCAGGGCTAGCGTGGGTATAAAACATAAGTAACGCCTATATAATATATCATATATACTATATACAGTATCTATCACAGAACATCACATGATCACATCACAGATATCGCAGCAGAAGAATCATATGAAATATTGGATATACTAGGACGTCCGTGTTTTCAATAAGAGCCAGTATAAAACACGGATTCCACGGTCGTGATGAATAGCCAAACCCACACCCCTAGACCCCTACGAGAGCGGCAAGCAACCCTACCAATTCTAGAGTTAGGAGACCCGGACTCGACTCCTCGAGTTGGTCTCCCACTGGACTCCAGAACCCGGTTACTTGTGCCCCCTCCTTGGGTCTATCCTAGTGCAGAAAAGTAAATAATATACAAGTGGTGACATCATCCGCAACCTGGAAGTGCCCTAATAAAAGAATATTACATACAAGTTTTTATATGAATGAAAATGAAAAACACTCATCTCACATAAAAAAAACCCCGGCTATTCAAACACGACGATCCAATATAACATATCCAGCAACACATAACATCACATGTCATCAACGTAAGTAAATATGCGCATCCCAATTGTCGTTGGAATATAGCAACGAAACCGGCGATATCACATATTACACTTACGGTCACAGAAAAAAAAGTGTAAAACTACAACAGTTGGAATCCGCAACCACCTCAGACATCACATGCCTGACCAAATGAATTACTTAGACATCGCACCTAACAATTATAAACCCCGCATTTTAGTCTCAAAATCGAAAACTCTTTTCAATATCAAGTCGGGCAATTCAACAAGATTCCCGACATCCTGATCGAATGCTCGTCGCAAACTTCAGTAGACGGCCGCACCCCCGACGCCGTCGACAAAGTGCACCAAAGCGGAACACCGCTGCCGCGAGCACCCGAACGGATGCTTTCGGCGACGGGGTTCTCCTACAGTCACTTGGTCGGGGCTATGGAGTGAGGCTGTCTATTAAGTTTACCCGGCGAGTATCCGCGTACGCTACGTGATTGCAACGGACTTTTGATCGCATCAAAATTCCGTAGCAACCGATCAAGTGAGACTAAATTGCTAGATTTATAACATTCATTCAGTTATCTCAAAACTTTTTGTGGATTCCAATTATTGTATCACATTCCGAATAAGATAGAAAATGTTAAACTTTCCGATCGAACAATCGAACACCCAAGTTTTCCCGAAACAGCTCAACTCATGAAATAAGTTCAAAGACATTCACTTCATGCCTCAGTACCAACGGTCCAGCCGTAGAAGGGTCAAGCCAACGCCTCACATGTGGCATGCCGTACTGCCCCAAACCCGAAGGTTCAAAGGGCAGTTCAAGACGGTCACATAATCGAGTTAAGGTTTGTTGTCTTCTAGAGGGACCATCGCGTTGCTTGCACTACTTAGAACGTCTTTAAACCTCGGAAAAATCCAACACTTGGAAATTTTCCGGCAGGGGAAAAGTTGGGTATTTATATCCGGTCGAACTTTTTAACATATTCAAAAATTATCCGGAATCCACATAGACAAAATCTGATAATCCGATCGAATCATCGAATCCCCAAAACAACCCCAGAAAATTCAACTCTTGAATAAATTTTAAAAATTCCCATAAAACTCAGAATTTAAATAAAGAAGTTACTGTGCAAAAATGGTTGACTGAAGAGACTAAATGGGCGCGGAACCGCCGCAATAGGCGGCTAATGCCGCGGTTCCGTCGCGCTTTAGAAAGATCATTAGGTAATTTTTGCACCGTAATTCTTAGAATTTCCTGCTGAATGTTTTAAGCATTTTTAATTTGGAAAAAACCACTTTTTCAGAAAAAGTCCAGAGAGGGTTAAAAGTTAGGGTTTCGGGGTTCGATCGGGTTTCTAACATCGTCTACGCATCGCCTAAGGCTCTAGCTAGGCTCTGATACCACTGTAGGGTTCCTAGGCACTCCCAAGAGGTCTCACAAGACATCAACCATGCCACTTTCAAATTTTACGGGTGCCGAGAAACCCTAATACGGATCGTTAACTAGATTTTAGGCGAAACAATAAACTAGTTAACAACTTAACTACGAGTAAACGGAAATACAACCTTTGTAGATCCGGTCCTCCACCTCCATAGCTCCGCAATGAAGTCTCCTCGCTGTCCAAATGGAAACCCGGGCTCTAGCGTCGGCTTCATCGGAGAAATGGGCGGGCTAGGTCGTCGACTTCGTGCTGAAGATGATCTACGTCGAGGCATCACAAGATCAAGCTCCCACTTCACCAAGTCATGAAACTTGTGAAGAGAACACCCTATACTACTTGGCAAGAGGTAGAGTATGAAGAAATAGGAAGTGGGTTCACTTTAGAATTGGATTTCTCACTTTTTTTCATCACTTGCCATTGATGTAGCAAGCTTTTCTTCATGGAAGAAGAAGATGAAGAAGAAGATAATATTATGATAAGTTAATTAAAATCCAAAAGAAAATGAATACTTATCATAATATGAACCATGGTTAGGTGTAGAGAATTGACTAAGGTTAGATGAATGGTTAGGATTAAGCATGAAGACAAAATGGTCACTTTGGTCAAAGCTTCATGAAGCTTCAACAAGCTTCAAGAAAGAAAGCAACCATTTTGTTTTCTTATCCATTTCATTTTTAATCCAAATTAAAACAATAAATGAATGAATGAATAAAAACCCTAACCATTTACTTAACCAAGGTTTAATTCTTTACACAAACCCTAGCATTTATGTATCATCAAACATGATACAATCAAGTGCACAAAAGTATATCACATATACAACTAGTGCAATGCAAGTGAGAAAATCCATTTAAAGTGAACCAATACTAGTTAATGCAAAGTAATATATCAAATATATAATTATACATTAAATCATTAAATCAACACTTGATTTAACGATCCGGTCATATCGCATATAACCGACTAGTATCCTATGTATCGGCTTATCGAATCAATCCTTGATTCGATAACTAGGTTATATCGCATACAACCAATCGATACTTTCATCGCGAGAATAGAATACGGCATCACATACACGTATTATTCTCGGTCCCGCACATATCTCATATGCGCTCCTATTTCGTTTCGCTTGAGCCAGGAAACCTCTGTGTAGGACTCTAAAGACTCGTCAATACGCCAGCAGCAGGTGATGATCATATCAAACACCCACAAGCCGCAAGCGGTCTGCTAAACGTAACGGCCACCCGGGTATTGAGCGATCAGAAGATCGACGAGCAAGCCCGCTCATACTCCTGTGAATCCAACCAGTAACACTTACCGTACAGTCCGGTCTGTTCGTCTGATATGTCGCATATCTCGCCTAGGGGTGGTAAACGTCAGACCCCAATAGCTCGATAAGTCGTGTCGATATGAGGTCTATAACAATTCGAGAAACTACAGGTAACACTTACCAGTAAATCTCAGCAACCCTGGCCAGGGATTTCCGGTTATAGCCAATCGAACACAGCGCAACATCAACTCCCTATACCGGGAGAGACGAATCCCCTCCTATCGCTCATTGCCTCCATGTGTTTCGGGACTGTACCCAAAAACCACCGTTTTGCACGCCCTCTTGGACGTGGTAAGGTGGAAATCAAAGCACAGTGGGAACCACACAAGACTCTATGACGATCTCGGGTCAACAGACTACTCTGTACCAGTGTCATCAGAGAACTGCCATCTGACGTATGGTATAATACCATCTGGGAGTTCTCGGCGAGTCCGTCCGGTGTACCCAGTCTCCACTGAGCACCCGTATATCATCTCCGATGTCAAACACCAATGGATATGGGATCATCCATCGCCCATCTGTATGGGTCGAGAAGGTATACGCTAGTCTACTCTGGTATATCAATGCCCCGTCTCGATACACCCATGACTAGGGACCTTGAAGGATGTACTTATGGACTACCATGTCCCCACTAGTATGATCCGCATCATAGTCCAGGTAGTCAAGTACACATCCTAAGGGCTTTACCAACATGTAACAGAGAGACAATCAATGTACACATTAAGGTAAAGAGTAACCAGATAGCATACTATCATGTCGAGCAAGAAAGTCCTCCCTATATATGTCCCAGTATCCACTACAATATACATCCAATGTACAGTAATGGCCTCTAGGGCATACATATAACTAACAGATAGTCGGTGGTGCAATGGTTTAGTACAGTTTATATTCATTTGTACATTTGTTATTGCGGGACGAGCGTCCGATATGTAAGCTGTCGTTTCTTCCGTGTTGTATATTCTTTTATTGGGGCACGACCGGGTTGAAGTCGATATCACCTTTGTACATATTTTTCATTTTCTGTACTAATACTATCCCACGGCGGAGTGCACGAATAGCCAGGTTCTAGAGGGCAACGATTCCGCATCTCATGGCGTTGAGACAGAGAGGGCTTCACTCTAGAATTGGCGGGCTATTCGCCGCATTCATATGGGGTATAAATATGACCCACAGAGGGGCGCTCAAGTTACCGGGTCCCATGAAGTGCTGGGTGGCCCATTCACTTTGTTGATTGGGGTTGCCTCACTTCTGTGACTGGCGGGTAACTTGCAGTGCTCGTAGGGGTCCAGGTTTCCATTGCACGGGCTATCCACACGACCGGGAACATTGGGTCTCATTTGCGGCTCAAATGAAACCCGGGGCTCCTAGATTATCCACCATTCTGTGTTGCTTGTTGAGATTCTGTGTTGTTGATTATATCATGCTTGAGACGAATGTTATATATATTTATATATATACTAGTAGATGTTGTATATGTTTTGCACCCGCGCTAGTCCAGCCCCCGCTCTGCCGGTAGTTAAGTAATCTAACAGTGTATGATGGGCCCCGTGGCTAATGCAGATGGCATATACGTACATTTTATTTTCGTTCTTTACTGGTGTGATAGGTGTTAAATGATGGGACTGCATTAATTTTGATTAATGCAAGAAAATAAACCTAAAAAATGTTGTTGGAACAAATTTCGAAAAACTATAGTTATATTCTTTCACTTTGCATAGTGGTATTCGGTCATGAATATCCGACACCTCATTCCAGAAGCAAGAGCCGAGATCCCTTCGTGGGGAGTGATCTCTTGAGAAAAAGTCTATACTGTAGATTACTCGGTTTTTTCAAAACCACAAGTTTTCAAAAGCGGAGCATACACCACTTCTTTTCAAAACTGCTCAGGTTCCTTCAACGATATCAAGTTCATTACGTTAAAGGGTTTTTTCGCCAAAAACCTAGCCGTAGCCCTCCGTCATTTTGGATGAGTTGTACCTAGTATTCGTGCTGCGTTTGTTGGCCTTTGTCAAGGTGTAGTGTACAGTAGCTAGATATTGCTTGTTTGTTGCATTTGAGATGCGATTATCTAGAACGGTCATACAGCCTTATTGGCCTTTGTCAAAGGTTTGTATGGGTGGGTCTAGATTAATCCTGGATAATGACGGGTTGAACTTGACTAGTGGATTATGATTTGTTGGCCTTTATCAAGGTCATAAACCGCTAGGGACAAAAACCACATCGGGAGTTTCAAATATACAGAAAACTTGCTAGCGTTGCATACCTTCTGGAGTATGGCAGTTAGAGTGACTTCCATCTAAGTTATCACACAATGATAGTTAGATCCCGATCCCACTGATGAGTAGGATTACTCTTGGGAGATTTTCTCACTTAACAATCAATTCTATAAACCAAGAAGGTGTCTAGAATGGTGTTAGCGGGGCTAAGCCCCCAGGGAAAAGAGGTTATGTAATTATGGAACTTTGCGAAAGCGTTGGAAAACCTCCCTCGAAGTACCAACACTATCCTAGCCGAAAGGTTAAGCAAGTATTGTGACATGTGATTAATCCTAACTAGTTCTTCTTTTAAGGTTTGAAGAAGAATTCGAGGAAACAGTGGGAGCCATCCTGATTAGATAAATTAATAACCAATCTAATCTTGCAAGAGCGCACGCTGAGTGTTTCTTTTCTCTCTCTCCAGGTAGCAACCACTTCATGTCTTAAACAAGATAATAAAATGTATCGCTTGACCGATCCGAATTCTTATTTGGGGCTAGGGAGCGTCGTTTTGGCTCTAACTTATGACAACAGTCATAAGTATGAGCAGAGGAAAGAGGATTGCATGAATTCCTTGATGACCCCATCAAAGAAGAAGCATACCATTGCGTCTCCTTCAGGTGTTCTTGTTATTGAGAACTGCTTTTCAGTCAGTCCTACCTCCCGGGTACTAGATACCGGATTAGGATCTCATATCTATAATTTATTGCAGGGACTGAGAAAAAGTAGGATGGTTGGACCTGGTGATATGTTCCTCAGAGTAGGGAACGAAACACAAGTTGATGCTTTTGCCGTCGGTGAATATCACTTAGCATTGCCAAATGGCAATATTATGATTTTGAACAATTGCTACTATGTACCTTCCATGGTTTGCAACATTATATCAGTTTCTTTACTTAATAAAGATGAATATAATTTTGTTCTTGATAGAAATATCATGAACATTTACCTTGATAAGGTATTTGTTGCAGAAAGTACACTGTGTAATGGTATATATGTTCTAAATCAAAATGCAGTTTTCAATATACAAAACACACATAAGAGGAAGAGTTCAGAAGTGAACGAATCCTATTTATGGCATTGTAGACTTGGTCATATCGAAAAGAAAAGACTGGGTAAGTTGCATAAAAATGGATTTTTGGATACGTTCGAATTCTCATCTTATGAAACTTGTCAGTCTTGTCTCAAAGGAAAAATGACCATATCTCCGTTCAACGGACACATAGAAAGAGCGGCAGAGCTCTTAGGACTCATACACAGTGATGTATGTAGTCCAATGTCTATACATGCAAGGGGTGGGTTCTCGTACTTCATCACATTCACTGACGATCTCTCTAGGTTCGGATATGTGTATCTCATGAAACACAAATCTGAAGCTTTTGAGAAATGGAAAGAATTCAGATACGAAGTAGAGAACAAGACAGGCAAAAGTTTCAAGATCCTCCGATCAGATAGAGGAGTGGAGTACTTGAGCACGAAATTCCTAGAATACCTAAAATAGAATGGAATTCTCTCTCAGCCTGCTCCTCTATATACACCACAACACAACGGTGTATCGGAGCGGAGGAACCGTACCCTATTGGACATGGTTCACTTTATGATGAGTAACGCCGAGTTGCCTCTTTCATTTTGGGGACATGCGCTTCAAACAGCGGCATTCCTTCTGAATCAAGTTCCTTCCAAATCTGTGCCTAAGACTCCATATGAAATATGGAATGGGAAAAGACCATGTCCTAAGCGTATTAAGATATGGGGTTGTCCGGCCTATGTTAAAATAAAAAATCTGGACAAACTTCAGGCATGATCGTTTCTATGTAAATTTATGGGATATCCAAAGCATTCACATGGATATCTGTTGTACCATACTGAGGAACAGAAGGTGTTTGTATCTCGCCACGCCACCTTTTTAAAAAGGGGACTTCTTGCAAAAGAATTTAGTGGGAGTACGGTAGAACTGGAAGAAATTTCCGAACCACAAAATGTAACTGAAAATTTGGTAGAACCTCAAGATTCAGAAGTCTCAGTCGAACCTTAGCCACTCCGCAGATTTAATATGATTTCTCATCCACCTGAGAGATACTACGCTTTTCTCATAGATGGGGATCGAGAGGATTGCATCTTGGAAGAAGATAATCCTACTAGTTTCAAGCATGCCATTATCAGTAGGGACTCTAATAAATGGCTGGATGCTATGCGATCCGAAATGGAGTCTATGCACACCAATAAAGTATGGACCTTGGATATTGCTCCACCTGGGGTAAAACCCGTTGGATGCAAATGGATCTACAAAACAAAATTTGGTGTAGATGGGCAGGTGGAAACCTATACGGCTAGACTTGTTGCAAAAGGTTTTCATGAAAGACCAGGTATGAAGTATGACGAGTGGCTATGCTCAAATCCATTCGGATCCTACTTTCTGTTACTGCCTTCCATGAGTATGAGATCTGGCAGATGGACGTAAAAATGGCTTTTCTAAACGGAAGTTTGGAAAAGTGCGTTTATAGGGATCAGCTGGAAGGTTTTTTAGCCAGTGGGAGCAGCGGGAAGGTGTGCAAGTTGTTTAAATCCATTTATGGATTAAAGCAGGCATCGCGGAGCTGGAACATCTATTTTAATGAAACGGTCAAGGGATTTGACTTCATCAAGAACGAGGATGATCCTTCTATATATAAGAAGATTGTAGGCCGAACTTTCGTATTCCTAGTCTTGTACGTGAACGACATTCTTTTGATAGAAAATGACATTCCTATGCTATAATCGGTCAAGTTCTTCTTGTCACAAAGGTTCTCCATAAAGGACCTGGGTGTTGCCTCATACATTCTGGGGATTAAGATCTACAGAGATAGATGCAAGAGATTACTGGGACTTTCGTAATCCTGATACATAGAGACCGTACTAAAGAGATTTAGCATGGAAGATTCCAAACGCGGTAACATACCCGCATTGCACGGAATCACCTTCTCCAAAGAGATGTCTCCCAAGACTAATGAGGAGAGGGTTCGCATGAGCACTATACCCTACGCTTCGATGGTAGGATCTATAATGTATGCAATGCTATGTACCTGACCAGATGTAGCTTACGCGCTTAGCGTGGTAAGCCGGTATCAGTCTAACCCAGGTGAGAACTGTAAGTCTATGGTAGTGCCCCGACCGTCATTCTGACGCCAAATGCGGAACAAAAACTTTTATAACTGGCGCTATCGCATACTATAACCCGGATCTTTCCATTAACGCTAAACTAACAAACTGTAAAGAGGTAGAAAGGCTATACCGATCGATCCGAGTCCTTCGGTTTTTAGCCATCATCCCACGCTCCTCACGGCAACTCCGATCTCCTGTCTCCTCATCGAGGTGGCACCACGTCAACGGATCTTTAAACGGGCTCCCGCCTCTATACCGAGGCAACTCGGTCATCAAGTCTACTAAAAGAGATGACCAAGATGAAGTAGAGAACGAGTAGAATACTTTGTCTCAAACACCCTAGGGTTCTCATCACATGAGAGGGTTAGGGTGGAGGTTGAAGAAGATGCTAAGGATTGGAAATGGTGAACTCAAGAAAATCAAGAGAGCAAAAGAAAACCAAGCATATGAACTTCTCTCTTATTTTCTAATCCTCTTGTGATTAGATATATGAGGTTATCTTTATCAAAAACCAAAAAGAAATATCTAATGAAAATATCTCCTCAAATATCTCTTCACAAAACAAAACTCATTAACTTTTTAATGACTCACTAGATGACTCATTACATGAGTCATTAGTGAACATTCTAGAATTGATGAGTCACAACCATGAGTCACAATTTCCAAAACCTATTTAATCATTTAAACTAAAATGATTAACCAAAAGAAATGCATCTTTTAAAGTATTCTCGTAACGGATTACGAAAATACCCCTCACCTGTATATACATACCTGTATCCGTATTCCGACCGAATACGAATACGAGAGACTAAAATATTCCGACTCAATATAATACTTAGATCCGGCTTAAACTAAAGCCCACCAGTATTATCTGTCCGAAATATGACACGTGCATAAGTGCACGTGCATTTTTGAACCCTGCCATAAAACCATACGGCCTCTACAACGTTTCGCCCGAACTTGGGAAACTATCTGTGGGGGACTCTAAAGACTCGTCAGTACCCTGGCAGTGGGTTTAACCACAAGCACGTCAGCGGCACTAGCTGTGCGTAATGGCTGCCCATGTACTGACCGAAAGGGAAGCCTGATGAGCGAACTCATCCTGGAACCCTACTGAGCCTATCAGTGACAATATACGTACAGTCCGGTCCGTTCGTCTATAAGCATCGCATATCGGGCCTACGGGGCTGGTAACGTCAGACCCCCAAAAGCGGTATAAGTCGTGTCGGAGAGTAGCCCTGAACACCCTGAGATACTACTGGAGTACCTACCAGTAAATCTCCTGCCTCGGCCGAGGGCAATGTGTAATGGCTCTTCTAGACACAGCGCGATCTCACCCCCAGTACCGGGAGAGACGAATCCCCTGCCGATCCGCTCACTTGCTTCCATGTGGCTCGGGACTGTACCCAACTAAAACCTGTTTGCACGACTCCTTTGAGCCGTGGTAGGGTAGTAATCAAAGCACAGTGGGAACTCACACGAGACAAATGACGATCTCAGGTCGATGAACTAACCTGTACACATGTCACCAGGGAACTGCTATCTGACGCTAGGTATAATACCAACTAGTAGGTTTCCGGCGGGTCATGTCCGGTGTACTCATAACCCAATGAGCACCTGTATACATCTTAGGTGATCCAGCTGACACCAATGGCTTGTGAGACCGGCCACCGCCCCTCGTCGGGGTCTCGACTGTATACACTAGTCTACTCTGGAGTATAGATGCCCTGTCTCGAAACTCCTACGACTAGGTACCACTTTTAAGGATGTGCTTATGGACTACTCAACTCTCACGTATATGATCGCCATCATACCATTGGTAGTCAAGCAGGATCCTAAGGGCTCTATCAATATGTAATAGTGATCAGTCACCTAAAGCTGTACACGATGATAAAGGCAAACCAAATAGCATACTATCATCTCGAGTAAGACTGTCCTACCGGTATAGGTCCTCCCTCAATCATTGCAATCACGTCCCTGCTATCCAATAATTGACTTTAAGGGCACTATATCTAACAATCTCCCACTTGCACTTAAGGCTAATTATTGAGATGTAGCATACTCACAGCCCGTGTGATACTGAACACCCAACTCCTCTACTAATCAGTTTCACAAAGCTCGTTTGTAAAAACTCTTGTGTTCGAGAAATAGTCTCAGTGAGTGGATCCGCCCTGATGTTTGTTTCTATGTCTCTCTTAATCTTAAGTTCGCAGAGAAAACCATCTCCCGAATTGAGTAATACCTGTCTTAGAATATGTTTGGATATCTGATGGGACCTAGTTCATAAATGAACTCCAAATCCAAACTTCTTAGACTGTATCATCAACTGAACCCCTGCATCATGCCTCCCACAGTATCCTCTTGGACCACCTGCCCATAATACTGCCCCCTTCGTCAGAGGGAAAACTATAACTCTGACAATCAATCTGTCATCCATGTCACCTTTGGAAGCCTGGAATGATAACCGTCTCCTGAAGGAGGATGCCGTTATCAAATCCCTAGAACATCCACTTATGTTCTAAAACTGCTTCCGTATGTTTCTCCAGGATTGGATTAATATAAACTTATTACAGCTAGTGCAAAAACAACATCTGGTGTGGTACTTGACATCTGATGATCAACTCAATTGCCTAAGCAAGTGATATGTTAATCATGCACATCCCTCTCCCCTTTAGTCTGTAAGACACCTTTAGAGAGGGTGACTCCATCACCTGCCAGGTGTCATCTATTCCAAATACTTTTAGAATACTGTCTAAGTACCCAAATTGGGAAACTACCCAAATCTAGATCTAAAACTATAGATCTAGTAACCAGAATGTCTTATATTATATCCATATCCTGTGTGGAGAAACAACTGTGTGACAACCATAGTATAACCGATCGTAGTATAGGAATTTTACTTCCTACTCTGTGTATGTCATCCAAATACCAGGACATCACAGCCTACTATCTTCTTAACAGATCCATCCCCTATTCTAATGAAGTCAAAGCCCTGACTGTCACATCAAAATTATATAATCTATCTCCTCTATATCTGCTCTAGTCTATAAATAGACATAAGCTACTTGCCCACTATGCTTCCGCTGCTCCCACTGACCACAACAACCCTCTGGCAGAATAATATATACGTGCACTTCTAAAGCTAGTTTAGAACGACGCTATACTTAACCTCCTGCCGGGTCTCATAGCCTGGAACAACAGTAGTGTCAAGTCTGGGTAAACAAAAACCTCCCTGTCACCGTCCTTGAGGCTACCGGAGTACTTCTCGGGTGTCTGAGGTTACCCACCATATCTGCGGAGTGGCTAATGGAATGTCAAACCTGATTGAATCTATAAGTCCTCTTAAATTTTCTGTAATCGTTTGCGTTTCTGGAATCACCTCCAGTTCTACCATACTCCCACTACTGTTTTCTGAAAAAATCCATTTTACTAAAACTGTGGCGAGTCAAGAACAATATCACCATTGATCTTCCAGATGGTAGAAAGTCAACCTTCATCATAGCCTGGGTCAACCCACAAACTGCCATTACAGAAACGTGCCTTGAGTTATCCAGAATCCGGTTTTAAGCATAAGCCGGACAACTCCCCGTACCTTAACATCGTTAAGATATGAACCATTCTATATCCAATATAGAAACTTTGGTACTTATTTAATTGGAACTTGATTCAAATCATGCAGCTGTCTCCAGTGCATTTCATCTTAATAGAGAGAGGCTAATCAGCATTACTCAACTTAGGAATGCATCCAATTATGAGTAACCTGAAAATAAGTTTCTCAAAACCATTACTATCATCTGAATACCAATCATAAGTATCTACATCTTCGATCTCATTGAAGAATCCCGATACTTGCGACATCTGGTTCTCTACTTTATTCCTATACCCACAACTTCTCAAAACTTAAACATTGTATTTCTACGAAACACTTGTCTAAAAACTAGAGAAGTCACAAGTAAACAGAACATAGTACGATGACCAACCCTTTTGTCCTGATGGACACTGGACAACATACAATACTCTGTATAAGTCCGCTGAGTTGAATAACTCAAAACCTGTGTATCGTAGGTTGAAAACTGTACTTATGGTTAAGAACTACTCTGCTGTTTAATGCTCCTTACCCAATCGTCAACTGATATAGGTAAATGTCATGGACATAATTTCAAAAAGTTATATCTCACTTTATAAAAATAAACGTACAGATATATCAGTTTGAAATTTGTGCACAACAACGGATACTCAAAACCAAAACTTGCCGTCCAGCAAAAACTCAGGCGATTTCCTCAAATATCACCAATTACAACGAATTCCGATATAATGAGGATGATCACCTAATTCCCAATAACTTACTCCCACTCATCATCTGTAAAACCATACAGATGTGAGAATCATACCTGGTAAATACATACCCTGGAGTAAGTATCTAATCGGGAAATCAGTTTTCCTTTAACAACGCACAGTGAAACTGAAACATGAATATGTTTCGAAGGGGTATCCGGGTATTCATAGTAATGCCTCTTCCATTATCCAATTCATGACTGTAACCGTATATTTCTTTGCCATCTCTCCAAATCCCTTTATTTGTCTTTAGTCGTTACCTTCTGTACACTATTGATAGGCTAAATGGTTTTTTTCCTTCCCTACCGTTCGGCACTAGCTATGGTTTGGAAGAAGACTATCCAGTAAGAATAATAGGTGTGCTCTCCTAATCCTAGGAGTACTCGCAATCTGAGAGAAAGTGATGATAAAAGACAACTGAATAATACCTTATTCTATTTCTCCCGAACTGGGGAAAAAAGCAAAAGGTGAAGTAGGAGTGGCGATGAAGTACGCGGTTTGGTCGCGAATGATAGCAGTCACAATTTACTTTGCCCTCTTTCTAATCCCTTTATTTTTTCTTTACTTATTTCCTTCTGTACACCCTACTTAGGCTAATTGGTTTTCTTCATTCCCTACCTTTCGGCAACTGCCTATGGTTTGGAAGAAGACTATCCAATAAGCGTAATAGGTGTACTCTCCTAAACCAAGGAGCCCTCGCAACCCGAAAGAAGGTGATGATAAAAGACAACTGAATAAACCAATTCAATTTCTCCTGAACCTGGATCGATCCTCGAAAAAGTCCCTTTGAGTTCGTATATAACCATACGATGGATCTATCCAATGAAGTGGATCTTCATAGTGATACGAGGTGTTCTGAGAAACGCAAAGGGTAAAAGAAGGAGCGGTAATGACTTATGTAACTAGGACAATCCAAAAGCCAGTATTTTAAGAAAGTTCGGTCAACTTGGTTACTGAGTCATAGTTTAGGATCGGTCAAAGGTCGCTGCCAAAGAGAGAGAGAGAAAAGAAGCACTCTGCGTGCACTCTAACCTAGATCAGAATGGTTATCACTTTATCAAATCAGGAAACCTCCCACTGTACTGTCAAATTCTCCTCCAAACCTGAAAGAAGAATAAATCGGGATCACCCGAAGAGTAAACTAACTCATCAGTGGGAATCAGGATCCAACTCTCATCGCATGATAACATGAAGGAATCCACTCATGTTATCACACTCCAGAAGGTATGAGCATGCCTGGCAAGTTTCAGTTTCTTTAGAAACTCCCGATGTGGATTTTTGCCCCTTGCTCTTATGACCTTGACTAAGGGCCAACAAATCATAAGTCACATGTCAAGTTCTTCCCATCATTATCTTGTTAATTTGAACCCACCCGTACATGCTCTTGAGTAAGGGCCAACAAAGTAATACGACTGTCCCAAACCAACACATCTATCTATGCAACATGTGAATACCCCAGCAGCTACCAATCACTATGTCTTGACTAAGGCCCAAACAAACATAGCTTGAATACTACTGACCATTCATATGAAATGACGGAGGGCTACGGCTGGTTTTTGGCGAAAAACCTTTAACGTAATGAACTTGATCTCGCTGAAGGAACCTGATAGCTTTTTATAAAAATATAGTGGCGAAAACATTTAGCTAAAGAGGTCACTCCCGGTGAAGGGATCTCGGCACTTTTCCCGTAGAATGAGGTGTAGGATATTCCAACTGAATACCGCGATGCAAAGCAACAACTAATCGACTATAGTGAAGTTATTACCCTAACGCAAACTTCTCCCAAGGGGTCACTCCCGGTGAAGGGATCTCGGCCCTTGCCTCGTCGGATGAGGTGCAGGATATTCCAACTGAATACCGCTGTGCAAAACAAAAGAAAACGTCTTTGTAATAAACTTTTTAAAACTGTTCCTACAACGTCCAAACAGGTTTGTTTTCCTTTGCATTGATCAGAATCAACGCAGTCCCATCAATTAATCACACCAGAAAAGAACGAAAATAAAATGTACGTATATGCCATCCGCATTCGCCACTGGGTCCCGTCATTGCCCGTTAAGTTACTTAACTAACGACAAAGCGGGGACTGGACTAGCGCGGGTGCAAAACATATACAACATCTACTAGTATATATACCAATATACAATAATCGCTCCAGGCGTGATAATAAGCAACATTACAGAAATATAATAAGCATCACAGAACAATACAGATAATTTGGGATCCCCGGGTTTCACAGAGCCGCTGCTAAAAACCGACGTTTCCCTGGTCGTATGGATAGCCTGTGCAATGAAACCTAGACCCCTACGGGTGCGGCAAGTTACCCGCCAAAACCTGAAGCGAGGCAGCCCTCTACAGCAAAGTGAATGGACCACCGTGCACTTCATGGAATCCGGAAACTTGAGCACACCTCCTTGGGTCAACCTGTACCCCCTACGAGTGCGGCGAATAGTCTGCCAATTCTAGAGTAAGGCCCCTCTGCCTCTCAAAGCTATGAGATGCGGACCCGTTGCCCGCCAGAACCCGGCTATCCGTGCACTCCGTCACGGGGTAAACCTAGTACAAAAATGAAAAATATGTACAACGGGTACATCGACCTCAGCCCGGTCGTGCCCCAAAAGAATATTATACAAACAGGCAGTGACGGTAGTCCACATGTTGGACGCTCGTCCCGCAATATCAAATGTACAAATAAATCCAAACTGCACTACCATTGCACACTGCTATCCACCACGACAAATCCGCAACATCACAGCACAACACAGAACATCAACGTGAATGTCACGTTCGCAAACCCGTCTAAAAGGATTATAGCAATTAGACGCAATTTACCGCTCGAATGACATTCACGGTCGAAGATATAATGTAAGTACTGTAAACTAACAAGTTTAAAATTCCGATCGACAAAACTTCCCAAAGTGGGCCCCACGTACATCTGTAGTACACAAATAAAATCTGGGCCCAAACAAAATATTTCAGAAACCACAATTCCCATGAAAGACACTACTGTAGAAAAATGGTGCACTGTTGCTCCAAAACGGCGGCGGAACCGCGGCCAATACATGGCTTGTGCGGCGGTTCCGCGGCGCTCTGGAGGTAACAGTTGACCAAATTTCTACAGTATTCTTATAAAAGCCTGCTCGATTTTCTGAGATGCTCAAAATGATTTTTAGACCAGTTTTAAAAATTGATAGAAACTTTAGCCTGAAAAATGCGGTTTTGGAAATTTCGTTCGATCGTTGTTTTAAACACGTTAGAACAAGTTAGTAAAGGTTAATGGCGTGGCTCTGATTCCAAGTAAGTCTACGGTAGCGCCCCGGCCGTCATTCTGACGCCTAACGCGGAACAAAAACTTTTATAACCGGCGCTATCGCATACTATAACCAGGATCTTGCCATTAACTCTAAACTAACAAACTGTAAAGAGGTAGAAAGGCTATACCGATCGATCCGAGTCCTTCGGTCTTTAGCCATCATCCCGCGCACCTCGCGGCAACTCCGATCTCCTGTCTCCTCATCGAGGTGGCACCACGTCAACGGATCTTTAAACGGGCTCCCGCCTCTATACCGAGGCAACTCGGTCATCAAGTCTGCTAAAAGAGATGACCAAGATGAAGTAGAGAATGAGTAGAATACTTTGTCTCAGACACCCTAGGGTTCTCATCACATGAGAGGGTTAGGGTGGAGGTTGAAGAAGATGCTAAGGATTGGAAATGGTGAACTCAAGAAAATCAAGGGAGCAAAAGAAAACCAAGCATATGAACTTCTCTCTTATTTTCCAATCCTCTTGTGAATAGATATATGAGGTTATCTTTATCAAAAACCAAAAAGAAATATCTAATGAAAATATCTCCTCAAATATCTCTTCACAAAACAAAACTCATTAACTCTTTAATGACTCACTAGATGACTCATTACATGAGTCATTAGTGAACATTCTAGAATTGATGAGTCACAACCATGAGTCACAATTTCCAAAACCTATTTAATCATTTAAACTAAAATGATTAACCAAAATAAATGCATCTTCTAAAGTATTCTCGTAACGGATTACGAAAATACCCCTCACCTGTATATACATACCTTTATCCGTATTCCAACCGAATACGAATACGAGAGACTAAAATATTTCGACTCAATATAATACTTGGATCCGGCTTAAACCAAAGCACACCAGTATTATCTGTCCGAAATAAGACACGTGCACAAGTGCACATGCATTTTCGAACCCTGTCTTAAAACTATACGGCCTCTACAACGTTTCGCCCGAACTTGGGAAACTATCTGTGGGGGACTCTAAAGACTCGTCAGTACCCTGGCAGTGGGTTTAACCACAAGCACGTCAGCGGCACTAGCTGTGCGTAACGGCTGCCCATGTACTAACCGAAAGGGAAGCCTGATGAGCGAACTCATCCTGGAACCCTACTGAGCCTATCAGTGACAATATACGTACAGTCCGGTCCGTTCGTCTATGAGCATCGCATATCGGGCCTAGGGGGCTGGTAACGTCAGACCCCCAAAAGCGGTATAAGTCGTGTCGGAGAGTAGCCCTGAACACCCTGAGATACTACTGGAGTACCTACCAGTAAATCTCCTGCCTCGGCCGAGGGCTATGTGTAATGGCTCTCCTAGACACAGCGCGTTCTCACCCCCAATATCGGGAGAGACGAATCCCCTGCCGATCCGCTTACTTACCTCCATATGGCTCGGGACTGTACCCAACTAAAACCTGTTTGCACGACTTCTTTGAGCCATGGTAGGGTAGTAATCAAAGCACAGTGGGAACTCATACGAGACAAATGACGATCTCAGGTCGATGAACTAACCTGTACACATGTCACCAGGGAACTGCTATCTGATGCTAGGTATAATACCAACTAGCAGGTTCCCGGCGAGTCATGTCCAGTGTACTCATAACCCAATGAGCACCTGTATACATCTTAGGTGATCCAACTGACACCAATGGATTGTGAGACCGGCCACCGCCCCTCGTCGGGGTCTCGACTGTATACACTAGTCTACTCTGGAGTATCGATGCCCTGTCTCGAAACTCCTACGACTAGGGACCACTTTTAAGGATGTGCTTATGGACTACCCAACTCTCACGTATATGATCGCCATCATATTGTTGGTAGTCAAGCAAGATCCTAAGGGCTCTATCAACGTGTAATAGTGATCAGTCACCTAAAGCTGTACACGATGATAAAGGCAAACCAAATAGCATACTATCATCTCGAGTAAGACTGTCCTACCGGTATAGGTCCTCACTCAATCATTGTAATCACGTACCTGCGATCCAATAATTGACTTTGAGGGCACTATATCCAACAAGAACCACTGGACAGCTTTCAAGAACATTCTTAAATACCTGAGAAGGACTAAAGAACTGTTCCTAGTATTCGGTAATGGGGATCTCCAGGTGGAGTCTTTTACTGATTCGAGCTTTCAGAGTGACAAGGATGACCGCAAGTCTGTTTCAGGTTTTGTATTTACCCTCAACGGAGGTTCGGTCTGTTGGAAGAGTTCCAAGCAGAACACCGTCGCAAACTCGACGATGGAGGCTGAATACATTGCTGCCAACAATGCCGCAAAAGAAACCGTCTGGATTAAGAAGTTCATTACTGAACTTCAGGTGGTTCCATCCATTGTTAACCCAATACCTTTGTATTGCGACAACAATGGAGCTTTGTCTTTAGCAAAGGAACCACGATCCCATCAGAAATTCAGGTACATCTTGAGGCGGTATCACCTGATCAGGGAGATCATTGATCGCCGGGAGATCGAGGTGCGGAGAGTGGACACAAAAGACAACGCGGCGGATCCATTCACCAAGGCCCTTCCTCAAGTACAGTTCAAAAGACTTTTTGAGATGTTGGGCATTCGATACGCCAACAACTAGCTCTAGAGCAGACGTTGGGTACTCGATACGCCAATATATGGCCTTAGTGCAAGTGGGAGATTGTTGGATATGTATGCCCTAGAGACCATTATTGTATATGTATACATGTGGATTCTTGGACATATATATGTATAGGACAGTCTTCCTCGATATGATAGTATTCTATCTGGTTTGTCTTTATCTTAACATGTGCATATGTTTTACTTGCTGTTACGTATCATTCATACATGTTGATAAAGCCCGTAAGATCATTGCTAGACTACGTGCGTTGTGATGGCGATCATACTTGTGGGAGCTGGGTAGTTGGTAAGCACATCCATAAAAGGTCCCTAGTCGTGGGAGTATCGAGACTGGGTATCGATATTCCGGAGTAAACTAGTGTATACGTTTCTAGACCCTGACGAGAGGCGATGGTACGGTCCCACAACCATTGGTCTTTTGCACCTAAGATCGTATACATGTGCTCACTTGGGGTGAGTAAACTGGACGGACTCGCCGAAAACTTCTAGATGGTATTATACCTATCGTTAGATGGAAGTTCTCAGGTGACATGAGTACAGGTTAGTCTTTAGACCTGAGATCGTCATTTATCTCGTATGAGTTCCCACTGTGCTTTGATCACTACCCTACCACGACTCTACTAAGTCGTGCAAATAGGTTTTGGTTGGGTACAGTCCCGAGCCACTTGGAGGGAGTGAGCGATTGTCGGGGATTCGTCTCTCCCGGTATAGGGAGTCGATATCGCACTGTCTTCGATTGGTTAGGACCATAAGACCTTGGCCAAGGCAGTTAGGATTTACTGATAGGCTGATCAGTAGTTTCCCGGATTGGTCCTGATCCAAATCAGCACGAATTATCGGGTTATTAGGATCTGACGTTTACCACCCCTAGACCCGGTATGCGATACTCTCAGACAAAGAGACTGGACTGTACGGAGATTGTCACGGATAGGCTCAGTAAGGACCCGGATGAGTTTGCTCCCACATATATGATTGCTATCATAATGCTGGTTGTCAAGCAACAATCCTACGGGCTTCATCAATAATGAAGACAAACTAGATTGCACACTATCATCTCGAGTATGAATGTTGTACCTGTATATGTCCTCGTTCAATTATCATAATTGCCTACTTGCAATCACAATAATTGCCTTGAGGGCACTATATCCAACAATTACCACATACCAAGAACATTCTCTTATGTTCTTCACTGCTTCCCTTTGTTTCTCCAGCATTAGATTATTATCTTCTTACTACAAACAACAACAACAACTGAGCCTTTTATCCTAAGCATATAGGATAAGGCTACATGAACTAACATGAGAATCACGTCGGGTCCAGCACATGAATCTTCTACCTCCACTCACTCCTATTGAACAATATACTTTCATTGAGGCCTTTGGCAACCATATCTTTTCATATCACCTCCATCCATGTTTTCTTTGGTCTCTCTTTCGCCCTTTTGAAATTGCCTATATCGAGAGTATCCATTCGTCAAACCAGTGCTTCCATAGGTCTGAGTCGCACATGACCAAACCATCTTAGCTGGTTTTCCCATTTCATGTGCTACACCAACTTTTACACGAATATTCTCATTTCGCACCTTATCTTTTCTAGTGTTACCACACATCCAACGAAGCATGTGCATCTCCGCTATGTGCATCTTCTGTGTATGATGCTTCTTAGGAGCCCAGCATTCTATACCATATAATAAGACAAGCCAAATAGCGCTCCGATAAAACTTCCCTTTCAACCTTAACGGAACATTACGATTGCACAAAATCTCTGTTGCACTTCTCTAATTCAGCCAAGCAGCTTGGATCCTTTGATTAACATTGCTATCGATCTCCCCATCCTTTTGGATGATGGAACCTAGATATCTAAACTGATCGCTCGGTGATATCTCTTGCCCTTCCAGTATTATACCAATGTGTTCTCGACTTCTTTGTTTACTAAATTTGCAATGCATATATGTTATCTTGAACTTGATCAATCTAAACCCTTGAGATTCCAACGTTTTTCTTCATAACTCCAATTTGGTATTAACCTCTGCTTTCGTCTCATTTACTAAAATAATATCATCAGTGAATAGCATACACCAAGATACCTCATCTTGGATAGTTTTAGTAAGCTCATCCATCACGATGGTAAACAGGAATGGACTTAATGCCGATCCTTGATGTAAACCAATTGTAATCATAAAATCACTCATTAGGCTACCGTAAGTTCTGATATTTTCTACTATTCCTTTGTATATGTCCTTGATTATGTCAATGTACTTGACAAGGACCCCCTTCTTCATCATTCTCCCCATTATACCTCTTTAGGTACCTTTTCGTATGCTTTATCTAAATCAATAATTATCATATGCAAATCTCTTCTCCTCTCTCGAAAACGCTCGACAAGTTGACAAAGCAAATGAATCGCCTCTGTCATCGATCGTCTAGGCATGAACCCAAACTGGTTCTCTGTTATCTTAACATCTTTCCTTAGCCTGTGTTCAATCACTCTCTCCTAAACCTTCATGGTGTGACACATAAGTTTTATTCTATGGTAGTTTGAGCAATTTTGAATGTCATCATTGTTCTTATAGATAAGTACAAGGGTACTTTTCCTCCACTCATTTGGCATCATTTTGTTGTTCCAAATCTTATTAAATATACCTGTCAGCCATTTAATGCTTATTTCACCTAATCATCTCCAAACCTCGATAGGAATCCTGTCTAGACCAACCGCTTTTTCTTGATCTCATTCTCTTTAAAACCTCTTTAACCTTAGATATTCTTATTTTACGCATGAAATCACGGCTTATATCTTGAGATTGAATGAAAATTCCTTCCAAATTCTTAGTAAAGCTCTCATTGAACAATTTGTCAAAATTATCTCTCCACCTTTCCTTGATATCCTCATCTCGAACTAAAACTTTCTGATCTTCATCTTTGACACACTTCACCACACTAAAGTTTATGGTCTTACTTTCCCGCATCCGAGCAATCCAGTATATATCATTTTCAGGCTCCTTATTGTCCACCTTCTCATACACCACCTTGTAGATCTTAGTTTTACCTTCCTGAACAGCTTTCTTAACTTTCTTTTTAGCTATTTTATACTTCTCAAATATCTCTGCATCTCTGCTTTTCTTCAAATCTTTATAAGAATTCCACTTGATTTTAATAGCAGCTTTTACTTATTCGTTCCTCCATGATGTGTCCTTAGATGGTAGAGCGTCACCTCTCAACTCACCAAATAGATCTCTAGCTACCCTCTTGATTCAACTAGCCATCTTGTTCCATATTTTGTCTAAATCATTTTCAGACTGCCAATTCGCCTGTTGAACTACACGATATATAAAAGCATTTTAGTTACCTTTCTTCAGTCGCCACCACTTAATTCTAGGCTCTGCCTTATGTCTAATCTTCCTAGGTCCTCTTATAAATCAAAAATCTAGAACTAAAAGTCTATGTTGAGTAGTTACACTCTCACCTGGTACTACCTTACAGTCGATACAACAACCTCTATCTATCCTTCTCGTCAAAAAAATGTCTATTTGACTTGCACTTGATCCGCTTCTAAAAGTAATAAGGTGGGACTCTCTTTTTCTAAACCAAGTATTTTCTATGATCAAGGCATAAGACAAGGCAAAATCTTAAATCGAGCTAGCTGCTTCACTCCTTTCTCCAAAACCAAAAACTCTATGGATAGTATCAAACCCACTATGACTAGTATCTACATGAACATTGAGATCACCACCAATAAATAACTTCTCTCCACTGGGTATCTTTTGCACTATCTCGTCTAAATCCTCCCAAAATAGACGCTTACTAACATCATCAAGACCTATCTGTGGTGTATAGACACTAATAATATTAAGGATCTCCCCACCTAGAATAAACTTAACCAGTAAAATTCTATCATCTTTTCTCCTAATCTCAACTACATCCTCAAGCAACCGTCTATCTTTGATTACTCCTACCTCATTACAATTTTTTTCTCTACCCATATACCAAATCTTATAACCCTAAGGCTCTATGACTCTACCCTTTTCACCTACCCACTTAGTTTCTTGGAAACACATAATACCAACTCTTCTCCTAATCATCACCTCCATTAATTCTATTAGTCTACCCGTAAGTGAACCTATGTTCTAAGAAACTAGACGAAACCTATGATACCCTTGCTTATTTTTCACTACAACCAGGGTCCGATATAGCACGCCGCTTCCGAACGACGACCTAAAAGCCCTTGCATACTTAACACTACACCAGGATCTGATGTAGCGTGTCGCTGAGTAGAGGATACCCTAATGATATTCTTATTATTGTTCATATCATAGAATGTGATAAAGTTTTACATTGGCTGTCACAAGCCTGCCACAACCCTCACCTTTCTTATCCGGACTTAGGACCAGCAACGGTGGGTTTATCTGGTCTAGTACATGACATTGCGTGATTGACCTAATTGCCAAAGAAATTGAAATGTCATTCACGCGAGTCCCTCTCCTCATCGGTCTAGAAGACATCTCTTTAGAGAGAGTGCCTTCATCACATATGGATACACCGTCATGCTAGGATTCGTACATTCTAAACCTTTTTAGAATAGTTTATATGTACGCGGATTGGCAAACTTTCCAAATCTAGATCTATCGACATAGATCTTGTCACCAGAATCCTTGATATATAATCCATATCCTATGTGGAGAAACATCTGTGACAACCATAGTTTGACCAGTTATAGTATAGGAATATGACTTCATATCTGGAGTATTTCATCCATGACAATATTCCCTACATCCTTCTTACCCGGTTAATCTGTTGTTTTGATGAAATCGAATACTTTGACTGTCACATCAAAAAAGATAATCCAGCTCCATTATGCCTGCTTTAGTCTATGAATAGACATAAGTAAATTGCACACCATTCTATGCTCCCACCGACTATGATAATCCTTTGGCAGAGTCATATACACGTGCACTTCTAAATTTCCATTTAGAAAGACGATATAGTCATCCACCTATCAGATCTCATAGTCATGAATAGCAGCAGTGGCAAGTCATACATCATTAAACGCAGCAGTAGCAAGTCATACATCATTACTTATCAAAAAACGCAGCCATGGATGAGCAACCTGTGAGAGAAGCAAGTTCTCAATATTACTACAATAGAATACCTAGTATCAGTATCTATATCTTCGATCAACTCGAAGAATCCTAATACTTCCAATGTATAGTTCTCTACTTTATTCTTATACTTATAAACTTCTCAAAATTATTGGACCTTGCATTTCAACAAATGCGTGTCTAAATAAGAGAACTTATAGGTCACCTGAATGAAGTAAGAGTACCAGCCCCTTATCCCGAAAGACACTGGACAACATACATTTTCATGTATAAGCCCCAAGAGTTCAATAACTCGAACTCCGTGTGTTATGGGTTGAAAACTGTATTTTGGTTAAGAATGTCTTATACTGTTATTCAATGCACTTTACCTTATCCTCAACTGATAAAGGTAAATGTTTTTCAAAAAACATATCTCCTTTAAAAAATAAAGAGACGGATATATCAGTTTTAAAAATTAGTGCATAACACGGTTATTCAAAACTAAATATTTATTGTTAGGAAAAACCAAGTGATTTAATCCAATATCACCAATTACTACAAATTCTGATATTTAGGATCAAGTCACATATTTTCCAATATTCTATTTCTACGCAGTATCTGTAACGTCATACAGATGTGAGGTTCTAATCTGGTATATACATACCCTGGAGTCAGAATCAATTAGGAAAACAGTTTTCAATTACAACAACACAGAAAAACTGAAACATAAAAATTGTTTCAAGGGGGTGGCCGGGTATTCCTAGTAATGCCTTTTTTAGTATCCAGATTCATGACACTAGTTGCAATTTCTTTTGCCCTCACTTCAACCCCTTTATATGTCTCTACATCATACCTTCTGTACACTATACTTAGGCTAGTTAGTTTTCTTCCTTCCTTACCAATCAGCACCAGCCTAAAGTTTGGAAGAATACTATCCAACAAGCGTAACAGGTGTACTCTCCTAGTACAAGGAGCTCTCAACTATAGAAAAGGTGAAGTAGGAGAGACAACAAATTATACAATCCAAATCTTCAGAACCAGTGGCCATCCTGGACTGAAATAATTTCTTCGAGTTCGTATGTAACTATACGATGACATTTCCAAGTAATACGGATTATCGTAGTAATATAGAGTATTTTGTAGAAGGCAAAGGGAAAGTAGAAGTAGCAGGGAAATATGCGACTTTTTCGTGAATCATAACAATCCAAAGCCAGATGGTAAAAGGTTCGGTTAACTTGCTTTACGAGTTTTAGCTTAAGGCCAGTCATGGTCGCAAACCAGAGAGAGAATAGAAAGACTCAGTGTGCACTCTATCAAAATTATATTGGTTAATCAATTTATCTAATCAGGATGACTCCTACCATTTCCTCGAATTCTCCTTCAAATCATAAAAGAAGGACTAGTCGGGATCATATACACTCTACATTTTTGCTAACCATTTAGCCATGACAGTGTTGGTACTCCGAGGGAGGTCTCCCGTGCTTTCGCACAGATTCAATTAAATAACCCTATTTCCGCAGAGGCGTAACCTCGTTAACACTTTCTAGACACCTAATAGGTCAGCTAGTTATGAAGTGCAAATCTCCTGAAGAGTAATACTTACTTATCAGCGGGAATCAGGACCCAACTATCATTGTGTGATGGAAGCCGACAAAAAATACCACACTCCAGAAGGTATGCACAAACTTAGTAAGTTTCCCTTATATTTGAAAGCCTCGATATGGTTTTTGCTACTAGCGGGTTATGACTTTGACAAGGTCAACAAACCATAAGTCGCTAGTCAACTTCAACCCGCCATTATCCTGAATTAATCTAAATCCACCAGCACGAGCCCTTGATAAGGTCAACAAGGCCACACGACTGTCCTAACTAATCATATCACCATACAACAGAAAAGCACTACAGAGCTACCGAATATTACGCCTTGGCAAGGTCAACAAACGCAACACAAATACTAAGCAATACTATTCTAAAATGACAGAGGGTTAGGCCTGGTTTTTGGAGAAAAATCTTCAGCATAATGAAAATGATATTGTTGAAAGAACTCAAGTGGCTTTGAAAAGGAATGGCTTAGGCTTCGCTTTTAAAGCGAGCAGTTTTGAAGAAAAGCGAGTGTTTATAGTAACATAAACTTTTTCTTAAGAGCGAACTCCCCGTGAAATGATCAAGGCACTTTCATCATCGAATGAGGTGCAGGATATTCCTAACTGAATACTACTATTCAAAGCAAAAGAATAAGACTATAGTTTTAATTTGGTTCAAACATCATTTTAGGTTTATCTTCCCCGCATTAAACATATAATGCAGTCCCATCATTTTAAGTTTCTAGCTACAACAGAAACAACTAAAATAGCATACTTTTATATGCCATCCGCATTCGCCATGGGGCCTCGGATCTTCACCGTAAGCTTCCTTAACTTACGGCAGGATTGGGACAGAGCTAGCGCGGATGCAAAACATATAGAAGTATCTAATATATATAATATATATCATCATCATAGGCATGTAGGAAACAATATGGAATAGCGGATAAACTAAGAGCCCCGTGTTTCATTTCAGTCGTAAATGAAACGCGACATTCCCCGGTCGTGTGGATAGCCCATACAATATCAAACCAAGACCTCTACGAGAGTGGCAATTAACCCGCCAATCCTAGAAATGGGACAACCCGACCTCAATGTCATGAGTGGGCCACCCGACGCTTTCTAGAATCCAATAACTTGAGCGCTCTTCCTTGGGTCTATCCAAGAACCCCTGCAAGTGCAGCGAGCAACCTACCACTTCTAGAGCGAGGCAGCCTGGTCTCAAACGCCATGAGAAATCCACCTACCGCACTCTAAAACCCAGCTACTCAAGCACTTCTCTTGGGTTAAACCTAGTATAGAAATGAAATATTAACAATGGAAACAATGCCCGCATCCTAGACGTGTACCAATAAAAGAATATACATAATGCAGAAACGACGGCCACATGACCGCTCGTACCGAACAAATGAATGCAACAATATAAATCACAATTGTACAATCAAATCACATGAAGGGCTAACCATCACGACAATCCCTCTAAAGCATAAACAAGATATATATATCACACCAACAAGTAACAACATCATAAGTGGAACCCCGTCTAATCGAAAATATAGCAATTAGATGGCGTATAACAACATATATACAAAGATACAGATCATAAATGGTGCTAATATTTCGACCGAAAGTTTTCCCGCGATGCCCGAAAACCCAAACAGAACAAGTTCAAATATGGACAAAAACAATGGTCCCAAAAATCAAGTTTCATCAATTCCAAGCAATCACCAAAACTTAGGGACCTAAGGATAATTTTGGGAAGGCCTGGTCAGCAAAATGAATTTTCGTTCGGTCATAAAAAATGAGTTAGTTCTTTAGGTTTTGTGTAATGTATTCATACCTCAAAACAAGTCTACTGGCATACTTTAAAAAAAATTCAGGTGCATTTTCAAAAATGGAAAGAAAACTTGGAATTCGAAACTCGATCCGGCAAAACTTTCGGCGTCAAAACTATAACATTGTATATAACTAGTTCTAGTGTTTGGGTGGCTTTGATACCATGAAAGGTTACCTAGCGCTCGCACAGCGGAAGCGAAAAACCGAAGCGGATTTGAGAACAAAAATTTCAGGCGAGCGATAGGAAACAAAACCTAGAAATCGTATCCAACACTAAACTAGTAAACAACATATAAGGTTATAGAAACTACAACATTTTTCGCGTGTCCACCTAATAGTGGAAGACTCCTCCAAGCTCCTCATATACCATCGAGAACATGCTTGATAGGCGACCGCCCTAGTCGAAGATGATCCACCCGAGGGAAATCGATCCAAACTTCAGATTTACCTAGTGAAGCAACCGACACATCAAGTTTGCTAGAAATGAAGCGTGGGGATATAGGAATTTTTCACTAATCCTTTCATTCAATTTTCACAGCTCATGAGAGCTATCACGAAAGAGGAAGAAGATAGTAAGCGTAGTGTTAGCCATCATACAAATGAGCAAGCAAGTGTATGTTAAAAGAATGTGAGAGTGCTCCTTTTATATTTCAATCCTTAAAAAATTATGACATAACCATTTACCAATAAACAAAGAGCTAAGCCATCCCTCTCACCATGCTAACTTTACACCTCACCCTCCACCTCATTTCATATGATTGTCATAAATGAAAATCAATAATAAGGTGTACTCCTTCTAGAAGTATTCCGTATAAATACGGAATACAACCCCGTTATATGTATCGAAATACATACACAGTATCTGTATAAAAATACGGATAGTTAAGAGAGAGAAAATAAATAGTGAACATAATACTAGAATATATATATATATATGTGTGTGTGTGTGTGTGTGTGTGTGTGTATTATTAAATCAAAACTAGATTTAATAATTCGGCTTAATCCTAAGTCGGCTAGTAATATCAACCGTCCGATTAAAATCCGTTTAGCTAGTACACGTATTTAAGCGGACCCCTGCATGTATCAAAATATGGCCTCTACATCATATCGCATGAACCGGGAAAAATATCTGTGTGGGACTTTAAAAACTCGAAAATACGCAGGCGGTGAATTACTGGATAAATCCATAATCACAAGTACGTCAGCAACACTAGCTGCACGTAACAACTATCTAGGTATATACCGAAAGGAATGTCGACAATCAAGTCTGTCCGTACCCTACTAAGCCTGAATAATCTCCGTATAGTCCGGTCTCTTCATCTAAAAGTATCGCATATCGGGTCTAGGAGTGGATAACGTCAGACCCCTAATAACCCGATAAGTCGTGCCGATGTCAAACTCATGACCAACAGAGAAACTACTAATCTCCAATCAGTAAATCTCATCCGTCCTGACCACTAACTTATGGCTATGTTTAACCGAACATAGCGCGACATCGATTCCCTATACAAAGAGAAACGAATCCCTGACGATCGGTTACTGCCTCCATATGGCTCGAGACTGTACCGAACTAAAATCTATTTGCATGAATCCTTTGAGCCGTCATAAGGTATTAATCTAAGTACAGTGAGAACTCACACGAGACAAATGAAGATCTCAGGTCAAAAGCCTAACGCGTACTCATGTCACTAGAGAACTGCTATCTAACGATAGGTATAATACCATGTAGAAGTTCTCAGCGGGTCCATTCGGTGTACTCGCCTCTAGTGAGCACATGTATACAATCTTAGGTGACACACAACACCAATAATTTATGAGACCGGGCACCGCCCCTCATCGGGGTTTCGAAACGTATAAACTATTGTACTCTGGAATAACGATTTTCAGTCTCGATTCTCTCTCGACTAAGTACATTTAAGAATGTGCTTATGGACTATCCATCTACCACGAATATGATCGCTATCATAATACTGGTAGTCAAGCAATGTTCCTACAGGCTTTATAATTATGTATTAGAGACACGTAATAACAAGTAAAACGTATACACATCAATGACAAAAATAAATTATATAGCATATTATCATCTCAAATAAAACTATTCTATTTGTATATGTCATCTTTCAATTATCATAATCGCCTACCCGCAATTATGATAATTGCTTTGAGGACACTATATCCAACACACTCTCCGCTACTTGCTTGCTGATGCTGATGCTTGCTACTGCTGCTTAAACTGCCTGATGCTGCTTGCTGCTGCTATAATAGCTATACTCATGTTGCTGCTGCTGTATGTATCTAGCAAACTGCAAAAGAGAACAAATAAAAATACAAGAATTTAGTTCAGAAATATACATTAAAAGAGAACAAATAAAATACAAGAATTTAGTTCAGAAATATACATTAAAAGAGAACAAAGTAATAAAAAATTTGCCACAGAAAATTACAGCCAAAGAGAACAAAAAAATACAAGATTATGAAACAAAGAATATAGAAGATTACTAAATTCAAGATGCTGCAATCTGGAACAAAAAAATAAATTAAAACATGAAAATATAGCTATAATAATACTCATGCATTACTTTACAATCCAACACAAAAAACAATACAAAATTTGCTACATAGAAATACTCATGCACTACAAGCACGATACAAGCTGCCAAATTTTTTGAGGCATTACGTACAATACATCAAATGACAATCCAACACAGAAAAACAACATAAGTGATACCAAATATACTTCTTGAAACTATATCAACACAGGTGATACCAAGATCAGACATAACAAATATGCAGATACCATAAATACTACAGTCTTGAAACAATCATCACTACTACAATAAAGGGTTGCCCCTATGGATAAAATTATCCGTATGGGAAATAAAAGGTCGTCCCTACGGATTACTCCGTAGTCCCCATGGTTATCCTTACGGTGCCATAAGAATTAATTTAAAAATATTAAAACGTACTACGGAGCCACAAAAGAAGGACCTACAGTTTAATCCGTAGGGACATGTATATGGGTTATTAATAAGAAAATAAACACAGAAAAGTCCTCGATCCAAAAAAAAACTCTCTCATCACTCGATCTCCTGCGCGCGCCTCTCGTCGCCACTGCCCGCGCCTCGTCGCCACCGTCCTTCCGCGCGCGGGTCGTCGTCCATGACATCACCGTTGACTTCCTCGTCGACTTCCTCGTCGCCACCGCTCGCGACTCGTCGCCGATTGCGTCGTCGACCGTCTCCGGTCTTTTCCATCGCCGGCCTAGTTACAAGTTAGTAAATTTCATAGTTTTACTTCTAATTATGTTTTTATTTATGTTTTCTTGATTATTGGGTTGCTAGGGTTAGGGTTCAGGGTTCGGTTAGGGGGAAGGTTAGGGTTCAGTTGAGGGTAGGGTTCAGTTGAGGGTAGGGCGTTGGTTAGGGTTCAGTTGAGGGTAGGGTTAGGGTTAGGGTTCGGTTTAAATAGGGTTAGGGTTAATTAGTTGGGTTAGGGTTAGGGTTAGGGTAAGACTTGGGTTAGGGTTAGGGTTCAGTGTATGGTTAGGGTTAGGGTTATGTTCAGATTTAGGGTTAGAGGTTAGGGTTAATTTGGGTTAATTAGAGGCTAGGGTTAATTTGGGTTAATTATTGATAATTTGAAAGGGTTAGGGCGTTGATTAGGGTTAATTAGGTTAATTTGGGTTAAGTTTGGGTTGATTAGGGTTAATTAGGTTAATTTGGGTAAATTGGGTTAAGGTTGATTAGGGTTAACTAGGTTAATTTGGGTAAATTGGGTTAATTAGGGATAATTTGTGTTAGGCTAACGATTATGCTTAATTGTGGTTAATTAGGTTAATTTGGGTTATTTAGGATTAGGGTTTAGGATGCACTAGTTCATTCAGTAGGATACTCAATGATAACGTAAACGTACAAATTTACCGTAAACGCAAGAAAAATTTACCCTAAAATAAAAACTTCGACCCCTTAATAACGAAACGTAAACTTAAAACCTATTCAAGTTAAATGTTCAAGTTAAAACCAATATATGATACTCGATGATAATATGAAACTTTCATATTCTCATCGATAATGATATATGAAAATCAAAGCGCGACTTAGTCCCCGCTTATCGGTTAATATACGTTCGATATTCATCGTGACATAGAACTATACGATCTATACATATATAGAATGCATATGTAATGATTGTCTAATGCGTCCATGAACCGTTTTATCTAGATTTGATGACGATGACAGGAGCAGCGAGGGGCGGCAGGAGCTCCAGCCGCGGCACCGGCAGAGACAGAGGCAGAGGCAGAGCGGTTCTGCCGTCCCGAAAGCTGTGTAGGAAGCTTCAGAGGGCCGGTCTTGCATCCCGATTGGAGACCCCTTCGGATGCTTCTTTCCGTGTGGACTTTGCCACACCTCCAGGTATATTGCACGCATATTCATTTTGAATGTAATATTATAGATATACATGCATATTCATGTCAAAATTACTTAGATTGTCAATATTTGATTGTCTAGCTATTGGTGGTGCGTCCACATCAGGGACAAAGGCCACTCCCGCACCTCCAAGTATATTTATATATCATATAGTGCATGTATATTGATTTAGAATGCTATATTATAAATATACATATATTCTTTTTGCTCTTACGTACTTACATCTCGAGCTGTAGGTGGTGCCTCCATATCTCCGGCAGAGGCCACCACCGCACCTGTGGGTATGTTTATATATCCTATAGTGTATACATGTTGATTTAGAATGTTATATTATTGATATACACATTCTTTTTGCAATTACTTATATAGTCAATGTTTGATTGTCTAATTATAGGTGGTGCGTCCACGTCTGGTGCAGGGGTCACTCCCGTCACTTTCATACCCTCCGCTCAGTCTGCAGGTTTGTATGAATAAATATAAAATAGTTATTCATTTTACATATTCTTTAAGAATAAACATGAACTTCATGTAATTTTATCCATGTTTATTTTCTAGTTGGAGATGCGTCTTTGTCCGGGTCACCGGCTGTTCCTCATCGGAGGAACTATCGTCCCGCTCATACTGTTGCCCGGGCCCAGGCTCGTTCTTCTGTCGCCGGAGGTATATATCACACTTCAATTTTCGTTAAACCTTGATTTCTTAATACCACTTTGTCTTAATATTGATTGTTTTTATATTTTTTGTAGATGCAGGGCATCCCCATCCCGAGAGAGGGGCTCGAGGCCCGAATCAGTCCCATAGGCTGAGGCCCGACAGAGCTAGGGGGAGGAAGCATTCCCCCTCTTCTTTACCCTTGATTATCCCTATACCGACGATTATGCTGAGAGGTTCGGCCGGTATATGGAGGATGAGAGTCGCCTCGTGAAGAAGTATCCACTTCACGTTGAGTGGGGCGACCAGCACCGGCGCTCATTTGCCCTTTTCTGGGATCAGGATCGGGTATTAATTTATAGTTTCATTTGACTTACCCAATATATTTATTATTATTTAACACTTGCAATTTAATAACATTGTTTTTTTTGTATTTGCACTTAGATTACGACTTTCAGCCTGTACCCGACCCTGATCACCCTGAGAGAGTGCTCGATCTTCACGCTCTGTACCATGGCCTGATGAAGAACATGCAATCCAAGGTCCGATACATTTGGAAAGAGCTGAAGATCGACTGTCATTCTCTGTGGATGGCGACCCCCGAGGCAGAGAGAGCGGCTCTCCTACATACTCCGGCCTTTGCGAGAGTCGACGTAGATATATGGCCTCTCTTGTGCCAATATTTCGACTCTCAGCACAAACAGGTTTGTATTTTAAATATGATTCATTGTTTAGTATATAATTTATTTTATTGTGTTGCTTAATTAGAAAACTAAATCTGAATGTGTTGTGCAGAAACAGGCCGATCAAAATAAAGAGAATAGGAAGTCGGCGAAGTGGGGTCAACCCATTTATACAGATGGCTCGAGAAATATTACTCGTGCCATGAAGTTATCGGTAAATTACAATAGACCTACTATGATATAATGTAATATTAAGAGTTATTTTATAATATATATAATTTTTTTGCGAATTGCAGAGAGCTCCGACCCTGGCGTAGGGTGGTACACTGAGCGTGCTGTCCGCGTATCATACCGTCCACGGCACCTCGACAGATCCTTCCACGGGCGAGCCGCAATTCCCCGACACCGCTACCCAGGAGTATTGCGTAAGTGTTAATATTTATTCTAACATGTTTGAAATTTTTGTTTTGAAAAGTTCAAATTTAAATGATCTACTTATATTTTTGTCACGCCCCGGTTCCCGGTGTACGGCGAAGGGGACGCGACGAGGTTCGCTACGTATATACTTAGAAGTACATACGCTAAGCGTATCTAAGCAATATAAAAATAAATCACAAGAGACAAGAGATATAGAAATAACAGCAACTTTATTAATAACATTCTTTTGTACAATGCATGATAAGTAAATACAACTGGAATGAAAAGCAATGCCTAAACAATGGCATAACAGGAAATGAAAATACTGAATAGAACAAGGTACAATGTCTAGAGCTTGGGGTCTTCGTGAAACTGCTCCAAGTCTTCACCGGTGGGCTCGGTCTCTGACGGGTCCAAAACACCTGACGACATTCAAAGAAGAAAGGAGCAGAATGTCGTCAGCGAACAGGTCGCTCGATAAGTCCCAAAGATAAGGAAGAATTAGAAAAGACAGATAAGAGGTATCTTCTAAAGAATAATATTATAGAATATTGTGTTCACGCTGTTGTTTGTAGCTTGGTACGGAAGAATGTCAGTGTACACGAGAGGGGTCTCAGTATGCTAGAGACCAGGGCAAATGGAAGTACAAGGCTCCGTTATACAACCCGGAACAACGACAATTGGATTCATGTTAGATTTCTTAATCTTACCGCCTCGTGCCACCTTTAACACCTTCCGCACCAATCTACCCTTTAAACCCCGTAGTGTTTTGATTGTATTGTTGTATTGTATTGTATAAGTTAGATGACCGACCAAAACCATGATATCAGTAAACAGATTGTAACTGCACAATCAGGTAAATGGAATAACGGAATAATGGATGTATATCCATGGTTTGATTCAGTCAAGTTGTATAGATTGTTAACTGGATTCTGAGATTCATGTATTCATATTGAGTTGGAATATTAAAGAATATAGATTGACTTGAATCATATTCAAGTAAAAAATAATTAGACTCAAATCCGAGTCAGACTAAAAGAAATGTAAGTCGAAGTTCTATATTTGTTAGGGTCATTATTGTAATTTATAAAACTTGAAAGGGTTTTATGTAAAAATACTTTTGTACAGTTTTCAAGATACACCTCAAGTATTTATTATTCGTCTTTATGGTTATAATGAATGTGATTTTATTATGTCTTATTTCTAGTGAAAATATCCTAATTACATAAATAAAGGTATTAATTTGTAATATTGATTTATTTGAAATTCATGGTATTTTAATGTAACCTTTAATCCTGTAATTTTTAGGAAAAGATGGAAACTTTATTTTATAATAAAATAGGTGTTTAAATGATAAATATACATATGTTTATACAAGAATAATTTTTAATAAATATTTTATTTTCCAAAAATCTCATTTTTCTTAAATGTCGTATTTTAAAACTTTTTATACCGAATACTCCTTGTGGAGGTCTGAATCTTGCACTACTAAGCCCGAGAGTGCACGATAAACCGTACTATCCCTAACGAGTTTCCCAAAAGTGGGTTGTAGTGGCGCTTTGCAAAGATTTAATAAATACTAATCATTTAGAAAACGGTTTTATAAAGATATGGTATTTATTTGTAAAATGTGTAAATTTCCGTATTTTAGATTCTAGGGTTTCCTAAGCTAACTAGCTTATTTCTAAATGGTCTAAACGACAAGTCATTAGAAACCTCAAATCGCCTTTTCACCGCCAATTGCGGCCAGGTAAGTGCCAGGTGAGTGGGAGGTTCTCCACTACAAGTAGTAGTCCTAATTAAGTAACCACTCGTCTTAGACACACTTGCCTAGACACCACAAAATCAGGTTTAGATAAACGATCGATGTCCACGACATATCGTATTTTCCTATTAAAAGATATTGTTTTAAAATTGTTTAAAACTTAGAACTTTTAGAAAAAAGGTTTTATTAAGAAAAGGGTATTTAAATGTAAAATCTTGTATTATCGTATTCTAAGTTTTGATGATATCAATTAGGGTTGTATTTGCGTTTGTGTGGAGGTAGGTCATTACCTCGTGATCTACTTTAAGGTATAGCAATGTGAAAGGGTTAAATATGATAAACTAAACATGATAGTATTTAAGTGCAAAAATACGGTATATTGCAAAAGCAATCATTTCATGTGTGAAAACTTGTTCAAATTAATTTTTAAGTGATTAGTAGTCAACATGAAGATATTTAAGCATTATGAAATTAGTGATAAGTGAGATTTGATAGAAAACCGAATCGGAAATCGGTTTGTTCCGATTTTCCGTCGGGTTTGAAAAGTCGTGTTTTAATGGAAGAAAAGAAAGGTAGAAAAGAGGGACTTACGGGTTTGGACAACGCTAAAGAGTGAGAGGAAGGTAGTGGGTTTGCCGGTGTGTCGAAACGTCGTGAAGAGGTCCTAGTATGATCGCCGGGATTTCGCCGTCGATTTCGTCAGCGCTTCGCCTTTCGTTCGTTTTCCGACGTACCAAAGTTCTCTTGGGATTTTGGGAGAGTGGACTTAGGATTTTAGGATGAGAGGGTAGAGGGTAGGGGTGTTTATATAGGGTTAGGCTAGGGTTAGGGTTTTAATTAAAAAAAATATAAAAATATATAAAAATTCATTAAACCTAGGATTAAAAGGAATTTATTGGGCAATTGGTAACCGATCCAAGCATTTAGAGTATGCAGGAGGGTGGACCAGGTCAAGAGCCAACTTTTCTCTGTTGGCAACTCGGCCGTCCGGCCAAGTCCCGCCGGCAGCGCCGGACCGAGTCGGCCGGTTCGCCGGCCGGCGGCGCCGAGTCGGGCCGAGTCAAGGTGTCAGGGGACGGGGGTTCTCCTGGGGAAGATTTTGGTATATTCACTTTTTGTTGTCCAGTACATATTTTGGGAGTTATGGCTTTTTGACTGTTGACTTTCCAAAGAATTTAAAACAAAATAAATATAAAAATAATATGGAGCATGCGATTTGAACTCTGGTGGATTGGTTCAGCAGTGCAAGGTATTACCAATGAGCTACAAGCTCCTTCTTGTAATTATTGTGGGAAAATAACTACTTAATGTGGTAACAACAACATTAAATACCCCAAGTATTACTTTAATTTTAAAACAATTTTATGTACAATAAAAATGGAGTTATTTAAAAACAAAATAATTACTTATATATATATTGTGATCAGGTTAAAATACTCCTTTATGGATTTTAAAAAATTAAAAAAAAATTTGTGTAGAAAAATGTATAGGAAAATTAGAGTTGTTACATTCTACCCTCTTTAAAAAAATTTCGTCCTCGAAATTTGTAAAAGGAAAGTGTAACAGTGCTAGGAAGTTTGGTGAATGTAGTGTATAAAAATGATACGATGGTGAAAAGGCTTACCGGTGTTACCTTGACCTACAGTCTCGGCTTCTACAGCTTCTAATGTGAAGGTCTGTCGCCGTGGTATATTCCTTCTAGCTGGCGGCACATTCTGCCTTTGGGGCCTGTTTCTCTGCCCTCTAGGCATGTCCCTCATTGCTTGTTGGAATTGCCGCTGCGTGTAGTTGGTGGGTGTGTGAGTTGAGTTGCTGTTGTAAGGACAGTTCCCAATTTCGTGGTTGGATGCGCCACAAATTAGACACAGGCCTTTTGCGCGCCTACAGTCCTTCCACAAGTGTCCCTTTCTATGGCAGTAATGGCAAATTTCTTCAGTTCTCCTGGGTTCAAACGATGGCCTGGAAGAGGCTCCTCCTGCCATTTGAGTAGAAGGGCATTTCAAACCGGTAGATTGGGGTCTGCCCCTCGCCTTAATCACCGCCTCATAACTGCGGGCAGCTTCCAAAGCATCTTCATGTGTCAGAAATTTTCCCGTGGTTAGAGCAGCCCGAATCTCCGTGTCCAGTCCGTGTTGAAAGCGACGGGCTCTGATCTCGTCCGTCGGTATCAAGTATGCCGCGAATCGGCTTAACATGGTGAATTCAGCGTCGTATTCATCTACTGATTTGTCCCACATTGAACCCTGTTGTAGATGAATGAACTGCTGCTCCATTGCAAACCTGGCAGTCACAGGGAAGTATTTCGCATCGAACTTCTCGCGAAAAGTCTTCCATTCAACCGGCTGGACCAGAAGGCTTTCTTCCGCCTTCCACCAGTTGCGAGCATTATCCGTGAGTTATAGTTTCGCCACACGGACCCAAGCTATGTCTGACACTTGTGCTGCTGCCAGATCATCTTCAATACTTTGCGCCCATTCTTCAGCTTCAAGAGGGCTTCCTTTACCAGAGAACTGCTTGGGGTGTAAAGCCCTGAATTGCTTTTTTCCTGGTGCGTCGATCTCGGGACGGTTCAGGAGTTGTTGCTGTCCCTCGAGAAGGCTGCGAATCGCCTCAAGTAGCACTGTTTACTCGGTAGGTGGCGCAGGAACAGCTGGTGTGAGAGGTAATGCTGGAGGTGTGTTGTTGACATTGGTGCTGGTGTTGTTCGGGGAATCCATAACCTTGAATAAAATTTTGGGTTAGGACAGATTCAAATACATGAAATGATGAGATTCAAGGATTAGAAATTTGTGGGATTCAAGAAGCATGAATTGTAAAGAATGTTTTAGTTGCTGGTTCTTGTGTTATATTGCTTAGGTTGTTCACGCAGACCAGAACTGCATGATAGGGATTCATACAGCTCTGACCTGCATGGGCCACCAACAAAACCTGTCACGCCCCGGTTCCCGGTGTACGGCGAAGGGGACGCGACAAGTTCCGCTACGTATATACTTAGAAGTACATATGCTAAGCGTATCTAAGCAATACAAAAATAAATCACAAGAGACAAGAGATATAGAAATAACATCAACTTTATTAATAACATTCTTTTGTACAATGCATGATAAGTAAATACAACTGGAATGAAAAGTGATGCCTAAACAATGGCATAACAGGAAATGAAAATACTGAATAGAACAAGGTACAATGTCTAGTGCTTGGGGTCTTCGTGAAACTGCACCAAGTCTTCACCAGTGGGCTCGGTCTCTGACGGGTCTAAAACACCTGACGATATTCAAAGAAGAAAGGAACAAAATGTCGTCAGCGAACAGGTCGCTCGGTAAGTCCCAAAGATAAGGAAGAATTAGAAAAGATAGAATAAGAGGTATCTTCTAAAGAATAATATTATAGAGTATTGTGTTCACGCTGTTGTTTGTAGCTTGGTACGGAAGGATGCCAGTGTATACGAGAGGGGTCTCAGTATGCTAGAGACCATGGTAAATGGAAGTACAAGGCTCCGTTATACAACCCGGAACAACGGCAATTGGATTCATGTTAGATGTCTTAATCTTACCGCCTCGTGCCACCTTTAACACCATCCGCACCAATCTACCCCTTAAACCCCGTAGTGTTTTGATTGTATTGTTTTATTGTATTGTATAAGTTGGATGACCGACCAAAATCATGATATCAGTAAACAGATTGTAACTGCATAATCAGGTAAATGGAATAACGGAATAATGGATGTATATCTATAGTTTGATTCAGTCAAGTTGTATAGATTGTTAACTGGATTCTGAGATTCATGTATTCATATTGAGTTGGAATATTAAAAAATATAGATTGATTTGAATCATATTCATGTCAGAAATAATCAGACTCAAACCCGAGTCAGACTAAAAGAAATGTAAGTCGAAGTTCTATATTTGTTAGGGTCATTATTGTAATTTATAAAACTTGAGGGGGTTTTATGTAAAAATACTTTTGTATAGTTTTCAAGATACACCTCAAGTATTTATTATTCGTCTTTATGGTTATAATGAATATGATTTTATTATGTCTTATTTCTAGTGAAAATATCCTAATTACATAAATAAAGGTATTAATTTGTAATATTGATTTATTTGAAATTCATGGTATTTTAATGTAACTTTTAATCTTGTAATTTTTAGGAAAAGGTGGAAACTTTATTTTATAATAAAATAGGTGTTTAAATGATAAATATACATATGTTTATACAAGAATAATTTTTAATAAATATTTTATTTTCCAAAAATCTCATTTTTCTTAAATGTCGTATTTTAAACGTTTCGAGACCGAATGCTCCTTGCAGAGCTCTGAATCTCGCACTACTAAGCCCGAGGGTGCACGATAAACCGTACTATCCCTAACGAGTTCCCCAAATGTGGGTTGTAGTGGCGCTCTGCAAGGATTTAATAAATATTAATCAATTAGAAAACGGTTTTATAATGATAAGGTATTTATTTGTAAAAGGTGTAAATTTCTGTATTTTAGATTCTAGGATTTCCTAAGCTAACTAGCCTATTTCTAAATGGTCTAAACGACAAGTCATTAGAATCCTCAAATCGCCTCTTCACCGCCAATGTGGCCAGGTAAGTGCCAGGTGAGTGGGAGGCTCTCCACTATAAGTAGTGGTCCTAATTAAGTAACCACTCGTCTTAGACACACTTTCTTGGACACCACAAAGTCAGGTTTAGATAAACGATCGATGTCCACGACATATCGTATTTTCCTATTAAAAGATATTGTTTTAAAATTGTTTAAAACTTAGAACTTTTAGAAAAAGGTTTTATTAAGAAAAGGGTGTTTAAATGTAAAATCTTGTATTATCGTATTCTAAGTTTTGATGATATCAATTAGGGTTGTATTTGCGTGTGTGTGGAGGTAGGTCATTACCTCGTGATCTACTTTAAGGTATAGCAATGTTAAATGGTTAAATGTGATAAACTAAACATGGTGGTATTTAGGTGCAAAAATACGGTATATTGCAAAAGCTATCATTTCATGTGTGAAAACTTGTTCAAATTAATTTTTAAGTGATTAGTAGTCAACATGAAGATGTTTAAGGATTATGAAATTAGTGATATGTGAGATTTGATAGAAAACCGAATCGGAAATCGGTTTGTTCCGATTTTCCGTCGGGTTTGAAAAGTCGTATTTTAATGGAAGAAAAGAAATGTAGAAAAGAGGGACTTACGGGTTTGGACAACGCTAGAGAGTGAGAGGAAGGTAGTGGGTTTTCCGGTGCGTCGAAACGTCGTGAAGAGGTCCTAGTACAATCGCCGGGATTTTGCCGTCGATTTCGTCAGATCTTCGCCTTTCATTCGTTTTCCGACGTACCAAAGTTCTATTGGGATTTTTGGAGAGTGGACTTAGGAATTTAGGATGAGAGGGTAGAGGGTAGGGGTGTTTATATAGGGTTAGGCTAGGGTTAGGGTTTTAATTAAAAAAATATAAAAATATATAAAAATTCATTAAACCTAGAATTAAAAGGGATTTATTAAGCAATTGGTAACCGATCTAAGCATTTAGAGTATGCAGGAGAGTGGACCAGGTCAAGAGCAAACTTTTCTCTGTTGGCAACTTGGCCGTCCGGCCAAGTCCAGCCGGCTGTGCCGGACCGATTCGGCCGGTTCACCGGCCGGCGGCACCGAGTCGGGCCGAGTCAAGGTGTCAGGGGCCGGGGGTTCTCCTGGGGAAGATTTTGGTATATTCACTTTTTGTTGTCAAGTACATATTTTGGGAGTTATGGCCTTTTGACTGTTGACTTTCCAAAGAATTTAAAACAAAATAAATATGAAAATAATGTGGGGCATGGGATTTGAACTCTGGTGGCTTGGTTCAGCAGTGCAAGGTATTACCAATGAGCCACAAGCTCCTTCTTGTAATTGTTGTGGGAAAATATCTATTTAAAGTGGTAACAGCAAAATTAAATACCCCAAGTATTACTTTAATTTTAAAACAATTTTATGTACACTAAAAATAGAGTTATTTAAAAACAAAATAATTACTTATATATATATATATATATATATATTGTGCTCAGGTTAAAATACTCCTTTATGGATTTAAAAAAATTAAAAAAAAAATTTGTATAGAAAAGTGTAGGAAAATTAGGGTTGTTACAATTTTAATGGTTAATGTGGTGTAGGAGAGGGTGGTGGAGCAGGCGGAGGCATCCGGGATCGATTTTACTGGACAGAATGATTCGATACTGCTGACCCCAGTTCTAGACGCCGCACACAAAGGGCACCACAGAGGTTGGGAGAGAGGCCGGGGATTGGGTCCTAGCACGGCCCATATGAGGTTGGACTCTACTCCGGCGGTTACTTCCCTTACCCCCCGTGAGCGACGTCTAGAGCAAGATGTTGCCACCTTGAAGACCACCGTTCAGGAGTGGAAGGAGATGATGGTATGTATACTACTTAATAGTAAAATATTATATCATATTATAGATAGTAACATATCCAATATTAGTAGCCTGAGCTTATTTGGTCGTAGACTTAACTTTGATTAATCTTAGATTGGGGTTTCACAATAACCTGATAATGAAACTAATTCGACTAATACACAGTTCTTACTCGTTTATTACACAGAAAATTGAACAGATGCGACAGTGTATTTCGGCTGCGGATCCATATGTATCTTCTTTGGCTGCGGCTCTGCAAGCCACTACCTCGGCTGCGGTTGCGCAGACCACTCCTGCAGCACCACAGCCCGCTCAAACTCCTGCACAGTCCGCTCCTTTATTGGTCGAGTTTTTGACGACTCAGGGCCGCACCGAGGAGCAGATACGCCAGATTACGTCGATTATCAGAGGTGGAGGAGCTAGACCGAGCTAGGGTAGCTTTATTTATATTTTTGAGAATGTATATACTTATCTGATACATATTGTATAAATTTTGGACGATAATGTTTGGTAGTTGCTTATGAACGATGATTTATCCTGATATCGTATTCTGTGTTTATGAACGATGATTTATCCTGATATCGTATTCTGTGTTTATGAACGATGATTTATCCTGATATCATATTCTGTGTGTCTATTTCTTTTATATATTATGCGTGAGATGTTAATTATGAATATTTATGTATATATATATGATGTATATATTATTGTGCACTGGGCGGGTTAAAAACAGGAAACCCTTTTTTAAAAAAATACCTGATATTATGTACCTACGGATTAATCCGCAGGGCCATATGTTGCACTTACGGACTAATCCGTAGGGCCATAGGTTACCCTAACATATTTATCCGTAGGGACAAAATATCAGGGACAAAATATCAGGATATCTGACATTTTGCCCCTATGGATTCAGTAACAGGAGTTATACTTGCCCCTTGAGCCATATGTTGCACCAACGGATTAATCCGTAAGGCCACTGGTTGCCCCTACATATTTATTTATCCGCAGAAATAAAATATCAGGATATCTGACATTTTTCTCCTATGGATTCAGTAACAGGAGTTACACTTGTCCCTACGGATGAACCCGTAGGGGCATATATGTAGACCTACGGCTTAATCCATAGGGACAAGTATTTTATTTTATAAACCACTAAATTAAATAAATATTTTGTCTCTACGGATTACACCGTAGGTACATAGTCCTTTACGGATAAAGCCGCAGGGGAAAGTTTTACTCCGTAGGGACATATTCAGGACGAAGACTTGCACCTGCGGCGATTGCACATACGGAGAATTTTCTAGCCCTTACGAATATATCCTTTACGGATAAAGCCGTAGGGGCAACCCTTTATTGTAGGAGTGCATATAGTCTTCAAAACGATCTTACTAAACAATATAGTCTTAAAAGTACATAAACAAACACACCAAATCAAACATAGTCTTAAATCAACAGAAACAAACACACCAACTTGCATCACAAAATAAAAACTGTCAAAGCACATCTCAAAAAATTAGCTATCTGGCATCTTCAATTCCTTTCTGCTCTTCTGTATGAAATCTTCATCATTGATTGACAAATAGAATCCCTGAAGCATACATAAATACAGATAACAAAAAGAAAACAAAGTAAATAAAGAATAAAGATGAACTAACTAGAAAATTTAAGTAGTTTCATTACCTATACCCAGGTTGACCTGGCATGGCATCTGAAGGAGTCCTTAGTGCTCGCGCCGCTAAACCCACGGTCAAGACGGAAGAAAAAACGAAAAATTTATAGCAAGTACTAGCAGCTATAACCTAGAAATCGTTCCAAACACTAAACTAGCACAACGTATAAAACGAGAGAGTTAGCTACAAGGTTAAGATCATACAACCTTTTATGCATGTCCACCCAATCGTGAAAGACCCCTTATAGGCTTCTAGGCCGTTGGAAACGAACTTGAGAGTCGATCGTACTTACCGAAAATGATCCATCCGAGAGAAACCAATGCAAGCTTCAATTTCACTCCAAAGTGAACTTGAGGAAGCAACTAACCATCTAAATTTGCTAGGAGAAGAGTGTTAGTGATATAGGAATTTTAAACTTTCATTTTGTATATATCTCTTTTCCATTCTCAAGAGAGAACCATCTCAAAAAGTAGGAGGAGGAACAGGAGAGAGAGTGAAGAGATGAGAATGAGTTTGAGAGTGAGGGATTTTCCTAGCCACAACAAATTAGAAACCATTTTCCAATAAAATAATGATCCCGTCCCTCTCAAGCCATGCCACCGTTCCATCTCACCCCTCCACCTCATTTTGTATTTTCAAAAAAGAAAATAACACAAATGATGTGTCCTCCTTCAAGAATTATCTATGTATAATATACATAATATCCCGGTATATATATCGTATACATATACACGTATCCGTATAAAAATAGGAATAGACAAAAGAGAGCAAATAGAAAGTGAAAATAATACTAGAATACACACATACTGACACGGCTTAAACATAAGCCAGCTAGTATTATCAAACATCCGATTAAAATCCGTATATCCAGTACACGTTTTTAATCGAACTTCTGTACGTATCAACATACGGCCTCTATATCATTTTGCTTGAACCGGAAAACCCTCTGTGTGGGACTCTATAGACTCGACAATATGATAGCAGAGAGTTACGGGATAAAATCTATAAGCACAAGCACGTCAGTGGCACTAGCTATACGTAACGGCTATCCAAGTATATGTCGAAAGGGAGGTCAACAATCAAGTCTGTCCGTACCCTACTGAGCTTATAAGTGACAATCTTTGTACAGCCCGGTCTTTTCGTCTTAGAGTGTTGCATACCGGATTTAGGGGGTGGAAGCTGTCAGATCCGTAATAACCCGATAAGTCATACCAATATTAGGCTCATGAACAACTAAGAAACTACTGATCTCCCATCAGTAAATCTCATCCGCTCTAGCCAGGGACTTATAGTGAAGGCCAACCGAACACAGCGTGACATTAACTCCCTATACCGAGAGAGACGAATTCTTTCCGATCGCTCACTACCTCCATGTGGATCGGGACTCTACCCAATGAAAACCTGTTTGCATGACTCAATAGAATTATGGTAGGATAGTAATCAAAGTACAGTGAGAACTCATACGAGACAAATGATGATCTCATGTCTACAGACTACTCTGTACTCATGTCACCAAATAACTGCTCTCTGACGATGGGTACAATACCATTTTGGAGTTCTTGGAGAGTCCGTAAAGCGTACTCATTCTCTAATGAGCACCTGTATACAATTTTTGGTGTTAAACACCAATAGCTGTGAGACCGGCCATCGCCCCTCGTCGGGATCAAGAAACGTATTTACTAGTCTAATCTGGAATATCAATGCACAGTCACGATACTCCCATGACTAGGAACATTTAATGATTGCTTATGAACTACTCATTTCTCACAAGTATGATCGCCATCATAATACTGATAGTCAAGCTAGAATCCTACGGGTTTTATCGTTATGTATTAGCGACACGTAATAACAAGTAAAACATATACACATAAATGATAAAGACAAACCAGATAGCATACTATCATCTCGAGCAAGACTATTCTACATGTATAGTCCCTCCTTCAATTACCATAATTGCTTTCTTGCAGTTACACTAATTGTCTTGAGGGCACTATATCCAACAACATTTATAGATCTTTCAAACTGTGATGAGTGGGCAAATGATCGATATGGCTGTGAATATGGAGAAGCTGAGGATTTCTAACATGAGCAGGGTTAGGAACTTGTGAAGGTCTTTTTCTTTGTCCACTTTGTGATGGTCCTCTATGTGATCCTTGAGATCTTCTTCCTTGAGAAATCTGCAATGTCTCTGATGCTCTTCTAGGCTATGAATTTTGGGATGCTTGAGCATTGGCCTGTGAACTTTGGTCTTGTCTAGATATCTCATTCAATGGCTCTTTGCAACTCTGCTTGCGACGGCCTTTCTTCTTGCTGTTGGATAATGTATGCCCCAGAGGCCAGTATTGTATATGTATACATATGGATGCTGGGGATATGTATGTACAGGAAAATCTTGCTCAGTTTTATACTATATCATTTTAGTTGTCTTTATCTGATATGTGTATTTATTTTTATTGATGCTTTATCCAGCTCGCACATATTGATAAAGACATGATACAGTAGTATACTATTATGGTTTGTTTTTATCTTAACATGGCATATATCATACTCGTTATTACATATTGCGGTTACATGTTGATAAAGCTCGTAGGATCTTGCTTGACTACCTGCATTGTGATGGAGATCATACTTGTGGGAGAAGGGTAGTCCATAAGCACATCCTTAAATGGTCCCTAGTTGCGTGAGTATCGAGACTGGGCATTGATACTCTAGAGTAGACTAGTGTATATGTTTCTAGCCCCGTCGGGAGATGGTTAGTCCCGCAACCATTGTTCTGATGCACCTAATATCATATACAGGTGCTCACTGGGTGTGAGTACACTGGACAGATTCGCCGAGAACTTCCAGATGGTATTATACCTATTGTCAGATGGAAGTTCTCAGGTACATGTGTACATGTTAGTCTTTGGACTTGAGATCATCATTTATCTCGTGTGAGTTACCACTGTACTTTGATCACTACCCTACCACGGCTCTACAGAGTCGTGCAAATAGGTTTTGTTTGGGTACAGTCCCGAGCCACATGGAGGCAGTGAATGATTGTCAGGGATTCGTCTTTCCCGGTATTGGGAGTTGATATCGCACTGTGATTCGATCGGTCAGGACCACAAGACTTTGGCCAAGGCAGCAAGGATTTACTGATAGGTTGATCAGTAGTTTCCCGGATTGGTCATGAGCCACATCAGCACGACTTATCGGGTTATTAGGGTCTGACGTTTACCACCCCTAGTCCTGGTATGCGATACTCTTAGACAAAGAGACTGGACTGTACGAATATTGTCATGGATAAGCTCTGTATGAGTTTGAACGAGTTTGCTCGTCGGCCTTCCTTTTCGACAGGTACCTGGGTAGCCGTTACGTACAGCTAGTGCCGTTGACGTGCTTGTGGTTAAACCCAATGCCAGCATACTGTTGAATCTTTAGAGTCCCAAACAGAGGGTTTCCCTCCTTCGGGCGAAACGATGTAGAGGCCGTATGGTTTTACGGCAGGATTCGATCACATATGTACACTTGTGCACGCATGATGTTCGGGCGGATAATACTAGCGGGCTTTGGTTTAAGCTGGATCCTAATATTATATTTTTGGATTATTTTGTCTCTTTGTATTCGTATTTTTTGGAATACGAATACGGGTATGTATATACGATGAGGGGCATTCTTGTAATTGTATAAGATGCTTCTAGAAGAAGACACCTCATTGTTAGTGTATATGCCCTAGGGGCCATTATTGTATCATATTAGTTTGTATATTACTTAATGGAAGCTTGAGATATTCACAGTTATATAACAGTCTTGCTAATAATGGTAGTATGCTACTTGGTTTTATCTATCTTAATATGTGAGTATACGTATTGATAGAGCCCTTAGGATGGCAGTCACACTGGTGGGGGCTGGGTAGTCTACAAGCACATCCTTTTCCAGGTCCCTAGTCGTAGGATTATCGAGACAGGGCATCGCTACTCCGGAGTAGACTAGTGTGTACTCTTCTCATCCCAGTTGGGGAGATGGTCTATCCCACAGCCATCAGTACGTCGTACTGGAGATAGTATACATGTGCTCGTTGGGTTACGGGTACACCGGACAGGACTCGCAGGGAACTGTTGGTTGGTATTATACCCGTCGTCAGTTAACAGTTCCCAGGTGACATGAGTACAGCATAGTCCGCAGACTTTACACTGCTACTTCGCCTCGAGTGTGTCCCACTGTTTTTAGATTGCTACCCTACCATGGCTCAAAGGAGTCGTGCAAACAGGTAGCAGTTGAGTGCAGTCCCGACCACTTGGAGGCAGTGACGGTTAGACAGGATTCGTCTCTCCCGGTATTGGGAGTTGATATCGCGCTGTGTCAGAGAGCCATTACGCAAAGTCCCTAGCCAGGGCAACCGAGATTTACTGGTAGGTTCCAGTAGTTTCTCAAGGTGTAATGGGCTACGCTCCGACACGACTTATACCGCTATTAGGGGACTGACGCTTGCCGCACCCTAGGCCCGATATGCGATAGTCTTAGACGAACAGACCGGACTTTACGGAGATTGTCACATCAGGCTCAGTAGGAGTTCGGATGGGTTTCCTCATCGGCCTTCTTATGGACATCTACCTGGGGACCGTTACGTACAGCTAGTGCCGCTTGCGGTCTGTGGTTAAACCCACTGCCAGCGTAGTAGTCGAGTCTTTAGAGTCCCACACAGAGAGTTTCCCTGCTCCAGGCAAAACGATATAGAGGTCGTATGGTTTTACGACAAGGGTTCGGACGCATACGTGTGTTTACGCACGTACGACATTCAGACAGTTTTTACTAGTCGGCTTTGGTTTAAGCCAGATTCTAGTATCGGATTATTGGATTTATACAGTTTAAAGTTTATCTGTGTTTTCACAGATAGGAGGGGCGTTCTCGTAATTTTGCGGGAAGCTTCTAGAAGGATGGTGACTTGAGGGTTTAGGTGGCATTTGCATTTATTGATTTAGTGACTCATTTGTGTGATTCATCCATGGAGTTAATGCATCATTTATTGATCTAATGACTCATGAGATGAATCACTCATTTGAATCAATGAAGCATGGTTGTTAAATGATTTATTTTATTTATTTGATGAAAGATTATACTTCATATATTCAAATGAGTTCATTATTTCTTCTCATTCTCATGCTCACCTTCTCTCTCCTCAAGCTCTCTCTCTTCAAACCCTAATCCTCCCCTCTCATGTATTGAGATCAAGGATTAGATAGACTAATTAATCCATTACCTCACTCTATATCACCTAGGTGCTTTTGATTAGCAACTAAAGAAACCTAGTTACCTCAAGATTAGAGGTGAAGCTTGGAATAGAAGCTCTTGGTTGGATCATCTATTACGTAGAGGAGGCCGAGGAGGAGGTGGATAACGAAAAGACGAAGAACTAGATTCACTAGGTATAATCACTTCTCATAGTAGTTAACAACTCCTATGTATATGTTAGTTATAGTTTAGCAAAGATTCTTCGGTTAGTCGATGTTAACTCAAAGAACAAGATCGTTTTTCATATTTCCGCCTCCCCGCAACTCGTGGGGTGTTGCACATCGACTTACAGTGGTATCAGAGCCTCGCTAAACAATAATTAACTCATTAGCAAAATCGTAAGAATTTCGAACGCAAAATGAACCGGAAAAAACATCAAAATACTAAGTTTCTGTCGATTTTAAAACATGCCCTAAAAATTTTTCAGGGACCTCTAAAAATACCAGCAGGGAAATACAAGAACTCCGAAAAAAATTGGGTGCATGAATCGTCCAAACAGTCGCGGAACCGCGGCCGATCCCATCGATCCGCCGCGGATCCGCGGCCGAGTTGAAGCCGATTCACCCCAAATTTTCCCAGAACTCTTCTGTGATGTTTTTTGTCTTTTCTGGAATGTTTATTTTCTGCTCAAGTCTCAGGTGCACAGAGATGTTTTGGAGTAGAATCTAAAGTGTTTGCTCGATCGAAATTATACGAAGTTTGCTAATTAGATTATATCTGTGAATTGTATAATGTGTTCGTAAATCTCCCCTAACTGCTAGTATGTCGGTTGGCAGGGGGTTGCACATTTCTGTAATGATTTTACTGTTTGTGATTATGAACTTGATTGGATTGTTATGATGATTAGCCGGGGTTTGAGATGGGTTATTATATTCATTCATTCGATGTAATTGTAATATGTTGTAATATTATTTTGCGGGGCACATCCAGGTTGCGGTTGTAGCCACCGTTGTATTATTTCATTTTACTATTTTTGATCCTAGGATAGACCCAAGGTGGGGTGCACAAACTACCGGGTACTTTGAAGTGTTTAGTGGCCTACTCACGTTGTTGAGGGAGACCGCTTCACTTCGGGTACTTAGCGGGTAGTTTGCCGTACCCGTAGGGGTCTAGGGTGGGGTAATGGTTATTCATCACAACTGTGTAATCCGTCTTTCGTTGCAGGCTCAAAAGAAACGCGGATTGCTTGCATATCCAATAATGTTCATCTGTGATCTGGAATGCCTATTATTGCGTCTGACGAATGTACAATATCTATATATGATAACTATTTAGACGCCACTTATGTTTTACACCCGCGCTAGCCCAGGTCCCGCTCTGTCGTTAGTTAAGTAACCTAATGGGTGATGACGGGACCAGTGGCAAATGCGGATGGCATAAGAGGACGTTGTATTTTCGTTGTTTTCTGCAATGATAGGTTAATGATGGGACGCATTATTATTAATGCAATGAAAATAAACCAAAGTTGAATCATTGGAACAGTTTAAAAGAAACCACTCGGTTATTTTTAAAACAGAAGATATTTTTAATTGCGGAGCTTTAACCACTCTTTTTAAAAGCTATCAGGTTCCTTCGGTCATATCAAGTTCACTACGTTCACGGTTTCGCCAAAACCATTCGTAGCCCTCCGTCATTTCATTTGGGTATTCAGTAATATTCAAGCTATGTATTTTGACCTAACGCCAAGGCAAAGTGTTTGGTAGCTGCTGGGTATTCATTTGTTGCATAGATAGATGAGTTTGTTTGGGACAGTCGTATTATCATTTTGGCCGAACGTCAAGGATATGTACGGATGGGTTCAAATTAACAAGATAATGATGGGTAGAACTTGACATGTGACTTATGACATTTTGACCTAACGCCAAGGTCATAAGAGCATGGGGCAAAAATTTATATCGGGAATTTCTAAAGAAACTGAAATTTGCAAAGAGATGCATACCATTTGGAGTGTGATGAATGTTGGTAGGATTCCTTCAGCATTATCAGACGATGATATTTGGATCCCGATCCTACTGTGAGTATATGCTACTCATCAGGAAATTCGTCACTTAACGATCAATGCTATAAACCAAGTAGGTGCCGAGAAAGGTGTCAGTGGGGCTACGCCCCAAGAGAAAAGAGGTTATTTAATTAAGGAACTTCACGAAAGCGTTGGAAAACCTCCCTCGAAGTATCGACACTGGCCTGGCTGAATGGTTAAGCAAGTATTGTACGGTGAGAATAGTCCTGGCTAGTTCTTCCTTTTTGGTTTGAGGAGGGATTCGAGAAACAGTGGGAGCCATCCAGTTTAGATAAACTAAAAACCACTCTAAACTTGCAAGAGCATCATGCTAAAGTGTTCTCTCTCTCTCTCCTAATTGCAGCAACCCTGAAAATGACTGGACTTAAGTTACTATTAGAAAAAAATATACTGATAGGGCCAAACTATAAAGATTGGCTGCGGAATGTCAAAATGGGTTTGACTTATGACAGATTGGGGTATGTCCTCACCACTAAGGCATCTGCAGTCCCAGGTCCCAAATCCAGTAATGCGGATAAGGAAATCCGCAAAAACTGGGAGTTAGATTGCGCGAGGGCCAAGTGCATCGTGCTTGCCTCGATGAATAATGAACATCAGAGGAGGCACGAGGATATGGATCTAGATGCCATATTTCTCCATACAAAGGAATTTTATGGAGAGCAATCTCGTATAGCAAGATACAAGACCTCAAAGAACTTGTTTCGAGCGAGTTTGGCCGTCGGATCATCGGTAGGCGAACATGTCCTAAAGATGATTGGCTATATTGAAGAGCTCGCAGACCTTGGGACGACTTTGGATAATGAGCTCTATACAGACTTGATACTCCAGTCCCTTCCTTCCACCTACGCCCAGTTTATTCTGAATTTCAACATTCAAAGAAAAGAAGTTGAACTTCCAGAACTCCTTAACATGTTGAGGAGTGCAGAGGGCACCTTGCAGAAGGCAAGGGAAACACCCGCTATGTTTGTTAGCGGAGCTTCTTCTTCCGGGTCCAAGGCTAGGGCCAAAGGAAAGAAGAAGAAGGCCGCCACCAAACCTAGAGGAGGTGTTAGTAAGGTGGGAGCGAAGGGAAAGAAAAAGATTGCAGTGCTAGTAGTGGCCATGTAGGGTTCCTAGGCACACTAATGAGGTCTCACAAGGCATCAACCATGCCAAATTCAAAATTTTCCGGTGCCGAGAAACCCTAAACTAGATCGTTAACTAGAGAATAGGCGAAACTACAAGCTAGTAAACAACTTTACTGCTAAGTGAAAGAGACTACAACCTTTGTAGATCCGGTCCTCCACCTCTATAGCTCCGTGTTGACGTCCCTCCGCTGCGATCATCGGATCCCGGACTCTGGCGATGGTTTCGTCGGAGAAATGATCGGGGTAGGTCGTCGACTTCGATGCCGAAGATGATCTACGTCGAGGCAACTCAAGATCAAGCTCCAACTTCACCAAGTCATGAAACTTGTGAAGAAAACACCCTATACTTCTTGGCAAGTGGTAGAGAATGAAGAAATAGGAAGTGGGCTCACTTTAGAATTGGATTTCTCACTCTTTTTCTCAAGGCACCATTGAAGCTAGAATGGTTTCTTCTTCTTGAAGAAGAAGAAGAAGAAGAAGAAGAAGAAAAAGAATATGATAAGAATTATCAAATCAAATGATAAATCAAGTGAAGTTATCATAATGCAACCATGGTTGAGTGTAGAGAATAAACTATGGTTAAAGCAAATGGTTAGGGTTAAGAAAAGAAACAAAAATGGTCAAAGCTTTTCAAAGCTTCAAGAAGCTTCAAGATAAATCCAAAGAAAGCCACCATTTCATTTCTTGCCAAAAAGAATAAATAAATAAATGAATAAATAAATGAAACCCTAACCATTAACCTAATCATAGTTTAAAGCATACACACATCCAAGTTTGCATGTATCATCAAACATGATACAAACTTGTGCACAAAACTATATCATATATATATAATGTGCACATCAAGTGAGAAAATCCATCTTAAGTGAACCAATACTAGTTAATGCAAAGCAATATATCAAATATATAATTATGCATTAAATCATTAAATCAACGCTTGATTTAATGATCCGGTCATACTGCATATAATCGACTAATATTTAGTGTATCAATGTATCGAATCAACACTTGATTCGGTAACCCGGCTATATCTCATATAACCGTCCAATGATACAAATTGCGAGAATAGAATACAGTATCACATACTGGTATTATTCTCGGTCCCGCACATATCTCATATGCGCTCCTATTTCGTTTCGCTTGAGCCAGGAAACCTCTGTGTAGGACTCTAAAGACTCGTCAATACGCCGGCAGCAGATGATGATCATATCAAGCACCCACAAGCCGCAAGCGGTCTGCTAAACGTAACGGCCACCCGGGTATTGAGCGATCAGAAGATCAACGAGCAAGCCCGCTCACACTCCTGTGAATCCAACCAGTAACACTTACCGTACAGTCCGGTCTGTTCGTCAGATATGTCGCATATCTCGCCTAGAGGTGGTAAACGTCAGACCCCAATAGCTCGATAAGCCGTGTCGACATGAGGTCTATAACAGTTCGAGAAACTACTGGTAACACTTACCAGTAAATCTCAGCAACCCTGGCCAGGGATTTCCGGTTATAGCCAATCGAACACAGCGCAACATCAACTCCCTATACCGGGAGAGACGAATCCCCTCCTATCGCTCATTGCCTCTATGTGATTCCGGACTGTACCCAAAAACCACCGTTTTGCACGCCCTCTTGGACGTGGTAAGGTGGAAATCAAAGCACAGTGGGAACCACACAAGACTCTATGACGATCTCGGGTCTACAGACTAACCTGTACCAGTGTCACCAGAGAACTGCCATCTGACGTAAGGTATAATACCATCTGGGAGTTCTCGGCGAGTCCGTCCAGTGTACCCAGTCTCCACTGAGCACCCGTATATCATCTCTGATGTCAAACACCAATGGATATGGGATCATCCATCGCCCATCTGTATGGGTCGAGAAGATATACGCTAGTCTACTCTGGTATATCGATGCCCCGTCTCGATACACCCACGACTAGGGACTTTGAAGGCGTCCCCACTAGTATGATCCGCATCATAGTCCAGGTAGTCAAGTACACATCCTAAGGGCTTTACCAACATGTAACAGAGAGAAAATCAGTGTACACATTAAGGTAAAGAGCAACCAGATAGCATACTATCATGTCGAGCAAGAAAGTCCTCCCTATATATGTCCCAGCATCCACTACAATATACATCCTATGTACAGTAATGTCCTCTAGGGCATACATATAACTAACAGGCCAAGGATGAGTGCTTCCATTGTCATAGAAAAGGGTACTGGAAGAAAGATTGCAAGGCGTGGAACGCCAAGAACCAGGAACCGAAGCAGGCTGTGGCTTCGACTTCAGGTGTGTTTGTAATTGAGAATTGTCTGTCAATCAACTCTACTTCCTGGGTATTGGATACCGGATCAGGATCTCATATATGCAATTCATTGCAGGCACTGAGAAACCGTAGAGTACTGAAGGATGGTGATATGACCCTAAAGGTTGCTAACGGAGCTAGCGTGGGAGCTGTGTCCGTCGGGGATTATCACCTGGGATTGACGAGTGGACATATTTTGGTTTTACATAACTGTTTTTGTGTACCTAGCTTAACGTGTAATGTAATATCAGTTTCCTTGTTATCAAATAAAGGTTATGATTTCACGTTTGTAAGTGATGTTGTTAACATCCACCTTAATCATAGTTTGATTGGGTCCGGTACACTGAATAACGGTATATATATCTTAAACCAACTACAAATTTTCAATGTCCAGAACACACTAAAAAGAAAGTCTCCAGATTTAAATAAAGCTTTCTTATGGCATTGTAGACTTGGTTACATCAATGAGACAAGGTTAACTAAGTTACATAGAGAAGGATATTTGGACTCGTTCGAATATCAAACTTATGCCTTGTGAATCATGTCTCAAAGGAAAGATGACAAAAACTCCATTCACTGGACATGAAGTAAGAGCGAGCGAGCTTTTAGGACTCATACACAGCGATGTATGTGGTCCAATGTCTACACATGCAAGAGGTGGTTTTTCCTATTTCATTACTTTTACGGATGATTACTCTAGGTACGGATTCATTTTTCTGATGAAACATAAATCCAAGAATTTTGAGAAATTCCAAGAGTATAAGAATGAAGTAGAAAACCAAACCGGCAAAAGTATCAAGACACTAAGATCTGATCGAGGTGGTGAATACTTAAGTGCCGAGTTCCTAGGTTACCTAAAAGAGAAAGGAATTCTCTCTCAGCTTACTCCTCCATACACTCCACAGCATAACGGTGTATCGGAGAGACGGAATCGAACCCTATTGGATATGGTATGTTCCATGATGAGTAATGCTGAGTTACCACGATCTTTCTTGGGTTATGCGCTAGAATTAGTAGCATATCTATTGAACATAGTTCCTACCAAAACTGTGCCTACCACGCCATATCAGATGTGGAGTGGGAAGAAACCCTATCTTCAGTATCTGAAGATATGGGGATGTCCTGCTTTTGTTAAAATGCAGCATGTGGACAAGCTCGAGGCACGATCAGTACTGTGTAAGTTTGTAGGATATCCAAAGAACTCCAGGGGGTATCTATTCTATTACGCAGAGGAACAAAAGGTTTTTGGTTCTCGTAATGCCCATTTTCTAGAACATCAGTTTTTAGAAAAGGAAACAAGTGGGAGCGAAATAGAACTGGAAGAAATTCCAGAAACACAAACTACTACTGAAAGTTTGGTAGAACCAGTAGTTCAAGAAGAACAGGACATTCCCGCACCCCTCCGTAGGAGTAGTAGGCCGTCTCATCCGCCTGAGAGATACTACGGTTTTCTCATAGATGGAGATGGAGAGGATTGCATCATTGATGATGATGAACCTACTAGCTTCCAGCAGGCCATCCAGAGCGGTGACTCGGTACGATGGCTAGATGCAATGCAGACCGTAATGGAGTCCATGTACACCAACAAAGTATGGACTTTGGACTTTGCTCCAGATGGGGTAAAACCCATAGGATGCAAATGGATCTTCAAGAAAAAGATTGGTGTAGATGGACAGGTGGAAACCTATAAGGCTAGACTTGTTGCAAAGGGTTTTCGTCAAAGACCTGGTTTGTACTATGACGAAACTTTTTCTCTCCAGTGGCTATGCTCAAATCCATTCGGGTCCTTCTTGCTATTGCTGCCTTCCATGATTATGAAATCTGGCAGATGGACGTAAAGACGGCTTTTCTAAATGGTAATTTAGAAGACTGCGTCTATATGGATCAGCCAGAAGGTTTCAATCAGAGTGGGAGCAGCGGGAAAGTTTGCAAGTTGCTTAAGTCCATTTATGGACTGAAGCAGGCATCGCGGAGTTGGAACATCTGTTTTGATGAAACAGTCAAAGAATATGACTTTATCAAAAATCCAGATGAACCATGTATATATAGTAAAGTTGTAGCACGAACTGTCGTATTCCTCGTATTATACATGGATGACATTCTAATGATAGGAAATGACATTCTTATGCTACAATCTGTCAAAGGATTCTTGTCACACAGGTTCTCCATGAAAGACCTGGGTGATGCCTCTTACATTCTGGGGATCCGGATCTATCGTGATAGATCCAAAAGGATGTTGGGACTTTCGCAGTCCACGTATATCAATACTATACTGAAAGGATTCAGTATGGAAGATTCTAAGCTCGGTAATCTACCGGCTTGTCACGGAATCACCTTCTCCAAAGAGATGTCTCCCAAAACTGATTTGGAAAGGGAACGCATGTCTATTATACCCTACGCTTCTGCGGTAGGCTCTATAATATATGCGATATTGTGCACTAGACCAGATATAGCTTACGGACTGAGCGTGGTAAGCCGGTATCAGTCAGACCCAGGGGAGAAGCACTGGAAAGCAGTGAAGAACATTCTCAAGTACCTGAGAAGGACTAAGGAGTTGTTCTTGGTTTATGGCGGAAAAGACCTCAAGATGGAGGCCTTTGCTGATTCCGGCTTCCAGAGTGATAAGGACAATTCCAAGTCCATGTAAGGTTATGTCTTTACCCTCAATGGATGGGCGGTGTGCTGGAAGAGTTCTAAGCAGGACACCGTTGCTGACTCGACGATGGAAGCGGAGTATATTGCTGCTTGCGATGCCGCAAAAGAAGCGGTCTTGATGAAGAAGTTCCTAACAGAACTTCAGGTGGTTCCTACCATTGTTGATCGAATACCTCTGTATTGCGACAACAACGGAGCTATAGCTTTAGTGAAGGAACCAAGGTCCCATCAGAAGTCCAGACACATCTTAAGGCGGTATCACCTGATCAAGGAGATCATAGATCGCCAGGAGATCGAGGTCCGGAGATTTGCTACTGAAAAGAACATTGCAGATCCATTCACAAAAGCCCTACCTCAGATTCAGTTCGAGAGGTGATTGAAATGAATTTCTCGATTGGATGTAAAAGCAAGTATCGAATCAATTGTTTCCCGATAACGGTTTCATTTGATCGATAACAGTATCTTGTATTGGTATTTAGAAAATTGTATAAAGAAATCACAACCAAAGAATTATATTTGACCGCAATCAATTACGGTGTCAGTTGTAGATCGTAAGCGAGTGCGGATCGTCCACAGGGATTGTGCGATTCGTTTTTATATTTAATTTGTTTGAATTGAAAAGTTAATCGAAAAGAAAAGAAAACAAGATTCAAGATTTTATCGATTGATTCAGGTGTCACTAATCTAATCAAGAATCAAGAAATGATAAACAATCGAGAATCGGGTTTCGATGATATTTCCAACCAAAATGTCAAGAATCTAAATGAGGCTCGTAGGAATCGATCGGATCTATAGACGTGATGTAATCTCAAGATTTCGTGTTCTTGTCCTTCGAAGGATTGATACTAGATCGATGATGATCGATGAGAGTTAGGGCTTTCTTGATGAAACTAGGGTTTCATCGTTTAACCCTTGTTCTTTCATCGATATCATTCACATTCTAACCTCTAACAATTTCAAGAAACGATCGTAACTCCCCAATATCGAGCGATATCAATCAAGAAAGCATCGCAACGAATTGGGTCGTCGATTCTTGAACTTGCTAGGGTTTACAAAACTCGTAGGATTCAAGAATCGATTTAAGATATATTACATCATCATTCTATTGATCGTCTCGACTCCTCGACGAGCGGAGTATTACTCAAACATCACAACAAGAATTATAACTAGAAATTTAGATTGACTCATGATGTAAGAATTTAAAGAGAACAAGATAAAAGAATATCACCTTTTATTTATATCAACAATTTGATTACAGTCGCTCAAGAACTACAAGAGGAAGAACTAAATTGCTGAATTGGCGTCGCTCGGCTCCGTGAGTCGTGGATCGGCTTGGACCACTTGCTCCGTTGAAGATCGGCTCGGCTCATAAAAGGTTGCAAGGCTTCTTGCTTGATGGGTACTCGGGATCTTGGTTTTTTATTGGAATTAGGGTTAGGGTTTCACACAAATCCTCTCACTAGACTTGTGGAAGAAGAAGATGAAGAAAGAGAGTGAATGGATCTAAATTGGCTAAAATCAACTAATCAAAAGATCAAGTCCCTTTTACAAGTGAGCCTAGGGTCTTATTTATAGATCTCCCAAACCCTAAGTCTTTGAGTTCCCTCCAAAAGTTTGTTGAAAGACTTCTAGAAAGAGTTTGTTAGGCTTAGCTTAGGGTTTAAGAAGAAGTTTCTAGAATGATAGGCTAGTTTAGTGTAGATCCCAAAGTTCGCTGATCTGGCAGAAGTCTCTGGAGTCTTCTGGAGTTTGAAGTATATGAGCTGAATGTGGGCCAGAGTGAAGCATTTTGCAGCAAAAATTTATGGCTGACGTGGCAATACGGCCGCGGAACCGCGGCGCAAGTAGGCTCCTACCGCGGATCCGCGGCTGTCTGTGGGGCTTGGGCCTTAGGCTTCCTGGTATGGTCTTGGAACAACATTTGTAGATTAATCTGATGTGTTGATTTGTATTTTCCCTTTTGGATTTATACCAGATCTGAAATCATTGAGTTGGCGTAACGTTTTAGCTGTACCCTGTAAGTTTTGGCCTTTCTGCTGGATTTTCCTGCACAGATCTCAAAGCAAGTGTTGCGCAGATGTAGGGATGATGCGATGCCATGAAATGTAGTCAATTTCCTTTATAGTGCCGGTTTTAGAGTCTAACACATGTAATCTGATATTTTGCGACAGTTTTGCTAATATGTGAATTATGAATGCCGAACACTTCTATATGAATGCAAATGATGAGGAAATTGCCGTGTTAAAAATACAATATTTTCGACTAATCAAGAGGCTACTCGAGATCATCGGTCTTCGATATGCCAGTACATGGTCCTAATGCAAGTGGGAGATTGTTAGTGTATATACCGTAGGGGCCATTATTATATCATACAAGTTTGTATATTACTTAATAGAAGGTTGGGATATTCACAGTTATATAACGGTCTTGCTAAACATGGTAGTATGCTACTTGGTTTTATCTATCTTAATATATGAGTATACGTATTGATAGAGCCCTTAGGATCTTTCTTGACTACCAGCATTGTGATTGCAGTTACACTAATGGGGCTGGGTAGTCTACAAGCACATCCTTTTCCAGGTCCCTAGTCGTAGGATTATCAAGACAGGGCATCGATACTCCGGAGTAGACTAGTGTGTACGCTTCTCATCCTAGTTGGGGAATGGTCTGTCCCACAGCCATCAGTACGTCGTACTGGAGATAGTATACAGGTGCTCGTTGGGTTACAAGTACACCGGACAGGACTCGCAGGGAACTGTTGGTTGGTATTATACCCGTCGTCAGTCAACAGTTCCCAGGTGACATGAGTACAGCATGTTAGTGTATATGCCCTAGAGGCCATTACTGTATCATACTAGTATGTATATTACTTGATGGAAGCTTGGGATATTCACAGTTGTACAGACAATCTTGATCGATATAGTAGTATGCTACTTGGTTTGTCTCTGCTTTAATGTGTACATGTGTGTTTCTTTTTTATATCACCTATATGCATTAGTAGAGCCCTTAGGATCTTTGCTTGATTACCGGCGTTGTGATGGCGATCACACTCATGGGGGCTGGGTAATCCACAAGCACATCCTTATTCACATCCCTAGTTGTGGGATTATCGAGACAGGGCATCGATACTCCGGAGTAGACTAGCGTATGCGCTTCTCATCCCAGCACGGGAGACGGTCTGTCCCACAGCCGTCAGTACGTCGTACTTGAGATAGTATGCGGGTGCTCGTTAGGTTACGAGTACACTAGACAGGACTCGTCGGGAACTGATGGTTGGTATTATACCTATCGTCAGTTATCAGTTTCCAGGTGACATGAGTACAGCTTAGTCCGCTAACTTGACACTGTCACTTCGCCTTGAGTGTGTTCCCACTGTTCTTTGATTACTACCCTACCACGGCTCTACTGAGTCGTGCAAACAGGTAGTAGTTGGGTGCAGTCCCGAAGCACTTGGAGACAGTGACGGTTAGACAGGACTCGTCTCTCCCGGTATTGGGGGTTGACATCGCGCTGTGTCTAGGAGAGCCATTACACAAGTAGTCCCTGGCCAGGGCAAGCGAGATATACTGATAGGTTTCTAGTGTTATCTCAGGGTGTTCTGGGCTTCACTCCGACACGACTTGTACCTCTATTAGGGGACTGACGTTTACCGCCCCCTAAGCCTTCCATGCGATGTATCAGACGAACAGACCGGACTGTACGGAGATTGTCACATACAGGCTCAGTAGGAGTTCGGATGGGTTTACCTCATCGGCCTTCTTATCGACATCTACCTGGGGACCGTTACGTACAGCTAGTGCCGCTTGCGGTCTATGGTTAAACCCATTGCCAGCGTAGTTTCGAGTCTTTAGAGTCCCACACAGAGAGTTTCCCTGCACTGAGCGAAACGTGTAGAGGCCGTATGGTTTTACGGCAGGGCTGCGATCACTTACGTACACTTGTATGCGTGTGGTGTTCGGGCAGGCAATACTAGTGGGCTTTGGTTTAAGCCGGATCTTAGTATTGCACGGATGGATTTGTTTTTGTCTTCTGCGCATCCGCATTCTACGGAATGTGGATGCAGGTGTGTATGCACAGTTTTCCGGAGCGATGAAGGAGGAGGTGCCTCATTAGGGTTTTGGCAATTCGTTTGGTCGAAACCATTATGAGCCGCGGGCATCATTTACTAATCCTTTTAGTGATAATTTTATGATGGCTAATTGCATTGACCATTTGACTACCATGACCTCTCTTGACTTTGTTGACCAGTTGACCGTGTTGACCATTGACCTTCAAGAGAGGTCTACACTCTTCTTTTCATTTTCATTTTCTTTTTGATTATGATAATGGTCATTTCAATTTAGCCATCAACTTTATCTTGATAGGATTGGTAATGATGGTTTAGTGCATTATTGAACCATAGTTCATTTTCTTGAGCTCATAATTCTTTTCTCATTCTCTCTCTTGCTCTTTCTCATGAGAAGAAAAGAAATGCACCATGGTTGCTAGCTCCTCCTTCTATCTCCTCTTGATTCATCTTTTGATCTCATGTGTTGAGAGATAAAGATCCCACAAAGACAAAACCATCCCTCTACCACTTCTACATAACCTAGGGCTTCTAGACTAGCAATCTCTTTGCCCTAGTTACCTCGGCTCGAGGTGGAGCTCGGTGTACATCTCTCGGGTGGATCGTCTTCGACTCAAGGAGGCCGCGGAGGTGACCAAAGTCCGGATCAACCCTCGGAGCAAGCAAGGAGAAGAACAACAAGAAGAGAAGGAGTTCAAGTTGAGGTATAACCCCTAACCGAGTAGATAAATCTCTAGTTAGGACGCTAGTGTGTTGTTTAGCAAAGATCCGGCTTTTACGGTCCATGTTACCAAGTCTAGAAAAATTTTTGTTTTACCGTTTCCGCAACCCCGAAAGTACCGGGAGAGGTAACGTGGACCTAACACAGCATAGTCCGCAGACTTGACACTGCTACTTCGCCTCGAGTGTGTCCCACTGTTCTTAGATTGCTACCCTACCACGGCTTGATTGAGTGATTTAGCGTGCTTGCGCTTTCTAAAAGATAGATCAAAAATATTTGTAACCGCAATCAAGAACGGCGTCGCTTTGCAGCTAGCCGGTGAGTACGGGTCGGTCCACAGGGATGTTGTGAATCTCCGATTCGTTCTTACGAGTTAATTCCGAAGGGCGTTCGGATTGATTATTAAATCTAAAAATCTAATTAACCTAGGGCAATTATCTAGATCTATTCTTGCTAGGGTTAGGTTTAGGGATGGTTTGGAAATGCAATTAAATCTCGACGCTTTCTATACCCGAATGAAGATCTGTGAGGAGTTATGGTAATTATCAATTAAGGGGATTAGATCCATTCGGGAAGGTGTTCCTTCCTCTAGGTTCTTGTCCTTCCTTTAGAGATCCTTACCCTAACCTCCATGGAAAATGCGCGCAACCGGGCTTTTACACTACGGTGTCATCGTTACCTCGAGGGGGAGGATGCCGTAGGGCGCGGTGCGCGCGCGTATGCATGGAGTCCTATTGTAAATATTTGGTGGGTAAGAAAGGGATGAGAGATCTCATCTCTCAAAATCCTTCCCCAAAGCTAAACCCTAAACAAGTTCCTGGGGCATGAAATTAAATCTACCTAGGGCAAAGAATTGAAATCTAAACTAGGGCGAGAAATTAAATTTACTTACAGATGCATCCCTCCAATCATCCATGCAGGGTTGTCAGATCTGAATTTCTGAATGGAAAAGAAACACCGATGCTCTCCAAAAGAATTTTGTATTTTATTAAAAGGAGGCATAAAGAGTTACAATGATTAGAGTTCCTATTTATAAAGAATAGGAAACCCTAGGGTTACATTTGACCAGCATGTCTACAATTACAAGAATAGCCCTATAAAGACCAGTCAACGCCGCCATGGAATTATGGTAAAAACCATTTTGCATTTGGGCCCTATATGGCCGCGGAACCGCGGTCCCATCCTTGGTTTGGCCGCGGTTCCGCGGCCAAATTATGGATTTGGGCTCTGGGCTTTTTGGGTACTGATCTCTGGATCTGTGATCTTCTTAATTCCTTAATACTTTTCTCATTGGGCTTCTAGGTTGGTTCCAGATCTCTAGTGAACAAGTTGTAGTGAACTTTAAACCTTCGCTTTGAGTCGATATCTTGAATCTTGCTTTGTGAACTGTTTCTTATGTAGGCTTGATCAAGATCTTCTGTTCATTGGTTAGAGTCCACTTTTTCATCGTCTTTATATCGTTTTCACTGTTTTCTGTCCAAGAACCTGTAATCTGTAACATGTAGCAGACATTCGTCAAAAGCACCCGTTTATTTATAAAATATATAAGAATGGGGAATATAATAATGCAATATTCTGGTGTGAACAAATACCCCCAAACTTATCTTTTGCTCGTCCTCGAGCAAACTTATTTTTATTCACTAAAATCCTAACCGCACTTTCGCAGGGAAACGCGATTGCACTGAGCACGTGCAACAAGCCGTTAAACCTCTAGGTGTCCCTAGTAGGAGGACTGTTGTCTCCTGAGGGTTTTCAGCGGATTACACCCACAAAATCCTATCAACTCGGCCCATTGACTTTTGTTCTCCAATTAGGTTTTCTAACAAGGAATTCTATTATCTTTTGACTCACAAATTATCCACCCACATTTTTCACACTTCCTCATTATTTAACTTAAGATTATATATGTTATGTAGACCTACTTAGCTTTCGGCATCTCTTAAGTTTTCCTTCTAAAGTTCCATCTCCACTTAGGAATTTCTATCAACTCTATTAAAGATACAAGTTCTATTCTTCATTCCTTTCTCTTATCTAAACTCTAATCACATATCCCTATGTGTGTGTAAATATCACCTCTACACTTGGAAATTCAAATCAAGCAATCGTACTCTCGTCCATTGTCCAAAGCACTTATTAATTAGTGAATTTTTAAATGAAATTTTCTTACACATCCTTCATGCGATCGTTAATACTTCTTGAGGTACCAACAACCGATTACAAGATGCATTAGCACTTTAAAGCGTACTTCCTAGTTTTGCAACACCCAAGGCTTTAGCAGTGACTCCCAAACCAGTTGGTCTAAGGCACTAGGTGATAAGGCACCCTCGCTAAATATTTTTCTATATATTTTTTTACAGCCTTAAGTAATCACAAAAACCAGTGTCCATTTTGTTTTCTTTATTCACTTTTTTTTCTTTTATTTTCATTGTACTAAGGACTTTAGATAAGAGCATTTCAAGGTCTCTTCTACTATTCCAAGTTTCAAGGTGCGTGATCGTGCAAATTGTAGGGTATACATTTTCAGAATTTAGATTTAAGCTAGGAACTATTTTTCAAACTTATACTCTAATAAGAACATCAATACTTTTCCTTCGTTTCGACTTAGCCCAAGAATTGAACCCAAAATTTGCCTATTTCTAAATAAACTACAAGGCATATACTTTCTACCGTTAAACTTTAAGGAATGTTATTTTTAGGGCTTTTAATTCACTAAGTCTAAGATCTAGTTGTTCCTAGCCAGTTAACTTATTTGTCAAACTCAAGTCAATTAGCCAAAATTGAATACAATAATTTTTATAATTTTTGAAATTTTTTCAATTTTTATGGGTTTTCAAATAAGTGTGCAAATGCAAAAATATGTACAAATGAATGCGAAGGAAGAAGACGTACCGAGCATACCCCCAAACTTGAACTTGACAATGTCCTCACTGTCATACTGAACCAAGAGGGTCAAAATGTCGGCACTCCCCTGTTTATTTATTTACAATTTTTTTTGTTTTTATTTTTTTGAATTTTTTTATTATTATAAAAAGAAAACAAGAAAAATAGATGTACATATATACAAAGGCCCCCCCCCAAACTTAAGCTTGGCCTTACACAAGCCAAAGGTTAGCACCAACCATTCAAAAATCTTATCGTGGTAATGGTATAGTTGGTGCAAGAAAATGAGAAACACGCGAGACCGTGTGGAAAGAAGAATGGAAGAATATGGTCTCGGTGGGGGAGAAGAAGGGCGGAAAGGAGAAAGAAGGGTCGAGCGAACTTGAGGGTGTAAATCGAGTGAATAAATTAGCGCAACATGTGATGATCGATATGTTATAAGCGATTGCGCTAACCTATCAACCCGTCGGGAAATGGGGTCAAATCCCTCAAGATTCGCAAGAAAACATGGGTACGCCGAACTTGGTATAGGAGATGAAAGCGTAACGGTCTCTTGTTCGGTCTGAACAATGGGAAAAACGAAAGGGAGTGAATTATGGATAGTATCTTTCTCACCGTAGTAAACTGTTTCGAACTTGAAAGATTCCATTAATGGTTCGAAACTACTATAATCAATCGAGTCTGATAGCTCATCTGAAAATGTAAAGGACTCAAACTCGAGCGGTGAGTCATCAGCATCGTCCAAAAAAATGAAACACTCGTAGTTGTTATCGTCTGTGAGAATTGTGTCAGATTCAAAGGAAAAGGTTTCAAGCTCACAGTCTTCAAGCGGGGTCGGAACGATGGGAAGGAGGGAGGGTGATATATCAGTCAAAGGTTCAGGAGGATGAATTGGAAAATCAGACACATCAAACAAAAATGATTCAACCTCAATATTATCCTCAAGACTCTCCTCAATACTATCCTCAATATTTAACTCATCCATGCTGTTATCATCAACATCAAGACGCATATGAGATTCGGAAGTAACATTTAATAACTCAGGATGATGATTTGAATATAAAATTTTAATTAAATCGACAGGTTCATCATCCGAAATATTCCCGGCGTCTATATCCTCAATCAAGTGAAAATCAATTTCTTTAGGCACCTCATCAAAAGCATGGATATCTATCGATTTAGGTTCTAGAGTGGATGTGTAAAGGTCAAACGGATTAGGTGCGGTTTCACTCGAAAGGGGTTCTTCACAATTTGGCAAATCAAGCACTACAAAATCACACAACTCATTTTTATTTTCAACAGGTGAACTATTTAGGGCAATCGATGGAAAACAGGAGTTGTGGGCTTCAATTGGGTAAGGGTAGGTTTGATTTGAAAATCCTCTCTCATTCTCACTCTGTCCAACCGCCTCCTTATACATTGAAAAATTTGGAGCTAGCGGAAAACTAGCTACCGGTTCAGCAGGTTGCATAAGGGCGGCCACGGACGCTTCCACATTCCTAGTCATTTTATTTGTTGCTGTTATATAAGCTTCCAACGACTCTTCCAAACTAGACTTAGGTGGTGAGGGGGTTTCGGTAAAAGATTCGAAATGGTGTGGATATGCAAAACTCCCAACATGCTGTGTAGAAACAGTGTCTAGTGAAGGTAGGAAAGTCGGGTAGGACTGGTAGGAAGTGGATGGTAGGACAGGGGTAGGGTCAACATAGGGATAAAAAGGTGAATAGTCGTGTGGATCCCTAGAACTAAATGAGTGGAGAGGGGTGGAAGATCGGCTGCGAGATTGAGCAATATGCTCAGCAATGGACATCGGCTTAGAAGTTACAGCAGGACTTGGAAAAGTGGTGTCAACATATGGAGGTGGTGAAGGTTGACTTGGTTGACACAAGGTGGGTTGAAAAGTCAAACTGTTTCTCCTAGACGCCTCTATGTGATCTTTCAAAGATATTTTTGGCAAGGAGGGATCGTCTTTAAATTGACCGAACAAATTAACGTACGATGCAAAATTAGGTTCGGGATACCAAAGTTTGGCTAATGATTTATTATGTGGGGTACCCATGTTGTAAGAAAGGGTGAAAAGAAAGAAGGTTTGTGGTGGTGCAAGGATCTATTTGCGGCCAAAATTTTTGCAAGTTTCAAATAAAATTTGTCCTTTTTATTTTTATTCAATTTCTCTTTATTTGGAAAAATTTTGTTGTAAAAAGATTTTAGAGAAAAGATATGCAACAACAAAATATTACTTGCAATCAATTTTATATCAAGCGGGGCCCAAAAATCCTGCACAAAATTTTTATATGGAAGGGAATATATTTTTAAAGTGCACAAAATCTTGCAGGCATTTTTCAGAAAATTTATTAAGAATTACAGAGGGGGAACAGAGAGAAGCTTACAGAGCAAAGTTGGTCAGATGATGTCACTATTCCACCGCCCTTCCGCGGAAAAACGTGGCTCCCACCGCGATTTCGCGGTCACATTAACTGCACAGTGACCCAGAAATTTTATAGTGCGACGAATCGACAAGATGGTCGCGGTTCTGCGGCCTAAGGTGGGTTTTGGCCGCGGAATCGTGGCGGTTTGTTGGATTTGGGTCTCCAAAATTTTTGTGCTCTTATGTTGTTTAAAATCCCTTCTGTTCCTGTAAGTCCACGTTGCGACCCCCGGTTCTTACGGGGAGGCGGAAACGGTATAAAAATCAAGTTTTTAGCGCATGGGGCAACATGGACTAACAAAGTCGGGATCTTTTCCTAAACTAAAACTAGCAAACAAGCTAAAGAGAGTTAGCTACTCGGAAAGATGGTTATACCTAAACTTGAACTCCTTCTTCTTCAAACTTTGTAGAGGTTGATGGTTCTCTTCTCGTCGCCTTCTTCCGTCGAAGATGGATCCACCTGAGGGTTTAACCTTCGGGCTCTTTCTCGAACTTTGAGTGAACTAGAATCTCCGGCTTGCTAAACCCTTGATCCTAGAGTGAGTAGAGAGTGTCTAAGGGGTGCTTTTCTTTTAAGGAGAGGGATTCTCAACACATGAGAAGGATTCTCCTTTGGCTAGAGGAAGAAGAAGATGAAGTGAGGAGAGAGAATGATTATGATAGAATGAGCTCTTTTCTTTTGCAACCATAACTAAAAGAAAAGGAATTATCTAATTAATAATAGTAATTGAAATGAGAATAGTTGATGGTTGTTTTGGAATGACCACTATCATACTTTCAATAAATGAGTGTAAGCAAGAATCAAGGAGTATCCTTTCAAAGCATGATGGTGGTCAACATTCAACCATGGTCAACAAGTCAACCATGGTCAACAAGTCAACAAAATCAGCCATAACAATATTTCATTTAATTACTATTATTAATTGATATTTCATAAATCTATTAGGGTTTGGAAAATGACGACTGTCAATTGTGCATATGCACCCGTTCCGAAACCCTAATGAAATACCTCATCCTCCGCCTCAAGCAACTGTGCATACACACCTGCATTCTCGTTCCGAGGAACAAGAATACCAAGATATAAAAGCAACCCCAAAACATATACCAGTATCTGGCTCAAACCAGAGCCCGCCAGTATAATCCGTCCGGACTCCAAACGTGCACAAGTGCGCGGATGAGAACGAACCCTGCCGCAAAACCATGCGACCTCTACTCTGTTTTGCCCAGAGGCGAATACCCTCTGTGTGGGACTCTAAAGACTCGACACTACGCTGGCAGTGGGTTTAACCACAGACCGCAAGCGGCACTAGCTGTGCGTAACGGTCCCCAGGTAGATGCCGACAAGAAGGCTGACGAGGTGAACCCCATCTGAACTCCTACTGAGTCTGAATGTGACATTCTCCGTACAGTCCGGTCTGTTCGTCTGATACATCGCATGTCGGGCCTAGGGGGCGGTAAAACGTCAGTCCCCCAATAGCGGTACAAGTCGTGTTGGAGTGAAGCCCAAAACACCCTGAGATAACACTGGAAGCCTACCAGTATATCTCGCTTGCCCTGGCCAGGGACTACTCGTGTAATGGCTCTCCTAGACACTGCGCGATGTCAACCCCCAATACCGGGAGAGACGAATCCTGTCTAACCGTCACTGCCTCCAAGTGCTTCGGGACCGCACCCAACCACTACCTGTTTGCACGACTCCTTTGAGCCGTGGTAGGGTAGTGATCAAAGTGCAGTGGGAACACACTCGAGGCGAAGTGCCAGTGTCAAGTCAGCGGACTAAGCTGTACTCATGTCACCTGGGAACTGATAACTGACGATAGGTATAATACCAACCTGTCAGTTCCCGACGAGTCCTGTCCAGTGTACTCGTAACCTAACGAGCACCCGTATACTATCTCCAGTACGACGTACTGATGGCTGTGGGACAGACCATCTCCCACACTGGGATGAGAAGCGCATACGCTAGTCTACTCCGGAGTATCGATGCCCTGTCTCGATAGTCCTGCGACTAGGGACCTGTATAAGGATGTGCTTATAGATTACCCAGCCCCACTAGTGTGACTGCCATCACAACGCTGGTAATCAAGCAAAGATCCTAAAGGCTCCACTAATGCGTATAAGTGATATCGCAAAATAAACACATGTACACATTGAAGTAGAAACAAACCAAGTAGCATACTACTATATTGAGCAAGATTGTTTATACAAGGTGAATATCCCAAGCTTCCATTAAGTAATATACAAACTAGTATGATACAGTAATGGCCTCTAGGGCATATACACTAACAATCTCCCACTTGCACTAAGGCCATGTACTGGCGTATCGAAGACCTATCATCTCGATCAGCCGCTCGAACTGAGTCTGGGGTAGGGCCTTGGTGAATGGATCTGCAGTGTTTTCTTCTGAAACAACCCTCCGAACCTCGATCTCCTTGCGATCCACGATCTCCCTGATCAGGTGATACCGCCTCAAGATGTGCCTGTATCTCTGATGGGACCTGGGTTCCTTCGCTAAAGCTATAGCCCCGTTGTTGTCGCAATACAGAGGTATTGGGTCAACAATGGACGGAACCACCTGAAGTTCTTTTAAGAACTTCCTCATCCAGACAGCTTCTTTTGCGGCATCAGATGCAGCGATGTATTCCGCTTCCATCGTCGAGTCTGCAACGGTTTCCTGTTTGGAACTCTTCCAACACACCGCCCCTCCATTGAGGGTAAAGACAAAACCCGACATGGACTTGGAATCGTCCTTGTCACTCTGGAAGCTGGAGTCAGCAAAGGCCTCGATCTGGAGGTCTTTTCCGCCATACACCAAGAACATCTCCTTAGTCCTTCTCAGGTACTTGAGAATGTTCTTTACCGCTATCCAGTGTTTCTCCCCAGGGTTTGACTGATACCTGCTTACCACACTCAGTGCATAAGCTACATCCGGTCTGGTACACAACATCGCATACATTATAGAGCCTACCGCAGAAGCGTAGGGTATAATAGACATGCGATCCCTCTCCAAATCAGTCTTGGGGGACATCTCTTTAGAGAGGGTGATTCCGTGACAAGCCAGTAGATTACCGCGCTTGGAATCTTCCATACTGAATCTTTTCAGTACGGTGTCGATGTACCTGGACTGTGAAAGTCCTAATATCCTCTTGGATCTATCACGATGGATCCGGATCCCCAGGATGTATGAGGCATCACCCAGGTCTTTCATGGAGAACCTGTGTGACAAGAAACCCTTGACAGATTGTAGCATAGGAATGTCATTTCCTATTAAGAGAATGTCATCCACGTATAAAACAAGGAATACTACAGTTCTCGCTACAAATCTACTATAGATGCATGGTTCATCTGGATTTTTGATAAAGTCAAATTCCTTGACCGTCTCATCAAAACAGATGTTCCAACTCCGCGATGCCTGCTTTAGTCCATAGATGGACTTAAGCAACTTGCACACCTTTCCGCTGCTCCCACTCTGAATGAAACCCTCTGGCTGATCCATATAGACACACTCCTCTAAATTTCCATTTAGAAAAGCGGTTTTTACGTCCATCTGCCAAATCTCATAATCGTGGAAGGCAGCAATGGCAAGAAGGATCCGAATGGATTTCAGCATAGCCACTGGAGAAAAGGTTTCGTCATAGTCCAAGCCAGGTCTTTGACGGAAACCCTTTGCTACAAGTCTAGCTTTATAGGTCTCAACCTGTCCATCTACACCAATCTTCCTTTTGAAGATCCACTTGCATCCTACGGGTTTTACCCCGTCTGGAGCAATGTCCAACGTCCATACTTTGTAGGTGTACATGGACTCCATTTCGGTCCGCATTGCATCCAGCCATTTTACTGAGTCAACGCTCTGAACGGCTTGCTGGAAGCTAGTAGGCTCATCATAATCTATGATGCAATCCTCTCTATCCCCGTCTATGAGAAAACCGTAGTATCTCTCGGGCGGATGAGATTGCCTACTACTCCTGCGGAGCGGCGTAGGAATGTCCTGTTCATTTGAACCCTCTGGTTCCACTAAGCTTTCAGTAATAGTCTGTGGTTCTGGAATTTCTTCCAGTTCTACTACGCTCCCACTTATCTGATTTTCTAAAAACTCAGTTTCCATGAAGCGGGCATGACGAGAAACAAGGACTTTTTGCTCCTCTGCGTAATAGAATAGATACCCCTTGGAGTTCTTTGGGTATCCCACAAACTTGCACTGTACTGAACGTGCCTCGAGCTTGTCCGCATGCTGCTTTTTAACAAAAGCCGGACATCCCCATGTCTTAAAGGATTTAAGACAGGGTTTCTTCCCACTCCATATCTGATATGGTGTGGTAGGCACTGTCTTAGTAGGAACTTGGTTCAAGAGATGTGCAGCTGTTTCTAGTGCATATCCCCAGAAAGATCGCGGTAACTCATCCTTACTCATCATGGAACGAACCATATCCAATATGGTTCGATTCCTCCTTTCCGATACACCGTTATGTTGCGGAGTGTATGGAGGAGTACGCTGAGAGAGAATTCCATTCTCTTTTAAATAGTCCAGGAACTCGGCACTCAAGTATTCACCACCTCGATCCGATCTTAGAATCTTAATACTTTTGCCTGTTTGTTTTTCAACTTCATTCTTATAATCCCGAAATTTCTCAAAGGCCTCGGATTTGTGCTTCATTAAGAAGACATGTCCATACCTAGAGAAATCATCTGTGAAAGTAATGAAGTATGAATAACCGCTTCGCGCATGTGTAGACATTGGACCACACACGTCACTGTGTATGAGTCCCAAGAGCTCGCTCGCTCTTTCTCCGTGTCCAGTAAACGGAGTCTTTGTCATCTTTCCCATGAGACAAGATTCATAAGTGGCATAAGACTGATACTCGAACGGATCCAAGTATCCTTCTTTATGTAACTTAGTCAACCGTGTCTCATTAATGTGACCCAGTCTACAATGCCATAAGAAAGCCTGATTGATATCTGGAGACTTTCTTTTGTGTGTATTCTGGACATTGAAAATCTGTGGTTGGTTTAATACGTATATACCATTGCTCAGTGTACCTGACCCAATCAGAACTTGATTAAGGTGAATGTTTACAACATTACTTACAAACGCAAATTCATAACCTTCTTTAGAAACCAAAGATACAGAAATGATATTACAAGTTGCGTTGGGTACAAAAAAGCAATTACGCAAAACCAAAACATGCCCATCTGACATTCCCAGGTGATAGTCCCCCACGGCTTTAGCATCCATGCTAGCTCCGTTCGCAACTCTGAGGGTCATGTCACCTGCCTTCAAAAACCTACGGTTTCTCAACGCCTGCAAAGAATTACAGATATGAGATCCTGATCCGGTATCCAATACCCAGGAAGTAGAGTTTATAGAAAGACAGTTTTCAATAACATACACACCTGAAGCTGAAGCCGCAACCTGCTTCAGTTCCTGTGTCCTGGCTTTCCAAGCCCTGCAATCTTTCTTCCAGTGTCCACTCTTGTGACAATAGAAGCATTCCTCTTTACCAACAAGCTTCCCCACAATCTTTGTTGCCTTTTCGTTTCCCTTCGTACCCACTTTACTAACACCGCCTCTTGGTTTGGCGGGGGCTTTCTTCCTCTTTCCCTTGGCTTTCGCCTTGGACCTAGAGGAAGAAGATCCTCCTACAAATAAAGCGGGTGTTTCCCTACCCTTCTGTAGGGTGCCCTCTGCGCTCCTCAGCATGTTGAGGAGTTCTGAAAGTTCAACTTCCTTTTCTTGTAAGTTGAAGTTCAGTATAAACTGGGCGTAAGTGGATGGAAGGGACTGAAGAATTAAATCCGTATAGAGTTCACTGTCCAACGTGGTCCCAAGTTCCGCGAGCTCCTCAGTGTAGCCAATCATCTTAAGCACGTGGTGGTCCGCTACCGATGATCCGACGGCCAACTTTGTCGAAAATAACTTCTTCGACACTTCGTATCTTGCGATACGAGACTGCTCTCCATACAGTTCTTTTGTATGGAGAAATATGGACTCCAAGTCCATATTCTCGTGCCTCCTCTGGTGATCGTTGTCCATAGAGGCAAGCACGAGGCACCTGGCCATCGCGCAATCAATCTCCCAAGTCTTACGGATTTCCTTATCCGCGACGCTGGAGGTGGGACCTGGGACGGGGGGAGCTTTGGTGGTAAGAAGATACCCCAGCTTGTCGTAAGTGATTGCCATTTTGACATTCCTGAGCCAATCTTTGTAGTTTGGCCCTGTCAGTATGTTTTTATCTAGAAGTAACTTAAGTCCAGTCATTTCGATTTGGTCGCTGCAGGGGGAGAGAAGAAACACTTAGCACGATACTCTTGCAAGTTTAGAATGGTTTTTAATTTGTCTAAACAGGATGGCTCCCACTGTCTCTCGAATCCCTCCTCAAACCATAAAGGAAGAATTAGCCGGGATCAATCCCACCGCACAATACTTGCTTAACCGTTCAGCCAGGCCAGTGTCGGTACTTCGAGGGAGGTTTTCCAACGCTTTCGCGAAGTTCCTTAATTTAAGAACCTCTTTTCCCTGGGGGCGTAGCCCCGCTAACACCTTTCTAGGCACCTACTAGGTTTATAGCATTGATCGTTTAGTGAGAAATTTCCCGAGGAGTAGCATATACTCACAGTAGGATCGGGATCCAAATATCATCGCGTGACGAAACTGAAGGAATCCTACCAGAATCATCACACTCCAAATGGTATGCAAATCTAGCAAGTTTCAGTACTTATGAAACTCCCGATGTGGATTTTTACCCCATGCTCTTATGACCTTGACTAAGGCGAACAAATCATAAGTCACATGTCAAGTTCTACCCGTCGTTATCCAGGTTAATTTGAACCCACCCGTATATACCCTTGACTATGGCCAACAAGGCAATACGACTGTCCCAAACCAACGCATTCTATCTATGCAACATATGAATACCTACCAGCTACCAAACACTGTGCCTTGACTAAGGCCAACAAACACAGCTTGAATACTGTTGAATATTCATATAAAACGACGGAGGGCTACGGATGGTTTTGGCGAAACCGTGAACGTAGTGAACTTGATATAATCGATGGAACGAGATAGCTTTTAGAAGGAGTGGCTCAAGCTCCGCATTTAAAAGTTAGTTTTGAAAAGAACCGAGTGGTTTTTCGAAAGTGTTCCAACGACTTTAACTTGGTTTATTATCTTGCATTAGTTCTTTTAATGCGTGATATTCTTGCATTAGTTCTTTTAATGCGTCCCATCATTTAAACCTACCATTGCAGAAAACAACCAAAATATGACGTACGCTTATGCCATTCGCATTCGCCACGGGGTCCCGTCATCACCCGTTAGGTTACTTAACTAACGACAGAGCGGGGGCTGGGCTAGCGCGGCTGTAAAACATAAGCAACGCCTAAATATAAAGCAATGATAGACATTACAGATCACAGATGAATAAATTGGATATACTAGTGATCCGCAATCCGTTCGAGCCTGCAACGAAAAGCGGATTACACGGTCGCGGTGAATAGCCAAAACCCCACCCAAGACCCCTACGGGTGCGGCAAACTACCCGCCAAGTACCCGGTAGTTTGTGCACCCCTCCATGGGTCTATCCTAGGAGCAAAAACAGTAAAAAGAATTATACAATGACGGCTACAACCCCGACCCGGTTGTGCGGCCATACAAATAATATTATTACATCAATTTACATTTACAAATGAATGAAAGAAAAACAAAAGCTCATCTCACATCCACCCCGGCTATTCACCCGCGACAGTCCAACACATTCATATACATATTCCAATATCAAACACAGATCACAGAGATGTATAACCCCGACTAATCGACTTATAGCGATTAGCCGACGTTCAATACATGCAAACATCACAGATATAACCATCATAGTCAAAGTGCAGTGAAGTTCGGAAAAAAATACGGAATTATAGAACCCCAAAAGTAAATTTCTGCTCTGGAGAATCTGGGCACATATAACATATTTTAAAAATCCGAAAACCAACACAGAGACACACTGCACGAAACCCGATCACCAGAAGACTCTAAACGGCGGCGGATCCGCGGCGCTAAGAATAGGTGAGGCCGCGGATCCGCGGCGGTTTGAAGGAATTAGGGGATCGTTTTTCTTGGGTGTTCACACAAAACCCTGAGCCGAATTTAGGTGTATAACAAATCTTGTTTTGACCAGAAATTTTTTTAACAGAAACTAGGGTTTTGCAAAAGTTTGGTTTTTGGATTTTTTCGGTTCCGAACTTCGTTACACTTCACTACCAAGCTAGTTTAAGTTTAGTTAGTCTCTGATACCACTGTAAGTCCACGTTGCGACCCCCGGTTCTTACGGGGAGGCGGAAACGGTATAAAAATCAAGTTTTTAGCGCATGGGGCAACATGGACTAACAAAGTCGGGATCTTTTCCTAAACTAAAACTAGCAAACAAGCTAAAGAGAGTTAGCTACTCGGAAAGATGGTTATTCCTAAACTTGAACTCCTTCTTCAAACTTTGTAGAGGTTGATGGTTCTCTTCTCGTCGCCTTCTTCCGTCGAAGATGGATCCACCTGAGGGTTTAACCTTCGGGCTCTTTCTCGAACTTTGAGTGAACTAGAATCTCCGGCTTGCTAAACCCTTGATCCTAGAGTGAGTAGAGAGTGTCTAAGGGGTGCTTTTCTTTTAAGGAGAGGGATTCTCAACACATGAGAAGGATTCTCGTTTGGCTAAAGGAAGAAGAAGATGAAGTGAGGAGAGAGAATGATTATGATAGAATGAGCTCTTTTCTTTTGCAACCATAACTAAAAGAAAAGGAATTATCTAATTAATAATAATAATTGAAATGAGAATAGTTGATGGTTGTTTTCGAATGACCACTATCATACTTTCAATAAATGAGTGTAAGCAAGAATCAAGGAGTATCCTTTCAAAGCATGATGGTGGTCAACATTCAACCATGGTCAACAAGTCAACCATGGTCAACAAGTCAACAAAATCAACCATAACAATATTTCTTTTAATTACTATTATTAACTGATATTTCATAAATCTATTAGGGTTTGGAAAATGACGACTGTCAATTGTGCATACGCACCCGTTCCGAAACCCTAATGAAATACCTCATCCTCCGCCTCAAGCAACTGTGCATACACACCTGCATTCTCGTTCCGAGGAACAAGAATACCAAGATATAAAAGCAACCCCAAAACATATACCAGTATCTGGCTCAAACCAGAGCCCTCCAGTATAATCCGTCCGGACTCCAAACGTGCACAAGTGCGCGGATGAGAACGAACCCTGCCGCAAAACCATGCGACCTATACTCTGTTTTGCCCAGAGGCGAATACCCTCTGTGTGGGACTCTAAAAACTCGACACTACGCTGGCAATGGGTTTAACAACAGACCGCAAGCGGCACTAGCTGTGCGTAACGGTCCCCAGGTAGATGCCGACAAGAAGGCTGACGAGGTGAACCCCATCTGAACTCCTACTGAGTCTGAATATGACATTCTCCGTACAGTCCGGTCTGTTCGTCTGATACATCGCATGTCGGGCCTAGGGGGCGGTAAAACGTCAGTCCCCCAATAGCGGTACAAGTCGTGTTGGAGTGAAGCCCAAAACACCCTGAGATAACACTGGAAGCCTACCAGTATATCTCGCTTGCCCTGGCCAGGGACTACTCGTGTAATGGCTCTCCTAGACACTGCGCGATGTCAACCCCCAATACTGGGAGAGACGAATCCTGTCTAACCGTCACTGCCTCCAAGTGCTTCGGGACCGCACCCAACCACTACCTGTTTGCACGACTCCTTTGAGCCGTGGTAGGGTAGTGATCAAAGTGCAGTGGGAACACACTCGAGGCGAAGTGCCAGTGTCAAGTCAGCGGACTAAGCTGTACTCATGTCACCTGGGAACTGATAACTGACGATAGGTATAATACCAACCTGTCAGTTCCCGACGAGTCCTGTCCAGTGTACTCGTAACCTAACGAGCACCCGTATACTATCTCCAGTACGACGTACTGATGGCTGTGGGACAGACCATCTCCCACACTGGGATGAGAAGCGCATACGCTAGTCTACTCCGGAGTATCGATGCCCTGTCTCGATAGTCCTGCGACTAGGGACCTGTATAAGGATGTGCTTATAGATTACCCAGCCCCTACTAGTGTGACTGCCATCACAACGCTGGTAATCAAGCAAAGATCCTAAGGGCTCCACTAATGCGTATAGGTGATATCGCAAAATAAACACATGTACACATTGAAGTAGAAACAAACCAAGTAGCATACTACTATATTGAGCAAGATTGTTTATACAAGGTGAATATCCCAAGCTTCCATTAAGTAATATACAAACTAGTATGATACAGTAATGGCCTCTAGGGCATATACACTAACAGTTCCGATATCTCGTTTTCTATTTTGCTTTCTGGAATTTTCCAGATCCGATTCTGTATATCCTGCAAAAATTCAACCACAAAGTATCCCTTCCAAAAATAACAAATGATATATATTTTTATATTTTATGATTTTTTTAGATTTTTATGATTTTTATTTTATTTTATGATTAACCCGAAATTGCGAAAAGGAAAGCTCTACGCCATCTCCGGCAACGGCGCCATTTGATTGAGTGATTTAGCATGCTTGCGCTTTCTAAAAGATAGATCAAAAATATTTGTAACCGCAATCAAGAACGGCGTCGCTTTGCAGCTAGCCGGTGAGTACGGGTCGGTCCACAGGGATGTTGTGAATCTCCGATTCGTTCTTACGAGTTAATTCCGAAGGGCGTTCGGATTGATTATTAAATCTAAAAATCTAATTATCCTAGGGCAATTATCTAGATCTATTCTTGCTAGGGTTAGGTTTAGGGATGGTTTGGAAATGCAATTAAATCTCAACGCTTTCTGTACCCGAATGAAGATCTGTGAGGAGTTAGAGTAAGGATCTCTAAAGGAAGGACAAGAACCTAGAGGAAGGAACACCTTCCCGAATGGATCTAATCCCCTTTATTGATAATTACCATAACTCCTCACAGATCTTCATTCGGGTATATAAAGCGTTGAGATTTAATTGCATTTCCAAACCATCCCTAAACCTAACCCTAGCAAGAATAGATCTAGATAATTGCCCTAGGTTAATTAGATTTTTATATTTAATAATCAATCCGAACACCTTTCGGAATTAACTCGTAAGAACGAATCGGAGATTCACAACATCCCTGTGGACCGACCCGTACTCACCGGCTAGCTGCAAAGCGACGTCGTTCTTGATTGCGGTTACAAATATTTTTGATCTATCTTTTAGAAAGCGCAAGCACGCTAAATCACTCAATCAAATGGCGCCGTTGCCGGGGAACGAACCCGAGTATTCCCGCCTGTCACGCGGGTGACCCGGGTTCGTTCCCCGGCAACGACGCCATTTGATTGAGTGATTTAGCGTGCTTGAGCTTTCTAAAAGATAGATCAAAAATATTTGTAACCGCAATCAAGAACGGCGTCGCTTTGCAGCTAGCCGGTGAGTACGGGTCGGTCCACAGGGATGTTGTGAATCTCCGATTCGTTCTTACGAGTTAATTCCGAAGGGCGTTCGGATTGATTATTAAATCTAAAAATCTAATTAACCTAGGGCAATTATCTAGATCTATTCTTGCTAGGGTTAGGTTTAGGGATGGTTTGGAAATGCAATTAAATCTCAACGCTTTCTATACCCGAATGAAGATCTGTGAGGAGTTCTGGTAATTATCAATAAAGGGGATTAGATCCATTCGGGAAGGTGTTCCTTCCTCTAGGATCTTGTCCTTCCTTTAGAGATCCTTACCCTAACCTCCATGGAAAATGCGCGCAACCGGGCTTTTACACTACGGTGTCATCGTTACCTCGAGGGGTAGGATGCCGTAGGGCGCGGTGTGTGCGCGTATGCATGGAGTCTTATTGTAAATATTTGGTGGGTAAGAAAGGGATGAGAGATTTCATCTCTCAAAATTCTTCCCCAAAGCTAAACCCTAAACAAGTTCCTAGGGCATGAAATTAAATCTACCTAGGGCAAAGAATTGAAATCTAAACTAGGGCGAGAAATTAAATCTACTTACAGATGCATCCCTCCAATCATCCATGCAGGGTTGTTAGATCTGAATTTCTGAATGGAAAAGAAACACCGATGCTCTCCAAAAGAATTTTGTATTTTATTAAAAGGAGGCATAAAGAGTTACACTGATTAGAGTTCCTATTTATAAAGAATAGGAAACCCTAGGGTTACATTTAACCCGCATGTCTACAATTACAAGAATAGCCCTATAAAGACCAGTCAACGCCGCCATGGAATTATGGTAAAAACCATTTTGCATTTGGGCCCTATATGGCCGCGGAGCCGCGGTCCCATCCTTGGTTTGGCCGCGGTTCCGCGGCCAAATTATGGATTTAGGCTCTGGGCTTTTTAGGTACTGATCTCTGGATCTGTGGTCTTCTTAATTCCTTGATACTTTTCTCATTGGGCTTCTAGGTTGGTTCCAGATCTTCAGTGAACAAGTTGTAGTGAATTTTAAACCTTCGCTTTGAGTCGATATCTTGAATCTTGCTTTGTGAACTGTTTCTTATGTAGGCTTGATCAAGATCTTCTGTTCATTGGTTAGAGTCCACTTTTTCATCGTCTTTATATCGTTTTCACTGTTTTCTGTCCAAGAATCTGTAACCTGTAACATGTAGCAGACATTCGTCAAAAGCACCCGTTTATTTGAAAAATATATAAGAATGGGGAATATAATAATGCAATATTCTGATGTGAACACGGCTCAAAGGAGTCGTGCAAACAGGTAGCAGTTGGGTGCGGTCCCGAGCACTTGGAGGCAGTGGCGGTTAGACAGGATTCGTCTCTCCCGGTATTGGGAGTTGATATCGCGCTGTGTCAGAAAGCCATTACGCAAAGTCTCTGGCCAGGGCAACCGAGATTTACTGGTAGGTTCCAGTAGTTTCTCAAGGTGTAATGGGCTACGCTCTGACACGACTTATACCACTATTAGGGGACTGACGCTTGCCGCCCCCTTGGCCCGATATGCGATAGTCTTAGACGAACAGACCGGACTTTACGGAGATTGTCACATCAGGCTCAGTAGGAGTTCAGATGGGTTTCCTCATCGGCCTTCTTATCATCATCTACCTGGGGACCGTTACGTACAGTTAGTGCCGTTTGCAATCTGTGGTTAAACCCACTGCCAGCGTAGTAGTCGAGTCTTTAGAGTCCCACACAGAGAGTTTCCCTGCTCCAGGCGATATAGAGGTCGTATGGTTTTACGACAAGGGTTCGGACGCATACGTTTGTTTACGCACGTACGACATTCGGACAGTTTTTACTAGCCGGCTTTGGTTTAAGCCAGATTCTAGTATCGGATTATTAGATTTATACAGTCTAAAGTTTATCCGTGTTTTCACGGATAGGAGAGGCGTTCTCATAATTTTGCGGGAAGCTTCTAGAAAGATGGTGACTTGAAGGTTTAGGTGGCATTTGCATTTACTGATTTAGTGACTCATTTGTGTGATTCATCCATGGAGTTAATGCATCATTTATTGATCTAATGACTCATGAGATGAATCACTCATTTGAATCAATGAAGCATGGTTGTTAAATGATTTATTTTATTTATTTGATAAAAGATTATGCTTCATATATTCAAATGAGTTCATTATTTCTTCTCATTCTCATGCCCACCTTCTCTCTCCTCAAGCTCTCTCTCTTCAAACCCTAATCCTCCCCTCGCATGTGTTGAGATCAAGGATTAGATAGACTAATTAATCCATTACCTCACTCTATATTACCTAGGTGCCTTTGATTAGCAACTAAAGAAACCTAGTTACCTCAAGATTAGAGGTGAAGCTTGGAATAGAAGCTCTCGGGTGGATCATCTATTACGTAGAGGAGGCCGAGGAGGAGGTGGATAACGAAAAGACGAAGGACTAGATTCACTAGGTATAATCACTTCTCATAGTAGTTAACAACTCCTATGTATATGTTAGTTATAGTTTAGCAAAGATTCTTCGGTTAGTCGATGTTAACTCAAAGAACAAGATCGTTTTTCATATTTCCGCCTCCTCGCAACTCGTGGGATGTTGCACATCGACTTACACTCATTATTTAGATTTGCAATTTTTAATAATGGATTAATGAGGTGGAGAAATGAGGTGTACATTTTCATTAAATGAAGCATGGCTAGCTTGATGACTCATTACATGACTCATGGTTTACTATTCTTCCATGGTTGATATTTTGTGGAGATATTTTTGTTTGCATTATTATCTCATTCACTTAGCCATTCTTCATTTTTCTAGCTCACTCTATACTCTCATCTTTTCCTTGCTCTCTTCTTCTAATACTAACTCTAATTGTCTCATGAGTTGAGAAACCTATGGTTAGTTAGACAAAGCATTCCATAATCACTCTCTACACACTCTAGTCTACTTAGATTAGAAAGCTAAGTATTCTAGTTACCTCAATTAGGAGGTAGGAGCTCTTAGTTGGTTCTGTCGGGTGGATCATCATTGATGCGAGGAGGCCGAAGTTCAAGAACGATCTATACTTCCATCGAGGAGTTTAAGGAGAGGATCAAAGACCCGTAGGACTTGGTTTCTTTAGGTATACTTTCTATCATATTAGATAGAACCCTTACATGCTAGTTAGGTTTATGGTATGATCCGGTGTAGGTTTATTCTAGCGCCAAGTTTCGATTCGTAGAAAAAATTTTGTTCCGCATTTGGCTACGGAAGTTGGCCGGGGCGCTAGCATAACCTTTCATAGTACCAGAGACAGCCCATAAACCTTACACTAGCAAGTTTAAACAATGTTAAAACAACAAAACCGAAATACTCCATAACATTGAAACCAAACTTCAAGTTTCTGTCGATTTTTCAGAAGCTTCAAATTTTTTTTAAGAAAGTGCAGAGTGATCCTTTAACTGTGAGATGAATCCTGAACAAAAACGAATCAATTGTACCATTTTATGGTCGGCCACACCTTCAAAAATTCTGTCCTCATCGGTTTTCTAGTGGAGAAATGGGTTGAGTTTTGTTCTGGGTTCTTATCTCGTGGAGTTTGGGTTTCAGGTGTTGTTTATTTCTGACCAGGTTGGAAATACTGTTGTCTTTATGTTTGGGGCAATTCGGAGTGTTTCGAAATCATTATATTTGACACTGTTTAATAATTTCAGTACATTCACTTTTATCTTCGACCGTGAATGTCATTCGATCGGTATGACTCGTCTAGTTGCTATATGTTCTTTTAGACGAGTTTGCAAACATGACATTAACGTTGATGTTCTGTGCTTGTGCTGTGATTGTGGTTGGATAGTCATGGTGGATAGCATGTGGTGCAATTCTTGCAGTACAATTTATATTCATTTGTACATTTGTTATTGCGGGGCGAGCGTCCGACATGTGGACTGTCGTCTTTGCCGGGTTGTATATTATTTGTTTGGGGCACGACCGGGTTGAGGTCGATGCCACTATTTGTACATATTATTTTCATTTTCTGTACCAGGATTACCCCGCGATGGAGTGTACGAATAGCCGGGTTCTAGAAGGCAACAAGCCCGCATCTCATAGCGTTGAGACGGAGGGGGCTTCATTCTAGAATTGGCAGGCTATTCGCCGCACTCGTAGGGGGTATAGGATGACCCATGGAGGGGTGCCTATGTTACCGGATTCCGTGAAGTGATGGGTGGTCCATTCACTTTGTTGAAGGGGGTTGCCTCACTTCTGGGATTGGCAGGTAACTTGCCGCGCTCATAGGGGTCCAGGTTTTTATTACATAGGCTATCCACACGACCGGGAACGTCGGGTTTTATTTGCGGCTCAAATTAAACCCGGGGCTCCAAGATTATCCACCTTTCTATATTATTGGCTGAGATTCTGTGATGTTGCTTATTACATGCCTGAGACGAATGTTATATATACTTATATATATACTAGTAGATGTTGTATATGTTTTGCACCCGCGTGAGTCCAGCCCCCGCTCTGTCGTTAGTTAATTAACCTAACGGGTGATGACGGGGGGCCCCATGGTGAATGCGGATAGCATATACGTATATCGTATTTTCGTTCTTTTCTGGTGTGATAGGATTAAACTGATGGGACCGCATTAATTTTGATTAATGCAGGAAAAGAAACCTAAAAGATGTTGTTGGAACAAATTTCGAAAAACTATAGTTATATTCTTTCGCTTTGCATAGTGGTATTCGGTCATGAATATCCTGCACCTCATTTCACGATGCAAGAGCCGAGATCCCTTCACGGGGAGTGACCTCTTGAGCAAAGGCTTATACTATAGATTAATCGTTTTTTTTCAAAAACCAGAAATTTTCAAAAAGCGGAGCCTAAACCACTCCTTTTCAAAACTACTCAGGTTCCTTCAACGATATCAAGTTCATTATGTTAATGGGTTTTTCGCTAAAATCCCAGCCGTAGCCCTCCGTCATTTCCTACAAGTACTACTTAGTATTCGAGCTACATGTTTTGGCATGTCAAGGCGTAGTGATCGGTAGCTGAGTATTGCTTGTTTGCAGCTTTGTTTCCGATTATTTAGGACTTTCGCATTGCTATGTTGGCATTGTCAAAGGTTATGCGGGTGAGTCTAAGTTAATCAAGATAATGACGGGCCGAACTTGACTAGCAGCTTATGATATGTTGGTATTGTCAAGGTCATAAAGTCGTTAAGGGTAAAAACCACATCAGGAGTTTCAAACATACAGGAAACTTGCAGATTTAGCATACCTTCTGGAATGTGGTGACTAGAGTGGATTCCATCTAGGTCAATCACACAATGATAGTTAGATCCTGATCCTACTGATGAGTAGGATTACTCTCGGGACATTATTTCACTAAACAATCAATACTATAAACCAAGTAGGTGTCTTGAACAGTGTTAGCGGGGCTATGCCTCCAGGGAAAAGAGGTTATATAATTAAGGAACTTCGTGAAAGCACTGGAAAACCTCCCTCGAAGTACCAACACCAGCCCGGCTGAAAGGTTAAGCAAGTATTGTGACGTGCGATTAATCCTAACTAGTTCTTCTTTTAAGATTTGAAGAAGAATTTGAGGAAACAGTGGGAGCCATCCTGGTTAGATAAAATAATAACCAATCTAATCTTGCAAGAGCGCACGCTAAGTGTTTCTTTTCTTTCTCTCCAGGTAGCAACCATTTCACGCCCTAATCAAGATGGTAAAATGTATCGCTTGACCGATCCGAATTATTATTCGGGGCTGGGGAACGTCAGTTCGGCTCTAAACTATGGCAGCAGTCATGAGTATGACCAAGGGAATGAGGAAAGCATGAATTCCTTGATGACCTCATCGAAAAAGTAGCATACTATTGCATCTCCTTCAGGTGTTCTTGTAGTTGAGAACTGCTTTTCGGTCAGTCCTATCTCCTGGGTACTAGATACCGGATCATAATCTCATATCTGTAATTTATTGCTGGGACTAAGAAAAAGTAGGATGGTTGGACCTGATGATATGTCCCTCAGAGTAGGGAACGGAGCACAAGTTAATGCTGCAGCCGTCAGTGAATATCACCTAGTGTTGTCAAATAGCAATACTATGATTTTGAACAATTGCTACTATGTATCTTCCATGGTTTGCAACATCATATCAGTTTCATTACTTGATAAAGATGGATATAACTTTGTTCTTGATAGAAATATCATGAATATCTACATTGATAAGGTATTGGTTGTAGAAGGTACACTGTGTAATGGTATCTATGTTCTAAATCAGAACACAGTTCTCAATGTACAAAACACACGCAAGAGCAAGAGTTCAGATACGAACGAATCCTACTTGTGGCATTGTAGACTTGGTCATATTGGAGAGAAAAGACTAAGTAAGTTACATAAAGATGGACTCTTGAATACGTTTGAATTTTCATCTTATGAAACTTTTCAGTCTTGTCTCAAAGGAAAGATGACCAAATTTTCGTTCACCGGACACGGAGAAAGAGCAGGAGAGCTCTTGGGACTCATACACAGTGATGTATGTGGTCCAATGTCTATACATGCACGTGTTGGGTTCTCCTATATCATCACATTCACCGACGATCTCTCTAGGTTCGGATATGTGTATCTTATGAAACACAAATCTGAAGCTTTTGAGAAATTCAAAGAATTCAGAAATGAAGTAGAGAACCAGACTGGCAAAAATATCAAGATCCCCCGATCCGATAGAGGAGGGAAGTACTTGAGCACTGAATTCAGGGACTTTCTAAAAGAGAATGGAATTCTCTCTCAGCTTACCCTTCCGTATACACCACAACACAACGGTGTATCAGAGCGGAGGAACCGTACCCTACTGGACATGATTCGCTCCATGATAAGTAATGCCGAGTTACCTCTTTCATTCTGGGGATTTGCGCTTGAAACAGCAGCGTACTTGTTGAATCAGATTCCGTCTAAATGAGTGCCTAAGACTCCATATGAATATGGAGTGGTAAAAGACCATATCTTGAACGTATTAAGATATGGGGTTGTCCGGCCTATGTAAAGGTACAAAATCCGGACAAGTTACAGGCACGGTCAGTTTTGTGCAAGTTTGTGGGATATCCTAAAAAATCTCTAGGATATCTATTCTACCACACTGAGGAACAGAAGGTGTTCGTTGCTCGTCGCGCCACTTTTTTAGAGTGGCAATTTCTTACAAAACAAATAAGTAGGAATATGGTAGAACTGGATGAAATATCAGAACCACAAACTCAAACTGAGGATTTGGTAGAACCAGAAAATTCAATGATCCCAGACGAGCCTCAGCCACTCCGCAGATCTAGTAGAATTTCTCATCCGCCCGAGGGATACTACGGTTTTCTCATAGACGGGGATCGAGAGGATTGTATCTTGGAAGAAGATGATGTTAGTTGTATGTATGCCCTAGAGGCCAGTATTGTACAGATGATGTATATTATATTGGATGCTTGGACATATATAGAGAGGACTTTCTTGCTCGATATGATAGTATGCTATCTGGTTGCTCTTTATCTTAACATGTATACTTGTCTCTTTATACTGTCTGATGGATACATGTTGATAAAGCCCTTAGGATGTGTACTTGACTACCTGGACTATGATGCGGATCATACTAGTGGGGACATGGTAGTCCATGAGTACATCCTTCAAGGTCCCTAGTCGAGGGTGTATCGAGACAGGGCATTGATATACCAGATTAGACTAGCGTATACGCTTCTCGACCCATGAGATGGGCGATGGATGATCCCATATCCATTGGTGTTTGACATCAGAGATGGTATGCGGGTGCTCAGTGGAGACTGGGTACACTGGACGGACTCGCCGAGAACTCCCAGATGGTATTATACCTTACGTCAGATGGCAGTTCTCTGGTGACACTTGTGCAGGTTAGTCTGTAGACCCGAGATCGTCATAGAGTCTTGTGTGATTCCCACTGTGCTTTGATTTCCACCTTACCACGTCCATGAGGGCGTGCAAAACGGTGGTTTTTGGGTACAGTCCCGAGTCACATGGAGGCAATGAGCGATAGGAGGGGTTTCGTCTCTCCCGGTATTGGGGGTTGATGTTGCGCTGTGCTCGATTAGCCGTAGCAGGGAAGTCTCTGGCCAGGGCTGATATAGAGATTTACTGGTAAGTGTTACCAGTAGTTTCTCGACCCGTTATGAGCCTCACATCGGCACGACTTATCAGTTATTGGGGTCTGACGTTTACCACCCCTAGACTTGATATGCGACATATCAGACGAGGAGACCGGACTGTACGGGAAGTGTTACCGGCAGGCTTTCACAGGAGTTGGAGCGGGCTTGCTTGCTGATCTTCTGATCGCTCAATACCCGGGTAGCCGTTACGTCCAGCTAGTACCGCTGACGGCTTGTGGGTGCGTGATGTGATCATCACCTACTGCCGGCGTATTGACGAGTCTTTAGAGTCCTACACAGAGGTTTTACTGGCTCAGGCGAAACGAAATAGGAGCACGTATGTGATATGTGCGAGACCGAGAATAAATGCGTGTATGTGATACCGTATACTATTCTCGCGACTTTTTGTATCGGTCAGGTTATATATGATATGACCAGGTTATCGAATCAAGTGTTGATTCGATAAGTCGATACGATGGATGTTAGTCGGTTATATGAGATATGACCGGATTATTAAGTCAAGTGTTGATTTAATAATTAAGTGTATAACTGTATATTAGATATACTAATTTACATTTGCTAACACTTGTTCACTTTAGGGTTTTTCTCACATGCACACTATTTTAACATCGATATGATATATGTTAAAATGTGTTATCATATTGTATCATGGTTGATGATACACAATCCATGGGTGTATGAGACTTACACTATGCTAATGTTTATTTTGGATTTTTAATATTTAAAGTAATTGCAAAATCAAGTGGAGGATTTGTAAATACATGAAGCTTGTGGAAGCTTGTGGATGGATTGAATAATCCAACTTGATTTTGTTTTTACTATGGATTTTTATTAACCCAACCATAACCATTAGCCTAGGGTTAAGTCTCTACAAGGGTTAGTATATGATACTCACTCACCATGGTTACTCTTCTCACTTGATCATTATCCTCATTCCTTTGTTTTGTTCATCTTCTTCATTGAGCAAAAGAAATAGCTTGCTAGGGTTTTGAAAAAGAGTGAAACTTTGTGAGAATTAAAAATCCAAAGAGAACCCACTTCCTATTTCTCCATCCTCATCAAGACTAGCACTCTTGTATAGGGTGTTTCCTTCACTAATTCTCAAATTAGTGAAGTAGGAGCTTGAGTCGGAATTCCCTCGACGTAGATCATCTTCGGTCTCGGAGACTTCAACCATAGTCGCATCCCACGCGTCGTGAAGCCATGCAAGAGCCCAGAAGAACCTTTATTGCAACGAAGGGACTTCATCAAGGAGCTTTAGAAGCGAAGGACTGATCTACAAAGGTTGTATTTCGTATTCTCTTTAGAGTAAAGATGTTTACTTGCTAATTGTTTCGCCTAAACTCTAGTTAACGATCTTGCTTAGTGTTATTCGGCACATAAAAATTTAATTTTGGCATGGTCGATGCCTTGTTGAGCCTCGTTAGTGTGCCTAGTAACCCTACAGTAGTATCAGAGCCTAGCTAGAGCATTAGACGAACTGTTAACAGAGTTAAAACCCCGATCGAACCCGACAACGTCAAAATCCACCCCTCTCTGTACATTTTTTAAAATCTGGGAATTTTGTGAATTAAAAATATCTAAAAAAATTAGCAGGGTATTAGAAGAATTATCGTACAAAACGAGGACCTGAATCGAAAATTTGACCGCGGTTCCGCGGCAAATCCCTGCTTGTGCCGCGGAACCGCGGCAGTATGGTGACCGTTGGATCTTATTTTTGCACAGTAATTCTAGATTCTGTGATTGTTATTTTATGGGTATTTTTAATTTGACTCAAGTGTTGAGTTTTCAGGGGTTCATTTTGTAATCATCGATTCGATCGGAGAATTTAATTTTGTTTTGTTATTCCGGATAATTTAGAAAGTATTAAAATGTTCGAACGGATATCATTAACTCAATTTTTCCCGGCACGAAAAACATTCAAGTGTTGAATTTTTCTCGGGTGTAATTATTTCGGAAAAACGTGCAAGAAATGTGATGGACCCTCGAGAAGACAACAAACCTTAACTCGATTATGTGATCGTCTTGAACTGCCCTTTGAACCTTAGGGTTTGGGGTAGTACGGCGTGCCACATGTGAGGCGTTGGCTTGACCCTTCTACCGCTGGACCGGTGCTACTGTGACGTATTCTGGAATTTTTGAACTCCGCTCAAGTGTTGAGCTATTATGGAAATCTTGAGTATTTGATTATTCGATCGGAAAGTTTAATACTGTCTATTTATCTGGAATGTGATATAATATGTGGAATTCATACATGTTAGGCATGAAATGCGAAATATGTGATATTTCGAATTTACGATGTCTAAAGTGATTGTGGGTTCCAAATGTTGTAGTTTTACACTTTCTTTTCTGTGACCGTAAGTGTAATATGTGATATCGCCGGTTTCGTTGCTATATGTCAACGACAATTGGGATGCGCATATTTACTTACGTTGATGACATGTGATGTTATGTGTTGCTGGATATGTTATATTGGATCGTCGCGTTCTGAATAGCCGGGGGTTTTATGTGAGATGAGAGTTTTTATTTTCATTCATGTAAAATTTAAATGTATATAATATTCTTTTATTAGGGCACTTCCGGGTCGAGGTTGATGTCACCTTTTGTATATTATTTACTTTTCCGCACTAGGATAGACCCAAGGAGGGGAGCACAAGTAACCGGGTTCTAGGGTCCAGTGGGAGACCAACTCGAAGAGTCGGGTCCGGGTCTCCTAACCCTAGAATTGGAAGGGTTGCTTGCCGCTCTCGTAGGGGTCTAGGGGTGTGGGTTTGGCTATTCATCGCGACCGTGGAATCCGTGTTTTATAGAGGCTCAAAATAAAACACGGACGTCCTAGTATATCCAATGTTTCATATGTTTCTTCTGCTGCGATATCTGTGATGTGATCATGTGATGTTCTGTGATAAATACTGTATATAGTATATATGATATATTATATAGGCGTTACTTATGTTTTACACCCGCGCTAGCCCTGCCCTGCTCTGCCGTTAGTTACCTAACCTAACGGTGCACGAGGGGACATCGAGGCGAATGCGGATGGCATAAGTGTACGTCGTATTTATCTGTGATGTTTAGGTGACTTAAATGATGGGACTTCATTAATGTGATTAATGAAAGAAAAGAAACCTAATAGATGTTGTAGAATCAAATTTTTAAATAAAAAGGGGTAGCTACAGTTTTGCTTTGCATAGCGGTATATATGATATACCCTGCACCTTATTCGATGGGGAAAGAGCCGAGATCCCTTCACCGGGAGTGACCTCTTTAGCAAAACTGGCAGATGCTACAATACTCGGTTTGACTTTTGACTGCTTTTGGAGTTTTGCTTTGCATAGCGATGTATATGATATATCCTGCACCTTATTCCATAAGGAAAGAGCCGAAATCTCTTCACCGGGAGTGACCTCTTTAGCAAAACTAATAAAAGCCTCAAAATCACTCCATTTCAAAATTCACTTGATTCTACGACGATATCAAGTTCATTACGCTCATGGTTTTCTGAAAAACCTGCGTAGCCCTCCGTCATTTCAGATAAAGACTAGTTAGTATTCGTGCTACGTTTGTTGACTATGTTAAGGCGTAGTGTGCTGTAGCTAATTAGTACTTATCTGCTAAAACATGAGATGTGATTGGATTATGGTAGTTGTACGAGTTTGTTGACTATGTTAAGGGTCGTGCAGGTGGGTTTAATTCAATCGGGAAATGACGGGTTGAACTTGACTAGCAATTATGATTTGTTGACTATGTTAAGGTCATAAATTGCTAGGGGCAAAATATTATCGGGAATTTCAAGTGTTGAGGTTTGCAATGAGATTGCATTCCTTCTATGAGATAGTTGGATCCGGTTACCCACTGCGAGTGATTGTTACTCCCGGGAGAGTTTTACACAGGATAATTAGCCGATCAAGTAGGTGTCTAGAAAGGTGTCAACGGGGTTACGCCTCTGGGAAAACGAGGTTTACTTTAATTAGGTCCGTGCGAAAGCACGGGGAACCTCCCTCAAAGTACCGACACTGGCCTGGCTGAAGGATTGGCGAAATTGTAGGGTGTAATTAATCCCGGCTAGTCTTTCCTTTTAGGGTTTGAAGGAAGATTTGATAAAAAACAGTGGGAGCCATCCTGATTAGATAAGATAATAACCAATTTGATCTTGCAAGAGCATACGCTAAAGTGTTTTCTTCTCTCTCTCTCCAGGTAGCGACTATATCATGCCTTAATAAAGATAATAATATGGATGTATTGACCGAACCCGCATGTTATACTGTGCTGGGGAACGTTGGTTCCGTTCTTTCTTATAAGAGTTATAAGACTGAACAGGATATAGGGGAATACCAGGATTCTCATGCCACCCGAATGAAGAAAGTACATATTGATGCATTTTTTTCGGGTGTGTTCGTTACAGAGAACTGTTTCTCCATTTCCTCTACGTCCTGGGTATTAGATACCGGGTCAGGATCCCATATATGTAATCAGTTACATGGGCTTAGGAAAGGTAGAGAACTTGGAGAAGGTGATAAAGACATAAGGGTTGGAAATGGTGCAATTGTTGCAACTAAAACCGTCGGGGAATATCACCTTGTATTGCCAACTGGTAATACATTGATTCTGAACGAATGCTATTACATGCCGAACCTGATAGCAACATTATATCGGTTTCTTTGTTGCGTAAAGAGGGATATAATTTTGTATTACAGGATAATGTTATGAACATTTTCCTAAACCAAAAGTTGGTCGGAACAGGCACGATGTGCAATGGCATTTATGTTCTAAATCAATCAACAGTTCTGAGCATAACAAACACACACAAGAGGAAGAGTTCAGAACTGAACGAATCCTTCTTGTGGTATTGTAGACTCGGTCATATAAATGCGACACGGCTAGCTAAATTGCATAAGGATGGATACTTGAAACCGTTCGAATTTTCATCTTATGACACTTGCCAGTCATGTCTCAAAGGCAAGATGACCAAAACTCCGTTTACAGGACACGGAGAAAGAGTTACCGAACTCTTGGGACTGATACATAGTGAAGTATACGGTCCCATGTCTACACATGCCAGGGATGGTTCTTCGTACTTCATTACATTCACTGACGATCTCTCTAGATTCGGATATGTGTTCTTAATGAAACACAAATCAGAAGCTTTTGAGAAATTTAGAGAATATAAACAAGATGTCGAGAACCAAACCGGAAAAAGTATTAAAATCCTACGATCAGATCGAGGAGGTGAATACTTGAGCAATGAATTCCTAGACCTCCTAAAAGAGAATGGGATTCTCTCTCAGCTGACTCATCCATATACACCACAGCACAACGGTGTATCGGAACGGAGGAATCGCACCCTATTAGATATGGTGCGCTCAATGATGAGTACAGCTGAGTTACCTATTTCCTTCTGGGGTTATGCGTTTGGGACAGCAGCATACCTATTGAATCAAGTTCCATCTAAATCTGTACCTACCACACCATATGAGATATGGAGTGGGAAGAGACCATATTTTAAACGAGTTAAGATATGGGGTTGTCCGGCCTATGTCAAAAGGCAAAATCCAGACAAACTCGAGGCACGGTCAGTTCTTTGCAAGTTTGTGGGATATCCTAAGAATTCCTAAGGATATTTTTTCTATCACGCTGAAGAACAAAAAGTGTTTTTTTCTCAATATACCACCTTTTTGGAAAAGGAATTTCTTGAAAAAGAAATTAGTGGCAAAGTGGTAGAGCTGGAAGAGGTTCCAGATACACAAACTGCAACTGAAGATTTAGTGGAAGCAGAAGATTCGGAAGTTCCCAACGAACCTCAGCCACTCCGCCGATCTAGTAGGATTCCTCGCCCACCTAAGAGATACTACGGTTTTCTCATTGATGGTGGGAGCGAGGATTGCATCATGGTTGATGATGACCCAACTAGTTTCGAGCAGGCCATCACGAGTGGAGACTCAGTGAAATGGCTGGATGCAATACGGTCCGAGATGGAATCCATGTACACCAACAAAGTATGGACTTTGGAAGTTGCTCCTGAAGGGGTAAAACCCATTGGGAGCAAGTGGATCTTCAAGAAAAAACTTGGTGTAGATGGGAAAGTGGAGACTTTGACTTCATCAAGAACAAAGATGAATATCAGATCCTATTTGCCATTGCTGCCTTCCATGACTATCAGATCAGGCAGATGGACGTAAAAACGGATTTTCTAAATGGCAGTTTGGAAGAGTGTGTTTATATGGATCAGCCAGAAGGTTTTGTAGACAGTGGGAGCAGCGGGAAGGTGTGCAAGTTGCTTAAATCCATTTATGGATTAAAGCAGGCATCGCGGAGCTGGAACATCTGTTTTGATGAAACAGTCAAAGAATTTGACTTCATCAAGAACAAAGATGAGCCATGTATTTATAAGAAGATTGTAGGCCGAACTTTCGTATTCCTAGTCTTGTATGTGGACGACATTCTTTTGATAGGAAATGATATTCCTATGCTACAATCGGTCAAGCTGTTCTTTTCACAAAGGTTCTCCATAAAGGACCTGGGTGATGCCTCGTACATTCTGGGGATCAAGATCTACAGAGATAGATCTAAGAGATTATTAGGACTTTCGCAGTTCAGGTATATAGAGACCGTACTAAAAAGATTTAGTATGGAAGATTCCAAGCGCGGTAACATACCCGTATTGCACGGAATCACCCTATATAAGGAGATGTCTCCCAAGACTAATGAGGAGAGGGTTCGCATGAGCATTATACCCTACGCTTCAGCGGTAGGATCTATAATGTATACGATGTTGTGTACAAGATATAAGTCAATGTCGCGCACCCTACGTGTTCGCGGGGAGGCGGAATTTGCAAGAAATGATTTTTACGAGCTTCGCAACACCGACTAGAACCAAGGATCGTCCATAAACCTTAGCTAGCAAACTACTTGAGGTTTAACTACTCGAATACGAAATTATACCTCACGATACATGTCCTTCGGGTCTTTATCGCTGTCCTCCTCGTCTACGTAGGCTCCAAGGATCGATCCGGATCGTAGCTTCTTCGATGACCTCCTCGAGTCAAAGACGATCCACCCGAGAGTCTATAGTCCGAGCTCCACCTCAAAACCGAGGTAACTAGGGCAACAAGGTTGCTAAACTTGATGGCCTAGGTGATGTAGAGTATGAAGATGGATTTATTTGTCTCTTGAAACCCTAGGATTCTCAACACATGAGAGCTTTTAGGGTTTTGAAGTGAGGAAGAAGAAGAGAGCTAGCTTGAGAGCTCACTTGAGGAAAGAGAAATGATTTTGATAAATGAAAATGAGATGGCTAACTTGACATGACCACAAGCATGGCATGAAAAATATCTCATCAAAAATATTTAGGTCACAAAATATCTCACAAAAATATCTAAGTCAAAAAGTCAAACCAAGTCAAGTGGTCAAACCAAGTCAAATGGTCAAATAAAGTCAAGTAGTCAAAACTAGTAGCCATGCCTCAATTATCATTTACAAAAATAACAAATACTTTCCTCCACCTCATAATTGTCTTAATCAAGTAAATGGCCAAAACCCTAATGAGGTGTCTCTTTCTGTGCCCCTCTCATCCGTATATATATACCCGCATTCGTTTTCCGAGAAACACGAATATAAAGAGACGAAACTGATCCATCAATATAATACTAGGATCTGGGTTAAACCAAAGCCCACTAGTATTATCCGCCCGAACATCATACGCGCATAAGTGTACGTAAGTGATCGAAGCCCTGCCGTAAAACCAAACGGCCTCTACACCTTTTGCCCAGTGCAGGGAAACTCTCTATGTGAGACTCTAAAGAATCAACACTACACTGGCAGTGGGTTTAACCACAGGCTACAAGCGGTACTAGCTGTATGCAACGGTCCCCAGGTAGATGTCGATAAGAAGGCCGATGAGGAAAACCCATCCGAACACCTACTGAGCCTGAATGTGACAATCTCTGTACAGTCCGGTCTGTTCGTCTAAGAGTATCGCATATCGGGCCTAGGGGCAGTAATCGTCAGACCCTTAATAGCGCAATAAGTCATGTCAGAGAGTAGCCTAATACACCCTGAGAAACTACTGGAATGCCTACCAGTAAATCTCGCTTGCCTTGGCCAAGGACTTTGTGTAATGGCCTTTCGAACACAGCACGTTATCAACCCCCAATACCGGGAGAGACGAATCCTATCTAACCGCCACTGCCTCCAAGTGCTTCGGGACTGCACCCAACTACTACCTGTTTGCATGATTCCTTTGAGCCGTGGTAGTGTAGTAATCAAAGTACAGTGGGAACACACTTGAGGCGAAGTAGCAGTGTTAAGTCGACGGACTAAGATGTACTCATGTCACCTAGGAACTGCTACCCGACGATTGGTATAATACCCACAAACAGTTCCCGACGAGTCCTGTCCAGTGTACTCATAACCTAATAAGCACCTGCATAGTATCTCCAATACGGCGTACTGATGGCTGTGGGACAGAACATCTCACCTGCTGGGATGAGAAGCGTATACACTACTCTACTGTGGAGAATCGATCCCTGTCTCGATAATCCTATGACTAGAGACCTGTATAGGAGTGCTTATAGACTACCCAACCCCCACTAGTGTGACTGCCATCACAACGCTGGTAATCAAGCAAAGATCCTAAGGGCTCTACCAATATGTATATGTATAAGCGATATGCTAGGAAAACACATGCACATATTAAGGTAGAAACAAACCAGGTAGCATACTACCATTTCGAGCAAGACTGTTACTATATCCGTGTATATCCCAACTGTTAGGCCACAGCAGCGCCCCAGCCGTCTGAACGAGGCCAAAATGCGGAAACAAAAACTTTTCCTAAAACAGAAACCGGCTCTACCGCGGACTATAAACCCGGATCGTAACCATTAACCTAATGCTAGCAATCAAGAGAAGGGATAGATAGCTATACCAAGCGATCCGTGTCCTTCGGTCTTCGCCTCTACTCTGATCTCCTTGCGGAATCTCCGGTCTTCATTTCCTCGTCGGAACGGGCACCACATCGCCGGGTTCTTTTACGGGCTCCCACCTCTGGACCGAGACAACTCGGGCATGAAGTTGGCGAGCCGACGTGCCCAAGAAAACTGTAGATGAAGTGTAGAGTCACTTTGCCTCAAAGGGTTGTGAAGTTGCCATTTGATGGCGAAGAGAATCATGAACAAGAGGAGATGAGCTTATGGAACTTTGGTGAAAAATAAAATGAGAAGAAGAATTTCCCACATCATAAAAAATGAAAACCTCTCCCCTCTCCCTTAAGTGGCCGGCCCATGGTAAAATGAGGAGGGGAAAAAAAAAGAATCTAGCATAAAGCAAATTGTATGATAACTAGAAATATGTGTCACAACAATATCCTTTCAATCCACTCTTATTAATGCAAAAGAAATGATGAAAAGAAAAAGCAAAGATGCTTAATCTATCATAATCCCTCCAATTGCAAGAAACCCCCTTCCACAATACTAATTTGCACAATTGCAAATTAGTCCCTCCATCAGAAAGTCCGGCCGTGAAGGAACAAAGAAAAACTGGCCGGAACGGAATGCAAACTGGCAACTTCAGAAAACTGATCCCGTAATAAATTACAGGAAAACCCCGCGACTGCATATACATGCCCGCATTTGTATTCCTACTGAACACAAATGCAAAGAGACAAAATCTACACTTTCTAATACTAGGATCCGGCTTAAACCAAATCCCGCTAGTGAAATCCGTCCGATCACGATCCGTGCAATACCGCACGTATCTGATCGAACCCTGCCATATCTCCATACGGCCTCTACAGTGTTTCGCCCGAAACTTGAGAAAACGGTCTGTGGGGGACTCTAAAGACTCGTCAATACTTTGGTTGTGGATTTAACCACTAGCACGTCAGAGGTATTAGCCATACGTAACGGGCTACCAGGTATTGATCAAAAGGGACGTCGATGAGCGAACTCATCCTGACACCCTACTGAGCCTGTCAGTGACAATATTCGTACAGTCCGGTCTGTTCGTCTATGAGCATCGCATGGCGGGCCTAGGGGGTTGGTAAAAGTCAGACCCGCAAAAGCGGTACAAGTCGTGTCGGAGTGTAGCCTAGAACACCCTGAGATACTACTGGAATATCTACCAGTAAATCTCCTGCCTCGGCCGAGGGCTTTGTGTAATGGCTCTCCTAGACACAGCGCGACCTCACCCCCAATACCGGGAGAGACGAACCCCTGCCGATCCGCTCACTGCCTCCATGTGGCTCGGGACTGTACCCAACTAAAACCTGTTTGCACGACTCCTTTGAGCCGTGGTAGGGTAGTAATCAAAGCACAGTGGGAACTCACATGAGACAAATGACGATCTCAGGTCGATGAACTAACCTGTACACATGTCACCAGGGAACTGCTATCTGACGTCAGGTATAATACCAACTAGCATGTTCCCGGCGAGTCCTGTCCGGTGTACTCATAACCCAATGAGCACCTGTATACATCTTAGGTGATCCAACTGACACCAGTGGCTTGTGAGACCGGCCACCGCCCCTCGTCGGGGTCTCGACTGTATACACTAGTCTACTCTGGAGTATCGTTGCCCTGTCTCGAAACTCCCACGACTAAGGACTATTTAAGGATGTGCTTATAGACCCCAGCTCCCACGTATATGATCGCCCTCATACTGCTGGCAGTGAAGCAAGAATCCTAGAGGCTCTATCAACGTGTAATAGCGACCTGTAAGGTCACCTAAAACAGTACACGATGATAAAGATAAACCAGATAGCATACAATAATCTTGAGTAAGACTGTCCTACTGGGACAGGTCCTCCCTCAATCATTGCAATCACGTGTCTGTGATCCAATAATTGACTCTGTGGGCACTATATCCAACAATCTCCCACTTGCACTCAAGGCTAATTATTGCGATTTCGCATACTCACATCCCGTGTGATACCGAACACCCAACTCCTCTACTAATCAGTTTCACAAAGCCCGTTTGCGAAACTATTGTGTTCGAGGAATAGCCTCAGTGAGTGGATCCGCTCTGATGTTTATTTCTATGTCTCTCTTTATCTCAAGTTCGCGGAGAAAGCCATCTCCCAAAATGAGCAATACCTGTCTTAGAATATGTCTGGATATCTGATGGGACCTAGTTCATAAATGAACTCCAAATCCAAACTTCTCAGACTGTATCGTCAACTGAACTTAATCAGTATCCTACGCCATGCCACCCTCAGTATCCACCTGGACCACCTGTCCAAACTACTGTCCCTCGTCAGAGGGAAAACTATAACTCTGACAGTCGCTCTGTCATGCAGGTCACCTTGGAAGCCTGGAATGATAACTGTCTCCTGAATGAGGCTGTTGTTATCATATCCCTAGAACATCCACTTATGTTCTAAAACTGTTTCCGATCGTTTCTCTAGGACTAGATTAATATCCTATCTGGAGAAACCACTGTGTGACAACCAAAGTATAACCGATCGTAGTATGGGAATTTCACTTCCTACTCTGTGTATGTCATCCTAATACCAGGACATCACACCTTACTACCTTCTTAACAGATCCATCCCCTATTCTGATGAAGTCAAACCTATGACTGTCATATCAGAAATAGATGATCTATCTCCGCTATATCTGCTTAAGTCTATAAATAGACATAAGCCACTTGTCCACTATGCTTCCGCTGCTCCCACTGACCACGACAACCCTCTGGCAGAGTCATATACACGTGCACTTCTAAAGCCAGTTCAGAACGACGCTATACTCATCCTCCTGCCGGGTCTCACGGTCTGGAACAACAGCAATGGCAAGTCTGGGTAAACAAGAACCTCCCTGTCACCGTCCTTGAGGCTACCGGAGTACCTCTCGGATGCCTGAGGTTACCCACCATATCTGCGGAGTGGCCAATGAAATGTCAAACCAGATTGAATCTTTAGGTTCTTATCAAATTTAGTAATCGTTTGCGGTTCTGTAATCACTTCCAGTTCTACCATACTCCCACTACTGTTTTCTGAAAAAATCCATTTTTATTAAAACTGTGGCGAGTCAAGAACAGTATCACTATTGATCTTCCAGATGGTAGAAAGTCAACCCTTGTCATAGCCTGGGTCAACCCATAAACAGCCATTACGGAAACGTGCTTTGAGTTATCCAGAGTCTGGTTTTAAGCATAAGCCGGACAACTCCCCGTACCTTAACTTCATTAAGATATGAACTGTTCTATATCCAATATAGAAACAGAGGCACTGATTTAATTGGAACCAGATTCAAATTATGCAGCTGTCTCCAGTGCATGTCAACTAAATGGAGGGAGGCCGATCAGCGTTACTCAACTTAGGAGTGCTTCCAATTATGAGTAACCTGAAAGAGAAGCAAGTTCTCTTAATCATTATTATCAACTGAATACCATACACAAGTATCTACATCTTCGATCACCTTGAAGAATCTTGATACTTGCAATGCCTGGTTCTCTACTCTATTCTTATACCTATAAATTCTCAAAACTTGGACCTTGTGTTTCTACGAAACACATGTCTAAGACCCAGAGAAGTCACAAGTAAACAGAATCTAGTATGAGTACCAACCCCTCTGTCCTAATGGACACTGGACAACATACAATACTCTGTATAAGTCCCCTGAGTGTAGTGACTCATTCACTGTGTGTCGTAGGTTGAAAACTGTACTTATGGTCAAGAAGAATTACACCGCTGTCTTAATGCTCTTTACCTAACCATCCACTGATATATGTAAATATCATAGACATAATTTCAAAAAGGTATATCTCACTCTATAAAAATAGACGTACAGATATATCAATTTGAAATTGGTGCATAATAACGGATATTCAAAACCAAATATTTGCCATCCGGCAAACAGCCCAGGTGACTTCCTCAAATATCACCAATTACAACGAATTCCGATATAATGAGGATGATCACCTAATTCCCAATAACTTACTCCCACTCATCATCTATAAAACCATACATATGTGAGAATCATACCTGGTAAATACATACCCTGGAGCAAGGGCTAATTGGGAATTCAGTTTTCTTTTAACAGTACACAGTGAAACTGAAACATTGAAATGTTTCGTAGGGGTATCCTGGTATTCCTAGTAATGCCTCTTCCATTATCCAGATTCACAACTGCAACCGTATATTTCTTTGCCACATCTCCACATCCCTTTATATGTCTTTAGTCATTACCTTCTGTACACCCTCTTAGGTTAAATGGTTTTCTTCCTTCCCTACCTTTCGGCACCAGCCTATGATTTGGAAGAAGACTATCCAATAAGCATAATGGGTGTACTTTCCTAATCCTAGGAGCACTCGCAATGCGAGAGAAGGTGAAGATAAAAGACAACCGAATAAACCTTATTCCTATTTCTCCTGAACCAGAATCCATCCCCGAACTGGAACAAGTTCCTTTCGAGTTCGTATATAACCATACGATGGAGTATCCAGATAACTGTGGATCTTCGTAGTGATACGGAGTGTTCTGGAGAAATACAAAGGTGAAGTGGGAGTGGTAATGAAATACTTGGTTTGGTCGTGAATAACAGTCGCAATTTACTTTGCCCTCCTTCTAATCCCTTTATTTGTCTTAACTTAATACCTTCTACACACCATCGATAGGCTAATTGGTTTTCTTCATTCCCCACCGTTCGGCACCTGCCTATGGTTTGGAAGAAGACTATCCAATAAGCGTAACAGGTGTACTATCCCCTAATCCAAGGAGCACTCGCAACCTGAGAGAAGGTAAAAGGAAAAGACAACAGAATAGTCCTATTCGTTTTCTCCAGAACCGGAAACCATCCTTGAATAAATTCCTTCGAGTTCGTATATAACCATACGATGGTTTTATCCAATGGAAGTGGACGTTCGTAGTTATACGGGGTGTTTTGGAGAAAAGGGTAAAAGTAGGAGTGGCAATGAGGTATGCAACTCTGACAATCCAAAAGCCAGTGTTTAAGAAGGTTCGGTTAATTTTGGTCACTGAGTCATAGTCAAGGGTCGGACCATGGTCGCTTCCAAAGAGAGAGAGAGAAAAGAAACACTCAGCGTGCACTCTAACCTAGATCAGAATGGTTATCAATTTATCTAATCAGGAAGCTTCCCACTATAACGTCAAATTCTTCTCCAAACCTGAAAGAAGAATTAGTCAGGATCACCCGAGGAGTAAACCAACTCATCAGTGGGAATCGGGATCCAACCATCATCGCATGATAATGTGACGGAATCCACTCACATTATCGCACTCCAGAAGGTATACGCATGCCTGGAAAGTTTCAGTTTCTTTAGAAACTCCCGATGTGTGTTTTTACCCCAAGCGGCTTATGACCTTGACTAGGTCAACAAACCATAAACCGCCAGTCAAGTTCAACCCGTCATTATTCTGGATTTCATTAAACCCACCTGTACGTGCCCTTGACTAGGTCAACAAGGCCGCACGACTGTCTTAACCAATCCCATTTATGCAACAAACAAGCACCATTTAGCTACCGAACACTACGTCTTGACTAGGTCAACAAACGCAGCACGAATACTAAATAATACCCGTAAGAAATGATGGAGGGCTACAGCTGGTTTTTGGCGAAAAACCTTTAACGTAATGAACTTGATATCGTTGAAGGAACTGCATAACTTTTTGTAAAAATATAGTGGCGAAAACCCTTTGCTAAAGAGGTCACTCCCGGTGAAGGGATCTCGGCTCTTTCCCCATAGAATGAGGTGCAGGATATTCCAACTGAATACCATGATGCAAAGCAAAAAGTAATTGGCTATAGTGAAGTTATTACCCTGACGCAAACTTCTGTCCAAGGGGTCACTCCCGGTGAAGGGATCTCGGCCCTTGCCTCATCGACTGAGGTGCTGGATATTCATAACCGAATACCACTGTGCAAAATAAAAGAGAATGTCCTTGCAATAACAGCTTTTTGAAAAATTGTTCCAACAACATCAGAATAGGTTTGTTTAGCTTGCATTGATCCGAATCAACGCAGTCCCATCAATTGATCACACCACAAAAGAACGAAAATAATGATGTACATATATGCCATCCGCATTCGCCACTGGGTCCCGTCATCACCCGTTAGGTTACTTAACTAACGACAGAGCGGGGACTGGACTAGGGCGGATGCAAAATATATACAACATCTACTAGTATATATATAAATATATAATATTCGCTTAAGGCGTGATAAAATGCAACATCACAGAAATGTAATCAGCATCACAGAACAATACAGATATTTGGGATCCCCGGGTTTCATAGAGCTGCTACTGAAACCCGACGTTCCCCTGGTCGTATGGATAGCCTGTGCAATGAAATCCTAGACCCCTACGGGCGCGGCAAGTTACCCGGCAAAACCTGAAGCGAGGCAGCCCCCTTCAGCAACGTGAATGGACCACCCAGCACTTCACGGAATCCGGTAACTTGGGCACCCCTCTTGGGTCAACCTGTATCCCCTACGAGTGCGGCGAATAGCCCGCCAATTCTAGAGTAAAGCCCCCTCCGTCTCAATGCCATGAGATGCGGGTCCGTTGCCCTCTAGAACCCGGCTATCCGTGCACCCCTCCGCGGGGTAATCCTAGTACAGAAAGTAAAATATATACAACGGGTACATCGAACTCAGCCAGGTCGTGCCCCAAAAGAATAATATACAAACAGGCAGTGACGGCAGTCCACATGTCGGACGCTCGCCCCGCAATATCAAATGTACATATACAACCAAACTGTACTACCATTGCATCCAGGCTGTCTCCCATGATCAATCCGCAACATCACAGCACAACACAGAACATCAACGTGAATGTCACGTTCGCAAATCCGTCTAAAAGGGCTATAGCAGTTAGACAGGATTTACTGATCAAATGACATTCACGGTCGCAGATATAATATAAATACTGTGAACTAACATGTTTAAAATTTTCGATCGACTGAATTTTCCGAAGTGGGCCCCAAGCACAACTGTAGCACTCAAAAACATCTGGGCCCAAAAAGAATATACCGGAAACCCTATTTCCATGTCAGTAATCCACTGCAGAAATTTGGTACGGTTTGGCCACAAAACGGTGGCGGTTCACCGACCAAAACGTGGTTTTAGCCGCTAAACCACTGCGCTACAGTAATATCAGCCGACCAAATTTTCACAGAATGCATAAAAAACCCTGCACGTATTTTTCCAATATACCAAATAAATTTTAGAGCAAGGAAAAATTCGACAGAAAGTGCGACATGGAAATGTGGTTTTTGGAAAATCCGATTGATCGAACTTGTAAACACGTTAGAGCAAGCTAGACTAGGTTAATGGCGTGGCTCTGATACCATGTTAAGCCACGGCAGCGCCCCGGCCGTCTGAACGAGGCCAAAATGCGGAAACAAAAACTTTTCTTAAAACAGAAACCGGCGCTACCGCGGACTATAAACCCGGATCGTAACCATTAACCTAATGCTAGCAATCAAGAGAAGGGATAGAGAGCTATACCATGCGATCCGTGTCCTTCAGTCTTCGCCTCCACTTTGATCTCCTTGCGGAATCTCCGGTCTTCATTTCCTCGTCGAAACGGACACCACATCGCCGGGTTCTTTTACGGGCTCCCACCTCTGGACCGAGGCAACTCGGGCACGAAGTTGGCAAGCCGACGTGCCTAAGAAAACTGTAGATGAAGTGTAGAGTCACTTTGCCTCATGGGGTTGTGAAGTTGCCATTTGATGGAGAAGAGAATCATGAACAAGAGGAGATGAGCTTATGGAACTTTGGTGAAAAATAAAATGAGAAGAAGAATTTCCCACATCATAAAAAATGAAAACCTCTCCCCTCTCCCTTAAGTGGCCGGCCCATGGTAAAATGAGGAGGGGAAAAAAAAAGTATCTAGCATAAAGCAAATTGTATGATAACTAGAAATATGTGTCACAACAATATCCTTTCAATCCACTCTTATTAATGCAAAAGAAATGATGAAAAGAAAAAGCAAAGATGCTTAATCTATCATAATCCCTCCAATTGCAAGAAACCCCTTTCCACAATACTAATTTGCACAATTGCAAATTAGTCCCTCCATCAGAAAGTCCGGCCGTGAAGGAACAAAGGAAAACTGGCCGGAACGGAATGCAAACTGGCAACTTCAGAAAACTGATCCCGTAATAAATTACAGGAAAATCCCGCGTCTGTATATACATGCCCGCATTTGTATTCCCACTGAACACAAATGCAAAGAGACAAAATCTACACTTTCTAATACTAGGATCCGGCTTAAACCAAAGACCGCTAGTAAAATCCGTCCAATCACGATTCGTGCAATACCACACGTATCTGATCGAATCCTGCCATATCTCCATACAGCCTCTACAGCGTTTCACCCGAAACTTGAGAAAACGGTCTGTGGGGGACTCTAAAGACTCGTCAATATTTTGGCTGTGGATTTAACTACTAGCACGTCAGAGGTATTAGCCATACGTAACGGGCTACCAGGTATTGACCAAAAGGGACGTCGATGAGCGAACTCATCCTGACACCCTACTGAGCCTGTCAGTAACAATATCCGTATAGTCCGGTCCGTTCGTCTATGAGCATCGCATGGAGGGCCTAGGGGGTTGGTAAAAGTCAGACCCCCAAAAGCGGTACAAGTCGTGTCGGAGTGTAGCCTAGAACACCCTGAGATACTACTGGAATACCTACCAGTAAATCTCCTGCCTCGGCCGAGGGCTTTGTGTAATGGCTCTCCTAGACACAGCGCGACCTCACCCCCAATACCGGGAGAGACGAACCCCTGCCGATCCGCTCACTGCCTCCATGTGGCTCGGGACTGTACCCAACTAAAACCTGTTTGCACGACTCCTTTGAGCCGTGGTAGGGTAGTAATCAAAGCACAGTGGGAACTCACACGAGACAAATGACGATCTCAGGTCGATGAACTAACATGTACACATGTCACCAGGGAACTGCTATCTGACGTCAGATATAGTACCAACTAGCATGTTCCCGGCGAGTCCTGTCCGGTGTACTCATAACCCAATGAGCACCTGTATACATCTTAGGTGAACCAACTGACACTAGTAGCTTGTGAGACCGGCTACCGCCCCTCGTCGGGTCTCGACTGTATACACTAGTCTACTCTGGAGTATCGATGCCCTGTCTCGAAACTCCCACGACTAGGGACCATTTAAGGATGTGCATATGGACCCCAGCTCCCACGTATATGATCGCCCTCATACTGCTGGCATTCAAGCAAGAATCCTAGGGGCTCTATCAACGCGTAATAGCAACCTGTAAGGTCACCTAAAACAGTACACGATGATAAAGATAAACCAGATAGCATACTATCATCTTGAGTAAGACTGTCCTACTGGGACAGGTCCTCCCTCAATCATTGCAATCACGTGCCTGTGATCCAATAATTGACTCTGAGGGCACTATATCCAACACCAACCTCCCATTAAGTAATATACAATCCAGTATGATAAAATAATGGCCTCTAAGGCATATATCACTAACAATCTCCCACTTGCATTAAGGCCATATACGGGCATATCGCAGACCGAAGGTCTCGAATAGCCTCTCGAACACTGTCTGAGGGATGACCTCTGTGAGTGGATCTGCAGTGTTGTTCTCCGTATCTACTCTCCTCACCTCGATCCCTTGGGGATCAACGATCTCCCTGATCAGGTGGTACTGCCTCAAGATATGTCTGGATCTCTGATATGACCTGGGTTCCTTCCCTAAAGCTATAGCGCCGTATGTTGTCACAATACTAAAGTATTGGACCAACAAATGGAAGGAACCGCCTGAAGTTCAATTAAGAACTTATATATCCAGAATGCCTCTTTTGCGGCGTCTCATGCAGCGAACTACTCAGTTTCCAACATCGGGTTTGCAATGGTGTCCTTCTTAGAGCTCTTCCAACAGACCGCCCATCCACTGAGGGTAAAGTCATAACCTGACATGGACTTGGAGTCATTCTTATCACTCTGGAAGCTGGAGTGAGCAAAGGCCTCGATCTGGAGCTCCTTTTCCGCCATACACCAAGAACATCTCCTTAGTCCTTTTTAGGTACTTTAGAATGTTCTTTACTTCTTACCAGTACTTCTTCCCTGGGTTTGACTGATAGCGGCTTACCACGCTCAGTGCGTAAGCTACATCTGGTCTGGTACACAACATTGCATACATTATAGAACCTACCGCAGAAGCGTACGGTATAATCGACATGTGAGCCCTTTCCAAATCAGTTTTGGAAGACATCTCTTTGGAGAGGGTGATTCCGTGATAAGCCGGTAGACCACTGCGCTTAGAATCTTCCATACTAAGTATTTTACAGTATGGTGTTGTTGTACCTTAACTATAAAAGTCCCACCATCCTCTTTGATCTATCACGATAGATCTGGATCCCCAGAATGTAGTTGGTATCACCCAGGTCTTTTATGGAGAACCTCTGTGAAAAAAATCTTTTGACTGATTGTAGTATAGGAATGTCATTTCCCATCAAGAGAATGTCATCCACGCACTCAACGAGGAATTCCACAGTTCTTGCTACAATCTTACTATAAATGCATGGTTCATCTGATTTTTGATAAAGTCGAATTTTTTGACTGTCTCAATAAAAACAGATGTTCCAATTCCGCGATGCCTGCTTTAGTCCATAAATTGACTTAAGCAATTTGCACATTGTCCCGCTGCTCCCACTGTGATTGACACCCTCTGGGTGATCCATATAGACACACTCTTCCAAATAACCATTTAGAAAAGTCGTCTTTACGTCCATCTTCCATATCTCACAATCTTGGAAGGCAGCAATGGCAAGAAGGATCTGAATGGATTTGAGCATAGACACCGGAGAAAAGGTTTCATCATGGTCCAAACCAGGTCTTTGACAAAAACCTTTTGCAATAAGTCTAGCCTTATAGGTTTTAACCTATCCATCTACATCAATCTTCTCTCTCAAGCTCCATTTGCAATCTACTGGTTTTACCCCTTCTGGAGCAATATTCAAAGTGCATACTTTGTTAGTGTACATGGACTCCATTTCGGTCCGTATTGCATCCAGCCATTTTACCGAGTCGCCGCTCTAAATGGCTTACTAGAAGATAGTTGGCTCATCATTGTTAATGATGCAATCTTCTCGATCCCCGTCTATGAGAAAACCGTAATATCTCTCGGGCCGATGAGACTGCCTACTAGTCCTGCGGATTGGCGTAGGGATGTCCGGTTCTTTTAAAACCTTTGGTTCTACAATACTTTCAGTAATAGTTTATGGTTATGGAATTTCTTCCAGTTCTATTGCGCTCCCACTATTTCCTTTTACAAAAAATTGATTTTCTAAAAAGTGGGCATGACGAGGAACAAAAAACCTTTTGTTCCTCTGCGTAATAGGATAGATACCCCTTGGAGTTCTTTGGGTATCCCACAAACTTATACAGTACTGAGTGTGCCTCGAGCTTGTCCGCATACTGCTTTTCAACAAAAGCTGGATGTTCAGACCAGAATATTGCATTTTAATACCGCTCATTCATTATCTAATTTTTGCATTTATCGGTACTATTAACCAGTGTCTGCTCAGTATTACAGATTACAGGTATCCATGACAAAATACTGGAAATACACTTAAAATCACGGATATTACAGTTGTGAGCTGACACTGCAACCAGAACCGCAAACCGGCTGATAATTCTTGGGTTTCTTTGTGCAACATGCTTGTGTACACACTTTTTATCTAAATGGACCAACACAATACAAGTGTGTACACAAGTGAGCACGAGAACCCGGGGGGTTGCCATGGCACACACTCATGATGGCTAGGAGCAAGTGGGCATGAGTGTGATGTGCATTCAATGCATAAAGTGTGTGTTGACTTAAAGTTTCAAGTTCCCTCCAAAAACCCTAAGTGCATCCAAAGCCTTTACTGAGAAAACAAACTGCACCAAAGTGATAATGGGGACAACAAAAGACCACACACTAAGTTTGAGACTGAGTGCTCGGAATTGACCCGAGCATTTAGCCTCTTTGGCCGAGCTGGCCGGCCAAGCAGTGCCTGATGGGCCCCATCTTTCTTCAGTTGATCCCTTGATGCCACGTAGCCCTATTTTATTGTTTGTTTAATCTTCTTTTTCGCCTATAAAAGCAGGCAGTAGGCAAGGGGTCAAGGGTCTTTGTTAAACATTTCATACACTTTGTAACTCCTTTTGTTTTCTTTTTGGTTCTCTTGTACATAGCTTAGCTTTCCCTTGAGTTCATGGTCTTCTCTTGATCTTGCAAGCTCTTTAGTGATCTTGCAAGTTTAAGATTTGGATATTGATCTCAAGATTGTATCTTGGACATAATAAAGATATCATTTTGCACACTTGGGTTCGTAGTTATTCTTGCTCTTTTCATTCTTGCTATTTTACTTTCTTGCTATTTTATTACATGCTCTACATTCTTGCGATTTTCATTCTTGCCTTTACTTACTTGCACTTTAAATTCCATGCACTTACTTACTTGTAATGTTTTCTTTTATTTTCTTTGTTCTTTTCTTTGCTCTTTTTGGTTTGTTATTGTAATTTTTGTGAATATGTGTTGTTAGGAAAAGAATACGATATTGTAAGTTAACGTTTCATTTCTCATTTCCTTTTCCCGTATTATCCATTGAACTCCGTCCAAATGTTACGCAAGCGCTCCGTTAGGCACCCTACCCTATCAAGGTAACGGTGATTCCTAACTGCGACCGGTTACGTTCGGTTTGGCCGGAGGCGAAAGCAAGAGACAAGAAAGGACGGACAAGGGTAAATAAGCCGGATTTCTAATACCGTGCTTAAATCCCCTAATCTACGTTGTTTCCGATTGTTCTAGCTTCAATCATTAAGTTCGACTCAAAGGTTTTAGTGTAGATTTCCTTAGCTTACACTATTGTATCTTTTCCTAACAAGTTTTATACTTTGCATATAACACATAGGTTAGATATGAACTTTCCGCCCACGCGCATTAACTCGTGAGTACAAGAACTTAAAATGTTTCGTCTCCCTGTGGATCGACCCGTACTCATCGCGGCTAGCTGCAAAGCGACACCGTCCTGATTGCGGTAACTAAAACTCTTTCAATCAAATGGCGCCATTGCCGGGGAGACGGTAACGCTTTTATTTTTTTTTATTTCGGGTTAATCTTGTTAATATCTATCTAACCCTATTTTCAAAACAAACTAAAAATTTCAAAAACAAAAACTAACATTCTTAACTTTTTTGTTCTCTGGAATTCTTACCTGCTAGCACTCTTGATCTAAACTAAAAAGATAAACAATACCAGTGAGGCACTGAGACAGCAGAAGAAGTTTGGAGCCCCAATTCCAATGTTGGATCGGCGACAATCCCTTAAAATCCGAGCCCGCCGGCCTTGTCCCCTCCTTTTGCCTCCAAATTTTCCTCTGTGCTCCAGTGTTATGTTTTTGCCCCATTTTTACTGTTTATTTTTTATAATTTCTAGTGTGCAGGTATTTGGGCACGCGTATCGCTTTTCCGCACTAATATCCATTTTTCCGACATTTGTAGATTTTTGCGGATTTGCGAACTGCGATTGTGGGGAGCAAAGTGTACATTCAAGGTTAAGGTGATTACGAGGTACAGTGCCAAAGATCCGAGAATTTTGACCCGCGCAAGCGAACTTTCAAGCAAATCAGATTCACATCAACGAGGGTTTCTTAACCCGAATATTTATCGGTACGTACTTTATTAACACTTTCTTCTTAAATCCAACGCATCCAATATAACATCTTTGCAGGATTCTTTGCAAGTTCGCTTTCAAACGCCAAAATTGACTAACCCGTATTTGTTGCAGTGCCGTGCTTAATATAAAAAATGATTGTTTGATTCTTTGAATTTTTACTGAATTGCACTTTGCATACATTAATACGGACTTAAGGGCTAGCGAACCCCGCAACATACGGTAAAGGATTTCATCCCCTTTTCCGTGGCCCACAAATCACGAATTGAGCATAACGTATACCCACACAAATTTTTAAAAGAAACTAGACATTAAGACTTAAGGACTTCGCGCTCACTAGGAGAAGTTAACTGTGTTTAGAACACCGCTTAATGGTATATCATTTACGGGGTGTCTAGAAAGTGTTCACGGCGAAACCGCCAAAAGAGAAAGGATTATTTAATTAAGGACCTTCACGAAAGCGTTGGAAAATCTCCCCTTATCTCTGCACTTACCTGGCCTCGTGATCAGTATATCTTGAGCCCGCTTCTCGACACTGTTTTACTTCAACAATCAAGTTCTGGAGCAGGTCTAGTTGACCTAGGTGAATCCTAGACCGATTAGGTGTGTGGTATTTTTGTGTCATGATTGTTTTTGTCCAGATTCTTTTTTGTGTATTTCATTCTTTTGTTGATAGCTAACTTAAATAAAATATTAAAAAAATCCACATTCTTTTTCCATTCCTTTTCTTTCCTTCCTTTCTTCATATCATGGGTACCCCACCTCGCAAAACTCTTGCCGAACTTTGGTACCCACAACCAGACATAACTTTCTATGGTTCTTACTTTGGCCGAACGTCGAACGATCCATCTATGCCAAAATTTTTTTTGAAAGATCGGATAGACGCGTTTGGGACAACCAATTGGACTCCGCAATCCACCTTGTATCAACCATTTCAATCTTCACCACCTTCTTACGTTGATACCCCTTTTGAGAGTCCAGTTGTAACTCCAAGTCCTATGTCTTTTGCTGAACGTATTGAACAATCTCGTAACCGATCTTTCACTCCATTCACCACTGCAAATTGTTTGGATCAACAATTCTATTCACCTTCTTATCCGTATGTTGATCCTAACCCTTTCCAACCATTCAATTTCTATCCATCCTACCCAACTTTCGCACCTTCACTAGACATTGCTTCTGAACAACCTTTTAGGAGTTTTCAGTATCCAAACAACTTTAAATGTTTTACTAAAACCCCTCCACAACCAATGTCTAGTCTGGAACAGTAATTGGAAGACTTTTGGGTAGTGTCGTACCAACAGATGATGGATTTGAATGCGTCCATGGCCGCCCTCATGCTACCTAGTGACCCGGTAGCTAGTTTTCAACTAGCTCCAAATTTTCCAATGTATGATGAGGCGGTAGGACAGGTTGAGAATTTGAGTGGAGAGAGTGAGCTGTACACCCTTCCAAATCAAACCTACCCATTCCAAATTGAATCCTAAAACTCCTGTTTTGAAAGTCTATCGAGTGTCCCAAATGATTTATCAATTGAAGATAGAATGACTTATGAGTTGTGCGACTTTGTAGTGTTTGATTTGTCTGATTGTGAAGGGTCCATGTCAAGTGAAACCACACCCAATCCTTTTGACCTCTACACCTCCATCTTAGGACCAGAATTGATTAAAATCCATGCTTTTGATGAGGTGTCTGAGAAAATTGATTTTCACTTGATTGAGAATATTGACGCTGGGAATATTTTGGATGACGAACCCACAATTTTGGATGAGTTTTTCTCTCCAATTCATCATTCCGAGTCATTAACTGTTTTTCCCGAACTCCACATGCGTACGGATTTTTATGATAAATGCATGGATGGGATAATTTTTGAGGAGAATTTTGAGGATAATGTTGAGGATGAACCAGTTTTACTTATGAGTCGGATTTTCCAATTCATCCTGTCCCTTCCATTGACTGTGTACACCCTCCTGAACCTTTACCTCATACCCCTTCTCGATCACTCCCATCCATCCTTTCCATCGTTCCGACATTGCAAGAAACCGTATCACTTTCATTTACTATGTCTGGATTGCTAAGTTCGGCGTACCCATGTTTTCTCACGAATCTTGAGGGATTTGACCCAATTTCTCGATGGGTTAATAGATTAGCACAATCTCTTTTTACACATCGGTCATTACAAATTGTGCTAATCTATTCACTCCATTTTCGCCCTCAAGTTCGTACTCCGTTTCTTTTTCCCTTCCGCCATTCTTCTCCTCATATACCGGGATCGTATACCACTTCTATCTGCATACGGACTTGCGTATACTCCATTTCTTTCCTCTCCACCTTCTTTCACCAGCCACTGCTTTATAGCGAAATTTTTTTTGAATGGTTGGTACTCAATTTTCGCCTATGTAAGGCCTTATATAGCTTGATACTGTCTCTTCCCCTTAATCCTGAATTTCACCGCTTAAATAATGGAAACACTGTTTCACTTAAATTTGGGGGGAACCTTTTTTTGTGTATATACTTTTGTTTTGCTTTTTTTGCTTTGTATATATTTCTTTTAGGAAGCGCCGACAATTCTGACCCTCTTGGTATAGCCTGACAGTGAGGGCACTGTCAAGTTTAAGTTTGGGGGTGTGCTCGGTAAGCTTTCTTCTTTCGCATTCATATGTATATTTTGCATTTGCATACTTATTTAAAAACCCAAAAAAAATCGAAATCTTTTACAAAAATATAAAAACTTTGTCATCAAGTTAGCTAATAGGGTAACTTAGATTTTTATTACGAAAGTTTAGTTGATACGTTAGAAATAACTAAATCCTAGGCTAAGGAATTGAAAATCCTAAAAATAACCCTCATTATGTTTAACCTTGGTGATTATACGTCCTTATAGTTTTTTTATAGAAGTAGGTAATCTTGAGTTCAGTTCTTGAGTTAAGTCGAGATGAAGGGAAAGTATTGAAGCTTTGCTGAAGGATAAGTCTAAAAAATATTTTTTATTCTTGACTTCAAATTTAGAAAGTATATACCCTACAATTGCACATACACGCACTTTGAAACTTCGGATAGTAGTGGATACCTAGAAATACTCCTTCCTGAAAACCTAGTATGAAATAAAAAATGGTAATTAAAGCTAAACACCTAAAGAGCATCATTGAAAAATATATCCGGTCTTGAAAAAGAAAAATAAAAGGAAAAGAAAAAATAAGAAATAAAGTCAAGACCTGGAAACTGCTATTTACGCTTTAAGCTCGCACATTAAGTAATTGGTCGTTAGTGCCTCAAGAAGCATTAATAGTCTGTCCATCATTTAATGAAAAGAAGTAGTATTAGGTATTAGGGTAAAGGTACTATAGCTTGAATTGAATTCTTAAGTGTAGGGGTGAATAATTTACACACACATAGGGGTATACAATCGATATTTGGATGAAAGATAGAAATAAAGAATAAGGCTTATGTTTTCTGTAAAATTGATAAAAATCCCTGATTTGAGACCGCACTTTAGAAGAAAAACTCAGGAGATACCAACATCTTTCTAAACTTTTTTGTAATGTATAGGACCTGAGCTTAAATAGATAGGAGGTGTGAAACATAAGGGTTGGCTATTTCTAATTTAGGATAATAGAATTTCTAACCTAAATACTAAACTATAGGAGTAGAATCAATGTTAACTTATGAAACTAGCTTGACGGGATTTTGTGGGTAGTATCCGCTGAAAACCCTCAGGAGACAACAATCCTCCTACTAGGGACACCTAGAGGTTTAACGGCTTGTTGCACGAGTTCAGTGCAATCGCGTTCCCTACGAAAGTAAGGCTAGGATTTTTTTTTGCTCGGGACGAGCAAAAGATAAGTTTGGGGGTATTTGTTCTGACCAGAATATTTCATTTTAATACTGCTCATTCATTATCTAATTTTTGCATTTATCGGTACTATTAACCAGTGTCTGCTCAGTATTACAGATTACAGGTATCCGTGACAAAATACTGGAAATACACTTAAAATCACGGATATTACAGTTGTGAGCTGACACTGCAACCAGAACAGCAAACCGACCGATAATTCTTGGGTTTCTTTGTCCAACATGCTTGTGTACACACTTTTTATCTAAATGGACCAACACAATACAAGTGTGTACACAAGTGAGCACGAGAACCTAGGGGGCTGCCATGGCACACACTCATGATGGCTAGGAGAAAGTGGGCATGAGTGTGATGTGCATTCAATGCATAAAGTGTGTGTTGACTTAAAGTTTCAAGTTCCTTCCAAAAACCCTGAGTGCATCCAAAGCCTTTACTGAGAAAACAAACTTCACCAAAGTGATACCGGGGACAACAAAAGACCACACACCAAGTTCGAGACCCAGTGCTCGGAATTGACCCGAGCACTTAGCCTCTTTGGCCGAGCTGGCCGGCCAAGCAGTGCCTGATGGGCTACATCTTTATTCAGTTGATCCCTTGATGCCGCATAGCCCTATTTTTATTGTTTGTTTAATCTTCTGTTTTGCCTATAAAAGCAGGCAGTGGGCAAGGGGTCAAGGGTCCAAGTTTTGTTAAACATTTCATACACTTTGTAACACTTTTTGTTTTCTTTTTGGTTCTCTTGTACATAGCTTAGCTTTCCCTTGAGTTCATGGTCTTCTCTTGATCTTGCAACCTCTTTAGTGAGCTTGCAAGTTTAAGATTTGGCTATTGATCTCAAGGTTGTATCTTGGACATAATAAAGATATCGTTTTGCACACTTGGGTCTCTTTTCATTCTTGCTCTTTTCATTCTTGCTATTTTACTTTCTTGCTCTTTTATTACTTGCTCTACATTTTTGCGATTTTCATTCTTGCCTTTACTTACTTGCACTTTAAATTCCATGCACTTACTTACTTGTAATGTTTTCTTTTCTTTTCTTTGCTCTTTTTGGTTTGTTATTGTAATGTTTGTGAATATGTGTTGTTAGGCAAAGAATACGATATTGTAAGTTAACGTTCCGTTTCTTATTTCTTTTTCCCGTATTTTCCATTGAACTCCGTCCAAACGTTACGCAAGCGCTCCGTTAGGTACCCTACCCTACAAAGATAACAGTGATTCCTAACCGCGACTAGTTGCGTTCGGTTTGGCCGGAGGCGAAAGCAAGAGACAAGAACGGACGGACAAGGGTCAATAAGCCGGATTTCTAATACCGTGCTTAAATCCCCTAATCCACGTTGTTGCCGATTGTTCTAGCTTCAATCGTTAAGTTCGGCTTAACGGTTTTAATGCGGATTTCCTTAGCTTACACTATTGTATCTTTTCATAACAAGCTTTATTTTTTTGCATATAACACATAGGTTAGATATGAACTTTCCGCCCACGCCCATTAACTCGTGAGAATAAGAACTTAAAACACTCCGTCTCCTTGTGGATCGACCCTTACTCATCGCGGCAAGCTGTAAAGCGACACCGTCCTGATTGCGGTAACTAAAACTCTTTCAATCAAATAGCGCCGTTTGCCAGGGAGACGGTAACGTTTTTATTTTTGTTATTTCGGGTTGATCTTGTTAATATCCATCTAACCCTATTTTCAAAACAAACTAAAAATTTCAAAAACCAAAACCAAAACAAAAACTAACATTCTTAACATTTTTGTTCTCTGGAATTCTTACCTGCTAGATCTCCTTATCTAAACTAAAAAGTTAAACAATACCAGTGAGACACTAATAGAGCACTGACACAGCAAAAGAAGTTTGGAGCCCCAATTCCAAAGTTGGACCGGCGACAATCCCTCAAAATCTGAGCTCGCCGGCTTTGTCCCTTCCTTTTGCCTCCAAATTTTCCTCTGTGCTCCGGTGTTATGTTTTTACCCCATTTTTATTGTTTGTTTTTTTATAATTTCTAGTGTGCAGGTATTTGGGCTTGCGTATCACTTTTCCGCACTAATATCCGTTTTTTCCGACATTTGTTGATTTTTGCGGATTTGCGAACTGCGATTGTGGGGAGCAAAGTGTACATTCAAGGTTAAAGTGATTGCAAAGTACAGTGCCAAAGATCCGGGTAGTTTGACCCGCGCAAGCGAACTTTCAAGTAAACCGGATTCACTTCAACGAGGGTTTCTTTACCCGAATATTTATCGGTACGTGCTTTACTGACACTTTCTTCTTAAATCCGACGCATCCAATATAACATCTTTGCAGGATTCTTTGCAAGTTCGCTTTCAAAACGCTAAAATTGACTAACCCATATTTGTTGCAGTGCCGTGCTTAATATAAAAAACGATTGTTTTATTCTTTGAATTTTTATTGAATTGCGCATTGCATATATTAATACGGCCTTAAGGGCAAGCGAACCCTACATCATACGGTAAAGGATTTCATCCCCTTTTTCGTGGCCCACAAATCACGAATTGAGCATAACGTATACCCACACAAATTTTTAAAAGAAACTAGACTTTAAGCCTTAAGGACTTCGCGCTCACTAGGAGAAGTTAACTGTGTTTAGAACACCGGTTAACGGTATATCATTTACGGGGTGTCTAGGAAAGTGTTCATGGCGAAACCGCCGAAAGAGAAAGGATTATTTAATTAAGGACCTTCGCGAAAGTGTCAGAAAACCTCCCCTTATCTCTGCACTTACCTGGCCTCGTGATCAGTATATCTTGAGCCCGCTTCTCGACATAGTTTTATTTCAACAATCGAGTTCTAGAGCAGGTCTAGTTGACATAGATGAACCCTAGACTGATTAGGTGTGTGGTATTTTTGTGTCGTGATTGTTTTTGTCCAGATTCTTTTTTGTGTATTTCAATCTTTTGTTGATAACTAACTTAAATAAAATATAAAAAAATCCACATTCTTTTTCCTTTCCTTTTCTTTCCTTCTTTTCTTCATATCATGGGTATCCCACCTCGCAAAACTCTTGCCGAACATTGGTACCCACAATCAGACATAACTTCCTACGGTTCTTGCTTTGGCCGAACGTCGAACGATCCATCCATGCCAAAAATTACTTTGAAAGGTCGGATAGATGCGTTTAGGACAACCAATTAGACTCCGCAATCCATTGTATCAACCATTTCAACCTTCACCACCTTCTTACGTTGATGCCCCTTTTGAGAGTCCAGTTGTAACTCCATGACCTATGTCTCTTGCTGAACGTATTGAACAATCTCGTAACCGATCTTTCACTCCTTTCACCACTGTGAATTTTTTGGATCAACAATTTCATTCACCTTCTTAACCGTATGTTGATCCTACCCCTGTCCAACCTTTCAATTCATATCCATCCTACCCAAGTTTTGCACCTTCCCTAGACATTGATTCTGAACAGCCTTTTGGGAGTTTTCAGTATCCAAACAACTTTAAATCTTTTACTGAAACCCCTCCACAACCCATGTCTAGTCTAAAACAGTCATTGGAAGACTTTCGGGTAGCGTCGTACCAACAGATGATAGATTTGAATGCGTCCATGGCCGCCCTCATACAACCTAGTGACCCGGTAGCTAGTTTTCAACTAGCTCCAAATTTTCCAATGTATGATAAGGCGGTAGGACAGGTTGAGAATTTGAGTGGAGAGAGTGAGCTGTACACCCTTCCAAATCAAACCTACCCGTTCCAAATTGAATCCCACAACTCCTGTTTTGAAAGTCTATCGAGTGTACCAAATGATTTATCAATTGAAGATAGAATGATTAATGAGTTGTGCGACTTTGTAGTATTTGATTTTCCCGATTCTGAAGGGTCCATGTCAAGTGAAACCACACCCAATCCTTTTGACCTTTACACCTTCATCTTAGAACCAGAATCGATTAAAATCCATGCTTTTGATGAGGTGTCTGAGAAAATTGATTTTCACTTGATTGAGGATATTGACGCCGGGAATATTTTGGATGATGAACCCGCAATTTTGGATGAGTTTTTCTTTCCAATTCATCATCCTGGGTCATTAACTGTTTTTCCCAAACTCCACATGCGTCTGGATTTTGATGATAAATGCATGGATGAGATAATTTTTTAGGTGAATTTTGAGGGTAATGTTGAGGATGAACCAGTTTTACTTGATGAGTCGGATTTTCCAATTCATCCTGTCCCTTTCAATGACTGTGTACACCTTCCTGAACCTTTACCTGATACCCCTTCTCGATCACTCCCCTCCATCCTTTCCATCGTTCCGACATTACAAGAAACCGTACCACTTTCATTTACTATGTCTGGTTTGCCATGTTTGACATACCCATATTTTCTCACGAATCTTAAGGGATTTGACCCAATTTCTTGACGGGTTGATAGATTAGCACAATCGCTTTTTACACATCGGTTATTATAAATTATGCTAATCTATTTACTCCATTTTCGCCCTCAAGTTCGTACTCCGTTTCTTTTTCCCTTCCGCCATTATTCTCCACATATACCGGGACCGTATACCACTTCTATCCGCATACGGTCTCACGTATGCTCCATTTCTTTCCTCTCCACCTTCTTTCCCCAGCCACTGCTTTATAGCGATAAATTTTTTGAATGGTTGGTACTCACTTTTGGCCTGTGTAAGGCCTTGTATAGCTTGATACTATCTCTTCCTCCTAATCCTGAACTTCAACGCTTAAACAGTGGAAACACTATTTCACTTAAATTTGGGGGGAACCTTTTTTGTGTATATACTTTTGTTTTACTTTGTATATATTTCTTTTAGGAAGCGCGGACAATTTTGACCCTTTTGGTATAGCCTGATTGTGAGGGCAATGTCAAGTTTAAGTTTGGGGGTGTGCTCGGTAAGTTTTCTTCCTTCGCATTCATATGTATATTTTGCATTTGCATACTTATTTAGAAACCCATAAAAAATCGAAAATTTTTACAAAAATATAAAAACTTTATCGTCAAGTTAGCTATTAGGTAACTTAGATTTTTATTCCGAAAGTTTAGTTGATATGTTAGAAATAACTAAATTCTAGGCTTAGAAATTGAAAACCCTAAAAATAACCCTCACTCTGTTTAACCTTGGTGATTATATGTCCTTACAGTTTTTTTTTATAGAAGTAGGTAATCTTGAGTTCAGTTCTTGAGTTAAGTCGAGATGAAGGGAAAGTATTGAAGTTTTGCCGAAAGATAAGTCTGAAAAATAGTTTCTATTCTTGACTTCAAATTTAGAAAGTATGTAACCTGCAACTGCACATACACGCACCTTGAAACTTGGGATAGTAGAGGATACCTAGAAATACTCTTGCCTGAAAACCTAGTATGAAAGAAAAAATGGTAATTAAAGCTAAACACCTAAAGAGCATCATTGAAAAATATATCCGGTCTTGAAAAAGAAAAATATAAGGAAAAGAAAAAATAAGAAATAAAGTCAAGACCTGGAAACTGTTATTTACGCTTTAAGCTCGCACATTCAGTAATCGGCTGTTAGTGCCTCAAGAAGCATTAATAGTCGTATGAAAGATGTGTAAGCAAATCCGTCCATCATTTAATGAAAAGAAGTAGTATTAGGTATTAGGGCAAGGGTACTATAGCTTGAATTGAATTCTTAAGTGTAGGAGTGAATAATTTACACACACGTAGGGGTATACAATCGATATTTGGATGAAAGATAGAAATAAAGAATAAGACTTATGTTTTCTGTAAAGTTGATAAAAATCCCCGATTTGAGACCGCACTTTAGAAGGAAAACTCAGGAGATACCAACATCTTTCAAAACTTTTTTGGAATGTATAGGATCTGAGGTTAAATGATAGGAGGAGTGAAACATAAGGGTTGGATATTTCTAACTTAGGATATTAGAATTTCTAACCTAGATACTAAACTATAGGAGTAGAATCAATATTAACTTATGAAACTAGCTTGATGGGATTTTGTGGTTAGTATCCGCTGAAAACCCTCAGGAGACAACACTCCTCCTATTAGGGACACTTAGAGGTTTAACGGCATGTTGCACGAGCTCAGTGCAATTGCGTTCCCTGTGAAAGTGAGGCTAGGATTTTGTTTTGCTCGGGACAAGCAAAAGATAAGTTTGCGGGTATTTGTTCCGACCAGAATATTACATTTTAATACCGATCATTCATTATCTATTTTTTGCATTTATCGGTACTATTAACCAGTGTTTGCTCAGTAATACAGATTGCAGGTATCCGTGACAAAATACTGGAAATACACTTAAAATCACGGATATTACAGTTGTGAGCTGACACTGCAACCAGAACTGCAAACCGACCGATAATTCTTTGGTTTCTTTGTGAAACATGCTTGTGTACATACTTTTTATCTAAATGGACCAACACAATACAAGTGTGTACACAAGTGAGCACTAGAACCTAGGGGGGCTGCCATGGCATACACTCATGACGGCTAGGAGCAAGTGGGCATGAGTGTGATGTGCATTCAATGCATAAAGTGTGTGTTGACTTAAAGTTTCAAGTTCCCTCCAAAAACCCTGAGTGCATCAAAAACCTTTACTGAGAAAACAAACTGCACCAAAGTGATACCGGGGACAACAAAAGACCACACACCAAGTTCGAGACCCAGTGCTCGGAATTGACCCGAGCACTTAGCCTCTTTGGCCGAGCTGGCCAGCCAAGCAGTGCCTGATGGGCCCCATCTTTCTTCAGTTGATCCCTTGATGCCACGTAGCCCTATTTTTATTGTTTGTTTAATCTTCTTTTTTGCCTATAAAAGCAGGCAGTGGGCAAGGGGTCAAGGGTCCATGTTTTGTTAAACATTTCATACACATTGTAACTCTTTTTATTTTCTTTTTGGTTCTCTTGTACATAGCTTAGCTTTCTCTTGAGTTCATGGTCTTCTCTTGATCTTGCAACCTCTTTAGTAAGCTTGCAAGTTTAAGATTTGGCTATTGATCTCAAGGTTGTATCTTGGACATAATAAAGATATCATTTTGCACACTTGGGTTCCTAGTTATTCTTTCTCTTTTCATTCTTGCTATTTTACTTTCTTGCTCTTTTATTACTTACTTTACATTCTTGCAATTTTCATTCTTGCTTTTACTTACTTGCACTTTAAATTCCATGCACTTACTTACTTGTAATATTTTCTTTTCTTTTCATTGTTCTTTTTATTGCTCTTTTTGGTTTGTTATTGTAATGTTTGTGAATATGTGTTGTTAGGCAAAGAATACGATATTGTAAGTTAACGTTCCGTTTCTCATTTCCTTTTCCCGTATTTTCCATTGAACTCCGTCCAAACGTTACGCAAGCGCTCTGTTAGGCACCTTACCCTACCAAGGTAACGGTGATTTCTAACCGCGACTGGTTGCGTTCGGTTTGGCCGGAGGCGAAAGCAAGAGACAAGAACGGACGGACAAGGGTCAATAAGCCGGATTTCTATACCGTGCTTAAATCCCCTAATCCACGTTGTTGCCGATTGTTCTAGCTTCAATCGTTAAGTTCGGCTCAAAGGTTTTTATGAGGATTTCCTTAGCTTACATTATTGTATCTTTTCCTAACAAGATTTATATTTTGCATATAACACATAGGTTAGATATGAACTTTCCGTCCACGCGCATTAACTCGTGAGAACAAGAACTTAAAACGCTCTGTCTCCCAGTGGATCGACCCGTACTCATCGTGGCTAGCTGCAAAGCGACACCATCCTGATTGCAGTAACTAAAACTCTTTCAATCACTGGACATCCCTATATCTTCAGATACTGAAGATAGGGTTTCTTCCCACTCCACATATGATATGGTCTGGTAGGCACAGTCTTGGTAGGAACCTTATTCAAAAGATATGCAGCTTATTTTAGTGCATAACTTCAAAAGGATCGCGGCAACTCAGCGTTACTCATCATGGAACAAACAATATCCAATAGGGTTCTGTTCCGCCTTTCCTATACACCGTTTTGTTCTGGTGTGTATGGAGGAGTAAGCTGAGAGAGAATTCCATTCTCTTTTGAGTAATCCAGGAACTCGGCAATTTAAGTATTCACCACATCGATCAGATCTCAGTGTCTTGTTACTTTTTCCTGTTTGTTTCTCCATATCATTCTTATATTATCGGAATTTTTCAAAGGGTCTCAGATTTATGCTTCATCAAGAAGACATGTCCTAGCCTAGAGAAATTATCCGTAACAGAAATGAAATAGGAATAACCACTTCATGCATCTGTAGATTTTGGACTACACGCGTCGCTGTGTATGAGTCCCAAGAGCTTGCTCGCTCTTACTCCATGTCTAGTGAACGGAGCCTTTGTCATTTTTCCTATGAGATAAGATTGACAAGTTGTATAAGACTGATATTCGAACAGATCCAAATATCCCTCTCTTTATAACTTCAACAGCCGTGTTTCATTGATGTGACCCTGTCTACAATGCCATAAGAAAGTTTTATTCAATTCTGGTGACTTTCTTTTAAGTGTGTTCTGGACGTTTGAAAACCTGAGCTTGATTCAATATATATTGTCCTCTAGTGTACCTGACCCAATCAAATTTTGATTTAGGTGGATGTGAACCACATCGTTTACAACCTCGACTTGGTACACAAAAAAAACGTAGAATCAATATCTGCCCACTTGTCAATTCTAGGTGATATACCCTACGGATACAGCGTCCACACTCTTTCCGTTTGTAAACCTGAGAGTCATATCACCTGCCCTGATAACTCTACGGTTTCTCAAAGCCTGTAATGAAATACAAATATGAGATCCTGATCCGATATCTTGTACCCAGGAAGTAGAGTTAATTGACAGATTGTTTTCAACCACTAACACACCCGAAGTCGAAGCCACAACATACTTCGGATCCTGGATTCTGGCTTTCCAAGCCCTGCATTCTTTCTGCCAATTCCTTTTCCCGTAACAATAGGAACATCCTTCCTTCCTACAGTTAATCCCGAAACTTTTGCCCTTCCCTTTTCTTCTACCTTACCGACACCGCCTATCGGCTTTGTGGAGGTCTTCTTCTTCTCACCCTTGGCATCCACCTTAGATCCAGAAGAGGAAGATTCCCCAATAAGCAGAGCGGGTGTCTCCCTGGTTTCCTTCAGGGTACCCTCAACTGGAAGTATAACTTTCTTCCCCTGGGCGTATGTAGGAGGTAGGGACTATAGAAACAAGTCAGCATACGACCCATTTCCTAACGTGGCCTCCAGGTCCGTGAGCTTTTTAATATAGCTAATCATTGTAGGGACGTGGTCCCCTACAGATGACCCAACAGCCAACCTCGCTTGAAGCAATTTCTTCGAGGTCTCATATCTTGTGATATGAGATTGCTCTCCATATAAAACTGTGTTATGGAGGAAGATAGAAACTAAGTCCATCTTCTCGTGCCGCCTCTGGTATACACCATCAACTGACGCCAACATGAGGCACTTAGCATTCGCACTGTCCTTTTCCCTTGTCTTATAGATATCCTTATCTGCGACGGTGGAAACAGGACCTGGGACGGCGGGGGCTTGAGTAGTAGTGAGGTGGTCCAGCTTGTCATAGGTAATGGACATCTAGACAAAGCTATGCCAGTCATTATAGTATAACTCAGTCATTTTATTATTTATCTGTAACCTAATCTAGTTACCTTGTCGCTGTATTTAGGAGAGAGAGAAGAATACACTCAGCATGATGCTCTTGCAAGTTTAGATTGGTTTTTAATTTATCTAAACAGGATGGCTCCCACTGTTTCTCGAATCCTTCCTCAAACCATAAAAGAAGAATTAGTCAGGATTGATCTCACCGTACAATACTTGCTTAACCGTTCGTCCAGGATAGTGTCGGTACTTCGAGGGAGGTTTTCCAACGCTTTCGCGAAGTTCCTTAATTACAAAACCTCTTTTCCTTAGAGGCGTAGCCCCGCTAACACTGTTCTAGACACTTACTTGGTTTATAGCATTGATCGTTAAGTAAAGAATCTTCCGAGGAGTAGCGGATACTCACAGGAGGATCGAGATCCAAATATCATTGTGTGATAATCCTTAAGGAATCCTACCAACATTATCACACTCCAAATGGTATGCAGCACTAGCAAGTTTCAGTTTCTTTAGAAACTCCCGATGTAGATTTTTTCCCCATGCTCTTATGACCTTGACGAAAGCCAACATATCATAAGTCACATGTCAAGTTCTACCCGTCATTGTCCAGGTTAATTTGAACCCAACCGTACATACCCTTGACGAAGGCCAAAATAGTAGTACGACTGTCCCAAACCAACGCATCTATCTATGCAACATATGAACACCCGGCAGCTACCAATCACTATGCCTTGACGAAGGCCAACAAATATAGCTTGAATACTACTGACTATTCATATGAAATGACGGAGGGCTACGAATGGTTTTGGTGAAACCGTGAACGTAGTGAACTTGATATAATCGAAGGAACCTGATAGCTTTTAAAAGGAGTGGTTTAAGCTCCGCATTTAAAAGTCTGCTGTTTTAAAATAACCGAGTGGTTTTAAAATTTGATCCAACGATTCAGCTTTAGTTTGTTTGCTTTGCATTAATATAATGCAGTCCCGTCAATTAACCTACCATTGCAGAAAACAACAAAAATACAATGTACGCTTATGCCATCCGCATTCGCCACGGGGTCCCGTCATCACCCGTTAGGTTACTTAACTAACGACAGAGCGGGAGCTGGACTAGCGCGGATGCAAAACATAAGCAACGTCTATTATATAATTAATATATAATAATATCCATTCGTCAGACGCAATGATAGGCATTCCAAACCACACATGAACACATTGGATATACTAGGAATTCCGCGTTTCGTTTGAGCCTGTAACGAAAGACAGATTCCACGGTCGTGATGAATAGCCAAACCCCACTCTAGACCCCTACGGGTACGGCAAACTACCCGCCAAATATCTGAAGTGAAGCAACTTCCCTCAACAAAGTGAGTAGGCCACTCGACGCTTCAAACTACCCGGTAGTTTTTGCACCCCACCTTGGGTCTATCCTAGGAGCAAAAACAGTAAAAGAAATAATACAACGGTGGCTACAATCTCAACCCGGATGTGCCCCGCAAAAATAATATTACATCACTTTACAAATTTATACATCGAATGAAAGAATGAAAACCCTCATCTCACATCCCCGTCTATTCCTCCACGACGATCCAACAAGTTCATATACACAAACCATCACAACAACATTACAGATATGTGCAACCCCGACTAATCGACGTATAGCAATTAGTCGACGTTTCCAAACACATATATATATATATCACAAAGCTTGTAAAGTAACTATAACATTAGAATTCCGCACGCAATTAGCAAACATAAAAATTTTTCCAAGACTTGTAAATCCAGTGAGCTAAAGTTCCAAAACTGAAAGTTTTGAGCCAATCCGGGAGTCGAAACGAACTCGAAAGCTACCCGAATCTTCGCGGAGGCGAAGACACATGATAAACCATGGTGGCCTTGGGGGGTAGTCCTGACCGTTGGTCCCCCTGGGGTGTCCCCAGGGTGCGCACGCTTCACCCCGCGGCTTCTTGGTTCAAACCGTGAGCCCGTGGGGTGTGCAAACAACTCAAAATCTCACTTTTGAAAACTGTTTTTGTCCACAGTTTTTCCGCGACAAAAATGGCGGAATTTTAACATCTTTACAAGCTATCTAAGTTTTATAAGAGGCTCTAATACCACTATAAGTTGATGTCGCACACCCCACGTGTTCGCGGGGAGGCGGAATTTGCAAAAAATGATTTTTACGAGCTTCGCAACACCTACTAGAACCAAGGATCGTCTATAAACCCTAGCTAGCAAACTACTTGAGGTTTAACTACTCGGATACGAAATTATACCTTACGATACATGTTCTTCGGGTCTTCATCGCTGTCCTCCTCGTCTACGTAAGCTCTAAGGATCGATCCGGATCATAGCTTCTTCGACGGCTTCCTCGAGTCAAAGACGATCCACCCGAGAGTCTATAGTCCGATCTCCACCTCAAAACCGAGGTAATTAGGGAAACAAGCTTGCTAAACTTGATGGCCTAGGTGATGTAGAGTATGAAGATGGATTTATTTGTCTCTTAAAACCCTAGGATTCTTAACATATGAGATCTTTTAGGGTTTTGAAGTGAGGAAGAAGAAGAGAGTTAGCTTGAGAGCTCACTTTAGAAAAGAGAAATGATTTTGATAAATGATAATGATAAATAAAAAATAGATGGCTAACTTGACATGACCACAAGCATGGCATTAAAAATATCTCATCAAAATATTTAGGTCACAAAATATCTCACAAAAATATCTAAGTCAAACCAAGTCAAGTGGTCAAGCCAAGTCAAATGGTCAAATAAAGTCAAGTAGTCAAAACTAGTAGACATGCCTCAATTATCATTTACAAAAATAACAAATACTTTCCTTCACCTCATAATTTTTTTAATCAAGTAAATGGTCAAAACCCTAATGGGGTGTCTTCTTCCATGCCCCTCTCATCCGTATATACATACCCGCATTCGTATTCCGAGAAACACGAATACAAAGAGACGAAACTTATCCATCAATATAATACTAGGATCTGGCTTAAACCAAAGCCCACTAGTATTATCTGCCCGAACATCATACGCGCACAAGTGGATGTAAGTGATCGAAGCCCTGCCGTAAAACCATACGGCCTCTACACCTTCTGCCCAATGCAGGGAAACTCTCTATGTGGGACTCTAAAGACTCCACACTACGCTGGCAGTGGGTTTAAACACATACTGCAAGTGGTACTAGCTGCACGTAACGGTCCCCAGGTAGATGTCGATAAGAAGGCCGATGAGGAAAACCCATCCGAACTCCTACTGAGCCTGAATGTGACAATCTCTATACAGTCTGGTCTGCTCATCTAAGAGTATCGCATATCGGGCTTAGTGGGGCAGTAATCATCAGAGCCCTAATAGCGCAATAAGTTGTTCCGGAGAGTAGCCCAATACACCCTGAGAAACTACTGGAATACCTACCAGTAAATCTCGCTTTCCTTGGCCAAGGACTTTTTGTAATGGCCTTCTGAATATAGGGCGATATCAACCCCCAATACCGGGAGAAATGAATCCTATGTAACCGCCACTGTCTCTAAGTGGTTCGGGACTGCACCCAACTAATACCTGTTTGCACGACACTTTTAAGCCGTGGTAGGGTAGTAATCAAAGTACAGTGGGAACACACTCGAGGCAAAGTAGCAGTGTATAGCCGACGGACTAAGCAGTACTCATGTCACCTGGGAACTGCTACCCGACGATAGGTATAATACCCACCAACAGTTCCCGACGAGTCCTGTCCAGTGTACTCGTAACCTAATGAGCACCTGCATACTATCTCCAGTACGACGTACTGATGGCTGTGGGACAGACCATCTCCCCTGCTGGGATGAGAAGCATATACACTAGTCTACTGTGGAGTATCGATGTCCTGTCTCGATAATCCTACGACTAGGGACCTGTATAGGATGTGCTTATAGACTACTCAGCCCCCACTAGTGTGACTGCCATCACAACGCTGGTAATTAAGCAAAGATCCTAAGGGCTCTACCAATATGTATAAGCGATGCTAAGAAAACACATGCACATATTGAGCTAGAAACAAACCAGGTATCATACTACCATTTCGAGCAAGAATGTTACTATATCCGTGTATATCCCAAGCTCCCATTAAATAATATACAATCCAGTATGATACAATAATGGCCTCTAGGGCATATATCACTAACATAAGACCAGATGTAGCTTATGCGCTAAGCGTGGTAAGCCGATATCAGTCAGACCCAGGTGAGAACCACTGGAAAGCAGTGAAGAACATTCTCAAGTACCTGAGAAGGACTAAGGAGATGTTCCTGGTTTACGGTAATGGATACCTCAGGGTCGAGTCCTTTACCGATTCAAGCTTCCAGAGTGACAAGGATGACAATATGTCTGTCTCGGGTTTTGTGTTTACCCTCAACGGAGGGGCAGTGTATTGGAGGAGTTCCAAACAGGACACCGTCGCAGACTCAACGATGGAGGATGAATACATTGCTGCAAGCGATGCCGCAAAAGAAGCGGTCTGGATAAAGAAGTTCATAGCTGAACTTCAGGTAGTTCCGTCCATTGTTGATCTGATACCTGTGTATTGTGATAACAATGGGGCTGTAGGTTTAGCGAAGGAACCACGGTCCCATTAGAAATCCAGAAATATCTTAAGGTGGTATCACCGGATCAGGGAGATCGTAGATTGCCAGGAGATCGAGGTCCGGAGAGTGGATACAAAAGAGAACACGGCAGATCCATTTACAAAGGCCCTCCCTCAAGCGCAGTTCGAGCGACTTTTTGAGATGTTGGGTATGCGGTACGCCAGCAGCTGGCCTTAGTGCAGAAGTTGGGTATTCGGTACGCCAATTACTGGCCTTTAGTGCAAATGGGAGATTGTTGGATATGTATGCCCCAAAGTCCAGTATTGTATATGTATACATATGGATGCTGGGGATATGTATGTACAGGACAATTTTGCTCAGTTTTATAGTATATTATTTCAGTTGTCTTTATCTGATATGTGTATTTGTTTTTATTGATACTTTATCTAGCTTGCACATATTGATAAAGACATGATACGGTAGTATACTATTATGGTTTATCCTTATCTTAACATGGCATATGTCATACTCGTTATTACATATTGCGATTACATGTTGATAAAGCCCGTAGGATCTTGCTTGACTACCTGCATTGTGATGGCGATCATACTTGTGGGAGCAGGGTAGTCCATAAGCATATCCTTAAATGGTCCCTAGTCGCGTGAGTATCGAGACCGGGCATTGAAACTCCAGAGTAGACTAGTGTATACGTTTCTAGCCCCATCGGGGGATGGTTAGTCCCGCAGCCATTGGTCTGATGCACCTAAGATCGTATACAGGTGCTCACTGGGTCTGAGTACACTGGACAGACTCGCCGAGAACTTCCAGATGGTATTATACCTATCGTCATATGGAAGTTCTCAGGTGACATGTGTACAGGTTAGTCTTTGGACCTGAGATCGTCATTTTTCTCGTGTGAGTTCCCACCGTGCTTTGATCACTATCCTACCACGGCTCTACTGAGTCATGCAAACAGATTTTGGTTGGGTACAGTCCCGAGCCACATGGAGGCAGTGATTGATTGTGAGGGATTCGTCTCTCCCGGTATTGGGAGTTGATATCGCACCATGATTTGATCGGTCAGGACCACAAGACCTTGGCCAAGGCAGCAGGGATTTACTGATTGCTTGATCAGTAGTTTCCCGGATTGGTCCTGAGCCACATCAGCACGACTTATCGGGTTATTAGGGTCTGACGTTTACCACCCCCTAGACCTGGTATGCGATACTCTTAAACGAAGAGACTGGACTGTACGGATATTGTCATGGATAGGCTCATTAGGAGTTCGGACGAGTTTGCTCGTCGGCCTTCCTTTTCGACAGATACCTGGGTAGCCGTTACGTACAGCTAGTGCCGCTGACATGCTTGTGGTTAAACCCACTGCCAGCATACTGTTGAGTCTTTAGAGTCCCACACAAAAGATTTCTCTGCTTCGGGCGAAACGATGTAGAGGTCGTATGGTTTTACGGAAGGGTTCGATCACATGCGTACACTTATGCACGTATGATGTTCGGACGGATAATACTAGCGGGTTTTGGTTTAAGCCGGATCCTAATATTATATTCTTGGATTATTTTGTCTCTTTGTATTCGTATTTTTCGGAATACGAATACGGATATGTATATACAATGAGGGGCATTCTTGTAATTGTACAAGATACTTCTAGAAGAAAACACCTCATTATTTAGATTTACCATTTTTGATAATGGATTAATGGGGTGGAGAAATGAGGTGTACATTTTCATTAAATGAAGTATGGCTAGCTTGATGACTCATTACATGACTCATGGTTTACTATTCTTCCATGATTGATATTTTGTGGAGATAATTTTGCTTGCATTATTATCTCATTCACTTAGCCATTCTTCATTTTTCTAGCTCACTCTACGCTCTCATCTTCTCCTTACTCTCTTCTTCTAATACTAACCATAATTGTTTCATGAGTTGAGAGATCTAGGTTGCCCGTAGGGGCAAGTTCAGGGTCTCAACTTGCACCTGCGGCCTTTGCACCTACGGGGTATTTTTTCGCCCCTACGTATATATCCGTAGGGGCAGTGGGTTGCCCCTACGGATAAATCCGTAGGGGCAACCCTTATTTGTAGTAGTGTGAGACAAAGCATTCCATAATCACTCTCTACACACTCTAGTCTACTTAGATTAGCAACCTAAGTATTCTAGTTACCTCAATTAGAAGGTAGGAGCTCTTAGTTGGTACTCCCGGGTGGATCATCATTGACGCGAGGAGGCCGAAATTCAAGCACGATCTATATTTCCATCGATGAGCTTTAGGAGAGGATCAAAGACCCGAAAGACTTGGTTTCTTTAGGTATACTTTTTATCATAATAGATAGAACCCTTACATGCTAGTTAGGTTTATGGTAAGATCCGGTGTAGGTTTATTCTAGCGCCAAGTTTCGATTCGTACAAAATTTTTGCTCCGCATTTGGCCCCGGAAGTTGGCCGGGACGCTAGCGTAACCTTTCACTTGCATCAGCTACATGTAGAAGGATTTCTAGGCACTTAACTGACTTTTCTCCATATATCCTAATCTCTAGCTCTTATTCTCTTATTCTTAAGCCTTCCATTCATCTCTTGATAGAACTGGATGTACCTCATAACCTTGTTCCACTTTCTCCCATTCATCTCTTGATAGAACTGGATGGATTGGATATCTATAAGCTAGTTTAAACCTAACATTGCATAAAATTAGCTCATGAGTAATCAAAAGCAGCAGATATCATTAGTTACTAAGGTTAGCAATGGTTTCTAAAATCTTCAGTAGTTAGCAAAGAAAGTAATAGTTAGCAATACCAATTTAAAATAATAAAGTTAGCAATAGTTATTAGGTTAATAATAGTTACTAAAAATCAGTAGTTAGCAATACCTTCTGAACTTAGAATTATCTAAACGAAACATAAATAGATTACCTTTCTATTGTGAAGCATGGATCAACATAATTATCCCAATTTGATCCTCTTATAGATACAATGGTTGCTGCAGCATGAATGCAAGATAATCCACAAACTTTTCCACTTTCTACAACTGCATGTTTTTAGTTCTATATCAACTACTCTTGTGAATGGGCCACTGGTAACTTGAAATATACAGTTTGTGGATCTTATTGGCTTCCACTTGGCTATATTTCTGCTAAGGTCAGTGTTGTGCCTCTCTTCTACAGGAATAAGCCACCCTTTCTATTTTTCTGCCAATCTACTTTTGCTTTCAATTCTCTCCATGACCTTGCATCTGATACACTCAATGAGATCACAAATAGGCCATCGCAAGCAAAGTAATTAGTTATGTGGTGGTTTTTGCAATCTGTACTAAAGTAAGACCTACTCCACTTGGTTGTCAAGATTGTGATTTTATCATGAGCTGCTTGAGATTGTTGCTTATGCTCAAACAATGTTGTCTCTCTCTGCTAGTCTCATTGAAAGCTCTAGCAGCATCCCAAACCGCTGTCTCATAGAAATCTCCAGGATAATATTTCTTATAGTTCTTCTAGACATGTCTCATGCATAATCTGTGCTCACACATAGGAAGAAACTCTTGAAAGGCAGCTTCTACGCCTTTTTCTTGGTAACTGATGAACACTACCTTCTCTCTGTGTTCTCCCAATGCAATCTTCAACTGCATGCAGAAACTAATGCCAACTATGACCATTCTCATTTTCAGTCACAGCATAAACAACCGGTTATAATCAATTATTCCCATCCCAAGGCCACTGCAGACATTAATACCCCTAGGTATTTTCCACTTAGATGGCAATCATCAACTCCTTGTTAGCTTATGGTTTTGCATATGGTAATATTATTCATTCTTGCTTTGTTTTGATAACACTACTACAATATCCACTTGCTCCTACGGATTTAGCCGTAGGGACAAACCGCAGCCTCTACGGATTAATCCGTAGGGACATAAAATAGCCCTGTAGGTCCAAACGCTGCAGGTGAAAATATTTGTCCTGAATATATCCCTATGGAGTAAATGTTGCCTTTACGGCGTAATCCGTAGGGACATTTGGCCTATGGATTATTCCACAGGGACATAATATTTTTTTAATTTATCTGTTTAAAAAATAAAATAATTGTCCCTACAGAGTTATCTGTGAGGTCTTCTAAATGCCTCTATGATTTACCCGTATGGGCAAGTTTTGCCTATATTACTGAGTCCATAAGGACAAAATATCAAATATTCTGATATTTTATCCCTATGGATAAATATATTGGGGTAACACGTGTCCCTACGGATTACTCTGTAGGGACAACACGTGTCCCTACGGATTAATCCGCAGAGGCAACTGTTTCCACTATAGATTAATCCGTAGGAATATTATATTAGGATTTTTATAAAAAAAAAGAGGCTATCCGTTTTTTGTCCGTCCTGTGCACAATAATATATATATATAGCCGAATACAGAAATATTCATAAACATCTCATGCATAATATATAAAAGAAATAAACAAACAGAATACGAAATACGAAATCAATCTAACATCATCGTAAACATCCAAACAACTACCGATATGGTCCAAAACATATAATATGTAGCAAATAAGTACATCCATCCTAAAAAAATATAAATAAACCTATCCTAACTCGGTCCAGCTCCTCCACCTTTAATAATCAACGTAATCTGGCGTATCTGCTCCTCCGTGCAGCCCTGGGTCGTCAAAAACTCGACTAATGAAGGAACGGTCTGTGTAGGAGTCTGAATGGTCTGTGCAGGAGTACCACCACTACAAATGTGCCCAGCAGCAATGGTCATTTCATCACGGTTATAACCATGACCAAATTATGGTCACAGTTATAAACAATTTGGTCACAGTTCAAACCACTACTAATAAAAAAATGGTGAGCCCTACAATGCACCGAAGATAAAACCCCAAATCTCATCCCAAGTTTCTCTCGATCACCCCCCAATTTTTCACCAAGTGCCAAAAATCATCGGCGCTGCCTCTTCTGCCGCCGGAGCTGCCTGCCGTCTCTGCCGTGGCCGTTCCCTTAGAAGTCCTTGCCTCTCTGGTCGAGCACATCATCGTAGGCCCAGACCCGATCGAGCTCGTCGTCGAAGCTCTTCATCGCCGTCATCGAAGCTATGTCAACGTCGAAGCTCGCTATCGTTGAAGCTCGCCGTCGTCGTCTTGAGGTAACTAAAATTGGTTAGGATTAGGTTAATTTCAAAAAAATTTGGTTTAATTTTAATTTTAATTCTGCACTAATCCGTCGTCGAATCTGATCGAAACCCTAGGTCGTCGCCATCGTCGATGATCGTCATAGTCATCAAGAGGTAAATTTTAAATTTTTTGGGTTTAATTTATTATTTTTGCAGAATACCCAATTTTTTTTGTTTTCATTTTGATTCTACTGTTGTTGCAGATGTTATTGTTGGTGTTGTTGTAGTTGATGTTGGTGTTGTTGTTGTTGGTGTTCGGGTAATTTGGCGAATTTTTGTTAATTCCAATTTTATGGCCGATTAGGGTTTTAGGTTAGGGTTAGGGATTGAGTGAGGGTTTTGGGTTACGGTTAGGGTCAGTGGCTAGGGTAGTTAATTAGGAGGTTAGGGTTTTGGGTTTGGGTTAGAGACTGAGCGTGTTGGGTCAGTGGTTAGGGTAGTTAATTAGGAGTTATGGTTTTGGTTTAGGGTTAGGGTTGGGGTTAACGTTAGGGATTTGGGGTTAGGGTTAGGGATATGTAGTTTAGTGAAATGAAAGAATAGTTAAGGATATTTTAGTGATATAGTTATAAAATTTAATGGTATTTTAGTGTTAAAATATAAAGTTGAGCGAAGGGGTGTTGTACTAAAAAACTTAATTATACTTTAGTGAAAAACAACAATAATTAAGGGTATTTTAGTGAATTTTATATTAACTTAGTTAATTTAAGAATATGAGTTGTTTATTTAAATTTGTTAAAGTAGTTTTGTAAAAACCCCACAATAGTTACGGGTATTTTACTGTAATATACACAAAAACACATACACACACAAGCATACACACACACACACATACACACACACAAGCGCGTGCGCACACACACAAGAGCGCACACACACATGAGCATACACATACATACGTACAACGCCAAATCATAATTCATATTCAATCATTATGCTCTACATTGAACTCTTGTCAAATACCAACCTAATCCCAAACTTAAGTCCAAAATCATAAACTCGATTAAGAAAACCCCAAGTTTTAAAAACTTTACCCTAAAATAAAAACTTTAACACATTGAAATCGAAACGTAAACGTAAAACTAGTTCAAATTAAATATTAACTTGCGTGTATGATAGTCGATGAAAATATGAAATTTTCATATTATCATAGCCAATCATATGTGAAAATGAAAACGTGACTTAGTTCCTGTCTATCAGTTAACATACGTTCGGTGTTCGTCGTAACATAAAACTACACGAAGGCTGTTAAACATTGGACATTATCGTTCGGTTTCTAACAACCGCTGCGTAATTCATGTGACGAGAATTAATATTCGATCTTATTATAATCGATAAATTTGTTCCGTGTGGACAACTTAAGAATGTATAAAGTAGACACCCGTATTCACTTATGTTTTTCATTCGTTTCGGGAGTTTTTCATTCGTTTCGGGATATTTCATCGGTACCTTTCCGCTAGTTCTCCGTGTACAAAGATAGATTAGATGTTCGTTTCAATGGTTTTCCACAGCATTCTATTACAGTGTACTCGAAGAACAACAGGGAGGTGCTGCCGAAATTTTCTCAAAACGGATGAAAACACAAGTGAATGGGTGTATACTTTATACATTCTTAATAGGATAGGTGTCTTACCCCCGACAGCCGCAACCCTCGATATCCAATATAGAACATTTAATATCATCATCATCTTTCTTGGAAGAAGAATCCAACTCCCTACCTATGAGCATTTGCTCTTGGTCCTTGATAATCTTTATAGCTAAATCGTCAATTGAAATTTAAATTAACTAAGTCTTCAATTAAACCTAGTACTAACTCTTCTTAGTATCCTGTCTATTGCGTATTTGCCAAGGAATCTTAATCCGATGCGTCTTGTCTATAGAAACCTTGCTTCGTCCGAGCTGTTCCAATATGGCATTCCCGTATATCCACGATAAGAGTTGGATGTACGTCGATACTCTCTAGAGAGTCAACCGCATTTCCGTTGACGGTGTTAGCTTTTTCACCGATTTTGCCTACGCATGTCTTGGGTTACCGAAAGAGCATGAAATCTATTGTCCTTTCTCTTAGTGTATGAATAAGCGATTGCTTAAGAAATTGGAAGTTGAGTTACACATCGTGAGATACGGTTTCGTTAGAGATTACACTATGTGGGAACTTCACAGAGAAAAATTCGTTGTAATAGTAGACGAGGAATGGGTGCAAGAGACGAGAAACGATTTCATCAAAACGGAAAACGCAGAGTGGCAAGGGATAGTAGAAGAAGAGGAGGAAGATGAATGGAAGTTTGAAGTAGACGAAGTTGTCGAGGAATATGATGCTGTATTCGCGCCGATCGATGACATGGATGACCTTATAAATGACGCTTGACTTCCTTATGATATGGAAAGCACTGGACCCTCGTTATTGAAGAAGTACAAGGCTGACTCTAAGATCCCGCTATATCCAAATTGCAAAGGGTTTTCAAAACTGTCATTTTTTGTACGGCTCTTCTCGACCAAGTGTAAGAATAGATGGAGTGACCAGTCTTTCACCGATCTCCTAGAACTCCTGAAGGAAGATTTTCCTGACGGAAATGAAGTGCCGCCGAGCTGGTACGAGGCGCAAAAGATAATCACAAATATCGGCTTGAAGTATCATAAGATACATGCATGTGAGAATGATTGTGTTTTGTTCCGGAATGAATACGCAACACTTAGAAACTGCCCCGTGTACAGGACCAGCCGATTCAAACTTAAGAAAAACCCTCAGTCGAGTGATGTGCCCGTGAACATTGTTTTTCATTTTCCATTAATACCGAAACTGTAACGGTTATTTATGTGTGAGGAGACGACGTCCGAAATGTAGTGGCACTATAAAGCGCCTCATGAAGAGGGAAAAATGAGTCATCCCAGAGATTCGATGTCGTGGAAAGTTTTAGATGAAAAACATCCTTCATTCGGTGCAAACCCTCATAACGTGAGCCTGGAAGTTGCGAGCGACGGTTTCAGTCCATTTGGGATGGTTTGCGGCAGGCGTACTCACAGTACTTGGCCCATTGTGGTGACTATAAACAACCTGCCACCATGGAAGGCGTCTTATTTTATGATGGCGTTTTAATCGACGGTTCAACGTCTCCTGGAAAAAATATCGACGTGTACCTTCAACCCTTGATCGATGAGTTAAAATTATTGTGGGAACCTGGCGTGAGAACTTATGATGCAGATGGTAAACAATTTTTTCAGATACGGGCTGCTTTGTTGTGGACTATTAAGGATTTTCCAACCTATGACATGATGTCGGGGTGGACAACTCAAGGTATGTTTGCTTGCCCCAGTTGTCATACGCATACGAGCGTCGCACGCTTGAAGTTTAGTGGGAAAGAGTCATTTATAGGCCACCGACATTTCTTGCTTATAACTCACAGATTTTGAAAGAATAAAGAATTGTTCAACGGTAAGACAAAGACTGATAGGCCTCCTAAACCATTGTCCGGTAATGACATATTGCAACAATAGAGAGGTTATCAGATATCACACTCGGAAAGAAACAAAACAAAGATGCAATGCCATGCCCAACTAGTTGGAAGAAGTTAAGTGGTTTATTTCAACTTCCGTACTGGTCCAATCTACCGCTCTGCCACAATTTAGATGTTATGCATATCGAGAAGGGCGTCTCTGAATACATCATCAATCTTCTGTCTTGTAAGGATGGAAAAACGAAGGACAATCTCAATGCCTGCTGTGATTTGACGGATTTGGATGGTTTGTCCATTAAAGAAGAATTGCATCCTCAGCCTGTGGCTGGTAAACCAGGTTATTACGAGATCCCGCCATCGATTTACAACCTGGACAAAGAGGAAAAGCGGCGGTTCCTGCAGGTGTTGAAAGAATTGAAGGTCCCTAACGGTTTCTCATCAAACATTTCCAAACAGGTACAAATAGAAAATGGAAAAATCGTAGGACTCAAGAGCTACGACTACCACATATTGATGCAACATCTTCTTCCATTATGCCCGAGAGCATCGGTAAAATCCAAAATTGGTCTTGTTCTTAATGACTTCTGCACGTATTTTTGACAATTGTGTTCCAAAAACGTCGACGTCAATAAGATAGCCGAGTTCGAAAAAGATATTCCTATGATCCATTGCAAGCTCGAAACTATCTTTCCACCTTCATTTTTCGACATTAATTTTCGACATTATCTTTCCACCAACGATCCAAACCATTCTACGCCGTCCCTCAATACGTTAGTAAGACGTGTAAGTGCACGGCGGCGCCCCGGCCGTCTGAACGAGGCCAAAATGCGGAATATAAAACTTTTCTATAAACTAGAACCGGCATTACCGCGCACTTTGAAACCCGGATCGGGCCATTAATCTAATCCTAGCTAACAAGAGAAGGGCTAGAGAGATATACCGAGTGATCCGTGTCCTTCGGTCTTCTCGTCGTCGTCCCGATCTCCCCGCGGAATCTCCGGTCTTCATCTCCTCGTCGGAAGGGCACCACATCGCCGGGTTCTTTTACGGGCTCCCACCTCTGGACCGAGGCAACTCGGGCACGAAGTTGGCGAGCCGACGTGCCCAAGGATGCTGTAGGTTAACTGTAGAATGCTGTCTCATTTGGGGTTAAAGTTGCCATTTGGTGGAGGAATTGAACTATGAACTTTTTTGTGGTGGCTTTTGGGAATTTTGTAGTAAGCAAATAAGAACAAAATCCCTCACAAAATCAATTCCCACACACCCTCAAGAAGTGGCCGGCCTCATTGGCATGAAGAATGAGAAGAGGGAGTGAGACAAAGGAATAATGCAAGAGAGAGAAAAACTGATGATGAGAAGAAATGATCACAAACAAAATCCAACACTCCAACAACCATCATGACTCCAAAGGTCAAGCCATCATGAACAAAAGAAAGTCAATGCATGGTGGAACCATCATGACACAACAACATGCAAAAAACACCCTCCATAAATCAAATTTGCATGCTTGCAAATAAGCCCTCCTCCACCAACTTTCAGCCAAGGAAAGATACAAAGGAAAATGGCCGAAACGGAAAGCAAACAGGCAACTTCAAAAAACTGATCCCATAATAAATTACAGGAAAACCCCGCTACTGTATATACATACCTGTATTTGTATTCCGACCGAATACAAATGCAATGAGATAAAATCTACACTGTACAATACTAGGATCCGGCTTAAACCAAAGCCCGCTAGTATTATCCGTCCGATCATGATCCGTTCAATACCGCACGTATCTGATCGAACCCTGCCATATCTCCATACAGCCTCTACAGCGTTTCGCCCGAAAATTGAGAAAATGGTCTGTGGGGGACTCTAAAGACTCGTCAATACTTTGGTCATGGATTTAACCACTAGCACGTCAAAGGTATTAGCCTATACCTAACGGGCTACCAGGTATTGACTAAAAGGGACGTCGATGAGCGAACTCATCCTGACACCCTACTGAGCCTGTCAGTGACAATATCCGTACAGTCCGGTCCATTCGTCTATGAGCATCGCATGGCGGGCCTAGGGGGTTGGTAAAAGTCAGACCCCCAAAAGCGGTACAAGTCATGTCGGAGTGTAGCCCAGAACACCCTGAGATACTAGTGGAATACCTACCAAGAAATCTCCTGCCTTGGCCAAGGACTTCGTGTAATGGCTCTCCTAAATATAGCGCGACCTCCCCCCCAATACCGGGAGAGACGAACCCCTGCAGATCTGCTCACTGCCTCTATGTGGCTCGGGACTGTACCCAACTAAAATCTGTTTGCACGACTCCTTTGAGCGTGGTAGGGTAGTAATCAAAGTACAGTGGGAACTCACACGAGACAAATGACGATCTCAGGTCGATGAATTAACCTTTACACATGTCACCAGGGAACTGCTATCTGACGTCAGGTATAAGACCAATTAGCATGTTCCCGGCGAGTCCTGTCCGGTGTACTCATAACCCAATGAGCAGTTGTATACATCTTAGGTGAACCAACTGACACCAGTGGCTTTTGAGACTGGCCACCGCCCCTCGTCGGGGTCTCGACTGTATACACTAGTCTACTCTGGAGTATCGATACCCTGTCTCGAAACTCCTACAACTAGGGACCGTTTAAGGATGTGCTTATAGACCCCAGCTCCCACGTATATGATCGCCCTCATACTGCTGGCAGTCAAGTAAGAATCCTAGGGGCTCTATCAACGTGCAATAGTGACCTGTAAGGTCACCTAAAGCAGCACACGATGATAAAGATAAACCAAATAGCATACTATCATCTTGAGTAAGACTGTACTACCGGTATAGGTCCTCCCTCAATCATTGCAATCACGTGCCTGTGATCCAATAATTGACTCCGAGGGCACTATCTCCAACAATCTCCCACTTGCACTCAAGGCTAATTATTGCGATGTCACATACTCACAGCCCGTGTGATACCGAACACTTAACTCTTCTACTAGTCAGTCTCACAAAACCCGTTTGCGAAACTATTGCGTTCGAGGAATAGCCTTAGTGAGTGGATCCGCCTTGATGTTTCTTTCTATGTCTCTCTAGATCTCAAGTTCGCGGAGAAACCCATCTCCCGAAATGGGCAACACCTGTCTTAGAATGTTTTTGGATGTCTGATGGGACCTAGCTCATAAATGAACTCCAAATCCAAACTTCTTAGACTGTATCGTCAACTGAACTTAATCAGTATCCTACGCCTTGCCTCCCTCAGTATCTGCTTGGATCACCTGTCCAAAATACTGCCCCTCGTCAGAGGGAAAATTACAACTCTGACAGTCACTTTGTGATCCAGGTCACCTTGGAAGCCTGGGATGATAACTGTCTCCTGAATGAGGCTGTTGTTATCATATCCCTAGAACATCCACTTATGTTCTAAAACTGCTTCCGAATGTTTCTCCAGGATTGGATAAATATCAAGTTATTGCATCTAATGCAAAAACAACATCTGGTGTGGTACTTGACATCTCATGATTGACTCAATTGCCGAAGCAAGTGATCTGCCAATCATGCACATCCCTCTCCCCTTTAGTCTGTAAGACACCTTTAGAGAGGGTGACTCCACCACCTGCAGGTACTCTACCGTGTCTGGAGTCGTCCATTCTAAAACACCTTTAGAATGCTGTCTAAGTACCCTGATTGGGACACTTCCCAAATCTAGATCTAAAACCATAGATCTAGTAACCAGAATGTCTGATATAATATCCAATTCCTATATGGAGAAACCACTGTGTGACAACCAAAGTATAACCGACCGTAGTATAGGAATTTCACTTCCTACTCTATGTATGTCATCCAAATACCAGGACATCACACCCTAATACCTTCTTAACAGATCCATCCCCTATTCTGATGACGTCAAACCTATGACTGTCACATCAGAAATAGATGATCTATCTCCGCTACATCTGCTTTAGTCTATAAATAAACATAAGCCACTTGTCCACCAATGCTTCCGCTGCTCCCATTGATTACGAAAACTCTCTGGCAGAGTTATATAGACGTACACTTCTAAAGCTTGTTTAGAATGACGCTATACTCATCCTCCTGCCGGATCTCACAGTCTGGAACAACAACAATGGCAAATCTATGTAAACAAGAACCTCGCTGTCACCGTCCTTGAGGCTACCAGGGTACCTCTTGGGTGCCTGAGGTTACCCACCATATCTGCGGAGTGGCCAATGGAATGTCAAACCAAATTGAATCTATAGGTTCTTATCAAATTTTCCGTAATCGTTTGCGGTTCTGGAATCACTTCCAGTTCTACCATACTCCCACTACTGTTTTCTGAAAAATCCATTTTACTTAAAACTGTGGTGAGTTTAGAACAATATCACTATTGATCTTCCAAATGGTAGAAAGTCAACCCTCGTCATAGCCTGGGTCAACCCACAAACAGCCATTACAAAAACGTGCCTTGAGTTATCCGGAGTCTGGTTTTAAGCATAAACCGGACAACTCCTCGTACCTTAACATCGTTAAGATATGAACTGATCTATATCCAATACAGAAACAGAGGCATTGATTTAATTAAACCAGATTCAAATCATGCAGCTGTCTCCAGTGCATGTCAACTAAATGGAGAGAGGCCGATCAGCGTTACTCAACTTAGGAGTGTTTCCAATTATGAGTAACCTGAAAGAGAAGCAATGTTCTCTTATTCATTACTATCAACTGAATACCATACACAAGTATCTACATCTTCGATCACCTTGAAGAATCCCGATACTTGCAATACCTGGTTCTCTACTTTACTCTTATACCTATAACTTCTCAAAACTTGGACCTTGTGTTTCTACGAAACACTTGTCTAAGAACTAGAGAAGTCATAAGTAAACAGAATATAGTACGAGGACCAATCCCTCTGTCCTAATGGACACTGGACAATATACAATACTTTGTATAAGTCCCCTGAGTCTTATAACTCATTCCCTGTGTGTCGTAAGTTGAAAACTGTACTTATGGTTAAGAAGAATTACACCGCCGTTTAATGCTCCTTGCCTAATTATCCACTGATATAGGTAAATATCATGGGCATAATTTCAAAAAGGTATATCTCACTCTATAAAAATAGACGTACAGATATATCAATTTGAAATTGGTGCATAACGACGAATATTCAGAACCAAAAATTTGCCGTCCGGCAAACAGCCCAGGCGATTTCCTCAAATATCACCAATTACAACGAATTCCGATATAATGAGGATAATCACCTAATTCCGAATAACTTACTCCCACTCATCATCTGTAAAACCATACAGATGTGAGAATCATACCTGGCAAATACATACCCTGGAGCAAGTGTCTAATTGGGAAATCAGTTTTCTTTTAACAGTACACAGTGAAACTGAAACATTGAAATGTTTCGTAGGGGTATCCGGGTATTCTTAGTAATGCCTCTTCCATTATCCAGATTCACAACTGTAACCGTATATTTCTATGCCATCTCTCTAAATCCCTTCATATGTCTTTAGTCATTACCTTTTGTACACCCCTTTAGGCCATATGGTTTTCTTCCTTCCCTACCGTTCGGCACCAGCCATGATTTGGAAGAAGACTATCCAATAAACATAATGGGTGTACTGTCCTAATCCTAGGAGCGCTCGCAATGCGAGAGAAGGTGAAGATAAAAGACAACCGAATAAACCTTATTCCTATTTCTCCTGAACCAGAATATATCCCCGAACTGGAACAAGTTCCTTTCGAGTTCGTATATAACCATACGATGGAGTATCCAAATAACTGTTGATCTTCATAGTGATACGGAGTGTTCTGGAGAAATACAAAGGTGAAGTGGGAGTGGTAATGGAATACTTGGTTTGGTCGTGAATAGCAGTCGCAGTTTACTTTGCCCTCTTACTAATCCCTTTATTTGTCTTTACTTAATACCTTTTGTACACCGTTTAGGCTAATTGGTTTTCTTCATTCCCTACCAGTCGGCACCTGCCTATGGTTTGGAAGAAGACTATCCAATTTGCGTAATGGGTGTACTGCCCTAATCCAAGGAGCACTCGCAACCTGAGGGAAGGTAAAAGGAAAAGACAACGGAATAGTGCTATTCGTTTTCTCCAGAACCGGAAACCATCCTCGAATCTGGAACAAGTTCCTTCGAGTTCGTATATAACCATACGATGGTTTTATCCAATGGAAGTGGACGTTCGTAGTAATACGGGGTGCCCTGGAGAAAAGGGTAAAAGTAGGAGCGGCAAAGAGGTACACAACTCTGACAATCCAAAATCCAGTCTTATAAGAAGGTTCGGTCAACTTGGTCACTGTCACGACCCGAAAGTACGGAACGCGACTGGCACTTAGATTACGAGACGTCTAAAGGCGTACCGTAACCTAAGTCAGCCAAAGCCCACCAGAATCTAAACCAAAATCAAAAGAGAGTGAAGGAAAACCTTTAATGAAAACGATTTTTCAAATCAATTAAGTTGCAAAGAATCCCTTTTTAAAACATCAAAAATTTCTGAAAATTTCGGCAGAGTCTCCCCTGTATTTTCTATCCCCCAAAATGGGTACAACAAGATAATAAACCTGTAATCATAAAATGGCATCCCCAAGCGGGAGCTAGCTCTTCGCCCAAGGCGGATCACAACCACATGCAATATAATAGTAATATCAAGAAAAGAGCATAAAGAAACGCAAAAGACCAGAAAATACACGTCGGCTCAAGTGAGCTCGACCCAAAAGAACCACAAATATACAAGTCTCTCAGTCTAATCACTAGGTCACATGTACAATACAAGTGGTAGATGGAGAATACTAGATACAATGATAAAGCAAAAAGAAATAAAGTATACTCGCAACCCACCTACGGGCGATGTCGCGAGTCTGAGCAAAAGAAGCTGATGATAAGATAGCCCGCCGCTACAAGACTGACGGGTCCGACCTGCAAGACACTGTGGCACAACGGGGGTGAGTTGCCAGCTCGTGAGTAGAATATAACATCTAGTAAGGCAATCGTAAGAATGCACGCAATGCGGAACAACATGTATGTCCATATGTGATATAATAACTCTAGTATGCATGCACATGTATGCAATATCTTTTCTAACTCTTTAAGTGTTTTAAATGTTAAAGTTACTGCATTCTTAACTTTTAGAAAATGAATGTCTGCATAATAGCTAAATATCATCAAGAAATCCTCTGAAAACCCGTGTCAAGCATCGACACCAAAAAGGAATCATATCTGTCTCAATATCGGGCTCCGTCAGTCCGGATCGGCCCATATCATAAATCTCACGACAACGGTCGGTATCCTCCGGATATCCGCCGCGCCAGACATCACCGGTAGGTAGTCTTTCCCTGCCAGGCTCATCGTCTACAACTCGATCTTCTTGCCCCGGGGTACCATACCGGGCCCACCATGTACCCGAGACGGTTCATCCACTCCTCGAATCGGGTCTCGAAATCCAACAGAAAACATGAGAAGGTTTTGTTAAATTCTTGCGGTTTTCCCCAAAAATCCAGAAATCGCAGCAAAACTGAAATCCTCAAGAAAATCATAATGTCCACATGTTATATATATGACAAATGTCTATGATATCAATGTGTATGATGTAAATTTTGGCTAGAGTTCTATGTAAATATGATGATGATGCGAGATATGTGCATGCGATGCAGTTTCATATATCAAGTATGAATGCTGGTGATGATATTAAGATAAACAGGTTCTATCGTGCACGTGGCATGGCAATTACCAAAGGCGTGTGTGTCACATGAATAGTGCGCGTGCAACAGATGCCAATGGTAATGGTGTTCGTGTCCTACGAAGTGATATCGCATATATGAAGGTGAATGTCCATGCAATCTAGCATACTATTCGCTATAAGGGTATGCAGTGTACATGAATGGATAAGCTAACTAACAATATAATCTTGCGAAAAGTAGGGTAATCCTAACTAGGGGGGGCGCATCGCGCCATCCAGACGATTCCCCCATAGATGAATATATCTACTCACCTGAACTCCGCGCTAATCCGATCCGGCCACCGCCTTGCCTTTTCGCGTCGTATCCGAAGTTTCCCCGACCGATCCTATATTTGCACAATATCAAGCATAAGATTACAAAACCTAACACAATGCAAGTCACAACATACAATTATCCACGCTCTCAAATTATTCGTAGCATGCACTCAGTGCGCGGAAAAACGCACGAAAATCGCAATCCTTTAACTAAAATCGTTATTTCGGGGAAATCGACAAAACTACAACCCGACTAGACGAAACCCCGCATTTGCGCATTCTAATAATCCTATACAAATCTAATAATATTGCTAACCTAACGCAAATTGACCGCATTCTATTTTCTACAAAAATCTAGTAAGCGATTTTCTAGCCGATTCGATACAAACATCGTAATTTGTCGATTTAGCATTCATATCATTTCACAATTAACCATTCTAATCAATTAGACAACCATCCGTAACATAATCCAACCATTATGCTACAAACCCTAATTTATAAAAATCAAAACCTTCTCTTGATTTTTCATGAACAAGGATTTACACTAAATCAATACTTCAAAATTAGATTCTAGCATATATAAACTACAAGTTAGCAACTAGTTTAGAATTTTCACCTCTCAAGCTTGAACCCTAGCTTGATCAAGTCACCAAGAAGCCTCCTTTCATCATGTTTTTGAACTAATTTGGGTTGAGAGAGAAAGGATTAGGGTTTTGGTTTGAATGGAGAAAGAAATTTGTGAATTTTTTATGAATTTTTTGCAAGAAATGAAGCAAAATGAAGTCGGAAAATGGGGATTCAGCAGCTGTAGGGGTCGGCCAGCAGTAGGAGGAGGGAGATGAGGGAATTTTGGAGAAGTTTCTAGCTCATTACAACATCATATGATATCATTTCATGCTTTCATATCAACCTTTTTACAAAAAAAACCTTTTTTCATCATTTTTTTCATAATTTTCTCACCAAAAAGCTAAAAGTTTGCAAGCCATGGTATAATTTTATTAACACCATATTTTAGCTTATAAAGACTCCTAATTAAGAAATTTACCTAATTAAATTTGTATTTATCCCTAATTAAATGTATTTAAAAAGGCTTAAAATAATAAAAAAATAATTAATTACGAATTTTTTTTTATTTAACTAGATAATTATAAGTGACATTTTAGTGACAAAATTATAGTAATATCTTATCTAAATTTTGTATAATTTGGTCTACAATGAAAAATATCAATTTTGACTTTTTACGGAAAAAGCCGAAAAATTAGCCGATTACCGAAAAACTGCCTAAACGATTTTCGAAGGGTTACAATCTTCCCCCCTTAAAGAAATTCGGTCCCCGAATTTAGAATTTAACTACGCGTACCTTCAAAAAGATGGGGATATCTCTTCCTCATCTCGACCTCGGTCTCCCAGGTGACCTCCTCGCTGTTCGGGCCACGCCAAAGAACCTTGACAGACGGTATGACCTTCGACCTCAATTTCTTCACCTGCCGATCCAAAATGACCACCGGCTGCTCGGTGAAAGAAAGATCACGCTCTAGCTGGATCGTCTGGTGCTGAATCGCCTGGAAAGGATCATGAAGGTACTTGCGGAGCATCGAGACATGGAATACGGGGTGAACATCGGGGAAGCTGGGCGGAAGAGCTAGCCGATAAGCGACTGGACCAACACGCTCTAGGATCTCGAAAGGACCAACATATCTAGGACTCAGTTTCCCTTTCCGCCCAAATCTCATCACACCCTTCATCGGAGAGACCCTCAGGAAAACATGATCGCCAACAGCGAACTCGAGTCGGCGACGACGCCTGTCAGCATATGATTTCTGCCTGCTCTGTGCCGCTCTCATCCTATCCCGAATCAGCTGTATCTTCTCAGTCGTCTCCTGTATGATCTGAGGCCCCAAAATACAGCTCTCCCTAAGCTCTGTCCAACATACAGGCGATCGACATCTCCTCCCATATAAAGCTTCAAAAGGTGCCATCTGAATCGTCTCCTGGAAGCTATTATTGTAGGAAAACTTGATCAAAGGCAAATGACGATCCCAGCTACCACCGAAATCTAAAACACAAGCTCTGAGCATGTCCTCAAGAGTCTGAATCGTACACTCCGACTGACCGTCAGTCTGCGGATGAAAGGCTGTGCTAAAACTCAATCGGGTGCCCAATGCTTCCTGAAGTTTCTGCCACAATCGGCTGGTAAACTGGGTGCCACGGTCGGACACGATGCAAGTCGGAACACCATGCAGTCGCACTATCTCATCAATATAAACCTGGGCGTACTGAGAAAATCCAAAAGTGGTCTTCACTGGCAGAAAGTGAGCCGCTTTCGTCAGTCGATCCACAATCACCCAAATAGAGTCGTATCCTCGACTGGTCCTGGGTAGACCGACAATCAAGTCCATGGAGACCTGCTCCCACTTCCACTCAGGGATGGGCAAAGGCTGTAACTCGCCGGTTGGCCTCTGGTGCTCGGCCTTGACTTGCTGACAAGTCAGGTACCTCGACACAAAGTCTGTAACATCCTTCTTCATCCCGTCCCACCAGTAAACCTCTCTCAAATCACGGTACATCTTGGTGGAACCTGGGTGAACACTGTATACTGATCTATGTGCCTCCTCGAGAATATCATGCCTCAGTCCCTCTGAATATGGCACGCACAGTCGAGTCCCAAATCGAAGTATCCCCTGATTATCAATCACGAACTCAGAAACTCTGCCCTGCCGAATCTGCTCAATAATCTCTAATGTACGGGCATCGCCGGACTGTGCCTCGTGGATACGGTCAAGTAACTGTGGGCGTGCTCTGAAATGGGCCAGCTGTCCCCCTGTAGGAGTAAACTCGAACTGCACTCTGCTATCACATAACACCTGCCAATCCGCCGTCGACTGCATCTGCACTGCGCTCAAACAAGATAAGCTACCTCCGGGCCTCCTACTCAAAGCATCTGCCACCACATTCGCCTTGCCCGGATGGTATAAAATCTCGCAGTCATAATCCTTCACCAACTCCATCCAACGGCGCTGTCTCAGGTTCAGGTCTCGCTGCTGGAAGATATACTTCAAACTCTTGTGGTCAGTGAATATCTGGCACGACTCACCGTATAGGTAATGTCTCCAGATCTTAAGTGCAAATACCACTGCAGCCATCTCTAAATCATGGGTGGGGTAGTTCTGCTCGTGTTTCCTCAGCTGCCGAGAAGCATACGCGATAACTCTGTCGTGCTGCATCAACACACATCCCAGCCCCACTTTAGAAGCATCACAATATACCACGAACCTGCCTGATCCTGAAGGCAATGCTAACACTGGTGCAGTAGTCAGACGAGTCTTCAACTGCTGGAAGCTATCCTCACATGCCTGGGTCCAATCAAAAGGAACCCCCTTTCGGGTCAACCCGGTCAACGGTGCAGCAATGCGGGAGAAATCCTGGACAAAACGTCGATAATAGCCTGCCAGACCTAGAAAACTGCGAACCTCTGTGACTGATACCGGTCTAGGCCAACGCTGAACTGCCTCGATCTTCTTCGGGTCCACGCAAATACCATCTCTCGTCACCACATGACCCAAGAAGTCGACACTGTCTAGCCAGAATGCGCACTTGGAGAATTTGGCGAACAGCTGATACTCCCTCAAAGTCTGCAATGTGATACGTAAGTGCTGCTCATACTCCTCCCGGCTCCGAGAATAAACCAAGATGTCGTCAATGAACACAATGATGAACTGATCGAGATACGTCCTGAATACGCAGTTCATCAAATCCATAAATGCTGCCGGGGCATTGGTGAGCCCGAACGACATCACCAAGAACTCGTAATGACCATAACGAGTACGGAAGGCGGTCTTCGGAATATCCTCCTTCCGAACCCGCAACTGGTGATAACCTGATCGTAAATCAACCTTCGAGAAAAACCCTGCACCCTGGAGCTGATCAAATAAGTCATCAATGCGGGATAGGGGATACCTGTTCCGCACAGTAACCCGGTTCAGCTGACGATAATCAATACATAAACGCATACTCCCGTCCTTCTTCTTAACAAACAAGACGGGAGCACCCCAAGGTGACACACTCGGTCGGATAAGCCCTTTGTCCAGCAAGTCCTGTAACTGATCCTTTAGCTCTCTCAGCTCCGCCGGAGCCATCCGATAAGGAGGTATAGAAATAGGCCCCGTGCCAGGGATCAAGTCAATACAGAACTCAATCTCGCGCTCTGGTGGCAGACCAGGCAGCTCGTCAGGGAATACATCAGGGAACTCTCTCACAACAGGGACCTGGTCCAACGGAACCTCTGTGGAGCGAGTATCACAAACATAGGCTAAGAATCCCTGACACCCTTTCCTTAAGAGCTGACCAGCGCGAAGAGAAGAAATCAAGCTGGGAAGGGTAGCGCTACGATCTCCTTGAATAATAAGAACCGGCTCACCAGGAAAACTAAATCTGACTGCTTTTTCACGGCAGTCCACGGATGCATAACAGGTGGCTAGCCAGTCCATACCAAGAAGAACGTCAAAGTCTAGCATATCGAGGAGAATCAAATCAACTGAAGAATCTCTCTCCCCGATACGAACGGAACACGATCGGTACACAAAACGGGCAACAAAAGACTCGCCTACCGGGGTAATAACGACAAGCGGCTGATCTAACGGAGAAGACTCCCGGCCCAACCTCGGTGCAAAATACGTGGAAACATAGGAATGTGTGGAGCCTGGATCAAATAATACCCGTGCATCAAAAGAACATACTGGCAGAGTACCTGTCACGACGGCATTGGATGCCTGTGCATCCTGAGGAGTCAACGCGAACACTCGGGCCTGTCCACCACTGATAGCTGGCTGTGCTCTGCCTCTACCTCGGCCTCTGCCTCTGCCTCTGTCGCCTCGTCCTCTCGGAACCGGACCGCCACGCCCACGGCCTCTAGAAGCATCTGGCTGGCGTGGAACATCATCAGGAGTAAGGAGTAAAGCTCTCTGAGAAGGTGGTGAGGGTGGTAAAGTCACATGCGGGACTGTCGCCATGCCCGGACGTCCCATGGTACAGTCTCTGACACGGTGATACTGACTCCCACACCGAAAACATCCTGGAGACGACTGCTGGGTCTGTGGATATGAACCAAATAAGTGACCTCGTCTCAATCCTCTGCCTCCGCCATCTCCCGGAAATAATCTATCACGATGTCTGCCCATCTGCCGCTGAGCTGGCGTATCAGTACGGATCCTCTTCGGCCCAGAAACGACCGGAGTCTCAGAAATACGCTCCTCCAAAAGTAAGGCTGCATCCATCGTGGCAGCGTATGTATCAAAGTGCTGGGTGCCGATGGCAAGGAATAGCTGTGTGTCAAGCCCTCACACGAAGCTCTTTATTCTCTTCTCTTCTGTGTCGACTAGGTATGGAGCATATCGAGACAACTGGGTAAACTGTATATCATACTCCGACACTGTCATCCCAGGAGTCTTGCGCAAAGACTCAAAACTGCGGGCTCGAGCATCTCGGACACTCTCCGGAAGAAAACGGGCAAGAAATGCAGATGTAAACTCATCCCAGGTCATAGAAGGCAGACCTGCAGCTCGGCCTCTCTCTACTGAGTCGTACCATGTCTGGGCAAGACCCTCCAGACTAAAACTCGCAAACTCCACCAATCTATCATCAGAACACCTCAACGAACGGCAAATCCGAGCCATCCTATCAAGAAATGCCTGTGGGTCCTCTGTCGCATCTGTACCGGTAAAAGCTGGAGGTCTCAATCTCATGAACTCCTGTAGTGAAACAGGGATAGTCTCCGTAATAGCAGCAGGAGTGACCATCTGTGCAGCAGGTACGATCGTGGTCTGTGCGGTGGAAGGAACGTCCTTGGATCTCTGTGCCCGGCTGGACTCAACCAAAGATCCCATCATCTACCGCAACTCTTGCATGCCGGCCTCTAATCTGGCAATACGATCTGGATAAGGCGGATCAGTATGACCCTGAGGGGTAGGCGTATCCTCCCGCTCGATCCTCGCCTCAGACGGGCCCGCCCGAATCTCATCCCTAGCGGCAGCCCGCTGAGCTCTCGTAGTCTTTGGCGGCATCGAAACTGGAATAAGAAACAGGACTGATAAGATCATTGCAATTGAATCAAGGAATGCAAGGAATCAAGAAAGGAAATACAAGCAATTATGTCCTAAGGTCACTTAGGCGGAGTACCGTATCGTAAGTATGCCGCGGATCATACCCACGCTACGCCACTCTGCTTAAGTCACCTACTCCATCTACCAAGGTCGTCCTACACTCAGGAAGGTAAAACCTACGCTCTGATACCAACTTTGTCACGACCCGAAAGTACGGAACGCGACTGGCACTTAGATTACGAGACGTCTAAAGGCGTACCGTAACCTAAGTCAGCCAAAGCCCACCGGAATCTAAACCAAAATCAAAAGAGAGTGAAGGAAAACCTTTAATGAAAACGATTTTTCAAATCAATTAAGTTGCAAAGAATCCCTTTTTAAAACATCAAAAATTTTTGAAAATTTCGGCAGAGTCTCCCCTGTATTTTCTATCCCCCAAAATGGGTACAACAAGATAATAAACCTGTAATCATAAAATGGCATCCCCAAGCGGGAGCTAGCTCTTCGCCCAAGGCGGATCACAACCACATGCAATATAATAGTAATATCAAGAAAAGAGTATAAAGAAACGCAAAATACCAGAAAACACACGTCGGTTCAAGTGAGCTCGACCCAAATGAACCACAAATATACAAGTCTCTCAGTCTCATCACTAGGTCGCATGTACAATACAAGTGGTAGATGGAGAATACTAGATACAATGATAAAGCAAAAAGAAATAAAGTATACTCGCAACCCACCTACGGGCGATGTCGCGAGTCTGAGCAAAAGAAGCTGATGATAAGATAGCCCGCCGCTACAAGACTGACGGGTCCGACCTGCAAGACACTGTGGCACAACGGGGATGAGTTGCCAGCTCGTGAGTAGAATATAACATCTAGTAAGGCAATCGTAAGAATGCACGCAATGCGGAACAACATGTATGTCCATATGTGATATAATAACTCTAGTATACATGCACATGTATGCAATATCTTTTCTAACTCTTTAAGTGTTTTAAATGTTAAAGTTGCTGCATTCTTAACTTTTAGAAAATGAATGTCTGCATAATAGCTAAATATCATCAAGAAATCCTCTGAAAACCCGTGTCAAGCATCGACACCAAAAAGGAATCATATCTGTCTCAATATCGGGCTCCGTCAGTCCGGATCGGCCCATATCATAAATCTCACGACAACGGTCGGTATCCTCTGGATATCCGCCGCGCCAGACATCACCGGTAGGTAGTCTTCCCCTGCCAGGCTCATCGTCTACAACTCGATCTTCTTGCCCCGGGTACCATACCGGGCCCACCATGTACCCGAGACGGTTCATCCACTCCTCGAATCGGGTCTCGAAATCCAACAGAAAACATGAAAACTCATGGTGGACGACACATACATCACGAGAAAACCGCAACTTTGTTTTGAAAATGATAATAAAAGGTTTTGTTAAATTCTTGCGGTTTTCCCCAAAAATACAGAAATCACAGCAAAACTGAAATCCTCAAGAAAATCATAATGTCCACATGTTATATATATGACAAATGTCTATGATATCAATGTGTATGATGTAAATTTTGGCTAGAGTTCTATGTAAATATGATGATGATGCGAGATATGTGCATGCGATGCAGTTTCATATATCAAGTATGAATGCTGGTGATGATATTAAGATAAACAGGTTCTATCGTGCACGTGGCATGGCAATTACCAAAGGCGTGTGTGTCACATGAATAGTGCGCGTGCAACAGATGCCAATGGTAATGGTGTTCGTGTCCTACGAAGTGATATCGCATATATGAAGGTGAATGTCCATGCAATCTAGCATACTATTCGCTATAAGGGTATGCAGTGTACATGAATGGATAAGCTAACTAACAATATAATCTTGCGAAAAGTAGGGTAATCCTAACTAGGGGGGGCGCATCGCGCCATCCAGACGATTCCCCCATAGATGAATATATCTACTCACCTGAACTCCGCGCTAATCCGATCCGGCCACCGCCTTGCCTTTTCGCGCCGTATCCGAAGTTTCCCCGACCGATCCTATATTTGCACAATATCAAGCATAAGATTACAAAACCTAACACAATGCAAGTCACAACATACAATTATCCACGCTCTCAAATTAATCGTAGCATGCACTCAGTGCGCGGAAAAACGCACGAAAATCGCAATCCTTTAACTAAAATCGTTATTTCGGGGAAATCGACAAAACTACAACCCGACTAGACGAAACCCCGCGTTTGCGCATTCTAATAATCCTATACGAAGCTAATAATATTGCTAACCTAACGCAAATTGACCGCATTCTATTTTCTACAAAAATCTAGTAAGCGATTTTCTAGCCGATTCGATACAAACATCGTAATTTGTCGATTTAGCATGCATATCATTTCACAATTAACCATTCTAATCAATTAGACAACCATCCGTAACATAATCCAACCATTATGCTACAAACCCTAATTTATAAAAATCAAAACCTTCTCTTGATTTTTCATGAACAAGGATTTACACTAAATCAATACTTCAAAATTAGATTCTAGCATATATAAACTACAAGTTAGCAACTAGTTTAGAATTTTCACCTCTCAAGCTTGAACCCTAGCTTGATCAAGTCACCAAGAAGCCTCCCTTCATCATGTTTTTGAACTAATTTGGGTTGAGAGAGAAAGGATTAGGGTTTTGGTTTGAATGGAGAAAGAAATTTGTGAATTTTTTATGAATTTTTTGCAAGAAATGAAGCAAAATGAAGTGGGAAAATGGGGATTCAGCAGTTGTAGGGGTTGGCCAGCAGTAGGAGGAGGGAGATGAGGGAATTTTGGAGAAGTTTCTAGCTCATTACAACATCATATGATATCATTTCATGCTTTCATATCAACCTTTTTACAAAAAAACCCTTTTTTCATCATTTTTTTCATAATTTTCTCACCAAAAAGCTAAAAGTTTGCAAGCCATGGTATAATTTTATTAACACCATATTTTAGCTTATAAAGACTCCTAATTAAGAAATTTACCTAATTAAATTTGTATTTATCCCTAATTAAATGTATTTAAAAAGGCTTAAAATAATAAAAAAATAATTAATTACGAATTTTTTTTATTTAACTAGATAATTATAAGTGACATTTTAGTGACAAAATTATAGTAATATCTTATCTAAATTTTGTATAATTAGGTCTACAATGAAAAATATCAATTTTGACTTTTTACGGAAAAAGCCGAAAAATTAGCCGATTACCGAAAAACTGCCTAAACGATTTTCGAAGGGTTACAGTCACTGAGTCATAGTCTAAGGTCGGGTCAATGGTCGCTGCCAAAGAGAGAGAAAAGAAACACTCAGCGTGCACTCTAACCTAGATCAGAATGGTTACCAATTTATCTAATCAGGAAACCTCCCACTGTAACGTCAAATTCTTCTCCAAACCTGAAAGAAGAATTAGTCGGGATCACCCGAGGAGTAAACCAACTCATCAGTGGGAATCGGGATCCAAGTATCATCGCATGATAATGTGACGGAATCCTCTCACGTTATCACACTCCAGAAGGTATGCGCATATCTGGAAAGTTTCAGTTTCTTTAGAAACTCCCGATGTGATTTTTACCCCATGCTCTTATGACCTTGACTTTGGCCAACAAATCATAAGTCACATGTCAAGTTCTACCCGTCATTCTCCAGGTTGATTTGAACCCACCCGTACCTATCCTTGACTTTGGCCAACACGGCAGTACGACTGTCCCAAACCAACGCATCTATCTATACTGCATATGAATACCCAATAGCTACCAAACACTGTGCCTTGACTTTGGCCAACAAACATAGCTTGAATACTATTGACTATCCATATGAAACGACGGAGGGCTACGAATGGTTTCTGGCGAAAAACCTTTAACGTAATGAACTTGATATCGTTGAAGGAACCGGATAGCTTTTTATAAAAATACAGTGGCAAAAACCTTTGCTAAAGAGGTCACTCCCGGTGAAGAGATCTCGGCTCTTTCCTCGTAGAATGAGGTGCAGGATATTCCAACTGAATACCACGATGCAAAGCAAAAGTAATCGGCTATAGTGAAGTTATTGCCCTGATGCAAACTTCTGTCCAAGGGGTCACTCCCGGTGAAGGGATCTCGGCCCTTGCCTCGTCGACGGAGGTGCTGGATATTCCTAACCGAATACCACTGTGCAAAACAAAAGAGAACGTCCTTGCAATAACAGCTTTTTCGAAAAAATTGTTCCAACAACATCAGAATAGGTTTGTTTAACTTGCATTGATCCGAATCAATGTAGTCCTATCAATTGATCACACCAATAAAGAACGAAATTAATGATGTACGTATATACCATCCGCATTCTCCACTGGGTCCCGTCATCACCCGTTAGGTTACTTAACAGAGCGGGGACTGGACTAGCGCGGATGCAAAACATATACAACATCTACTAGTATATATATCAATATATAATATTCACGCAAGGCGTGATAAAATGCAACATCACAGAAATGTAATAAGCATCACAGAGCAATACAGATATCTGGGATCCCCGGGTTTCATAGAACCGCTACTGAAACCCGACGTTCCCCTGGTCGTGTGGATAGCCTGTGCAATGAAATCCTAGACCCTTACGGGCGCGGAAAGTTACCCGCCAAAATCTGAAGCGAGACAGCCCCCTTCTGCAACGTGAATGGACCACCCAGCACTTCACGGAATCCGGTAACTTGGGAACCCCTCATTGGGTCAACCTGTACCCCCTACGAGTGCGGCGAATAGCCCGCCAATTCTAGAGTGAAGCCCCCTCCGTCTCAACGCCATGAGATGCGGGCTCGTTGCCCTTTAGAACTCGGCTATCCGTGCACCCCTCCGTGGGGTAATCCTAGTACAGAAAGTAAAAAAATATACATACAACGGGTACATCGACCTCAGCCCGGTCGTGCCCCAAAAGAATAATATACAAACAGGCAGTGACGACAGTCCACATGTCGGACGCTCGCCCCGCAATATCAAATGTACATAATAAACCAAACTGTACTACCATTGCATCCAGGCTATCCACCACGACAATCCGCAACATCACAGCACAACACAGAACATCAACGTGAATGTCACGTTCGCAAATCCGTCTAAAAGGGCTATAACAGTTAGACTGGATTTACCGATCAAATGACATTCACGGTCGCAGATATAATGTAAATACCGTGAACTAACATGTTTAAAATTTTCGATCGATCAAATTTACCGAAGTGGGCCCCAAGCACTACTGTAGCACTCAAAGAAAATCTGGGCCTAAAAAGAATATTCCAAAAACCCCATTTTCATCTCAGAAGCTCTCTGTAAAATTTTGGTGCGTTGAACAGTAAAAGTGGCGGCGGAACCGCGGCCCAAGCATGGGTTTGGCCGCGGTTCCGCGGTGGCATAGTGAGTTCACGGGACCAAATTTTCACAGAATGCTTAGAATTCCCTGCACGTGTTTCTGCAATGTACCGAAAAATTTTCCGAGCTAAAAACAAATCGACAAAAAACTGATGCACTTAAAATCGGGTTTTCGGAAAATCCGTTCGATCGAACTTGTAAACATGTTAGAGCAAGCTAGACTAGGTTAATGGCGTGGCTCTGATACCAGTGTAAGTACACGGCGGCGCTCCGGCTGTCTGAACGAGGCCAAAATGCGGAATATAAAACTTTTCTATAAACTAGAACCGGCACTACCGCGCACTTTGAAACCCGGATCGGACCATTAATCTAATCCTATCTAACAAGAGAAGGGGTAGAGAGATATACCGAGCGATCCGTGTCCTTCGGTCTTCTCGTCATCGTCCCGATCTCCCCACGGAATCTCCGGTCTTCATCTCCTCGTCGAAAGGGCACCACATCGCCGGGTTCTTTTACGGGCTCCCACCTCTGGACCGAGGCAACTCGGGCACGAAGTTGGCGAGCCGACATGCCCGAGGATGCTGTAGGTTAACTGTAGAATGCTTTGTCTCATTTGGGGTTGAAGTTGCCATTTGGTGGAGGAATTGAACTATGAACTTTTTTGTGGTGGCTTTTGGGAATTTTGTAGTAAGCAAATAAGAACAAAATCCCTCACAAAATCAATTCCCACACACCCTCAAGAAGTGGCCGGCCTCATTGGCATGAAGAATGAGAAGAGGGAGTGAGCCAAAGGAATAATGCAAGAGAGAGAAAAAGTGATGATGAGAAGAAATGATCACAAACAAAATCCAACACTCCAACAACTATCATGACTCCAAAAGTCAAGCCATCATGAACAAAAGAAAGTCAATGCATGGTGGAACCATCATGACACAACAACATGAAAAAACCACCCTCCATAAATCAAATTTGCATGCTTGCAAATAAGCCCTCCTCCACCAACTTTCAGCCAAGGAAAGATACAAAAGAAAATGGCTGAAACGGAAAGTAAACTGGCAACTTCAAAAAACTGATCCCGTAATAAATTACAGGAAAACCCCGCTACTGTATATACATACCTGTATTTGTATTCCGACCGAATACAAATGCAATGAGACAAAATCTACACTGTACAATACTAGGATCCGGCTTAAACTAAAGCCTGCTAGTATTATCCGTCCGATCATGATCCGTGCAATACCGCACGTATTTGATCGAACCCTGCCATATCTCCATACGGCCTTTACAGCGTTTCGCCCAAAACTTGAGAAAACGGTCTGTGGGGGACTCTAAAGACTCGTTAATACTTTGGCCGTGGATTTAACCACTAGCACGTCAGAGGTATTAGCTTATACCTAACGGGCTACCAGGTATTGACCAAAAGGGACGTCGATGAGCGAACTCATCCTGACACGCTACTGAGCCTGTCAATGACAATATCCGTACAGTCCGGTCCATTCGTCTATGAGTATCGCATGGCGGGCCTAGGGTGTTGGTAAAAGTCAGACCCCCAAAAGCGGTACAAGTCGTGTCGGAGTGTAGCCAAGAACACCCTGAGATACTACTAGAATACCTACCAGTAAATCTCCTGCCTTGGCCATGGATTTCGTGTAATGGCTCTCCTAGACACAGCGCGACCTCACCCCCAATACCGGGAGAGACGAACCCCTGCAGATTCGCTCACTGCCTCCATGTGGCTCGGGACTGTATCCAACTAAAACCTGTTTGCACGACTCCTTTGAGTGTGGTAGGGTAGTAATCAAAGTACAGTGGGAACTCACCCGAGACAAATGACGATCTCAGGTCGATGAACTAACCTGTACACATGTCACCAGGGAACTGCTATCTGACGTCAGGTATAAGACCAACTAGCATGTTCCCGGCGAGTCCTGTCCGGTGTACTCATAACCCAATGAGCACCTGTATACATCTTAGGTGAACCAACTGACACCAGTGGCTTGTGAGACCGGCCACCACCCCTCGTCGGGGTCTCGACTGTATACACTAGTCCACTCTGGAGTATCGATGCCCTGTCTCGAAACTCCCACGACTAGGGACCGTTTAAGGATGTGCTTATAGACCCCAGCTCCCACGTATATGATCTCCCTCATACTGCTGGCAGTCAAGCAAGAATCCTAGGGGCTCTATCAACGTGCAATAGTGACCTGTAAGGTCACCTAAAGCAGTACATGATGATAAAGATAAACCAGATAGCATACTATCATCTTGAGTAAGACTGTCCTACCGGTATAGGTCCTCCCTCAATCATTACAATCACGTGTCTGTGATCCAATAATTGACTCTGAGGGCACTATCTCCAACAAGACGTGACATCAGCCAAGTGATTGTCACAGATCAAGATTTCGATAATTCACTCAACGAATCTTCAGCTAATACACCAAACAAACGTGCTAGGTAATGAAATTGAACTAAATGTTTTAAATTGTATATTGTTTATAAGCAAATTTTTAATATTTGAATAAAATAAGTAGGGTGTGATGGGAGGCTGTGGATCCGGTTCTAGACGTCAGAGGAAACGACTTCTATACGAGATTGGTGAGATGTCAGTAGCTGCAGCAGCGGCGGCAACAACGCCTACCCTTACCCGCGTCCCACGTACTAGCGTCCCTCATACTGGCAACCCTCCTACTGTCCTTCCTACCATGGGCCTTCCTACCGCCCTCCTACCGGCGCCCCTACTATAGGACCCCCACCATCCTCCGCAGCCGTAGCGCCACAGGACCCACTGCCTACCTCTATTAGCGAGGTAGCAGATCTTCCTACCCCATACACTCTTCATGCACATGGTATATAGCTATCTATTCATATTTCAGTTTCCTACTAAAATATTTCTATCAAATCATCTAACAGTTTATTGTTTACAGCCATGCATGGTACTGACGGGATGGGGTCTGGCGTTATTTCTAGCGCCACGCCGCGGTCGTCAGGTATAATCATTATTGCTTAAATCTTTTAAATAACAATTGTAATTTAAAATTTTCAAATTCTATATGCATACTCTGAATATTATAATATTGTGTCCGTATATCTATTTCTTTCAGGCTCCACCAGTGTTAGGATGAGGGGTCCTACTGGGCCCTCCTCCTCCGGGCCAGCCTCAGGCGCTTCTCCATGGACGCTGGAGTGGACCGCGTCAGCTGTGCCCGTTGGTGACTACTTGACCAAGTGGGGGGGGGAGGATTACATGGGGAGCGGAGATCTGTACTTACTATAAGTACCCGCTCCATTTTAGATGGAGCCAACGGCAAACCGACTATGTTCGGCAGTTTTTTGCAGCGGCCACGGTATCACATAACCTTTTATACATTTAAATTTAATCATCATTATATATATATATATATATATATATATATATTTGTAATTTCAGACGCTGGGACATTACAGATTCATTGGTGTCATTGGCGAGGATGGCGTTCCTACGCCGTTCGATACACATCGGGCTATAGACTGGGTCATATCCGAGTGTCAGGCTATCAAGAGGAGACGTCGATATTAAGTAAGGAGGAAAAATTACATTCCCTGGGCCACGGCTACTGAGGAGGAGCGAGAGGCGATGATGGAGGCCATTTTTCGAGATGTCCAGAGAGAGGATTGGCCACAGGTGGTCGCGTATTACGAGCGTGATGATGTTCAGGTATAAATTTAATCTTTAAGATTATAATAATATAATATGAAATCATATTTTTTGATATATAATATTATCTTCTTTATATTTGTAAGGCAGTATCGGTTCGCAATAGGGAGAACCGGAACAACGGCGTCAGAGAACGCGCTATCCTGATCCAAGGGAAGCGGTCCCAGGCTAGCGCTTAGTACCGGCTCGTGAGTATTTTGACGTTTAAGAATATATGTTTTCTTTGTCGAAAATTACTCATTGAAATAAATCCTAATTTTATCGCAGAAAAAGAAAGACCCTGCCAACTACATTGCTACCAGGGGATGGTCTGCGTTATACAGGGGCACGGGCGAGTACATGGTAAGTTTCATAAAATCAAGTCGATACTGTATTTAAGTTAACATGTTTATATATATATATATATATATATATCTTCTTCACAGATCCAGTTCCAGGAGAGGACGAACACCTTAGGACTTGATTACCGCCATTGTCCCTGTTCTGGATTCGATATCCGGCGGACATCACGGTGGATATGATTATGGGGTTGGTCCTAGGGCCCACCGACACTTTTCCAGGCATCCATCCGTCCACGACTATGATGTGGCCCAGACGCGGACAGATGCGGCTGCTGCGTCGCAGAAGGTGATTCGTCGGCTCTAAGATCAGGTGGAGCACTTGAATGTACGGGTAGATACGCTTCAAGCGCAGATCGAGGAGCTGAGGCGATCGAATGCGGAGGCCATCAAGCAGACTATACGAGATTAGATTGGGAGTACATTCAAGTCATTGGGCGATGGAGCTGGATCGTCCCAACGACCATAGATAATTGATTTTTTTATACAAACATTTGTTTTATTGCTTTATTTATTATACCGTTTAGTGTATATATTTTGTTTATTATTGTGTTTGATTCTAATCATATTACTTCTTGATTGTTAAAATTGCATGAGATTTGATCATATAACTATTATCAATCGCTGATTGTAGTTGAAAAGTAGCGCACGTGGGGCGCGTAGATTTCAGTAAAAAATATAATAATGTATTTGTTCACGGTTGTAACCGTGACCAAATAATATATGGTCAAGATTACAACCGTGACCATAGGATATAGTAACAGTTACCTACCAATAGCAGAGAACCTTCACCATGGTTTCCCCTTATAGTCACGGTTTAACCCATGACCATAGGGACTATATAGTCACGGTTACCTGCTATAGAAGGTATTCTACATTACGTTTTAACTTTTTGGTCACGGTTATAATCGTGACCATATATCACCTACTGTCACGGTTTACACCTTGACCATATATGTGGACCCCATACAGGTTTCATTTAGTTGTTTGAACCGTTTTTGGTAACGCCACGTATATGGTCATGGTTATAACTGTGACTTAAAAAACATATGGTCACGGTTACGGGCGTGAATACGGTTCTCACGATGGGGTTTTAGGCGACGGATGTGACACGGTTTTAACCGTGACCATATATATTTGTGGCCACGATTAAAACCGTGACCAAATCTGTACTCTGTAGCAATGAGTCAGGGTAGGCTGTGGAGCTATAGGAGTGGCCAGCGCAGCCGCAGCCGCAGCCGAGGTAGTGGCTTGCGGAGCCAAAGCCGAATGAGAGGCATGTAGAGCCGCGGCCGAAGTAGCCTGCCGAATCTGTAAAATTTGTGTTTATGTAATAAATGAGTAAGAACGGTGTATTAAATTTTAGTCGAATTCGTATAATTATCGGATTATTGCGGAACCACGAATTTATATATACTTTGTTGAGATTCCACATGTTCTCTTGAAATTCATATGTTATGTATGAGAATTTATACATGTTGAAATTGCACACATTCAGGGCTATGCTTTTTCCCCCCAATCTAAGAATAGTTAGGGACTTAGGCCTAGTTTGGGTATCTAGTTTGGAAAACCATATTTTATTTTAACTGGAGATAGAAATGATGCTTACTCTAACTTATAAACCTGCATCTCTCCTTAATTGTTTAGTTTTGATTGGACGCTTGGTTTTGGAGTTATCTAATTTACAAAGCAATGTTTTCTTCTCAAATTTTGAGTTTGGATAGTCATAACTTTTTAAACTCAAAAATGAAGAAAGATGTGGCATGGTTATGATTATAGAGTTCAGTTTAATTAGATAGTTTTATGTAAATCTGATTAATCAAACTTAAGTCTAAAACCAAATAAGCTCAGACTACTAATATTGCATATGCTACTATCTATAATGTGATATAATATTTTAATAATAAGTAATATACGTACCAACATCTCCTTCAAGTCCTCGACAGTGGTCTTCAATGCAACAACATCATGCTCCAGACGTCACTCACGGGGGATACGGGAAGTAACCGCCGGAGTGGAGGCCGACTTCATATGGGTCCTGCTAGGACCAAGTCTCCGGCTTCTCTCCCAACCTCCGTGGTGCCTTCCGTGAGTGGTGTTTAGGACTGCGGTCTGTATGATCGGATCGGTCTGTCTACTGAAATCGATCCCCGATGCCTCCGCATGCTCCACCACCCGCTTCTACACCCACGTTAAGCATTAAAACATAAGTATATATATCATTTAAATTTGAACTTATCAAAACAAAAATTTCATTAACACTTACGAAATACTCCTGGGTAGCAGTGTCGTGGAATCGAAGCTTGCCTGTGGCGCGATTTGTCGAGGTGCCATGGACGGTAAGATATGCGGTCAACACTTCGGTGTACCACCCTGCGTCAGGGTCTGAGCACTCTGCAATTCACAAAAAAACTACATATATTATAAAAAACTCTTAATATTGCATTATATTAGAATAGATCTATTGTAATTTACTGATGCCTCCATGGCACGAGTAATGTTCCTCAAGCCACCTGTATAAGTGGGGCGACCCTTCTTCGCCGACTTCCTATTCTCCTTGTTTTGATCGGTTTGTTTCTGCACAACACAATCAGATTTAGTTTTCTAATTAAGAAATAAAAAAAATTATATACTAAACAATGAATTACATTTAAATTACAAACCTGTTTGTGCTCAGACTCATAATACCGGCAGAAGAGAGGCCATGTATCTACGTTGACTCTGACAAAGACCGGAGAATATAGGAGAGCCACTCTCTCCGCTTCAGGGGTCGCCAGCCATAACCTGTAGCAATCGATTTTCAGCTCGTTTCTATTATATCGGACCTTAGATTGCATGTTCTTCATAAGGCCCAGGTAAAGAGCGTGAAGATTGAGCACTCTGTCAGGGTGATCAGGGTCGGGTACAGGCTGAAAGTCATAATCCAATTGCAAATACAAGAAAATAATGTATTTAAATTATAAGTGTTAAATAATAAAAAAATTATTTGATAAGTCAAATGAAAATATATATTAATACCCAAGCCTGATCTTAGAAGAGGGTAAAGGAGCGCTGGTGCTGATCTTCCCACTCAACATGAAAAGGATACTTCTTTTGGACACGGCTCTCATCCCCCATATACCGGCAGAACCTCTCGGCATAATCGTCGGTATAACGATAATTGGGGGTAAAGAAGAGGGGGAATGGTGCTTCACCCTAGCTCTATCGGGTCTCAGCCTGTAGGACGGATTCTGTTGGATGTATATGCCCTAGAGGCCAGTATCGTATATGTATACATATGGATACTAGGGATATGTATATACAGAACAATCTTGCTCAGTTTTATAGTATATTATTTGACTCGTCTTTATCGGGATTTGTATATTTATTTGTATTGTTGTTTTATCTGGTTTGCACATATTGATAAAGTCTCGATACGGTAGTATACTATTGTGGTTTGTCTTTATCTTAACACGGCATATGTCATACTCGTTATTACATATTGCGGTTACATGTTGATAAAGCCCCTAGGATCGTTCTTGACTACCTGTGTTGTGATGGCGATCATACTTGTGGGAGCAGGGTAGTCCATAAGCACATCCTTAAATGGTCCCTAGCCGTGTGAGTATCGAGACTGGGCACTGATACTCCAAAGTAGACTGGTGTGTATGTTTCTAGCCCCGTCGGGGGATGGTTGATCCCGCAGCCATTGGCCTGATGCACCTAAGATCGTATACAGGTGCTTACTGGGTGTGTGTACATTGGACGGACTCGCCGAGAACTTCCATGTGGTACTATACCTATCGTCAGATGGAAGTTCTCAAGTGACATGTGTACAGGTTAGTCTTTGGACCCGAGATCGGCATTTGTCTCATATGAGTTCCCACTGAACTTTGATCACTACCCTACCACGTCTCTACTTAGTCGTGCAAACAGGTTTTGGTTGGGTTCAATCCCGAGCCACATGGAGGCAGTGAGCGATTGTCGGGGATTCGTCTCTCCCGGTATAGGGAGTTGATATCGCACTGTGATTTGGTTGGTCAGGACCATAAGACCTTGGCCAAGGCACTTGGGATTTACTGATAGGTTGATCAGTAGTTTCCCGGATTGGTCCTGAGCCACATCGGTACGACTTATCAGGTTATTAGGGTCTGACGGTAACCATCCCCTAGACCCGGTATGCGATACTCTTTGACGAAGAGACCGGACTGTACGGATATTGTCACGGATAGGCTCAGTAGGAGATCCGGATGAGTTTGCTCATCGGCCTTCCTTTTCGACAGGTACCTGGGTAGACGTTACGTACAGCTAATGCCGCTGACTTGCTTGTGGTTAAACCCACTGCCAGAGTACTGTCGAGTCTTTAGAGTCCCACACAGAGGGTTTCCCTGATTCAGTCGAAATGATGTAGTAGCCGTATTGGATACGTGTAGGGTTCGATCGATTGATGTACTTTGTATTCGGACTTTCGATTGGACAGTTGGTAATACTAGCCGGCTCGGGTTTGAGCCGGATTATTAAATCAGGTATTGATTTAATAATTTACATATATGTATTTCGATACATATATTCTAGTATTACGTTCTTCGTGTTATTCTATCTCTTTAGGCGTTCGGATTTTTATCTGATTGCCGGTATATATGTACAGTAGACTGAAATCCGTATTTATTACAGATTTCCTTCTAGAAGGTGGCCACCTCATTATGTATTTTCCTTTTATTTGATAATTGGAAATGAGGTGTAAAGTGAGAGGTGAGGGAGATATGGAGTTGACCATGCTTCAATAGTTTACAAATGAATTTATAATTCATTATGTGTTTACTATTGAAGCATGGTTGCTATTGTTTAATGAAAGAAATGAACACACAAAACTCTTGTGTGTGAATTTCTCTCTCATGCTTGATCATTATTTTCTTGAGCTCTATTTTCTCTCCAAGCTCCTCCCTCCTCTTGCTTTCCTCCATCTTCATCTTCTTCCTCTTCACTAACATTCTCATGTGTTGAGAAACAAGTGAAGAGGTTAGAAAAGAGATAGCAAACACTTAGACACCCTCACTACATCCTAGACTACTTGGTTTAGCAAACCAAGTTTTCTAGTTTCTCCTTTTGTTACATAGTTAGGAGCTAGAGCCATGGATCATACTTCCCTGGTGGATCATCAAGGACCAAGGAAGACCGGAGAACAAGCTCGATCCCGGAGAACCGACGGAGCAAGGAAAGAAGATCAAGCAAGTTCAAGGTAGCTAGTAGGAGCTAAGGATGAAGAACGAAGACCGAAGGACTTGGTTCATTTGGTAAGAATTCCTCATCATAGTAGATAGCTCTCTTAGTGTAGCTAGTTAGTTTTATGGAAAGATCCGGGGTTTAGAATTAAACTAGTGCCAAGTTTTTGATCGTTAGAAAATTTTTGTTCCGTATTTGGCCACGGTAGTTGACCGGGGTACTAGGGTAACCCTTCATGGTATCAGAGCCATCCCATAAAACCTATACTAGCTTGTTTAAACATGTTTAGAATAACGATCGACTGAAAATTTCAAAAACCGCATTTCAATTCATGTAGTTTCTGTCGATTTTTAAAAGTGCTCGAAAAATCAATCTTATGGTTTCAGAAAATCATGCAGGCTTTTTTAAGATGACAGAAGAAAATTGGTCACGTGATCCCTCCAAACCACCAGGGAATCGCCACGAAAATCCCCTATTGGCGGCGGTTCCGCGACCGTTTTAGGGCCCACGTGAACAAAATTTCTTCTGGGCCTCTTATTTTTGGAATTGTGGTTTCTTGAATAATTTATTTCTAGGCTCAAATTTTTTACAGTGTTGGTTTAATACTTAGGGCCCACTTGGAAAGTTTAGTCGATCGTAATTTTAAAATACGTATTTTATTTTCAGTACATTCACTTTTATCTGCGACCGGGAATGTCACTCGATCGGTAAAACTCGTCTAATTGCTTTATGTTCCTTTAGACGGGTTTTACGAACGTGTCATTCGCGTTGATGTTTTGTGCTTGTGCTGTGTTTGTGGTTGGATTGGCATGGTGGATAACATGTAGTGCAATGTTAGAAATACAGTTTATAATTTTATTTGTACATTTGTTATTGCGGGGCGAGCGTCCTACATGTGGACTATCGTCTTTGCCAGGTTGTATATTATTTTGTGGTACGACCGGGCTGAGGTCGATGTCACCGCTTGTATATATCATTTTCTTTTTCTGTATTAGGATTACCCCGCGGTGGAGTGCACGAATAACCGGGTTCTAGAAGGCAACAATCTCGCATCTCATGGCGCTGAGACGGAGGGGGCTTCATTCTAGAATTGGCGGGCTATTCGCCGCACTCGTAGGGGGTACAGGTTTTTATTGCACAGGCTATCCACACGACCGAGAACGTCGGGTTTTATTTGTGTCTCTAATGAAACCAGGGGCTCCAAGATTATCCACCATTCTGTATTGTTATCTATGATGTTGTTTATTATCATGCCTGGGACGAATGTTATATATACATACATACACACACACACACACACACACACACTAGTAGATGCTTTATATGTTTTTCACCCGCGCTAGTCCAGCCCCCGCTCTGTCGTTAGTTAAGTAACCTAACGGGTGATGACGGGGCCCCGTGGCGAATGCAGATGGCATATACGTACATTTTATTTTCGTTCTTTTCTGGTGTGATAGGATACAAATTGATGGGACCGCATTAATTTTGATTAATGCAAGATAATAAACCTAAAAGATGTTGTTGGAACCAAGCTTTAAAAACTGACATTACAGACGTTCTCTTTTGCTTTGCACAGTGGTATTCAGTTATGGATATCCAGCACCTCATTCGACGAGGCAAGGGCCGAGATCCCTTCACCGGGAGTGACCCCTTGAGTGAAAGTTTGCGTCAGGGTAATAACTTCACTATAGTTGATTATTTTTGCTTTGCATCGTGGTATTCAGTTTGGAATATCCTGCACCTCATTCGACGAGGAAAGAGCCGAGATCCCTTCACAGGGAGTGACCTCTTTAGCAAAAGTTTTCGCCACTATATATTTACAAAACTACTCAGGTTCCTTCGACGATATCAAGTTCATTACGTTAACGGGTTTTTCGCCAAAAACCCAGCCGTAGCCCTCCGTCATTTTAAATGAGTTGTGCCTAGTATTCGTGCTGCGTTTGTTGGCATTTGTCAAGGCGTAGTGTACGGTAGCTAGATATTGCTTGTTTGTTTCATAGTAAGATGCGATTATCTAGGACAGTCGTATAACCTTGGTTGCCTTTGTCAAGGGTATGTACGGGTGGGTCGAGATTAATTCAGGATAATGACGTGTTGAACTTGACTAGTGGATTATGATTTGTTGGCCTTTATCAAGGTCATAGACCGCTAGGGGAAAAAACCACATCGGGAGTTTCAAACATACAGGAAACTTGTAGATTTAGCATACCTTCTGGAGTGTGGTGACTAGAGTGGATTCCATCTAGTGCATCACATAATGATAGTTGGATCCCGATCCCACTGATGAGTACGATTACTCTTGGGAGATTTTTTTACTTAACAATCAATGCTATAAACCAAGTAGGTGTCTAGAACAGTGTTAGCGGGGCTACGCCTCCAGGGAAAAGAGGTTATGTAATTAATGAACTTTGTGAAAGCGTTGGAAAACCTCCCTCGAAGTACCAACACCAGCCTGGCTGAAAGGTTAAGCAAGTATTGTGACGTGCGATTAATCCTGACTAGTTCTTCTTTTATGGTTTGAAGAAGAATTTGAGGAAACAGTGGGAGCCATCCTGATTAGATAAATTAATAAACCAATCTAATCTTGCAAGAGTGCACGCTGAGTGTTTTCCCTCTTTCTCTCCAGGTAGCAACCATTTCACGCCCTAATCAAGATAATAAAATGTATCGCTTGACCGATCCGAATTCTTATTCGGGGCTGGGGAACGTCGGTTCGGCTCTAACATACGACAACTGTCACAAGTATGAGAAAGGGAAAGAGGAAAGTTTGAATTCCTTGATAACCCCATCGAAGAAGAAACATACTGTTGCGTCTTCTTCAGGTGTTCTTGTTATTGAGAACTGTTTTTCGGTCAGTCCTACCTCCTGAGTACTCGATACCGGATCAGGATCTCATATCTGTAATTTATTCTAGGGACTGAGAAAAAGTAGGATAGTTGGACCTGGTGATATGTCCCTCAGAGTAGGGAATGGAGCACAAGTTAATGCTGCAGCCGTCGGTGAATATCACCTAGTATTGCCAAATGGAAATACTATGATTTTGAACAATTGCTACTATGTACCTTCCATGCTTTGCAACATCATATTAGTTTCTTTACTTGATAAAGACGGATATAACTTTGTTCTTGATAGAAATATCATGAACATTTACCTTGATAAGGTACTGGTTGCAGAAAGTGCCCTGTGTAATGGTATCTATATTCTAAATCAAAACACAGTTCTCAATGTACAAAACACAGTTCTCAATGTACAAAACACACGCAAGAGGAAGAGTTCAGATACGAACGAATCCTACTTGTGGCATTGTAGACTTTGTCATATCGGAGAGAAAAGACTAAGTAAGTTGCATAAAGATGGACTCTTGAAAACGTTCGAATTTTCATCTTATGAAACTTGTCAGTCTTGTCTCAATGGAAAGATGACCAAATCTCCGTTCACCGGGCATAGAGAAAGAGCAACAGAGCTCTTAGGACTCATACACAGTGATGTATGTGGTCCGATGTCTATACATGCAAGGGGTGGGTTCTCGTACTTCATCATATTCACTGACGATCTCTCTAGATTCGGATATGTGTATTTTATGAAACACAAATCTGAAGCTTTTGTGAAATTCAAAGAATTCAGAAACGAAGTAGAGAACCAGACTAGCAAAAGTATCAAGATCCTCCGATCTGATAGACGATGAGAGTACTTAAGCACGGAATTTCTAGAATACTTAAAAGAGAATGGAATTCTCTCTCAGCTTACTCCTCCGTATACACCACAGCACAATAGTGTGTCGGAGAGGAGGAATCGTACCCTATTGGACATGGTTCGCTCCATGATGAGTGATGCTGAATTGCCTCTTTCATTCTGGGGACATGCGCTTCAAACAGCGGCATATCGTTTGAATCAGGTTCCTTCCAAATCTTTGCCTAAAACTCCGTATGAAATATAGAAAGGAAAGGTGCCATGTCTTAAGGGTATTAAGATATGGGGATGTCCGGCCTATGTGAAAACACAGAAACCGGACAAGCTAGAGGCACGGTCAGTCTTTTGTAAGTTTGTTGGATATCCAATGCATTCGCATGGATACCTATTCTACCACACTGAGGAACAGAAGGTGTTTGTTGCTCGCCACGCTGTCTTCTTAGAAAAGGAATTTCTTACAAAAGAAATTAGTGGGAGCACAGTAGAACTGGAAGAAATTCTAGAAGAACAAACTATAGCTAAAGGTTTGGAGGAACCAGAAGATTCAATAACCCCGGACGAACCTCAACCACTCCGCAGATCTAGTAGGATTTCTCATCCGCCCGAGAGATAATACGGTTTTCTCATAGATGGGGATCGAGAGGATTGCATCTTGGAAGAAGATGATCCTACTAGTTTCAGACAGTCCATTATCGGTAGGGACTCTGATAAGTGGCTGGATGCTATGAAATCTGAAATGGAGTCTATGTAAACCAATAAAGTGTGGACCCTGGAAGTTGCTCCACCTGGGGTAAAACCCGTTGGATGCAAATGGATCTACAAGAATAAGTTTGGTGTAGATGGGCAGGTAGAAACCTATAAGGCTAGACTTGTTGCAAAAGGCTTTCGTCAAAGACCAGGAGTGGACTATGACGAATCCTTTTCTCCAGTGGCTATGCTCAAATCTATTCGGATCCTACTTGCTATTGCTGCCTTCCATGACTATAAGATCTAGCAGATGGACGTAAAAACGGCTTTTCTAAACGGAAGTTTAGAAGAGTGCTTTTATATGGATCAGTCGGAAGGTTTTGTAGACAGTGGGAGCAGCGGGAAGGTGTGAAAGTTGCTCAAATCCATTTATGGATTGAAGCAAGCATCACGGAGCTGGAACATCTGTTTTGATGAGACAGTCAAGGACTTTGACTTCATCAAAAACGAGGATGAGCCATCTATATATAAAAAGATTGCAGGACGAACTGTCGTGTTCCTAGTCTTGTATGTGGACGACATTCTTTTGATAGGAAATGACATTCCTATGCTACAATCGGTTAAGCTATTCTTATCACAAAGGTTCTCTATGAAAGACCTAGGTGATGCCTCGTACATTCTGGGGATCAAGATCTACAGAGATAGATCCACAAGACTACTGGGACTTTCACAGTCCAGGTACATAGAGACTGTACTAAGGAGATTTAGTATGGAAGATTCTAAGCGCGGTAACATACCCGCATTGCACGGAATCACCCTCTCCAAGAAGATATCTCCCAAGACTGACGAGGAGAGGGTTCACATGAGCACTAAACCCTACGCTTCGGCGGTAGGATCTATAATGTATGTGATGCTATGTACAAGACCAGATGTAGCTTACGCACTAAGCGTGGTGAGCCGGTATCAGTCAAACCCAGGCGAGGACCACTGAACAGCAGTAAAGAACATTCTCAAGTACCTGAGAAGGATTAAGGAGATGTTCCTGGTTGACGGTAATGGAGACCTCAGGGTCGAGTCCTTTACCGACTCAAGCTTCCAGAGTGATAAGGATGACAGCAAGTCTGTCTCGGGTTTTGTGTTTACCCTCAACGGAGGGGTCGTATGTTGGAAGAGTTTCAAACAGAATACCGTCGCAGACTCGACGATGGAGGCTGAATATATTGCTGCAAGCGATGCCGCAAAAGAAGCGGTCTGGATAAAGAAGTTCATAGCTGAACTTCAGGTGGTTCCGTCCATTGTTGATCCAATACCAGTGTATTGTGATAACAATGGGGCTATACCTTTAGCGAAGGAACCACGGTCCCATCAGAAATCCAGACACAACTTAAGGCGGTATCACTTGATCAGGGAGATCGTAGATCGCCAGGAGATCAAGGTCCAGAGAGTGGATACGAATGACAACACGGCGGATCCATTTACAAAGGCCCTCCCTCAAGCACAGTTCGAGCGACTTTTTGGGATGTTGGGTATGCGGTACGCCAGCAGCTAGCCTTAGAGCAGACATTGGGTATTTGTTACGCCAATCATTGGCATTTAGTGCAAGTGGGAGATTGTTGGATGTATATGCCCTAGAGGCCAGTATTGTATATGTATACATATGGATACTAGGGATATGTACGTACAAAACAATCTTGCTCAGTTTTATAGTATATTATTTGACTTGTCTTTATCGGGATATGTGTATTTATTTGTATTGTTGTTTTATCTGGTTTGCACATATTGATAAAGACTCGATACGGTCGTATACTATTGTTGTTTGTCTTTATCTTAACATGGTATATGTCATACTTGTTATTACGTATTGCGGTTACTTGTTGATAAAGCCTATAGGATCTTGCTTGACTACCTGTGTTGTGATGGCGATCATACTTGTGGGAGCAGGGTAGTCCATAAGCACATCCTTAAATGGTCCCTAGTCGCGTGAGTATCGAGACTGGACACTGATACTCCATACTAGACTGATGTGTACGTTTCTAGCCCCGTCGGGGGATGGTTGGTCCAGCAGCCATTGGTCTGATGCACCTAAGATCGTATACAGGTGCTCACTAGGTGTGAGTACACTGGACGGACTCGCTGAGAACTTTCATGTGGTACTATACCAATCGTCAGATGGAAGTTCTCAGGTGACATGTGTACAGGTTAGTCTTTGGACCCGAGATCGGCATTTGTTTCGTGCGAGTTCCCACTGAACTTTGATCACTACCCTACCACGGCTCTACTTAGTCGTGCTAACAGGATTTGGTTAGGTTCAGTCTCGAGCCACATGGAGGCAGTGAGCGATTGTCGGGGATTCGTCTCTCCCGGTATAGGGAGTTGATATCGCACTGTGATTCGATTGGTTAGGACCATAAGACCTTGGCCAATGCACTTGGGATTTACTGATAGGTTGATCAGTAGTTTCTCGGATTGGTCTGAGCCACATCGGCCCGACTTATCAGGTTATCAGGGTTTGACTGTAACCATCCCCTAGACCCGGTATGCGATACTCTTTGACGAAGAGACCGGACTGTACGGATATTGTCACGGATAGGCTCAGTAGGTGATCCGGATGAGTTTGCTCATCGGCCTTCCTTTTCGACAGGTACCTGGGTAGCCGTTACGTACAGCTAGTGTCGCTGACGTGCTTGTGGTTAAACACACTGCCAGAGTACTGTCGAGTCTTTAGAGTCCCACACAAAGGGTTTCCCTGATTCAGGCGAAATGATGTAGTAGCCGTATTGGATACGTGTAGGGTTCGATCGATTGATGTACTTTGTACTCGGACTTTCGATTGGACAGTTGGTAATACTAGCTGGCTCGGGTTTAAGACGGATTATTAAATCAGGTATTGATTTAATAATTTACATATACGTATTTCGATACATATATTCTAGTATTACTTAGTTCGTGTTATTCTATCTCTTTGGGCGTTCGGATTTTTATCTGATTGCCGGTATATATGTACAGTAGACTGAAATCCATATTTATTACAGATTTCCTTCTAGAAGGTGGCCGCCTCATTATGTATTTTCCTTTTATTTGATAATTGGAAATGAGGTGTAAAGTGAGAGGTGAGGGATGTATGGAGTTGACCATGCTTCAATAGTTTACAAATGAATTTATAATTCATTTTGTGTTTACTATTGAAGCATGGTTGCTATTGTTTAATGAAAGAAATGAACATACAAAACTCTTGTGTGTGAATTTCTCTCTCATGCTTGATCATTATTTTGTTGAGCTCCATTTTCTCTCCAAGCTCCTCCCTCCTCTTGCTTTCCTCCATCTTCATCTTCTTCCTCTTCACTAACATTCTCATGTGTTGAGAAACAAGTGAAGAGGTTAGAAAAGAGATAGCAAACACTTAGACACCTTCACTATATCCTAGACTACTTGGTTTAGCAAACCAAGTTTTCTAGTTGCTCCTTTTGTTACATAGTTAGGAGCTAGAGCCATGGATCATACTCCCCGGGTGGATCATCAAAGACCAGGGAAGACCGGAGAACAAGCTCGATCCCGGAGAACAGACGGAGCAAGGAAAGAAAATCAAGCAAGTTCAAGGTGGCTAGTAGGAGCTAAGGATGAAGAACGAAGAGCGAAGGACTTGGTTCGTTTGGTAAGAATTCCTCAACATAGTAGATAACTCTCCTAGTGTAGCTAGTTAGTTTTATGGAAAGATCCGGGGTTTAGAGTCAAACTAGTGCCAAGTTTTTGATTGTTAGAAATTTTTTCTTCCGCATTTGGCCACGGTAGTTGACCGGGGCACTAGGGTAACCCTTCAGATTCGACATTTGAGTCCCCCTCTCTGGGTGGAGCTGCCTTGCATCTACAAGAAATATCAAGACAAAAAATATCTAGACAAAACGATATTTAGAAATCAAAGATTAACGAAAATTGAAGTGCGGTATATACCTCCGGCGACCGCAGCACGAGCCTGGGCCTGGGTAGCAGCACGAGCGGGACGATAGTTTCTCCGATGAGGAACAGCCGGTGACCCGGACGTGGAAGTATCCCTTCCAACTAGAAAATAAATATTGACGATAAAATGACATGAAGTTTATGGTTATTCTTAGAGTATATGTAAACGTTGACGATAAATGATTTTATATTTAAGAATACTAACCTGCGGACTGATTGGAGGGTACGGAAGTGGCGGGAGTGGCCTCTGCGCCAGATGTAGATGCACCACTTACAGTTAGACAATTAAAAATAGATTATATAAGTAATTACAAAAAGAATATGTGTATATCTATAATATAACAATATAAATCGATAAGCATGCAATAAAGGATATATAAATATACCTGCAGGTGCGGTGGTGGCCTCTGCCCGGGATGTGGAGGCACCACCTACAACTAGACAATCAAAAATTGATTATATAAGTAATTGCAAAAAGAATGTGTGTATATCTATAATATAACATTCTAAATCAATATGCATGTAATATAAGATATATAAACATTGCTGCAGGTGCAGTAGTGGCATCTGCCTCTGATGTGGACGCATCACCTACAGCTAGACAATTAAAAATTGACTATATAAGTAACTTTAAAATAAATATGTGTGTATATCTATATTATTACATTCGAAATAAATATGCGTGTAATATATCTGGAGGTGTGGCAAAGTCCATACGGAAGGATTCATCCGAAGGGGATAAGGATTGTGGTGCAAGACTAGCCCTCTAGAGCTCCCTACACAGCTCCCCGGGCTGCAGAACCGCTCTGCCTCTACTGCTGCCGCGGCAGGTGCTCCTACCGCCCCTCGCTGCTCCTAGCCGTCATCAGATCTAGATAAAAGTACAATCATTACATATGCATGCAATATATATGTATATATATATATATGTATATATATATATATGAGAATAATGGAGGAAAGAGGCCATAGGAGGTAATTTCCTCCTATGGCGTCGAAAAAATACACCCTCCCTCATTTTTTCCGACAATCGGAACCCTCCATCTTCATCGTTATCATCTAAGATATGGGTACACCAAATTTCATGTGATTCTACAACCTTTTCACCGTTGATTTAGTTGGTTCAAAATTAATGGTTTACCGACAATAGAACTTTTTACATTGCAAAATCAACGGTGAAAAAGTTGTAGAATCACATGAAATTTGGTGTACCCACATCTTAGATGATAACGATAAAGATGGTGGTTGCCGATCGTCGGAAAAAATGAGGGAGGGTGTATTTTTTCGACACCATAGGAGGAAATTCCCTCCTATGGCATCTTTTCTCTATTATTCTCTCTCTCTCTCTCTCTCTCTCTCTCTCTATATATATATATATATATACTGTTAGGAATATGTATGCCCTAGAGACCATTATTGTATGATATAGTGGATGCTTGGATATATATAGAGGACTTTCTTGCTCGACATGATAGTATGCTATCTGGTTGTCATTATCTTAACATGATCACTGGTATTATTATACAGTATCTTATATACATGTTGATAAAGCCCTTAGGTTGTTGGCTTGACTATCAGGATTATGATGCAGATCATACTACTGGGACTTGTGTAGTCTACAAGAACATCCTTTAACAGTTCCTAGTCGAGGGAGTATCGAGACAGGGCATCGATATTCCAGAGTAGACTAGTGTGTACGTTTTGTGGCCCTATATGGGGCGATGGTTGATCCTATAACCATTGGTATTTGAAATCAAAGATTGTACACAGGTGCTCATTAAAGAATGGGTACACTGAACAGGACGCGCCGAGAACTCCTAAATGGTACTATACCTATCGTCAGATAGCAGTTCTCTGGTGACACTGGTACAGGTTAGTCTGTAGACCCGAGATCGTCATAGAGCCTTGTGTGGTTCCCACTGTGCTTTGATTTCCTCCCTACCACGGCTCAAAGGAGTCGTGCAAACAGATGGATTTTGGGTACAGTCCCGAGTCACATAGAGGCAATGAGCGATAGGAGGGATTTCGTCTCTCCCGGTATAGGGAGTTGATGTTGCTCTATGCTCGATTGGCTATAACAGAAAGTCCCTGGCTAGGGCTGTTGATGAGATTTACTGGTAAGTGTTATCAGTAGTTTCTCGTACCGTTATAGGCTACACATCGGCATGACTTACCAAGTTATTAGGGTCTGACGATTCCACCCCCAGACTCGATATGCGACATATCAGATAAAGAGACCGGACTGTACGGTAAGTGTTATTTATAGGCTTCATGGGAGTTTGGACAAGCTTGCTTGTTGATCTTCTATTCGCTCAATACTTGGGTAGCCGTTACGTCCAGCTAGTACCGCTGACAGTTTGTGGATAACTGATGTGATCATTACCTACTGCTGGCGTATTGATGAGTCTTTAGAGTCCCACACAGAAGTTTCCTAGTTCAGACGAAACGAAGTAGGGCGCATATGCTAATATGTGCGGGGGGCCTGATTAAATACGAGTATGTGATACCGTATTCTAATCTGGGAGTTATTTGTTATCGGTTAGTGTAACACTCTAGTTCATTTATACCAATTCCAGTTCCCGTATTTCCTTAATTATGGTATTTTACTGATTTATCGTATTTTGGGTGTGAATGGTATTTTTTACATTTTACATTGCATTCGACCCGACCCGCTTGCTTGAAACCAGTTTGATTCATATTTATGAATTATCCTGACTTGTTACATAGACACGTGCACTTTCATAAATACTGCATACTGGCATTTTATCTGGCATTGCATCTTTTACCATATAACATTTTAAGTCACGTAAAATATTTCAAAAATACATTCCATGGCCTGCATGATACCCCTAACCCTGTCGTAGCATCTGCGCATCTTTTTCTTGTCCCGTTCAGTGAAACAGACTTGTTTGGATGGCTACGGGCACGTACGTGCATCCGTTCTTGGGGGTATGCATTTTCGTTATCCGAGCATTCATTTAGAAATTTGGACGTCCCATATATTCTTCATATTTTAAAATCGGATTTTTAGACCCAACCCGGGTGTGTTTTGGAATAAGTTTGTATTTGCCAAAATCTCAAAACGTACTAATATTATATTCTAATAGATTATTACTATTACTATAAAATATAAACTTACTATTTATATTTATTATAACCAAAATATATTTTTCTAACTCCCTAATCATTCCTCAGTCTCTCTCTCTTTCTTTAAATCTTTTTAAATTATTTTTATCAACACAATCTTTCTCCTTCTCTTTCTTTCTCTCTCTCTTCTTTTTTTAAAAACCCTTCGTGGGGGATCCCGTCACCACCCCTGCTACTACGCTCACCTCCTTCTTCTTCTCGTGTTCGTGTCCGCGAGAGAAACCCAAATCCTAACCTTCGCACCTCCCTCATCGTCTTCATCCTCTTCTCTCATTTTTCCCTCGACATCGCCTCCTTTTCTCCACAACCACCTTCTCACCTTCCTCTCTCCTTCTCCCCAAGATCCCAAGCCCCAAAACTAAGAACCCCGACTGCCATCGCTCGTGCCCATCTCCCCGCTTCGGCACCTCGCCACCGACGACCTCGTCGTCGCCTCCACGACCTCATCTATCTTCTCCACTCTCTCCTGACACCACCACCACCAATCCTGACTCACCCCCAGCCAACACAGCATCCTAGCCAAACCTAACCCTAGCATAACCCTAACAACCAACCCTCTTCACCGGAGCTCCGTTCACCGCTGTTGACACCATCACCCCCTCTCTGCAAACACAGTGCACAATCTAATAAGCCTTCATTCCCTCTCTTCTTCTTCTTCCACTTTCTTCTCTTTCTTTTCTTTTCTTTGATTCTTATTCTCTGTTTTCCGTAGTTCACCGGTGCCGGGATTGATGCTGACGATCTGGACGACGTACCTTACCCGCGTGATCACCCTCGTGCGTTATTTAGACCCGTTCCGTGTACCGTGCGCGCGTCGCGACATTTCGCCGACGTGGGACGTACCGTACATATCCGTTTCACGTTCCGTCTAGATAAGTTAATCTTTCTACATGCTATAATACCATAATCTATATCTATTTGAAATATAATACTTCAAAATGGTTAATTTTTCATTTCACATTATTGTTCTCAGTTTTATCGATTTATTCGATGTCCGTTTACATTCATATAATACATTTAAGATCTAGGGCATGCAATTCAATCTTAATATATGCTACATTACTTTATATACATCTATTTTAACTAATATAATATTTGGATTTCAAATCGTGCATCCTAAGTTCTTGTTTTACAGTTTTACGATGTCCATATAGATCCATTCATATCATTTTAGATCTAGGGCATGAAGCCTGTATTGTTACTTATTATACTATAATATATTGCATCCAGTTTAGTATAACAGTTCATATTATTTAAAATGTACTTTCCGTAATTACCAGTTTATCATTTTATGGGTATACGATATCCGTTTGCATCCATATCATATAGAATACATATAGCTGCATCTACAGATCTCATTAATAACCTAATATTGTTGCTGTAACACCTCATGTTTAATAAAGTGCATCCTAATTAGTATTAGAACTATAAATAAAATCCTAATCGATAATTGTGCATCCATTGATTTTATACCTACCATGTTACATTATTTCTGTTATATTTGATTTCGTGCATTCATACTTACTACAGTAGATTATGATTACCCATTTCTTACCTGTGCACTACCTGACTTGACCTGATACCCTATTTGACATGACTTGATACATGTGCACTACCTGAGATGACCTGATATATTACTACTTGACTTATTACCTGATCTTGTTACTAATGCCAACAATCTTGACCTGTTGTCCCTACGGACATATCCTGTGTCTATTTAGACAAACCTGTACCTACTTGATCCGGTATTGGCATTAGCTCCCGATTTATCGATACCTGACTTACACACATAACCTTGGGGGTATGGGGAAACCAAGATTGTAACTGAACGTAACTCAAAGGGCTATTACATCCTGTACCGTGGTCCCGTGGGGTATGAACGGGACATAGACTCACAGTCTATTATATATTGTATCGTGGTCCCGTGGGGAATGAACGGGGCATAGACCGATGGGTTACGATGAAGATTACATTAATTGATTTCAAATAACTTTAGAGTAGATAACCCTATAGCACAGTTTAGACTACTCACTGCACCTCACCTATAATATATCCTGTTCACTGATCTTTATTAATGTTACTATATATTTCCTGATAACTTGTTACTGCTTATACTTCATGCCTGCATATTTCATTACATCCTGCTTGCTTTGAATTATTGATATTATGACGCACTGACGTCTGGGTTTTGCATGGCCCAGATCCCTTATCCTTATCGCTAGCAGTCTAGGAGTATTTTGATCAACAGGCCGAGCAGTAAGGACCTATTATTAGTTTAGTTTAGTTTTCTTTCAGTATTTTCATTCCTGATGTGAGCCCGCATTATGGGACTTACATTCCTGATCATTATTATACTTGGATCTTTTGCTTCCGCATTATTTTATTTCAAGACTCGTTTATTCTGGCTTATGGACATGTGTTTGATGGTTTAGTTTATTTTACTGTTCTTGATATCTCTAAACAGCCGTAATGTGACTGTGGAAGGATCTTTCCTATCCATAGGTAGCATGGTTGGCTCTATCACTTGCCGATCTTAGCGCATTCTGGGAAGCGGGGCATGACAGGGTTTGTTTGGTATCAAAGCCATATGATTTAGGTTAATCGGGTTTGATTCTTTTGTAGTTGGGTATTGGACCCAATACACGAATCAGAAAACCTGTAATTAGGAACATGTCCTGCCACATTGTTATCGTGATTCTTGAATCATATCTTTCTTTTGATCCTTGTCTTGACGATATGCAAACAACTTTGCATCTCGGCTTGAAACCTTTTGGTTCCTTATTGTTTCTCCCTGTTCCTTTGATTTTGATACTAGGATTTCGGCGACTTGAACGGAGTTATGTGATTGCACCCTTGAACTGCAAAATGTTTACAATGTGGTACTCTATTTAAGTAACTTGGAGTCTTTGTTTTGATTCATTTCCTTGTTCCATGGTCGTGATATTACCTTGCTTCTCTCAGTTTCATTGCTTACCAGTTCATGTTTTGCAGATTTCTCGGTGATCGATACCGGCAGTTATGATGTTGTCTTGGGAATGGATTTTCTCGGTACTTTCCACGCTCACATTGATTGTAGGGCAAAGAAAGTGATTTTCCAGATTCCCGGACATCCGGAGTTTGTTTTTGCTGGAGGAAGCAGTTCTGTCGGGCCAGTCGAGTTTAGGGCTAGGCCGACACACAATGTTCTTTCGTCGATGGAAGTTGATAAGGGGGAAGCGCTAGTTGTAGTCCGAGAGTTCATGGACGCGTTCGAGAACATCTCGGGTTTACCGCCAAAACTAGATGTGGAGTTCGCGATCGATCTTGTTCCTGGTGCAGCGCCAATCTCAAAGGCGTACTATCCAATGGCACCGGTGGAGTTGGAAGAAGTAAAGAAGCAGGTTACCGAATTGCTTGAGAAGGGTTGGATTCGCAGCAGCAATTCACCTTGGGGAGCTCCAGTTCTTCTAGTCAAGAAGAAAGATGGCACAAGGAGGATGTGCATCGATTATCGAGAATTAAACCCGGTGACTATTAAGAATAAGTACCCGATCCCTCTCATTGGCAAATTGTTCTAGCAGCTTAGTGGCGCAAGGGTATTCTCGAAGCTGGATTTGCGATCCGGATATCATCAGGTCCGAGTTAAACCATAGGATATTTGCAAAATTGCGTTCCGAACTCGGTGTGGACATTACGAGTATTTAGTGATGCCATTCGGAGTCACGAATGCACCGGCGATATTTATGGACTTGATGAACCGAATCTTTTCACCGTTCTTGGACCAGTTTATAGTGGTGTTCATCGATGGTATTCTGGTCTACTCGAAAAGCCCAGAAGAGCATGCAGAACACTTGAGGATCGCACTGCAGACATTGAGGCAAGAAAGATTATATGCAAAGATGAGCAAGTGCGAGTTTTGGCTTGAAGAAGTGAAGTTTTTGGGGCACGTCGTATCCGGAGATGGAATCGCCGTTGATCCTGAGAAGATTGCAGAAGTTCGAGACTGGCCGATTCCGAAGAACGTAGCAGAAATAAGAAGTTTTCTTGGACTTGCCGGATATTATAGAAGGTTCGTGGAGAATTTTGCTCGTTTGGCTGAGCCTTTGACAAAGCTTACGCGTAAGGAAGTACCGTTCATATGGATAGATAGATGTGCGTCAGCTTTTGAGGCGTTGAAGCAGAGATTGATAACCGCTCCTATCCTAATCGTACTAGACAGTTCCGGAGGATTGGTGATTCACAGCGATGCATCGGGAAAAGGATTGGGATGTGTTTTGATGCAACATGGAAAGGTTATAGCCTACGCCTCGAGACAATTGAAGATCTATGAGAAGAATTATCCAACTCATGATTTTGATCTAGCAGCTGTGATTTTTTCTTTGAAGATTTGGAGACACTACTTGTTGGGCGAAAGAGTCGAAGTATTCACCGATCATAAAAGCTTGAAGTACGTGTTCACGCAGAAAGAGCTTATTATGAGGCAGCGTAGATGGTTGGAGCTGATGGCTGACTACGATCTTGATCTTAAGTACCATCCGGGGAAAGTTAATGTAGTACCGGATGCGCTTAGTCGGTTGCCAGCAATTCAGATGTTGACTGCACAGAAGGAACTTATTGAAGAATTTAGGAGATTCGAGCTAGAGATTGTGTTACTGCATTCTTCGGGACAGTTGATGCAGCTGCAAGTACAGTCGTCGGTTATCGATAATATTAAAGCAGCGCAGTCACAGGACCCTAGATTGCAAAAGTTTTGAGAACAAGTTGAAGCTGGACTTCGAGCGGACCTCTTGATTCACGAAGATGGTTCATTGCAATATGGTAGCCGTTTGTGTATGCCAAAAGGAGACATTCGTGAAGAAGTTATGAAAGAGGCGCACAGTTCAGCATATTCCGTGCATCCAGGAGGCACGAAGATGTACCGTGATGTTCGACAGCATTTCTGGTGGGAAGGCATGAAACGAGAGATTGTCCGCTTTGTAGCGAAGTGCTTGGTGTGTCAGCAAGTTAAGGCTGAAAATCAAAGGGTTGCTGGTTTATTGGAACCACTTACGATTCCTCAATGGAAGTAGGAACATATAACCATGGATTTCGTGACAGCTTTACCGCAGAGTCCAAAGGGCAACAATGCAGTTTGGGTGATTGTTGATCGATTGACCAAGTCAGCTCATTTCATACCATTTCGAGTTGGTCAGTCAACAGAAACGTTAGCAGAACGATACATGCAGGAGATTGTAAGATTGCATGGAGTACCTATGAGCATCATTTCTGATCGTGATACCCGATTTTTGTCGCACTTCTGGAGGAGCTTACAGGAAAGTTTGGGGACTCGATTGAAATTTAGCACAGCTTATCATCCTCAGACAGATGTCCAGTCGGAGAGAACGATCCAAACTCTTGAAGACATGTTAAGAGCTTGCATGTTAGACTTCAAAGGTTCATGGGAGGATCATCAACACTTGGTGGAGTTTTCTTACAACAACAACTTTCAGGCGACTATTCAGATGGCTCCATTCGAAGCATTATATGGTCATAAGTGTCGTTCACCTGTTTGTTGGGATGATGTTGGAGAGCGAAGATTGTTGGGACCTGATTTGATCGTGCAAACAGTTAAAAAGGTTAATACTATCCGGAATCATATGAAGGCAGCCCAAGATCGGCAGAAGAGTTAGGCCGATACATCGAGAAGACCTCTAGAGTTCACTGTTGGTGATCTTGTGTTCTTGAAGATATCACCTACTAGAGGAGTGATTCGTTTTGCGAGTCGAGGCAAGCTTGGTCCTCGATTCGTAGGGCCTTTCGAGATTTTGGAGCGTGTTGGAGAAGTGGCTTATCGATTGCCGTTACCACAATCTTTGGCGAATGTTCATGACGTGTTTCATGTATCTCAACTCCGTAAGTATGTTCGAGATGAAACCACATGCTGGATCATTCGGAGCTGACTGTGAGAGAGGATTTGACCTTTGAGGAGCAACCGATGTCGATTGTTGATCGAAGAGAAAAGGTCCTTAAGAACAAGGTTATCCCTTTCGTACTTGTTTCTTGGGGGAATCGCTCGCATGGAAAATCGACTTGGGAACGTGAAGATGAAATCCGACAGAAGTTTCCATATCTATTTTTGTAGTTTCCTGATTGTTTATCATTCCTTGTTCTTGGAATTTCGAGGACGAAATTCTTCTTGTAGTTGGGTATAATGTAACACCCTAGTTCATTTATACCAATTCCAGTTCCCGTATTTCCTTAATTATGGTATTTTACTGATTTATCGTATTTTGGGTGCGAATGGTATTTTTTACATTTTACATTGCATTCGACCCGACCCTCTTGCTTGAAACTTGTTTGATTCATATTTATGAATTATCCTGACTTGTTACATAGACACGTGCACTTTCATAAATACTACATACTGGCATTTTATCTGGCATTGTATCTTTTATCATATAACATTTTAAGTCAAGTAAAATATTTTAAAAATATAGTGCATGGCCTGCATGATACCCCTAACCCTGTCGTAGCATCCGCGCATCTTGTTCTTGTCCCGTTCAGTGAAACGGACTTGTTTGGATGGCTACGCGCACGTACGTGCATCCATTCTTGGGGGTATACATTTTCGTTAACCGAGCATTCATTTTGAAATTTGGACGTCGCACATATTTATCATATTTTAAAACCGGATTTTTAGACCCAATCCGGGCGTGTTTTGGAGTAAGTTTGTATTTGCCAAAATCTCAAAACGTACTAATATTATATTCTAATAGATTATTACTATTACTATAAAATATAAACTTACTATTTATATTTATTATAACCAAAATATATTTTTCAAACTCCCTATTCATTCTTCAGTCTCTCTCTCTTTTTTTAAATCTTTTTAAATCTTTTTTATCAAGACAATCTTTCTCCCTCTCTTTCTTCTTTTTTTAAAAACCCCTCGTGGGGGATCCCGTCACCACCCCTGCTACTATGCTCACCTCCTTCTTCTTATCGTGTTCGTGGCCGCGAGAGAAACCCAGACCCTAACCTTCGCACCTCCCTCATCGTCTTCATCCTCTTCTCTCATTTTTCCCTTGACCTCGTCTCCTTTTCTCCACAACCACCTTCTCACCTTCCTCTCTCCTTCTCTCCAAGATCCCAAGCCCCAAAACTAATAACCCCGACTGCCCTCCCTCGTGCCCATCTCCCCACTCCGGCACCTCGCCACCGATGACCTCGTCGTCGCCTCCACGACCTCATCTATCTTCTCCACTCTCTCCTGACACCACCACCACCAATCCTGACTCACCCCCAGCCAACACAGCAACCGAGCCAAACCTAACCCTAGCATAACCCTAACAACCAACCCTCTTCACCGGAGCTCCGTTCACCGCTGTCGACACCATCACCCCCTCTCTGCAAACACAGTGCACAATCCAATAAGCCTTCCTTCCCTCTCTTCTTCTTCTTCCACTTTCTTTTCTTTCTTTTCTTTTCTTTTCTTTTCTTTGATTCTTATTCTCTGTTTTCCATAGTTCGCCGGAGCCGGGATCGACGCCGACGATCCGGACGACGTACCTTACCCGCGTGATCACCCTCGTGCGTTATTTGGACCCGTTCCGTGTACCGTGCGTGCGTCGCGACATTTCGCCGACGTGGGACGTACCGTACATATCCGTTTCACGTTCCGTCTAGACAAATTAATCTTGCTACATGCTATAATACCATAATCCATATCTATTTGAAATATAATACTTCAAAATGGTTAATTTTGCAATCCACATTATTGTTTTCAGTTTTATCGATTTATTCGATGTCCATTTACATTCATATAATACATTTAGGATCTATGGCATGCAATTCAATCTTTATATATGCTACATTAATTTATATACATCTATTTTAACAAATATAATATTTGGATTTCAAATCGTGCATCCCAAGTTTCTTGCTTTACAGTTTTACGATGTTCATATAGATCCATTCATATCATTTTAGATCTAGGGTATGAAGCCTGTATTGTTACTTATTATACTATAATATATTGCATCCAGTTTAGTAGAACAGTTCATATTATTTAAAATGTACTTTCCGTAATTACCAGTTTATCATTTTACGGGTATACGATATCCGTTTGCATCCATATCATATAGAATAAATATAGCTACATCTACAGATCTCATTAATAACCTGATATTGTTGCTGTAACACCCCATGTTTAATAAAGTGCATCCTAATTAGTCTTAGAACTATAAATGAAACCCTAATCGATAATTGTGCATCCATTGATTTTATACCTACCATGTTACATTATTTCATTGTATTGTTATATTTGATTTCGTGCATTCATACTTACTACAGTTGATTATGATTACCCATTTCTTACCTGTGCACTACCTGACTTGACCTGATACCCTATTTGACATGACTTGTTACATGTGCACTACGTGAGATGACCTGGTATATTACTACTTGACTTATTACCTGATCTTGTTACTAATGCCAACAATCTTGACCTGTTGTCCCTACGAACATATTCTGTGTCTATTTAGACAAACCTGTACCTACTTGATCCTGTGTTGGCATTAGCTCCCAATTTATCAATACCTGACTTACACACATAAGCTTGGGGGTATGGGGAAATCAAGATTGTAACTGAACGTAACTCAAAGGGCTATTACATCCTGTACCGTGGTCCCGTGGGGTATGAACGGGACATTGACTCACAGTCTATTATATATTGTACCGTGGTCCCGTGGGGAATGAACGGGGCATAGACCGATGGGTTACGATGAAGATTACATTAATTGATTTCAAATAAGTTTAGAGTAGATAACCCTATAGCATAGTTTAGACTACTCACTGCACCTCACCTATAATATATCCTGTTCACTGATCTTTATTCATGTTACTATTTATTTCCTGATAACTTGTTACTGCTTATATTTCAGGCCTGCATATTTCATTACATCCTGCTTGCTTAGAATTATTGATATTATGACGCACTGACGTCTGGGTTTTGCATGGCCCAGATCCCTTATCATTATCGCTGGCAGTCCAGGAGTATTTTGATCAACAGGCCAAGCAGTGAGGACCTGTTATTAGTTTAGTTTAGTTTCCTTTCAGTATTTTCATTCCGGATGTGAGCCCGCATTATGGGACGTACATTCCAGATCATTATTGTACTTGGATCTTTTGCTTCTGCATTATTTTATTTCATGACTCGTTTAATCTGGCTTATGGACATGTGTTAGATAGTTTAGTTTATTTTACTGTTCTTGATATCTCTAAACAGCCGTAATGTGACTGTGGAAGGATCTTTCCTATCCACAGGTAGCATGGTTGGCTCTGTCACGCGCCGATCTTAGCGCACTCTGAAAAGTGGGGCGTGACAGTTAGGTTATATGTGATATAATCGGATTATTGAATCAAGTGTTGATTTGATAATGTGATATATAGATAAATGAAATTAGTCGGTTATATTTGATATAACCTAATTATTAAATCAAGTGTTGATTTAATAATTTGATATATTTTATATTTGATATGATTATATATTAACTAATATTATTAGCTCACTAATTATTCTTCATAATATATATATATATATATTAAAATATGTGTGTGTGTGTGTGTGTGTGTGTGTATGTGTGTGTGTGTGTTATATGAAGCATGTCATGGATTTTTTATTTTTGGAAACTAGAAAATAAGAGGTGGAAAATGGGGAGACTTTTGTAGAATGGTGAAGCATGGCTTTGATGATTTTTATATTGTTCTTAACTCACTATTGAAGCATAGTTCTATTTGATTATAGTTTTAAAATGGATGCTTCAATTATTGAAAAAAGATATAAGCCATTCTTCACTTCATTTTTCACTTGATGCTTGAACACTTGATCATTCTTCTTCACTTGAGCTCATTTGATGAGTTCTTCTCTCTAGCTCTCCATCATCTTCTTCACCTCCATCTCCAAGCTCAATCTCTCACATGAGTTGTGAACCCTTGAGCTTGTGAGAACCCTAGTGAGCAAACAACACTCCTACTTCACCATCCTACACTAGATTAGCATTTTGGTATAGTGCGTTTTCTTCACTAAAGAGTTTAGTGAAGAGGTAGCTTGGATTAGCGGTGTTTCGGGTGGATCATTTTCGGAATGAAGATCGCAAAGGAAGCTCGATCCAACTTTAAGTAGAGCCTAGTGGTGTCGTGTGGAGCACTACACGGAGCTTCTGAAGAGATGGACATGGTCTACAAAGGTTGTAGCCTCTTTCTCTTAGTATAGTTTTTGATAACATGATTAAAACCCTAATCATCTAGTTTAAGATCTTGTTTAGTGTTAATTAGCACCCCAAAATTTTTTAAATTGGCATGCTTGATGCTAATAAAACCCAGTGGTGGTGCTAACAAACACTTTCATGGTATTAGAGCCGAAGCTAGAAGATTGTACGATGTAGTTAAAATTACGAAACTAAAACAACTCCGAAACAGTTGCACTAAATCCCTATTCTCTGTCGAATTTTTCAGAGCCTCTGAAAACAAGTGCCGAGTGCTACTTATAAAGTGTCTAGAACACCAGAAAAATTTGAGGCATTTTGAAGAAAATGTGGCCGGCCATATTGTGTAATTTCCCGATCTCACCTGTTTACTGTAGCACTTTGAACTTGGAATTTTTATGGTGTTTTGCTCACTATCTTTTAGGGTTTCAGGTTATGTTTATTTAGCCCAGTTTGCATGTTATGTTAACTTTTCTATAAGGGATATTCGGAGTGTTTCATAGTCGTGTTTTAACGTCGTTTTGGGTTTAAGTTTGAGATGTGATGCAGTAGTTGGAATCCGCATTAAATTAGTTTTGTGAAAAATAGTTTGTTTATAAATCTAGCATGTTAGTTTCTATTGATCGATTGCCACGAAGTTTCAATTCGGATCGAAACTCTGTCGCAATCACATATCGTATGCGAATACTAGGCAGATAACTTTACTAGGTAGCCACGCCCCATAGCCCCGACCAAGTGACTTTAGGAGAACCCCGTTGCCAAAAGCATCCACCCGGGTGCTCGCGGTCACGGTGTTCTGCCTAAGTGCACTTGGTCGACGGCATCGGGCGTGCGGCCATCTACTAAATTTCCCGACGAGTATTCGATCGGGTAGTCGGGAATCTTGTTGAATTACCCGACTAAGTTATTGAAAAGTGTTTTCAATATGAGACTAAAATGCAAGGTTTATAGAGTTAGGCATGAAATTCAGAATATGAGATATTCCGGGTTTATGATGTCTAAGGAAATGCAGATTCTAATTATTGTAGTTTTTCATTTATTTTCCGCGACCATAAGTGTAATATATGGGGTATCCCAAATCTCGTTGCTATATGTCAACGACATTCGGGATACACATATTTACTTACGTTGATGACATGTGATGTTATTTGTTGCTGTCATATGTTATATTGGATCGTCGTGATTGAATAGCCGGGTTTTTTTTACGTGAGATGAGAGTCTTTTCATTTTCATTCATGTAAAAGATGTATGTAATATTCTTTTATTGGGACACTTCCGGGTTGAGCATGATGTCACCATTGATGTATATTATTTACTTTTCGGCATTAGGATAATCCTAAGGCGGGGAGTACAAGTAACTGGGTTCTGGAGTCCAGTGGGAGACCATGTCGAGGAGTAGAGACCGGGTCTCCTAACTCTAGAATTGGCAGGGTTGCTGGCCGCTCTCGTAGGGGTCTAGGGATGTGGGTTCGGCTATTCATCACGACCGTGGAATTCATGTTTTTCATTACTGGCTGAATTTAAAACATGGACCTCCTAGTATATCCAATATTTCATATGTTGACTTCTGCTGCTGTATTCTGTGATGTGATCATATAACTGCGTGAGACGAATGCTATATATATATATGATATATATAATAAACATTGCTTATGTTTTGCACCCGCGCTAGTCCAGCCCCCACTCCGCCGTTAGTTAAGTAACCTATCGGTGCATGATGGGCTCTGTGGCGAATGCGGATGGCATAAGCGTACGCTCTATTTTCGTTCTTTTTCTGTGATGTTTAGGGAAACATAAATGATAGGACTTCATTAATGAGATTAATGAAAAGAAAAGAAACCTAAAAATGTTGTAGAATCAAAATTTTAAAAAGGTATATCTAGTTCTTGCTGTGCATAGTGGTATTCGTTGATGAAAATCCAGCACCTCATTCGATGAGGAAAGAGCCGAGATCTCTTCACCGGGAGTGACCTCTTTAGCAAAACTAGCAAATACTAAAACCAACTCGGTTTTGTTTTTATAGCTTATCTAGTTCTTGCTTTGCATAGTGGTATTCCTTAATGAATATCCAGCACCTTATTCGATAAGGAAAGAGCTGAGATCCCTTCACCGGGAGTGACCTCTTTAGCGAAACTAGAAAAAGCTAAAAAAAACACTCCTTTTCAAACCACTAGATTGTACAACGATATCAAGTTCATTACGTTAAAGGTTTTCTAAAAAACTAGTCGTAGCCCTCCGTCATTTCAGATAAGTGCTATTTTGTATTCGTGCTGCGTTTGTTGACCTTGTCAAGGTGTAGTGTGCGGTAGCTAATTAGTGCTTATCTGCCGCATGTGATGCGATTGGATTATGGTAGTCGTGCGGCCTTGTTGACTTTGTCAAGGGTCGTGCGGGTGGGTTTAATTCAATCACGAAATGAACGGGTTGAACTTGACTTGCGATTTATGATTTGTTGACCTTGTCAAGATCATAAATCGAATGGGGTAAAAACAGATATCAGGAATTTCAAGTGTTGAAATTTGCAATGAGATTGCATACCTTCTATATGATAGTTGAATCCCGATACCCACTGCGAGTAAGTGTTATTCCTGGAAGAGTTTTCCACTTTACAATTAGCCGATCCATTAGGTGTCTAAGAAATGAGTTAACGGTGTGACCCCTTGCGGAAAGGAGGTTATTTTATTAGTTCCATACGAAAACATGGGGAGACTCTCTCGGAGTACCAATAGCTACCTGTCCGAATGACTCGAAAACTTGTAGGGTGTAATTAATCCCGGCTAATCTTACCTTTTAGGGTTTAAAGGAAGATTTGATAAAAACAGTGGGATCCATCCTGATTAGATAAAATAATAACCAATCTAATTTTGCAAAGAGCGCACGTAAAAGTGATTATCCTTCTCTCTCTCCTGGTAGCGACCAATGACACGCCTTAATCAAGATAATAATAAGGATGTATTGACCGAACCAATTTATTATACTGGGCTAGGTTCCACTCTATCTTATGACAGTCATAAGTCTGAGCAAGGAATAGTAGAATACCCGGATTCGTACGCCACCCATACGAAGAAGGAGCATGCTGATGCATCTTCTTCAGGTGTGTTTGTTACCGAGAACTGTTTCTCAGTTTGCTCTACGTCCTGGGTATTGGATACCGGATCAGGATCCCATGTATGTAATTTGTTACATGGGTTAAGTAGAGGTAGAGAACTGGGAAAAATGTGATATGTCCCTCAGAGAAAGGAATTGTTCAATTGTTGCAGCCAAAGAAGATGGCGAATATCACCTTGTATTGCCAAGTTATAACACAATGATTCTGAGCGACTGTTATTTTGTACCAAAAATATTGTGAATGTTTTCCTAAATCAAGTGTTGATTGGGTATGGTACGTTGTATAACGGTATATGCGTTCTAAATCATAAAAACGGTTCTAAGTATATAGAACACACACAAGAGGAACAGTTCAGAAATGAACGAAGCCTTCTTGTAGCATTGTAGACTAGGTCATATCAATGCGACAAGACTGGCTAAGTTGCATAAGGCTGGATATTTGAATCCGTTCGAATTTACATCTTATGAACTTGCCAGTCATGTCTCAAAGGCAAGATGACCAAAAGCCCGTTTACTGGACACGGAGAAAGAGCTACCGAACTCTTGGGACTGATACATAGTGATGTATGCGGTCCTATGTCTACACATGCCAGGAATGGTTCCTCGTACTTTATTACATTCACCGATGATCTCTCAAGATACGGACATGTGTTCCTGATGAAAAAAAAATCTGAATCATTTGAGAAATTCAAGGAATATAAGTACGAAGTTGAGAACCAGACGGATAAAAGTATTAAAATCTTTCGATCTGATCGGGGAGGAGAATACTTGAGAATGGAATTCAGAGACTACTTAAAAGAGAATGGGATTCTTTCTCAGCTTACTCCTCCATATACAGGAAAGAACAATGGAGTTTCGGAGTGGGGGATCGCACCCTATTAGATATGGTGCGCTCTATGATGAGTAATGCTCAGTTGCCTATTTCCTTTTGGGGTTATGCACTTGAGATAGTTGCATACCTATTGATTAGAGTTCCGACCAAATCCGTGCCTACCACTCCATATGAGATATGGAATGTGAATAGACCATCTCTTAAACGAGTTAAGATATGGGGTTGTCCGTCCTATGTTAAAAAGAAAAATCCGGACTAGCTTGAGGCAAGGTCTGTTTTGTGAAAGTTTGTGTGATATCCAAAGGATTCATATGGATATATTTTCTACCATACCGAGGAACAAAAAGTGTTTGTTTCTCAACATGCCACCATTTTTAGAAAAGGAATTTCTTGTGAAAGAAATTAGTGGTAATGAGGTAGAACTGGAAGAAGTTCCAGCAACACAAACTATAACTGACGATTTGGTAGAACCGGAGGATTCAATAGTCCCTGACGAATCTCAGCCACTCCGCAGATCTAGTAGGTTCCTCATCCACCTGAGAGATACTACGGTTTTTTCATAGACGGTGGGAGCAAGGATTGCATCATGGAAGATGTGACCCAACTAGTTTTGAGTAGGCCATCACAAGTGGAGACTCTGTGAAATGTCTAGAAGCTATTCGATCTGAGATGGAATCCATGTACACCAACAAAGTATGGTGTCACGACCTGAAATAGCACGTGACTGGCACTTGAATCATGTGAAGTCTATATGACCCCACCTAATTCAAGTAAGCCAAAAGCCCAGAAATCTAAACCATTTAAAAGAAGACGTGAAGGAAAACTTGTTTAAAAGTTTGCATATAAATCACTTTGAAAGTCGTAGTAAACATTTTTAAAATATCATGCGTTTTCCAAAATTTTTGGCAGAGTCTCCTTTGTAAATACTGGCCCTAAACAGGTACAAACATGCATAGTAAACATTATGAATAAAGGCATCCCCAAGCGGGAGCTAGCTCTTCGCCAATTGGCGGACACAACCACGCAAGCAATATAATATACAACGCCGAAGGCGAGGATCAAAACTCGAAAGAAAACCAATATCCACCAGAAAACCATAATAATACAAGCGTGACTCTAAGGTCGAAAGAATATACATACTGGTCTTCTAAGTCTATAAGTTAATACAAGTTTGGTTGATGGAGTTACTAGATACAACTGAATATAAATAAGGTACAATGGTGGTCACGATTCGAGTGAACCCACCTACTAAGGCAATCACCCGGAAGGAAGTAGTGTGCCAGCAAGCCGCAACAGAACCTATACGGCAAAACCTACAAGAAACTGTGGCACAACGGGGGTGAGTTGACAACTCGTGTGTAGAAAACATCACTGAGCAGAAATCGCATGTATGACTCTATCCTAGGTCATACGATAATAATATCCTCAAAATAATATAGCCCTGAAACATCTACACATAAGTGTATTATCAAGTGCTCATGTAAGTGCCTCAGGTAGCAACATAATACATACATGATGTATGAATGCATGAAAACAGAATGCAACTAAATAAGAAAACTGTTTTCATATCTCATTGAGATTTCTATATAAAAACCGAGTATCATCAATGAAATCAACAGAGAAATCCGTGTCAAATATCGACGCAAAACATATGTCTCAATATCTAAATATCTGGGGCTCCGGCAATCCGGACTGGCCCATAACATAAAGTCTCGGTATCTCAATGTCTCAATATCCCGGCAATCCGGACTGGACCTAGGCTCCGGCAATCCGGACTGGCCCAAATCATTAAATCTCATGACCACGTTGGTATCTTCCGGATATCCACCGTGTCACAATAACCGGTCAGTAGTGCTCCCCTGCTAGGCTCAACGCCATCATCTGCGACCATCTTGCCCCGGGATACCGCACCGGGTCCACCATGCACCCATAAACGGTTCCTCCTCCTCCTCGAATCGGGTGTATGATATCTCTCAAGAGCAGAGAAAATTCATGGTGGACATATCTCACATCATATCATGAGAAAACCGCACTTTTTATCTTTTGAAATAAAATGAGTTTATAAAATCTTGCGGTTTCTCCAAATCCAGAAAATCTCATGGAAAATCCGAATCCAAATCTCGAGAGTAAATAGCAGTGAATTACTGGCATAAGGCCCCATAATATTTCATGACAAATGAATATAGACATGCATGGATATCTAAATAAAGAATGCAATATCTAAACTAGCACAATAATGATATATCGGAACTATCAGCTAGCCAGCGATATCAATGAAATAATATTCTCTAAAGTGTACGTGACATGAAAATTACAGATGATGATGTGTGAGAGACGGCAAGCAGGTGTGCGTGAAGTATACGCATCATCGGTAATGGTGCCGGTGTCCTGACAGCTTGTGTTTCATAATAAACAAAGGAATCACATATAAGCATGCAATGCGATGCGAACAACAAGAATATATGGAAAATGAATAGTAAATGCAATAATAAAGAAATATACATTTCTATATATGAGTCATACAATTTTTGGTAACTGAAATCGCACGAATCATGGTTTTTAGAAAATGGGGGCTACGGTGTTTTTAAGAAAGGCATGTCCTTTGAAATATCCGTAGTGTCCCTCAGCCTGTTTTTAAAATACTCACGATTCGTTAGCTTTGAAAATAGGTATGACTCGAGCCCAATCTAACATCTACCTGATAAACTACATGACTAAACTAAGAGACTGATCGAAAAGGGGTAAGGAAAACCACCTAAGCCTGAGTCGATATATATATCTAGTAGTCGGTGATCCCGCCTCAATAGCGTCACGTATGATGAAACGTACAATACGCCATCCTCAAGTCAAGAGTGCGGATTTATTATCATAATTATACATCATACGGAAAAATCCATCGTACGGCATCCCAAATCGGGGTAAGGGTCAATATCACATATAACTCATAATTTATCTGGTATCAGTATCATCATATCCTGAATAGGGATACTGATCTAAAGTCTAGTACATTCCGATACCATCATACATATATCCACGTGTGAATAAAACAGAACACCTATCGATCCACTATACTATCATGTAGTATAACATAACATGACCGATTTCACGGCATCATGCCCAAACATATCGACTCATCTCCAAGTATCATATACTATCCTCATTATCCGTGTATACATACATACATACATACATACATACATACATATAGACACACACACACACACACACACATACTCACATACATATATATATATATATGTGTGTGTGTGTGTGTGTGTGTGTGTGTGTATCCCCATATAAGCACAAGAAAGTCAAATGTATGCGTGTGTGCGTGCGTGCGTGCCAATCTTATTCTAAGGTTCGCGACTAAGAAACTAACTAACGACACTATTATCCAATTGCACTAGAATTTAACCCATGATCTCCTAAACCTTTCTAGGTAAACAATAACGTCTCAAATAACATATATTCATATATAAATATAATATATCATAGGCTACACTACGAACTGCGGGGGTGCTATACGCCATCCAACGGTCTTCCCCCGTAGATATATATCTACTCACCTTGATTCTTGCTTGCCGAAGTCGATGTCTCCATGCTCCTCCTTGCTATCCGAAGTCCATGCGAGGTTGCCTACATATATAACATATAGTATCGTAAACCGAATCGCGGATGAAAACCAAAACGACACACGAAACACGCATAGGTTAGAACCTATGGTCTACGCATGCAAGAAGAACCAATACCCCTCGACATCGACGTACAAACGCCAATCGATCGAGACAACACAAAAAATACCCAAGTTCAAGTTACAGAATTCGCAAAACCGAAATCAGAAACGATGAAAAACACTTCCAGATTTTACCCCATGTGAAATTAGCCAATTCTGCATATGTGGAGGGTCTAGTTTACTGAAGATAAATCCATGAACTAAACACCAATCCACTCACCCCTACCCTGGCCGCAATTTGCGGCCAGAAAGAATAAATTTGCGGCCAAGGAAGAAGGTTGGGGTCTCGGGTCCTGGGGTTAGCTTCTAGGTTGCCTGCACGACTCACTATAATTGCTAAATAATTTTTCAAGTCTCCGAGTCACAGCAGATCTCTAAAAGTCATCAAATTTCTCACAAAAACCCGATGTCGAGTATTTCTAAGTTCAAGTCTCTGGGTTTTAGTCTCTGATTTAGTCCAATATTCTAAAGCTAAAGGGGTTTAAGATCACTACTACACCTTAATTGCACTATCTCAATTCAAGAATTCCTCAAACCTCTTCTAAGAATTTTCAAATGATACAAAACCTCGCTAAATTGATTCTAAACTAACATGGAAGTTAAAGGAAATGAAATACTACACTAATGGTGAAAGAATTGCCTCATTTGGCAACTCAAGAATTTTCTTGAGTTGCCCCAAGTGCTCAAAATCGTAACTTGCTTGGTTCTCCATGCTTGTAGTGAGCTTGTGCATGATTTTAGTGAAGGTAAGGAAGTGTTTTGATATGGCTTTGGGGTTGTAGTGAGGAGTTTGAGGTGGTGGAGAGAGAGGGCAGCCGAGTGAGGAGAAGGAGAGGGAAATGATGAAGATGATAAATGAATAACAATGAGCCATGGTCAATGAAAACCCCTCACCTCTCTCTCTCTCTTGCCCATACCTCAATAGTTTATCCTTTTCTTTTCTTTTTCTTTTATTTCCTTTTCCTTTTCCTTTTCATTTCGTGATAAAAAAAAAACCAAGCTTGAAAAAGAAAAAGCCATGGTAGAAAAATGTAACAAATGTGTTATATGACATGGTGCATGTCACATGCACAAAACAAATCAATGCGTGCTTAGTGAACCTTAATCAAGTTTAGGATAAACTTGAATATAATTAATTATAAGAATTTATAATTTTCCTAAATCTCATAAATCCCTCCAAAAATCACCATTCAATTTAATTATCCATTATTTTCCAAACTATCGGTATTTAATTATACCATATCATTAAAACTAATTTCCACATATTAAAATATTCATAATATTTATTATTTAAATTATTTAAATTCCCAAAAGTAATATTTTATTTTTCTGAAATGTTACATATGGATTTTGGAAGTTTCTCCTGAAGGGGTAAAACCTATCGGGAGCAACTGGATTTTTAAGAAGAAAATTGGTGTAGATGGAAAAGTTGAGACTTTCAAAGCTAGACTTGTAGCAAAAGGTTTTTGTCAACGACCTGGTGTCAATTATGATGAGACATTTTCTCCTCTTTCCATGCTTAAGTCCATCAGGATCGTACTTGCCATTGCTGCATACCATGACTACGAAATCTGGCAGATGGACGTTAAGACCGCTTTTCCAAATGGTGATATTGAAGAGAGCGAGTACATGATACATCCAGAAGGCTTCATAGACAGTGGGAGCAGCGGAAGCGTGTGCAAGCTGCTTAAATCAATCTACAGATTAAAGCAGGCATCACGGAGATGGAACATTTGTTTTGATGAAGCTATCAAAGAGTTTGACTTCATCAAAAATGTAGATGAACCATATATATACAAGAAGGTTGTAGAGAGTAAAGTTGTTTTCCTCGTATTGTACGTTGATGACATACTGTTGATAGGAAATGATGTTCCTATGCTACACTCGGTCAAGCTCTTCTTATCACACAATTTCTCCATGAAAGATCTAGGTGATGCCTCCAACATCCTGGAGATAAAGATCTATAGAGATAGATCTAAACGGATGTTGGGATTGTCCCAATCTAGGTACATTGATACCATACTAAAGTGGTTTATTATGAAAGATTCTAAGCTTGGTAAATTACCCGCTTGTTCAGAAATCACTCTCTCCAAAAAGATGTCTTCCAAGACTGATTTGGAGAGGACTCGCTTGTAAGGGATACCCTATGCTTCGGAAGTCGGGTCAATCATGTATGCGATGTTATGTACAAGACCGGATGTAGCTTACTCACTAGGTGTAGTGAGTAGGTATCAATCAGATCCAGGGGAGAAACACTGGAAAGCTGTGAAGAATATTTTTAAGTACTTGAGAAGGACTAAAGATATGTTCTTGATGTATGGTAACGGTGAACTCCAGGTGGAGTGTTTTACCGATTCGAGCTTCCAGAGTGATAAGGACGATAGTAAGTCGGTCTCGGCTTTTGTCTTCACCTTCAATGGAGGGGCGGTATGTTGGAAGAGTTTCAAGCAAGATACTGTAGCAGACTCGATGATGGAGTCTGAATACATCGCTGCCAACGATGCTGCCAAAGAGGCTGTCTGGATGAACAAGTTCATAACTGAACTTGGTATGGTTCCATCAATTGAGTATCCAATACCTGTGTATTGTGATAACAATGGAGCTGTAGCTTTGGCCAAGAAACCCCGGTCCCATCAGTGATCCATACATATTCTTAGGCAGTATCACCTGATCAGGAAGATAGTAGATCGCCGGGAGATCGAGGTCAGGAGAGTTGACACGAAGGATAACACAATGGATCCACTCACGAAATCCCTCCCCCAGATGCAATTCGAGAGACTTTTGGGGATGTTGGTATGAGATAATACAACAACTGGCCTTAGTGCAAGTGGGAGATTGTTAGGAATATGTATGCCATAGAAGCCATTATTGTATGATATAGTGGATGCTTGGACATATATATAGAGGAATTTCTTGCTCGACATGATAATATGCAATCTGGTTGCCTTTATCATAACATGTTCACTGGTATTATTATACTGTCTCTCATATACATGTTGATAAAGCCTTTAGGATGTTGGCTTGACTACCAGGACTATGATGCAGATCATACTACTGAGACTTGTGTAGTCTATAAGCACATCTTTTAACAGTTCCTATTCGAGAGAGTATCGAGACAGGGCATCGATATTCCAAAGTAGACTAGTGTGTACGTTTCTTGACCCTGTATGGGGCGATGGTTGATCCCATAACCATTGGTGTCTGACATCAAATATTATACACAGGTGCTCATTAGAGAATGGGTACACTGAACATGACTCGTCGAGAACTCCTAGATGGCACTATACCGATCGTCAAATAAGAGTTCTCTGGTGACACCGGTACATGTTAGTCTGTAGACCCGAGATCGTCATAGAGTCTTGTGTAGTTCGCACTGTGCTTTGATTTCCTCCCTACCACGGCTCAAAGGAGTCGTGCAAACAGGTGGATTTTGGGTACAGTCCCGAGTCACAAGGAGGCAATGATCGATAGGAGGGGTTTCTTCTCTCCCGGTATAGGGAGTTGATGTTGCGCTATGCTCAAATGGCTATAACAGGAAGTCCCTGGCCAGGGCTGTTGATGAGATTTACTGGTAAGTGTTATCAGTAGTTTCACGTACCGTTATAGGCCACACATCGGCATGACTTACCAAGTTATTAGGGTCTGACGATTCCACCCCAGACTCGATATGCGACATATCAGATGAAGAGACCGGATGGTACGGTAAGTGTTACTTATAGGTTTCATATGAGTTTGGACAAGCTTGCTTGTTGATCTTCTATTCGCTCAATACTTGAGTAGTCGTTACGTCCAGCTAGTACCGCTGACCGCTTGTGGGTAATTGATGTGATCATTACCCACTGCTGGCGTATTGACGAGTCTTTAGAGTCCTTTTCAAATCAGAATTTTGCATTATTATATCGCCCATTCTTAATCACATTACAGATAAATAGGTGCTTTTGATCCATGTCTGCTAAATAGTTTCAGGTTACAGGTTCTCAGATCGTTACAGTGAAATTCATGAAAAGTCGCTACAAATGTGAGACTATGACCAACAATAGATGAATTCGTATGATGCCGCCTACCAGTTCAAGGAACAAATGAAGATCAGTAGACAGTTCAATGCACAAAGCACAAGGGCAGCACAAGATTCAAGACTTCAACGCGAAGCTCACGGTAAAAGTCCACATCATCTGCACTGTTGGAAATCTGGAAGAAAATAGAAGAGATTCTGAGGAACCAAGTGAAGAAAACAGAAGTTAAAAACAACATGAAGTAACCCTGAAAAATCAAGCCAGAGATCCAACCAAATGGCCGCGGAACCGCGGCCAAACAGGCCTTTCTGTCGCGGTTCCGTGGCCGTATAATGCACGTGTCGGTGCATGTGTCGGTGGGTGTCGGTGCTTTGACCCGGCTTTCTTAGGGTAGTCTTGTAAATTCAAGTGTGGATCAGAATGTAACCTAGGGTTTTTTCCTATCTATAAATAAGAAAGCTAAAAGCCAAATGAAGGCAGGGCTCACTTTAGTTTTATGCCTCTTTTTAATTCTAAGATTTAAATTTTAATTCAAGTTGTAATGCACAGTTGAGTGGTCATCAATAAAGTGAGTTTTTATTTTTATCTTGCATTCTTTTTATCTGAATTTAATTCCTGCAAATTTTTATCTGTTCTTTTATTATCTGCAATTTAGTTTTCTAATATAAAAAATATAAAAATGAATTTTATTGTCACTTTCCTAATGAGTGAGTAATTCCTCACTTGTTAGGGTTAGGATAGGGAAGGTTTGAGAGAAGGAAATCTCTCTCACTCCTTTCCTTGCCCATATAATTTAATTAGGACTCTATTTAATTCAACCACACTCCGCTCACTACGGCACCCTATCCTACATGATAGCGGTGATTTCCTAGTTAGACCGGTTGTGCTGCCGGAGGTTAAGGGCTAAGAGCCAAGAATGGACGGATAAGGACTAAAAGGAAGAAACTAAGTTTTTTCCTAGTCGTGATAATCCCCGTTGTTGACTATTACCCTAACACCTATATTCTTAACTAGGGCATTGATAGAAGTGAGAAGAATCCTTAATTCGAACTAATCTAATCCTAATCCTAGCAAGCCATTAAATCAATTTATTCTCATTCTTAGATCTTAAATCAAAACCTACCAAAGTTAGGACTTAACTCGTTAGAACTTAAAGAAAAGAACACCATTTCTCAACCGGCTAGGTACTGAGCGACACCGTCTTGATTGCGGTATTCTTAAATTTTAAACGCACATACAAAACTTACATCAATCAAATGGCGCCGTTGCCGGGGAAATGGTAGTTTATTTCTTTTTGTAATTTCGGGTTAATTAAATAAAAAATATAAAAATTAAAAAAATAAATAAAAAAAACATTAAAAATCATCTTGTTATTTTTTATTGGTTTTTGTGCGAATTGTGCAGGAAAGGAAGACGGACAGATTCAGATCTGGAGCAAGCTCAGTGAACCAATCCAGAAACAGATGATCTGAACAGACAGAGGAGAACCACAACAGAACAGAGAAATTTTTTGTAGATCTAAACCTACTAAGCCACCGCGGAAACGCGGCATAAGCAAACATTTGACCGCGGTTCCGCGATCAAATGCTGACGTCAGCAACCCATATTTCTCTGTAATCATTCCATTTCTTTCCTCCTACCCTCTGCACTCCATTAAAAAAATTTTCCTGCAGGTTTCTTTGCACATCAACTTCTTCTCCCTCTCCAATAAATCATTTTATGCAGGATTCCTTGCGCCGCAAATAAAAAAAATAATTTGGCAAGTATTTTAGGTTTTGTGTGTTACTGCTTTGCATATTTAAAACGGAATCTAAGGGGCTATAACACCAATTAAGATTGGGTGGAGATTTCATTACCCTTCCTAAGACCCCAGAAATCATAAAAAGTATATGCATCACCCTTGTGCTAATAAAAAAATATCTAGACTCAGCCAATTAAGGACTGTCGCGCTCATTAGGACAGAGGAAGGTTGTGGGCATTCTTTCGTTTATCTAAACCTGACTTTGTGGTTTCTAGGCTAGACAAGTGAGAAAGGAAACTTTAAAAGGCCCGTCTCACGGTGATTCGTGAGTGGAACCCTCCTTTCTTCATTTGTACTTATCTTGCCATAATTGGCGGTGAAGAGGCGATTTGAGGGGTATCTCACAACTTGTCGCTTTGGAACAGTTAGGAGCAGTCTAGTTAACCTAGGAGACCCTAGCTCTAGGTTTGATTATGCATGTTTAAAATGTGGTTGTTTGAAATTGAGCCTTAATTCCGTACAAATTTTTTTGCAAAACTCTTTATAAAAAAAACACAAAACAAAATTTTACAAAAACTTGCCTTTTGTCGCTAGAATTCCATTGCACCCAACCTTCATTCACATTTCCCTATTGATGTTTTCTTACCCTCACATTCTACGTTTTGACTACATTACAACTCGTTTAGTGTATGTCCGGTTGGACTCGGGACACAAGCGCCCGCTTAGTCCGTGTTTCGTTAGTCACTAACGACTACGCGATCGACTCCTTAGTCGAAACCCCCTCCACTTCTTTTTCATCCTTACCTTTGCCGGCCAACTCCAACATTGACCGGAATTCTATCCATTCACCTTCATCTTCACATTCATCATCTTCTAAAGAGATATCAGGATTCAATCCTAACAACCCTTTACCTGCCTCGGGACTGATTCCACCTCAACTGGGTGCGAATAACCCGCAACAACCTCCTGTCGAAGCGCCACAGCGAATCGCGCTCCAGGACCGTTTCTATCCTACCCGCTCCGCACATCCTACTTGTATTTCACTACTGCCGGCTAATGGGGATAATTTCGAAATTAATCCCCACTTCATCAATATGTTGCCCAAATTTCACGGGCTGGAATCCGAAGATGCCTATATCTTCATTAACAAATTCCAGAATGTTTGTGCAATGATGAAGACCACCCAACTGTCCGATGATGCTATAAGGCTACGAGTCATTCCTTTCACATTATGTGACCTAGCTGAAAAGTGGATATATAGTACTGCATCGCATTCCATAAACAGTTGGGAAGAGTTTGTTAAAGCGATTCTTAAAAAGTTTAACCCACATCACAAGACCGCGAAAATTCGTAATGAAATTAACCAATTTTCCCAGCTTCCTTCCAAACCTTTTTAGAAGTGTTTCGAACGATTCAAAGACCTTCTTGTTCAGTGCCCTCATCACGATATTGAGAGATGACAACTTTGCCAAACTTTATACGAAAGACTGAACCCAGCAACTAAGCAGTTGCTGGAAACCATTTGTCAAGGTCACTTCCTAACCAAATCTGACGAGGAAGCTTAGCAATTTCTCGACGATCTTGCTGAACAAACGCTTCAGTGGGAAAGCACTAGACAGACCGCTTCATCCATTTCATCTACTTCCTCCGGTCCGTCTAGGGCAGGCGTTCATCAACTTGATATGTCAATTGCAAAGAAAGCCGAAATGGCAGCAATTACACGAAAACTAGAAGCAATTGAGAGAAAATTCTCATCGTCTTCTCCTGCTTTACCCACTCGCACTATATGCACTTGTTTTTCGGATCCATCCCATTTGACTGAAGAGTGTCCTTATAACCCACCTGCTCAAGGACAGGATCAAGTCAATGCTGCCTTTCAGTAAAGACAAAGAAAAGATCCATACTCTTCAACTTACAATCCTGGTTGGAGGAACCACTCCAATTTTTCTTGGAATCAAAATCAACAACAATTCCAAGGTAACAACAATTTCCAGAGGTCTCCTCCACAACAACAAGCTCCTCAACAAACTCAATATCAGCAACCTTTCCAACCCCAACCTTACCAAAATCAAACGAACAATTTTGCACCTAACAACTCTTTTCCTCAAAACAATTTTGTTCCACCAAATAACGATAAGGTTTACTCGCTAGAACGAAGTCTGGAAGCGTTTTTAAAACAATCAACTCAATTCTCAGCCAACATCCAGTCTTCTATTCAGTATTTGGTGCAACACACTGCATCACATGGGCAAAGCATCAAAACCATTGAAGCCCAGATTGCACAACTGAATGCAGCTTTAAGCGAGCGAGAGAAGGGGAAGCTTCCATCTCAACTACTGCCAAATCCTGGCCACCCACAAAATGCACATGTTGCTCTTGAACAACAAAACCATAATGTGAGTGCCGTGACTACATTGAGATCTGGAAGAATGTTGCACAACAATGTTGGCACTGATGATGACACCCCGACCGCCGCTTCTTCTTCTTCTTCTTCTCCTTCTTCTTCTTCATCTTCATCTTCATCTTCTTCAGGGCCTGTTCTCCATTCTGCACAAGGATCTATTTCTTCTACTGCTCCGAACGGACCCACATCTCACTCTATAAAAACACTAGCACTGGGATCCGTTCCAACTCCGCAATCTCCTCCACAGACATCGGACTCAACCAATTTTCAAAATGTTCCTTTTCCAAACAGGTTGAGATCCAATAAACAAAATCCATAAATGGAGAAGATCGTGGAGTTATTTAAACAGGTTAGCATTAACATTTCCCTCTTGGATGCAATCCAATAAGTGCCTTCTTACGCTAAAATCTTGAAGGACTTATGCACCAAGAAGAGAAAATCATAGGTACCTAAGAAAGTTTTCTTGGCTAGTGCAGTATGTGATGCTCTTACCCAACCTTTACTTAAAAAACGAAAGGACCTTGGCTGTCCAACAATTTCAATAACTATTGGGGATAAGAACATCAACCGCGCACTTTTAGATCTTGGTGCCAGTGTTAACCTACTTCCCTATTCGGTATATGAACAATTAGGTGTAGAAGAGCTGAAACATACACATTGTACTCTCCAAATGGCCGACCGATCCATCACCCATCCTAAGGGTGAGTTAGAGGATGTGTTGATCAAAGTTGGGGACTTCATATTCCCCGTTGATTTTATTGTTCTCGATACACAGTTTGTAGCTAACCCCCGGAGTCAAATTCCGGGGATACTCGGTCGTCCATTCCTCGCAAGTTCTAATGCGGTGATCAATTGTCGAAATGGTTCGATGAACCTATCTTTTGGAAACATGACAATTGAACTCAACATTTTTAAGTTGGGGAATCAGCCCTCCGAACCTAATGCTAATATACTTGATGTTTGCTCGATCCAAGAGATCACCCAGGAGGACTGTGAGCTCGAGAAATTTCTGTTCGATCACAGCAATTTTGACGCCACTAGTGCGTTCCTCCTTGAATCTGATACTGCTTTCACGCCCGATAATGACTACGAGTGTTTCACTTTCTCGAACGATCTCGACCAATCACTACCCGAATTTGAATCCTTTGAATTTTTGGATGAGTTAGTTGAACCATCCGACTCGGTTGCATTCACTCGTTTTGAACCTCTGTTGGAATCCTTTGAGTTTGAGACAATTTCACCGATTTTACCTTCAATTGTTTCGCCTCCAACACTCGAACTCAAGCTATTGCCGTCTCACCTTAAATACGCTTACTTAGGTGAGAATAAGACCCTTCCTGTTATCATCTCGGCTTCTCTAGCCCCAGAGAATGAGAAAGCCATTTTAACGGTCTTGCAAAGAAATCGGCAAGCTTTTGGCTAGACTATGGCGGACATCAAGGGGATTAGTCCCCTAATAGTTGAACATCATATTCATATGATGGATGATGCCAAGCCAGCAAGGGATCCACAGAGACGACTCAACCCAGTCATGAAGGAGGCTGTTAAAAAGGAGATCGTAAAATGTCTTGATAGTGATATCATTTACCCTATCTCTGATAGCCAGTGGGTTAGCCCCATTAACGTTGTTCCTATGAAATCGGGCATAACCGTCATAACTAATGAGGCGAATGAGTTAATACCTACTCGCACCCAAACTGGGTGGTGAGTATGCATCGATTATAGAAAACTCAACGCCGCGACACAGAAAGACCACTTTCCATTACCTTTTATTGACCAAATGCTAGAACGATTGGCTGGGCATGAATACTATTGCTTTTTGGATGGCTACTCCAGCTATAATCAAATTCCCATCGCTGAAAAAGACCAAGAAAAGACCACATTCACTTGTCCTTTCGGTACGTTTGCTTACCGTCGCATGCCCTTTGGGTTATGCAATGCTCCCGCTACCTTCCAGCGGTGTATGATGAGTATTTTTTCAGACATGGTGGAAAAATTCTTGGAGATCTTCATGGATGATTTCTCCATTTTCGGCAACTCTTTTGATGTGTGTTTGCTACATCTCGACACAGTCCTTACTTGGTGTAAGGATAAGAATCCTACTTTAAATTGGGAGAAGTGCCACTTCATGGTACGAGAATGTATTGTCTTAGGACATATCATCTCGCAAAATGGCATTGAGGTAGATAAAGCGAAGATTAAAGTCATTTCCAATCTCCCTCCTCCTAAATGCGTCCGAGACATTCGAGTCTTCCTTGGCCATGCCGGTTTCTATAGACGGTTCATCAAGGATTTTAGCAAGATTGCTAGACCCTAGACTCTTTTGTTGGCCAAGGACACCACATTTGATTTCGACTCGAGATGTATGAAGGTATTCGAGTCATTGAAAAACTCACTTACTTCTGCTCCCATTCTTTCGTCTCCTGACTGGACGCATCCATTTGAAATTATGTACGATGCATCTGATTTTGTCATTGGTGCTGTCCTTGGACAGCACATCAAGAAGATGCTACATGTAATTTATTACGCTAGCCGAACCTTGAACGAGGCCCAATTAAATTACACAACAACTGAGAAGGAATTCTTAGCTGTTGTGTTTGCATTAGAAAAGTTCAGGCCTTACTTAATCGGCTCTCCAATCATCGTATACACTGACCATTCAGCTCTTCTCCATTTTTTGCGAAGAAGGACGCTAAATCTCGGCTGATACATTGGATCCTCTTACTACAAGAGTTTGACCTTGTCATCAAAGACAAAAGAGGATGCGAAAACGTAGTCGCCGACCATCTTTCACTCCTTCCTTCTTCGCCGACACTTCAATTTCCTATAAAAAACGTTTTTCCAGATGAGCAGCTCTTGACTGTATCATGCGAACCTTGGTTCGCAGATATTGTGAATTATTTGGCCACCGGACTTATACCAAATGAATGGTCAAATCAGGACAGACTCCGATTCCTATCCCAGGTAAAAAATTTTTACTGGGATGAAGCTTATTAATTCAAATACTGTTCCGACCAAATTATTCGTCGGTGTGTCCCCGAAAATGAATTTAAGAGCGTGCTGTCATTCTGCCACGATCAAGCGTGTGGCGGGCATTTTGGCCCTAAAAAGACAGCCGAAAAGATCTTGCAGTGTAGTTTCTACTGGCCACAACTTTTTAAAGACGCACATGATTACTGCAAGACATGCTCCCGGTGCCAACACTTCGGCCGGATATCTAGGAGAAACTAAATGCCGCTCCAACCAATATTGGTTGTGGAAATTTTTCATGTTTGGGGGATAGATTTTATGGGACCGTTTCCTAATTCTTTTGGGAACGTGTATATTCTTCTCGCCGTTGATTATGTTTTTAAGTGGGTCGAGGCTGTGCCCAGATGGACTAATGACAACAAGGTTGTCGTTAGATTCCTTAAAGAAAACATTTTCTCTCGGTTTGGGCAGCCCCGAACAATCATCAGCGACAATGGAACTCATTTCTGTAATAGGACTTTTGAGTCCTTAATGCGGAAATATTTCATTAATCACAAGCTATCAACGCCCTATCATCCCCAAACGTGTGGGCAAGCCGATATTTCAAATCGGCAAATTAAACAGATATTGGAGAAAACGGTTTCCAAAAACCGTAAGGATTGGTCTTCAAAACTTACTGATGCCCTTTGGGCATTTCAAACTGCCTATAAGACCGATATTGGCATGTCTCCGTATATGCTTGTTTATAGAAAGGCTTGCCACCTTCCAGTTGAAATTGAGCATCGTGCCTTTTGGGCGATAAAAGAGTTGAATCTATCTATCGAAGATAAGGGCAGCCATAGAAGCTGCAATTAAATGAATTGAGCGAGCTTCGGGATGAAGTTTACGAGAACGCGGTTGTCGTCAAAAACCGAACGAAGGTGTTTCGCGATAAACACCTTATGCGCAAATCATTCAAACCTGGTCAACAGGTTTTACTTTACGACACCCGGCTACATTTCCATCCCGGCAAGCTCAGATCTCGATGGAAAGGGCCATTTTTTGTATGCACTGTATATCCGCACGGTGCGGTCGATTTAGAAAATTCTGAGGACGGTTCACTATTCAAAGTGAACGTACATAGACTTAAACCGTTTCTCACCGCGGACCCTTCAGAGGAGCTCCTGATATTGCAGGAGCCGGATTACAAAGACTGATCTTCCTCCATCTACCCCAAAATTTCGGTTAACCAGCCGTAAACAGTGGAAACACAGTTTCAAATAAGTTTGGGTGTATGTCACACTTGTAATTATATATAAAAAAAATCTCCATTTTTGGGGGTATTTTTGTAAAATTTCAGTTTTAATAAATAATAAAATAAAAGAAAATATAATAAAAAAAATTTACAAATTAATTTCTCTTTGTAATGAGGGCTTTTTGAAAATAAACCAAAACACCCCCTATAAATACAACCCGACCTCTCCTCTGCAATTACCAAACCCTAATTTTCTTTTCCTCAAAACCCTAGCCGCCGCAGCTGAAAGATCAGAGCGATCGCCTCCCGAAGCCGCGCTTCCACCGCACAAGAGGCCTTCTGACCGTGCAACCGCCGCCGATCTGCCTCCTTTCCCTCTGAAAACTTCTGAGGAGGTTTGCATTCTCTGATCTTCTCTGTTACAATTTTTAAAAATCTGCACTTCTCTGTGATGGCACCGACTTTGCAAATTGAAAGAGACTTTTCACAAATGTTTGCACACACGATCTATGGTAGCTATTTCGGTGATGAGATCCGAAGGCGTGGGTGGAACTTTTTACTTTTTAACCATCCAAATTCCTTCGCGTTTCCAGATCTTGTCACCCGATTTTACGAGTGCATGGAGGATGGTTGCCTCTCACAGCATGGTTACATTAGGTTAATTTGGGGGGATAGGGAAAAAATAATCGATAGGGACTTCATCCATGAAGTCACCTTAATACCTAGACTACCTATTCATGACCAACCCCTCCGTTTTGAGGACTACCTACCCTTGATGGGTAATGACTATTCGAGGGAGCCACGCAAGGGCATCCATGCTAGACCCTTTTTGGGATTGTATTAACTGTGTGCTGTTGGGCACAAAATAATTTTTTTGGTAGTTCACACAATACGTCATTTTTCACACCATCCCTTCATATCGTGCACACTTTGATGACTAGAAACTCCAGCTATGATATATGCACGGTATTACTTCACTCAATTGGTGCGGGCAAGAGGGCTGCCAACTATCCATGCCCTATGCTGGTGACACAACTGTGTTGCCATTTCCTCCCTGTGGAGGAATTTGAATTTTATATGCATGGAGGGATCCCTATTAGACCTCTTCTTGAGGCCGTATCCACGTCCTACACACGCTTACATGATGTATGATCACGCACCGAGCCGGCCGAGGACGTACCCCCCAAGACACCCAGCTCGAGCTCAACCGCGAGCCACGAAGAGCTTACCCCCGCTGCACAAGCGCGTTTACTTAGAAAAACCAATAAGGGGATAGAAAAATTGATAGGGATGGTGACCAACCTGGATCAGCGAGTAACATGGTTGGAGCATGGCATGACCACCCTGCTGGCAAGAGAGGAACGATCCCGCTCAAGATCGAGGGGACGGCGAGGCCATGAGCAGTGAGGACACTGTTTTTAATAAATTTGGGGGTGGAGGTGGATTGTAAATAGTTATCTTTGCATTGCATTTGCATATTTCTATTTTTGTACATATTTGTTTTTTCTTTCTTTCTTTTGCATATTTAATTCCGTATTGGATCTTTATAAAAAAAATATAAAAATTTTAAAAATAAAAAGATTATATATAAAAATCAAATCAAATAAAAAATTGAAAAATTTTAAAAAATTATAAAAATTGAAAAATTCAATTTTGGCCATATTTGACTTAAGTTCAACATGACGGTTGAATAGTAGGGAAAAACTAGATCCCAAACTTAGTAAATTAAAACCCTAAAAATAATCTTTCTTAAAGTTTAACTGTAGAAAATATATGTCCTTTTAGTTTATTTAGAAGTAGGCAAATTTTGAGTTCAGTTCTTGGGCTAAGTCAAAAGAAGGGAAGAGTATTGAATTTTTTATTTGAAGTGTAACTTTGAAAAATAATTCTGAACCTTAAATCTAAATTCTGAAAATATATACCCTACAACTTGCACAAACACGCACCTTGAAATTTGGAATAGTAGAGGATACCTTGAAATGCTCTTGTCTAAAATCCTTAGTATGAAAAGAAAAGTATAAGTGGTGAATAAAGAGATAAAAAATAAACACTTGTTTTGTAATTACTTAATACTGCATAAATAAAAATATACAGCGATGGTGCTTTATCACCTAGTGCCTTAGACCAACTGGTTTGGGAGTCACTACTAAGCCTTATGTATTACAAGACGAGAAATTACGCCTAATTGCGCGAGCACATTTTGTAATCGGTCGTTTAGTACCTCAAGAAGTATTAACGGTCGCATGAAGGATGTGTGAGCAATTAAATCTAAAATTCACCAACTAAAAGTATTTTGGAAAATGGACAAGAGTATGATAGCTTGAATTGAATTTCCAAGTGTAGGGGTGATAATTACACACATGTAGGGGTATATGATTGGGGTTTGGATGAGAGATATGAATGAAAGATAAGCCTTATACCTTCAGTAAAGATGATAAAAATTCCTGAGTTGAGACTGCACCTTAGAAGGAAAATTCAAAAGATACTGAAAGCTTAATAAATTTGCAAAACGTATACGATCTTAAGTTAAATGATAAGTGAGTGTGAAAAATACGGGTTGATGATTCCTAAGTTAAAGATAATAGAATTTCTTGCTAGAATACTGAATTGAAGAATGAGAGTTAACATGCCAAATTGATCCGATTTTGTGGGTAGTATCCGCTGAAAACCCTCAGAAGACAACACTCCTCCTACTAGGGACACCTAGAGGTTTAACGGCTTGTTGCACGAGCTCAGTACAATCGGGTTTCCTGCGAAAGTGAGGTTAGGATTTTTCGAGAGTAAAATTGGCTTTGCTCGAGACGGGCAAAGGATAAGTTTGGGGGTATTTATTCATATCAGAATTTTGCATTATTATATCGCCCATTCTTAATCACATTACAGATAAATATGTGCTTTTGATCCATGTCCGCTAAATAGTTGCAGGTTACATGTTCTCAGATTGTTACAGTGAAATTCATGAAAAGTCGCTACAAATGTGAGACTACGACCAACAATAGATGAATTCGTATGATGCCGCCTACCAGTTCAAGGAACAAATGAAGATCAGTAGACAGTTCAATGCACAATGCACAAGGGCAACACAAGATTCAAGACTTCAACGCGAAGCTCAAGGTAAAAGTCCACATCATCTGCACTGTTGGAAATCTGGACGAAAATAGAAGAGATTCTGAAGAACCAAGTGAAGAAAACAGAAGTTAAAAGAAACATGAAGCAACCCTGAAAAATCGAGCCAGAGATCCAACCAAATGCCAAACAGGCCTTTCTGCCGCGGTTCCGCGGCCGTATAATGCACGTGTCGGTGCATGTGTCGGTGGGTGTCGGGGCATTGACCCGGCTTTCTTAGGGTAGTCTTGTAAATTCAAGTGTGGATCAGAATGTAATTTAGGGTTTTTTCCTATCTATAAATAGGAAAACCAAAAGCCAAATGATGGCAGGCCTCTCTTTAGTTTTATGCCTTTTTTTAATTCTTAGATTTAAATTTTAATTCAAGTTGTAATGCACTGTTGAGAGGTCATCAATAAAGTGAGTTTTTGTTTTATCTTGCATTCTTTTTATCTGAATTTAATTCCTGCAAATTTTTATCTGTTCTTTTATTATCTGCAATTTAGTTTTCTAATATAAAAAATATAAAAATGAATTTTATTGTCACTTTCATAATGAGTGAGTAATTTCTCACTTGTTAGGGTTAGGATAGGGATGGTTTGAGAGAAGGAAATCTCTCTCACTCCTTTCCTTGCCCATATAATTTAATTAGGACTCTATTTAATTCAACCGCACTCTACTCACTACGGCAGCCTATTCTACATGATAGCGGTGATTCCCTACTTAGACTGGTTGTAGTTGAATTAACCGGATGTTAAGGGCTAAGAGCTAAGAACGGACGGACAAGGACCAAAAGGAAGAAACTAAGTTTCTTCCTAATCGTGCTAATCCCCGTTGTTGACTATTACCCTAACACCTATATTCTTAATTATGGCATTGATAGAAGTGAGAAGAATCCTTAATTCAAACTAACCTATTGTTAGTGTTTATGCCCTAGAAGGCCATTACTGTTTCATACTAGTTTGTATATTACTTAATGGAAGCTTGGGATATTCACATGTATATAACAGTCTTGCTAAACATGGTAGTATGCTACTTGGTTTTTCTATCTTAATATGTAAGTATACGTATTGATAGAGCTCTTAGGATCTTGCTTGACTACCAGCGTTGTGATGGCAGTCACACTAGTGGGGGCTGGGTAGTCTACAAGCACATCCTTATTCAGGTCCCTGGTCGTTGGATTATCGAGACAGAGCATCGATACTCCGGAGTAGACTAGTGTGTACGCTTCTCATCCCAGTTGGGGAGATGGTCTGTCCCACAGCCGTCAGTACGTCGTACTAGAGATAGTATGCAGGTGCTCGTTAGGTTAAGGGTACACCGGACAGGACTCATAGGGAACTGTTGGTTGGTTTTATACCAGTCGTCAGTGAACAGTTCCCAGGTGACATGAGTACAGCATAGTCCGCAGACTTGACACTACTACTTCGCCTCGAGTGTGTCCCACTTTTCTTAGATTGCTAGCCTACCACGGCTCAAAGGAGTCGTGCAAACAGGTAGCAGTTGGGTGCAGTCCCGAGCACTTGGAGGCAGTGGCGGTTAGACAGGATTCGTCTCTCCCGGTATTGGGGGTTGATATCGTGCTGTGTCAGAGAGCCATTACGCAAAGTCCCTGGCCAGGGCAAGCGAGATTTGCTGGTAGGTTCCAGTAGTTTCTCAGGGTGTAATGGGCTTCCCTCCGACACGACTTATACCGCTATTTGGGGACTGACGCTTGCCGCCCCCCTAGGCTCGATATGAGATAGTCTAAGACGAACGGACCGGACTGTATAGGGATTGTCACAGCAGGCTCAGTAGGAGTTCGGATGGGTTTCCTCATCGGCCTTCTTATCGACATCTACCTGGGGACCGTTACGTACAGCTAGTGCCGCTTGCGGTCTGTAGGTAAACCCACTGCCAGCGTAGTAGTCGAGTCTCTAGAGTCCCACACAGAGAGTTTCCCTACTCCAGGCGAAACGATATAGAGGTCGTATGGTTTTACGACAAGGGTTCGGACGCATACGTGTGTTTACGCACGTATGACTTTCAGACAGTTTTTACCAGTCGGCTTTGGTTTAAGCCAGTTACTGGTATCCGGTTATTGGATTTATACAGTCTAAAGTTTTTCCGTATTTTTGCGGAAAGGAGGGGCGTTCTCGTAATTGCGCGAGAAGCTTCTAGAAGATGGTGACTAAGGAGGTTTAGGTGGCATATACAATGAATGTGATTAGTGAGTCATATGGATGATTCATCCATGTCATTAATGCATCATAAATGCTTAATGACTCATGGATGTGAATCATCACTAGATATTATCAAGCATGGTTGTTAAATTCATTTCTTTTCTTTTCTTGATAAAAGAAATGCTTGATATATATTATCATAACTCATTCTTCTCACTTCATTATTATCTTCACCTTCTCTCTCCTCAAGCTCTCCCTCTTCAAACCCTAATCCTCCCCTCTCATGTGTTGAGTACAAGGATTAGTTAGACTAATTAAACCATAACCCTCACTCTATATCACCTAGCTTCTTTGATTAGCACTTAAAGAAGGTTAGTTGCCTCAAGTTTAGAGGCTAAGGTTGGAGTAAAGCTCTCGGGTGGATCGTCTACTACTTCGAGAAGGCCGAGGAGGAGGAAGAGTTCGCAAAGATGAATGACACGATTCGTTAGGTATAATCCCTAAACATAGTAGTATAGAACTTCTATGTTTCTTGTTAGTTATCGTTTAGCTTCGATTCGTGCGGTTAGTCGATGTTTAAGCAAAGAACAAGATCGTTTTTCATATTTCCTCCTCCCCGCAAGTTGTGAGGTGTTGTACATCGACTTACAGTGGTATCAGAGCCTCGCTAAACAATAAATAACTTACTTGCAAATTTGTATGAATTTCGAACGGAAAAAACGAAACCGAAAAAACCCGAAATCACAAGTTTCTGTCGATTTTTAAATGAAGTCCAAAAATTTTTCAGGGAGGTTCAGAAAGCTTAAAAAGACAGTAGAAGAACACCCAAGAAATTTAGACCCCTGAATCGTCTAAAGAGCCGCGGAACCGCGGCGGATCGCACCGATCCGCCGCGCTTCCGCCGCCGAGTTAGCGATTCAGGAACCCAATTTCCTGTGTTGCTTCTCTCTGATATTTGGTATTTTCTGGAAGTTTTTATTTTTGCTCAGGTTTCAGATTTACAGAGAAGTATTGGAGCAAAATTAAAAGTGTTTAATCGATCGAAATTATACAGTATTTGCTTGTTGGATTATATCTGTGTTTGTATAATGTGTTCGTAAACCTCCCCTAACTGCTAGTATGTCGGTTGGCAGGGGGTTGCACATTTCTGTAATGGTTTTTACTGTTTGTGGATATGAACTGTGTTGGACTGTTGTGATGTATAGCCGGGGTTATGTGATGGGTTATTATTTAATTCATTTGATGTAAATGTAATTTGTTGTAATATTATTTTGCGGGGCACATCCACGTTGCGGTTGTAGCCACCGTTGTATTATTTCATTTTACTGTTTTTGCTCCTAGGACAGACCCAAGGTGGGGTGCACAAACTTCCGGGCGGGTAGTTTGCCGTACCCGTTGGGGTCTTGGGTGGGGTAATGGCTATTCATCACAACTGTGTAATCCGTCTTTTGTTGCAGGCTCAAAACAAACACGGATTACTTGCAAATCCAATAAAGTTCATCTGTGATCTGGAATGCCTATTATTGCGTCTGACGAATGTACAATATCTATATATGATAGCTATTTAGACGTCACTTATGTTTTACACCCGCGCTAGCCCAGCCCCCGCTCTGTCGTTAATTAAGTAACCTAACGGGTGATGACGGGACCCCGTGGCGAATGCGGATGGCATAAGAGGACGTTGTATTTTCGTTGTTTTCTGCAATGATAGGTTAATGATAGGACGCATTATTTATAATGCAAAGAAAATAAACCAAAAGTTTAATCGTTGGAACAATTTAAAAGAAACCACTCGGTTAATTTTAAAAACAGATATTTTTAAATGCGGAGCTTTAACCACTCCTTTTAAAAGCTATCAGGTTCCTTCGGTTATATCAAGTTCACTACGTTCACGGTTTCGCCAAAACCATTCATAGCCCTCCGTCATTTCTTATGGATAGTCAGTAGTATTCAAGCTATGTTTGTTGGCTTTCGTCAAGGTATAGTGTTTGGTAGCTATTGGGTATTCATTTGTTGCATAGATAGATATGTTGGTTTGGGACAGTCGCATTACCTTGTTGGCTTACGTCAAGGGTATATACGGGTGGGTTCAAATTAACAAGATAATGATGGGCAGAACTTGACATGTGACTTATGATTTGTTGGCTTACGTCAAGGTCATAAGAGCATGGGGCAAAAACCTATATCGGGAATTTCTAAAGAAACTGAAATTTGCAAAGAGATGCATACCATTTGGAGTTTGATGAATGTTGGTAGGATTCCTTCAACATTATCATACGATGATATTTGGATCCCGATCCTACTGTGAGTATATGCTACTTATTAGGATATTCGTCACTTAACGATCAATGCTATAAACGAAGTAGGTGTCCAGAAAAGTGTCAGCGGGGTTACGCCCCCAGAGAAAAGAGGTTATTTAATTAAGGAACTTCGCGAAAGCGTTGGAAAACCTCCCTCGAAGTATCGACACTGGCCTGGCTGAACGGTTAAGCAAGAATTGTATGGTGAGAATAGTCCTGGCTAATTCTTCTTTTATGGTTTGAGGAAGGATTCGAGAAACAGTGGGAGCCATCCAGTTTAGATAAACTAAAAACCACTCTAAACTTGCAATAGCATCATGCTAAAGAGTTTTCTTCTCTCTCTCCTAATTGAAGCGACCCTGAAAATGACTGGACTTAAGTTACTTTTAGAGAAAAATATACTGACAGGGCCAAACTATAAAGATTGGCTGCGGAATGTCAAAATGGCTTTGACCTATGACAAATTGGGGTACGTCCTCACCGCTACGGCACCTGCTGTCCCTGGTCCCAAATCCAGCAATGCGGATAAGGAAATCCGCAAAACCTGGGATTTAGATTGCGCGAAAGCCAAGTGCATCGTGCTTGCCTCAATGAACAATGAACATCAGAGGAGGCACGAGGATATGAACCTAGATGGCATATTTCTCCATACAAAGGAACTTTATGGAGAGCAATCTCGTATAGCAAGATACGAGACCTCTAAGAACTTGTTTCGAGCGAGGTTGGCTGTCGGGTCATCGGTAGGAGAACATGTCCTAAAGATGATCGGCTATATTGAAGAGCTCGCAGACCTTGGGACGACTTTGGATAATGAGCTCTATATAGACCTTATTCTCCAGTCCCTTCCTCACACCTACGCCCAGTTTATCCTGAACTTCAACCTTCAAAGAAAAGAAGTTGAACTTCCGGAACTCCTGAACATGTTAAGGAGTGCAGAAGGCACCTTGCAGAAAGCAAGGGAAACACCCGCTATGTTAGTTAGTGGAGCATCTTCTTCCGGGTCCAAGGCTAGGGCCAAAGGAAGGAAGAAGAAGGCCGCCACCAAACCTAGAGGAGGTGTTAGTAAGGTGGGAGGGAAGGGAAAGAAAAAGTTTGCGGTACCGGTAGTTGGCCAGGATGAGTGCTTCCATTGTCACAGAAAAGGGCACTGGAAGAAGGATTGCAAGGCGTGGAACGCCAAGAACCAGGAACCGAAGCAAGCTGTGGCTTCGACTTCAGGTGTGTTTGTAATTGAGAATTGTCTGTCGATCAACTCTACTTCCTGGGTATTGGATACCGGATCAGGATCTCATATTTGCAATTCATTGTAGGCACTGAGAAACCGTAGAGTGCTGAAGGAAGGTGATATGACCCTAAAGGTTGCTAACGGAGCTAGCGTGGGAGCTGCGTCCGTCGGGGATTATCACCTAGGATTGACGAGTGGACACATTTTGGTTTTACATAACTTTTTTTTTGTACCAAGCTTAACGTGTAATATCATATCAGTTTCCTTGTTATCAAATAAAGGTTATGATTTCACGTTTGTAAGAGATGTTGTTAACATCCACCTTAATCATGGTTTGATTGGGTCCGGTACACTAAATAACGGAATATATGTTTTAAACCAACTCCAAATTTTCAACGTCCAGAACACACTAAAAAGAAAGTCTCCAGATTTAAATAAAGCTTTCTTATGGCATTGTAGACTGGGTCACATCAATGAGAGAAGTTTGACTAAGTTGCATAGAGAAGGACATTTGGACTCGTTCGAATATCAAACTTATGACACTTGTCAATCTTGTCTCAAAGGAAAGATGACAAAGACTCCATTCACTGGACTAGGAGTAAGAGCGAGCGAGCTCTTAGGACTCATACACAGCGATGTATGTGGTCCAATGTCTACACATGCGAGAGGTGGTTATTCCTACTTCATTACTTTTACAGATGATTTCTCTAGGTATGGACATGTCTTCTTAATGAAGCATAAATCCGAGGCCTTTGAGAAATTCCGGGAATACAAGAGTGAAGCGGAAAACCAAACAGGCAAAAGTATTAAGACACTGAGATCTGATCGAGGTGGAGAATACTTAAGTGCCGAGTTCCTAGGTTACCTAAAAGAGAAAGGAATTCTCTCTCAGCTTACTCCTCCATACACTCCACAGCACAACGGTGTATCGGAGAGACGGAATCGAACCCTATTGGATATGGTACGATCCATGATGAGTAATGCTGAGTTACCACGATCTTTCTGGGGTTATGCGCTAGAATCAGCGGCATATCTTTTGAACAGAGTTCCAACCAAAACTGTGCCTACCACACCATATCAGATGTGGAGTGGGAAGAAACCCTATCTTCAGTACCTGAAGACATGGGGATGTCCAGCTTTTGTAAAAAAGCAGCATCCGGACAAGCTCGAGGCACGCTCAGTAGAGTGTAAGTTTGTAGGATATCCAAAGAACTCTATGGGATATTGTTTCTATTACGCAGAGGAACAAAAGGTTTTTGTTTCTCGTCATGCCCGCTTCTTAGAAACTGAATTTTTGGAAAATCAGAAGAGTGGGAGCGAAATAGAACTGGAAGAAATTCCAGAACCACAAACTGCTACTGAAAGTTTGGTAGAACCTGTAGTTCAAGAAGAACAGGACATTCCCGCATCCCTCCGCAGGAGTAGTAGGCCGTCTCATCCGCCTGAGAGATACTACAGTTTTCTCATAGATGGGGATAGAGAGGATTGCATCATAGATGATGATGAACCTACTGACTTCCAGCAGGCCATCCAGAGCGGCGACTCGGTACGATGGCTAGATGCAATGCGGACCGAAATGGAGTCCATGTACAGCAACAAAGTATGGACTTTGGACTTTGCTCCTGATGGGGTAAAACCCATAGGATGCAAATGGATCTTCAAGAAAAAGATTGGTGTAGATGGACAGGTGGAAACCTATAAGGCAAGACTTGTTGCAAAGGGTTTTCGTCAAAGACCTGGTTTGGACTATGACGAAACTTTTTCTCCAGTGGCTATGCTCAAATCCATTCGGGTCCTTCTTGCTATTGCTGCCTTCCATGATTATGAAATCTGGCAGATGGACGTAAAGACGGCTTTTCTGAATGGAAATTTAGAAGAGTGCATCTATATGGATCAGCCAGAGGGTTTCAATCAGAGTGGGAGCAGCGGGAAAGTATGCAAGCTGCTTAAGTCCATTTATGGACTAAAGCAGGCATCGCGGAGTTGGAACATCTGTTTTGATGAGACAGTCAAAGAATATGACTTTATCAAAAATCCAGATGAACCGTGCATATATAGTAAAGTTGTAGCCAGAAGTGTCGTATTTCTCGTCTTGTACGTGGATGACATTCTATTGATAGGAAATGACATTCCTATGCTACAATCTGTCAAAGGATTCTTGTCACACAGGTTCTCCATGAAAGACCTGGGTGATGCCTCTTACATTCTGGGGATCCGGATCTATCGTGATAGATCCAAGAGGATGTTAGGACTTTCGCAGTCCAGGTATATCGACACTGTACTGAAAAGATTCAGTATGGAAGATTCTAAGCGCGGTAATCTACCGGCTTGTCACGGAATCACCCTCTCCAAAGAGATGTCTCCCAAGACTGATTTGGAAAGGGAACGCATGTCTATTATACCCTACGCTTTTGCGGTAGGCTCTATAATGTATGCGATGTTGTGCACCAGACCAGATGTAGCTTACGCACTGAGCGTGGTAAGCCGGTATCAGTCAGACCCAGGGGAGAAGCACTGGATAGCAGTAAAGAACATTCTCAAATACCTGGGAAGGACTAAGGAGATGTTCTTGGTTTACGGCGGAAAAGACCTCAGGTTGGAGGCCTTTGCTGATTCCGGCTTCCAGAGTGATAAGGACGATTCCAAGTCCATGTCGGGTTATGTCTTTACCCTCAATGGAGGGGCGGTGTGCTGGAAGAGCTCCAAGCAGGACACCGTTGCTGACTCAACGATGGAAGCGGAGTATATATCTGCTTGCGATGCCGCAAAAGAAGCAGTCTGGATGAAGAAGTTCCTAACAGAACTTCAGGTGGTTCCTACCATAGTTGATCCAATACCTCTGTATTGCGACAACAACGGAGCTATAGCTTTAGCAAAGGAACCAAGGTCCCATCAGAAGTCCAGACACATCTTAAGGCGGTATCACCTGATCAGGGAGATCATTGATCGTCAGGAGATCGAGGTTCGGAGAGTTGCTTCTGAAGAGAACATTGATGATCCATTCACGAAGGCCCTACCTCAGATTCAGTTCGAGAGGCTACTCGAGATCATCGGTCTTCGATACGCCAGTACATGGCCCTAGTGCAAGTGGGAGATTGTTAGTGTTTATGCCCTAGAAGGCCATTACTGTATCATACTAGTTTGTATATTACTTAATGGAAGCTTGGGATATTCACATGTATATAACAGTCTTGCTAAACATGGTAGTGTGCTACTTGGTTTTTCTATCTTAATATGTGAGTATACGTATTGATAGAGCTCTTAGGATCTTGCTTGACTACCAGCGTTGTGATGGCAGTCACACTAGTGGGGGATGGGTAGTCTACAAGCACATCCTTATTCAGGTCCCTGGTCGTTGGATTATCGAGACAGAGCATCGATACTCCGGAGTAGACTAGTGTGTACGCTTCTCATCCCAGTTGGGGAGATGGTCTGTCCCACAGCCGTCAGTACGTCGTACTGGAGATAGTATGCAGGTGCTCGTTAGGTTACGGGTACACCGGACAGGACTCACAGGGAACTGTTGGTTGGTTTTATACCAGTCGTCAGTGAACAGTTCCCAGGTGACATGAGTACAGCATAGTCCGCAGACTTGACACTGCTACTTCGCCTCGAGTGTGTCCCACTGTTATTAGATTGCCACCCTACCACGGCTCAAAGGAGTCGTGCAAAAAGGTAGCAGTTGGGTGCAGTCCCGAGCACTTGGAGGCAGTGGCGGTTAGACAGGATTCGTCTCTCCCGGTATTGGGGGTTGATATCGCGCTATGTCAGAAAGCCATTACGCAAAGTCCCTGGCCAGGGCAAGCGAGATTTGCTGGTAGGTTCCAGTAGTTTCTCAGGGTGTAATGGGCTTCCCTCCGACACGACTTATACCGCTATTTGGGGACTGACGCTTGCCGCCCCCCTAGGCCCGATATGCGATAGTCTAAGAAGAACGGACCGGACTGTATGGGGATTGTCACAGCAGGCTCAGTAGGAGTTCGGATGGGTTTCCTCATCGGCCTTCTTATCGACATCTACCTGGGGACCGTTACGTACAGCTAGTGCCGCTTGCGGTCTGTGGTTAAACCCACTGCCAGCGTAGTAGTCGAGTCTCTAGAGTCCCACACAGAGAGTTTCCCTACTCCAGGCGAAACGATATAGAGGTCGTATGGTTTTACGACAAGGGTTCGGACGCATACGTGTGTTTACGCACGTATGACTTTCGGACAGTTTTTACCAGTCAGCTTTGGTTTAAGCCAGTTACTGGTATCCGGTTATTGGATTTATACAGTCTAAAGTTTTTCCGTATTTTTGCGGAAAGGAGGGGCGTTCTCGTAATTGCGCGAGAAGCTTCTAGAAGAAGGTGACTAAGGAGGTTTAGGTGGCATATACAATGAATGTGATTAGTGAGTCATATGGATGATTCATCCATGTCATTAATGCATCATAAATGCTTAATGACTCATGGATGTGAATCATCACTAGATATTATCAAGCATGGTTGTTAAATTCATTTCTTTTCTTTTCTTGATAAAAGAAATGCTTGATATATATTATCATAACTCATTCTTCTCACTTCATTATTATCTTCACCTTCTCTCTCCTCAAGCTCTCCCTCTTCAAACCCTAATCCTCCCCTCTCATGTGTTGAGTACAAGGATTAGTTAGACTAATTAAACCATAACCCTCACTCTATATCACCTAGCTTCTTTGATTAGCACTTAAAGAAGGTTAGTTACCTCAAGTTTAGAGGCTAAGCTTGGAGTAAAGCTCTCGGGTGGATCGTCTACTACTTCGAGAAGGCCAAGGAGGAGGAGGAGTTCGCAAAGACGAAGGACACGATTCGTTAGGTATAATCCCTAAACATAGTAGTATAGAACTTCTATGTTTCTTGTTAGTTATCGTTTAGCTTCGATTCGTGCGGTTAGTCGATGTTTAAGCAAAGAACAAGATCGTTTTTCATATTTCCGCCTCCCCGCAAGTCGTGGGGTGTTGTACATCGACTTACACCTAATCCTAGCCCTAGAAAGCCTTTAAATCAATTTATTCTCATTCTTAGATCTTAAATGAAAACCTACCAAAGTTAGGACTTAACTCGTTAGAACTTAAAGAAAAGAACACCATTTCCCTGTGGATCGACTCGTACTCAACCGGCTAGCTACTAGGCGACACCGTCTTGATTGTGGTATTCTTAAATTTTAAACGCACATACAAAACATACATCAATCTTCATCGTTTTTTCCGACGATCGGAACCCATCATCTTCATCGTCATCATCTAAGATGTGGGCATACCAAATTTCATGTCATTCTTCAACTTTTTCACCGTTGAATTAGTGGGTTCAAAATTAATGTTTTACCGACAATAGAACTTTTTACATTGCTAAATCAACGGTGAAAAGGTTGTAGAATCACATGAAATTTGGTGTACCCACATCTTAGATGATAACAATGAAGATGATGGATTCGATCGTCGGAAAACATGAAGGAGGACGTTTTTTTTCGACGCCTTAGGAGGAAATTCCTTCCTATGACCTCTTTCCTCCATTATTCTCATATATATATATATATATATTATATGAAGTATGGCATGGATTTTCTATTTTTGGAAAATAGAAAATATGAGGTGGAAAATAGGGAGACTTTTGTGGAATGGTTAAGCATGTCTTTGATGATTATTATATTGGTCTTGACTCACTATTGAAGTATGGTTCCATTTGATTATAGTTTTATAATGGATGCTTCAATTATTGAAAAAAGATATAAGCCATTCTTCCCATCATTTTTCACTTGATGCTTGAACACTTGTTCATTCTTCTTCACTTGAGCTTTTTTGATGAGTTCTTCTCTCTAGCTCTCCATCATCTTCTTCACCTCTATCTCCAAGCTAAATCCCTCACATGAGTTGTGAACTCTTGAGCTTGTGAGAACCCTAATGAGCAAACAACACCCCTACTTCACCATCCTACACTAGATTAGAACTTTGGTGTAGTGTGTTTCCTTCACTAAAGAGTTTATTGAAGTGGTAGCTTGGATTAGCGGAGCTTCGGGTGGATCATCTTCGGCACAAAGATCGCAAAGGAAGCTCGATCCAACTTCAAGTGGAGCCTAGTGGAGTCGCGTGGACTACTATACGGAGCTTTTGAAGAGAAGGACACGGTCTACAAAGGTTGTAGCCTCTTTCTTTTAGTATAGTTTTTGATATCATGCTTAAAACCCTAATCATCTAGTTTAAGATCTTGTTTAGTGTTAATTAGCATCCCGAAATTTTTTTAATTGGCATGCTTGATGCTAGTAAAACCCAGTGGTGGTGCTAACAAACACTTTCATATATATATATATATATATATATATATATATATATATCATAAAAATGTGAAGTGATAATATAACATTACTGATAACCTATTTCGTTTCGTAGATGCATTAGACATTTCTACTTCTATTTCATCATCGATGTCATTTCTAACACACGTAATTTCACGATCAGCTGAAGACAACCCATCTTTGGAGACAGACGGTCGGAGCACTCTAAGTCTTCTCTCTTTTTCATCCCCATCGCCGTCCTCCATAGGATCCTAGAATTCTGGGACATTGTAAACATTCCTGGGTTTCCAACGGCATACGATACTCCATCCCGGATGTTTCAAGTACTATGAGTAGTATACTTGAAATGTTAAAGATAAATGGATCTTCATGACCGTAAAATCAAAGTGTGTTTACACTAGTCAATCCATATTCATCTTTACAAGTCCCGAGATTGTTTCCCTACTTATCCGTATCAGTTCGTTTATTGTACCAAATACACTGAAATATATAAAATTGTTCTAATCATCCTGGATGTTGGATGCCAAGTATGCAATTTAAGTATCCATAATAAATCACACCATCCGATTCTACGATCGAAATCCTACTATTCTGAGTGGTTCGAGATATTTCTATATCCTTAACTTCAAATTTGAATCCAAGGACACCGAATCCTTTATAGTATGTAACCTCGATACTAGGAAACTGAGCTAAACATCTTGAATCTCTTTTTAATGATGCAAACAAGTTCGGATCGTGGATCTGACAAAACAAATTTTATGACAAATACATGACGATATAAGTTTAGATTAAGACAAACCGCCGTAATAACATATTATTCGAATAACTTATATGATCTGCAACCCAATCGCAAAAAATATCCTGATTATATTTTTCTAATCGTTCATCATTCTAATCAGGATGCTCTTCACGTACCTAATGAATATGAATTCTGTTCTCAACAATAAATTATAATATCAATATTATATCATTTTATATACATACATACATATATACATACATACATACACAAATATAACAATTAATCCAAAAAACATACTCTCTAATTTCTTCAAGACATATGCTATTAAGGAGGATAAACCGATATATCTTGTTGATAAACATGGAGTTTACTCTCTTATAATCATCTTTACCATATGGCCCGTCTTGAATTCTCCGAGATCGGTTAAGCTTCGTTTCAATGTTCTCGTCAAGGTAGCGGGAACAAAATATAGTTACTTCATCTAAAAGATAATCTTACATGATAGAACTCTCTATTCGATTTCTATTTCATATATAATTTTTTAGAATGTAGAGGTACCTAAAGAAAAATATGTTAAATATATACGGGCATATAAGAAAACAACAATTTTACAAAATGCGTGAAACGAAAAATTCAACATACCTTTCGACGGGATATATCCATCGATATTGTACCGGTCTAGAAAACATAGACTAGGTTGCAAGATGAACTGTCAGGTGTATGATGATATAGAAGAACGATGGCGGGTTGCAAGATGAACTGTCAGGTGTATGATGATATCGAAGAACGATGGCGGGAAAATACGCTCAAGCTTGCAAAGTATCAAGAAAATAGAATTTTCTAGATTCTCCAGCGTCACAACATCTAAGGTTTTAGCGCACAATTCCCTAAAAAACAATAAAGGTCGTTGATTACTAGACCAACCGATTCGGAAAGGGAAGTTCTAATGGCTAATGGGAGAAGGTGCTCCATAATAACATGGTGATCATGACTTTTCAGCCCATCGATCTTACCTTTCACAATCTTTATTTTCTTACTAAATGATCTTGAGAAGCCTGTGGGAACTTTCAAAGCATGCAACACCTGCATGAACCTTTTCTTCTCCGATTGTGACATATGATACAGGGCATTAGGAAGTAAAAGTTTTCCTGGGTTTCCCGCTAACGGTTTAGAATACAATTCACTTCTAATTTCCCAGTCTTGAAGATCCATCCGTGCATGAAGGTTACCTTTTAATTTTCCGTCTTTACAAAGAAATAAGTTGAGTACGTGCTTGGATACTCCCCTCTCTATGTACATGATATCCAGCCAATGACGCACTAAATTTGTTGATCAGTACGAAAGCTCGTGGAAAATTCTTAACTTGTTCCAGTAGGGTGGTTTGTTCTGTTTTGCCGGATCTATCCCGAAAGTCACGTTATTGTAACCATCTCACTGAGTAATCATGCCCTCTCCGGACAATGTAGCTGGAGGCCCAAGAAGCTCCTGATGACCATTAAAGTGAGCATTGTCTAACATGTAGGGATGGTCTAGTGGCACGAAATGCCGATGACCGCTATAACATACCTTCCTGCTAAAATTTAACCATTTAGATGTTGTACCTTGATGGCAGTAAGGGCATGCTTTGTGACCATGTAAGGACCAACCTGATAGCATTTCATACGCAGGAAAGTCATTAATTGTCCAAATTAAAGCCTCACACATCGTAAAGGTTGTATCTGTGTTTGCATCGTAAATCTCTACACCATTAATGAATAAATATTTTAAATCATCGATCAGAGATTGGAGATAGACGTCAATATTGTTTTTCGGTGAGTTTGGTCCGTCAATAAGAAGAGCCATCATAAAGTAGGATTGATCCATAGCCAACCAAGACGACAGATTATAAACCATTATTATAATGAGCCATGTGCTGTGGTTTCTAGCAATATAGTTGAATGGGTAGAATCCATCACTAGCCAGTCCGAGCCTGACATTATGAGGATAACTACTAAATGTTTGGTGCCTCCTATCGAAATCCTTCCGTACCGGTGAATATCTTGGATGACTCATTTTTCCATCTTCGTTTGGAGCAGCATGGTGATGCCGAATCATTACCTCGGCTGTTTTCTTACACCTGAGTAATCTCTGCAACCTCTGTGTAATGGAAAAGTATCGTGCTATCTTGACAGGTATATCAGGCTTCTTATCATATTCTTTCGGCTTATACCTGGCCTCTCCGCATGTTGGACACTCTTTCAAATCTGAATTCTCTTTCTGGTACAACACACAATCTTTGGGACATGCATGAATCTTCTTATAGTACAGACCCAAATCAGACATCATTTTCTGGGCTTCATACCAGCTCTCGAGCACGTTATTTCCCGGGGGCATAGAATCTTTCAGAAACTTCAAAAGTATCATGAATGACCTTTTGCTCCATCCATTTAAGAACTTAATCTAGAAAAGTTGGATGAACCACGATAGGGTAGAATACTTTGCATTCTCATGGTTTTCTAGCATCATTCATGAACTTTTCATACTTATCCGCACGTAGTCCTTGACTGGAAGGAATGTCTTCTTCGGTAGGATTACTATCACCGAGGGCATCCTCTAACATATTCTCCATTTCTTCTTCTGGAAAGAAGTTATCTTCTTCTTCCCCCGCATTATCGGCTTCTCCTTCTTCTTCCGCTGCATTATCGTCTTCTTCTTGTCTTTCCCTGTGATATAGTTAAGTTCTTTGGAGTGAGATCCATTCCGCCCTGTTGTATAAAGTCTAGTAAAACCATGTTTAAAGATGTGAAGCTCTATGATTTCTACCTTCTGCCAGAACTTATTCCCACATCTATCGCATGGACAGAGAATCTTCTCTAACACGATCTTATTATGTGCACGCGCAAATTCAATGAAAGCAGCAACTCCTGCGATAAACTTAGATTGCATACGTTGTTCCAATCCACATACATCCAATCCTTAACTCTGATGTACTCATGGTCCATGTTAGACTGTATAAAATATAAATTGTAAGTTATGGATTTTGGATTTTTATGGTGACTATATTAAGAAATATAAGAACAAGATGGTTATTGACAAGGAAGAAAATCTGTATGGGTAAGTTTGTCATTGAAAAGGATAAATTATAGATTAACAAAGTTAGGCTTGAAGATACCCAAGTATGAGTTGTATTCTTTGTATGTGTATTTCAATTTCTGATTTCGCTTAGGTATAGAGTTGTTAGTGTGTATGTGCTTTGTGTGTGCGTTTATTGTGTATTCGTGTTGTATGTGTGTGTTTCGACTGTCGGGGGTAAGACTTCTATCCCAATAAGAATGTATAGAGCAGACACCCATTCGCTTGTGCTTTCATCCGTTTCGAGTACATTTCGGCAGCACCATCCCGCTTTTCTCCGAGTACACTGTAATAGAATAGATAATCAATCAATACTGTGAAATGACGTTGCAATAAATATCTAATCTATCTTTCTACATGGAGAACCAGCGAAAAAGTACCGACGAAATAATTCGAAACGATTAAAAACACAAGTGAATGCAGGTGTTTGCTTTATACATTCCTAACTTGTCCAAACTAGACAAATCTATCGGTTATCATATGATTGAATCATCTCAACACATAGACTACACGATGGTTGTTAGTACTGAACGATACCGTCCGATATTTAACTAGCTTCGTATAGTTCTATGTCACGACGAACATCGAACATATGTTAACCGATAGACGGGGACTAAGTCGCGCTTTGATTTTCACATATGACGATCGATGAGCATATGAAAATTTCATATTATCATCGATTATCATATATACACTTATTATAAGATTTAACTTAAATTGGTTTTACGTTTACGTTTCAATTTCAAGATTTTTAATGTTTTAGTTTAGGTAAAGTTTTAAAAAGTTAAGGGTTTTCATAATCAAGTTTAAGATTTTGGATTTAGTTATGGTATGAAGTTTAAGATTTTGGATTTAGTTCTGGTGTTAAGTCTAAAATTAGGGTTTGGTCTTGCTTAATATGAGAGATCAACATCATCATTATCATAAATACACACACAAACACACGCATATCATCATCAAAATTATCCCTCTCTCTCTCACACACATACATTTACACTAACCCTTAACCTTAACTCTAACCCTTATTACCTTAACCATTACCCTATACCTAATTAACCCTAACTACCATAACCCTAACCCTAGACCTAATTACAGAGCAGCCACCACAACCCATAGCCACCACCACCCACCACAACCACTACAGCCACCACCACCGCCACCCACATCCCCAAACTACAGCCGCCACTATAGCCACCGCCGCCGCCACTACCCACCACGACCACCACAGCCGCCACCACCCACCACCGCCTACCACAGCCCCCACCGACCACCACAACTATCAACACAATTCAAAATCCTTAAATTGAAGCCCTACCCACCAAATTCAATTTACGGAAATAAAAATTTAAATTTATCAATAAATTAACTAACCCGCTGACGATTTCAACGGTGACGAGGAAGTCGGGGAGGAGCTCGACTTTGATGAAGAGGGCGGCGCTGGAGGTGATGGAGGCGGCGCTGGAGGTCATAGGAGGATGAAGAAGACAAGGAGGGAGGAGGCGACGCAGTCGTAGGATACGACGGGGTCAGATGAGAGGCCGAGAGCTCGGAAGAGGCAACAAGATATCAGAAGAGGCGACGAGGAGGGAGGAGGCAACGAGGGAGGAGGCGTAGAGGAGGTCGGAGGCGATGAGGCGGTCGGAGGCGACGATCGATGAGGGAGGAAGCGTCGGTGGGGAAATTTTGGGGGGAATTGGGAATTAGAGTATGGTAGTTATTAGATATGTATGCCCTAGAGGCCTGTATTGTATAGGATGCTAGGCATGTATATGTACAGAAACAATCTTTGCTCGAAATGATAGTATGCTATCTGGTTTATCTTCATCTTAACATGTGATGTGTTGTATTTCATATCTTTATATACATGTTGATGAAGACCTTAGGATTATGCTTGACTACCGGGATTATGATGTAGATCATACTAATGGGGCATGTGCAGTCTATAAGCATATCCTTTAATAGTTCCTAGTCGAGGGTATAATGAGACAGGGCATCGATATTACCTGAGTAGACTAGTGTGTACGTTTCTTGACCCTGGGGGTGATGGTTGATACCACAACCATTGGTGTTTGACATCAAAGATTCTACACAGGTGCTCATTGGAGAATGGGTACACCGAACAGGACTTGCCGAAAACTCCTAGATGGTATATATACCTATTTTCATATAGCAGTTCTCTGGTAACACTTGTACAGGTTAGTCTGTAGACCCGAGATCGTCATAGTGTCTTGTGTGATTCCCACCGTGCTTTGATTTCCTCCCTACCACGGCTCTACTGAGTCGTGCAAACATGTGGATTTTGGGTACAGTCCCGAATCACATGGAGGCAGTGAGCGATAGGAGGGGTTTCGTCTCACCCGGTATAGGGAGTTGAAGTCGCGCTATGCTTGATCAGCCATAACATCATATCCCTGGCCAGGGATCTCGAGATTTACTGATAAGAGTTATCAGAAGTTTCTCAAACAGTTATGGGCCGTAAATCAGCATGACTAATAAAGTTACCGGTGTCTGACATTTACCACCCCTAGACTTCATATGCGATGTATCAGACGAAGAGACCGGACTGTACGGTAAGTGTTGCTTAGAGGCTCATAGGGTTGTGATGAGTTCGCTCGTCGGCCACCTTTTCGTCATGTACCTGGGTAGCCGTTACGCATAGCTAGTACCGCTGACGTGCTTGTGGTTAACCCACTGCCAGCGTACTGTCGAGTCTTTAGAGTCCCATACAGAAGGTTCCCAGGTTCAGGCAAAAGATGTAGCGGCCGTAAGTTGTTACGGCAGGATTTCAATCATGTTCGTGTAATTCTTACAGGAATAATGATCGGAAGGATAATACTGGTAGGCTTTGGTTTAAGCCGGATACCGGCATTATATTATTGGATTATTTGTATTCGTATTTTTCGGAATTCGGATACGGGTATACTTATACGGTATACGGTGGATGGGTATTCTTGTAATTGTTACAACAATACCTTCTAGAAGGAGACACCTCATAAATGGATATTTATTTTGTGAAATAAATAAATGAGGTGGAATTTGGAGAAAGTCTAAGCATAGATGAAGGAATGGCTTGTTTCATTATTTTATTCATTTGGAGTTGCTATTGAAGCAGGTGCTTTATTTTATTGCATGCTTCAATTATTTTCATTTGAGCCATATCATTTTTTCCATGCTTGATTTTTTCATTCATCACTTTGACATTCTCTCTCCTCATTATCTTCTTCCTCCTCCTCTTTGCTTTAACCTTCACATGAGTTGTGAATCAAAATCTTAGAGCAAAAAGATAATCCAATACTTGATCTCTACATCATCTAAGTGTTCTCATCCAACAAACTTTAACTCTTAGTTAAACTCTTGTGAAGAGTTTGTAGCTTGTTCGATAGCTCTCGGGTGGATCGTCTTGGATCATGAGGTGGCCGGAGACCGAGCACTTTGCGACCATAAGGAGCCTAGGAGTCACATCCAAATAAAGACCTGAAGGACCGGTTCCTTGGTATAACATTTTCATAGTAGATTAGATCTCTAGATAGTTTTGTTAGTTAAGGTTTAAGCACAAGATCTTGGTTTATATAGGTGTTGCATGCAAGAAATTTTTGTTTATCGCTTCCGCATCCTCACAAGTGTTGTGAGAGTGTGAAACATCCACTAACATGGTATCATAGCATATCTTAAACCTTAAATAGCTTGTAGCAACGTTAGAATTCCGCCGGTTTTTCTCGTGCAAAAACTGCCGAAAAAACAGTTTTAAAAATTGAAGTTTTGAGTTGTTTGCACACCCCGCGGGCTCACGGTTTGAACCGTGAAGCCACGGGGTAGAGAGAGCACACCCCGGGGATACCCCGGGTGGGCCAGAGGCTGTACCCACACCCTAAGACCACCTCGAGGTGGCCTTGGGGGTGGGTGACCCGAGAGCACCCCAATAGGGTGCTCTCGGGTCTGCCAACTCCTTGGGGCAACCTCGAGGTGGCCTCCGGGGGTAGGAACCCCCCCTCGAGGCCCCCCATTCGACCGTTAATATGATGTTCTTCACCTCCGTAATGTTCGGCGGGTTTCGAGTTCGTTTCGACTCCCGGATTGGCTCAAAACGATCGGTTTTTGAACACCAGCTCACTGGATTTTTTCAAGTGTTGGAAAATGGTTTAGTTTTCTAATCTCGTGCGGAATTCAAATGTCGCGGTTACTTTACAAGCTTAGTGATGTGTATGTGTGTTTGGAAACGTCGACTAATTGCTATATGTCGATTAGTCGGAGTTGCACACATCGGTATTGATATCATGTGATGGTATGTGTATATGAATATGTTAGATAGTCGTGATGGATAGCCCAGGATGTAAGAAGAGCGCTTTTCTTTCATTCATGTAATTTGTAAAAAGCAATGTAATATTATTTTGCGGGGCACATCCGGGTTGAGCTTGTAGCCGCTGTTGTATAATTTCTTTTTACTGTTTTTGCTCTAAGGATAGACCTAAAGTGGGGTGCACAAACTTCCGGGTTCTTGATGTGCCGAGTGGCCTACTCACTTTGTTGAGGAGGTTGCTTCACTTTAGGAATTTGGCGGGTAGTTTGCCACACCCGTAGGGGTCTATGGTGGGATTTGGCTATTCATTACGACCATGGAACCTGTCTTTCATTAAGGGCTTAAATGAAGTACGGAATTCCTAGTATATCCAATGTATTCATCTGTGATCTGAAATGTTTATAAATGCGTGCGACGAATGGCTATTTATATATGAGATATATAATAAACGTTGCTTATGTTTTGCACCCGCGCTAGTCCAGCCCCTGCTCTGCCGTTAGTTAAGTAACCTAACGGTGCATGATGGGGCCCCGTAGCGAATGCGGATGACATAAGCGTACGTTCTATTTTCGTTTCTTTTCTGTGATGTTTAGGAAACGTAAATGATGGGACAACATTAATGTGATTAAAGTTAAGGAAAAAAAACCTAAAGATGTTGTAGAATCAAACATTTTAAAATGGGTAACTCTAGTTTCACTTTGCATAGTGGTATTCCTTGATGAATATCCAGCACCTCATTCGATGAGGAAAGGGCCGAGATCCCTTCACCGGGAGTGACCCCTTTAGCGAAACTAGCAAATATTACAAAGCACTCGATTGTTTTTATAGTTGATCTAACTTTTGCTTTGCATCGTAGTATTCACGAATATCCAGCACCTCATTCGATGAGGAACGAGCCGAGATCCCTTCACCGGGAGTGACCTCTTTAGCAAAATTAGAAAGATACAAAACCATTCGACTTTTAAAACTGGAGTTTAAACCACTCTTTTCACTAAATTCTACAATGATATCAAGTTCAAAACGTTAAGGGTTTTCATAAAAACCATCCGTTGCCCTCCGCCATTTTAGGAAGCAGAGTACTTAGTATTCGTGCCACGTTTGTTGACTATAGTTAAGGCGTGGTGTACGGTAGCTAAGTGATATCTTCCTACAAAGCATTTGATGCGATTGATTAAGAAATTCGTATGATTTTGTTCACCATAGTTAAGGGTCATGCGAGTGGGTCTAAATCAATCACGAAATGGCAGATAAAACTTGACTAGTGCTTATGATTTGTTGACCATAGTTAAGATCATAAGACACTAGGGGTAAAATCCATATCGGGAATTTCAAGAGCTGTAATTTACAATGAGATTGCATACCTTCTATTTGATATTTGGATCCCGATCCCACTGTGAGTAAAAGTTACTCCCGGGAGAGTTTTGCCCTTTACAATTAGCTAATCCAGTAGGTGACTAGAAAGGTGTTGATTGGTCCGATATTTTTGCGTATGCATTTTGAAATCAAAGAATAAAATACCGCAATCAAGTACGGTGTCACTTTGTAGCTAGACGGTTGAGTACGGGTCGGTCCACAGGGAAAACATGTATTTTCTAGTTATTCTAACGAGTCAATTCCTATTTGTGGTAGGTTTTGATTTTCTATAAAAACCGAGGTTGAAATTGATTTGGATTAAAATCTTGCTAGGGTTAGAATTATGTTAGTTTGGAAAGTCAATTATTCTCACCACTTTCTTTGCCCTAATTAAGAACTTTTAGGTGTTAAGGTAATAGTTAACAAAGGGGATTAGCACGATCGGGAAGAAACTTGGTTTCTTCCCTTTGGTCCTTGTCCGTCCTTTCATAACTCTTAGCCCTAACCTCTATGGAAATCACAAACAACCGGTCTTAACTATGGAATCACCGCTACCTCGTGGGATAGGGTGCCGTAGTGTGCGGTGTGTGTATGTTTGCATAGATTCCTACTTTAAAATTTTGAACGGGCAAGAAAGGGGTGAGAGATTTTCATCTCTCAAACCTTCCCTAAACCTAACCCTAACAAGTGAGGAACTACTCACTCATTAGGGAATTAATAAAGGAATTCATTTTTATGGTTTTCAATTAATAACCTAATTAACTTGCGAAAAATAACTACGGCAGATACAAATTGCAGAGAAATAAAATTGCTAGATAAGAAATTTAAGATAAAAAAAACTTACTTTTTTTATTGATGCACTCTTTGACGATTACAATTGGAATGAAAAATTAAACTAGAGAAAAAAAGAGGCATGCCCCAAAAAGAGCCGTAGGATTTCTATTTATATATAATAGAAACCCTAGGGTTTACATCTGATCCATATCTAGAATTACAAAAATACCCTAAGAAAACCGGGTCAATGCACCGACTCCACCGACACGCGCCGACACGTGCACAGCACGGCCGCGGATCCGCGGCCATTTGATGGGCTTGCTGGCTCATTTCTTCAGGGCTTCTTTCTGTTGCTTTTTCGTTCTATTTTATTCACTTGGTTCTTCAGAATGTCTTCTAGTTTCTTCCAGATTTCCACAGTGCAGAATGTTGTGGACTTTTCCCGTTCGCTTCGTGTTGAAGTCTTGAATCTTGTACTGCCTTTGTACTTTGTGAAATCGAACTGTTCATTGATCTTCATTTCTTCCTTAACTGTAGGCGGCATCATAAAGATTCTTCTATTTATTGGTCGTAGTCTTACTTTTGTAGCGTTTTTTCATCATTTTCACTGTATTGTTCTGAGAACCTGTAACCTGCAGCTATTTAACAGACATGGATCAAAAGCACATATTTATATGCAATATGATTAAGAATGGGGAATATAATAATGAAAATTCTGATATGTACAAATACCCCCAAACTTATCTTTCGCTCGTCCCTAGCAAAACTAGTTTTTTCTCAAAACAACCTAACCTGACTTTCGCAGGAAAACGCGATTGCACTGAGCTCATGCAACAAGCCTTTAAACCTCTAGGTGTCCCTAGTAGAAGGAGTGTTGTCTCCTGAGGGTTTTCAGCGGATACTACCCACAAAATCCTATCAATTTGGCATATTGACTTTCATTCTTTAATTCGGTGTCCTAGCAAGAAATTCTATTATCTTCAACTCAGAAATTATCAACCCATATTTTTCACGCTTCCTTATCATTTAACTTCAGATTGTATATGTTCTGTAAATTTATTTAGCTTTCAGCAAATTTTGAATTTTTCTTCTAAGGTTCCATCTCAACATAGGAATTTTTATCATCTCAACTAAACATATAAGTCATATTTTTCATTCCTATCTCTCATCCAAACCCCAATCATATACCCCTACGTGTGTGTATGTGTCACCCCTACATTTGGAAATTCAATTCAAGCTATTATACTCTTGTCCATCATCCAAAGTACTTTTAGTTGGTGAATTTTTAGATGAAATTGCTCGCACATCCTTCATGCGACCGTTAATACTTCTTGAGGTACTAATGACCGATTACAAAATGTGTTTGCGCATTAAGGCGTAATTCCTCGTCTTGTAATACCTAAGGCTTTAGTAGTGACTCCCAAACCAGTTGGTCTAAGGCACTAGGTGATAAAGCACCCTTGCTATATATTTTTATTTTACGCAGCCTTAAGTAATTACAAAACCAGTATTCATTTTTTATATCTCTTTATTCACACTTATAATTTTATTTTCCTTCATACTAAGGATTTTAGACAAAAGCATTTCAAGGTATCCTCTACTGGTCCAAGTTTCAAGGTGCGTGTTTGTGCAAGTTGTTGGGTATATATTTTCAGAATTTGGACTTAAACTTAGGAATTATTTTTCAGATTTACACTTTAATAAAAATTTCAATACTCTTCCTTTATTCTGACTTACCCAAGAAGTGAACTCAAAATTTGCCTATTTCTAAGTAAACTACAAAGACATATATTTTCTACCGTTAAATTTTTAAGAAAGGTTATTTTTAGGGTTTTTAATTTACTAAGTTTAGCATCTAGTTTTTCCTAACTAGTCAACCGTCATGTTGAACTTAAGTCAATTATGACCAAAATTGAACTTTTCAATTTTTATAATTTTTAATTTTTTTTTCAATTTTTATGGGTTTTAAAATAAGTATGCAAATGCAAAAATATACAAATGAATGCGAAGGAAGAAATCTTACCGAGCACACCCCCAAACTTAAACTTGACAGTGTCCTCATTGTCAAGCTACACCAAGAGGGTCAAAATTGTCGGCACTCCCCTGTTTATTATTTTTTTATTTTTTTTTAAAATTGGAAATTTACAAAAATACCCCAAAATAATTTTTTTTAAAAATATTTACAAGTGGTAAACATACCCCCAATCATACGGTTGGCTAAAAATCATTTTTTTTCTAGAGCCAACATAATCTCCCCCAAACTTGAATTAAACAATGTTACAAGTCAATGCCAAGTATTGCAAAGGCCAAAAGTCAATACCAACCATTCGAAGAATTTATCAGTGAAACACAGCGGTTGGTGGAAGAGGATGTTGTCTAGAATCACGAAGAAGTGGGGAAGAAATGAGTGGTGTAACAGAAATGGATTGCATCTCAATTTGATGAGTCGACAAAGGGATTGTGACGATGGATTACTCGCATTTTTGTGATTGTCAAAATGAAGGGGAGGAAGTTCAATTTCTTTTTGGAGTTGGTTCATCTCAACACCCGTGTTTGCTAAAAATGTGAGCTCATCAGCGAAAATTTCCTCAAAGCTTTCATCGATACCCTGAAGAATAATGTCATCCGAAAGAGTTGGGCGATCTCTAGACTCCATGAAAGATTCATAAACAGCGGTAGATGTTGAACCGGACAACTTAATGGAAGAGTCTGTATGTGTATAATACATAGTTGGGTCAAACAACGTATGAAAAGAGTCTAGATCAGTATCCTGAAGCTGATCCAATTCACTGCTGTCGACACCCATTAATTCGACATAACATGCATGAGCAGAAGGTTCGGCGGGTAGACTTCCCATCTTGTAAATGTTAAACTCACTTGACATCTTCCCGAAGGATAGAGTCATAGAGCCGTTACGACAGTTGATTACAGCATTGGAAGTGGCCAAAAATGGTCGACCGAGGATCACCGGAATTTGGTTCCGTGGGTTAGCTATAGGCTGTGTGTCCATAACAATGAAATCAACGGGGAATATGAAGTCCCCTACTTTAATCAACACAACCTCTAACTCACCCCTAGGATGGGTGGTGGATCGATCGGCCATTTGGAGAGTATAATGAGTGGATTTCAACTCTCCAACGCCTAATTGCTCATAAACGGAATAGGGAAGCAGGTTAACACTGGAACCAAGATCTAAAAGTGCGCGATTGATGTTCTTATCCCCAATTGTTATTGAAATTGTAGGACAGCCATGGTCCTTTCATTTTTGGGGCAATGGTTGGGTAAGAGCATTGCTCACGGCACTAGCTATGAATACTTTCTTGGATACCTGAGACTTCCTCTTCTTGGTACTTAAGTCCATCAAGATTTTAGCGTAAGAAGGGACTTGTTGGATTGCATCCAAGAGAGGTATTTTAATGCTAACCTGTTTGAATAACTCCACAATCTTCTCCATTTGTGGAGTTTGTTTATTGGATCTCAACCTGTTTGGAAATGGAATATTTTGAAAATTTGTTGAGTCCAATGTTTGTGGAGTAGATTGCGGAGTTGGAACGGATCCCAGTGTTGGTGTTATCGTGGAGTGAGATGTTGGTCCATTTGAATTAGAAGAAGTAGAGCCTTGTGAAGAATGAAGAACATGCTCTGACGAAGAAGAAGATGACGAAGAAGATGAAGAAGAAGAAGATGAAGAAGAATAAGAAGAAGCGGCGGCCGGGGTTTCATTGCTAATACCCACATTATTGTGCAACACTCTTCCAGATCTCAACGTAGTCACAGCATTTACATTATGCTTTTGTTGTTCATACGCAACATGTGCGTTGTGTGTGTGACCGTTATTTGGCAATGGTTGAGACGGAAGCTTTCCCTTTTCTCGCTCGCTTAACGCAGCATTCAGTTGTGCAATTTGGGCCTCAATTGTTTTGATGCTCTGATCATGTGAAGCACTGTGTTGCACCAAAGACTGAATGGAAGACTGGATGCTTGCCGAGGATTGTGTAGATTGTTTTAAAAACGCATCCATACTTCGTTCTAGCAAGGAAACCTTATCGTTATTCGGTTGAACAAAATTGTTTTGAGGATAAGAGTTGTTTGGAACAAAATTGTTCATTTGGTTTTGGTATGTTTGGGGTTGGAAAGGTTGCTGATATTGAGTTTGTTGAGGGGCTTGTTGTTGTGAAAGAGGCCTTTGAAAGTTGTTATTGTTGGATATAGTGCCCTTAGAGTCAATTATTGGATCACAGGCACGTGATTGCAATGTTTGAGGGAGGACCTATGCCGGTAGGACAGTCTTACTCAAGATAATAGTATGCTATCTGGTTTATCTTTATCATCGTGTACTGTTTTAGGTGACATTACTGATCACTATTGCACGTTGATAGAGCCCCTAGGATTCTTGCTTGACTGCCAGCAGTATGATGGCGATCATATACATGGGAGCTAGGGTCTATAAGCGCATCCTTAAAAGGTTCCTAGTCGTGGGAGTTTCGAGACAAGGCATTGATTCTCCAAAGTAGACTAGTGTATACAGTCGAGACCCCGACGAGGGGCGGTGGCCGGTCTCACAAGCCACTGGTGTCAGTTGGTTCACCAAGATGTATAAAGGTGCTCATTGGGTTATGAGTACACCGGACAGGACTCGCCGGGAACATGCTAGTTGGTATTATACCTAGCTTCAGATAGCAGTTCCCTGGTGACATGTGTACAGGTTAGTTCATCGACCTGAGATCGTCATTTGTGTCGTGTGTGTTCCTACTGTACTTTGATTACTACCCTACCACGGCTCAAAGGAGTCGTGCAAACAGGTTTTAGTTGGGTACAGTCCCGAGCCATATGGAGGCAGTGAGCGGATCTGCAGGGGTTCGTCTCTCCCGGTATTGGGGGTGAGGTCGCGCTGTGTCTAGGAGAGCCATTACACGAAGTCCTTGGCCAAGGCAGGAGATTTACTGGTAGGTATTCCAGTAGTATCTCAGGGTGTTCTGGGTTACACTCCGACATGACTTGTACTTCTTTTGGGCGTCTGACTTTTACCAACCCCTTAGGCCCGCCATGCGATGCTCATAGACGAACAGACCGGACTGTACGGATATTATCACTGACAGGCTCAGTAGGGTGTTAGGATGAGTTTGCTCATCGACGTCCCTTTTGGTCAATAGCTGGTAGCCCATTACGTATGGCTAATACCTCTGACGTGCTAGTGGTTAAATCCACAGCCAAAGTATTGACGAGTCTTTAGAGTCCCCAGCAGACAGTTTCTCAAGTTTCGGGCGAAACGCTGTAGAGGCTGTATGGATATATGGCAGGGTTCGATCATATACGTGCGGTATTCCACCGATCATGATCGGACGGATAATACTAGCGGGCTTTGGTTTAAGCCGAATCCTAGTATTGTACAGTGTAGATTTGGTATCATTGCATTTGTATTCGGTCGAAATACAAATGCGGGTATGTATATACAGTCACGGGGTTTTCCTGTAATTTATTACCGGATCACTTTTTGAAGTTGCCAGTTTGCTTTCCGTTTCAGCCATTTTTCCTTCGTTCCTTCTTTGGCTGAAAATTGGTGGGGAGGGGCTTATCTGCAAATGTTCAAATTAGCAAAGTGGAGCGTGGTTTTTGTAAGTTGTTGGTTCATGAAGGTTCTAGCTCCCATTGACTTCTTTTGTTCGTCATTGCTTGACTTTTTGGAGATGGGAATATGATGGGATATGATTAGGTAATGGGTGTGACTTTATTGATGATTATAATCATTCCCTTTCTTTGCATTATTGATCCACTCTCCCTCTTCCTCTCATTATTGTATGGCCGGCCATTCTTGGAGAGGGCTGTCCAAAAATTTGAGAGTAGAAAATTGCTCCTTCTTGCTTGCAAAAATTCCCTTAGTTCATCCAAAGAGCTTGCATCTCCTTCACCACTTCCAAATGGCAACCTCACTAACCCCGTGAGACAAAACCATTCTACACTTAGCCTACAGCATTCTTGGACACGTCGGCTCGCCAACTTCGTGCCCGAGTTGCCTCGGTCAAGAGGTGGGAGCTCGTAAAAAGACCCGGCGATGTGGTGCCCTTTCCGACGAGGAGATGAAGACCGGAGATTCCGCGAGGAGATCAGGATAGAGGCCGAAGACCGAAGGACACGGATCGCTCGGTTTAGCTTTCTACCCATTCTCTAGTTTGCAAGAATTAGGTTAATGACCCGATCCGGGTTTTATAGTACGCGGTAGCGCCGGTTTTAAAGTTGAAGAAAAGTTTCGTTTCCGCATTTTGGGCTCGGACAGACGGCCGGGGCGCTGCCGTGCACTTACAATGGTATCAGAGCCACGCCATTAACATAGTTTAGCTTGCTCTAACGTGTTTACAAGTTCGATCGAACCGATTTTCCAAAAACCCTATTTTCTAGTCCATGTTTCTGTCGAATTTTTGCTGTGCTCAAACAATTATTTGGTACATTGCAAAAATACGTTCAGGGTTTTATAAGAATTCTGTGAAAATTTGGTCGGCTGAAATTACCGTAGCGCGGCGGATCGGCGGCCAAAATCACGGTTTGGCCGCGGATCCGCCGCCGTACGGTGGCCAAACTGCACCAAATTTCTACAATAGGTTTCTGACATGGAAATAGGATTTCTGGTATATTCTTTTTGGGCCCAAATATATTTTGAGTGCTACAGTTGTACTTGGGGCCCACTTCGAGAAATTTAGTCGATCGAAAATTTTAAACATGCTAGTTCACAGTATTTACATTATATCTGCGACCGTGAATGTCATTTGATCGGTAAATCCTGTCTAACTGCTATAGCCCTTTTAGACGGATTTGCGAACGTAACATTCACGTTGATGTTCTGTGTTGTGCTGTGATGTTGCGGATTTGTCATGGTGGATATCCTGGATGCAATAGTAGTACAGTTTTGTTGTTTATGTACATTTGATATTGCGGGGCGAGCGTCCGACATGTGGACTGCCGTCACTGCCTGTTTGTATATTATTCTTTTGGGGCACGACCGGGCTGAGGTCGATGTACCCGTTGTATGTATATTTTACTTTCTGTACTAGGATTGCCCCGCGGTGGGGTGCACGGATAGCCGGGTTCTAGAGGGCAACGAGCCCACATCTCATGGCGTTGAGACGGAGGGGGGTTCACTCTAGAATTGGCGGGCTATTCGCCGCACTCGTAGGGGGTATAGGTTGACCCAAGGAGGGGTACCCAAGTTACCAGATTCCGTGAAGTGCTAGGTGGTCCATTCACGTTGTTGAAGGGGGCTGCCTCGCTTCAGGTTTTGGCGGGTAACTTGCCGCACCCGTAGGGGTCTAGGATTTCATTGCACAGGCTATCCACACGACCAGGGGAACGTCGGGTTTCAGTAGCGGCTCTATGAAACCCGGGGATCCCAGATATCTGTATTGTTCTGTGATGCTTATTACATTTCTGTGATGTTGCATTTTATCACGCCTTGAGCGAATATTATATATTGATATATATACTAGTAGATGTTGTATATGTTTTGCATCCGCGCTAGTCCAGTCCCCGCTCTGTCGTTAGTTAAGTAACCTAACGGGTGATGACGGGACCCAGTGGCGAATGCGGATGGCATATATGTACATCGTTATTTTTGTTCTTTATTGGTGTGATCAATTGATGGGACTGCATTGATTCGGATCAATGCAAGCTAAACAAACCTATTCTGATGTTGTTGGAACAATTTTTCAAAAAGCTGTTATTGCAAGGACGTTCTCTTTTGTTTTGCACAGTGGTATTCGGTTATGAATATACAACACCTCAGTCGACGAGGCAAGGGCCGAGATCGCTTCACCGGGAGTGACCCCCTGGACAGAAGTTTGCGTCAGGGCAATAACTTCACTATAGTCGATTACTTTTGCTTTGCATCGTGGTATTCAGTTGGAATATCCTCCACCTTATTCTACGGGGAAAGAGCCGAGATCCCTTCACCCGGAGTGACCTCTTTAGCAAAGGTTTTCGTCACTATATTTTTATAAAAAGCTATCCGGTTCCTTCAACGATATCAAATTCATTACATTAAAGGTTTTTCGCCAAAAACCATTCGTAGCCCTCCGTCATTTCAGACGGGTAGCACGTAGTTTTCATGCTATGTTTGTTGACCTTCATCAAGGCATGGTAAATGGTAGCTGCTTGTTACCATTCTGCTGCATAGATAGATGCGTTGGTTTAGGACAGTCGTATAGCCTTGTTCACCTTTGTCAAGGGCTTGTACGGGTGGGTTCAAATTAACCTGGACAATGATGGGTAGAACTTGACATGTGACTTATGATTTATTGACCTTCGTCAAGGTCATAAGAGCATGGGGTAAAAATCACATCCGGAGTTTCTAAAGAAACTGAAACTTGCCAGATATGCGCATACCTTCTGGAGTGTGATAACGTGAGTGGATTCCATCACGTTATCAAGCGATGATAGTTGGATCCCGATTCTTACTGATGAGTTGGTTTACTCCTCGGGTGATTCCGACTAATTCTTCTTTCAGGTTTGGAGGAGAATTTGAGGTTACAGTGGGAGGTTTCCTGATTAGATAAAGTGATAACCATTCTGATCTAGGTTAGAGTGCACACTGAGTGTTTCTTTTCTCTCTCTTTTTGGCAGCGACCATTGCCCGACCCTTGACTATGACTCAAGTGACCAAAATTAACCGAACCTTCTTAAAACACTGGCTTTTGGATTGTCAGAGTTGCATACCTCATTGCCACTCCTACTTTTACCCTTTTCTCCAGAATATCCCGTATTACTACGAACGTCCACTTCCATTGGATAAAACCATCGTATGGTTATATACGAACTCGAAGGAACTTGTTCCAGATTCGAGGATGGTTTCTGGTTCTGGAGAAAACGAATAGGACTATTCAGTTGTCTTTTCCTTTTACCTTCTCTTAGGTTGCGAGTGCTCCTTGGATTAGGGGATAGTACACCCGTTACGCCTATTGGATAGTCTTCTTCCAAACCTTAGGCTGGTGCCAAATGGTAGGGAATGAAGAAAGCCGATTAGCCTAAGTGTGGTGTACAGAAGGTATTAAGTTAAGACAAATAAAGGGATTAGAAGGAGGGCAAAGTAAATTGCGACTGTTATTCACGACCAAACTAGGTATTTCATTACCACTCCCACTTCACCTTTGTATTTCTCCAGGACACTCCGTATCACTACGAAGATCCACAGTTTATTGGATATTCCATCGTATGGTTATATACGAACTCGAAAGGAACTTGTTCCAGTCCGGGGATGGATTCTGGTTCAGGAGAAATAGGAATAAGGTTTATTCAGGTGTCTTTTATCTTTACCTTCTCTCGGGTTGCGAGTGCTCCTAGGATTAGGACAGTACACCCATTATGCTTATTGGATAGTCTTCTTCCAAACCATAGGCTGGTGCCGAACGGTAGGGAAGGAAGAAAACCATTTGGCCTAAAGGGGTGTGCAGAAGGTAATGACTAAAAGACATATAAAGGGATTTGGAGAGATGGCAATGAAATATACGGTTACAGTTGTGAATCTGGATAATGGAAGAGCCATTACTAGGAATACCAGGATACCCCTATGAAACATTTCAATGTTCAGTTTCACTGTGTACTGTTAAAAGAAAACTAATTTCCCAATTAGACACTTGCTCCAGGGTATGTATTTACCAGGTATGATTCACACATCTGTATGGTTTTACAGATGATGAGTGGGAGTAAGTTATTGGGAATTAGGTGATTATCCTCATTATATCGGAATTCGTTGTAATTGGTGATATTTGAGAAAATCTCCTGGGTAGATTGCCGGACGGCAAATATTTAGTTTTGAATATCCGCTGTTATGCACTAATTTCAAATTGATATATCTGTACGTCTATTTTTATAGAGTGAGATATACCTTTTTGAAATTATGTCCATGACATTTACCTATATCAATGGATAGTTAGGTAAGGAGCATTAAACAGCGGTGTAATTCTTGTTGGAGATAGTGCCCTCAAAGTCAATTATTGGATCGCAGGTACGTGATTGCAATGATTAAGGCATGACCTATACCGATATGACAGTCTTGTTCGAGATCATAGTATGCTATCTGGTTTGTCTTTATCATCATATATATGGTTTAGTTCACTATTGCATGATGATAAAGCCCATAGGATTCTTAGTTGACTACCAGCAGTATGATGGCGATCATATACGTGGGAGCTGGAGTCTGTAAGCACATCCTTAAAGTGTCCCTAGTAGTGGGAGTTTCGAGACAGGGCATCGATACTCCACAATAGACTAGTGTATACAGTGGAGACCCCGACGAGGGGCAGTGGCCGGTCTCACAACCCATTGGTGTCAGTTGGTTCACCTAATATGTATACAGGTGCTCATTGGGTTATGAGTACACCGGAAAGGACTCGCCGGGAATATGCTAGTTGGTATTATACCTATCGTCAGATAGCAGTTCCCTGGTGACATGTGTACAGGTTAGTTTGTCGACCTGAGATTGTCATTTGTCTCGTGTGAGTTCCCACTGTGCTTTGATTTATACCCTACCACGCTCAAAGGAGACATGCAAACAGGTATTTTTTGTGTACAGTCCCGAGCCACATGGAGGCAGTGAGCGGATCATCGGGGATTCATCTCCCCCGGTATTGGGGGTTGATGTCGCACAGTGTACGGGTGACCATCACTAGAAATCCTCGGCCGACATACTGGAGAATTACTGATTTGGATCAGTGGTTTCTCAGGTGGTGATGGGCTTCATACCGATACGAAGTATCGCGTTATTAGGGGTCTGACTTTAATCCACCCCCTAGACTTGATATGCGATACTTTTTAGACGAACGGACCGGACTGTATGTATATTGTCACTGTTAGGCTCAGTAGGGTTTATGGATGAGTTCGCTCATCAGCTTCCCCTTCCTTCAATACATAGGCAAACGTTACGTACAACTTGTACTTCTGACATGCTAGGGGTTATACCCAGTGCCAGTGTGTTGATGAGTCATTAGAGTCCCCCACAGACAGTTTCCCAAGTTTGGGCGAAACGTTGTAGAGGCCGTATGGTTTTATGGCAGGGTTCAGAAAATGCACGTGCATTTTCGCACGTGTCATTTTTCGGGCAGATAATACTGGTCGGCTTTGGTTTAAGCCGGATCCGAGTATTATACTGTGTAGATATAATATCTTTGTCTCAGATGCATTTGTATTCGGTCGTAATACAAATGCGGGTATGTTTATACCATTACGGGGTTATCCTGGAATTCGTTTCAGGATCACTTTTGGAAATTGCCAGTTTTCAGTTTTCTATCGGCCGTATTTAATATTCGGTTAAATGCGGATTTATCTTTTCTTCTTGGGTGAGTCATGAGGGTGAGTCATGCTTCTAGAAGGTTCTAGAAGCATCTAGATGGTGACTAGGATGATGAGGTGGCTTGTGACTCATTTGTGCTTTAAATGTTCATTTAATGTTTTTGATGACAAGGTTAAGTGATTCATTAGTTCATTTAATGAGTTCATACAAGGTGTATCATGACTCATTGTTTCATTCATGGTAATGGTCACCCCCCTCTCCTACACTCACCTCCCTCATCCTCTATATATTTGGCCGGCCCTCCCCTCCTCTACTCACTCACTTGTTGATTAAAAGATTATGATAGTTTGGATTCATGGAAATTAGATAGCCTCATTTCTCATTTCACCCGATCCAAAAGGCAACTTCATTAACCGTTCATCCATGGCTTTGGAAGAAGCGAGAAAAAGTGTTCTACTCATTCTCTACATCATCTTGGTCGTCTCTTTTAGCAAACTTGACGACCGAGTTTCCTCGGTTCAAAGGCGGGAGCCCGTTTAAAGATCCATCGACATGTTGCCACCTGGACGACGAGACTGGAGATTCAGGAGATCGGAGCAGCCGTAACAAAGCATGGGATGATGGTTGAAGACCGAAGGACTCCGATCATTCGGTATAACGTTTCTACCCACTTTGTAGTTTGTTAGTTTAACTTTAATGGCAGATCCGGGTTATAGTACGCGATAGCGCCAGTTGTAAAAGTTTTTGTTCGGCATTTGGCGTCTGTTAGACGGCCGGGGCGCTACCGTGGACTTACAGTGGTATCAGAGCCTCACCATTAAGCTTTACTAACTTGTGCTAACGCGTTTAAAATATCGATCGAACAGATTTTCGAAATCCGCAAATTCCAAGGTTAAAGTTTCTGTCGATTTTAAACAGTGTCTAAAAATTATTTTACATATCACAGAAAACTAAGCAGGCTTTTCTAAGCATTCTGGAAATATTTGGGAACGTGATCCTACAAGACCACAGCGGATCCGCGGTCAAACCTAGGGTTTGACCGCGGAACTGCGGCGCGTTTGTGGGAACAGTGCTCCAACTTTTTCCAGAGAGCTTTATTTTGGAAATTATGGTTTTTGGTACTATTCTTTTGGCCCATATTTTATTACTGTACAGCAGATGTACGTGGGGCCCACTTCGGGAAGTTTTGTCGATCGAAATTTTAAACTTGTTAGTATGCAGTATTTACATTATATCTCCGACCGGGAATGTCATTTGATCGGTAAACCGCGTCTGATTGCTATAGTTCTTTTAGACGGGTTTGCGAACGTGACATTCGCGTTGATATTCTGTGTTGTGCTGTATTGTTGCGGATATGTCATGGTGGATAGCAGTGTGCAATGGTAGTACAGTTTGGATTTATTTGTACATTTTTTATTGCGGGGCGAGCGTCCAACATGTGGACTGTCGTCACTGCCTGTTTGTATAATATTCTTTTTGGGGCACGACCGGGACGGAGTGCACGGATAGCCGGGTTCTGGAAGGCAACGGGTCCGTATCTAATGGCTTTGAGAGGTAGAGGAACCTCACTCTAGAATTGGAAGACTATTCACCGCACTCGTAAGGGGTACAGGTTGACCCAAGGAGGGGTGCTCAAGTTATCGGATTCCGTGAAGTGCTGGGTGGTCCATTCACTTTGTTGTAGGAGGCTGCCTCGCTTCAGGTTTTGGCGGGTAACTTGCCGCACCCGTAGGGGTCTAGGTTTCATTGCACAGGCTATCCACACGACCAGGGAAACGTCGGGTTTCAGTAGCGGCTCTGTGAAACCCAAGGATCCTAGATCGTCTGTATTGTTCTGTGATGCTTATTACTTTTCTGTAATGTTGCATATTATCACGCCTGGAGCGATTATTGTATATTGGTATATATACTATTAGATGTTGTATATGTTTTACACCCGCGCTAGTCCAGTCCCCGCTCTGTCATTAGTTAAGTAACCTAACGGGTGATGACGGGACCCAGTGACGAATGCGGATGGCATATACGTACATTTTATTTTCGTTCTTTTCTGGTGCGATTGATTGGTGGGACTGCGTTGATTCTTATCAATGCAAGTAAAACAAACCTATATTTGATGTTGTTGGAACAAATTTTAAAAAGGTGTTATTACAAAAATGTTTCCTTTTGTTTTGCATAGCGATATTCAGTTTAGAATATCCTGCACCTCATTCGACGAGGCAAGGGCCGAGATCCCTTCACCAGGAGTGACCCCTTGGGCAGAAGTTTGCGTCAGGGTAATAACTTCAATATAGTCGATTACAAGTTGCTTTGCATCGCGGTGTTCAGTTGGAATATCCTGCACCTCATTCCACGAGGAAAGAGCCGAGATCCCTTCACCGGGAGTGACCTCTTTAGCAAAAGGTTTTCGCTGCTATATTTTTATAAAAAGCTATCGGGTTCCTTCAACAAAGATCAAGTTCATTACGTTAAACGTTTTTCACCAAAAACCAGCCGTAGCCCTCCGTCATTTCATATGGATGGTCAGTAGTATTCAAGCTATGTTTGTTGGCCAAAGTCAAGTCATAGTGTTTGGTAGCTGCTGGGTATTCATCTGTTGCATAGATAGATGCGTTGGTTTAGGATAGTCGTTCTGCCTTGTTGGCCAAAGTCAAAGGCATGTGCGGGTGGGTTCAAATTGACCTGGACAGTGACGGGTAGAACTTGACATTTGACTTATGATTTGTTGGCCAAAGTCAAGGTCATAAGAGCATGATGTAAAAATTACATCGGGAGTTTCAAACATACAGCAAACTTGCCAGGCATGTGCATACCTTCTGGAGTGTGATAACTTGAGTGGCTTCCATCAAGTTATCATACGATGATAGTTGGATCCCGATTCTCACTGATGAGTTGATTTACTCTTCGGGTGATCCCGACTAATTCTTCTTTCAGGTTTGGAGGAGAATTTGAGATTACAGTGGGGGGTTTCCTGATTAGATAAAGTGATAACCATTCTGATCTAGGTTAGAGTGCACGCAGAGTGTTTCTTTTCTCTCTCTCTCTTTTTGGCAGCGACCTTTGACCGGCCCTAAACTATAACTCAGTGACCAAGTTGACCGAACCTTCTTAAAATACTGGCTTTTGGATTGTCTAAAGTTGCATAAGTCATTGCCGCTCCTTCTTTTACCCTTTGAATTTCTCAGAACACCCCGTATTACTACGGATATCCACTTCCATTGGATAGATCCATCGTATGGTTATATACGAACTCGGAGGGACTACTTTGAGGATGGATCCAGGTTCAGGAGTAATAGAATTGGTTTATTCAGTTATTTTTTATTATTATCACCTTCTCCCAGGTTGCGAGGGCTCCTTAGTTTAGGAGAGTACACCTATTACGCTTATTGGATAGTCTTATTCCAAACCATAGGCTGGTGCCGAAAGGTAGGGAATGGAGAAAACCAATTAGCCTAAGTAAGGTATGCAGAAGGTAATATGTAAAGACAAATAAAAGGATTAGAAAGAGGGTAAAGTAAATTGCGACTGTTATCATTCACGACCAAACCACGTACTTCATCGCCACTCCTATTTCACCTTTAATAGAATAAGGTATTATTCAGTTGTCTTTTATCATCACATTCTCTCAAGTTGCGAGTACTCCTAAGCTTAGGAGGGTACACCTATTATGCTTACTGGATAGTCTTCTTCCAAACCATAGGCTGGTGCCGAACGGTAGGGAAGGAAGAAAATCATTTAGCCTAACGAAGGTGTACAGAAGGTAACGACTAAAGACAAATAAAGGGATTTGGAGAAATGGCAAAGAAATATACGGTTATAGTCATGAATTGGATTATGTAAGAGGCATTACTAGGAATACCAGGATACCCCTACGAAACATTTTCATGTTTCAGTGAATTGTTAAAGGAAAACTGATTTCCCGATTAGATACTTACTCCAAGGTATGTATTTATCAGGTAAGATTCTCACATCTGTATGGTTTTATAGATGATGAGTGGGAGTAAGTTATTGGGATTTAAGGTGATCATCCTCATTATATCGAAATTCGTTGTAATTGGTGATATTTGAGGAAGTCGCCTGAGTTTTTGCCGGACGGCATGTATTTGGTTTTGAATATCCGTTGTTTTGCACCAATTTCAAAATGATATATCTGTACGTTTATTTTTATAAAGTGAGATATAACTTTTTGAAATTATGTCCGTGACATTTTCCTATATCAGTTGACGATTGGGTAAGGAGCATTGAACAACGGAGTAGTTCTTAACCATAAGTACAGTTTTCAACCTACGATGCACAACTTTTGAGTTATTTGACTCAGCGGACTTATACAAAGTATTGTATGTTGTCCAGAGTCCGTCAGGACAAAGGGGTTGGTCCTCGTACTATGTTCTGTTTACTTATGACTTCTCTAGATTTTAAACAAGTGTTTCGTAGAAATACAAGGTCTAAGTTTTGAGAAGTTGTGGGTATAAGAATAAAGTAGAGAACCAAGTGTCACAAGTATCGGGATTCTTCAAAGAGATCGAAGATGTAGATTCTTGTGATTGGTATTCAGATGATATTAATGGTTTTGAGAAACTTGTTTCTCTTTCAAGTTAATCATAATTGGACGTATTCCTAAGTTGAGTAATGCTGATTAGCCTCTCTCGATTAAGTTGATATACACTGGAGACAGCTTCAAGATTAGAATCTGGTTCCAATTAAATAAGTGCCAAATATTTCTATATTGGATATAGAATGGTTCATATCTCAACGATGTTAAGGTACGGGGAGTTGTCCAGCTTATGCTTAAAACCAGACACTGGATAACTCAAGGCACGTTTCTGTAATGGCAGTTTGTGGGTTGACCCTGGCTTTGACGAGGGTTGACTTTCTACCATCTGGAAGATCAATAGTGATATTGTTCTTGACTCGCCACAGTTTTAGTAAAATGTATTTTTTCAGAAAACAGCAGTAGGAGTATGGTAGAACTGGGAGTGATTCCAGAACCGCAAACGATTACGGAAAATTTAATAGGACCTATATATTCAATCAGGTTTGACATTCCATTAGCCACTTCGCAGATATGGTGGGAAACCTCAGACACCCGAGAGGTACTCCGGTTGCCTCAAGGACGGTGACAGGGAGGTTCTTTTTTACCCAGACTTGACACTACTGTTGTTCCAGGCTATGAGACCCGGCAGGAGGATAAGTATAGCGACGTTCTAAACTAGTTTTAGAAGAGTACGTATATATTATTCTGCCAGAGGGTTGTCGTAGTCAGTGGGAGCAGCGGAAGCATAGTGGGCAAGTAGCTTATGTCTATTTATAGGCTTGAGCAGATATAGCGGAGATTAGATCGTCTAATTTTTGATGTGACAGCCATAGGTTTGACTTCATCAGAATAGGGGATGGATCTGTTGAGAAGGTAGTAAGGTGTGATTTCCTGGTTTTTTGGATGACATACACAGAGTAGGAAGTAAAATTCCTATACTACGATCGGTTGTACTTTGGTCGTCACACAGTTGGTTCTCCACAAAGGATATGGATATAATTTCGGACATTCTGGTTTCTAGATCTACGGTTTTTAGATCTAGATTTGGGTAGTTTCCCAATGTGGGTACTTAGACAATATTCTAAAAGTATTTAGATTAGATGACTCCCGGCATGGTGATGTACCTGCAGGTGATGGAGTCACCCTCTCTAAAGGTGTCTTACAGACTAAAGGGGAGAGGGATGTGCATGATTGGCGGATCACTTGCTTAGGCAATTGAGTCAATCGTAAGATGTCAAGTACCACACCAGATGTTGTTTTTGCACTAGATGCGATAAGTATATATTATTCCAATCCTGGAGAAACATAATGAAGCAGTTTTAGAACATAAGTGCATGTTCTACGGATTTGATGACGGCAACCTCCTTCGGGATACAGTTATCATTCCAGGCTTCAAAGGTGACATGGTTGACAGAGTGATTGTCAGAGTTATAGTTTTCCTTTTGATGAGGGACAGTATTATGGACAGGTGGTCCAAGAGGATACCGTGGGAGGCTTGGTGCTGGATACTGATTAGGTTCAATTATCAATAAAGTCTAAGAAGTTTGGTTTTGGAGTTCATTTATGAATTAGGTCCCATCAGATATCCAGACATATTCTAAGACAGGTATTACTCGATTTGGGAGATTGCTTTCTCCGCGAACTTGAGATTAAGAGAGACATAGAAAGAAACATCAGGGCGGATCCACTCACTAAGGCTTTTTCTCGAATACAATAGTTTTACAAACGGGATTTGTGAAACTGATTAGTAGAGGAGTTGGATGTTCGGTATCATACGGGCTGTGTGTATGTGACATCGCAATAATTAGCCTTAAGTGCAAGTGGGAGATTGTTGGAGATAGTGCCCTCAAAGTCAATTATTGGATCGCAGGTACGTGATTGTAATGATTGAGGCAGGACCTATACCGATATGGCAGTCTTGCTCGAGATGATAGTATGCTATCTGGTTTGTCTTTATCATCGTATATATGCTTTAAATCACTATTGCATGATGATAGAGCCCATAGGATTCTTGCTTGACTGCCAGCAGTATGATGGTGATCATATACGTGGGAGCTGGAGTCTGTAAGCACATCCTTAAAGTGTCCCTAGTCATGGGAGTTTCGAGACAGGGCATCGATACTCCAGAGTAGACTAGTGTATACAGTCGAGATCCTGACGAGGGGCGGTGGCCGGTCTCACAAGCCATTGGTATCAGTTGGTTCACCTAAGATGTATACAGGTGTTCATTGGGTTATGAGTACACCGGACAGGACTCGCCGGGAACATGCTAGTTGCTATTATACATATCGTCAGATAGCAGTTCCCTGGTGACATGTGTACAGGTTAGTTTGTCGACCTGAGATCGTCATTTGTCTCGTGTGAGTTCCCACTGTGCTTTGATTTATACCCTACCACGCTCAAAGGAGACGTGCAAACAGGTATTTTTTGTGTACAGTCCCGAGCCACATGGAGGCAGTGAGCGGATCGTCGGGGATTCGTCTCTCCCGGTATTGGGGGTTGATGTCGCACAGTGTACGGGGGACCATCACTAGAAATCCTCGGCCGAGATACTGGAGAATTACTGATTTGGATCAGTGGTTTCTCAGGTGGTGATGGGCTTCATACCGACACGAATTATCGCGTTATTAGGGGTCTGACTTTAATCCACCCCCTAGACTCGATATGCGATACTCTTTAGGCGAACGGACCGGACTGTATGTATAGTGTCACTGTTAGGCTCAGTAGGGTTTATGGATAAGTTCGCTCATCAGCTTCCCCTTCCTTCAATACATAGGCAAACGTTACGTACAGCTTGTACTTCTGACGTGCTAGGGGTTATACCCAGTGCCAGTGTGTTGATGAGTCATTAGAGTCCGCCACAGAGAGTTTCCTAAGTTTGGACGAAACGTTGTAGAGGCCGTATGGTTTTATGGCAGGGTTCGGAAAATGCACGTGCGTTTTCGCACGTGTCATTTTTCGGGCAGATAATACTGGTCGGCTTTGGTTTAAGCCGGATCCGAGTATTATACTGTGTAGATATAATATCTTTGTCTCAAATGCATTTGTATTCGGTTGTAATACAAATACGGGTATGTTTATACCATTACGGGGTTATCCTGGAATTCGTTTCAGGATCACTTTTGGAAGTTGCCAGTTTCCAGTTTTCTATCGGCCGTATTTAACATTCGGTTAAATGCGGATTTATCTTTTCTTCTTGGGAGAGTCATGCTTCTAGAAGGTTCTAGAAGCATCTAGATGGTGACTAGGATGATGAGGTGGCTTGTGACTCATTTGTGCTTTAAATGTTCATTTAATGTTTTTGATGTCAAGGTTAAGTGATTCATTAGTTCATTAAATGAGTTCATACAAGGTGTATCATGTCTCATTGTTTCATTCATGGTAATGGTCACCCCCTCTCCTACACTCACCTCCTCATCCTCTATATATTTGGCCGGCCCTCCCCTCCTCTACTCACTCACTTGTTGATTAAAAGATTATGATAGTTTGGATTCATTGAAATTAGATAGCCTCATTTCTCATTTCACCCGATCCAAAAGGCAACTTCATTAACCGTTCGTCCATGGTTTTGGACGAAGCGAGACAAAGTGTTCTACTCATTCTCTACATCATCTTGGTCATCTCTTTTAGCAAACTTGACGACCGAGTTGCCTCGGTTCAGAGGCGGGAGCCCGTTTAAAGATCCATCGACGTGGTGCTACCTGGACGACGGGACTGGAGATTCAGGAGATCGGAGCAGCCGCAACAAAGCGTGGGATGATGGTTGAAGACCGAAGGACTCGGATCATTCGGTATAACGTTTCTACCCACTTTGTAGTATGTTAGTTTAGCTTTAATGGCAGATCCGGGTTATAGTATGCGATAGCACCAGTTGTAAAAGTTTTTGTTCCGCATTTGGCATCTGTTAGACGGCCGGGGCGCTACCGTGGACTTACAATTCTTCTTAACTATAAGTACAATTTTTAACCTACGACACACAGGGAATGAGTTATTAGACTCAGGGGACTTATACAGAGTATTGTATGTTGTCCAGTGTCCATTAGGACAGAGGGGTTGGTCTTCGTACTATATTCGGTTTACTTATGACTTCTCTAGTTTTTAGACAAGTGTTTCGTGGAAACGCAGGGTCCGAATTTTGAGAAGTTATAGGTATAAGAATAAAGTAGAGAACCAGGCGTTGCAAGTATCTGGATTCTTCAAGGTGATCGAAGATGTAGATACTTGTGTATGGTATTCAGTTGATAGTAATGATTAAGAGAACTTGCTTCTCTTTCAGGTTACTCATAATTAGAAGTACTCCTAAGTCGAATAATGCTGATCGGCCTCTCTCCATTTAGTTGACATGCACTAGAGACAACTGCGTGATTTGAATCTGGTTCAATTAAATCAGTGCCTCTGTTTCTGTGTTGGATATAGAACAGTTCATATCTTGACATTGTTAAGGTACAGGGAGTTGTCCAGCTTATGCTTAAAACCAGACACTGGACAACTCAAGGCACGTTTCTGTAATGGCTGTTTGTGGGTTGACCTGGGCTATGACGAGGGTTGACTCTCTACCATCTGGAAGATCAATAATGATATTGCTCTTGACTTGCCACAGTTTTAAAACAAATGTATTTTTTCAGAAAACAGTAGTGGGAGTATGGTAGAACTGGAAGTGATTCCAGAACCGCAAACGGTTACTGAAAATTTGATAAGAACCTAAAGATTCAATCTGATTTGACATTCCATTGGCCACTCCGCAGACATGATGGGTAACCTCAGGCACCCGAGAGGTACTCCGGTAGCCTCAAGGACAGTGACAGGGAGGTTCTTGTTTACCCAGACTTTCCATTGCTGTTGTTCCAGACTGTGAGACTCGGCACGAAGATGAATATAGCGTCGTTCTAAACTAGCTTTAGAAGTGTACGTTTATATGACTCTGCCAGAGGGTTGTCGTGGTCAGTGGGAGCAGCGGAAGCTAAGTGGGGACTTGACACTACTGTTGTTCCAGACTATGAGACCCGGCAGGAGGATGAATATAGTGTCGTTCTAAACTAGCTTTAGAAGTGTACGTGTATATTATTCTGCTAGAGGGTTGTCGTAGTCAGTGGGAGCAGCGGAAGTATAGTGGACAAGTAGCTTATGTCTATTTATAGACTAAAGCAGATATAGCGGTGATAGATCATCTATTTCTGATGTGACAGTCATAGGTTTGACTTCATCAGAATAGGGGATGGATCTGTTAAGAAGGTAGTAGGGTGTGTTGTCATGGTATTTGGATGATATACACAGAGTAGGAAGTGAAGTTCCTATACTACGATCGGTTATATTTTGGTTGTCACACAGTGGTTTCTCCACATAGGACATGGATATTATATCAGATATTCTGGTTACTAGATCTATAGTTTTAGATCTAGATTTTGGTAGTTTCCCAATCAGGGTACTCAGACAGCATTCTAAGAGTATTTAGAATGGACGACTCCAGGCACGGTAGTGTACCTGCAGGTGATGGAGTCACCCTCTCTTAAGGTGTCTTACAGACTAAAGGGGAGAGGGATGTGCATAATTGGCAGATCACTTGCTTAGGCAATTGATTCAATCATGAGATGTCAAGTACCACACCAGATATTGTTTTTGCACTAGATGCAATAAGGGAATATTATCGGAAGCAGTTTTAGAACATAAGTGGATGTTCTAGGGATATGATAACGACAGCCTCATTCGGGAGACAGTTATCATTCCAGGCTTCCAAGGTGACCTGGATGACAGAGTGACTGTCAGAGTTATAGTTTTCCCTCTGGCGAGGGGCAGTGTTTTGGACAGGTGATCCAAGCGGACACTGAGGGAGGCATTACGCAGGATACTGATTAATTTCAGTCGACGATACAGTCTAAGAAGTTTGGATTTGGAGTTCATTTATGAACTAGGTCCCATCAGGCATCCAAACATATTCTAAGACAGGTATTGCTCATTTCGGGAGATAGGTTTCTCCGCGAAGTTGAGATAAAGAGAGACATAGAAAGAAACTTTAGGGAGGATCCACTCACTGAGGCTATTCCTCGAACGCAATAGTTTCGCAAACGGGTTTCGTGAGACTGATTAGTAGAGGAGTTGGGTGTTCAGTATCACACGGGCTATGAGTATGCGACATCGCAATAATTAGCCTTGAGTGCAAGTGGGAGATTGTTGGATATAGTGCCCTCAGAGTCAATTATTGGATCACAGGCACGTGATTGCAATGATTGAGGGAGGACCTATGCCGGTAGGACAGTCTTACTCAAGATGATAGTATGCTATCCGGTTTATCTTTATCATCCTGTACTGCTTTAGGTGACATTACTGATCACTATTGCACGTTGATAGAGCCCCTAGGATTCTTGCTTGACTGCCAGCAGTATGATGGCGATCATATACATAGGAGCTGGGGTCTATAAGCGCATCCTTAAAAGGTCCCTAGTCGTGGGAGTTTCGAGACAGGGCATCGATACTCCAAAGTAGACTAGCGTATACAGTCGAGACCCCGACGAGGGGCGGTGCCCGGTCTCACAAGCCACTGGTGTCAGTTGGTTCACCTAAGATGTATACAGGTGCTCATTGGGTCATGAGTACACCGGACAGGACCCGTCGGGAACATGCTAGTTGGTATTATACTTAGCGTCAGATTGGAGTTCCCTGGTGACATATGTACTGGTTAGTTCATCGACCTGAGATCGTCATTTGTCTCGTGTGAGTTCCCACTGTACTTTGATTACTACCCTACCATGGCTCAAAGGAGTCGTGCAACCAGGTTTAAGTTGGGTGCAGTCCCGAGCCACATGGAGGCAGTGGGCGGATCTGCAGGGGTTCGTCTCTCTCGGTATTGGGGGTGAGGTCACGCTGTGTCTAAGAGAGCCATTACACGAAGTCCTTGGCTAAGGCAGGAGATTTACTGGTTGGTATTCCAGTAGTATCTCAGGGTGTTCTGGGTTACACTCCGACACGACTTGTACCGCTTTTAGCGGTCTGACTTTTACCAACCCCCTAGGCCCGCCATGCGATGCTCATAGACGAACGGACCGGACTGTACGGATATTGTCACTGACAGGCTCAATAGGGTGTCAGGATGAGTTTGCTCATCGACGTCCCTTTTGGTTAATAGCTGGTAGCCCGTTACGTATGGCTAATACCTCTGATGTGCTAGTGGTTAAATCCACAGCCAAACTATTGACGAGTCTTTAGAGTCCCCCACAGACAGTTTCTCAAGTTTCGGGGGAAACGCTGTAGAGGCCGTATGGATATATGGCAGGGTTCGATCATATACGTGCGGTATTGCACGGATCATGATCGGACGGATAATACTAGCAGGCTTTGGTTTAAGCCGGATCCTAGTATTGTACAGTGTAGATTTTGTCTCATTGCATTTGTATTCTGTCGAAATACAAATACGGGTATGTATATACAGTCACGGGGTTTTCCTGTAATTTATTAACGGATCACTTTTTGAAGTTGCCAGTTTGCTTTCCGTTTCGGCCATTTTTCCTTTGTTCCTTCTTTGGCTGAAAATTGGTGGGGAGGGGCTTATTTGCAAATGTGAAAATTAGCAAAGTGGAGGGTGGTTTTTATAAGTTGTTGGTTCATGAAGGTTCTAGCTCCCATTGACTTATTTTGTTCATCATTGCTTGACTTTTTGGAGATGGGAATATGATGGGATATGATTAGGTAATGGGTGTGGCTTTATTGATGATTATAATCATTCCCTTTCTTTGCATTATTGATCCACTCTCCCTCTTCCTCTCATTATTGTATGCCGGCCATTCTTGGAGGGGGCTGTCCAAAAATTTGGGAGTTGAAAATTGCTCCTTCTTGCTTGCAAAAATTCCCTTAGTTCATCCAAAGAGCTTGCATCTCCTTCACCACTTCCAAATGGCAACCCCACTAACCCCGTGAGACAAAACCATTCTACAGTTAGCCTACAGCATTCTTGGACACGTCGGCTCGCCAACTTCGTGCCCGAGTTGCCTCGGTCCAGAGGTGGGAGCCCGTAAAAAGACCCGGCGATGTGGTGCCCTTTCCGACGAGGAGATGAAGACCGGAGATTCCGCGAGGAGATTGGGATGGAGGCCGAAGACCGAAGGACATGGATCGCTCGGTATAGCTTTCTACCCATTCTCTAGTTTGCTAGCATTAGGTTAATTGCCCGATCCGGGTTTTATAGTACACGGTAGCGCCGGTTTTAAAGTTAAAGAAAAGTTTCATTTCCGCATTTTGGGCTCGGACAGATGGCCGGGGCGCTGCCGTGCACTTACAGTTATTGCCTTGGAATTGTTGATTTTGATTCCAAGCAAAATTTGGGTGGCTCCTCCAACCAGGATTGTAAGTTGAAGAGTATCGATCATTTCTTTGTCTTTGCTGAAAGGCAGCATTGACTTAATCTTGTCCTTGAACAGGTGGGTTGTAAGGACACTCTTCAGTTAGATGGGACGGATCCGAACAACAAGCGCAAACAGTGCGTGGGGGTAAAGAAGGGGCAGGAGAAGGCGATAAGAATTTGTTCTCAATTGCTTCAAGTTTTTTCGTGAGTGCAGCCATTTCGGCCTTCATTGCAATCGACATATCAAGTTGATGTATGACTGCCCTAGACTGACCTGATGAAGTAGATGAAGTGGTCTTAGTGCTTTCCCACTGAAGTGTTTGTTCAGAAAGATCGACGAGAAATTGCCAAGCTTCCTCGCTTGATTTTGTAAGAAAGTGACCTTGACAAATGGTTTCCAACAACTGGTTAGTTGCTAGATTCAGTCCTTCGTATAAAGTTTGGCAAATTTGCTAATTCTCGATACCGTGGTGAGGGCACTGAACAAGTAGGTCCTTAAATCTTTCAAAATACTTTCAAAAAGGTTCGGAAGGAAACTGGGAAAATTGAATAATTTCGTTGCGAATTCTCGCGGTCTTGTGGTGTGGGTAAAACTTTTTTATAAAAGCCTTAACAAACTCTTCCCAATTATTTATGGAGTGTGATGCTGTACTATATAACCATTTTTCAGCTAGGTCACATAAAGTGAATGGAATGACACGTAGCCTTATAGCATCATCCGAAAGTTGTGTGGTCTTCATCATTGCGCAAACATTCTGGAATTTGTTAATGAAGATGTAGGCATCTTCGGATTCCAGCCCGTGAAATTTGGGCAACATATTGATGAAGTGGGGTTTAATTTCAAAGTTATCCCCATTAGCCGGTGGAAGTGAAAGACAAGTGGGAAGTGCGGTGCGGATGGGATAGAAAAGATCCTGGAGTGCGATTCGTTGGGGCGCTTCAACAGGAGGGTGTGGTGGGTTATTCAGACCTGGTGGAGGTGGAATCAGTCCCGTAGGTAAGGGGTTGTTAGGATTGAATCCCAACATCTCCTTAGAAGATGATGAATTTGAAGATGAAAGTAAAGAAGTGGATGGAATTTCGACTTTGGAGTCGAAAGCGTCGTCAGTCGGCACTAACGAGACACGGACTAAACGGGCGCTAGTGTCCCTAGTCCAACTGGACATACACTAAAAGAGGTGCAGTGTAGTCAAAAAGTAAAAACAGAAGGTGGGGGTAAGAGAACGTCAATGAGAGAAATGGGTGCAATGGATTTCTAGCGACAAAATGGCAAGTTTTTGTAAAATTTTTTTCTTTGTAGTCTTTTTTTTAAGGAATTTTTGTAAAAGATTTTTATAAGGAGATTAGATACACTTTCAATAAATCACAATATGCACAATCAAGTCTAGAGCTAGGGTCTCCTAAGTCAACTAGACTTCTCCTAATTGTTCCAAAGGGCAAGTTATGAGATCCTCAAATCGTCTCTTCACCGCCAATTGTGGCCAGGTAAGCACAAGTAAAGAAAGGAGGGATCCGCTCACGAATCACCATAAGACAGGCATTTTAAAATTACCTTTCCTACTTGTCTAGCCTAGGCACCACAAAGTCTGGTTTAGATAAACGACCGATGTCTACAACTTTTCCTTTGTCTTAATGAGCACGACAGTCCTTATTGGCTGAGTCTAATATTTTTTAATTAACTCGAAGGTTGATGCAAAATGCTTTTTGTGATTTTTGGGGTCCTAGGAAGGGTAATGAAATCCCCACCCAATCTGGATTGGTGTTATAGCCCCTTAAAAGTCCGTTTTTAAAAAATGCACAGCAATAAACACACAAAAATCCAAAACACTTGCCAATTTTTTTTTATTGCGGCGCAAAGAATCCTGCACAAGATCAAGTTATTGGAGAAGGGGGAGAAATTTTTCGCAAAGAACCCTGCAGGAAAATTTTTCAGAGGAGATCAGGGGGTTACAGATAAGATAAAAAATACTCACAGAAAAATTGGATTGCTGGCGTCAGCAAACGACCGCGGATCCGCCGCCAATTGCCTATTCGTGTCGCGGTTCTTCGGTGGAAGAGACGGTTCAGATTTCCAAAATCTTTCTGCTTTCTGTTGTGGTTCTCCTCTGTATGTTCAGATCTGCTGTTTGCTGTTTTGTTCACTGGATTTTTCCAGATCTGAATTTGTCCGTCTTTCTTTCCAGCACAATTCACACGAAAACCCTTCAAACAATAACAAGATGATATTTTTATATTTTTATATTTTTAAGTTTTAATGATTTTTAATTTTTAATTAACTCGAAATTACAAAAAGAAAATAACTACCGTTATCCCTGGCAACGGCGCCATTTGATTGGTGCGATGTTTTTGCGTATGCGTTTTGAAATCAAAGAATAAAATACCGCAATCAAGAACGGTGTCGCTTGGTAGCTAGCCGGTTGAGTACGGGTCGGTCCACAGGGAAAACGTGTATTTTCTAATAGTTCTAACGAGTCAATTCCCATTTGTGGTAGGTTTTGATTTTTTATAAAAACTGAGGTTGAAATTGATTTGGATTAAAACCTTGCTAGGGTTAGGATTAGATTAGTTTGGAAAGTCAATTATTCTCACCGCTTTCTTTGCCCTAATTAAGAACTTTTAGGTGTTAGGGTAATAGTTAACAAAAGGGATTAGCACGATCGAGAAGAAACTAGGTTTCTTCCCTTTGGTCCTTGTCCGTCCTTTCTTAACTCTTAGCCCTAACCTCTATGGAAATCACACACAACCGGTCTTAACTATGGAATCACCGCTATCTCGTGGGATAGGGTGCCGTAGTGAGCGGTGTGTGTATGTTTGCATAGAGTCCTACTTTAGAATATTGAACGGGAAAGAAAGGGGTGAGAGATTTTCATCTCTCAAACCATCCCCAAACCTAACCCTAACAAGTGATGAACTACTCACTCATTAGGGAATTAATAAAGGAATTCATTTTTATGGTTTTTAATTAATAGCCTAATTAACTTGTAGAAAATAACTACGGCAGATAAAAATTGCAGAGAAATAAAATTGCTAGATAAGAAAATTATGATAAAAAAAACTTACTTTTTTTATTGATGCACTCTTTGACGATTACAATTGGAATGAAAATTTAAACTAGAGAAATAAAAAGTCGCATACCCTAAAAACAGCTGTAGGATTTCTATTTATAGATAATAGAAACCCTAGGGTTTACATCTGATCCATATCTAGAATTACAAAAATACCCTAAGAAAACCGGGTCAATGCACCGACTCCACCGACACGCACCGACACACGCCGACACGTGCACAGCACGGCCGCGGATCCGTGGCCATATGCCTTGTTTGGCCGCCGATCCACGGCCATTTGATGGGCTTGCTGGCTCATTTCTTCAGGGCTTCTTTCTGTTGCTTTTTCCTTCTATTTTATTCACTTGGTTCTTCAGAATGTCTACTAGTTTCTTTCAGATTTCCACAGTGTAGAATGTTGTGGACTTTTCCCGTTCGCTTCGTGTTGAAGTCTTGAATCATATGCTGCCTTTGTACTTTGTAAAATCGAATTGTTCATTGATCTTCATTTGTTCCTTAACTGTAGGCAGCATCATAAAAATTCTTCTATTTGTTGGTCGTAGTCTCACTTTTGTCGTATTTTTTCATCATTTTCACTGTATTGTTCAGAGAACCTGTAACCTGCAACTATTTAACAGACATGGATCAAAAGCACCTATTTATTTGCAATATGATTAAGAATGGGAAATATTATAATGCAAAATTCTGATATGAACAGGTGTCAACGGGTTAACGCTTCTAGGAAAACGAGTTTTATTTTAATTAGGTCCGTGCGAAAGCATAGGGACCCTCTCTCAGAGTACCGACACTGGCCTGGCCGACCGGTTAGCGATCTTGTAGATTGCAATTAATCCTGGCTAATTTTCTTTTTAAGGTTTGAAGGAAAATTTGATAAAAAGCAATCGGAGACATCGATTAGACAAGATTAATAACCAATCTAATCATGTAAGAGCAATCACTGAGTGTCTTCTCTTCTCTCTCCTAATGGTAGATACCTATGACGGGACTTAAGCTTTTATTAGACAAGAATAAACACATGGGACCGAATTACAAAGATTGGCTGAGGAACGTAAATATTGCCCTGACCTATGATAAGGTCGGATACGTCCTGACTACTCCAGCCTCTCCTAGCCCAGGCCGTGATTCTTCAGTTGCGGATAAAGAAATCCGCAAGACAAGGGATATAGACTGTGCAACAGCTAAGTGCCTCGCGCTTTCTTCTATGAATAATGAACATCAGAAGAAGCACGAGAAGATGGATGTACAATCCATCATTCTCCATACAAAGGAGTTGTATGGAGAGCAATCTCGTACTCTCCGATACGAAGCATCTCGAAAGTTGTTTCAGATGCGGATGGCTGCTGGCACGACTGTAGGTGACCATGTATTGATGATGATTGGACTTATCGAAACTAGAAGACCTGGGTTGGACCATGGAGAACGAACAGTATATTGATATTGTTCTACAGTCCCTTCCCCCTGCCTTTGCTCAGTTCATTGTAAACTCAACATGCACAACATGGAGAAGTCATTACCTGAACTCCTCAATATGTTGAGGAGTGTAGAGAGCATGCTAAGGGTAGCAAAAACTCCTGCTCTAATTGCTGGGCCATCTTACTCTTCCATCCCGAAAGCCAAGGCCAAGGGAAAAAAGAAGAAGAATCCCATCAAGCCGAGAGGAGGAGTGAAAAAGGAACCAGGAAAGGACAGGATAGGGGCTGTTGTGACAGGACAAAGGGAATGCTTCCACTGCCACCAGAATGGGCACTGGAAGAGAAACTGCATTTGATACCTGGCCGGCCTCAAGAAGAAAAAGCATGGTGATGCTTCCACTTCAAGTGTGTTTGTAATAGAAAACTGTTTTTCAATTAACTCCCCTTCCTGGGTATTAGATACCGGGTCAGGATCTTGCATCTGCAATTGTGTGCAGGGGCTGAGAAATAGCAGGTTTTTGAAGAAAGGTGATCACACACTCCGGGTTGGGAATGGTTCCTCTGTACATGCTACAGCAGTGGGAGAGTATCACCTTGGATTGCCGTCGGGTTGTATATTGGTTTTGAACCCATGTTATTTTGTATCTTCGATATTATGTAATATTATATCTTTATCGTTGTTGGACAATGCCGGATATAATTTTGTATTACAATCTAATGTTATGAACATTAACCTTAATCAAGAGTAGATTGGTTCTGGTACATTAAATAACGGGATATACGTCCTAAACCAGCACACAGTTTTCAATATACAACACACAGACAAAAGGAAGATTTCAGACATAAATGAAGCTTTCATTTGGCATTGTAGACTTGGTCATATTAATGAAACAAGACTAACCAAGCTACATAAAAATAGATATTTAAATTCCTTTGAATTAAATCTTATGCGACTTGCCAGTCTTGTATCAAAGGTAAAATGACCAAAACTCTGTTTAGTGGACACGGAGAGAGAGCTACTGAACTCTTAGGCCTCATACATAGTGATCTATGTGGACCGATGTCTACACATGCGAGAGGTGGTTTTTCCTACTTCATAACTTTTACTGATGATTTCTCGAGATTCGGACACGTGTTCTTGTTGAAACATAAGTCTGAAGCCTTCGAAAAGTTCAAGGAGTATAAATCCGAAGTAGAAAAACAAACAGGCATGAGTATCAAGAAACTTCAATCGGATCGAGGAGAGTATCTAATCTCAGAGTTTCTAGATTTCCTAAAAGAGAATGGGATTCTCTCTTAGCTCACTGCTCCGTACACACCACAACACAACAGTGTGTCGGAAAGGAGGAATCATACCCTATTAGATATGGTACGATCTATGATGAGTGATGTTGAGTTACCAATATCATTCTGGGGGCACGCATTTGAGACTGCGATTTATCTATTGAATAGGGTTCCGACTAAAACCGTGTCTACCACTCCATATGAGATATGGTATGGGAAGAGACCATCTCTTAAAATAGTTAGGATATGGGGTTGTCCGGCTTATGTGAAAAAGCAGAATCTGGACAAACTCAAGACACGATCGGTTTTGTGTAGATTTGTGGGATATCCAAAACACTCGTATGGATATCTTTTCTACCACAATGAGGAACAAAGGGTGTTTGTTTCTCAGTATACCACATTTTTAGAAAATGAATTTTTTACAATTGATAATGTTGGCAATGCGGTAGAACTGGAAGAAATTCCAGATACAAAAACAATTACCGATGATTTGGTTGAACCTGAGGTTTCAATAGAACCTGACGAACCTCAGCCACTCCGTAGATCTAGTAGGACTTCTCGCCCACCTGATAGATACTACGGTTTTCTAATTGATGGTGATAGAGAAGATTGCATCATGGATGATGATGATCCTACTAGTTTTCAGTAAGCTATCATGAGTGGTGACTCAGTGAAGTGGCTGGATGCCATGAGATCTGAAATGGAATCCATGAACACCAACAAAGTATGGACTTTGGAGGTTGCAACTTCTGGAGTAAAACCCATAGGGTGCAAATGGATCTTTAAGAGAAAGATCGGTGTGGATGGTCAGGTGGAGACCTATAAAGCTAGACTTGTTGCAAAAGGATTTCGTCAACGACCAGGCTTGGACTATGATGAAACCTTTTCACCAGTCACGATGCTCAAATCCTTTCGGATCCTGCTTGCTATAGCTACACACTATGACTATGAGATCTGGCAGATGGATGTTAAAACGGCATTTCTAAATGGTGATTTAGAAGAATGCATTTTTATGGATCATCCAGAAGGCTTCATTGATAGTGGGAGCAGCGGAAAAGCATGCAGGTTGCTTAAATACATCTATGGATTAAAGCAGGCATCACGGAGTTGGAACATCTGCTTTGATGATACAATCAAAGAGTTTGGTTTTATAAAAAATGTAGATGAACCATGTATTTATAAAAGGATTGTAGAGAGTACTGTTACATTCCTCGTATTGTACGTGGACGACATTCTCTTGATAGGAAATGATGTTCCTATGCTACAATCGGTCAAACTATTCTTATCGCAGAAATTCTCTATGAAAGACCTGGGTGATACTTCGTACATTCTAGGGATTAAGATCTATAGAGATAGATCTAAGAAATTATTAGGATTGTCCCAATCGAGATACATTGACACCATACTCAAGATGTTTAGTATGGAAGATTCCAAGCGAGGTAATTTACCCGCTTGTCACGGGATCACCCTCTCTAAAGAGATGTCTCCAAAGACTGATGAAGAGAGGGCTCGCATGAGCATTATACCCTACGCTTCGGCGGTAGGATCTATAATGTATGCGATATTGTGTACTCGCCCAGATGTAGCTTATGCACTGAGGGCAGTAAACAGGTATCAATCCAACCCAGGGGAGAAACACTGGACTGCTGTGAAGAACATTATGAAGTACTTGAGAAGAACTAAAGAAATGTTCTTGGTGTATGGTAACGGAGATCTCCAAATGGAGGGCTTTACCGACTCCAGCTTCCAGAGCGACAAGGATGATAGTAAATCCATCTCAGGATTTGTATTTACCCGAAAAGGAGGGGCGGTATGTTGGAAGAGTTCCAAGCAAGATACCGTCACTGACTCCACGATGGAAGCTGAGTATATTGCTGCTAATGATACCGCAAAAGAGGAATTCTGGACGAGGAAGTTCATTTATGAACTTCAGGTGGTTCCATCCATTGCTATTCCAATACCTCTGTATTGCGATAACAATGGAGCCATGGCTTTGGCAAAGGAACCGAGGTCCCATCAGAAATCTATACATATCTTGAGGCGGTATCACCTCATCAGGAAGATAGTGGATTGCCAGAAAATCGAGGTACGGAGAGTAGACACGAAAGACAACACAGCAGATCCAGTCACCAAGGCCATCCCTCAAGTCCAGTTTGAGAACCTGTTCGAGCTGTTGGGCATGCGGTACGCCAACAACTTGTTCAAGTGTATACAGTGGGTACTTATTGCACCAACTACAGGCCTTAGTACAAGTGGAAGATTGTTAGATATGTATGCCCTAGAGGCCTGTATTGTATAGGATGCTGGGCATGTATATGTACAGAAACAATCTTTGCTCGAAATGATAGTATGCTATCTGGTTTATCTTCATCTTAACGTGTGATGTGTTTATTAGGTTTACCTAGCACCTCATGAAGGGTTTGGAAGCATCACATGTGCCAAAATCAAATTTTTAAGGTGCTAAGTGAACATACAAAGAATCATAACTAGAAATTTAGTGTTTCATTACATTGATATCATCACAAGTAGAAAAAGCTAGGGTTTTGAGAGTACAACCTTTGTAGCTCCCTAAGCTAGACTCCTTGGCTACCTGAGGGTTGGAAAAGGGTTAGCTTGAGATCCTCTAGGTCCACGATGATCCACCCGAAGCTCCTTTGCCCAAAGCTCCTTGCTTTACTTGATATGTGAATGAAGTAGAGCAAACACCCTACACAAATGGACTAGATGTGTGTAGTATGATGATGTGGTTTGTATTCTATAATCAAAACTCTTTCTTTTTATCAACCTCACTCAAAGAAATTATCAAGAGAGGAAGAAGAAGATGGTGGCTAAGCTTTCTCACAAAAGAAAATGTTATGAGAGTGAATTATTGAAATGAGAAAAGAATAATCTATATTAATCCTTCTCACTTCAACCATGGTTAGAACTATCTAGATGTTTATCAAATGAGTTAAAAGGCAAGAGGATAATTAACTCAAGCTTAAAAAGTGGTTGAAGCATGGTCAAAGATGATAAGAATTAAACTTGTGTGAATTATCCTTTCCCTTTTTCAAAATGATAAATAAATAGATAATTCTACAATATAAGTCTTGCATTGCCACCAAATATGTATCAACAACCAGGATACAAAGTATGTATGTATGTATCCATGCACATCATCATGTGCATACATGCATGCATACAAAAATAGAAAAAGAGTTTGATTAAAGAAGTAATCTAAAAGTCATTTGTTAAATCAACACTTGATTTTGCAAACCGGTCATATCACATACGAACCGACCAATAGAAAATGCCCGATTAATATACGGTATCTCATATCCGTATTTAATCGGGTCCCCGCGCATATCTCATATGCACACCATATCTTTTCGCCTGAGCCAGGAAACTTTATTGTGGGACTCTAAGACTCGTCAATACGCCGGCAGTAGGTAATGATCATATCAAATACCTATAAGCCGCAAGCGGTCAGCTAAACGTAACGGCCACACGGGTATTGAGCGATCAGAAGAAAACAAGCAAACCTGTCACAACTCCCGTCGAGCCAACCGGCAACACTACCGTACAGTCCGGTCTCTTCGTCAGATATGCTGCATATCGAGTCTAGGGATGGTAACGTCGACCCCTATAACTCAATAAGTCATGTGGATGAATGGTCTATAACAGATCAAGAAACTACTGATAACACTTATCAGTAAATCTCAACAGCCCTGGCCAGGGACTTACTGATATAGCCAATCGAGCACAGCACAACATCAACTCCCATTACCGGGAGAGACGAAACCCCTCCTATCGCTCATCGCCTTCGTGTGTCTCGGGACTGTACCCAACGGCCACCTATTTGCACGACTCAGTAGAGCCGTGGTAGGGTGGTAATCAAAGTACAGTGGGAGAACACACAAGACTCTATGACGATCTCAGGTCTACAGACTAACCTGCTCCAGTGTCTCCTGAGAACTCCAATCCGACGATAGATATAATTCCATATAGGTGTTTTCGGTGAGTCCGTCCAGTGTACCCAGTCACCACTAAGCACCCGTATACGATCTCGATGTCAAACATCGATGAATGTGGGAACATCCATCGCCCATCGTATGGGTCTAGTATCATATACGCTAGTTTACTCTGGTATATCGATGCCTCGTCTCGATACACCTACGACTAGGGACATTCCAGGATATGCTAATAAACTACAAATGTCCCACTAGTATGATCTCTATCATAATCACAATAGTCAAGCCTATATCCTCAGAGCTTTATCAACATGTGTGAATGAATAAAAGCATGATCAAATCAACATGTCAGATAAAGAAGAACCAAATAGCATACTATCATGTCGAGAAAGAATGTACACTGAATATATATATATATATACATGTATAAATACATCCAGTATCATATAATGGCCTCTAGAGCATACATATATCCAACAATCTCCCACTTGCACTAAGGCCAGTTCTTGGCGTATCTCATACCGAACATCTCAAAAAGTCGCTCATGCTGCGGCTGAGGGAGGACCTTGGTGAATGGATCCGCGGTGTTATTCTTTGTGTCTACTCTCCTAATCTCGATCTCGCGGCGATCTACAATCTCTCGGATCAAATGAAAACGCCTCAGGATATGTCTGGACCGCTGATGGGACCTGGGCTCCTTGGCTAACGCCATAGCCCCATTATTATCACAATACAATGGTATTGGATCAATAATGGTTGGAACTACTCCTAGCTCCGAGACGAGCTTCTTCATCCAGAGGCTTCCTTGGTGGCATCATTCGCAGCAATGTACTCAGCCTCCACCGTAGAGTCTGCAACGGTATCCTGTTTGGAACTCTTCCAACTTACCGCCCCTCCATTGAGGGTAAATACAAACCCGGAGATAGATTTGCTTTCGTCCTTATCGCTCTGGAAGCTCGAATCGGTAAAGGCCTCCATTTGGAGATCTCTATTACCATACAACAAGAACAATTCTTTAGTCCTTCGTAAGTACTTAAGAATGTTCTTTACAGCTATCCAGTGATTCTCCCCTGGGTTGGATTGATACCTGCTTACAACACTAAGTGCATAAGCTACATCTGGGCGTGTACATAACATCGCATACATTATAGATCCTACCGCCGAAGCATAGGGTATAATGCTCATGCGAGCTCTCTCTTCATCGGTCTTTGGGCAAGAGTCCTTGAAGAGAGTGACCCCATGGAAAGCGGGTAAGGCACCCCGCTTGGCGTCATCCATACTAAACCTTTTTAGGATGGTGTTGATGTACCTGGTTTGGGACAATCCCAATAACCTCTTGGATATATCCCTATAGATCCTAATGCCCAGAATGTATGTGGCATCACCCAGGTCCTTCATGGAGAACCTTAGTGATAAGAAAGATTTGACCGACTGTAGCATAGGAATATCATTTCCTATCAGAAGAATGTCGTCCACGTACAATACGAGGAATATGACAGCTCTCCCTACAGCCTTCTTATAAACACAAGGTTCATCTGGATTTTTGATGAAATCAAACTCTTTAATAACATCATCTAAACAGATGTTCCAACTCCATGATGCCTGCTTTAACCCATATATGGATTTAAGCAATTTACATGCTTTCCCGCTGCTCCCACTGTCAATGAAGCCCTCTGGCTGATCCATATAAACGTATTCTTACAAATTTCAATTTAGAAATGCCGTTTTAACGTCCATCTGCCACATTTCATAGTCGTAGTGAGCAGCAATAGCAAGTAGGATCCGAATGGATTTAAGCATGGCTACGGGAGAAAAAGTCTCGTTATAGTCCAAATCTGGTCTTTGAAGAAAACCCTTCGCCACAAGTCTTGCCTTATAGGTCTCCACCTGCCCATCAACACCAATCTTTCTTTTAAAGATCTATTTGCACCCCACAGGTTTTACCCCAGAGGGTACAACGTCCAAAGTCCATACTTTGTTGGTGTACATAGACTCCATTTTGGATCTCATGGCATCCAGCCACTTCACAGAGTCTCCACTCGTGATAGCTTGCTGAAAGCTGGTAGGATCATCATCCTCCATGATGCAGTCTTCTCCGTCGCCATCAATGAGGAAAACGTAGTACCTCTCCGGTGGGCGAGAAGTCCTACCAGACCTACGGAGTGGCTGAGGCTCCTCAGTTTCTATTGCAACAGCCTGTTCAACCAACTCGTCATTTGTATTTTGTGTCTCTAGAACCTCTTCTAGATCTACAACATTGCCATCAGTCTCATTTATGAAAAACTCTTTTTCCAAGAATGTGGCATGCTGAGAAATAAACACCTTTTGTTCCTCCTTGTGTTAGAAAAGATATCCATAAGAATTCCTTGGATATCCCACAAAGTTACACATGACCGACCGTGTCTCGAGTTTGTCCGGATTTTGCTTTTTAACATAGGCCGGGCAACCCCAAATCTTAATTCTCTTAAAAGATGGTCTCTTCCCATGCCATATCTCATATATCGTGGTAGACACGGTTTTGGTTAGGACCCTGTTCAGTAGAAATGCTGCAGTCACCAATGCATGCCCCCAAAATGAGACGGGTAACTCAGCATCACTCATCATGGAACGGACCATATCTAATAGGGTCCGATTCCGTCGTTCTGACACACCGTTGTGCTGTGGTGTGTAAGGAGGAGTGAGCTGAGAGAGAATCCCATTCTCTTTTAGGAAGTTTGCAAATTCTGTACTGAGATACTCTCCACCTCGATCTGATCGAAGCATCTTGATACTCAAGCCGGTTTGTTTTTCTACTTCTTGTTTATATTCAGTGAATTTCTTGAAAGCTTCGGATTTGTGCTTTAATAAAAATACATGGCCGAATCTTGAGAAATCGTCAGTGAAAGTAATGAAGTATAAAAAACCGCCTCTAGCCTGTGTAGACATTGGCCCACATACATCACTATGTATGAGGCCTAGGAACTCAGTAGCTCTTTCTCCGTGTCTGGTAAACGGAGTTTTGGTCATTTTACCCTTGATACAAGACTGGCAAGTCGCATAAGATTTATATTCAAAAGAGTTTAAATATCCATCTTTGTGTAACTTGTTTAGTCTTGTTTCGTTAATATGACCAAGTCTACAGTGCCAAAGAAAAGCTTCATTTATTTCTGAAAGTTTTCTTTTATTAGTGTGTTGTATGCTGAAAACTGTGTGTTGATTTAGGACGTATATCCCGTTATTAAGCGTACCATACCCAACCAACATTTAATTCGGGTAAATGTTCATAACATTGTTCTGCAATACAAAATTATATCCTTCATTGTCTAACAAAGAAACAGATATTATATTACAAAGCATACTTGGTACAAATAACATGGGTTCAAAACGAATATACACCCAGATGGCAACCCCAAATGATACTCTCCCACTGCGACTGTATGTACATTGGAACCATTTCCAACGCGGAGAGTATGGTCACCTGTCTTCAAAACCTTGCTATTTCTCAGCCCCTGCATAGAATTGCAAATGTGAGAACCTGAACCGGTATCTAATACCCAGGAAGCAGAGTTTATTAAAAAACAGTTTTCTGTCACAAACACACCTGAAGCGGAAGCATCCCCATGCTTCTCCTTGAGATTTAAGTACTCCATACAGTTGCGCTTCCAATGTCCTGTTTTGTGGCAATGAAAACATTCCCCTTTCCCCGATTCTCCAGCTTTGGACTTGTCCTTCCCCTTAACCTTTTTAACTCCACCCCTAGGCTTGGTGGGCTTCTTCTTGAGCTTTCCCTTGGCCTTAGCCTTTGGGCGAGAAGAAGAAGATTGCCCAACACTCAAAATAGGAGTTTTCACTTGTTTCAGTGTACTCTCTGCACTCCTTAACATATTAAGGTGTTCAGGTAGTTCCTTCTCCATGTTGTGCATGTTGAAGTTAACTATGAATTGAGCAAAGGTGGAGGGGAGGGACTGCAGAATAATATCCGTATATTGTTCATTGTCCATCGTCCATCCAAGGTCCTCAAGCTCTTCTATGAGAGCTATCATCTTCAGAACATGGTCTCCTACTGGTGTGCCAGGGGCCATTTGCATCTGAAACAATTTCTTTGATACTTCGTATCGTAATACGCGGGATTGCTCTCTATACAACTCCTTTGTATGGAGGAATATGGCATGAATGTTCATATTCTCGTGCTGATTTTGATGTGTGTTATCCATCGATGCAAGCGCGAGGCATTTGGCCGTGGCACAGTCAGCGTCCCATGTCTTGCGGACTTCAATATCCGCACCTGAGGATTTTGGACTTGGGACGGGTGGGGCTGGAGCCGTGAGGACATATGATAGTTTATCATAAGTCAAGGAAATGTTCAGATTCCTCAGCCAGTCTTTATAATTGGTCCCATTCAGTTTATTTTTATCTAGTAGAAGCTTGAGTCCTGTCATGGTTATCTGCCATTAAGAGAGAGAAAAGAATACACTCAGTGAAAGCTCTTGCAAAGATCAGATTGGTTATTATCTTGTCTAATCGATGTCTCCCACTGCTTTAATCAAGTTTTTCTTTCAAACCTTAAAAAGAAAACTAGCCAGGATTAATTACAGTCTACAACTTCGCTAACCGTTCAGCCAGGCCAGTGTCGGTACTTGAGGGAGGTTCCCCGTGCTTTCGCATGGACCTAATTAAAGTAAACCTCGTTTTCCCAGAGGCGTAGCCCCGTTAACACCTTTCTAGACACCTAATGAGTTAGCTAATTGTAAACTGTAAAACTCTCCTGGGAGCAACGATTGCCCACAGTGGGATCGGGATCCAACCATCATATGGAAGGTATGCAATCTCATTGCAAATTTCAACTATTGAAATTCCCGATGTGGTTTTTACCCCTAGCACTCATGACCTTGGCTATGGTCAACAAATCACAAGCACTAGTCAAGTTCAACCCGTCATTTCTTGATTAATCAGACCCGTTCACATGACCCTTGGCTAAGGTCAACAAAGTCACATGCCCGTCCTAATTAATCTGCATCATATGCATTGTAGGAAGACATCACTTAGCTACCGTACACTACGCCTTGGCTAAGGTCAACAAATGTAGCACGAATACTAAGTACTCTACTTCCTAAAATGACGGAGGGTTGCGGATGATTTTTAAGAAAATCTTTAACGCTTTGAACTTGATATCGTCGTAGAATCAAATGGTTTTCAAAAGGAGTAGCTTGAGCTCCGCAGTTTTGAAATATAGCTTTTTCATAAAGAGCCGAGTGGTTTTCAAATCCGATTCTACAACATCTTTTTAGGTTTATTTTCTTTAAATTAATCATATTAATGTAGTCCCATAATTTAAGTCCTTAAGCCAATCACAGAAAAGAAACGAAAATACAACGTACGCTTATGCCATCCGCATTCGCCGCAATGTTCCGTTATGCACCGTTAGGTTACTTAACTAATGGCATACCGGGACGGGAATAGTGCGGGTGTAAAACATAAGCAACGTTTACTATATATCATATATATAATATATCATTCGTCTCAGATATCACATCAAAGAATACAGGCAGTAGAAACACACAAATGATAATATAGGATATACTAGGACGTCCGTATTTAGTATTTAGCCAATCAATAGAAAATACGGATTCCACAGTCGCGATGAATAGCCAAGCCAACACCCCTAGACCCCTACGAGAGTGGCAAGCGACCCTACCAATTCTGGAGTTTAGGAGACCCGGTCTCGACTCCTCGAGATGGCCTCCCACTGAACCCCAGAACCCGGTCACTTGTGCTCCCCTCCTTGGGTCCATCCTAATGCGGAAAAGTAAATAATATACAACACTTGTGACATCAACCTCAACCCGGAAGTGCCCCAAATAAAAGAATATTACATTACATTTTAATTTTACATGAATGAAAAGAAAACTCTCATTTCACATAAAAAAAAACCCGGTTATTCAATCGCGACAATCCTGCACATCATATCTCAGCAACACATAATATCATATATCATCAACGTAAGTAAGTATGCGTACCCCGATTGTCGTTGATGTATTGCAACGAAACCGGCGATAAGCGACATACTACACTTACGGTCACAGAAAAGAAAGTATAAAACTACAACATTTGGAATCCACATTTTCTTTAGACATCGTAAATCTGAAATATCACATACTTCGCATTTCATGCCTAACTATATGAATTCCACATATTGTATCACATTCCAGATAAATAGACAGTATTAAAGTTTTCGATCGAATGATCAAATACCAAAAATTTCCGAAATAGCTCAACACTTGAGCGGAGTTCAAAAATCCCGGAACATGTCACAGTAGCAGTGGTCCAGCCGTAGAAGGGTCAAGCCAACGCCCCATATGTGGCACGCCGTACTGCCCCAAAGCCTAAGGTTTAGAGGCAGTTCATACGGTCACATAATCGAGTTAAGTTTTGTGTTCTTCTAGAGGGTCCACCACATAACTTGCACATATTTCCGAAAGATTTAAACCCGAGAAAAAATCAACACTTGAAAGTTTTTCGTGCCGGGAAAAAGTGAGTTAATGATATTCGTTCGAACATTTTAATACTTTCTAAATTACCCGGAAAAACACGAAATTAAATTTTCCGATCGAATCAACGAATCCAAAATAATCCCAGAACATACAACACTAGAATCAGATTAAAAATACCCAAAAATATGTACAAGCAGGTGAGAAGATTACTGTACAAATACGATGCAATAACACTTCAGTACGGCCGCGGATCCGCGACATAAGCAAGGTCTGGCCGTGGTTCCACGGCGTAATGTACGGTTTATGGCTTCGTATTTTACAGTATTTCTTATATTTGCCTGCTGAATTTTTTAAGGATTTTTAATGCTGAAAATTACACAGTTTCAAAAAATGTACAGAGAGGGGTTAAAAAAGCGTATTTCGGGTTCGATCGGAGTTTTAACTTCGTCAAAGCGTCGCCTAAAACTCTAGTTTGGCTCTGATACCAATGTTTGGTTTACCTAGCACCTCATGAAGGGTTTGGAAGCATCACATGTGCCAAAATCAAATTTTTAAGGTGCTAAGTGAACATACAAAGAATCATAATTAGAAATTTAGGGTTTCATTACATTGATATCATCACAAGTAGAAAAAACTAGGGTTTTGAGATTACAACCTTTGTAGCTCCCTACGCTAGACTCCTTGGCTACTTGAGGGTTGGAAAAGGGTTAGCTTGAGATCCTCTAGGTCCACGATGATCCACCCGAAGCTCCTTTGCCCAAAGCTCCTTACTTTACTTGATATGTGAATGAAGTAGAGCAAACACCCTACACAAATGGGCTAGATGTGTGTAGTATGATGATGTGGTTTGTATTCTATAATCAAAACTCTTTCTTTTTATCAACCTCACTCAAAGAAATTATCAAGAGAGGAAGAAGAAGATGGTGGCTAAGCTTTCTCACAAAAGGAAATATTATGAGAGTGAATTATTGAATTGAGAAAAGAATAATCTATATTAATCCTTCTCACTTCAACCATGGTTAGAACTATCTAGATGTTTATCAAATGAGTTAAAAGGCAAGAGGATAATTAACTCAAGGTTAAAAAGTGGTTGAAGCATGGTCAAAGATGATAAGCATTAACCTTGTGTGAATTATCCTTTCCCTTTTTCAAAATGATAAATAAATAGATAATTCTACAATATAAGTCTTGCATTGCCACCAAATATGTATCAACAACCATGATACAAAGTATGTATGTATGTATGTATCCATTCACATCATCATGTGCATACATGCATGCATACAAAAATAGAAAAAGAGTTTGATGAAAGAATTAATCTAAAAGTCATTTGTTAAATCAACACTTGATTTTGCAAACCGGTCATATCACATACGAACCGACCAATAGAAAATGCCCAATTAATATACGGTATCACATATCCGTATTTAATTGGGTCCCCGCGCATATCTCATATGCACACCACATCTTTTCGCCTGAGCCAGGAAACTTCATTGTGGGACTCTAAGACTCGTCAATACGCCGGCAGTAGGTAATGATCATATCAAATACCTACAAGCCGCAAGCGGTCAGCTAAACATAATGGCCACCCGGGTATTGAGCGATCAGAAGAAAACAAGCGAACCTGTCACAACTCCCGTCGAGCCAACCGGCAACACTACCGTACAGTCCGGTCTCTTCGTCAGATATGCTGCATATCGAGTCTAGGGATGGTAACGTCGACCCCAATAACTCAATAAGTCGTGTGGATGAATGGTCTATAACAGATCGAGAAACTACTGATAACACTTATCAGTAAATCTCAACAGCCCTGTCCAGGGACTTACTGATATAGCCAATCGAGCACAGCACAGCATTAACTCCCAATACCGAGAGAGACGAAACCCCTCCTATCGCTCATCGCCTTCGTGTGTCTCGGGACTGTACCCAACGGCCACCTGTTTGCATGACTCAGTAGAGCCGTGGTAGGGTGGTAATCAAAGTACAGTGGGAGAATACACAAGACTCTATGACGATCTCGGGTCTACAGAGTAACCTGCACCAGTGTCACCTGAGAACTGCTATCCGACGATAGATATAATTCCATATAGGAGTTCTCGGTGAGTCCGTCCAGTGTACCCAGTCACCACTGAGCACCCGTATACGATCTCGATGTCAAACATCGATGAATGTGGGAACATCCATCGCCCATCGTATGGGTCTAGTATCATATACGCTAGTCTACTCTGGTATATCGATGCCCCCTCTCGATACACCTACGACTAGGGACATTCCAGGATTTGCTTATAAACTACAGATGTCCTACTAGTATGATCTCTATCATGATCACAGTAGTCAAGCCTATATCCTCAGGGCTTTATCAACATGTGTGAATGAATAAAAGCATGATCAAATCAACATGTCAGATAAAGAAGAACCAAATAGCATACTATCATGTCGAGCAAGAATGTACACTGAATATATATATATATATATATATATATATATATACATGTATAAATACATCCATTATCATATAATGACCTCTAGGGCATACATATATCTAACAATGTTGTATTTCATATCTTTATATTCATGTTGATGAAGCCCTTAGGATTATGCTTGACTACCAGGATTATGATGTAGATCATACTAGTGGGGCATAGGCAGTCTATAAGCATATCCTTTAATAGTTCCTACTCGAGGGTATATCGAGACAGGGCATCGATATTACCAGAGTAGACTAGTGTGTACGTTTCTTGACCCTTAGGACGATGGTTGATCCCACAACCATTGGTGTTTGACATCAAAGATTGTACACAGGTGCTCATTGTAGAATGGGTACACCGAACAAGACTCGCCGAGTACTCCTAGATAATATATATACCTATTGTCTGACAGCAGTTCTCTGGTGACACTTGTACAGGTTAGTCTGTAGACCCGAGATCGTCATAGTGTCTTGTGTGATTCCCACTTTGCTTTGATTTCCTCCCTACTACGACTCTACTGAGTCGTGCAAACAGGTGGATTTTGGGTACAGTCCCGAATCACATGGAGGCAGTGAGCGATAGGAGGGGTTTCTTCTCTCCCGGTATAGGGAGTTGATGTCGCACTATACTTGATCGGCCATAACATCAAATCCCTGGCTAGGGTTCTCGAGATTTACTGATAAGAGTTATCAAAAGTTTCTCGAACCGCTATGGGACGTAAATCAGCATGACTTATAAAGTTACCAGGGTCTGACATTTACCACCCCTAGACTTCATATGCGACGTATCAGACGAAGATACCAAACTGTACGGTAAGTGTTGCTTAGAGGCAAGTTAGGGTTGTGATGAGTTCGCTCATCGGCCACCTTTTCGTCATGTACCTAGGTAACCGTTAAGCACAGCTAGTGCCGCTGACGTGCTTGTGGTTAAACCTACTGCCAGTGTACTGTCGAGTCTTTAAAGTTCCACATAGAGGGTTCCCTGGTTCAGGAAAAGATGTAGATGCCGTAAGTTGTTACGGCAGGGTTTCGATCATGTTCGTGTAATTGTTACAGGAATAATGATCGGAAGGATAATACCGGTAGACTTTGGTTTATGCCGGATACCGATATTATATTATTGGATTATTTGTATTCGTATTTTTTGGAATTCGGATACGAGTATACTTATACGGTATACGGTGGAGGGGTATTCTTGTAATTGTTACAACAATACCTTCTAGAAGTATACACCTCATAATTGGATATTTATTTTGTGTAGATAAATAAATGAGGTGGAATTTGGAGAAAGTCTAAGTATGGATGAATGAATGGATTGTTTCATTTTTTATTCATTTGGAGTTACTATTGAAGCATGGTGCATTATTTTATTGCATGCTTCAATTATTTTCATTTGAGCCATTTCATTTTTTCTATGCTCGATTTTTTCATTCATCACTTTGACATTCTCTCTCCTCATTATCTTCTTCTTCCTCCTCTTTGCTTTAACCTTCACATGTGTTGTGAATCAAAGCTTAGAGAAAAAAGATAATCCAATACTTGATCTGTACATCATCTAAGTGATCACTTTTAGCAATCTTGATCTCTTAGTTAAACTCTTGTGAAGAGTTTATAGCTTGTTCGATAGCTCTCGGGTGGATCGTCTTGGATCTTGAGGTGGCTGGAGATCGAGCTCTTTGCGACCATAAGGAGCCTAGGAGTCACATCCAAAAAAAGACCCGAAGGACAGGTTCCTAGGTATAACACTATCATAATAGGTTAGATCTCTAGATAGTTTTGCTAGTTAAGGTTTAAGCACAAGATCTTGGTTTATGTGAATGTTGCATGCAAGAAATTTTTGTTTATCGCTTCCGCCTCCTCACAAGTGTTGTGAGAGTGTGCAACATCCACTAACAGTAGTGATGCGTAAGATAACAATTTGGTTTTTATTTTTTTTAATCTTTAAAGTTGGGCCTACGGATATATCCGTAGGTCCTTATCTTGCGGCACTGTAGGGGCAACTGCATAAGTTAAATTTTAACAAAATTTTATTCATAAATGCCCCTACGGTGTAATCCGTAGGGGCATTAGTTGCCCCTATGACTTAATTCATATAGGTATTCGTTAATTTCCCCTACGGATTTTATTATTCATAGGGGCAATCCATCTTTGTACTAGTGTAATAGTTTAAACATGAATAGTTTTTGGTGTCACATACTTTGTCTTGTTTACTTAGCGACACCAAACTGATATACACTTGTTCATTAGCTTGCATATGATATAAAAGGTGTATATCGAGTAATATATCAATATATCATGATTTGCATATGTTATATACTTCGATATTGATATATTATTCTCATTTATTGTTTTGATATTCAAAATATGAATAGTTGTTTATGATGTCGTATTTTCATATTCATGCCAATTTTATTAGACATCATAAATAACTTATATATACACGCGTTCTTTATCTTGGTTTTTAATATATATATATATATATATATATATATATATATATCATGCTTTGCATTTGATTTTGTCCTGATATTGATATACCATTATTTTTTATATTTTTGCGACATCGAAACAATGAATGGTTTATATAGTGTCTCATTCATACTGGTTTATATTTTAGACATTGTATACATATACATGTGTTTATTAACTTACCTATTTCATAATACTGTATATGATGAGCTTGGTAGTTTTGAGATTGCATTTCAGGATATCTTACGGTATAAGTATAAAGCGGTGGATGGAAAAAATCGAGTATTAAACGACATATCTAATGGAGGTTGGAGGATACGGACTTGAAGCTTCTCAAAACTGCATATTCAAGCTACAGAAAGCTAAGAATCCAAGTCCAAGATTGAAGCATCAAGAGTTGAATTCCAAGTTCAGATTTGAAGATCAAAGATCGACTTCAAGACGCTTGAGAATGGAGTGTGACGAACATCGAAGATCTAGAGCTCAAGATCGAAGAGTCGAAGATTTAGGAATCGAAGAATTGCGATATCGACATAGGAATCTTTGTAAGTACTCTTTGGTTATGGGTAATATTAATTATAGCTCTTGAACACTCATACATGCATACATAAATGTTTTACGTTACACAAATATCGGGTTTTCAATTTCAAAGTTTTCTATTTCATTTTAAAACATATGTTTTGAGTTTTTATACTTCATAGGTCTGAACCATGTGCTTCAGATGTCTGGAAACGTATTGTGTTTTAATGGAAAACCCAAATGTCAGAAATATCAGTCTTTATGCATGTTGTTCTTCAGATGCCTGCATATGCTTCATCAGACGTCTGCTAACTCTCTGTGTTTTTATCTGCATTTTTTATAAGAGACGGATCTCTGATGATCAAGATGTCTGTTGATCAAATTGTCAGACGTCTGTTGATGTTTTTAGAAAATGGTTTTTTTGTTCTTTACATGTCTGCACTAAAGTCATCAGACGTCTGCCTTCTCTCTATTCCTTATTGGCATTTCTAACAGAGAAAATCCAGACGTCTGATTGTCAATGCACAGACGTTTGATGAAGTATTTTTGAAAAGGATTTTTTGTTCTTTAGACGTCTGAATATTTCTCATCAGATCTTCCGACTGTCTCTTCTTTCATTTGCATATCTTCAAAATAAGAGTCAGACGTCTGATGCTATTTTGGCAGACGTCTGTTGTTGAAAAGATTTAAAAAATGTTACCGTTTATAGCCGTTGGGATTTTAATAGTTGAACTTCAGACGTCTGCCGATTTCTTCTTTAGACGTCTGCCGTTGTTTTAATGTGTTGTCCCCACTAACAACGGCTAGTTTTTCATGGGGGCTATTTATATGATTTTCTTTGCAATTTTAAAACCCAATCACTTGATTATTTCATATTGTTATTTTCAAAAGTGATCTTGAGTAAAAAATCACATCTCTTATGAGAGTTAAATTGTGTTTCATTTGATTATCCAAATCATTCTCACTCACAAAAATAAAATAGCTTCTATTTGTATATTCATACGTCAAGAGTATTAGAGAGAGCTTTGAGAGAAACTCCTTTGAGTGTATTGTGCTTAAATTTTCCACTTCTTTCTTCGTGTGAGGACTCTTTAGTATAAAAGTGCTTTTGTAAGAGAGAAGAGCTTGTAGAGAGAAGTGTTTCTCGTGTATCGAGCAACGTGTAGTCTTTAAGGAGATGTGTTGTAAGGTTTGGCCTCCACCGGAAACAGAGTTTTTTTTTCTTGCGGGAAACATGTTTTTCTCTGAGAAGACGTGTTTAGTGGAACAAGCTCGACCGCTCAAAGAAAGCGGACTAGGAGATCTCCCAAACCACTATAAAATCCTCTTGTGTTTGAGTTTTCAATTTCTATTATCTCTAGTCTTTCCATTTACTTAGAAATTGCATGCTCGTGATCTATATACTCATTCCTCTTGCTTGTTATTTACTCTTGCTATATGTTCATATTTCACAATTGTAGTTTTTCCTAGAATCAAATCACTTTGATTTATCTTGTATCTAACCTTTACAATTGTTGTTTCGATTTTCAAGTATAGTATAATTTTTAATTTCTTCATATTGGTTGCATAGTCTTATTCACCCCTACTATAGAACAATTTTCAGTTGGTATCAGAGCTTGGTGCCCTTTTTTAGTAAGCTTAACATTCTAGAGTGATCTATGGCTTCTTTTTTTCATAGTCGTTCTTATCATGGTGAACCATCGATTAACAATCCTCCTTATTTTGATGGTGACAAGTTTTTTATTTGGAAGATTAAGATGTAATGTTTTATTGAATCTCTTGGTAGAAGTACATGAAAAACAGTTAATAATGAGTATTTTATTCTTTCTATTGCTAAATCTAAGTGAGGTACTCGTGAAAAGGATTTATTTGTTTTAAACATTAAAGCTCTAAAAATTTTACATTGTGTTTTAAATATTGATGTTCTTAACAATGTCCCTTCTTGCAAAACGACTCATGAATTATGGTGCTCATTAGAGAACTTGTGTAGAGAGCAATCCGTATGCAATTGTTCATATCAGAATATTGTATTTTATACCGCCCATTCTTACGCTCGTTTGGTTATAGGTAGGTGCTTTTAATCAGTGTTTGCTACATATTTACAGGATACTGGTTCTCAGCTCTAGACAGTGAAATTCATAGAAAAGTACGTCAAATTCCGGATTACTGCCAACAACAGATAAAACACGGGTCTCCGCTCTCTATCCGTATGTTGCCACACACCAGTTTAAGGGACAAAATGGCAAATCGATGTCATTTTCGTGCACAAAGCTCAATGTCAACACAAGATCCAACATATCTACGCGGAGCTCGAGGAAATCTTGGCAAAAGATGCACATCACATCACCTTTTGATCTACTAAAATTCTGGAAGAAATGGGAATAGTTTCTGAGAAAAAGTCATATACCACACTGAAGAGTACTAAAAACCAGGGAAAACCACCAAATTTCATGGCCTAACTCCTCTAAACGGCCGCGGTTCCGCGGCATAAGCGCGCTTAGGCCGCGGAACCGCGGTTATTTAGTCTCCTCTCGTTGTCGTTTTTCAGGGGCATATTGGTCTTTTCTTGTAGGGGCAGATTCTTGCCCTAGGTTTCCAGTTCCCCTCCTATAAATACCCCAGAACTGAGCCAAACCAAGGAGTTCATTCTTAAGCCTTTTTTTTATTAGTTTTTAGTCTTCTTCTTCTTCTTCTTCATCTTTCTTCCATGAAAATGTAGTGAGAGCATTGAGTGTATGTTAAATGAAGATGAGGGTTTTTGTATCATTCTTTTGTTTTAGCTTCCCCTTGAGATCCTTGCTTTCTCTTGATCTTTCAACCTCTTCATTGAGCTTGAAAGTTTAAGGGTTTGTTATTAATTTCAAGGGTTGTATCTTCTTATGGAATTAGTGCTTCATTTCACATAAGTTCTTTACCCTTTTCTTGATCTTGCAACCTCTTGATTGAGTTTGCAAGTTTAAGGGTTGGCTATTGATCCCATGCTTGTCTTGAGTTCTATGTTCTTGTAATTACTTTCTTGCTTATTTCTTTCTTGCTTTTTATTACTTGCTTTACATTCATGCTTTACTTTCTTACACTTAAATTCCATGCACTTACTTACTTGTAATCTTTTCTTTTCTTTTGCTCTTTTTTTTTGGTTCGTTTTTGTGAATGGTTGTAATTATCGTTGTTAAGAATAAATACGGTATTGTAAGTTAAGATTTCTTTGCTCATTTCCTTTTCCCGTTATTTTCCATTGAACTCCGCCCAAACATTACGCAAGCGCTCCGTTAGGCACCCTACCCTACCAAGGTAACGGTGATTCCTAACTGCGACCGGTTACGTTCGGTTTGGCCGGAGGTGAAAGCAAGAGACAAGAACGGAAGGACAAGGGTAAATAAGCCGGATTCCACGAATACCGTGCTTAAATCCCCTCATCCACGTTGTTGCCGATTGCTCTAGCTTCAATTGGTCAAAACTCGGCTCAAAGGTTTTGAGTACGGATTTCTTTAGCTTACAATTTCGTATCTTTTTCTTAACAACTTTATACTTGCATATAACACATAGGTTAGAATCGAACAAACATACACAAATTCTTTATTGCCTCGTCTAAGACAAGAACGGACATACAACCATCTCCCTGTGGATCGACCCGTACTCAACCGGCTAGCTGCGAAGCGACACCGTCCTGATCGCGGTTATAACTTTAGAATTTTGAACATCCGACACGCTTTTGGCGTGCGATCAAATGGGTGCCGTAAGGAGCGGATTGTGGTTCAATTAACGGGAGTTTATGGCTAAGAGCCAAGAACGGACGGACAAGCACCAAAAGGAAGACTTATGCGTTGGAAAGCCTAGCTTATACTCGCAAGTTCCTTCCTAGTCGTGCTAATCCCCGTTGTTGCTGATTACCGTAACACCGATATTAAGAGGGGCAACGAAAGATGTGGAGACTCCTAACTCAAACTAACCTAATCCTAACCCTAACAAGCTCGCTTTAAATATCAACTTAACACTTAGATAATCACAAACAAATCTGAACTCTCGGACTTAACTCGTTAAAGCACATAGAAAAAGACTCCCATCTCCCTGCGGACGACCCGTACTCAACCGGCTAGCTACAAGCGAAACCGTCTTGATTGCGGTAATTAACAAAAACTTGAACACGCAGAACTGCTAACAATCAAATGGCGCCGTTGCCGGGGAGACGGTAGCGTATTTTCTTTCTTGTTATTCGGGTTAATATTCTTTTTGTATATATTTATAAAAAAAAATTAAAAATATCTTTTTGTTATTTTTGATCATTTTTGTGGGCAAGAGTGCAGATTTTTGCGGATTTGCAAACTGCGATTGTGGAGAGCAAAGTGTACATTCAAGGTTAAGGTGATTACGAAGTACAGTGCCAAAGATTCGGGTAGTTTGACCCGCGCAAGCGAACTTTTTCAAGCTTACCGGATTTGATTCAACGGGGGTTTCCTAACCCAAAATCTTAACGGTACGTACTTTACTAACACCTTCTTCTCAAATCTGACGCATCCAATATACTATTCTTTGCAGGATTCTTTGCAAGTTCGCCAGCAAACGCTAAAAATTGACTAACCCATATTTGTTGCAGTGCCGTGCTTAAAATAAAAAACGATCGTTTGATTTTTTATAGAATTTTTATTGAATTGCGCATTGCATACATTAATACGGACTTAAGGGCAAGCGAACCCCATAACATACGGCAAAGGATTTCATCACCTTTTCTGTGGCCCATAAATCACGAACTTGAGCATAACGTTTACCCGCACAAACTTTAAAAGAAACTAGACTTTAAGCCTTAAGGACTTCGCGCTCACTAGGAGAAGTTAACTGTGTTTAGAATCTCGCTTAACGGTATATTGTTTACGGGGTGTCTAGGAAAGTGTTAACGGGGAAACCGCCAAAAGAGAAAGGGTTATTTAATTAAGGACCTTCGCGAAAGCGTCGGAAAACCTCCCCTTATCTCTGCACTTACCTGGCCTCGTGATCAGTGTATCTTGAGCGCATTTCTCAACATAGTTTTACTTCGACAATCAAGTTCTGGAGCAGGTCTAGTTGACCTAGGTGAACCCTAGAACGATTAGGTGTGTGGTATTTTTGTGTCGTGATTGTTTTTGGTTCAGATTCTTTTTGTGTGTATATTTCAATCTTTTGTTAATAGCTAACTAAAAAAATTATAAAAAAAAAATTAAATAAAATCACATTCTTTTTTCCCCTCTTTTTCTCTGCCTTTCTTTCTTTCTCTCTTCATATCATGGGTACCCCACCTCGCAAAACTCTTGCCGAACTTTGGTACCCACAACCAGACATTACTTCTTACGGTTCTTGCTTTGGCCGAACATCGAACGATCCTTCCATGCCCAAAGTGTCATTGAAAGATCGCAAAGACGCGTCTAGGACAAACACTTGCCCTCCGCATTCCACTTTGTATCAACCTTTTCAACCTCCCGCACCCGCTTATGTTGATACCCCTTTTGAAAGTCGTCCTTTGTCCATCGCTGATCGTATAGAACAATCTCATAGCCGATCTTTCACTCCTTTCACCACTTCAAATTCTTGGGATCAACAATTCCATTCACCTTCGTATCAAAATATTGATCCTACCCCTGTCCAGCCATTCAATTCCTACCAGTCCTACCCAACTTTTGCACCTTCCCTAGACATTGCTTCTGAACCGTCATTTGGGAGTTTCCAGTACCAAAACAACTTTGAATCTTTTACTGAAACCCCTTCACAACCCATGTCTAGTCTGGAACAGTCATTGGAAGACTTTAGGGTAGCGTCGTACCAACAGATGATGGATCTGAATGCTTCCATGGCTGCCCTCATACAACCTAGTGACCCGGTAGCTAGTTTTCAACTAGCTCCAAATTTTCCATTGTATGAAGAGGCGGTAGGACAGGTTGAGAATTTGAGCGGAGAGAGTGAGCCATATACCCTTCCAAATCAAACCTACCCGTTTCAACTTGAATCCCACAACTCCTGTTTTGAAAGTCTATCGAGTGTCCTAAATGATTTATCAATTGAAGATAGAACAGATAATGAGTTGTGTGACATTGTAGTGTTTGATTTGCCCGATTGTGAAGGGTCCATTTCGAGTGAAACCGCACCCAACCCTTTTGACCTCTACACCTCCATCTTAGAACCTGAATTGATTGATATCCATGCTTTTGTTGAGGTGTTTGAGAATATAGATTTTCACTTGATTGAGGATATTGACGCTGGGAATATTTTGGATGATGAACCCGTAGATTTAGCTGAGTTTTTCTCTCCAATTCATCATCCCGAGTCATTAAATATTTTTCCCGAACCCCATATGCGTCTGGATTTTGAGGATAAACGCATGGATGTGCTTAACTTTGAGGAGACTATTGAGGATATTTTTGAGGATGAACCAGTTTTAATTGATGAGTCGGATTTTCCAATTCATCATATTCCTTTCATTGACTGTGTACACCCTCCTAAACCTTTAACCGATAACCTTCCTCAATCACCTACCTCCATCCTTTCCATTGTTCCGACATTGCAAGAAACTGTATCATTTTCACTTCCAGTGTCTGGTTTACCAAGTTTAGCGCACCCATGGTTTCTCACGAATCTTGAGGGATTTGACCCCATTTCTCGACGGGTTAATAGATTAGCACAATCGTTTTTTACACATCGATCATCACGAATTGTGCTAATTTATTCGCTCCATTTCCACCCTCAAGTTCGTATTCCACTTCTTTCTCCCTTCCGCCATTCTTCTTCTCATATACCTAGACCGTATCCCGCTTCTATCTCCATACGGTCTCACGTATTCTCCATTTCTTACCTCTCCGCGTTCTTTCACCAACCAGCACATTATAGAGATAAAATCTTTGAATGGTTGGTGCTCTCTTTTGGCCTGTGTAAGGCCTTGTATAGTTTGAAACTGTTATCTTTCCCCCCTAATCCTGAACTTCAACGCTTAACAGTGGAAACACTGTTTTACTTAAGTTTGGGGGGACTCCTTTTTTGTATATATTTTTTTGTTTTCCTTTTTGTTTGTATATAATTTGTTTCTAGGGAGCGCCGACAATTTTGACCCTCTTGGTGTAGCCTGACAGTGAGGGTACTGTCAAGTTTAAGTTTGGGGGTGTGCTCGGTAAGCTTTCTTCCTTCACATTCATTTGTATATTCTGCATTTGCATACCTTATTAAAAAACCCACAAAAATCGAAAATTTTTCCAAAAATATAAAAACTTTGTCGTCAAGTTAGCTAATAGGGTAACTTAGATTTTTATTCTGAAAGTTTAGTTGATATGTTAGAAATAGCTAAATTCTAGGCTTAGGAATTGAAAATCCTAAAAATAACCCTCATTCTGTCTAATTTTGGTAAGTATACGTCCTTACAGTTTTTTTTGAGAAATAGGTAATCTTGAGTTCAGTTCTTGAGTTAAGTCAAGATGAAGGGAAAGTATTGAAGCTTTACTGAAGGATAAGTTTGAAAAATAGTTTCTTTTCTTGAGTTCAAATTTAGAAAGTATATACCCTACAAACTGCACTTACACGCACCTTGAAACTTGGGATAGTAGAGGATACCTAGAAATACTCTTGCCTGAAAGCCTACTATGAAAGAAAAGAAACGGTATTTAAAGCTAAACACCAAAAGAGCATTATTGAAAAATATATCCGGTCTTGGAAAAGAAAAATAAAAAATAAAAAAAAAAGAATAAAGTCAAGACCTGGAAACTGCTATTTACGCTTTAAGCTCACACATTCAGTAATCGGCTGTTAGTGCCTCAAGAAGCATTAAAAGTTGCATAAAAGGTGTGTGAGCAACACCGTCCATCCTTAATGAAAAGAAGTAATATTAGGTATTAGGACAAGGGTACTATAGCTTGAATTGAATTTTTAAGTGTAGGGGTGCAAATTTACACACACGTAGGGGTATACAATCGATGTTTGGATAAAAGAGAGAAATGAAGAATAAGACTTGTGTTTTCTGTAAAGTTGATAAAAATCCCTGATTTGAGGCCACACTTTAGAAGGAAAACTCAGGAGAACCAACATCTTTCTAAACTTTTGGAACGTATAGGACCTAAAGTTAAATAGATAGGAGGTGTGAAACATAAGGGTTGGATATTTCTAACTTAGGATAATAGAATTTCTAACGTAAATACTAAACTGTAGGAGTAGAATCGATGTTAACTTATGACACTAGCTTGACGGGATTTTGTGGGTGTAATCTGCTGAAAACCCTCAGGAGACAACACTCCTCCTACTAGGGACACCTAGAGGTTTAACGGCTTGTTGCACGCACTCAGTGCAATCGTGTTCCCTGCGAAAGTGCGGTTAGGATTTTATTTTTTTTGTCAATAATTGGTTTTGCTCGGGACGAGCAAAAGTTAAGTTTGGGGGTATTTGTTCATATCAGAATATTGCATTTTATACCGCCCATTCTTACGCTCGTTTGGTTATAGGCAGGTGCTTTTAATCAGTGTTTGCTACATATTTACAGGATACTGGTTCTCAGCTCTAGACAGTGAAATTCATAGAAAAGTACGTCAAATTCCGGATTACTGCCAACAACAGATAAAACACGGATCTCCGCTCTCTATCTGTATGTTGCCACACACTAGTTTAAGGGACAAAATGGCAAATCGATGTCATTTTCGTGCACAAAGCTCAATGTCAACACAAGATCCAACATATCTACGCAGAGCTCGAGGAAATCTTGGCAAAAGATGCACATCACATCACCTTTTGATCTACTAAAATTCTGGAAGAAATGGGAATAGTTTCTGAGAAAAAGTCATATACCACACTGAAGAGTACTAAAAACTAGGGAAAACCACCAAATTTCATGGCCTAACTCCTCTAAACGGCCGCGGTTCCACGGCATAAGCGCGCTTAGGCCGCGGAACCGCGGCTATTTAGTCTCCTCTCGTTGTTGTTTTTCAGGGGCATGTTGGTCTTTTCTTGTAGGGGCAGATTCTTGCCCTAGGTTTCCAGTTCCCCTCCTATAAATACCCCAGAACTGAGCCAAACCAAGGAGTTCATTCTTAAGCCTTTTTTTTATTAGTTTTTAGTCTTCTTCTTCTTCTTCTTCATCTTTCTTCCATGAAAATGTAGTGAGAGCATTGAGTGTATGTTAAATGAAGATGAGGGTTTTTGTATCATTCTTTTATTTTAGCTTCCCCTTGAGATCCTTGCTTTCTCTTGATCTTTCAACCTCTTCATTGAGCTTGAAAGTTTAAGGGTTTGTTATTGATTTCAAGGGTTGTATCTTCTTATGGAATTAGTGCTTCATTTCACATAAGTTCTTTACCTTTCTCTTGATCTTGCAACCTCTTGATTGAGCTTGCAAGTTTAAGGGTTGGCTATTGATCCCATGCTTGTCTTGAGTTCTATGTTCTTGTAATTACTTTCTTGCTTATTTCTTTCTTACTTTTTATTACTTGCTTTACATTCATGCTTTACTTTCTTACACTTAAATTCCATGCACTTACTTACTTGTAATCTTTTCTTTTCTTTTTCTCTTTTTTTTTGGTTCGTTTTTGTGAATGGTTGTAATTATCGTTGTTAAGAATAAATACGGTATTGTAAGTTAAGATTTCTTTGCTCATTTCCTTTTCCCGTTATTTTCCATTGAACTTCGCCCAAACATTACGCAAGCGCTCCGTTAGGCACCCTACCCTACCAAGATAACGGTGATTCCTAACTGCGACCGGTTGCGTTCGGTTTGGCCGGAGGCGAAAGCAAGAGACAAGAACGGAAGGACAAGGGTAAATAAGCCGGATTCCATGAATACCGTGCTTAAATCCCCTCATCCACGTTGTTGCCGATTGCTCTAGCTTCAATTGGTCAAAACTCGGCTCAAAGGTTTTGAGTACGGATTTCTTTAGCTTACAATTTCGTATCTTTTTCTTAACAATTTTATACTTGCATATAACACATAGGTTAGAATCGAACAAACATACACAAATTCTTTATTGACTCATCTAAGACAAGAACGGACATACAACCATCTCCCTGTGGATCGACCCGTGCTCAACCGGCTAGCTGCGAAGCGACACCGTCCTGATCGCGGTTATAACTTTAGAATTTTGAACATCCGACACGCTTTTGGCGTGCGATCAGCAATGAAGTGGAGAAAGCCAAGAGAAGTACTTGCCTAGCGACTTCGGATGTTTCTCAATAAAAGCAAAATCAAGATGCTACATCCATATCTAAGAAGTCTAAAAATGGGTGTCTTGATCATGGTATTGTAAGTAACCCATCTTATGATTTCTGCAAACTTACACATGATCGATTGCTTAATGCATTTCATAATCTTCATAATAGATATAACGTGATTGCATCTAGAAATAGTGTTCTTGAAAAACAAATTTCTATTTTCGATAATGAGAGAAATGATTTGATTTTTTGTTGAGATTCCTTTGGGACTTTAAATAAAAATTTGATTGCCAAATTTAGTGCTTTAACTTGTACTCATGATTCTCAAATTGCTTTGATTGATAAATTAGAAATTGAGAAGAATGAGCTACTTTCAAAACTTAATTCTCATTGTAATTCTTTTGATGATTTGAAAGTAGAAGATGAAAATTTGGTGTTATCTTACAATGCTTTAAGAAATGAAAATGATAATTTGATTTCAAGATTTAAAAGCGAAATTGATTTGTTGAAATCTTCTCTTGTTTCTCATGAAGTATTGACTTGTGATTTTTTGTCTCTCAAAATGGAAAACGAGAATTGGCTTTGTCTTGTGAGATTTTGAGAAAAGAAAACAAGGATTTGATTTCAACTTTTAAAAATGAAATTTATATTTTGAAATCTTCTTGTGTTTCTTACGAATCTCTTGTTTTTGAACTTTCTTCTCTTAAGAAGCAAAATGATGATTTGGTTGCTTCTCTTGCTAAGTTTTCTAACGTTGATTCTTTACTTATTAAGGAAAAGAAAGTTTTAAATCGAAGTGGTATTGGTTTTAAAAATTCAAAATTTCAAACCCTCTTCAACCAGATTGATCAAACATGCTTCTCATCATACTAAATCTCATGCGCATTCTCATGCATACTTATGTAGATTTAGTTCGTGACAAACTTTCATAAAGCATGCAAATCATAAACTTGCTTTATCACAAGCTTGTATTGACACATCTAGTACCATGCGCGCACACACTTGTTGGGTTATGCCAGCGCCCTGGCCATCTACCGTGACCGAATGCAGAACAATTTTTTTATAAAAGTGGTGCTAGAATAACCCAATAATACGGATCTACCATTAACCCTAATCTAGCAAATATAAAGAGGAGTTAAGAATGGTTATGCCGAATGATCCGTGACCTTCGGTCTTTAACTATCTTCCCTAGCTCCTAAAGGCCACCATAATCAAGCTTGATCGCTGGTCTCCCTCTATCGAAATTGATCCACCTGAGGATTTGTAGTTTGAGTTCCAACCTTATAGCCGAGGTAATTAGGATACCTAGTTCGCTAAACTAGATAGCCTAGAGAATGTAGAATCTAATGATGGATTAATTTATCTCCAAACACCCTAGGTTTCTCAACACATGAGACTTGAAGGGTGGAGGTAGAAGAAGAAGCTTGAGGAGATGAGAGTGTGAAGCCTCCATGGAAAAAGGCTAAGTGTTGTGAACTCAAGAATTGAATCAAGCCTCACAAAATATCTCACTACACAAATAAATCAAGCATGCCAAAATATTGAACCATGAGTCACCCCATGAGTCACCATAAAGCCATGCTTCAATAAATGCATATAACACCTCATCCTCTCCACCTCATTAACCATTTAATCTAAATGGTTAAAACTAAATGAGGTGGCATCTTCTAGAAGCACCTTGTAATAAATTACAAGAATACCCCTCATCTGTATATATATACCCGCATCCGTATTCCGAAGAATACGAATACAAAGAGACGAAAATATTTCAACAATATAATACTAGAATCTGGTTTAAACCAAAGCCTACTAGTATTATCCGTTCAAATCATGATACATGCACTAGTGCACGTATATGATCGAACCCTGCCGTAAAACCATACGGCCTTGTTCATACCAGAATATTGCATTTTAATACCGCTCATTCATTATCTATTTTTTGTATATATCGGTACTATTAACCAGTGTCTGCTCAGTAATACAGATTACAGGTATCCGTGACAAAATACTGAAAATACATTCAAAATCACGGATATATCATTTGTGAGCCGACACTACAACCGAAACTGAAAACCGACCGATGTCCAAAGTGTTTTTGCGAATAATATGTGTGCACAACATTTTGGTCCAACACTTAGCATGTGTGCACACATGCTCTTTGGCACATGGACCTAGTGGGGCTGCCATGAATCATGACACAAGTGGCATGGTGTGATGTGATGTGCATTGATGGTGCAATAAATGCAATAAAGTGTTGATGTGATTCATAGCTACAAGTTTCCCTCCAAGCCCTGAGTGCAACACAGAACTTTCTAGACCAAACAAACAACATCAGAGTGATGTGGGGGACAACACGAGACAACACACAAAGCATGAGACAAAGCCCTCGGATTTTGGTCGAGCACATGCTCACCAAAACCGAGCAGGCCGGCCCATTCAGCTCCAAATGCCCCCAGATTTCTGTGGGCCTTCCCCTGATGCCACCTCAGCTCATTTTTATTGTTTGTTTAATTTTCTTTTGAGCCTATAAATACAGAACAAGGCAGCAAGGGAGAGGGGTCATTCTTTTGCTTACATTTCTACACGTCATACTCTTTTGTTTTCATTTTATTCTTGTACATAGCTAATCCCCCTTGAGCTCTCTACCTTAACATGATCTTGCAACCTCTTCATTGAGCTTGCAAGTTTAAGCTTTGGTCATTGATCTCAAGGGGTTGTATCATTACTTAAGGAATCAATAAAGCTCTCTTTTGTGCCTTCATTTTCACATGAGTTCTTTGCCTCTTCTTGATCTTGCAATCTCTTCATTGAGCTTGCAAGTTTAAGATTTGGTTATTGAACCCATGGCTTGTCTTGAGTTCTATGGTTCTTAGTATTATATTAAGATTTGGTTATTAAACCCATGGCTTGTCTTGAGTTCTATGGTTCTTAGTATTATATTCTTGCTCTTTTACTTTCTTTCCCTTTTTACTTTCTTTACATTCATATCATTTACATTCCATGCTTTACATTCTTGCACTTTAAATTCCATGCCCTTTATTTTCTTGTGTTGCTATTTTCTTTTCTTTGTTTCTCTTTTCTTTGCTCTTTTTGGTTTGTTGTTGTAATGTTTGTAAATATATGTTGTTAGGAAAAGAAACCGATATTGTAAGTTAAGGTTTCCGTTTCCCATTTCTTTTTTCCGTTATTTTCCATTGAACTCTGCCCAAACCTTACGCAAGCGCTCCGTTAGGCACCCTACCCTACCAAGGTATCGGTGATCCCTAACCGCGACCGGTTGCGTTCGGTTTCGCCGGAGGCGAAAGCAAGAGACAAGAATGGAAGGACAAGGGTCAATAAGCCGGATTTCTTAAATACCTGGCTTATGTACCCTAATACACGTTGTTGCCGATTGCTCTAGCTTCAATTGGTCAAGACTCGGCTCAAAGGACTTGAATACGGATTTCCTTAACTTATACTATCCTATCTAATCCTACCAAACGGTTACTTTGCATATAACACATAGGCTAGATACGAACAATCCGCCCACGCGCATTAACTCATGAGAACAAGAACATAAAACGCTCCGTCTTCCTGCGGACCGACCCGTGCTCATCGCGGCTAGCTGCAAAGCGACACCGTCTTGATTGCGGTTAACTTTAATTCTTTCAATCAAATGGCGCCGTTGCCGGGGAGATGGTAACGTTTTAATTCTTGTAATTTCGGGTTAATCTCTGTACATCTCATTTATACAACTAACCCTATTTTCAAAATAAACTAAAAACTCAAAAAAATTCAAAACCAACAAAAAAAAAACTAACTTTCTTAACATTTTTGTTCTCTAGAATTCTTACCTACAAGCACTCTGGCTCTGAACTAAAAAATCAAACAATACCAGTGAGACTCTGGTGGAACACAGTGAACATAGAAGAAGTTTGGAGCCCATCTACCACAACTTGGACGGTGACACACCTACCATATCCGGCGACGCCGGTCCAAGCATCCCCATTTGCTCCAAAAATTTCATCTGTGCTCCAGTGTTCTGTTTTTTTTACCATTTTTATTGTTTGTATTTTATAATTTTCACTGTGCAGGTATTTGGGCATTCGTATCGCTTTTCCGCACTAATATCCGTTTTTCCGACATTTATATATTTTTACGGATTTGCGAACGACGAGCGTGGGGAGCAAAGTGTAAATTCAAAGCTAAGGTGATTACGAGGTATAATGCCAAAGATCCGGGTAGTTTGACCCACGCAAGCGAACATTTCAAGCTATTCGGATTTAACTTCAACGTGGGTTTCTAAACCCGAAAATTTATCGGTACGTATTTCTTAAACACCTTCTTCTCAAATCCGACGCATCCACTATAATATCTTTGCAGGATTCTTTGCAAGTTTGCTAGCAAACGCAAAAATTGACTAACCCGTATTTGTTGCAGTACAGTGCTTAACGTAAAAACGATTATTTGATTTTTTGAATAATTTTTATTGAATTGCGCATTGCATCCATTAATAGGGAATTAAGGGCAAGCGAACCCCACAACATACGGTAAAGGATTTTATCACCTTTTCCGTGGCCCACAAATCACGAAATTGAGCATAACGTTTACCAGCACAAATTTTCAAAGAATCTAGACTTTAAGCCTTAAGGACTTCGCGCTCACTAGGAGAGGTTAACTGTGTTTAGAACACCGTATAATGGTATATCGTTCCCGGGGTGTCTAGAAAAGTGTTAATGGCGAAATCGCCAAAAGAGAGGGTTATTTAATTAAGGACCTTCGCGAAAGCGTCGGAAAACCTCCCCTTATCTCTGCACTTACCTGGCCTCGTGATCAGTATATCTTGAGCCCGCTTCTCGACACATTTTTACTTCAACAATCAAGTTTTTTAAGCAGGTCTAGTTGACCTAGGTGAACCCTAAACCGATTAGGTGTGTGGTATTGTGTGTCGTGATTATTTTGCCCAGATTTTTTTGGTGTGTATATTTCATTCTTTTGTTAATAACTAACTAAAATTTTAAAAAAACATTCTTTTTCCTCTCTTCTTCTTCTTTTCATATCAAGGGTACCCCACCTCGAAAAACTCTTGCCGAACTTTGGTACCCACAACCAGACATAACTTCCTACGGTTCTTGCTTTGGCCGAATTTCGAACGACCCCTCCATGTCTAAAATTTCTTTGAAAGATCGGATGGACACGTCTAGGACTACCAATCGGACTCCGCAATCCACCCTGTATCAACCATTTCAACCTTCACCACCTTCTTACGTTGATACTCCTTTTTCGAGTCCAGTTATAACTCCAAGACCTATGTCTATTCCTGAACGTATTGAACAATCTCGTAACCGATTTTTCACTCCTTTCACCACTGCGAATTCTTTGGATCAAAAATTCCATTCACCTTCTTATCCGTATGTTGATCCTTCTCCTCTCCAACCATTCAATTCTTGCCAATCCTACCCGACTTTTACACCTTCCCTAGACATTGCTTATGAACAGCCTTTTGGGAGTTTCCAGTATCCAAACAAGTTTGAATTTTTTACTGACACCCCTCCGCAACCCATGTCTAGTCCGGAACAGTCGTTGGAAGACTTTCGGGTAGCGTTGTACCAACAGATGATGTATTTAAACGCGTTCATGAACGCCCTCATACAACCTAGTGACCCGGTAGCTAGTTTCCAACTAGCTCCACATTTTCCAATGTATGATGAGGCTGTAGGACAGGCTGAGAATTTGAGTGGTGAGAGTGTGCTATACACCCTTCCAAATCAAACCTACCCATCCCCAATTGAATCCTACAAGTCCGGTTTTCAATGTCTATCTAGTGTTCCAAACGATTCACCGATTGAAGATAGAAGAATTAATGAGTTGTGCGACTTTGTGATGTTTGATTTACCTGATTGTGAAGGGACCCTTTCGAGTGAAAGCACACCCAATCCTTTTGACTTCTACACCTCCACTCTAGAACCTGAATTGATTGATATCCATGCTTTTGTTGAGGTGTCTGAGAAAATTGATTTTCACTTGATTGAGGATATTTTTGCCGAGAATATTTTGGATGATGAACCCGCTGATTTGGCTAAGTTTTTCTCTCTAATTCATCATCCAGAGTCATTAACTGTTTTTCCCGAACTCCATATGCGTCTTGATTTTGATGAAATATGCATGGATGAGCTTAACTTTGAGGAAAATTTTGAGGGTATTCTTGAGGATGAACCAATTTTGCTTGATGAGTCTTATTTTCCAATTCATCCTATCCCTTTCATTGACTGTGTACACCCTCCTGAACCTTTACCTGATACCCCTCCTCAATCACTTCCCTCCATCCTTTCCATCGTTCCGACCTTGCAAGACACCATATCAATTTCATTTCTTATGTCTGGTTTACTAAGTTCTGCGTACCCATGTTTTCTCACGAATCTTGAGAGATTTGACCCCATTGCTCTATGGGTTGATAAATTAACACATTCGCTTTTTACACATCGGTCATCACAAATTGTGCTAATTTATTCACTCCATTTTCATCTTCAAGTTCGTACTCCACTTCTTTCTCCCTTCCGCCATTCTTCTTCTTATATACCGGGACCATATACCACTTCTACCCGCATACGGTCTCGCGTATTCACCATTTCTTTCCTCTCCGTATTCTTTCACCAACCACACCATTATAACGATAAAACTTTTGAATGGTTGGTTTTAACTTTTGGTCTGTGTAAGGCCTTGTATAGATAATATTGTTCTTTCCCCCCTAATCTTGAACTTCAACGCTTAACAGTGGAAACACTGTTTTACTTAAGTTTGTGGGAGGACCCTTTTTGTGTATATATTTTTGGTTTTCTTTTTTGTTTTGTACATAATTTGTTTTTGGGGAGCGCCGACAATTTTGACCCTCTTAGTGTAGCCTGACAATGAGGGCACTGTCAAGTTTAAGTTTGGGGGTGTGCTCGGTAAGCTTTCTTCCTACGCATTCATTTGTATATTTTGCATTTGCATATCTTATTAAAAACCCAAAAAAAATCGAATTTTTTTCCAAAAATATAAAAACTTTGTCGTCAAGTTAGCTAATAGGGTAACTAAGATTTTTATTCTGAAAGTTTAGTTGATATGTTATAAATAACTAAATTTTATGCTTAGAAATTAAAAACCCTAAAAATTACCCTCATTCAGTTTAAACTTGGTGATTATACATCCTTACAATTTTTTTTATAGAAGTAGGTAATCTTGAGTTCAGTTCTTGAATTAAGTCGAGATGAAGGGAAATAACAGAAGCTTTATTGAAAGATAAATCTGAAAAATAGTTTCTAATCTTGAGTCCAAAATTAGAAAGTATATACCCTACAACTTCACTTACACGCACCTTGAAACTTGGGATAGTAGAGGATTCCTAGAAATACTCTTGCCTGAAAACCTAGTATGAAAGAAAAAACGGTATTTAAAGCTAAACACCAAAAGAGCATCATTGAAAAAATATATCCGGTCTTGAAAAAGAAAAAGAAAAAGAAAAAGAAAAAAGAAAAATAATTAAAGTCAAGACCTGGAAACTGCTATTTACGCTTTAAGCTCGCACAATCAGTAATCGTCCGTTAGTGCCTCAAGAAGTATTAATAGTCGCATGAAAGATGTGTGAGCATCACCGTCCATCATTTAACGAAAAGAAGTAATATTAGGTATTAGGGCAAGGGTACTATAGCTTGAATTGAATTTTTAAGTGTAGGGGTGAATATTTTACACACACGTGGGGGTATACAATCGATGTTTGGAGGAAAGATAGAAATAAAGAATAAGACTTATGTTTTCTGTAAAGTTGATAAAAATCCCTGATTTGAGACCGCACTTTAGAATAAAAACTCAGGGGATACCAATATCTTTCTAAACTTTTTTTGGAACGTATATGATCTAAGGTTAAATAGATAGGAGGTGCGAAACATAAGGGTTGGATATTTCTAACTTAGGATAATAGAATTTCTAACTTAGATACTAAACTGTAGGAGTACAATCAACGTTAACTTTTGAGACTAGCTTGACGGGATTTTGTAGGTAGTATCCGCTGAAAACCCTTAGCAGACAACACTCCTCCTACTAGGGACACCTAGAGGTTTAACGGCTTGTTGCACGCGCTCAGTGCAATCGCGTTCCTGCGAAAGTGAGGCTAGGATTTTGTTTTGCTCGAGACGACTAAAAGATAAGTTTGAGGGTATTTGTTCATACCAGAATATTGCATTTTAATACCGCTCATTCATTAACTATTTTTTGTATATATCGGTACTATTAACCAGTGTCTGCTCAGTAATACAGATTATAGGTATCCGTGAAAAAATATTGAAAATACATTCAAAATCACGGATATATCATTTGTGAGCCGACACTGCAACCGGAACTGAAAACCGATCGATATCCAAATTGTTTTTGCGAATAAAGTGTGTGCACAACATTTTGGTCCAACACATAGCATGTGTGCACACATGCTCTTTGGCACATTGACCTAGTTGGGCTGCCAAGAATCATGACACAAGTGGGCATGGTGTGATGTGCATTGATGGTGCAATAAATGCAATAAAGTGTTGATGTGATTCATAGCTACAAGTTTCCCTCCAAGCCCTGAGTGAAACACAAAAATTTTTAGACCAAGCAAATAACATCAGAGTGATGTGGGGGACAACACGAGACAACACACAAAGCACGAGACCAAGCCCTCGGATTTTGGTCGAGCACATGCTCAACAAAACCGAGCAGGCCGGCCCATTCAGCTCCAAATAACCCAGATTTCTGTGGGCCCTTCCCTGATGCCACCTCAGCTCATTTTAATTGTTTGTTTAATTTTCTTTTGAGCCTATAAATACAGAACAAGGAAGCAAGGCACTACTAAAATAGGGGGTTGCCCCTACGGATAACAACATCCGTAGGGGCAGATTTAGTTTGGCCCTACGGATTACTCCGTAGGGCCAAACGGTTGCCCCTATGGTCTTTCCATATTTATTTAAAAATTATTAAATCTTAAAGTGTTGTTTTCCCCTACGGAGCCGCAAACCAAGCACCTACGGGCATATCCGTAGGGGCATCTAAATAGAGATTTAAGTGATCGATCCCTACGCTGATTATTTCTTATTCTCTTATCAGTTGCGCGCGAACCCAAATCCCCAAACCCTCATTCTCGCCGATCGCCGTTCTCATCGTCGCCGTTCTCGTCGTCGCCAGCGCCGGCCGAATCGTCGTCGCCACCTCCTGCTTCTTCCTCATCTCCATTCGTCGTCGCCATCGCCTGCTTCTTCTACCTACGGCCGATTCGTCATCGCTACCGATTCGTCGTCGCCACTGCCTGCACAGGTTAGGAAATCTTCAATTAAACAAACTTTTGATTGTTTTAGGTCTGTGGTTCATGGTTTGGGTAGGCATCGGTTGGGGTTAGCGTTAAGGTTAGGGGTAGGGCTGGGGGGCTGCTGTTGCGGTTGGGGTTGGGGTTCGGCAGGGGGTAGCGGTTGGGCTTAGGGTTGGGATTAGGGTTGTGTGTCCTTGAGCACTTCTTGATTGGGGCTGGGGCTGGGGTTGCAGGCTGGGGCTCGGGCTGGGGCTCGGGCTAGGGTTGGGGCTGGGGCTCGGGCTGTAGCTAGGGCTGTGGTTGGGGTTGGGGCTCGGGCTCGGGCTTCGGTTACCGTTAGGGTTGGGGCTAGGGCTGGGGCTGGGGCTGGGGCTCGGGCTGCGGTTACGGTTGGGGTTAGGGTTCAGCAAGGGGTTTCTGTTGGCGTTGGGGTTCGGCTAGGGGTTAGGGTTAGAGTTGGGGTTGGGGTTTTGGATTTCAGGGTCTAAGTTAATTTCCATTATAATTTGCATTAAGCTCGTTAATTGAAATGTTGATGATGATCATAGGAGGAAAATGTGTCTAGTTTGAGAAGGTGTTGGAAACTGGACTAATAATGTGGGTAAAGCCCAGTTTAATTAATAATTTTATTTGTCATTCTCAAATTTTCTTGGAAACGGAGACTGTTTTGTTGAACTTTTAGTCGTTGGGTATGTTCGGTTGAATATGTTTGCTAATTGCATAAGATGCTCATAAGATTCTGGATTTTGAGGACGGGCCGTTGTAATTGAAAATGCTTAGAATTGTAGGAACTTCTTTGTTTTAGCTATATATAATTGCAAAAAAAAAGACACATTTCTAATTTGAAGAAAAGGAAGGGCAAGATAGGGATTTAGTTATGGATTTTACTTGGGCGTCTCCTCTTTTAATACAAGTCTATCTTTACAAGAATATCGTGTCACATATTCGGTTTTAGCTTCTGTACGCAACTGCTTTGATTATCATCATGTTATTAACATCTTTAACTTCTATCATTTTTCTAATATGTTTCATAGTTAATATAATAATCATTCGTCTATATTTGTTGACAGTGGCCTTTCTTTTGGATGAACATGTTTTTTGATGCATGTTTCAGTCATGTGAATTCATATGTTGCGTATAACGCTTTATGATATTAGTATCCTATATTTGTAGTTTTAATTGTTGATTGTTATAGATGAATGCCATTTAAATAATAGTTTTTGGTAGATGAATGCCATTGCAATGTAGGATGATCAGTTCTATCAATGTTGATCTCAATGGTTTAAAATCATGTTACACATACAACACGAATGCATAACAAACGCATCATTAGAGAGTGATTCAAGATGTTCAAGATAAAACCAATATATGATACTCGATGATAATATGAAACCTTCATATTCTCATCGATACTCATATATGAAACTAAAAGCGCCACTTAGTCCCCGTCTATCGGTTAACATACGTGCGATGCTCGTCGTGACATAGAACTATACGAAGGTTTTTAAATATCGGACATTATAGCTCGATACAAACAATTGTCGTATAGTCTACGCGACGAGAAAATTCAATCGTATGGTAACCCATAGATTTGTCCCGTGTGAACAAGTTAAGAATGTATAAAGCAAACGCCTTCATTCACTTGTGTTTTCATCCGTTTCGAAATATTTCGTCGGTACCTTTTTGCTGGTTCTCCGTGTACAAAGATAGATTAGATGTTCATTTCAACGTTGTTTCACAGCTTTGAAATGATTATTTATTCTATTACAGTGTACTCGGAGAACAGCGGAGAGGTGCTGCCGAAATTTACTCGAAATGGTTGAAAGCACAAGTGATGGGTGTTCTCTCTATACATTCTTAATGGGATAGAAGCCTACCCCCGACAGCCGGAACACACACATACAACAAGAATACACAACAAAAGCATAATTAGAGAGTGATTCGAGATGTTCAAGTTAAAACCAATATATGATAATATGAAACCTTCATATTCTCATCGATACTCATATATGAAACTAAAAGCGCCACTTAATCCCCGTCTATCGGTTAACATACGTGCGATGCTCGTCGTGACATAGAACTATACGAAAGTTGTTAAATATCGGACAGTATAGCTCGATACTAACAACCGTCGTATAGTCTACGCGACGAGAAAATTCAATCGTATGGTAACCCAAAGATTTGTCCCATGTGGACAAGTTAAGAATGTATAAAGCAACGCCTTCATTCACTTGTATTTTCATCCGTTTCGAGATATTTCGTCGGTACCTTTCCGCTGGTTCTCCGTGTACAAAGATAGATTAGATGTTCATTTCAACGTTGTTTCACAGCTTTGAAATGATTATTTATTCTATTACAGTGTACTCGGGAAACAGCGGGGAGGTGCTGCCGAAATTTACTCGAAACGGTTGAAAGCACAAGTGATGGGTGTTCGCACTATACATTCTTAATGGGATAGAAGCCTACCCCCGACAGCCGGAACACACACATACAACAAGAATACACAACAAACGCATAATTAGAGAGCCATTCGAGATGTTCAAGTTAAAACCACTATATGATAATATGAAACCTTCATATTCTCATCGATACTCATATATGAAACTGAAAGCGCCACTTAGTCCCCTTCTATCGGTTAACATACGTGTGATGCTCGTCGTGACATAGAACTATACGAAGGTTGTTAAATATCGGATAGTATAGCTCGATACTAACAATCGTCGTGTAGTCTACGCGACGAGAAAATTCAATCGTATGATAACCCATAGATTTGTCACGTATGGACAAGTTAAGAATGTATAAAGCAAACGCCTTCATTCACTTGTGTTTTCATCCGTTTCGAGATATTTCGTCGGTACCTTTCCGCTGGTTCTCCGTGTACAAAGATAGATTAGATGCTCATTTCAACGTTGTTTCACAGCTTTGAAATGATTATTTATTCTATTACAGTGTACTCGGAGAACAACGGGGAGGTGCTAGCGAAATTTACTCGAAACGGTTGAAAGCACAAGTGATGGGTGTTCGCTCTATACATTCTTAATAGGATATAAGCCTACCCCCGACAGCCGGAACACACACATACAACAAGAATACACAACAAACGCATAATTAGAGAGTGATTCGAGATGTTCATGTTAAAACCAATATATGATAATATGAATCCTTCATATTCTCATCGATACTCATATATGAAACTAAATGCGCCACTTAGTCCCCGTCTATCGGTTAACATACGTGCGATACTCGTCGTGAAATAGAACTATGTAAGTGCACGGCGGCGCCCCGGCCTCCATCCCGAGGCCAAATGCGGAAGCGCTGGTTAACTTTAATTTTGCAAACTAGCAAACCGGCACCACCGCGCACTAAAACCCGGATCGAACCATTAACTAGTCCTAGCTAACTACAAGATAGGGAATAGAGATATACCGACTGATCCGAGTCCTTCGGTCTTCTCGTCGTCGTCCCGATCTCCTGCGGAATGTCCTGTCTCCACCTCGTCGCCGGAAGTGCACCACATCGCCTACATCTTTTACGGGCTCCCACCTCAATGCCGAGGCAACTCGGGCACGAAGCTGGCTAGTCGACGTGCCCAAGGTTTGCTGTAGACTATAGTGTAGAACTTGTGTCTCAATTTTGGAGTAGTGGAGGTGCCATTTTTGGTGGAGGAAAGAAAGGATATTTTTGATGAACTAGAGAGCATTTTTCTTAGCACCATGAGAACAAAAATGCCACCCCAAAAAAATGAATCAATCAATCCCCTAAGGGAATGGCCGGACCATGCCATGGGAATGGAAAAAGAGAGAGGGCCAAGACAAAGAGGTGGTCGAAAAGCAAGTGATGATGAGAAAATCAAATGATCACAACAAAACCCAACACTCTAAAACAACCATCATCATATCCAAAGTCAAGCAATCATGAAAACTATCATGAAGCAAAAGTCAAGTGAGGTCAATGGATGGTGCACCATCATGATACAACAATATGCAAAGACCCCCTCCACAAATGCTTATTTGCAACAATGCAAATAAGCCCTCCTCCACCAATCTTCGGCTAATGAACGATACAAAGGAAATCGGCCGAAACGGAAAGCAAACTGGCAACTCCAGAAAACTGGTCCCGTAATAAATTACAGGAAAACCCCGATACTGTGCATACACACACGCATTTGTATTCCGACTGAAATACAAATGCAATGAGACAAAGTCTATACTGTACTATACTAGGATCCGGCTTAAACCAAAGCCGGTCAGTAATATCCGTCCGATCCTGATCCGTGCAATACTGCACGTGTCTGATCGAACCCTGCCATATATCCATACGGCCTCTAGTACAAACTGTCCGATCCTGATCCATGCAATACCGCACGTATCTGATCGGACCTTGCCATATCTCCATACGGCCTCTACAGCTTTTCGCCCGAAAGCTTGAGTAACTGAATGTGGGGGACTCTAAAGACTCGTCAACACCTTGGTTGTAGATTTAACCACTAGCACGTCAGAGGTATAAGCCAATACGTAACGGGCTACCAGGTATTGACCAAAAGGGACGTCTGTGAGCGAACTCAGCCTGACAACCCTACTGAGCCTGTCAGTGACAATATTCGTACAGTCCGGTCCGTTCGTCTATGAGCATCGCATGGCGGGCCTAATGGGTTGGTAAAAGTCAGACCCCCAAAAGCGGTACAAGTCGTGTCGGAGTGTAGCCCAGAACACCCTGAGATACTACTGGAATACCTACCAGTAAATCTCTTGCCTTGGCCAAGGACTTCGTGTAATGGCTCTCCTAGACACAGCACGACCTCACCCCCAATACCGGGAGAGACGAACCCCTGAAGATACGCTCACTGCCTCCATGTGGCTCGGGACTGTACCCAACTAAAACCTGTTTGCACGTCTCCTTTGAGCGTGGTAGGGTAGTAATCAAAGTACAGTGGGAACTCACACGAGACAAATGACGATCCCCAGGTCGATGAACTAACCTGTACACATGTCACCAGGGAACTGCTATCTGACGTCAGGTATAGGACCAACTAGCATGTTCCCGGCGAGTCCTGTCCGGTGTACTCATAACCCAATGAGCACCTGTATACATCTTAGGTGAACCAACTGACACCAGTGGCTTGTGAGACCGGCCACCGCCCCTCGTCGGGGTCTCGACTGTATACACTAGTCTACTCTAGAGTATCGATGCCCGGTCTCGAAACTCTCACGACTAGGGACCATTTTAGGATATGCTTATAGACCCCAGCTCCCACTTATATGATCGCCCTCATACTGCTGGTAGTCAAGCAAGAATCCTAAGGGCTCTATCAACGTGTAATAGCGACCTGTTAGGTCACCTAAAGCAGTACACGATGATAAAGGTAAACCAGATAGCATACTATCATCTCGAGTAAGACTGTCCTACTGGGACAGGTCCTCCCTCAATCATTGCAATTACGTGCCTGTGATCCAATAATTGACTCTGAGGGCACTATCTCCAACAATCTCCCACTTGCACTCAAGGCTAATTATTGCGATGTCGCATACTCACAGCACGTGTGGTACCGAACACCCAACTCCTCTACTAGTCAGTCTCATAAAGCCTGTTTGGGAAACTATTGCGTTCAAGGAATAACCTCAGTGAGTGGATCCGCCTTGATGTTTCTTTCTATGTCTCTCTATATCTCAAGTTCGCGGAGAAACCCATCTCCCGAAATGAGCAATACCTGTCTTAGAATGTGTCTGGATGTCTGATGGGACCTAGCTCATAAATGAACTCCAAATCCAAACTTCTTAGACTGTATCGTCAACTGAACTTAATCAGTGTCCTGCGCCAAGCCTCCCTCAGTATTGCCTTGGACCACCTGTCCAAAATACTGCCCCTCGTCAGAAGGAAAAACTATAGCTCTGACAACCTCCTTGTCGTCCAGGTCACCTTGGAAGCCTGGAATGATAACTGTCTCCTGCATGAGGCTGTCGTTATCATATCCCTAGAACATCCACTTATGTTCTAAAACTGCTTCCGACTGTTTCTCCAGGATTGGATTAATATCAACTTATTGCATCTAGTGCAAGAACAACATCTGGTGTGGTACTTGACATCTCATGACTGACTCAATTGCCTAAGCAAGTGATCTGCCAATCATGCACATCCCTCTCCCCTTTAGTCTGTAAGACAGCTTTAGAGAGGGTGACTCCATCACCAGCAGGTACACTACCGTGCCAGGAGTCGTGCATTCTAAATGCTCTTAGAATGCTGTCTAAGTACCCTTAATTGGGAAACCACCCAAATCTAGATCTAAAACCATAGATCTAGTAACCAGTATGTCTGATATAATGTCCAAGTCCCATGTGGAGAAACCACTGTGTGACGACCAAAGTATAACCGTTTGTAGTATAGGAATATCACTTCCTACTCTGTGTATGTCATCCAAATACCAGGACATCACACCCTACTACCTTCTTAACAGATCCATCCCCTATTCTGATGAAGTCAAACCTATGACTGTCACGTCAGAAGTAGATAATCTATCTCCGCTATACATGCTTTAGTCTATAAATAGACATAAGCCACCTGTCCACCAATGCTTCCGTTGCTCCCACTGACTACGACAACCCTCTGGCAGAGTCATATAAACGTACACTTCTAAAGCAAGTTTAGAACGACGCTATACTCATCCTCCTGCCGGGTCTCACAGTCTGGAACAACAGCAATGGCCAGTGTGGGTAAACAAGAACTTCCCTGTCACCGTCCTTGAGGCTACCGGAGTACCTCTCGGGTGCCTGAAGTTACCCACCGTATCTGCGGAGTGGCCAATGGAATGTCAATCCAGATTGAATCTTTAGGTTCCTTATCAAATCTTCAGTAATCGTTTGTGGTTCTGGAATTACTTCCAGTTCTACCATACTCCCACTACAGTTTTCTGAAAAAGATCCATTTTTATTAAAACTGTGGCGAGTCTAGAACAATATCTCTATTGTTCTTTCTTATGGTAGAAAGTCAACCCTCGTCATAGCCTGGGTCAACCCACAAACAGCCATTACAGAAACGTGCCTTGAGTTATCCAGAGTCTGGTTTTAAGCATAAGCCGGACAACTCCCCGTACCTTAACATCGTTAAGATATGAACTGTTCTATATCCAATATAGAACCAGAGGCACTGATTTAATTGAACCAGATTCAAATCATGCAGCTGTCCCCAGTGCATGTCTACTAAATGGAAGGAGGCCTATCAGCGTTACTCAACTTAGGAATGCTTCCAATTATGAGTAACCTGAAAGAGAAGCAAGAACTCTTTATCATTACTATCAACTGAATACCATACACAAGTATCTACATCTTTGATCATTTTGAAGAATCCCGATACTTGCTACACGTGGTTCTCTACTTTATTCATATACCTATAACTTCTCAAAATTCGGACCCTGTGTTTCCACGAAACACCTGTCTAAAAACTAGAGGAGTCATAAGTAAACCGAATATAGTACGAGGACCAACCCCTCTATCCTGATGGACCCTGGACAACATACAATACTCTGTATAAGTCCCTTGAGTCTGATAACTCATTCACTGTGTGTCGTAGGTCGAAAACTGTACTTATGGTCATGAAGAATTACACCGCTGTTTAATGCTCCTTACCTAACCTGTTAGTTATATGTATGCCCTAGAGGCCATTACTGTACATAGGATGTATATTGTAGTGGATGCTGGGACGTATATAGGGAGGACTTTCTTGCTCGACATGATAGTATGCTATCTGGTTGAACTTTACCTTAACGTGTATACTGATTGTCTCTCTGTTACATGTTGGTAAAGCCCTTAGGATGTGTGCTTGACTACCTGGACTCTGATGCGGATCATACTAGTGGGGACATGGTAGTCCATAAGTACATCCTTCAAAGTCCCTAGTCGTGGGTGTATCGAGACGGGGCATCGATATACCAGAGTAGACTAGCTTATACCTTCTCGACCCATACAGATGGGCGATGGATGATCCCATATCCATTGGTGTTTGACATCAGAGATGATATACGGGTGCTCAGTAGAGACTGGGTACACTGGACGGACTCGCCGAGAACTCCCAGATGGTATTATACCTCACGTCAGATGGCAGTTCTCTGGTGACACTGGTACAGAGTAGTCTGTTGACCCGAGATCGTCATAGAGTCTTGTGTGGTTCCCACTGTGCTTTGATTTCCATCTTACCACGTCCAAGAGGGCATGCAAAACGGTGGTTTTTGGGTACAGTCCCGAATCACATGGAGGCAATGAGCGATAGGAGGGGATTCGTCTCTCCCGGTATAGGGAGTTGATGTTGCGCTGTGTTCGATTGGCTATAACAGGAAATCCCTGGCCAGGGTTGCTGAGATTTACTGGTAAGTGTTACCAGTAGTTTCTCGAATAGTTATAGACCTTATATCGACGCGACTTATCGAGCTATTGGGGTCTGACGTTTACCACCCCTAGGCGAGATATGCGACATATCAGAAGATCAGACCGGACTGTACGGTAGTGTTACTGGTTGGATTCACTGGAGTGTGAGCGGGCTTGCTCGTCGATCTTCAGATCGCTCAATACCCGGGTGGCCGTTACGTTTAGCAGACCGCTTGCGGCTTGTGGGTGTTTGATATGATCATCGCCTGCTGCCGGCGTATTGACGAGTCTTTAGAGTCCTACACAGAGGTTTCCTGGCTCAAGCGAAACGAAATAGGAGCGCATATGAGATATGTGCGGGACCGAGAATAATACGTGTATGTGATACCGTATTCCATTCTCGCGATGAATGTGTCGAATGGTTGTATGCGATATAACCTAGTTATCGAATCCAGGGTTGATTCGATAAGACGATACATTGGATACTAGTCGGTTATATGCGATATGATCGGATCGTTAAATCAAGTGTTGATTTAATGATTTAATGTATAATTATATATTTGATATATTACTTTGCATTAACTAGTATCGGTTCACTTTAAATGGATTTTCTCGCTCGGATGTGCACATTGTATATTTGATATAGTTTTGTGCACATGATTGTATCATGTTTGATGATGCATGTTTACTTGGTTAAGTGTAAAGAATAAACCATGGTTAAACTAATGATTAGGGTTTTATTTATCCATTACTTATTTATTCATTTATTAATTTGTTTATTCTTTTTGGAAAATAAATGGCATGAATATAAAATGGTGGCTTGATTTGTTTTGTAGTTGAATCTTCAAGATGGTTTGACTTTGTAAACCACTTTGTCTTCATGCTTAACCCTAACCATTTAATCAAACCATGGTCTACTCTCTACACTTAACTAGGGTTAGGAGATGATAAGTATTCTTATTATTTTCTTTTTAGTAAATAACTTATGATAACTTATCATCTTCTTCCTCTTCTTCTTCTTCATGAAGAAACCTTACTTCATCAATGGTGGATTGATGAAACAAGTGAGAAATCCAATTCTAAAGTCTACCCACTTCCTATTTCTTCATCCTCTACCTCTTGCCAAGTAGTAGAGTGTGTTCTCTTCACAAGTTTTTGGACTTGGTGAAGTTGGAGCTTGATCTAACGATGCCTCGACGTAGATCATCTTCGGCATGAACATCGATGACCTAGGCCGTCCATTCTCCGATGAAGCCGACGCTAGAGCCCGGGACTTGTTATGGACAGCGAGGAGACTTCATTGCGGAGCTATGGAGGTGGAGAACCGGATCTACAAAGGTTGTATTTCCGTATCTCTTAGTTAAGTGTTAACTAGTTTATTTTTCGCCTAGAAATCTAGCCAACGATCCGTACACTAGGGTTTCTCGGCACCATAATTATTGAAATTGGCATGGTTGATGCCTTGTGAGACCTCATCAGAGTGCCTAGGAACCCTACAGTGGTATCAGAGCCTAGCTAGAGCCTTAGGCGAAGTCTAGACGGAATTTGAAGTCCGAACGAACCGAAAACCCAACCCGGAACATGCTCTCTGTCCTTTTTCTAAAATCTGGGATTTTTCGAAAATAAAAATATGCAGAAAAATCAGCAGGGAATCCTAAGAATAACTGTGCAAAACGAGTCCATAATTCCATCATTCCGCCGCGTTTCCGCGGCACGAGCATGTCTCGTGCGGCGGATCCGCGGCAGGTTTGTCGTTTTGTGCGTCTATTTCTGCACAGTAATTCTTAGTTTCGTGTGCTGGTTTTCCTGGGAATTTTTAATATTTTTTCCAGAGTTGAATTTTCTGGGTTGATTTGGGGATTCGGTGTTTCGATCGGAGTATTAGATTTTGTCTATGTGGCTTTCCGGATAAATTTTAGAATATGTTAAAAAGTTCGACCGGATATAAATACCCAATTTTTCCCCTGTAGGGAAATTTCCAAGTGTTGGATTTTTCCGTAGTTTAACGACGTTCTAAGTAGTGCAAGTAACGCGATGGTCCCTCTAGAAGACAACAAACCTTAACTCGATTATGTGACCGTCTTGAACTGCCCTTTGAACCTTCGGGTTTGGGGCAGTACGGCGTGCCACATGTGAGGCGTTGGCTTGACCCTTCTACGGCTGGACCGTTGGTACTGAGGCATGAACTGAATGTTGTTAGACTTATTTCATGTGTTGAGCTGTATCGAGAAAACTTGGGTGTTCGATTGTTCGATCGGAAAGTTTAACATTTTCTATTTATCTGGAATGTGATACAATAATTGGAATTCACAATAAGTTATGAGATAACTGAATGAATGTTATAAACATAGCAGTTTAGTCTCACTTGATCGGTTGCCACGAAATTTTGATGTGATCAAAAGTCCGTCGTAATCACGTAGCGTACGCGGATACTCGCCGGATAAACTTAATAGACAGCCTCGCCCCATAGCCCCGACCAAGTGACTGTAGGAGAACCCCGTAGCCGAGAGCATCCGTTCGGGTGCTCGCGGCAGCGGTGTTCCGCCTTGGTGCACTTCGTCGACGGCGTCGGGGGTGCGGCCGTCTACTGAAGTTTGCGACGAGCATTCGATCAGGATGTCGGGAATCTTGTTGAATTTCCCGACTTGATATTGAAAAGTGTTTTCGATTTTGAGACTAAAATGCGGGGTTTATAATTGTTAGGCATGCGATGTCTAAGTAATTCATTTAGTCAGGCATGCGATGTCTGAGGTGGTTGCGGATTCCAACTGTTGTAGTTTTACACTTTCTTTTCTGTGACCGTAAGTGTAATATGTGATATCGCCGGTTTCGTTGCTATATGTCAACGACAATTGGGATGCGCATATTTACTTACGTTGTTGACATGTGATGTTATGTGTTGCTGGATATGTTATATTGGATTGTCGTGTTTGAATAGCCGGGGTTTTTTATGTGAGATGAGTGTTTTTCATTTTCATTCATGTAAAAACTTGTATGTAATATTCTTTTATTGGGGCACTTCCAGGTTGCGGAAGTTGTCACCTCTTGTATATTATTTACTTTTTCGCACTAGGATAGACCCAAGGAGGAGGGCACAAGTAACCGGGTTCTGGAGTCCAGTGGGAGACCAACTCGAGGAGTCGAGTCCGGGTCTCTTAACTCCAGAATTGGTAGGGTTGCTTGCCGCTCTCGTAGGGGTCTAGGGGTGTGGGTTTGGCTATTCATCACGACCGTGGAATCCGTGTTTTATACTGGCTCGTATTGAAAACACGGACGTCCTAGCATATCCAATATTTCATATGTTTCTTCTGCTGCGATATCTGTGATGTGATCATGTGATGTTCTGTAATAGATACAGTATATAGTATATATGATATATTATATAGACGTTACTTATGTTTTACACCCGCGCTAGCCCTGCCCCGCTCTGCCGTTAGTTACCTAACCTAACGGTGCATGAGGGGACATCGAGGCGAATGCGGATGGCATAAGTGTATGTCGTATTTATCTGTGATGTTTAGGTATTTTAAATGATGGGACTTCATTAATGTGATTAATGAAATAAAAGAAACCTAAGATGTTGTAGAATCGAATTTCAAAATAAAACAGGTAGCTACAGTTCTTGCTTTGCACAGCGGTATTTGAGATATATCCTGCACCTTATTCGATGAGGAAAGGACCGAGATCCCTTCACCGGGAGTGACTCCTTTAGCAATAACTGGCAGATGCTACACACTCGGTTTGTCTTTTGATTGCTTTTACGAGTTTTTGCTTTGTACAGTGATATATATGATATATCCCGCACCTCATTCGACGAGGAAAGGACCGACGATCCCTTCAACGGGAGTGACTCCTTTAGCAAAACTAGAAAAGCCTCAAAAACACTCCATTTTAAAATCATTTGATTCTACAACGATATCAAGTTCATTACGCAATAGGTTTTCAGAAAAACCTGTCGTAGCCCTCCGTCATTTCAGATAAGTCCTATTTAGTATTCGTGCTACGTTTGTTGACCTCCGTCAAGGCATAGTGTGCGGTAGCTAACTAGTATTTATCTGCTTATGCATATGATGCAGATTGGATTAGGGTAGTCGTGCGGCCTTGTTGACCTCCGTCAAGGGTCGTGCGGGTGGGTTTAATTCGATCAAGAAATGACGGGTTGAACTTGACTAGTAGCCTATGGTTTGTTGACCTCCGTCAAGGTCATAGGGTGCTAGGGGCAAAATATTATCGGGAATTTCAAGTGTTGAAATTTTCAATGAGATTGCATACCTTCTATGAGATAGTTGGATCCCGATACCCGCTGCGAGTAAGAGTTACTCCTGGGAGAGTTTTATACATTACAATTAGCCGATCAAGTAGGTGTCTAGAAAGGTGTTAACGAGGTTACGCCTCTGGGAAAACGAGGTTTACATTAATTAGGTTCGTGCGAAAGCACGGGGGACCTCCCTCAAAGTACCGACACTGGCCTGGCTGAAAGATTGGCGAACTTGTAGTGTGTAATTAATCCCGGCTAGTCTTTCCTTTTAGGGTTTGAAGGAAGATTTGATAAAAAGCAGTGGGAGCCATCCTGATTAGATAAAATAATAACCAATCTATTCTTGCAAGAGCGCACGCTGAGTGTTTTCTTCTCTCTCTCTCCAGGTAGCGACCATATCACGCCTTAATCAAGATAATAATACGGATATTTGACCGAACCCGCATGTTATACTGAGCTGGGGAACGTTGGTCCCGCTCCAACTTATAAATGTTATAAGACAGAGCAGGAAATTAGGGATTACTAGAATTCCCGTACCGCCCAAACAAAGAGAGTGCATGCTGATGCATCATCTTCGGGTGTGTTCATTACAAAGAATTGTTTCTCTGTATCCTCTACGTCCTGGGTATGTGATACCAAATCAGGATCCCAGATATGTAATCTGTTACATAGGGCTACGGATAGGTAGAGAACTGAGAACGGATGATAAGTTTCATGAGGCAGAAAACGGGGCAAGAGTTGCAGCCAAGTCTGTCGGTCACTGTCACCCTGTATTACCAATACATTGATTCTGAACGAATGTTATTAGATACCGAACCTGATATACAAAATCATATCACTCTCTTTATTAGTAAAGAAATGATAAAATTTTGTATTGTTGGATAATGTTTTGAACATTTCCTATATCAAAAGTTGATCGGTTCAGGCACGTTATCTAAAAGCATTGATGTTCTAAATCAAACTACAGCTCTTAGTATACGGATCACACACAAGAGGAAGAGTTCAGAAATGAACGAATCCTTCTTGAGGTATTGTAGACTAGGTCATATCAATGCGACCAGACTAGCTGAAGTTACATAAAGATGCATATTTAAATGAGTTTGAATTTACATCTTGTGAAACTCGCCAGTCATGTCACAAAGATAAGATGACCACAGCTCCGTTTACTGAAAACAGAGAAAGAGTTAGTGAACTCTTGGGATGATACATGTTGATGTATGTAGGTCCCCTATCTACACATGCCAAGACTGGTTCTTTGTACTTCATTACATTCTCTGATGATCTTTCGAGATTCAGACCTATGTTCCTGTTGAAACACAAGTCCGAACCTTTTGAGATATTCACAGAATATAAGTTAGAAGTAGAGAACCAAAATACGGGTAAAAGTATTATGTCCTTTGATGAGATCAAGGAGGAGAATACTTGAGCACGGAAATCCTGGTCTATTCTAAAGGAGAATGAGATTCTCTCTCAGCATTACTCCTCCGTATACACCATAACACGATGGTATATCGGGGCGGAGCAAAAGCCCCCTATGTGATATGGTGTGCTCTATGATGAGTACTACTGAGTTACCTATTTCCTTTATGGGAGTTATGCACTTGAGAAGCTGCATACCTATTGAATAGGGTTCAAATCAAATCCGTTGCCTACCACTTCATATTTGATATGATAAGGGAAGAGCCCATGTCTTAAGCTAGTTAAGATTTGGGGTTGTCCGGCCTATGTCTAAAAGCAAAATCCGAACAAGCTCGAGGCAAGATCTGTTATGTAGAACTTGAAATGTTCCAGCTATACAAACTACAGCTGATGATTTGAAAGAACCAAAGGATTCAATAGTTACCAACGAACCTCAGCCTCTCCGCCGATCTAGTAGGGTTCCTCACCCACCTGAGAGATACTTCGGTTTGTCTGTGACAGTGGGAGCGAGGATTGCATCATGAGATGATGACCCAACTAAGTTCGAGCTGGCCATCAAGAGTGGGACTCTGTAAGAATGGCTGGATGCTTAGTGATCTAAGATGGAATCCTTATACACCAACAAAGTATGGACTTTGGTTGCTATATCTGAAGGGTTAAATCCCTATGAGGAGCAAGTATATCTTGAGAAGATTACTTGGTGTACATGGAAAAGTTGAGACTTTCACATCTAGACTTATTAAAGGTTTTCGTCATCGACCAGGCGTGGATAATGATGAAACCTTTTCTAGTACCTATGCTTAAGTCCATCCAGATCCTACTTGTCACGGCTACATACCATAACTACGATATCTGGTGGTTGGGTGTCATGACTGCTTTTCTAAATATTGATTTAGAAGAGAACGTCTGTAAGTTCACAGCCAGAGTGCTTCGTATACAGTGGGAGCAGCGGAAACGTGTACAAGATGCTTTATAGGATAAAGCAGGCATCGCGGAGTTGGAACATCTGTTTTGATGAATTAGTCAAAGAGTTTGACATCATCAAAATGGTAGATGAACCTTGTATAAACAAAAAGGTAGTAGGGAGTATGGTGACGATCCTCGTAGAGTACGTGGATGACATACTCTTGATGGGGAAGGAGTTTCCTATGCTACGCTCGGTCAATCTCCGCTTATCACATTGATTCTCCATATAGGATCAAAATGATACCACCTAAATCCTGGTGTTTGGATCTATGAGATAGATCTAATTGGATGTTAGGACACTCACTAGCTGTAGTGAGATGGTATCAATCGACCCTGGGGAGAATCACTGGAATGGTTCCAGGGTGATGAAGACGACTGAATGTCAGTCACAGGCATTGTCTTTACCCTCAGTAAAGGGACGGTATGTTGGAAGAGTTCCAAGCTAGATACCGTGACATACTAGACGATAAAGGCTGGATACATCGCTACTTAAGATGCTACCAAAGAGGTAGTCTGGGTGTATATTGGTTCATGAGATGAACTATGTTCCTCCCATTGTGTGACAATGGAGTTGTGGCTTATGCCAAGAAACGCCGGTCCCATCAGTGATCCAGACATATTCTAAGGCAGTATCACTTGATCATGGAGATGGTTGATCTCCAGGGAGATCGAGGTTAGGAGAGTAGACTCAGAGGACAACACAGCGGATCCACTCACAAAGGCCTGTTCCCAGAGAGAGACTTTTATGGGATGGTTGAGTATGAGATACTACAACCACTGCTACAGATGGCCCTAGTGCAAGTGGGAGATTGTTAGTTATATGTATGCCCTAGAGGCCATTACTATACATAGGATGTACATTGTAGTGGATGCTGGGACGTATATAGGGAGGACTTTCTTGCTCGACAAGATAGTATGCTATCTGGTTGAACTTTACCTTAACGTGTATACTGATTGTCTCTCTGTTACATGTTGGTAAAGCCCTTAGGATGTGTGCTTGACTACCTGGACTATGATGCGGATCATACTAGTGGGGACATGGTAGTCCATAAGTACATCCTTCAAAGTCCCTAGTCGTGGTGTATCGAGACGGGGCATCGATATACCAGAGTAGACTAGCGTATACCTTCTCGACCCATACAGATGGGCGATGGATGATCCCATATCCATTGGTGTTTGACATCAGAGATGATATACGGGTGCTCAGTAGAGACTGGGTACACTGGACGGACTCGCCGAGAACTCCCAGATGGTATTATACCTCACGTCAGATGGCAGTTCTCTGGTGACATTGGTACAGAGTAGTCTGTTGACCCGAGATCGTCATAGAGTCTTGTGTGGTTCCCACTGTGCTTTGATTTCCATCTTACCACGTCCAAGAGGGCGTGCAAAACGGTGGTTTTTGGGTACAGTCCCGAATCACATGGAGGCAATGAGCGATAGGAGGGGATTCGTCTCTCCCGGTATAGGGAGTTGATGTTGCACTGTGTTCGATTGGCTATAACAGGAAATCCCTGGCCAGGGTTGCTGAGATTTACTGGTAAGTGTTACCAGTAGTTTCTCGAATAGTTATAGACCTCATATCGACGCGACTTATCGAGCTATTGGGGTCTGACGTTTACCACCCCTAGGCGAGATATGCGACATATCAGACGATCAGACCGGACTGTACGGTAGTGTTAATGGTTGGATTTACTGGAGTGTGAGCGGGCTTGCTCGTCGATCTTCAGATCGCTCAATACCCGGGTGGCCGTTACGTTTAGCAGACCGCTTGCGGCTTGTGGGTGTTTGATATGATCATCGCCTGCTGCCGGCGTATTGACGAGTCTTTAGAGTCCTACACAGAGGTTTCCTGGCTCAAACGAAACGAAATAGGAGCGCATATGAGATATGTGCGGGACCGAGAATAATACGTGTATGTGATACCGTATTCCATTCTCGCGATGAATGTGTCGAATGGTTGTATGCGATATAACCTAGTTATCGAATCCAGGGTTGATTCGATAAGACGATACATTGGATACTAGTCGGTTATATGCGATATGACCGGATCGTTAAATCAAGTGTTGATTTAATGATTTAATTTATAATTATATATTTGATATATTACTTTGCATTAACTAGTATCGGTTCACTTTAAATGGATTTTCTCGCTCGGATGTGCACATTGTATATTTGATATAGTTTTGTGCACATGATTGTATCATGTTTGATGATGCATGTTTACTTGGTTAAGTGTAAAGAATAAACCATGGTTAAACTAATGATTAGGGTTTTATTTATCCATTACTTATTTATTCATTTATTAATTTGTTTATTCTTTTTGGAAAATAAATGGCATGAATATAAAATGGTGGCTTGATTTGTTTTGTAGTTGAATCTTCATGAAGGTTTGACTTTGTAAACCACTTTGTCTTCATGCTTAACCCTAACCATTTAATCAAACCATGGTCTACTCTCTACACTTAACTAGGGTTAGGAGATGATAAGTATTCTTATTATTTTCTTTTTAGTAAATAACTTATGATAACTTATCATCTTCTTCCTCTTCTTCTTCTTCATGAAGAAACCTTACTTCATCAATGGTGGATTGATGAAACAAGTGAGAAATCCAATTCTAAAGTCTACCCACATCCTATTTCTTCATCCTCTACCTCTTGCCAAGTAGTAGAGTGTGTTCTCTTCACAAGTTTTTGGACTTGGTGAAGTTGGAGCTTGATCTAACGATGCCTCGACGTAGATCATCTTCGGCATGGACATCGATGACCTAGCCCGTCCATTCTCCGAGAAAGCCGACGCTAGAGCCCGGGACTTGTTATGGACAGCGAGGAGACTTCATTGCGGAGCTATGGAGGTGGAGAACCGGATCTACAAAGGTTGTATTTCCGTATCTCTTAGTTAAGTGTTAACTAGTTTACTTTTCGCCTAGCAATCTAGCCAACGATCCGTACACTAGGGTTTCTCGGCACCATAATTATTGAAATTGGCATGGTTGATGCCTTGTGAGACCTCATCAGAGTGCCTAGGAACCCTACATAACCATCCACTGATATAGGTAAATGTCATAGACATAATTTCAAAAGGTATATCTCACTCTATAAAAATAGACGTACAGATATGTCGATTTGAAATTGGTGCATAACAGTGGAAATTCAAAACCAAATATTTGCCGACCGGCAAACAGCCCAGGTGATCTCCTCAAATATCACCGATTACAACGAATCCCGATATAATGAGGATGATCACCCAATTCCCAATAACTTACTCCCACTCATCATCTGTAAAACCATACAGATGTGAGAATCATACCTGGTAAATACATACCCTGGAGTAAGGACTAATTGGGAAATCAGTTTTCTTTTAACAGTACACAGTGAAACTGAAACATTGAAATGTTTCGATGGGGTATTCGGGTATTCCTAGTAATGCCTCTTCCATTATCCAGATTCACAACTGTAACCGTACATCTCTTTGCCACCTCTCCAAATCCCTTTATATGTCTTTAGCCATTACCTTCTGTACACCCCTTTAGGCCAAATGGTTTTCTTCCTTCCCTACCGTTCGGCACCAGCCTATGGTTTGGAGGAAGACTATCCAATAAGCATAATGGGTGTACTGTCCTAATCCTAGGAACACTCGCAATGCGAGAGAAGGTGAAGATAAAAGACACCTGAATAAACCTTATTCCGATTTCTCCTGAACCAGAATCCATCCCCGAACTGGAACAAGTTCCTTTCGAGTTTGTATATAACCATACGATGGAGTATCCAAATAACTGTGGATCTTCGTAGTGATACGGAGTGTCCTGGAGAAATACAAAGGTGATGTGGGAGTGGTAATGAAATACTTGGTTTGGTCGTGAATATCAGTCGCAATTTACTTTGCCCTCCTTCTAAACCCTTTCTTTGTTTTAACTTAATACCTTCTGTACACCGTTTAGGCTAATTGGGTTTCTTCATTCCCTACCGGTCGACACCTGCCTATGGTTTGGAAAAAGACTGTCCAATTTGCATAATAGGTGTACTATCTCCTAAACCAAGGAGTACTCGCAACCTGAGAGAAGGTAAAAGGAAAAGACAACTGAATAATCCTATCCGTTTTCTCCAGAACCTGAAACCATCCTCGAATAAATTCTTTCGAGTTCGTATCTAACCATACGATGGTTTTGTCCAAGGGAAGTGGACGTTCGTAGTAATACGGGGTGTCCTGGAGAAAAGGGTAAAAGTAGGAGTCGCAATGAGGTCTGCAACTCTGACAATCCAAAAGCCAGTGTTTTAAGAAGGTTCGGTCAATTTTTATCTCTGAGTCATAGTCTTAGGGTCGGGTCAATGGTCGCTGTCAAAGAGAAAGAGAAAAGAAACACTCAGCGTGCACTCTATCCTAGATCAGAATGGTTACCAATTTATCTAATCTGGAAACCTCCCACTGTACCGTCAAATTCTCCTCCAAACCTGAAAGAAGAATTAGTCGGGGTCACCCGAGGAGTAAACTAACTCATCAGTGGGAATCGGGATCCAACTATCACCGCATGATAACGTGACGGAATCCGCTCACGCTATCACACTCCAGAAGGTATGCGCATATCTGGCAAGTTTCAGTTCTTTTGAAACTCCCGATGTGATTTTTGCCCCATGCTCTTATGACCTTGACGAAGGCCAACAAATCATAAGTCACATGTCAAGTTCTACCCGTCATTCTCCAGGTTGATTTGAACCCACCCGCACAAGCCCTTGACGAAGGCCAACAAGGCTATACGACTGTCCCAAACCAACGCATCTATCTATGCTGCAGAAAGGCAACAAGAAGCTACCATACACTTTGCCTTGACGAAGGCCAACAAACATAGCATGAATACTATGTGCTACCCGTCTGAAACGACGGAGGGCTACGAATGGTTTCTGGCGAAAACCTTTAACGTAAAGAACTTGATATCGTTGAAGGAACCGGATAGCTTTTTGAAAATATAGTGACGAAAACCGTTGCTAAAGAGGTCACTCCCGGTGAAGGGATCTCGGCTCTTTCCCCGTAGAATGAGGTGCAGGATATTCCAACTGAATACCACGGTGCAAAACAAAAGTAATCGGCTATAGTGAAGTTATTGCCCTGACGCAAACTTTTTGTCCAAGGGGTCACTCCCTGTGAAGGGATCTCGGCCCTTGCCTCGTCGACTGAGGAGCAGGATATTCCAACTGAATACCACGATGCAAAACAAAAGTGAACGTCCTTGCAATAACAGCTTTTTGAAAAGTGTTCCAACAACATCAGATTAGGTTTGTTTTTAACTTGCATTGATCCGAATCAACGCAGTCCCATCGATTGATCACGCCACAAAGAACGAAAATATACTGATGTACGTATATGCCATCCGCATTCGCCACTGGGTCCCGTCATTACCCGTTAGGTTAGCTAACTAACGACAGAGCGGGGACTGGACTAGCACGGATGCAAAACATATACAACATCTACTAATATATATACCAATATATTATATTCGCTCAAGTTGTGATAAAATGCAACATCACAGAAATGTACAGCATCACAGAACAATACAGATATCTGTGATCCCCGGGTTTCACAGAGCCACTACTGAAACCCGACGTTCCCCTGGTCGTGTGGATAGCCTGTGCAATGAATATCCTAGACCCCTACGGGCGCGGCAAGTTACCCGCCAAAACCTGAAGCGAGGTAGCCCCCTTCAGCACCGTGAATGGACCACCCAGCACTTCACAGAATCCGGTAACTTGGGCACCCCTCCTGGGTCAACCTGTACCCCCTACGAGTGCGGCGAATAGCCCGCCAATTCTAGAGTAAAGCCCCTTCCGTCTCAATGCCATGAGATGCGGGCTTGTTGCCCTCTAGAACCCGGCTATCCGTGCACCCCTCCTTGGGGCAATCCTAGTACAGAAAGTAAAATATACATACAACGGGTACACCGAACGCAACCTGGTCGTGCCCCAAAATAATAATATAAACAGGCAGTGACGGCAGTCCACATGTCGGACGCTCGCCCCGCAATATCAAATGTACATAATACAACAAAACTGTACTACCACTGCAACCCGGATATCCCCCACGACCGATCCGCAACATCACAGCAAAGTCACAAAACATCAACGTGAAAGTCACGTTCGCAAATCCGTCTAACCGGGCTATAGCAGTTAGACTGGATTTACCGATCGAGTGACATTCACGGTCGCAGATAAAATGTAAATACTGTGAACTAATGTGTTTAAAATATCCGATCGATTAAATTTTAACAAGTGGGCCCCAAGTACTACTGTAGCACATCAAGAAATTCTGGGCCCAAAATTAATATTCCAAAACCCCTATTTTCAACCCAGAAAGCAACTGAAGAAAATTGATACAGCCATCTCATCATAGTGCGGCGGAACCGCGGCCCAAAGGGGGGTTTGGTCGCGGTTCCGCGCTCCCATAGATGAATCACTGTATCGAATTTCTACAGAATGCTTATAATTTCCAGTACATCACTTTTCTACAACCTGAAAAAATTTTCGAGCCAGAAAAAAAATCAACAGAAAACTGATGTGAAGAAAACGCGGATTTTGGAATTTTGGTCGATCGGAAATGTAAACACATTAGACAAAGCTAGACTATGTTAATGGCGAGTCTCTGATACCACTGTAAGTGCACGGCGGCGCCCCGGCCTCCATCCCGAGGCCAAATGCGGAAGCGATGGTTAACTTTAATTTTGCAAACTAGCAAACCGGCACCACCGCGCACTAAAATCCGGATCGAACCATTAACTAGTCCTAGCTAACTACAAGATAGGGAATAGAGATATACCGACTGATCCGAGTCCTCCGGTCTTCTCGTCGTCGTCCCGATCACCTGCGGAATGTCCTGTCTCCACCTCGTCGCCGGAAGTGCACCACATCGCCTACATCTTTTACGGGCTCCCACCTCAATGTCGAGGCAACTCGGGCACGAAGCTGGCTAGTCGACGTGCCCAAGGTTTGCTGTAGAATATAGTGTAGAACTTGTGTCTCAATTTTGGAGTAGTGGAGGTGCCATTTTTGGTGAAGGAAAGAAAGGATATTTTTGATGAACTAGAGAGCATTTTTCTTAGCACCATGAGAACAAAAATGCCACCCCAAAAAAATGAATCAATCAATCCCCTAAGGGAATGGCCGGCCCATGCCATGGGAATGGAAAAAGAGAGAGGGCCAAGACAAAGAGGTGGTTGAAAAGCAAGTGATGATGAGAAAATCAAATGATCACAACAAAACCCAACACTCTAAAACAACCATCATCATATCCAAAGTCAAGCAATCATGAAAACTATCATGAAGCAAAAGTCAAGTGAGGTCAATGGATGGTGCACCATCATGATACAACAATATACAAAGACCCCCTCCACAAATGCTTATTTGCAACAATGCAAATAAGCCCTCCTCCACCAATCTTCGGCTAATGAACGATACAAAGGAAATCGGCCGAAACGGAAAGCAAACTGGCAACTCCAGAAAACTGGTCCCGTAATAAATTACAGGAAAACCCCGATACTGTGCATACACACCCGCATTTGTATTTCGACTGAAATACAAATGCAATGAGACAAAGTCTACACTGTACTATACTAGGATCCGGCTTAAACCAAAGCCGGTCAGTAATATCCGTCCGATCCTGATCCGTGCAATACTGCACGTGTCTGATCGAACCCTGCCATATATCCATACGGCCTCTAGTACAAACTGTCCGATCCTGATCCGTGCAATACCGCACGTATCTGATCGGACCTTGCCATATCTCCATACGGCCTCTACAGCTTTTCGCCCGAAAGCTTGAGTAACTGAATGTGGGGGACTCTAAAGACTCGTCAACACCTTGGTTGTGGATTTAACCACTAGCACGTCAGAGGTATAAGCCAATACGTAACGGGCTACCAGGTATTGACCAAAAGGGACGTCTGTGAGCGAACTCAGCCTGACAACCCTACTGAGCCTGTCAGTGACAATATCCGTACAGTCCGGTCCGTTCGTCTATGAGCATCGCATGGCGGGCCTAGGGGGTTGGTAAAAGTCAGACCCCCAAAAGAGGTACAAGTCGTGTCGGAGTGTAGCCCAGAACACCCTGAGATACTACTGGAATACCTACCAGTAAATCTCTTGCCTTGGCCAAGGACTTCGTGTAATGGCTCTCCTAGACACAGCACGACCTCACCCCCAATACCGGGAGAGACGAACCCCTGAAGATACGCTCACTGCCTCCATGTGGCTCGGGACTGTACCCAACTAAAACCTGTTTGCACGTCTCCTTTGAGCGTGGTAGGGTAGTAATCAAAGTACAGTGGGAACTCACACGAGACAAATGACGATCCCCAGGTCGATGAACTAACCTGTACACATGTCACCAGGGAACTGCTATCTGACGTCAGGTATAGGACCAACTAGCATGTTCCCGGCGAGTCCTGTCCGGTGTACTCATAACCCAATGAGCACCTGTATACATCTTAGGTGAACCAACTGACACCAGTGGCTTGTGAGACCGGCCACCGCTCCTCGTCGGGGTCTTGACTGTATACACTAGTCTACTCTAGAGTATCGATGCCCGGTCTCGAAACTTTCACGACTAGGGACCATTTAAGGATATGCTTATAGACCCCAGCTCCCACTTATATGATCGCCCTCATACTGCTGGTAGTCAAGCAAGAATCCTAAGGGCTCTATCAACGTGTAATAGCGACCTGTCAGGTCACCTAAAGCAGTACACGATGATAAAGGTAAACCAGATAGCATACTATCATCTCGAGTAAGACTGTCCTACTGGGACAGGTCCTCCCTCAATCATTGCAATCACGTGCCTGTGATCCAATAATTGACTCTGAGGGCACTATCTCCAACAAACAATACGAAGGTTGTTAAATATCGGACAGTATAGCTCGATACTAACAACCGTCGTATAGTCTACGCGACGAGAAAATTCAATCGTATGGTAACCCATAGATTTGTCCCGTGTGGACAAGTTAAGAATGTATAAAGCAAACACCTTCATTCACTTGTGTTTTCATCCGTTTCGAAATACTTCGTCGGTACCTTTCCGCTGGTTCTCCATGTACAAAGATAGATTAGATGTTCATTTCAACGTTGTTTCACAGTTTTGAAATGATTATTTATTCTATTACAGTGTACTCGGAGAACAGCGGGGAGGTGCTGCCGAAATTTACTCGAAACGGTTGAAAGCACAAGTGATGGTTGTTCTCTCTATACATTCTTAATGGGATAGAAGCCTACCCCCGACAGCCGGAACACACACATACAACAAGAATACACAACAAACGCATAATTAGAGAGTGATTCGAGATGTTCAAGTTAAAAACAATATATGATAATATGAAACCTTCATATTCTCATCGATACTCATATATGAAACTAAAAGCGCCACTTAGTCCCCGTCTATCGGTTAACATACGTGCGATGCTCGTCGTGATATAGAACTATATGAAGGTTGTTAAATATCGGACAATATAGCTCGATACTAACAACCGTCGTATAGTCTACGCGACAAGAAAATTCAATCGTATGGTAACCCATAGATTTGTCCCGTGTGGACAAGTTAAGAATTTATAAAGCAAAATCCTTCATTCACTTGTGTTTTCATCCATTCCGAGATATTTCGTCGGTACCTTTCCGCTGGTTCTCCGTGTACAAATATAGATTAGATGTTCATTTCAACGTTGTTTCACAACTTTGAAATGATTATCTATTCTATTACAGTGTACTCGGAGAACAGCGGAGAGGTGCTGCCGAAATTTACTCGAAACGGTTGAAAGTATAAGTGATGGGTGTTCTCTCTATACATTCTTAATGGGATAGAAGCCTACCCCCGACAGCCGGAACACACACATACAACAAGAATACACAACAAACGCATAATTAGAGAGCGATTCGAGATGTTCAAGTTAAAACCACTATATGATAATATGAAACCTTTATATTCTCATTGATACTCATATATGAAACAAAAAGCGCCACTTAGTCCACGTCTATCGGTTAACATACGTGCGATAATTTATTCTTTTCAACAACAAACGCACACACAAAGCATATACACGGATTTTCTCCTTTGTCAGTAACCATCCCGTTCTTATATTTTTCAATATAGTCAGCATAACCTATAATTTATATGTTATACAGTCTAACATGGCCCATGAGTACGTCAGAGTTAAGGACTGGATGTATGTGGATTGGAAACAACGTATGCAACCTAAGTTTGTCGCAGGAGTTGCTGCTTTCCTTGAATTTGCACGCGCACATAATAAGATCATAATAGAGAAGATTCACTATCCGTGCGATAGATGTGACAATAAGTACTGGAAGAAGGTAGAATTGGTAGAGCTTCATATTATAAAACATGGGTTTACTAGACTTTATACAACTTGGAAATATCACGGGGAAAGAGAAGATTGCAGTACTGCAGAAGAAGAAGGAGAACACAATAATGCGGCAGGAGAAGAAGAAGAATTCGGTAATGCGGCAGAAGGAGTAGGCGGTAATTTATTTCCATCAGAAGAAATGGAGGATATGGTAGAGGCTGCCCTAAGTGAATCTTTTCGTACCGAAGATGACATTCCTTCCGGTCAAGGACCGCGTGCGGATAAATATGAAAATTTCATGAATGATGCTAGGAAATCAATTTATGAGAATGCGAAGTATTCCACCCTCTCATGGTTCGTCCAACTTTTCCAGATTAAGTGTCTAAATGGATGGAGCAACAAGTCATTCATAATGCTTATTTCGTTCTTGAAAGATTCTATTCCTCCGGGAAATAATGTGCCTGACAGCTGGTACGAAGCCCAGAAGATGATGTCTGATTTGGGTCTAAAGTGCGAGAAGATTCAAGCATGTCCTAAAAATTGTGTGTTGTACCGGAAAGAGAATTCAGATTTGAAAGAGTGTCCAACATGCGGAGAGGCCAGGTATAAACCGAAAGATTCTGATAAGAAGCCTGATATACCTGTGAAGATAGCACGATACTTTCCCATAACACAGAGCCTACAGAGGCTATTCAGGTGCATGAAAACAGCCGAGGCAATGATTTGGCATCACCGTGCTCCTCCAAGTGAAGATGGAAAAATGAGCCATCCAAGAGATTCACCGGGATGGAAGGATTTCGATAGGAGGCACGCAATATTCAGTAGCGATCCTCGCAATGTCCGGCTCGGACTGGCTACTGATGGCTTCTGCCCATTCAACTATATGGCTGGAAGTCACAGCATATGGCCCGTTGTAATGATAATTTATAATCTGTCGCCTTGGTTGGCTATGGACCAATCATACTTTATGATTCCTCTTCTTATCGACGGACTAAACTCAGCGGGGAACAATATCGACGTCTATCTTCGACCTCTGATCGGGGAGTTGAAATCTTTGTTCATTGATGGTGTAGAGACATATGATGCAAACACAAATACAACCTTCATACTGCGTGCGGCTTTAATGTGGACAATTAATGACTTTCCTGCGTATGGAATGCTATCAGGTTGGTCCGTACATGGTCACAAAGCATGTCCTCATTGCCATGAACACACAACATCGAAATTTTTGAATTTTAGCAGGAAGGTTTGTTATTGCGGCCATCGACGTTTCCTGCCTCCAGACCACCCCTATAGGTTAGACACGGTTCACTTTGATGGTCATCAAGAGCTTCTTGGACCTCCATCCCCATTGTCCGGAGAGGACGTGACTGCTAAATGGGATGGTTACAATAACGTGACCTTCGGGATGGATCCGACGAAACAGGTCAAACCACCATATTGGAACAAGTTAAGCATTTTCTTCGAGCTTCCGTACTGGTCTACAAATTCAGTGCGTCATTGTCTGGACGTCATACATATAGAGAAGGGAGTATCAGAGCACATACTTAACTTGCTTCTTTGTAAAGACGGGAAATCTAAAGACAACATGAATGCTCAGATGGATCTACAAGAGTGGGGAATAAGAAGTGAATTGCACCCTAGACCGGTAGCAGGTAAACCGGGCAAGTTTGTACTTCCCAATGCCGCTTATCATATGTCACAACCGGAGAAGAAAAGATTCCTGCAGGTGTTGCATAATTTGAAAGTCCCCATAGGTTTCTCAGGATCATTCAGCAAGAAAATAAAAATTGTGAAGGGCAAGATCGATGGGCTGAAAAGTCATGATCACCATGTTATCTTGGAGCACCTTCTTCCCATAGCCCTCAGGACTTCTCTCATCGACTCGGTTGGTCTAGTAATCAACGACCAATGTTGTTTTTTCAGGGAGTTGTGTGCTAAAACACTGGAGGTTGTGACGCTGGATAAACTAGAAAATTCTATTACGTTGATACTTTACAAGTTTGAGCGTATTTTCCCACTGTCATTCTTCGATATCATAATACACTTGACGGTTCATCTTGCAACTAAGGCGAAATTAGCCGGACCGGTACAATATCGATGGATGTATCCCATCGAGAGGTACGTGTAATTTTTCGTTTCGCGTAATTTATAAATTTATTGTTGTCCTGTATGCCCGTATTTATTTATTCAACATATTTTTATTAGGTACCTCTACACTCTTAAGAAGTATATACGCAATAAAAATCGACCAGAGGGCTCAATCATGCAAGGTTATCTTCTTGATGAAGAAACCACATTTTGTTCCCGCTATCTGGACGAGAACATTGAGACAAGGCTTAACCGACCACGAAGAATTCAAGACGGACCATATGGTAAAGCCGAGTATAATAGGGTAGACACTATGTTTATCAACAAGATATACCGGTTTATCTTGCTTAATTGCGCATGTCTTGAACAAATTAGAGAGTAAGTTTTTTTGGATTAATTGTTATATCTGTGTTTGTGTGTGTATGAAATGATATAATATTAATGTCACCATTATTTGTCGAAAACAGAATTCATTTTAACGAGGTGCGTGAGGGGCATCCTGATTGGAATGAAGAACAATTGGAAAAATATCATCAGGATAATTTTTGTGATTGGGTCACAGATCATGTAAGTTATTCGAATAATATTTTATTGCTAGCAGTTTTAATCTAAACTTGTATCGTTATGTATTTGTCGTAAAATTTGTTTTGTTAGATCCACGATTCGAACTTGTCTGCATCATTTGAGAGTGATTCAAGATATTTAGCTCAATTTCCTAGTACGGAGGTTGCATATTACAAAGGATTTGGTGTCCTTGGATACAAATTCGAAGTTAAGGAATTAGAAACATCTAGAACCACTCAGAATAGTGGGATTGCGACGGTAGGATCGGACGGTGTGATTTATTATGGGTACTTAAATTGTATACTCGGGATCCATTTTCCCGGACGATCAGAACCCTTTTATATATTCCAGTGTACTTGGTACGATAAGCGAACCGATACGGACAGGTGGAGAAGCAATCTTGGTACTTGGAAAGATGAATATGGATTGACCAGTGTGAACACACTTCGATTTTACGGTCAGGAATATCCGTTTATCCTTCCGAACCAAGCATTCCAAGTATACTACTCATAGTGTTTGAAGCATCCGGGGTGGAGTGTTGTATGCCGATGGAAACCCAGAGATGTCTACGATGTCCCAGAATACGAGGACAGCGATGAGAACTAAGAAGAGAGAAGGCTTAAAGTGCTCCGACCGTCTGTTTCGAAGGACGGGTCGTCTTCGACCGATCATGAAGTTACGTGGGTTAGAAATGACATCGACGATGAAATCCAAGTAGATATGTATAATGCGCCCATGAAACGAAAAAGGTTATCAGTAATGTTATATTATTACTTCACATTTTACGCTCTATACATATATAGTCAATACTTTTAATGATTGTCTAATGCGTCCACGAACCGTTTATCTAGATTTGATGACGATGTCGGGAGCAGCGAGGGGCGGCAGGAGCTCCAGCCGCGGCAGAGGCAGGGGCAGAGCGGTTCTGCCGCCCGGAGAGCTTCGTAGGGAGCTTCAGAGGGCCGGTCTTGCACCCAGATCGGAGACCCCTTCGGATGCCTCCTTCCGTGTGGATTTTGCCACACCTCCAGGTATACTGCACGCATATCCATTTTGAATGTAATATTACAGATATTCATGCCTGTTTATGTCAAAATTACTTATATTGTCAATGTTTGATTGTCTAGTTGTTGGTGATGCGTCCACATCTGGGACAGAGGCCACTCCCGCTCCTTCAGGTATGTTGATATATCATATAGTGTATGTATATTGATTTAGAATGCTATATCATAAATATACACACATTCCTTTTGCTCTTACTTAGCAATTTTTATTATTGTCTGGCTGTAGGTGGTGACACCACCGCGCCTGCGGGTATGTTTATATATCCTATAGTGCATGCATATTGATTTAGAACGTTATATTATTGATCTACACATTCTTTTTGCAATTACTTATATAATCTATTTTTAATTGTCTAATTATAGGTGGTGTGTCCACATCTTCCGCATGGGCCACTCCTGCCGCTTCCATACCATCCGCATCGTCTGCAGGTTAGTATGAATAAATATAAAATATTTATTCATTTTACATATGCTCTATAGAATAAATATGAACTTCATGGAAATTTAGCGTCAATGTTTATTTTCTAGTTGGAGGGGATGCGTCCGCATCCGGGACCCTGGTTGTTCCTCACCGGAGGAACTATCGTCCCGCTCGTACTGCTGCCCGGGCCCAGGCTCGTGCGATAGTCACCGGAGGTATATATCACACTTCAATTTTCGTTTAAGCTTGATTTCTTAATACAACTTTGTCTTAGTATTGATTGTCTTGATATTTCGTACAGACGCAGGGCCTCCGTATCCCCAGAGGGGGACTCGAAGCCCGAATCAGTCTCATAGGCTGAGGCCTGACAGAGTTAGGGGGGAGGCAGCATTCCCCCTCTTTTTTACCCTTGACTATCGCTATACCGGTCCTCATGCCTAGAGGTTCGGCCAGTATATGGGGGATGAGAGCCGGCTCGTGAAGAACTATCCACTTCACGTTGAGTGGGGCGAGCAGCACCTGCGCTCATTCGCCCTCTTCTTTAATCAGGCTCGGGTATGTATTAACGGCCTATTTTCATTTGATTTATCCAATATAGTTATTATTAACACTTGCAATCTAATAACAATGTTTTTTTTGTATTTTCAGTCGGATTACGATTTTCAGCCTGTACCCGACCCTGATCATCCTGGGAGGGTGCTCGACCTTCATGCTCTGTACAATGGCCTGATGAAGAACATGCAGACCAAGGTCCGATAGAACAGGAATGAGCTAAAGGCCGACTGCTACTCCCTGTGGATGGCGACCCCCGAGATAGAGAGAGCGGCCCTCCTATCTACTCCGGTGTTTGTGAGAGTCGACGTAGAGACATGGCCTCTATTGTGCGATTATTTCGACTCCCAACGCAAACAAGTATATATTTTAAATGTAATTCATTGTTTATGATATAATTTATTTCTTTGTGTTCCTTAATTAGAAAACTAAATCTTAATGCGTTGTGCAGAAACAGGCCGCTCAGAATACAGAGAACAGGAAGTCGGCGAAGAGGGGTCGCCCCACTTACACAGGTGGCTCGAGGAATATTACTCGAGCCATGGAGTTATCGGTAAATTACAATAGACCGACCTTTCTGATATTCTGCAATATTAAGAGTTATTTTCTAATATTTCTAATATTAAGAGTTATTTTCTAATATTGCAGACAGCTCAGACCGTGGCGCAAGGTGGTACACTGAGCGTGCTGTCCGCATATCTTGCCGTCCACGGCACCTCGACAGATCCCGCCACGGGCGAGCTTCGATATCCCGACGTCGCTACCCAGGAGTATTGCGTAAGTGTTAAATATTTATTCTACCCATATTTGAAATTTTAGTTTTGGAAGCTTCAAGTTTAAATTTTATACTTATACTTTACTGCTTAATGTGGGTGTAGGAGAGGGTGGTTGAGCAGGCCGAGGCCTCGGGGATCGATTTTACCGGACAGAGCGATCCGAGGCTGCTGACCCCAGTTCTGCATGCCGCACACGGAGGGCACCACGGAGGTTGGGAGAGAGGCCGGGGACTGGGCTCTAGCAGGGCCCATATGAGGTTGGACTCCACCCCGGCGGTTACTTCCTCCGTCTCCAGTGAGCGACGTGTCCAGCAGGAACTGGAGAGCTTGAGGGCCACCGTTGAGGAGTTGAAGGAGATGCTGGTATGTATACTACTTTATAGTAAAATATGTCATATTATAGATATCAACATATCCATAATTAGTACGTAGCTTGAGCTTATTTGGTTTTAGACTTAGGTTTGATTAATCATACGTACATATGTAATTAAAATAAACAACGGTTTTCCAAACTAGATATCCAAATAGGATTTCGAAATAACTTGATAATGATACGAATTCGAATAATAAATAGTTCTTACACGCTTCTTACACACGTTTGGTTCAGACGCGACAGGGTACATGGCATGCATCTCCTTCGGCTGCGGCTCCGCAAGCCACTACATCGGCTGCGGTTCCGCAGACAGCTCCTATAGCTTCAGCGCCCGCTCAGACTCCCGCAGTCGTGGCTCCGCAAGCGACTCCCTCGACGGCGGCTGCGCAGACCACATCGCCAGCTCCACAGGACGCTCAGACTCCCGCTCGCGCCGAATTGCCAGGTTTATTGACCGAGGAGCAGGCGCGCGCTATTCTATCGTTATTCATAGGTGGAGCTGGACCGAGCTAGGGTAGCTTTTTGGTTCTTATTTTTTGAAACATGTATTTATTTATATCATACATATTGTACTACATTGAAACGATATTGATATTGATATTGGTTTATATTTATATCATATTCAGTATTTGGGTTTCTTTTGTATATTATATGCATGAGATGTGATTATGAATACTGCGATATATGTTGTGTGATGATTAATTTTATATTTTATTGATATATATATTATTGTGCACAGGGCGAGAAAAAATAAGGCAGCCCTTTTTTTAAAAAAAAACAGATAATGTGTACCTACGGATTAATCCGTAGGTACACATGTTGCCCCTACGGATTAAGCCGTAGGGGCAAAATATCAGTAGTAACTGATATTTCCCCCCTGATCTCAGTGTCAGGAGGGTTGGTCTTGCCCCTACGGATTTATCTGTAGGGGTAAAAAAAGACCCCTACGGATAAGTACCTACGCGTTATCCGTAGGGGATACTACTTGGCCCTACGGATATATCCATAGGTACAGTTAATATAGTTAAAATAACCGTAAAGAAAATAACTTTTTTTCCCCTACACCCTAATCCGTAGGTGCAAATGTACCTACATAGAACTCCGTAGGGGCATGTTTTTGACCGTAGGGGCAAGTTCAGGGCTTCAACTTGCACCTACGGCTTTTGCACCTACAGATTAATTTTTTGCCCCTACGGAGATATCCGTAGGGGCAGTGAGTTGCCCCTACGGGTAAATCCGTAGGGGCAACCCTTATTTCTAGTAGTGAGGGAGAGGGGTCATTCTTTTGCTTACATTTTTACACTTCATACTTTTTTGTTTTCATTTTATTCTTGTACATAGCTAATCCCCCTTGAGCTCTCTACCTTAACTTGATCTTGCAACCTCTTCATTGAGCTTGCAAGTTTAAGCTTTGGTCATTGATCTCAAGGGGTTGTATCATTACTTAAGGAATCAATAAAGCTCTCTTTTGTGCCTTCATTTTCACATGAGTTCTTTGCCTCTTCTTGATCTTGCAATCTCTTCATTGAGCTTGCAAGTTTAAGATTTGGTTATTGAACCCATGGCTTATCTTGAGTTCTATGGTTCTTAGTATTATATTCTTGCTCTTTTACTTTTTTCCCTTTTTACTTTCATTACATTCATATCATTTACATTCCATGCTTTACATTCTTTCACTTTAAATTCCATGCCCTTTATTTTTTTGTGTTGCTCTTTTCTTTTCTTTGTTTCTCTTTTCTTTACTCTTTTTGGTTTGTTGTTGTAATGTTTGTAAATATATGTTGTTAGGAAAAGAAACTGATATTGTAAGTTAAGTTTTCCGTTTCCCAATTCTTTTTCCCGTTATTTTCCATTGAAATCCGCCCAAACGTTACGCAAGCGCTCCGTTAGGCACCCTACCCTACCAAGGTATCGGTGATCCCTAACAGCGACCGGTTGCGTTCGGTTTCGCCGGAGGCGAAAGAAAGAGACAAGAATGGAAGGACAAGGGTCAATAAGCCGGATTTCTCAAATACCGTGCTTAAGTACCCTAATTCACGTTGTTGCCGATTGCTCTAGCCTCAATTGGTCAAGACTCGGCTCAAAGGACTTGAATACGGATTTCCTTAACTTACACTATCTTATCTAATCCTACCAAACTGTTACATTGCATATAACACATAGGTTAGATATGAATAATCCACCCACGTGCATTAACTCGTGAAAACAAGAACATAAAATGCTCCGTCTCCCTACAGACCGACCCGTGCTCATCGCAGCTAGTTGCAAAGCGACACCGTCTTGATTGCGGTTAACTTTAATTCTTTCAATCAAATGATGCCTCTACATCGTTTCGCCCGAAGTAGGGAAACTCTCTGTGTGGGACTCTAAAGACTCGTCAATACGCTGGCAGTGGGTTTAACCACAAGCACGTCAGCGGCACAATTTGTACATAACGGCTACCCAGGTATTGAGCGAAAGGAAGGCCGACGAGCATGCTCATCCGAACCCCTACTGAGCCTGTCCGTGAAAATTTCCGTCCAGTTTGGTCTGTTCGTCTAAGAGTATCACATATCGAGTCTAGGGGGTGGATATATTCAGACCCCTAATAACACGAAATTTCATGTCGGTATGAAGCCCATCACTATCTAAGAAACTATTGATCCAAATTAGTAATTCTCGTCCACCTTGGCCAAGGATTTCTGGTGATGGCCACCCGTGCATTACGCGATATTAACTCCCAATACCGGGAGAGACGAATCCCCGATGATCCGCTCACTGCCTCCATGTAGCTCGGGACTGTACCAAACAAAAACCTGTTTGCACGACTCTTTTGAGCCGTGGTGCTGGTTTTCTCCGGCGCCATGGCCATCTACCGTGGCCGATGCGGAACAAAAACTGGCGTTTAAAAATTTTGGCACAAAGAAAACCCCGCCCAAGATTTAAACCATAAACCTATACTAGCAAACTAAAGAAGCAAAACTAAAGGGTTAGAATGATTATATCAAAAGAACCAAGTCCTTTGGTCTTCCGTCATCCTCCTTAGCTCCTTAAGGCATGCTCGAACGAACTTGGCCGCCGGTCTTCCTCCGTCGAAGATGATCCACCCGAGATATGTAGTCATGGCTCTAGCTCCATATAAGGAATGCAAGTAAAGCAACTAGGCATTCTAGGATGCTAGTCTAGAATGCCTAGGATGTAGTGAGTGAACTAAGTGTTTATTTATCTCATCTCACCTCCTCTCATGATTCTCAACACATGAGATGGTTGATAGGAGGTGGAAGATGAAGGTGGAGGAACAAAAGAAAAACTAGAGAGGAGTGAAGCTCTAAATGGTGAGGAGAAGATGGCATGCTCAAGAGAAAGAACCATCTCACAATATAATGAAGTCTCCATGAGAGAGAAAATGAGCATGCTAGGTTTTGTAAAACAATTCTTTACATTTTTAAAATGTGCCCATACTTGAATAGTATGCACAAATGAATTAAATATTCATTTGCGCACACTATGAAAGCATGGTCCTCACCATACTCCAATCAAATCATTGCCACCTCATTAATCCAATTATAATATGGTCAAACCATAAAATGAGGTGTCCACCTTCTAGAATGTTATCTATAAAAATTACGGATTACTTTCTACTATATATACATACCTGCATTCGTACCGAAATACGAATAACCAAAGAGATAGAATAACACAAAGAACATAATACTAGAATATACGTATCGAAATACATATACGTAAATTATTAAATCAATACCTGATTTAATAACCTGGCTCAATCCCGAGACGGCTAGTATTATCAACTATCCAATTGAAAGTCTGAGTACATAGTACAATCAATCGATCGGAACCCTGCACGTATCCAAAACGGCTACTATTTAGTTTCGCCAGAACCAGGGAAACCCTCTGTGTGGGACTCTAAAGACTCGTCAATACACTGGCAGTGGTTTTAACCACAAGCACGTCAGCGGTACTAGCTGTCATAAAGGCTACCCATGTATTGAGAGAAAGGAAGGCCGACGAGCAAGCTCATCCAAAGCCCTACTGAGCCTGTCCTTAACAATCTCTATACAGTCCGGTCTGTTCGTCTAAGAGTATCGCATATCGAGTCTAGGGGGGTGGATAAAGTCAGACCCTTAATAATGCGACATTTCGTGTCAGTATGAATCCCATCACCCTATGAGAAACTACCGATCTAAATCAGTAATTCTCGTCCACCTCGGCCGAGGATTTCCGGTGATGGCCACCCGTGAACAACGCGACATCAGCCCCCAATACCGGGAGAGACAAATCCCCGACGATCCGCTCACTGCCTCCACATGGCTCGGGACTGTAGCCAACTAAAACCTGTTTGCACGACTCCTTTGAGCCATGGTAGGGTAGTAATCAAAGCACAGCGGGAACTCACACGAGACAAATGACGATCTCATGTCGACAGACTAACCTGTACTCATGTCACCTAGGAACTGCTATCTGACAATAGGTATAATACCAACCAGCATGTTTCCGGCGAGTCCGTCTAGTCTACTCATAACCCAATGAGCACCTGTATGCTATCTTAGGTGACTAACTAACACTAATGGCTTGTGAGATCGGCCAACGCCCTTCGTCGGGGTTTTGATAAGTATACACTAGTCTACTCCAGAGTATCGATGCCCAGTCTCGATACTCCCATGACTAGGGACATTTAAGGATGTGCTTATAGACCACCCAGCTCCCACTTATATGATCGCCATCATAATACAGGTAGTCAAGTAAGAATCATATAGGCTCTATCAACATGTAATGGTGATCTATAATGCCACCTAATGCTATACATGATGATAAAGACAAACCAAATAGCATACTATTATCTCGAGTAAGACTGTTCTACCGGTATAGGTCATCCCTCAATCATCACAATCGCGTGCCTGCGATTCAATAATTGACTTGAGGGCACTATAGCCAACAATCTCTCATATGAACTTAAGGCTAATTATTGCGGTGTCGCATACTCACAGCCCGTGTGATACCGAACACCTAATTTCTTCACTAATCAGTCTCGCAAAGCCCGTTTGTGAAACTTTTGCGTTCAAGAAATAGTCTCAGTGAGTGGATCCGCTCAAGTGTTTCTTTCTTTATCTCTATATATCTCAACTTCGCGGAGAAAGACTATCTTCCGAAATGAGCGATACCTGTCTTAGAATATGTCTGGATATCTGATGGGACCCAGTTCACAAATGAACTCCAAATCCAAAAAACTTCTTAATATGTATCATCAACTAAATTTAATCAGTATCCTGTGCCATGCTTTCCTCAGTATCCGCTTGGACCACCTGTCCAAAATACTGTCCCTCAAAAGAGGGAAAACTATAACTCTAACAGCCACTCTGTCATCCAGGTCACCATGGAAGCCTAAAATGATAACCGCCTCCTGAAGAGGCTTCCGTTACCATATACCAAGAACATCCACTTGTGTTCATAACTGCTTCCCAACGTTTCTCTAGAATTGTATTAATATATGTTTATTGCAGCCAGTGCAAAAACAATATCTGGTGTGGTACTTGACTGTCACGACCCGAAATTTAGTTCGTGATCTGCACTTAAAGCACACAACGTCTAAAGGCGCAACGTAAATTAAGTAAGCCGAAGCCCAGAAATCTAAAACTTTTTAAGAAAATAAAAGAGGTGAAGTTTTGAAATAAAGGTATGATGAAATAAAAAGTTTTCTTAAATGCAGAGATAATGGAACATGAAAATGCAAGTGGATTATACTAGTTGAAAAACATGTTTCGTCTTTTAAAAATTTGGTTAGCACCTCCCTTGTATATTTTGATCCAAAACGACATATACATAACAACAATATAGGCATCTCCAAGCGGGATCTAGCTCTTCGCCAATCGGCGGAATCACAACCACGCGAGTCATAAATATATGTATACGACGCCCAACGGCGAAGATCAACACAAAAGGATAGTGAACAAAGCAAGACATCAAATCCACCAAGTGAACATATAACCCATCGCTCTAAGTCTCGCAACCACAAGTCTTTCTAAGTCTTACTACTTATACAAATACTAGTTTCTGATTGATGGAGTTGACTAGATACAACAGGAATAATAATACAAGAGTGGGCACGATCCAATATGTCCCACCTACCATAGCAAATCGCCCGAAAGCAAGCTGTGTGCCAGCGATACCGCTACTGATCCATGCGGTCAACCTGCAAGGACTGTGGCATAACAGGGGTGAGTTGCCAACTCGTGAGTAGAAAATATCAGCAAATAAAAATCGAATAAAACAACGATTCCTAGGCCAACTATATCATAAAGGTCATACTATGATATCTAGGGTGACCGTGTCTGCATATATGCCAACAATAAAATCAATGCCTGTATGCAAGTGGATATCATCTGCGTGTCCATCAATGACACAACAACATGAAAACATATGCATGTAAATATGAGGATATCAACCAACGTGTGTCCATCAACGACACAGCAAAATCATGGAACCTGAATGTCCAACATCGATACTCGAAACATCACGAAACCCGTGTCCAGCATCGACACGAAAATCTTCATATCTCGGGCTCCGTCAGTTCGGATTGGCCCATATCATCTCACGACTTCGGTCGGTATCCTCCGGATAATCGCCGAACCCAATACTATCACCGGGAGGTAGTAGTCCCTCTACAAGGCTCATCGTCTACTGCACAACATCTCTTTCTTGCCCCAGGGTACTATACCGGGTCCACCATGTACCCGCAAACGAATCATCCAACTCCTCGAATCGGGTATCACATAGCTCATAACCGAGAAAACACATGGTGGACTCCTTGAAATATCATATCAAGAGAAACCGGGTTTTTAAAACAATACATACTTTCTTTTGAAATATAACCACGGTTCTTAAATCCAGAATCTCATGAAAACAGCATCTCAATGCGTATAATCGTAAAGCATGATGTATGCAAACATAGAACAGAAATGTGAGCATATCAGTATATCATGTAACATAGAATAGTGATGTGATATCAGTATATCATGCAAACGAGTCATGCGATACTACTAAATAATCAAGAGTAATAGCATGATATGGAACTTTACTGTGTAAGTGACATAGCAATTATCGATGATGAAAGTGTGTGAGCCGGCAATCTGTGTAAGTGTAACATACGCATCATCGATAATTGTGTAGGTATATTGGCACAGGCATATGTAGTGTAATGAGAATATTATGAACGTAGCATAAAGTACATCATAAGAGAAATGCTATAAGGTATACGTATCTAATCCAACATCTACGTAAAGGCTAAACTAAGCAGTGTAGACCGGGATTAAATACCTATAACCTATCCGAGTCGGTGAATCTATCAATCGGCATCCAGCCTCACAACATCACGTACGGTATAATCCATCGTACGGCATACTCTAGTCAAGGGTATGGATCAATCATCCGTTAAAACATCGCGTGTGGTAAACCATCATGCAGCGACAACAAACAGAATAGGGATTCTATTGACCTATACAACAGTGAGAGTACGGATCTAAAGTCTCATACGGCATATCACTCATGATTCACATAATTATATATGTATATATACCTATCTCCCAGGTCACATTCGTATCAATCTCATATCATGGGACCGACAAAGGTATCAATATCCTCATATCGCCTCGCATCCATAACGACATATTAAGCCAAGTCATCATAATCATCATATCAATATCTCACATCAATGTCATGCTACATATACAATTCTATCTTATCACTCTCATGTCATATTTATCAATCTCATAGCATGCCACTATAATCTCATACTCATTCTCTTGCAACTACATATATATATCGTGATTCACATTCACACTTCATATATCAATTCAAGACATCCTTTCTATCATATCATTTCACGCTAAAACCGTTAACTATAACCTTAAGTCGCAGTATAAATTGTCTCCAAACTATGAATCACATATCAATTATTGCGGGGGTGCTATACGCCATCGACCCGACTTTCCCCGTAGATATAAATCTACTCACCTGCGGAACTCCATGTTTAGCCGTAGTCGATGTACTTCGTCGTCTCGGAATCCACGCGAAGGTACCTATAATCAATACACAATCGCAATACTATTAAAATCAATTCCGAAATCCGAAATGGTACACGAAGTGCTCATATGTTAGAACCTATAGCTTACGCGTGCAAAAACAACCAAACAACCATCGTCATTGACGTACAAACATCCAACGACCCAATACAATATCAAATACCAAAATTCAAGTTTATAAATCACAAATACCAAATTCATCAACATAAGAAATCACTCCCAGATTTCATCTCAGGTTAATTGTGGACTAAACAAGTAAGTACAGGGGATAGGTTATAGGGTAGGCAAGCTGCAGCCAAAAACTCAATAACATACCCCACTAGAAATCCGGCGACAATGCCCTAAAATCCGATCTCGTCGGCTTACAGGAGGATTCTTGGGTTCGTACATAGATGGTGGGTTTCTAGTGGTTAATCTAGATCAGTGATATTGCTAGTTTTTCTCATAATCATCCCAGGTTGCTTCAGATACCCTGTAGGCTAAAAACCACCACAAAGCCGACAAGAAACAATTCTAAGTTCGTATTTTGGTTCTAATCTCTGGTCTTGGCCAGTAAAACACTACTAATGGTTAAGTAAACACCCACTACATATCACAAGTCCATACAATCACCCAAACTATCTCTTGGAATTTCCAAACATCACTAATCTAAATCGATTTAACTCTAACTACTATAGGGTGCTAGGAAACTCAAAAACTAAACTAGAAGTGTAGGAATTACCTAATTTGGCAACTCAAGAATTTTCTTGAGTTGCTCAAAGTCTTCAAAATCCAACTTTGATTGGTCCAATGGGTTTGTAGAGAGATTGTGATCAATTTTAGTGAAGGGAGTATAGGGTTTTAGTGAAGGAATTGAGATGAGATATGAGCGTAGAAGTGGGGGAGCTTGAAGATGAAGAAGTAGAAGAAAAACAATGGGGGAAAATGAAAGAGGGCAGCCCTCCTCTCTCTCTTATCTTCACTCTCTCGCAATTATCACATTCCATGCTACACTCTCTCTCTTGCCCATACCTATTATTCTATTCTATTTCCTTTTCTCTTTCTTTTAAAGCCAAATATCAACAAATACAAATGAAACAACATACAACAAAAATGCAACATGCCATGCTGCACTAACCATGGAAAAATATAGAAATACGGATTTGGCCTAATCGCGATTAGTAGTGCACTAATCAAGTTAAATTTTAAACTTCATATAATCAATTATAAAAATGCCAAATCCAATAAATATATTATTAAATGAATAAATCATTTTAATCTCGAATTATTTCATAAATATTGGTATATATTTATACCATTTTACGAAAACCCCAAATTTGCAAATCGTGTAGTTTTCGCGAAATATATTATTTTAATATTAAATTCAAAAATAATATTCTATATTTATAAAATGTTACAATCTTCCCCCCTTAAATAAATTCGGTCCTGAATTTAAATTTAAATCCCCAATTACTAAAATGTTTCAATAATCAGCTAAAATCAACGGGGCTCCGAAATCACGGAAGATACAAAAAAACCACAGCGCATCGTGTGCGCCTGAAAACGAGTATGAAACTCAAAATCGAACTCCGTCAAGCGTAACGCAATCACTGGAGTTATAATGGAGATACAGATCTCGAAATCCACAACTGAAATCCAATATACACTAGTTGAATACTATAATACGTATATAGTACGTATCCTTGGAAAAATCTCCTAAAACTGAATAAAACACATGCAAAAATCTCTTCTGAATCACCGTGTGATGCGTAACTCATGGAACAACTGACGGAAGCTCATTTGTAAAGTAATAAATATACGTTCATATATGTTTTGCTCAAATATACATTCCACCGTTTTGAAATATCCCAAAAGGTTTTCCTTTATAAACGTTCAGGTAGCTCGCGGACACGTAGGAAATAGCGAGACTATAGCTCCTTTTTTAAAACCTCTTGGTAAACTTTTTATGCATGCAAAGTACTCAGGTACAGTCCTCAGATTAGTCATGTTCGGCTACTACATAATATAGTGCCCGTCATGAAAATAAAGTGCTCAAAAGCAAAATCAGCCTCAAAAGGCGTATCCAACATCACGTACGTCTGGTGCTCATGGAAATCAAAGCCAAATACAAGTGCTACGAATGTGCACAAAAGTAAAACTAAGTGCAACGGGTGTGCACGAAAGTATCTGTCCAATGCAACGGATGTGCACGACAACATATCAAGTGCATCTATAGTGCACGAAAATCTCAACCCAGTGCAACTAACCTGCATGAATGGAAATCTAAATCAAGTGCATCCAACATGCACGAGTAACCTCAATCAAGTGCAACCGACATGCACGAATAAAATCTAAATCAAGTGCAACCAACTTGCACGAATAAAATCTAAATCATGGGCATTCAACATGCACGAATAAAATCTCAATCAAGTGCATCCGACATGCACGAATAAAATCTAAATCAAGTGCATCTAACATGCACGAATAAAATCTCAATCAAGTGCATCCAACATGCACGAATAAAATGTCACACCATGCGTCCAATATGCGCAAAAATCCAACCCAAGTGCGTCAGGTCCGTATAAAGCATCTAGTGCAATAGTATGCCCGAAAACGAACGTCAAGTCCAAACGCGCACAAAAACATAAATCTGGTGAAACAAATGCTAAAAGACATAAATCGGGTGCAACCAATGTACGGAGTATAGATCTAGTGCAACCAATGCACAAAAAACCAATTCGTGCAACCAATGCACAAAAATATAAATCTAGTGCAACAAATGCGCGAAATAAAAATCTAGTGCAACAAATGCATGAAAAATCATCAATATCTCAAATTCGTATAAAAACAACACCGAGTGTACCAAGGTGTATAAAATCATAAACGTGTGCAACTGCGTGCACAAAACACGTATCAATACACTGCAAGCACCTGTGAGCTATACCGAGTGCAAAAATCAAATCGAATGCGTACCACATGCACAAAATCAAATCAACCGTATGAAATCCACGAAATCATAATCACGTGCTACCAAGGCACAAAATTGACATCATGTGCAATAGATATACACAATTCATAAACCAACACAACGGTGTATAAAACATATATCAAGTGCAATAACTATGCACAAAATATAAATACCCAGTAGGTGCAGCCATGGTGCACGAAAAAAATATCATGAAACTCAAATCCAAGCGATATAAGCGTGATATTCGGATCACAAACGCAAATCGCAACAAATGACATTGAGGTACACCTCCTACAATGTTGAAAAATGCCGGTGCGCCCAAAACTAGCAGAGCAAGAACATCAGCTTGCCTCCAGCTCACGGTCTGGTGTCCTCTGTCTCTGGGTCCTCATTTCTCTGTGGATTACCAATCTCTCAATCCATCAGCTCTTCGGCCTGGTCAGGTGTACTAATGAAAACAATTTCGTTCTGACACTCTTCTGGTCCTCATTTCTAGAACAGCGGTTTTTAGAAAAGGAAACAAGTGGTAGTGCAATAGAACTGGAAGAAATTCCAGAACCACAAGCTACAAATGAAAGCTTGGTAGAACCAGAAGTTCCAGAAGAACAGGACATTCCTGCACCCCTCCGCAGGAGCAGTAGGCCGTCTCATTCGCCTGAGAGATACTACGGTTTTCTCATAGACGGGGATAGAGAGGATTGCGTCATTGATAATGATGAACCTACTAGCTTCTAACAGGTCATCCAGAGCGGCGACTCAGTAAGATGGCTGGATGCAATGCGGACCGAGATGGAGTCCATGTACACCAACAAAGTATGGACTTTGGACTTTGCTCCAAATGGGGTAAAACCTATAGGATGCAAGTGGATCTTCAGAAAGAAGATTGGTGTAGATGGACAGGTGGAAACCTATAAGGCTAGACTTGTTACAAAGGGTTTTCGTCAAAGGCCTGGCTTGGAATATGACGAAACTTTTTCTCCAGTGGCTATGCTCAAATCCATTCGGATCCTTCTTGCCATTGCTGCCTTCTACGATTATGAGATCTGGCAGATGGACGTAAAGACGGCTTTTCTAAATGGAAATTTAGACGAGTGCGTCTATATGGATCAGCCAGAAGGTTTCAATCAGAGTGGGAGCAGCGGGAAAGTGTGCAAGTTGCTTAAATCCATTTATGGACTAAAGCAAGCATCGCGGAGTTGGAACATCTGTTTTGATGAAATGGTCAAAGAATATGACTTTATCAAAAATCCAGATGAGCCATGTATATATAGTAAGATTGTAGCACGAACTGTCGTATTCCTCGTCTTGTACATGGATGACATTCTCTTGATAGGAAATGACATTCTTATGCTACAATCTGTCAAAGGATTCTTGTCATACAGGTTCTCCATGAAAGACCTGGGTGATGACTCATACATTCTGGGGATCCAGATCTATCGTGATAGATCTAAGAGGATGTTGGGACTTTTACAGTCCAGGTATATCAACACTATACTGAAAAGATTCAGTATAGAAGATTCTAAGCGCAGTAATTTCCTGGCTTGTCACGGAATCACCTTCTCCAAAGAGATGTCTCCCAAGACTGATTTGGAAAGGGATTGCATGTCAGTTATATACTACACTTCTGCGGTAGGCTCTATAATGTATGCGATGTTGTGTACCAGACCAGATATAGCTTACGCACTGAGCGTGGTAAGCCGGTATCAGTCAGACCCAGGGGAGAAGCACTGGATAGCAGTAAAGAACATTCTCAAGTACCTGAGAAAGACTAAGGATATGTTCTTGGTTTACCGCGGAAAAGACCTCCAGATCGAGGCTTTTGCTGACTCCATCTTCCAGAGTGACAAGGATGACTCCAAGTCCATGTCAGGTTATGTCTTTACCCTCAATGGAGGGGCGGTGTACTGGAAGAGTTCCAAGCAGGACACCGTTGCTGACTCGACGATGGAAGCGGAGTATATCGCAGCTTCTAATGCCGCAAAAGAAGCAGTCTGGGTAAAGAAGTTCTTAAAAGAACTTCAGGTGGTTCCATCCATTGTTGATCCAATACATCTGTATTGTGACAATAACGGGGCTATAGCTTTAGCAAAGGAACCCAGGTCCCATCAAAAGTCCAGACACATCTTGAGGCAGTATCATCTGATCAGGGAGATCATAGATCGCCGGAAGATCGAGGTCCGGAAAGTTGCTACAGAGGAGAACGCTGCAGATCCATTCACAAAGGCCTTACCTTAGACGCAGTTCGAGAGGCTATTCGAGATGATAGGTCTTCGATACGCCAATACATGGCCCTAGTGCAAGTGGGAGATTGTTAGTGTATATGCCTTAGGGACCATTATTGTATCATACTAGCCTGTATATTACCTAATGGAAGCTCGGGATATTCACAATTGTATTAACAGTCTTGCTCAATATAGTAGTATGCTACTTGGTTTATATCTATCTTAATATGTGTATATGTTTCTTTTAGCATATCGCGAATACATATTGATAGAGCCCATAGGATCTTGCTTGACTACCAGTGTTGTGATGGCAGTCACACTAGTGGGGGCTGGGTAGTCTACAAGCACATCCTTTTTCAGGTTCCTAGTCGTAGGATTATCGAGACAGGGCATCGATACTCCGGAGTAGACTAGTGTATACGCTTCTCGTCCCAGCAGAGGAAATGGTCTGTCCTACAGCCATTAGTACGTTGTACTGGAGATAGTACGCAGGTGCTCGTTAGGTTACGGGTACATCGGACATGACTCGCAGGGAATTGTTGGTTGGTATTATACCCGTCGTCAGTTAACAGTTCCCAGATGACATGAGTACAGCATAGTCCGTAGACTTGATACTACTGCTTCGCCTCAAGTGTGTTCCCACTGTTCTTAGATTGCTACCCTACCCGGCTCAACCGCGTCGTGCAAACAGGTAGCAGTTGGGTGCCGTCCCGTAGCACTTGGAGGCAGTGGCGGTTAGATAGGATTCGTCTCTCCCGGTGTTGGGGGTTGATATCACGCTGTGTTTGGAGAGCCATTATGCAAAGTCTCTGGCCAGGGCAAGCGAGATTTACTTGTAGGTTTTCCAGTAGCTTCTTAAGGTGTAATGGGCTTCACTCTGACACGACTTATACCGCTTTTAGGGGACTGATGCTTGCTGCCCCTAGGCCCAATATGCGACAGTCTTATACAAACAGACCGGACTGTACGGAGATTGTCACATCAGGCTCAGTAGGAGTTCGGATGGGTTTCCTCATCGACCTTCTTATCGACATCTACCTGGGGACCATTACGTACAGCTAGTACCGCTTGCGGCCATTGGTTAAACCCACTGCCGGCGTAGTGTCGAGTCTTTAGAGTCCCACACAGAGGGTTTCCCTGCTTCAGGCGAAACGATAAAGAGGTCGTATGGTTTTACGACAGTGTTCGGACATATACGTGCACTTGTGCACGTATGATGTTCGGATAGATTATACTAGCAGGCTTTGCTTTAAGCCAGATTCTAGTATTCGATTATTGGATTTATATAGTCTTAGTATATCCGTGTTTTTCGTAAATACGGATGGGAGGGGCATTCTCGTAATTAGTCGAGAAGCTTCTAGAAGAAAGGTGACTCATTTAGTTTTAATTCATTTGTGAATTAAACTAAATGAACCATGACTCATGAGATGATTCATCTCAAGGAATTAAATGAAGCATGGTTGATGTTTAAATATATTATTATGAAGATATTTTCATGCTTCATATTATTTCCAAATGAGTTAAGTTTATTTCATTATCACAAATACATTCTCTCTCCTCAAGCTCTCATCTTCTTCATCCTAACCCTAATCTTCTTATGTGTTGAGAACCCTAGGGTTAGCAAGACTAATAGATCCTTAATCTATCTCTATATTTTCTAGGTCACTTGGATGAGCAATCCTAGCCACTTAGTTACCTCAAGTTAGAGGTTAAAGCTTGAAGGAGGAACTCTCGGGTGGATCTTCTATTACATCGAGGAGGTCGACGAGGAGGTGAACAACAAGAACAAGAAGGACTAGTATCTTGAGGTATAATCATCTATCATAGTAGTTAACCACTTCTAGATAGTTTGTTAGTTAGGGTTTAGCAAATATCCGTTTGATAGTCGATATTACTTTGAACAAAATGATTGTTTTTCCTATTCCGCCTCCCCGCATCTAGTGGCGTGTGTAACGTTGACTTACACACATAATTATATATGTATATATACCTCTCCCAGGTCACATCCGTATCAATCTCATATCATGGGACCGACAAAGGTATCAATATTCTCATATCGCCTCGCATCCGTAACGACGTATTAAGCCAAGTCATCATATTCATCATATCAATATCTTACATCAATGTCATCTTACATATACAATTCTATCTTATCACTCTCATGTCATATTTATCAAGCTCATAAAATGCCACTATAATCTCGTACTCATTCTCTTGAAACTACACATATATATCGTGATTCACATTCACACATCATGTCTTCATATATCAATTCGAGACATCCTTCATATCATATCATTTCACATTAAAATCATTAACTATAACCTTAAGTCATGGCATAACTTGTTTCCAAACTATGAATCACATATCAATGGTTGCTGGGGTGTTATACGCCATCCACACGACTTCCCCTGTAGATATAAATCTACTCACCTACAGAACTCCTTGTTCAGCCGTAGTCGATGTGCTTCATCATCTCGTAATCCATGCGAAGGTACCTACAATCAATACATAATCACAATGCTATTAAAATCAATTCCGAAATCAGAAATGGCACACGAAGTTCTCATAGGTTAGAACCTATAGCTTACGCGTGCAAAAACAACCAAACAACCCTCGTCGTTGACGTATAAACATCCAACGACCCAATAAAATATCAAATACCAAAACCTAATATTATAAATCACAAATACCAAATTCAGCAACATAGGAAATCACTCCCAGATTTCATTTCAGGTTAATTGGGACTAAACAAGCAAATACAGGGGATAGGTTATAGGGAAAGCGAGCTACAACCAAAAACTCAACACCATACCACACTAGAAATCCGGCGACAATGTCCTAAAATCCGATCTCGCCGGCCTACAGGTGGATTCTTGGATTCGTTCTTAGATGGTGGGTTTCTAGTGGTTAATCTAGGTCAGTTTAATGTTCATAACATTGTGCTGGAATACAAAATGATATCCTTCATTGTCTAACAAAGAAACGGATATTATATTACAAAGCATGCTTGGTACAAAATAACATGGGTCCAAAACCAATATACAACCCGACGGCGACCCTAGGTGATACTCTCCCAATGAAACTGCATGTACATTGGAACTATTTCTAACGCGGAGAGTCTGATCACCGGTCTTCAAAACTCTGCTATTTCTCAACCCCTGCACAGAATTTCAGATATGAGAACCCGAACCGGTATCCAATACCCAGGAATCAGAGTTTATAGAAAAACAGTTTTCAGTTACGAACACTCCTGAAGCTAAAGCATCACCATGCTTCCTTTTCTTGAGATCAAGGTATTCAGTACAGTTCTGCTTCCAGTGCCCCGTCTTCTTTCAATGAAAACATTCTCCTTTTCCCGACATCTCAACCATGGATTTGTCTCTCCCTTGTGCCTTCTTGATTCCACCTCTCAGTTTTGTGGAGTTCTTTTTATTCCTTCCCTTGGCCTTGGCTTTTTGGACGGAAGAGGAAGATTGTCCAACAATCGGAGAGGGAGACTTCGCCTTAAGCGTGCTTTCCGCACTTCTCAACATATTGAGAAGTTTGGGTAGAGACTTCTCCATGTTATGTATGTTGAAGTTTAATATGAATTGAGGAAAGGCAGGGGGAAGAGACTGAAGAACAATATCAATTTGCTGTTCATTCTCCATTATCCATCTGAGGTCCTCAAGCTCTTCAATAATAGCTATCATCTTCAAGACGTGATCGCCTATTGGTGTGTCAGGAGCCATCCGCATCTGAAACAACTTTCGAGATGCTTCGTATCTCACGGTCCGAGATTACTCCCCATACAACTCTTTTGTATGGAGAAAGATGGATTGAACATCCATCTGCTAGTGTTGCTTTTGATGTGTATTGTTCATCGATGCAAGCGCGAGGCATTTGGCAGTAGCACAGCCAATTTCCCACGTTTTGCGGATCTCCTTATCCACAACAGAAGATTAAGGGCCTGGGCTGGGTGGGGCTGAGGCAGTGAAGACATATGATACTTTAACATATGTGAGAGCAATGTTAATGTTCCTTAGCCAGTCTTTATAGTTCGGCCCAGTTAGCTTATTTTTCTCTAACCGTAGCTTAAGTCCAGTCATGGTAATCTGCCATTACGAGAGAGAAAAGAATACACTCAGCGAAAGCTCTTGCAAAGATCAGATTGGTTATTTATCTTATCTAATTGATATCTCCCACTGCTTTTATCAAATTTTCCTTCAAACTTTAAAAAGAAAATTATCCAGGATTAATTACATTCTACAACTTCGCTAACCGTTCAGCCAGGCCAGTGCCGGTACTTTGAGGAAGGTTCCCCGTGCTTTCACATGGACCTAATTAGAATAAAACTCGTTTTCCTAGTGGCGTATCCCCGTTGACACCTTTCTAGACACCTAATAGGTTAGCTAATTGTAAAGTGCAAAACGCTCCCGGGAGAAACTCTTGCTCACATTGGGATCGAGATCCTGCTATCATATAGAAGGTATGTAATCTCCTTTGCAAATTTAAACTATTGAAACTCCCGATATAGTTTTTACCCCTAGCACTCATGACCTTGGCTATGGTCAATATATCATAAACACTAATTAAGTTCTACCCATCATTTCATGATTAATTAGACCAATCCACATGACCCTTGGCTATGCTCAACATAATCATGTGATTGTCCTAATTAATCGCATCATATGCTGTGTAGGAAGAAATCACTTAGCAACCGTATACTACGCCTTGGCTATAGTCAACATACGGAGCACGAATACTAAGTACTCTAATTCCAAAAATGACGGAGGGCTGCAAATAGTTTTTAAGAAAAACCTTTAACGCTTTGAACTTGATATCGTTGTAGAATCTAATAGTTTTAAAAGGAGTGGCTTAAGCTCCACACTTTGAAAACTTGCTTTTTCATAAAAAGCCAAGTAGGTTTCAAATCCGATTTTACAACATCTTTTAGGTTCATTTTTCTTTACATTAATCTCATTAATGTAGTCCCATCATTTAAGTCCTTAAGCTATCACAGAAAAGAAACGAAAATAGAACGTACGCTTATGCCCTCCGCATTCGCCATAATGTCTCGTTATGATACCGTTAGATTACTTAACTAACGGCATAGCGGTACGGGACTAGTGTTTATGCAAAATATAAGCAACGTTTATTATATATCATATATATAATGCATCATTCGTCTCATCATATAAAGTGATCACATCACAGAATATCAACAGCAGAAGCACATATATGAAAATATAGGTTATACTAGGAGGTCTGTATTTTGTATTTTGCCAACAATAGAAAATATGGATTCCACGGTCGCGATGAATAGCCAAGCCCACACCCCTAGACCCCTACGAGAGCGGCAAGTGACCCTACCAATTCTAGAGTTTGGGAGACCCGGTCTGGACTCCTCGAGATGGCATCCCACTGAATCCTAGAACCCGGTCACTTTTGCTCCCTTCCTTGGGTCTATCTTAATGCGAAAAAGTAAATAATATACAATAATGGTGATATCATTCTCAACCCTCAAGTGCCCCAATAAAAGAATATTACATACATTGAATTTTACATGAATGAAAATAAAAACTCTCATCTCAAATAAAACCCTCGGCCATTCAATCACGACGATCATGTACATCATATCTCAGCAACACATAATATCACATGTCATTAACGTAAGTAAGTATGTGTACCCCAATTCTCCTTGATGTATAGCAACGAAACGGGCGATACACCACATACTACATTTACGGTCGCAGAAAAGAAAGTGAAAAATCACAACAATTGGAATCATCACTTTCACAAATATCCAGACGATGTTAAATGTTTCGATTGAATCAACAAACACCCACAAATTACCCCGAGAGCTCAACACTTGAGAAAACTTAAAATACCCAAAACATGCCATAGTGCCTATGGACCAACCGCAGAAGGGTCAACCTTTGCCTCACCTATGGCGCCACGGAACTACGGCAAACCCTAGGGTTTGGCCACGGTTCCGTGGTCATAGAATCGAGTTAGGGTTACATTCTTCTAGAGGGTCCATAGGGATACTTGCACGATCTTCCGAATATGTTTAACTTAGAAAATTCCAACACTTGGAGAATTTCCACCGAGAGCAATGAGGTGGTGATTGATGTTCGTTGGAACTGTTAAACATCATCTAAGTTACCAAAAACAATGTTAAAATTATGACTACGAAATACTCCGAATTAGCCCCTAAACAAAATAAACATCACATTAAATTTTGGGTTAAACAAACAATACCTGAAACCCCAAAACCAACAGACCAGAGCACCAGAGGAAAACAAGGCAATTTGGATGCAATAGGGCCGGCCAGGCCGGAATATATGGTAATGTGGCCGGTTCAAAACTGGTGGATGGGCCTCGTTTTTCTCCAGTGTTCTCAGTGCATCACATGCAAGCTTCTGCGGTTGCTTAAAAAAATTTCAGAAGCCATTTTAAAATCGACAGAGAGAAGAATTCTAGGGTTTTAGTTTATCATATATTCGGGGTTGTTTCGGTTTCGTAATATTTATAACATTTTCTAAGTTTCTAGCTTGGCTCTGATACCACTGTAGGGATTCTTTAGAACCATGCCTAGGGTTTGGGTTGCATCACACATGCTATAATAAAAATTTAGGGGGTGCTAAACAATACCAAACATGAATCGAACTAGAAACCTAGGGTACCAAGCAACTAGTATCACATACTAGAAGTAATTTAACACTAAGAGGTGAGTAATACAACCTTTGTAGACCTCCCTCCTTGACTCCTTGGATCAACTAGGGTTTGAAACGGTTCTCTTGAATCCTTCCAAGTCCACGACGATCCACCACGGAGACCTTTTGCTCAAGCTCCTAGCTTCACTTGATCTTTGATGAAGTGGAGCAAACAATCTACACAAGTGGGCTAGACTAAAATAGATTGGTGATGTGGGTTTGGATCTCACTTAAAAACTTTCCTTTTTGTTTCCTATACTCACTCGAAAAGTGTAGAGAGCATGAAGGAGGAAGAAGAAGGAGATGGCTAAGCTTGAGCTCTTTAGTTTGTGATAGTTCTCAAATAAAATGAGAAAAGAAAATATATATATGAGAGTCACACTCACATAGAACCATGGTTAATAAATATCTAGATATTTTGTTAATGAGTTAAAACCCAAATGGAAAAATCAAACCATGGTCGAAATTAGGTCAAGTGTAGAAGAGTGTAGAATAAATATAACCATGATTTAATTTCATTTTCTTTTTCTCAATATCAAATATATACAAATATTTATACCATGTGAGTCTTGAATTGCCACCTCCAATGTATCAACAACAATGACACATGTATGCATGCATGTGTGCATTCATATCAACATATATACATACACACATTCATGCATACATCCAAATAAGAAAAGGTTTTAAATAAATGAGCTAAAAGTCAATATTAAACCAACACTTGATTTAATAACCCAGTCATATCACATACGACCCAACCAATAGAAAACGCCCGATTTAAAATACAGTATCATATACACGCATTTAATCGAGCTCCCGCGCATATCCCATATGTACCCCACATCATTTCGCCTGAGCTAGGAAACCCCTATGTTGGACTCTAAGACTCGTCAATACGCTAGCAGTAGGCAGTGATCATATCACATACCCATAAAACGTCAGCGGCACTAGATGTACGTAATGGCTCCCAGGTATTGAGCGATCAGAAGAAAAACAAGCGAACCTGTCAAAACTCCTGTCGAGCCAACTGGCAACACTTACCATACAGTTCGGTCTCTTCGTCAGATATGCTGCATATTGAGTCTAGGGATGGTATCGTCGACCCTATTAACTCAATAATTCATGCCGGTATATGGCTCATAACAGTTCGAGAAACTACTGATAACACTTATCAGTAAATCTCAACAGCCCTGACCAGGGACTTCCTGTTATAGCCAATCGAGCATAACGCAACATCAACCCCAATACCGGAAGAGACGAAACCCCTCCTATCGCTCATTTCCTCCATGTTCCTTAGGACTGTACCCAAAATCCATATGTTTGCATGACTCTGTAGAGCCGTGATAGGGTGGAGATCAAAGTACAGTGGGAGGACACACAAGACTCTATGACGATCTCGGGTGTACAGACTAAAATGTACCAGTGTCACCTGAGAACTGCTATCCGACGATAGATATAATACAACATAAGAGTTCTCGGCGTGTCCGTTCAGTGTACCCAGTCTCCACTGAGCACCCGTATACAATCTTTGGTGTCACCACACCAATGGACATGGGATCATCTATCGCCCATCATATGGGACAAGAATAATATACGCTAGTCTACTCTGGAATATCGATGCCCCGTCTTGATAAACCTATGACTAGGAACATTTCAAGGATATGCTTATAAACTACACATGTCCCACTAGTATGATCTTAAGGGCTCCTTTCGACGGCAACAAGGTTTCGGGAGGCATCGTCCATGCCATTTTTAAAAAATTGCCGTGAAAAGGAACTCTAAACATGATCGTTAACTAGAATACAATACGGAAACATAGTAAACCATTTACTATCTAAGTGAAAAAGGAAATACAACCTTTGTAAATCGGTCCTTCACTTCATAAGCTCCTTGTAGTAGTCCCTTCGCTGTGATCATCGAACTCCTGGACTCTTGGACGGCTCCATGAAAAGAGGGCAACGGTTTTGCTTGAAGTCTTCGAGGCCGAAGATGATCTACGTCGAGGGAATACGAACTCAAGCTACCACTTCACCAAAGTGAAGCAAACACCCTATACTAAAGTGCTAATCTAGTACAGGATGGTGAAATAGGAAGTGGGTACACTTTAGAGTTTCTTTTCTCACATTATTTCCTTACTTAATCAAAACCCTCGCAAGCTTTTTGAGCTTGAGGAAGAAGATGAACTAAAATGAGATAAGAATAATGATTAAGTGAGTGAGCAAACCATGGTGAGTGAGTTTCATATACTAACCCATGTAGAGACATAACAATGGCAAAGTATGATGGTTAGGTTACTAAATATCTAAGGTAAAAACAAAGTGAGTGGACTTTGTCAAAGCAAACCCTAGCTTCTACAAGCTTCCTGCTTGTGACAAAACCTCCACTAAATTTGTAATTACCTTAAATAATAAAACCCCACTATCACAATTAGAATGGTGTATGTCTTACACACACATGAATGATATATCAACAACCATGATACAAAAATCAAAACACAAATTAATATATATCACATATATATTAAGTTGTGCACAAGTGAGAAAAACAAATGCTTAAGTTAACCAATGCTAGTTAATGTAAATTAGTATATCACATATACAATTATACACTAAATTATTAAATCAAAACTTGACTTAATAATCCGGTTATATCGTATATAACCGACTAACACAAATTCTACCAACTTATCAAATCAACACTTGATCCGATAAACCGGCTATATCACATATAACCGGCTGATACAAAAGTCACGAGAATAGAATACGGTATCACATACACACATTATTCTCAATCCCGCACATATCACATATGCGCTCCTATTTCGTTTTGCCTGAGACAGTAAAACCTCTATGTAGGACTCTAAAGACTCGTCAATGCGCTGGCAGTAGGTGATGATCACATCAAGCACCCACAAGCCGCCAGCGGTACTAGCTGGACGTAACGACTACCCGGGTATTGAGCGATCATAAGATCAGCAAGCAAGCCCACTCCAATTCCTGCAAAAGCCTGACAGTGACACTACCGTACAGTCCGGTCTCCTCATCTGATATGTCGCATATCAAGTCTAGGGGTGGTAAATGTCAGACCACAATAACCAATAAGTTATGCCGATATGAGGCTTATAACGGGTCAAGAAACTACTGGTAACACTTACCAGTAAATCTCTAAACCATCCCTGGCCAGGGACTTCCCTGTTATGGCCAATCGAGCACAGCGCAACATCAACCCCCAATACCGGGAGAGACGAAATCCCTTATATCGCTCATTGCCTCCATGTGACTCAGGACTGTACCCAAAAATCACCGTTTTGCATGCCCTCTTGGACGTGGTAAGATGGAAATCAAAGCACAGTGGGAATCACACAAGACTCTATGATGATCTCGGGTCTACAGACTAACCTGTACCAGTGTCACCAGAGAACTGCCATCTGACGTGTGGTATAATACCATCTGGGAGTTCTCGGCGAGTCCGTCCAGTGTACCCAGTCTCCACTGAGCACCCGTATATCATCTCTGATGTCAAACACCAATGGATATGGGATCATCCATCGCCCATCTATATGGGTCGAGAAGCTATACGCTAGTATACTCTGGTATATCAATGCCCCATCTCGATACACCCACGACTAGGTACCTTAAAGGATGTACTTATGGACTACCATGGCCCTACTAGTACCATCTGCATGATAGTCTTGGTAGTCAAGTACACATCGTAAGGGCTTTACCAACATGTAATATAGAGACAATCAGTGTACATGTTAAGGTAAAGAGTAACCAGATACCATACTATCATGTCGAGCAAGAAAGTCCTCCCCATATATGTCAAAGCATCCACTACAATATACATCTCATGTATAGTAATGGCATATAGGGCATACATATAACTAACAATCTCCCACTTGCACTAGGGCCATCTGATAACAGTGGTTGTAATATCTCATACTCAACCATCCCATAATAAGTCTCTCTCTGGGAAAAGGCCATTGTGAGTGGATCCGCCGTGTTGTCCTCTGAGTCTACTCTCCTGACCTTGATCCCCTGGAGATCAACTATCTCCATGATCAGGTGATACCGCCTTAGAATATGTCTGGATCACTGATGGGACGGGCGTTCCTAGGCATAAGCCACAACCCTATTGTCACACAATGGTTGGAACGAAGTTCATCTCATGAATTAATATACACCCAGACTTCCTCTTTGGTAGAATCTTTGGTAGCGATGTATCCAGCCTTTATCGTCTAGTATGCAACAATATCTAGCTTGTAACTCTTCCAACATACCGTCCCTTTACTGAGGGTAAAGATAATGCCTGTGACTGACATTCAGTCGACCTTACCACCCGGGAAGCTATCCAATGATTCTCCCCAGGATCGATTGATACCATTTCACTACACCTAGTGAGGGTCCTAACATCTATTTAGATCTATGTCACAGATCCAAAACCCAGGATTTAGGAGGTATCACCTTGATTCTATATGGAGAATCCTTATGATAAGAGGAGATTGATCGAGCGTAGCATAGGAAACTCCTTTCCTATCAAGAGTATGCAATCTACGTACAATACGAGGATGACAGCCTTACTCTCTACTACCTTTTTGTTTATACAAGGTTCATCTACCATTTTAATGAAGTCAAACACATTGACTACCACATCAAAATAGATGTTCCAACTCCGTTATGCCTGCTTTAACCTTTAAAGCAACTTGCACACGTTTTCGCTGCTCCCACTATCTATGGAACCCTCTGGCTGTGTACTTATAGATGCTTTCTTCTAAATCGGTATTTAGAAATGCAGTCATGACACCCAACCGCCAGATATCGTAGTCATGGTATGTAGCAGTGGCAAGTAGGATCTGGATGGAATTAAGCATAGGCACTAGAAAGGGTTTCATCATAAGCCATACCTGGTCGATGACAATAACCATTAACAAGTCTAGCTTTGAAAGTCTCAACTTTCCATGTACACCAAGTAATCTTCTCAAGATATACTTGCTCTTTAGTTATAGCAACCAAAGTCCATACTTCGTTGGTGTACATAGATTCCATCTCAGATCGCATAGCATCCAGCCATTCTTACAGAGTCCCCACTCTTGATGGCCTTCTCGAAACTAGTTGGGTCATCATCTCATGACGAAATCCTTGCTCCCACTGTCATAGAGAAACTGAAGTATCTCTCAGGTGGATGAGGAACCCTACCAGATCGGCGGAGAGGCCGAGGTTCGTTGGGAGCTATTGAATCATCCGGTTCTACCAAATCATTAGCTGTAGTATGTATAGCTGGAACTCCTTTCAGCTCTACCTCATGACCACAAATTTCTTTCCAAAATAAATTCCTTTTCTAAAAAGGTGGCATGCCAATAAATAAAACACCTTTTGTTCCTCGGTGCGGTAGAAGATATTCCCATGCGAATGCTTGGGATATCCAACAAACTTCCACAGAACTGACCTTGCCTCGAGCTTGTCCGGATTTTTCTTTTAAATATAGGCCGGACAACCCCAAATCTTAATTTACTCAAGAGATGGGCTCTTCCCATACCATATCACATATGGAGTGGTAGGCTTCTGATTTGATTGGAACGCCATTCAATAGGTATGCAGCTTCACAAGTGCATTATCCCCAAAAGGAAATAGGCAACTCAGTTACTCATTATAGAGTGCACCATATCTCATAGGGTATAATTGCTCCGCCCCGATACACCGTTGTGCTGTGGTGTATGTTCAGTTGAAAATATTGCAGTTTGGTATAAGTATTTTCCTTACATTTCTTAAATAATAAAAGGTGTTTATTGTAAATATTAAACATATTTGGATTTATCTGCAAAATACTATTTGCCATATGTTTATATATTATAATTAATATTATGAAAGAAAATATAAGCATTTTATATTTATATAATATTTTGGTAATTGAAAATATGCATATCATATCAAATATTCTAATCACAATTCTTAAAGGATATAATATCATACAAATGGTTAGAATAATATTTCAAAATATATGCATAATATTTTAGTAATTAAAAGATGTATAGCATATCAAATATTCTTAATCAAGTTTCTTAAAGATTTATTACCATATAAAGTGCATAGCATATTAAATATTCTTAATCAAGTTTCTTAAAGATTTATTACCATATATAGTGATAAAGATACTCTCTCTAATTTAATAAATAAACTAACATTATTCATAGAGATATTGTGCAAGATTTACCTCAGGTCAAGTGATCAAAATGTTCAAGATGGCAGGATCAAAAATCTGCCAAAATCATAAAATCAATACTGACAGGGACTCAGAATCCAGGCATGGAAAGTCACCATATTAGGAAGTCGCCATATATGGTAACTAGTTTTTCTTCTTTGAGGGCTATATAAAGGACCAAGGGCTAAACTTAGAAGGCATCAAGCCGAAGAGATCACGAAGTCCAAGACGGCTCACGCATCCAGGCTGATCATCAACTGTTCATCTACCTCCTTCGGAAGAGTTCGAGAAGCAAACCAAGTTTTTGTAATCATTTTCTAAGGAATAAAGTGTAGATTGTTCAAGTTGATTAATAAAGGTAGTTTTTTTTATTTAATTCTTTTGTATTTTACATTATGTTTTCCCTCTCTGTCTTTTCATCTTCTTTTCCCAACATGCGCGAGTAATTCTCCGCTTGTTAGGGTTCATACGATTAGGGTAGATTAATTGATGATGAAAATTCTTAAACTCTTTTTACGTCCTATAAAGTTTATAAACTTTACTAAAAAAATCATTAACATCCTAATCGGGCGCGCTACCAATTTATTGCTAGTCTCGACCGCGATTAGAGATTAGATTAATGATTGTTTTGGTAAAGGCTAGATATGAATGGAGTTCCATGTCGAGATAGGGGTTAAGAGTGGGAACCCTTTTCCCTCCAGAAACCCTAATCTATATGCATCTCTGTCGTTCTAGTTTTAAATCTATTAAAGGATAAAAAGAGTAATCTTTAATTAACCATCCATAACTACTAAATCCTAATGAACCCTACAAGCCGCCTTTTAATATTGAACTTACATCCATAATTAATCTAGATCTATATTTTGCATCCGTGTTTAATGTAGATCTAAAACCTACAACCATTCTTATTTCTCCTTTCTTTCTTAACACGTCTAAAGTAAGATAAAAAGATTCCACGTTTCCCTACGGACGACCCGTACTCATCTCGGCTAGCTACAAGCGACACCGTTTATTGATTGCGGTTACTTTAACTAAAAACACACTTTTTCGTATCAATCAGTGTATACGGAGGAGTAATGCTGAGAGAGAATCTTATTCTCCTTTGGAATATTCCAGGAATTCCGTGCTCAAGTATTCTCCTCCCTGATCTCATCAGAGGACATAATACTTATACCTGTTTTGGTTCTCTAGTTCTAACTTATATTCATTGAATACCTCAAAAAGTTCAAACTTATGTTTCAACAAGAACATATGTCCGAATTTTAAGAGATCATCGATGAATGTAATGAAGTACAAAGAACCAGAGCTGGCATGTGTAGACTGGGGACCTACATACATCATCATGCATCAATCCCAAGAGTTCACTAACTCTTTCTTTGTTTCCAATTAACGGAGCTATGGTCATTTTATCTTTGTGACATGACTGACAAGTTTCACAAGATGTAAATTCAAACTGATTTAAATATGCATCTAAATGTAACTTAGCTAGTCGGGTCGCATTGATATGACCTAGTCTATAATGCCTCAAGAAGGATTTGTTCATTTCTGAACTCTTCCTCTTGTGCGTGTTTTATACGTGAAGAAATGTGGTTTGATTTAGAATGTATATGCTTTTAGATAACATGCCTGAACCGATCAACACTTGATATAGGAAATGTTCAAAACATTATCCAACAATACAAAATTACATCCTTCTTTACTAAATAAAGAGACTGATATGATGTTGTACATCAGGTTCGGTATCTAATAACATCCGTTCATAATCAATATATTCGGTAATACAGGGTGATATTTGCCCACATCTTGGCTGGAACAATTGCACCATTTCCAACTCTTGAAATTTTATCACCTGTTCTCTGTTCTCTACCTATCTGTAGCCTATATAACAGATTACATATGTGGGGTCCTGATCCGGTATATCATACCCAGGACATAGATGACACTGAGAAATGGTTTTCGGTAATGAACACACCCGAAGAAGATGCATCATCATGTACCTTCTTCGTTTGGGCGGCACGGGAATCCTGGTAATCCGCTATTTCCTGCTCGGTCTTATAACAACTATAAGTTGGAGCGGGACCAACGTTCCCCAGCACAGTATAACAAGCGGGTTCGGTCAATGCATCCATATTATTATCTTGATTAAGGCGTGACATGGTCGCTACCTGGAGAGAGAGAGAGAAGAAAACACTCTGCGTGCGCTCTTGCAAGATCAGATTGGTTATTATTTTATCTAATTAGGATGGCTCCCACTATTTTTATCAAATCTTCCTTCAAACCCTAAAAGGAAAGACTAGCCGGGATTAATTACACCCTACAAGTTCACTAATCTTTCAGCCAGGCCAGTGCTGGTACTTTGAGGGAGGTTCCCCGTGCTTTCACACAGACCTAATTAAAATAAATCTCATTTTCCCAGGGGTGTAACCCCGTTGACACCTTTCTAGACACCTACTTGATCGGCTAATTGTAATGTGTAAAACTCTTCCAGGAGCAACAATTACTCGCAGTGGGTATCGGGATCCAACTATCACATAGAAGATATGCAATCTCATTGCAAATTTCAACACTTGAAATTCCCGATAATTTTTTTTGCCCCAAACGATCTATGACCTTGACAAGGTCAACAAACCATAGACCGTAAGTCAAGTTCAACCCATCATTTCTTTATTGAATTAAACCCATCCGCACGACCCTTGACAAGGTCAACAAGGCCGCATGACTACCCTAATCCAATCTGCATCATATGCATAAGCAGATAAATACTAGTCAGCTACCGCACACTACGCCTTGATAAGGTCAACAAACGCAACACGAAAGCTAAGTAGGACTTATCTGAAATGACGGAGGGCTACGACAGGTTTTTCTAAAAACCTATTGCGTAATGAACTCGATATCATTGTAGATTCGAATGAATTTTGAAAAGGAGTGTTTTTGAGGCTTTCACTAGTTTTGCTAAAGAGGTCACTCCCGGTGAAGGGATCTCGGCTCTTTCCTCGTCGAATGAGGTGCATGATATATCATATATATCACTATACAAAGCAAAAACTATAAAAGCAATCAAAAGACAAACCGAGGGTTGTAGCATCTTCCAGTTATTGCTAAAGAGGTCACTCCCGGTGAAGGGATCTCGGCCCTTTCCTTATCGAATAAGGTGCAGGATGTTCTACAAGGAACACTGCTATGCAAAGCAAGAACTGTAGCTACCTGTTTTTGAAAATTCGATTCTACAACATCTTTTAGGTTTCTTTTCTTTCATTAATAACATTAATGAAGTCCCATCATTTAAGTCACCTAAACATCACAGATAAATACAACGTACGCTTATGTCATCCGCATTCGTCTCGATGTCCCGTCGTGCACCGTTAGGTTAGGTAACTTAACTAATGGCAGAGCGGGGCAGTGCTAGCACGGGTGTAAACCATAAGCAATGTCTATATAATATATCATATATACTATATACAGTATCCATCTGAACATATCAAATGATCATATCACAAATATCGAAGCAGAAGAAATATATGAAATATTGGATATACTAGGAGGTCCGTGTTTTATTTTGAGCCTCTATAAAACACGGATTCCACGGTCGCGATGAATAGCCAAAATCCACACCCCTAGACCCCTACGAGAGCGGCAAGCAACCCTACCAATTCTAGAGTTAGGAGACCCGGTCTCGACTCCTCGAGATGGTCTCCCACTGGACCCTAGAACCCGGTTACTTGTGCTCCCCGCCTTGGGTCTATCCTAATACGGAAAAGTAAATAATATACAACGGTGACATCATCCTCAACACGGAAGTGCCCCAATAAAAGAATATTACATACATTGAATTTTACATGAATGAAAATAAAAACTCTTATCTCACATTAAACCCCCGGCTATTCAAAACGCGGCGATCCAATATAATATATCCAGCAACACATAACATCACATGTCATCAACGTAAGTAAATATGTGCATCCCAATTGTCGTTGACATATAGCAACGAAACCGGCGATATCACATATTACACTTACGGTCCCAGAAAAGAAACTGAAAAACTACAACATTTGGAATCCACAAACACCATAGACATCATAAATCCGAAATATCACATACTTCGCGTTTCATGCCTAACTTTATGAATTCCACATATTGTATCACATTACAGAAAAAGCTAGACGATGTTAAACATTCTAATCGAATTATTAAACACCCAAAATTACCTAAAAAGCTCAACACTTGAGCGTAGTTTTAAAGTTTTTCAGCACACGCCACAGTACCAATGAACCAGCCGTAGAAGGGCCAAATCAACGCCTCACATGTGGCACCGCTGAACCACCACAAAGCCGAGGGTTCAGTGGTAGTTCGGACGGACACATAATCGAGTTCAGGTTTTGTTCTTCTAGAGGGTCCATCGCATAACTTGCATGATTTTTGAGAGCTTTTTAACTACGTGAAAAATCCAACACCTGGAAAATTTTCCGGCAAGGGTTAAAGCGGGTATTTGACATCCGATTGAACTTTTTAACAACGTCTAAAGTATCCCGAAAACAGTTAAAATACGACTACGAAACACACCGAGTTGTTATTATAGTAAATTAACATCACATGACAATTTAGCAAAAATAAACAACACCTGAAGCACCAAAACCCATGTAACAGAACACTAGAGAAATTTGGTGGGGGGCTCGGATTGGACTGGTATGGGGGGGTCTTGCTTGCCCAAACAGCACAGAACGGCTCCAGATTTCTTCAGTGTTCATATTATCATATATATATGACTCAGTACATGTTTAAAAAAAATTTAGGGCTCATTTTAAAATTGACAGAAACATGAATTTTAGGGTTTCAAGTTCGGAGTTTGTTTCGTGTTCGTAATCTAACATTATCCGTATTATTTTCTTAGTTAGGCTTTGATACCACTGAAGGGCTCCTTTCGACGCAAGCAAAGTTTCAAGAGGCATCGGCCATGCCATTTTTAAAAAATTGCCGTGATAAGGAACTCTAAACATGATCGTTAACTAGAATACAATACGGAAACATAGTAAACCATTTACTATCTAAGTGAAAAAAGAAATATAACCTTTGTAGATCGGTCATTCACTTCATAAGCTCCTTGTATTAGTCCATTCGCTGCGATCATTAAACTCCCGGACTCTTGGACGGCTTCATGAGAAGAGGGCAACGGTTTTGCTTGAAGTTTTCGAGCCCGAAGATGATCTACGTCGAGGGAATACGAACTCAAGATACCACTTCACCAAAGTGAAGAAAACACCCTATACTAAAGTGCTAATCAAGTAGAGGATGGTGAAATAGGAAGTGGGTACACTTTAGAGTTTCTTTTCTCACATTATTTCCTCACTTAATCAAAACCCTAGCAAGCTTTTTGAGCTTGAGGAAGAAGATGAACTAAAATGAGATAAGAATAATGATTAAGTGAGTGAGCAAACCATGGTGAGTGAGTATCGTATACTAACCCATGTAGAGACATAACCATGACTAAGTGTGATGGTTAGGTTATTAAATATCTAAGGTAAAAACAAAGTGAGTGGACTTTGTCAAAGCAAACCCTAGCTTCTACAAGCTTCATGCTTGTGACAAAACCTCCACTAATTTTGTAATTACCTTAAATAATAAAACCCCACTAACACAATTAGAATGGTGTATTTCTTACACACGCATGAATGATGTATCAACAACCATGATACAAAAATCAAAACACAAATTAATATATATCACATATATATTAAGTTGTGCACAAGTGAGAAAAACAAATGCTTAAGTGAACCAATGCTAGTTAATATAAATTAGTATATCACATATACAATTATAAACTAAATTATTAAATCAACTCTTGACTTAATAATCCGGTTATATCACATATAACCGAGTAACACAAAATGTACCAACTTATCGAATCAACACTTGATCCGATAACTCAGCTATATCACATATAACCGGCCGATACAAAAGTTGTGAGAATAGAATACGGTATCACATACACGCATTATTCTCGGTCCCACATGTAAGTCTACGGTAGTGCCCTGGCCGTCTGTCCGAGGCCAAAATGCAGAAACGAAAACTTTTTCAAAACTTGAAACCGGTGCTATCGCAGACTTTAATCCCGGATCGAACCATTAACCTACAACTAGCTAACTAGAGAAAGGTTAGAAAAGCTATACCGATCGATCCGTGTCCTTCGGTCTTTAGCCACCATCCCTAACCCCTCGCGGCATCTCCGATCTTCGGTCTCCTCGTCGGAAAGGGCACCACATCTTCGAGTCTTTTTACGGACTCTCGCTTCATACGAAGCAACTCGGACACGAAGTTTGCTAGCCGACGTATCCAAGGTGAAGTAGAGAATGTGTGTGATCACTTTGTCTCTTGCATCCATTGATTCTCAACGCATGAGAGTGTATGGATAGAGGTTGAAGATGAAACCATCAATGGAAATGGTGAGCTTGAGGAAGAAGAAGAAGAGGAGGCTTTTCTTTCTTATGTGTTCTATGATAAAATGAGAGAGTGAGATCAAAATAATACAAGAGTAAACCCTCATATGGCTGCCCTTCTCTTTCTTCCTCTCATTTCAACTCACAAATCCATCAAATAATGTGACATTTGCACAAGAAATGAGACCATGAGTCACCTATGAAGTACATGTCTCATTTAAAGCACAAAATGATGACTTAAGCTCACAATTTTCATTTGTGAACATTAACACAAATGTTTACAACAATAAAAAGATACGGCAACATCTAAAGTAAACTCGTGACGGATCACAAGGATACCCCTCACCTGTATATACATACCTGCATCCGCATTCCGACCGAATGCGAATGCGATGAGACTAAAGTAATCCAACAAATCTAATACTAGGATCCGGCTTAAACCAAAGCCTACTAGTATGATCCGTCCGATCATGATACGTGCATCATGATCCATGCACGACTGCACGTATATGATCAACCCTGCCATATACGGCCTCTATAACGTTTCTCCCGAAACTTGAGAAACTGTCTGTGGGGGACTCTAAAGACTCATCAATATTTTGGCTGTGGATTTAACCACTGGCACGTCAGTGGTACTAGCTGTACGTGATGGGCTACCAGGTATTGACCAAAAGGGAGGTCGATGAGCGACCTCATCCTGACACCCTACCGAGCCTGTCAGTGACAATATCCGTACTGGAATACCTACCAGTAAATCTCCTGTCTTGGCAAAGGCTCTCCTTGACACAGCGCGATCTCACCCCTAATACCGGGAGAGACGAAACCCCTGCCGATCCGCTCACTGCCTCTAGGTGGCTCGGGACTGTACCCAACTAAAACCTGTTTGCACGACTCCTTTGAGCCGCGGTAGGGTAGTAATCAAAGCACAGTGGGAACTCATACGAGACAAATGACGATCTTAGGTCGATGGACTAACCTGTACACATGTCACCAGGGAACTGCTATCTGACGTCAGGTATAATACCAACTAGCATGTTCCCAGCGAGTCATGTCTGGTGTACTCATAACCCAATGAGCACCTGTATACATCTTAGGTGAACCAACTGACACAAATGGCTTGTGAGACCGGCCACCGCCCCTCATTGGGGTCTCGACTGTATACACTAGTCTACTAATGGAGTATCGATGCCCAGTCTCGAAACTCCCATGACTAGGGACACTTTAAGGATGTGCTTATAGACCCCAACTCCCACGTATATGATCGCCATCATACTGCTGGCCGTCAAGCAAGAATCCTAAGGGCTCTACCAACGTGCAATAGTGATCTGTAATGTCACCTAAAGCATGTACATGATGATAAATATAAACCAGATAGCATACTATCATCTTGAGTAAGACTATCCTACCGGTATAGGTCCTCCCTCAATCATTGCAATCATGTGCCTGTGATCCAATAATTGACTCTGAGGGCACTATATCCAACAATCTCCCACTTGCACTCAAGGCTAATTATTGCGATGCCGCATACTCACAGCCCGTGTGATACCGAACACCCAACTCCTCTACTAATCAGTTTCACAAAGCCCGTTTACGAAACTACTACGTTCGAGAAATACCCTTAGTGAGTGGATCGGCCATGATGTTTCTTTCTATGTCTCTTTTTATTTCAAGTTCACGGAGAAAGCCATCTCCCGAAATGAGCAATACCTGTCTTAGAATATGTATGGATATCTGATGGAACCTAGCTCATAAATGAACTCCAAATCCAAACTTCTTAGACTATATTATCAACTGAATTTAATCAGTATCCTGCGTCATGCCTCCCTCAGTGTCTGCTTGGATCACCTGTCCAAACCACTGCCCCTCGTCAGAGGGAAAAATATAACTCTGACAGTCACTCTGTCATCCAGGTCACCTTGGAAGCCTGGAATGATAACCGTCTCCTAAAAGAGGCTGTTGTTATCATATCCCTAGAACATCCACTTATGTTCTAAAACTGCTTCCGAACGTTTCTCCAAGATAGGATTAATATCAACTTATTGCATCTAGTGCAAAAACAACATCTGGTGTGGTACTTGACATCTCATGATTGACTCAATTGCCTAAGCAAGTGATATGTCAATCATGCACATCCCTCTCCTATTTAGTCTGTAAGACACCTTTAGAGAGGGTGACTCCATCACCTGCATGTATACTACCGTGCCAGGAGTCGTCCATTCTAAAACACCTGTAGAATGCTGTCTAAGTACCCAGATTGGGAAACTACCCAAATCTAGATCTAAAACCATATGTCTAGTAACCAGAATGCCTAATATAACATCTATAGCCTATGTGGAGAAACCACTGTGTGACAACCAAAGTATAACCGATTGTAGTATAAGAATTTCACTTCCTACTCTGTGTATATCATCCAAATACCAGGACATCACACCCTACTACCTTCTTAACAGATCCATCCCCTATTTTGATGAAGTCAAACCTATGACTGTCACATCAGAATAGATGATCTTTCTCCGCTATATCCGCTTTTGTCCATAAATTGACATATGCTACTTGTTCACTATGCTTCCGCTGCTCCCACTGACTACGACAACCCTCTGGCAGAGTTATATACACGTACACTTCTAAAGCTAGTTTAGAACGACACTATACTCATCCTCCTGCCGGGTCTCACAGTCTGGAACAGCAGTAATGGCAAGTCTGGGTAAACAAGAACCTCCCTGTCACCGTCCTTGAGGCTACCGGAGTACCTCTCGGGTGCCTGTGGTTACCCATTATATCTGCGGAGTGGCCAATGGAATGTCAAACCTGATTGAATTTTTAGGTTCTTATCAAATTTTCAGTAATCGTTTGCGGTTCTGTAATCACTTCCAGTTCTACCATACTCCTACTACTGTTTTCTGAAAAAAATCCATTTTTATTAAAACTGTGGCGAGTCAAGAATAATATCACTATTGATCTTCCAGATGGTAGAAAATCAACCCTCGTCATAGCCCTGGTCAACCCACAAACAACCATTACAGAAACGTGCCTTGAGTTATCCAGAGTCTGGTTTTAAGCATAAGCTGGACAACTCCCCGTACCTTAACATTGTTAAGATATGAACTATTCTATATCCAATATAGAAAGAGAGGCACTGATTTAATTGGAACCAGATTCAAATCATGCAGCTGTCTCCAGTGCATGTCAACTAAATGGAGAGAGGCCGATCAGCATTACTCAACTTAAGAGTGCTTCCAATTATGAGTAACCTGAAAGTGAAGCAAGTTCTCTTAATCATTACTATTAACTGAATACCATACACAAGTATCTACATCTTCGATTACCTTGAAGAATCCTGATACTTGCAACACCTGGTTCTCTACTTTATTCTCATACCTATAACTTCTCAAAACTTAGACCTTGCATTTCTACGAATCACAAGTCTAAGAACTAGAGAAGTCATAAGTAAACAGAATATAGTACGAGTACCAAACCCTCTGTCCTCATGGACACTGGACAAAATACAATACTCTGTATAAGTCCCCTGAGTCTAATAACTCATTCCCTGTGTGTCGTAGGTTGAAAACTGTACTTATGGTTAAGAATAATTACACCGCTGTTTAATGCTCTTTACCTAACCATCCACTGATATAGGTAAATATCATAGACATAATTTCAAAAAGTTATATCTCACTTTATAAAAATAAACGTACAGATATATCAATTTGAAATTGGTGCATAACAACGGATATTCAAAACCAAATATTTGCCGTCCGGCAAACAACCCAGGCGATTTCCTCAAATATCACCAATTACAACGAATCCTGATATAATGAGGATGATCACCCAATTCCCAATAACTTACTCCCACTCATCATCTGTAAAACCATACAGATGTGAGAATCAGACCTGGTAAATACATACCCTTGAGCAAGGGCTAATTGGGAAATAAGTTTTCTTTTAACAATACACAGTGAAATTGAAACGTATAATGTTTCGAAGGGGTATCCGGGTATTCCTAGTAATACCTCTTCCATTATCAAATTCACAACTGTAACCGTATATTTCTTTGCCATCTCTCCAAATCCCTTTATATGTCTTTAGTCATTACCTTTTGTACACCCCTTTAGGCTAAATGGTTTTCTTCCCTCCCTACCGTTCGGCACCAGCCTATGGTTTGGAAGAAGACTATCCAATAAGCATAATGGGTGTACTCTCCTAATCCTAGGAGTACTCATAACCTGAGAGAAGGTGAAGATAAAAGACAACTGAATAAAACCTCATTCCTATTTCTCTCGAACCAGAATCCATCTCCGATCTGGAACAAGTTCCTTCGAGTTCGTATATAACCATACGATGGAGTATCCAATTAACAGTGGATCTTCGTAGTGATACGGAGTGTCCTGGAGAAAAACAAAGGTGAAGTAGGAGTGGCGATGAAATACTTGGTTTGATCGTGAATAGTAGTCTCAGTTTACTTTGCCCTCTTTCTAATCCTTTTATTTGTCTTAACTTATTACCTTCTGTACACCATCGTTAGGCTAATTGGTTTTCTTCATTCCCTACCGTTCGGCACCTGCCTATTGTTTGGAAGAAGACTATCCAATTAGCGTAATAGGTGTACTGTCCTAATCAAAGGAGCACTCGCAACCTGAGAGAAGGTAAAAGGAAAAGACAACTGAATAGTCCTATTCACTTTCTCCAGAACCGGAAACCATCCTTGAATATGGAACAAGTTCCTTCAAGTTCATATATAACCATACGATGGTTTTATCCAATGGAAGTGGACGTTCGTAGTAATACGAGGTGTTCTGGAGAAAAAGGGTAAAAGTAGGAGTGGCAATGAGGTATGCAACTCAGACAATCCAAAAGCCAGTGTTTTAAGAAAGTTCGGTTAACTTGGTCACTGAGTTATAGTCTAGGGTCGGGTCATTGTTTCTACCAAAGAGAGAGAGAAAAGAAACACTCTGCGTGCACTCTAACCTAGATCAGAATGGTTATCAATTTATCCAATCAGGAAACCTCCCACTGTAACCTCAAATTCTCCTCCAAACCTGAAAGAAGAATTAGTCGGGATCACCCGAGGAGTAAAACAACTCATCAGTGGGAATCGGGATCCAACTATCATCGCATGATAACGTGATGGAATCCACTCACGTTATCACACTCCAAAAGGTATGCGCATATCTGGCAAGTTTCAGTTTCTTTAGAAACTCCCGATGTGATTTTTATCCCATGCTCTTATGACCTTGACTAAGGCCAACAAATCATAAGTCACATGTCAAGTTCTATCCGTCATTGCCCAGGTTAATTTGAACCCACCCGTACAAGCCCTTGACAAGAGCCAACAAAGCTGTACGACTGTCCCAAACCAACGCATCTATCTATGCTGCAGAAAAGTAACAAATAGCTACCTTACACTATGCTTTGACTAAGGCCAACAAACATAGCATGAATACTAAGTGCTACCCGTCTGAAATGGCGGAGGGCTACGAATGGTTTTTGGAGAAAAACCTTTAACGTAATGAACTTGATATCGTTGAAGGAACCAGATTGCTTTTTATAAAAATATAGTGGCGAAAACCTTTACTAAAGAGGCCACTCCCGGTGAAGGGATCTCGGCTCTTTCCCCGTAGAATGAGGTGCAGGATATTCCAACTGAATACCATGATGCAAAGCAAAATGTAATCGACTATAGTGAAGTTATTACTCTGACGCAAACTTCTATCCAAGGGGTCACTCCTGGTGAAGGGATCTCGGCCCTTGCCTCGTCGACTGAGGTGGTGGATATTCATAACCGAATACCACTGTGCAAAATAAAAGAAAACGTCCTTGCAATAACAGCTTTTTGAAAAATGTTCCAACAACATCAGAATATGTTTGTTTAGCTTGCATTGATCCGAATCAATGCAGTCCCATCAATTAATCACACCACAAAAGAACGAAAATATGATGTACGTATATGCCATCCGCATTCGTCACTGGGTCCCGTCATCACCCGTTAGGTTACTTAACTAACGACAGAGCGGGGACAGGACTAGCACGGGTGTAAAACATATACAACATCTACTAGTATATATATCAATATATAATAATCGCTCAAGGAGTGATAAAATACGACATCACAGAAATGTAATAAGTATCACAGAACAATACAGATAATCTGGGATCCCCGGGTTTCATAGAGCCGCTACTGAAACCCGACGTTCCCCTGGTCGTGTGGATAGTCTGTGCAATGAAATCCTAGACCCCTACGGGCACGGCAAGTTACCCGCCAAAACCTGAAGCGAGGCAGCCCCCTACAGAAAAGTGAATGGGCCACCCAGCGCTTCACGGAATCCGGTAACTTGAGCACCCCTCCTTGGGTCAACCTGTATACCCTAAGAGTGCGGCGAATAGCCCGCTAATTCTAGAGTAAAGCCTCCTCCATCTCAAAGCCATGAGATGCGGGCTCGTTGCCCTCTAGAACCCGGCTATCCGTGCACCCCACTGCAGGGTGATCCTAGTATAGAAAGTAAAATATATATACAATGGGTACATCGACCTCAGCCCGGTCATGCCCCAAAAGAATAATATACAAACAGGCAGTGACGGCAGTCCACATGTCGGACGCTCGCCCCGCAATATCAAATGTACAAATACAACCAAACTGTACTACCATTGCATCCAGGCTATCCACCACGAAAAATCCACAACATCACAGCACAACACAGAACATCAACGTGAATGTCACGTTCGCAAATCCGTCTAAAAGGGCTATAGCAATTAGACAAGATTTATCGCTCGAATGACATTCACGGTCACAGATATAAAGTAAGCACTGTGAACTAACATATTTAAAATTTTTGATCGACAAAATTTTCCGAAGTGGGCCCCAAGTACAATTCCCAGTACTCAAAATAATCTGGGCCAAAACTAAAAATACCAGAAACCCCAATTCCAAGTTAGAGACCACTGTAGAAAAACTGGTGCCCTAATGCTACAGTAGTGCGGCGGAACCGCGACCAAAACGAGGGTAGTGTCGCGGTTCCGCGGCGCTATGGTGAGAACAGTGTACAAAATTTCTGCAGTGGTCTTAGAAATGCCTGCCTGATTTTCGGACATGCCCAAAAAAAATTTTAGACCACAAAAAAATTCGACAGAAACTGCAAAATTTGGAATCGCGGTTTTGGAAATTTCGTTCGATCGATGTTTTAAACACGTTAGAGCAAGCTAGTAAAGGTTAATGGAGTGGTTCAGATACCATGTAAGTCTACGGTAGCGCCCCGGCCGTCTGTCCGAGACCAAAATACGGAAACGAAAACTTTTTCAAAACTTTAAACTGGCGCTATCGGAGACTTTAATCCCGGATCGAACCATTAACCTACAACTAGCTAACTAGAGAAAGGTTAGAAAAGCTATACTGATTGATCTGTGTCCTTCAGTCTTTAGCCACCATCCCTAGCTTCTCACGGCATCTCCGATCTCTGGTCCCCTTGTCGGAAAGGGCACCATGTCTTCGAGTCTTTTTACGGGCTCCCGCTTCATCCGAAGCAACTCGGACACGAAGTTTGCTAACCGACGTGTCCAAGGTGAAGTAGAGAATGTGTGTGATCACTTTGTCTCTTGCATCCATTGATTCTCAACGCATGAGAGTGTATGGATGGAGGTTGAAGATGAAGTCATCAATGGAAATGGTGAGCTTGAGGAAGAAGAAGAAGAGGAGGTTTTTCTTTCTTATGTGTTCTATGATAAAATGAGAGAGTGAGATCAAAATAATACAAGAGTAAACCCTCATATGGATGCCCTTCTCTTTCTTCCTCTCATTTCAACTCACAAATCCATCAAATAATGTGATATTTGCACAAGAAATGAGACCATGAGTCACCTATGAAGTACATGTCTCATTTAATGCACAAAATGATGACTTCAGCTCACAATTTCCATTTGTAAACATTAACCCAAATGTTTACAACGATAAAAAGATACGGCAACATCTAAAGTAAACTCGTGACGGAACACAAGGATACCCCCACCTGTATATACATACCTGCATCCGCATTCCGACCGAATGCGAATGCGATGGTACTAAAGTAATCCAACAAATCTAATACTTGGATCGGGCTTAAACCAAAGCCTACTAGTATGATCCGTCCGATCATGGTCCGTCCACGACTGAACGTATATGATCGAACCCTGCCATATACGGCCTCTACAACATTTCGCCTGAAACTTGAGAAACTGTCTGTGGGGGACTCTAAAGACTCATCAATACTTTGGCTGTGGATTTAACCACTGGCACGTCAGTGGTATTAGCTGTACGTGACGGACTACCAGGTATTGACCAAAAGGGAGGTCGATGAGCGAACACATCCTGACACCCTACTGAGCCTGTCAGTGACAATATCCGTACAGTCCGGTCCGTTCATCTATGAGTATCACATGTCGGGCCTAGGGGGTTGGTAAAAGTCAGACCCCCAAAAGCGGTACAAGTCGTGTCGGAGTGTAGCCCAGAACACCCTGAGATACTACTGGAATACCCACCAGTAAATCTCCTTCCTTGGCCAAGGACTTCGTGTAATAGCACTCCTTGACATAGCGCGATCTCACCCCCAATACCGGGAGAGACGAAACCCCTGCCGATCCGCTCACTGCCTCCATGTGGCTCGGGACTGTACCCAACTAAAACCTGTTTGCACGACTCTTTTGAGCCGCAGTAGGGTAGTAATCAAAGCACAGTGGGAACTCACATGAGACAAATGACGATCTCAGGTTGATGAACTAACCTGTACACATGTCACCAGGGAACTGCTATCTGACGTCAGGTATAATACCAACTAGCATGTTCCCGACAAGTCATGTCCGGTGTACTCATAACCCTATGAGCACCTGTATACATCTTAGGTGAACCAATTGACACCAATGGCTTGTGAGACCGGCCACCGCCCCTCGTCGGGGTCTCGACTGTATACACTAGTCTACTAATGGAGTATCGATGCCCAGTCTCGAAACTCCCATGATTAGGGACACTTTAAAGATGTGCTTGTAGACCCCAGCTCCCACGTATATGATCGCCATCATACTGCTGGCCGTCAAGCAAGAATCCTTAGGGCTCTACAAACGTGCAATAGTAACCTGTAATGTCACCTAACGCATGTACACGATGATAAAGATAAACCAGATAGCATACTATCATCTTGAGTAAGACTGTCCTACCGATATAGGACCTCCCTCAATCATTGCAATCACGTTCCTGTGATCCAATAATTGACTCTGAGGGCACTATATCCAACACCGCACATATCACATATGCGCTCCTATTTCTTTTTTCCTGAGCCAGTAAAACCTCTATGTAGGACTCTAAAGACTCGTCAATACGCCGGCAGTGGGTGATGATTACATCAAGCACCCACAAGCCGTTAGCGGTACTAGCTGGACGTAACGGCTACCCGGGTATTGAGCTATCAGAAGATCAGCAAGCAAGCCCGCTCCAACTCCTGCAAAAGCCTGACAGTGACACTACCGTACAGTCCGGTCTCCTCGTCTGATATGTCGCATATCAAGTCTAGGGGTGGTAAATGTCAGACCCCAATAACCGATAAGTCATGCCGATATGAGGCTCATAACGGGTCAAGAAACTACTGGTAACACTTACAAGTAAATCTCTAAACCAGCCCTGGCCAGGGACTTCCCTGTTATGGCCAATCGAGCACAGCGCAACATCAACCCCCAATACCGGGAGAGACGAAACCCCTCCTATCGCTCATTGCCACTATGTGACTCGGGACTGTACCCAAAAACCACCGTTTTGCACGCCCTCTTGGGCGTGGTAAGGTAGAAATCAAAGCACAGTGGGAATCATAAAAGACTCTATGACGATCACGGGTCTACAGACTAACATGTACCAGTGTCAACAGAGAACTGCCATCTGACGTGAGGTATAATACCATCTGAGAGTTCTCGGCAAATGCGTCCAGTGTACCCAGTCTCCACTGAGCACCCGTATATCATCTCTGATGTCAAACACCAATGGATATGAAATCATCCATCGCCCATCTATATGGGTCGAGAAGCAATACGCTAGTCTACTCTAGTATATCAATGCCCCGTCTCGATACACCCACGACTAGGGACCTTAAAGGATGTACTTATGGACTACCATGGCCCCACTAGTACCATTTGCATGATAGTCCTGGTAGTTAAGTACATATCCAAAGGGCTTTACCAACATGTAACAGAGAGACAATCAATGTACATGTTATGGTAAAGAGTAACCAGATAGCAAACTATCATGTCGAGCAAGAAATTCCTTCCCATATATGTCCAAGCATCCACTACAAAATACATCTCATGTATAGTAATGGCCTCTAGGGCATACATATAACTAACATGATCTGCATCATAGTCCCAGTAGTCAAGCAAATATCCTAAGGGCTTTATCAACATGTACCAAAAGAGTAAGATGCATGATCAAATGAACATGTCAAGATAAAGTACAACCAGATAGCATAATATCATGTCGAGCAAGAATGTCCTCTGAATATATATACACACACACCGATACATCCACTATCATATAATGGCCTCCAGGGCGTACATATATCCAACAATCTCCCACTTGCACTAAGGCCAATTATTGGCGTATCTCATACCCAACATCTCAAAAAGTCGCTCATGCTGCGGCAGAGGGGGGGACTTGGTGAGTGGATCCGCTGTGTTATTCTTTGTATCTACTCTCTGAATCTCGATCTCGCGGCGATCAACTATCTCCAAGATCAGATGATATCGCCTCAGGATGTGTCTGGGTCGCTGATGGGACCTGGGCTCTTTGGCCAACGCTCTAGCCCCATTATTATCACAATACAATAGTATTGGATAAATAATGGTTGTAACTACTCCTAGTTCCAAGATGAACTTCCTCATAGAGAAGGCTTCCTTGGCAGCGTCATTTGCAGCAATGTACTCAGCTTTCATAGTTGAGTTTGCAACGGTATCCCATTTGGAACTCTTCCAACATACCGCCCCTTCATTAAGGGTAAATACAAACCCTGAGATAGATTTGCTGTCATCTTTATCACTCTTGAAGCTCGAATCAGTAAAGGCCTCCATTTGGAGATCTCCGTTACCATACACCAAGAACATTTCTTTAGTCCTTCGCAAGTACTTAAGAATGTTCTTCACAGCTGTCTAGTGATAATCCCCTGGGTTAGATTGATACCTGCTTACTACACCTAGTGCATAAGCTACATCAAGGCATGCACATAACATCGCATACATTATAGATCCTACGGCTGAAGCGTAGGGTATAATGCTCATACGAGCTCTCTCTTCATCAATTTTTGGGCAAAAGTCCTTGGAAAGAGTGACTCCATGACAAGCGGGTAAGGCACCCCGCTTGGAGTCTTCCATACTAAACCTCTTTAGGATGGTGTTAATGTACCTGTTTTGGGATGATCCCAACAACCTTTTAGATCTATCTCTATAGATCTTCATACCAAGTATGTACGAGGCATCACCCAGGTGCTTCATGGAGAACCTTTGTGATAAGAACAGCTTGACCGATTGTAGCATAGGAACATCGTTTCCTATCAGAAGAATGTCATCCACAAACAATACGAGGAATTTAACAGTACTTCCTACAATCTTCTTATAAACACAAGGTTCATCTGGATTTTTTATGAAATCAAACTCTTTGATAACATCATCAAAACAGATGTTCCAACTCCGTGATGCCTGCTTTAATCCATAAATGGATTTAAGCAACCTACATGCTTTCCCGCTGCTCCCACTATCAATGAAGCCCTCTGGCTGATCCATATAAACGCATTCTTCTAAATCACCATTTAGAAAAGCCGTTTTAACGTCCATCTGCCAGATTTCATAGTCGCAGTGAGCAGCAATAGCAAGTAGGATCCGAATGGATTTAAGCATGGCTACACGATAAAATGTTTCGTTATAGTTCAGACCTGGTCTTTGACGAAATCCTTTCGCCACAAGTCTTGCCTTATAGGTCTCCACCTTCCCATCTACACCAATCTTTCTCTTAAAGATCTATTTGCACCCTACGGGTTTTACCCCAGAGGCTACAACATCCAAAGTCCATACTTTGTTAGTGTACATAGACTCCATTTCAGATCTCATGGTATCTAGCCACTTCACAGAGTCACCACTCGTGATAGCTTGCTGAAAACTGGTAGGGTCATCATCATCCATGATGCAATCTTCTCTATCACCATCAATGAGAAAACCATTGTATCTCTCCGGTTGGCGAGAAGTCCTACCAGATCTACGGAGTGGCTGAGGTTCATAAAATTCTGTTACAATATCAGGTTCAACCAAGTCGTCATTTGTAACTTGTTTCTCTAGAACTTCTTCTAGATCTACCACATTGCCATCGGTATCATTAGGAAAAATCACATTTTCTAAAAATATGGCATGTTGAGAAACAAACACCTTTTGTTCCTCCTTGTGGTAGAAAAGATATCTAAACGAATATTTTGGATATCCCACAAATATACATTTGACCGATCGTGTCTCGAGTTTGTCAGGATTCTGCTTTTTGACAAAAGCTGGACAACCCCAAATCTTAACTCGTTTAAGAGATGGTCTCTTCCCATACCATATCTCATATGGAGTGGTAGACACGGTCTTGGTTAGAACTTTATTCAACAGAAAAGCCGAAGTCTCCAATGCATGCCCCTAAAAGGAGAGAGGTAACTCAGTATCACTCATCATGGATCGTACCATATCTAATAGGGTACTATTTCACCGCTCTGACACACCGTTGTGCTGTGGCGTGTAAGAGGGAGTGAGCTGAGAGAGAATCCCATTCTCTTTTAGGAAGTTCGAAAACTTTGTACTAAGATATTCTCCACCTCGATCTGATCGAAGTATTTTGATGCTCATTCCTGTTTTTTTTTCTACTTCAAGTTTGTACTCCTTGAATTTCTCGAAAACTTCAGACTTATGCTTTAATAAAAACACATGACCGAATCTTGAGAAATCATCGGTAAAAGTTATGAAGTAAGAAAAACCGCCTCTCGTATGTCTAGACATTGGCCCACATACATCACTATGTATGAGATCCAAGAGCTCTGTAGCTCTTTCTCCGTGTCCAGTAAATGGAGTTTTGGTCATTTTCCCTTTGATACAAGACTGAAAAGTCGCATAAAATTTATACTCAAAAGGATTTGAATATCCATATTTATGAAGCTTGTCTAGTCTTGTTTCATTAATATGACCAAGTCTACAATGCCAAAAAAAAGCTTCATTTATATTTGAGAGTTTTTTCTTTTATTTGTGTGTTGTATGTTGAAAACTGTGTGTTGATTAAGGACGTATATCCCGTTATTAAGTGTACCATAACCAATCAACTCTTGATTCAGTTTAATGTTCATAACATTGTGCTGCAATACAAAATGATATCATTCATTGTCTAACAAAGAAACGGATATTATATTACAAATTATGCTTGGTATAAAATAACATGGGTTCAAAACCAATATACAACCCAATGGCAACCCTAGGTGATACTCTCCCACTGAAACTGCATGTACATTGGAACCATTTCCAACTCGGAGAGTCTGATCACCGGTATTCAAAACTTTGCTATTTCTCAACCCCTGCACAGAATTGCAGATATGAGAACCCGAACCGGTAATCAATACCCAGGAAGCAGAGTTTATAGAAAAACAGTTTTCAGTTACGAACACACCTGAAGCTGAAGCATCACCATGCTTCCTTTTCTTGAGATCAAGGTATTCAGTACAGTTCTGCTTCTAGTGCCACGTCTTCTTGCAATGAAAACATTCTCCTTTTCCTTAATTCTCAACCTTGGATTTGTCTCTCCCTTGTGCCTTCTTGATTCCACCTCTCGGTTTGGTGGATTTCTTCTTATTCCTTCCCTTGGCCTTGGCTTTTGGGACGGAAGAAGAAGATTGTCCAACAATCAGAGAAGGAGACTTCGCCTTAAGCGTGCTCTCCACACTTCTCAACATATTGAGAAGTTCATGTAGTGACTTCTCCATATTATGCATGTTGAAGTTTACTATGAATTAAGCAAAGGCAGGGGGAAGAAACTGAAGAACAATATCAATATACTGTTCGTTCTCCATTGTCTATCTGAGGTCCTCAAGCTCTTCAATAAGAGTTATCATCTTCAAAACTTGATCGCCTACTGGTGTGCCAGGGGCCATCCGCATCTGAAACAACTTTCGAGATGCTTTGTATCTCATGGTCCGAGATTTCTCCCTATACAACTCTTTTGTAAGGAGAAAGATGAATTGAACATCCATCTGCTCGTGCTGCTTTTGATGTGTATTGTCCGTCGATGCAAGCGCGAGGCATTTGGCAGTAGCACAGTCAATATCCTACGTTTTGCGGATCTCCTTATCCGCAACAGAAGATTCAGGGTCAGGGCTGGATAGGGCTGAGTCAATGAGGACATATGATATTTTATCATATGTGAGAGCAATGTTAATGTTCCTCAGCTAGTCTTTATAGTTCGGCCCAGTTAGCTTATTTTTCTCTAACAGAAGATTATGTCCAGTCATGGTAATCTCCTATTAGGAGAGAGAAAAGAATACACTCAGCGAAAGCTCTTGCAAAGATCGTATTGGTTATTTATCTTATCTAATCGATATCTCCTACTGCTTTATCAAATTTTCCTTCAAACCTTAAAAAGAAAATTAGCCATGATTAATTACATTCTACAACTTGGCTAACCGTTCAGCCAGGCCAGTGCCGGTACTTTGAGGGAGGTTCCCCGTGCTTTCGCACGGGCCTAATTAGAATAAATCTTGTTTTCCCAGAGGCGTAGCCCTTTGACACCTTTCTAGACACTTAATGGGTTAGCTAATTGTAAAGTGCAAATCTCTCCCGGGAGCAACTCTTGCTCACAATGGGATCGGGATCCTACTATTATATAGAAGGTATGCAATCTTAATGAAAATTTCAACTCTTGGAACTCCCGATATGGTTTTTACCCCTTGCACTCATGACCTTGGCTATGGTCAACATATCATAAGCACTAGTCAAGTTCTACCCATCATTTCATGATTAATTAGACCCATCCACATGACCCTTGGCTATGGTCAACATAATCATGTGACTGTCCTAATTAATCGCATTATATACTGTGTAGGAAGACATCACTTAGCTACCGTACACTACGCCTTGGCTATAGTCAACATACGTAGCACGAATACTAAGTACTCTACTTCCTAAAAAGACGGAGGGTTGCAAATAGTTTTTAAGAAAAACCTTTAACTCTTTGAACTTGATATCATTGTAGAATCCAATGGTTTTATAAGGAGTGGCTTAAGCTCCGCACTTTGAAAACTTTCTTTTTCATAAAAATCCGAGTAACTTTCAAATCTGATTCTACAACATCTTTTATGCTCATTTTTCTTTACATTAATCTCATTAATGTAGTCCCATCATTTAAGTCCTTAAGCCATCACAGAAAAGAAACGAAATCAGAACGTACGCTTATACCTTCCGCATTCGCCACAATGTCTCGTTATTATACCGTTAGGTTACTTAGCTAACAGCATAGCGAGGCGGGACTAGTGTGGATGCAAAACACAAGCAACGTTTATTATATATCATATATATAATACATCATTCGTCTCGTCATATAAAGTGATCACATCACAGAATATCTACAACAGAAGCACATATATGAAAATATAGGATATATTAGGAGGTCTGTATTTTGTATTTAGCCAACAATAGAAAATACAGATTCCACGGTCGCGATGAAAGGCCAAGCCTACACCCCTAGACCCCTACGAGAGCGGCAAGCGACCCTACCAATTCTAGAGTTTAGGAGACCCGGTCTCGACTCCTCGAGATGGCCTCCCACTGAACCCTAGAACCCGGTCACTTGTGCTCCCATCCTTGGGTCTATCCTAATGCGGAAAAGTAAATAATATACAACAATGGTGAAATCATCCTCAACCCGGAAATACCCCAATAAAAGAATATTACATACAATGAATTTTACATGAATGAAAATAAAAACTCTCATCACACATAAAACCCCCAGCCATTCAATCACGACGATCCTGTACATCATATCTCAACAATACATAACATCATATGTCATCAACGTAAGTAAGTATACGTACCCCAATTGTCCTTAATGTATAGCAACGAAACCGGCGATACACCCGGAAAAGAAAGTGAAAAACCACAACAATTGGAATCATCACATTCACAAATATCCAGATGATATAAAATGTTTCGATTGATTCAACAAACACCCACAAATTACCCCGAGAGCTCAACACTTGAGCAAATTTAAAATACCCAAAACTTGCCATAGTGCCTATGGACCAACCGTAGAAGGGTCAACCCTTGCCTCACCTATGGCGCCACGGAACTATGGCAAACCCAAGGGTTTGGCCGCAGTTCCATGGTCATAGAATCGAGTTAGGGTTACATTCTTCTAGAGGGTCCATAAGGATACTTGTACGATCTTCCGAATATGTTTAACTTGGAAAATTCCAACACTTGGAGAATTTCCAGCTAGAGCAATGAGGTGGTGATTGATGTTCGTTCGAACTGTTAAATGTCATCTAAGTTACCAAAAACAATGTTAAAATTACGACTACGAAATACTCCTAATTAGCCCCTAAACAAAATAAACATCAAATGAAATTTTGGGCTAAACAAACAATTCCCGAAACCCTAAAACCAATAGAGCACCGGAGGAAAGCGAGGCAATTTGGATGCAATAGGGCTGGCCAGGCCGGAATATATGGTAATGTGGCCGGTTCAAAACTGGTGGATTGGCCTCGTTTTTCTCCAATGTTCTCAGTGCATCACATGCAAGCTTCTGTAGTTGCTTAAAAAATTTTCAGAGCCAATTTTAAAATCGACAGAGAGCAGAATTCTCGGGTTTCAGTTTATCGTATTTTTGGGGTTGTTTCGGTTTCGTAATATTTATAATATCGTCTAAGTTTTCAGCTTGTCTCTGATACAACTGTAGGGATTCTTTAGCACCATGCCTAGGGTGTAGGTTGCATCACACATGCTATAATAAAAATTTAGGAGGTGCTAAACAATACCAACCATGAATCGAACTAGAAATCTCGGGTAACAAGTAACTAGTATCACATACTAGAATTAATTTAACACTACAAGGTGAGCAATACAACCTTTGTAGATCTCCCTCCTTGACTCCTTGGATCAACTAGGGTTTGAAACGGTTTTCTTGAATCCTTCCAAGTCCACGACGATCCACCACGGAGTCCCTTTGCTCAAGCTCCTAGCTTCACTTGATCTTTGATGAAGTGGAGCAAACAATCTACACAAGTGGGCTAAACTAATATAGATTGGTGATGTGGGTTTGGATCTCACTTAAAAACCTTTCCTTTTTGTTTCCTTCATTAATTTGAAAGGGGTAGAGAGCGTGAAGGAGAAAGAAGAAGGAGATGGCTAAGCTTGAGCTCTTTTGTTTGTGATAATTCTCAAATAAAATGAGAAAAGAAAATATATAAATGAGAGTCACACTCACATAGAACCATGGTTAATAAATATCTAGATATTTTTTTAATGAGTTAAAAGCCAAATGGAAAATCAAACCATGGTCTAAATTAGGTCAAGTGTAGAAGAGTGTAGAACTAATATAACCATGTTTTAATTTCTTTTTCTTTTTCTCAATATCAAATATATACAAATATTTATACCATGTGAGTCTTCCATTGCCACCTCTAATATATCAACAACCATGACACATGTATGCATGCATGTGTGCATTCATATCAACATATATACATACACACTTTCATGCATACATCCAATAAGAAAAGGTTTTAAATAAATGAGCTAAAAGTCAATATTAAACCAACACAAATAACACGGACATATCACATACGACCCGACCAATAGAAAACTCCCGATTTAAAATACGGTATCATATACACGCATTTAATCGAGCTCCCGCGCATATCCCATATGCACCCCACATCATTTCGCCTGATCTAGGAAACCACTCTGTGGGACTCTGAGACTCGTCAATACGCTAGCAGTAGGAAGTGATTATATCACATACCCACAAACCGTCAGTGGCACTAGCTATACGTAACATCTCCCAGGTATTGAGCGATCAGAAGAAAAATAAGCGAACCTGTCAAAACTCTTGTCGAGCCAACTGGCAACACTTACCGTACAGTCCGGTCTCTTCGTCAGATATGCTGCATATCGAGTCTAATGATGGTATCGTCAACCCCATTAACTCAATATGTCATGCCGGTATATAACTCATAACAGTTCGAGAGACTACTGATAACATTTATCAGTAAATCTCAACAGCCATGGCTAGGGACTTCCTGTTATAGTCAATCGAACATAGCGCAACATCAACCCCCATTTCCGGGATAGACGAAACCTCTCCTATCGCTCATTGCCTCCATGTGCCTCGGGACTGTACCCAAATTCCTCCTGTTTGCACAACTCAGTAGAGCCGTGGTAGGGTGAAGATAAAAGTAAAGTGGGAGAACACAACAGACTCTATGATGATCTCGGGTCTACAGACTAACATGTTCCAGTGTCACCTGAGAACTGCTATTCGACGATAGATATAATACCACATAGGAGTTTTCTGCGAGTCCGTTCAGTGTACCCAGTCTCTACGGAGCACCCATATACAATCTTTGGTGTCACCACACCAATGGATATAGGATCATCCATCGTCCATCATACGGGACAAAAATAGTATACGCTAGTCTACTCTGGAATATCGATGCCCCATCTCGATATACCTACGACTAGGAACATTTCAAGGATATGCTTATAAACTACACATGTCCCACTAGTATGATCTGCATCATAGTCCCAGTAGTCAAGCAAATATCCTAAGGGCTTTATCAATATGTACCAAAAGTGTAAGATGCATGATCAAATGAACATGTCAAGATAAAGTACAACCAGATAGCATACTATTATGTCGAGCAAGAATGTCCTCTGAATATTTACACACACACACACCAATACATCCACTATCATATAATGGCCTCTAGGGCATACATATATCCAACAGATTTTAAAGAAAACCATGAGCGTAATGAACTTGATATCGCTGTAGAATCTAGTGATTTTATAAAGGAGTGGCTTTGAAGCTTTTCTAGCTTCGCTAAAGAGGTCACTCCCGGTGAAAGGATCTCGGTTCTTTCCCCATCGAATGAGGTGCTGGATATTCATGAATACCACTATGCAAAGTAAGAACTAGAGAAGCAGTCAAAAGACAAAACCGAGTGGGTTGTAGCATTTTCTAGTTTCGCTAAGGAGGTCACTCACGGTGAAGGGATCTCGGCTCTTTCCTCATCGAATGAGGTGCTGGATATTCATCAAGAAATACCACTATGCAAAGCAAAAACTAGAGCTACCCTTTTTGAAAATTTGATTCTACAACATCTTTTGGTTTCTTTCTTTTCATTAATCTCATTAATGAAGTCCCATCAATTAATGTTTCCTAAACATTACAGAAAAATAAAACTAAAATAGAACGTACGCTTATTCCATTCGCATTCGCCACGAGGCCCCGTCATGCACCGTTAGGTTACTTAACTACCGGCAGAGCGGGGGCTGGACCAGCGTGGGTGCAAAACATAAGCAACGTTTAATATATATCATATATATAATAGTATATTCTTCTCACGCAGTTATATGATCAACATCATAGAATCAAGCAGCAGAAGCAATATCTGAAATATTGGATATACTAGGATGTCCGTGTTTTAAATTTAGCTAGTAATGTAAAACACGGATTCCACGGTCGTGATGAATAGCCAAACCCACATTCCTGGACCCCTACAAGAGCGATAAGTAACCCTGTCAATTCTAGAGTTAGGATACCCAGTCTCAACTCATTGAGATGGTCTCCCACTAGACTCTAGAAACCGGTTACTTGTGCTCCCCGCTTTGGGTCTGTCCTAATGCGGAAAAGTAAATAATATACAACAATGGTGACATCATCCTCAACCCGGAAGTGCCCCAATAAAAGAATATTACATACAAATTTTACATGAATGAAAATAAAAACTCTCATCTCACATACCCGGCTATTCTTTCACGACGATCCAATAAATCATATCTACAGCAATACATGATATCATATATCATCAACGTAAGGAAATATGCATATCCCTAAAACTTATTGAAATATAGCAACGAGATTGGGATACCCCATATATTACACTTACGGTCGCAGAAAAGAAAACAGAAAACTACAATAATTAGAATCCGTAATATTCTTAGACATCATAAACCCGGAAAATCTTATATTCCGGATTTCATGCCTAATTTATAAAACTTGCATTTTAGTCTCAATTTGAAAACTCTTTTCAATTGGTTGTTGGATAATTCAACAATATTCCCGGCTTAGTGATCGCGTACAATACGCAATTGCGACGGAGTTTTGATCCAAATCAAAACTTCGTGGCCATCGATCAATTGAGACTAAATGGCTAGGTTTACAATATACTAACTACTTTTCATGAAACTAATTAATCCGGAATCTAATAATTGTATCACACACATCACAAAGCTTGTAAAGTAACTGCGGCATTAGAATTCCACACGCAATTAGAAAACTTAACCTATTTTTCCAAGACTTGAAAAATCCAGTGAGCTAAAGTTCTAAAACCGATCGTTTTAAGCCAATTCGGGAGTCGAAACGAACTCGAAACCCGCCCGAATCTTTGCGGGGGAGAAGATCCTAAAATTAACTATCGAATGGGAGGCCTAGAAGGGATACCCCACCCCTGAAGCCACCACGAAGTGGCCAAGGGGTGAGGCAGACCCGAAACTGCCTAAGGTGGGCAGTTTCGGGTCCCCACCGCCAAAACCACCTTGTGTTGGTCTTAGGAAGTAGGCCCAGCCGTTCGGTCCATCCCGAGGAGTCCCCTGGTTGTGACGCTCTACCCCACGGCTTCTCGGTTCAAACCGTGAGCCCGCGGGATTTGAAAACAACTCAAAACATCATTTTTCAAACTGTTTTTATCGATAGTTTTTCCGCGACAAAAACGACGGATTTCTAACGTCGCTACAAGTTACCCTAATGTTCTAGCTTGGCTATGATACCATGTAAGTTGACCTTAGAACCACCATGAGGTTCTAGAGGCATCAAGTAACCCCAATTCAAAATTTTCATGGTGCAAAGTTAGACTATACAGGATCTTTGCTAGAAGTTTAGGGTTTGCCTTTGTGATGTGAACAACTAGAGAAAAGAAAAGAGCATACAACCTTTGTAGTTCGAGTCCTTCCCTTCTATAGTTCCGGGTTGAAGTCCACATGACTCCACTAGTCTCCTCTTCGAGTTGAACGAACCTCCTTCATGATCTTCGCGCCAAAGACGATCCACCCGAAGTTCCTCCAGCCTAAGCTAACTCTACACTAAACTCCTTTAGTGTAGGAAACACACCACACCAAATTTCTAGTTTGGTGTGGGATGGTGAAGTAGGGGATGTTAAAAGCTCACAAGTTTGTGTTCAAGCTTAATGATTCACATTTCATGTGACGGTTGAAGCTTGAACCATGGCAATTGAGGAAGAAGATGAAGCTAGAGAGCAACCATGGGAGCAACTCAAGAAAAATGACTAAGTGTTGAGAATGAGCAAAGAATGAATGGCAACTCTTGACCCCCACTCATTCAAGCATAGAATTTTGCAATATAAAATTGCAACCATGCTTGAATAGTGAGTCAAGATGAATAAACAAGAATAAATCCCATGCTTGAAACCATGCTCTCAATTTACACCCCATTTCTATTTTTCTCAAAAATAGAAAATCAAGTCATGCTTTATTATTATTATTATTATTATTATTATTATATATATATATATTAATATATATATAATGAAGAATAATTAGTGAGCTAATGATATTAGTTAAGATATAATTATATCACATATAATATATAACACATTATTAAATCAACACTTGATTTAATAATCGGGTCATATCACATATGACCTACTAATATCATTTATCTGTATATCACATTATTAAATCAACACTTGATTCGACAATCTGGTTATATCACATATAACCGAACCGATAACAGATAACTGCCAGATTACAATACGGTATCACATACACGTATTTAATCAGGCCCACACATATCACATATGTGTCCTACTTCGTTTCGCTCGAACCAGGAAACTTCTATGTGGGACTCTAAAGACTCGTCAATACGCCAGCAGTAGGTGATGATCACATCAATCACCAATAAGCCGTCAGCGGTACTAACTGGACGTAACGGCTACCCGGGTATTGAGCGATATGAAAATCAACAAGCAAGCTCGTCCATACTCTCCATGAATCCTATCAGTAACACTACTGTACAATCCGATCTCTTCGTCTGATATGTCGCATATCATGTCTATGGGTGGTAAACGTCATACCCCAGTAACGTGATAAGTCATGCCAATGTCTGGCCTATGACGGTTTGAGAAACCACTGATAACACTTATTAGTAAATCTTATAAGCAACCCTTGCCAGGGACTTCCAGATATAGCCAATCGAGCATAGCGCAATATCAACCCCCAATACTGGGAGAGACGAAACCCCTCCTATTGCTCATTGCCTCCATGTGACTCGAGACTGTACGTAAAATCCACCTGTTTGCACGACTCCTTTGAGCCGTGGTAGGGAGGAAATCAAAGCACAGTGGGAGCCACACAAGACTCTATGACGATCTCGGGTGTACAGACTAACCTGTACCAGTGTCACTAGAGGACTGCTATCTGACGATAGGTATACTACCACATAGGAGTCCTCGGCGAGTCTTGTTCGGTGTACCCATTCTCCAATAAGCACCCGTGTACAATTTTTGATGTCACACACCAATAGTTGTGGGATCAACTATTGCCCTCTATGGGATAAGAAACGTACACACTAGTCTACTCTGGAATATCGATGCCCTAGTCTCGATATTCCCATGACTAGGAACTGATTAAAGGATGTACTTTTAGACCACACTGGCTCCACTAGTATGATCTCATCATAATCCTGATAGTCAAGTACATATCCTAAGGGCTTTATCAACATGTGAGAGCAAGATAATAAAGAATACCAGTCAACATGTTAAGATAAAGAGTAACCAGATAGCATACTATCATGTCGAACAAGAAAGTCCTCAATATATATGTCCAAGCATCTACTATAAGATACATCACATGTACAATAATGGCCTCTAGGGCATACATATTCCTAACAATAATATCACATGTTATCAACGTAAGTAAGTACGCGTATCACAAATTCCGTTGACATACAGCAACGAGATTTGGGATACCCTACATATTACACTTACGGTCGCAGAAAAGAAATGAAAAACTACAATAATTAGAATCCGTATATCCTTAGACATCATAAACCCGGAAAATCTCATATTCCGGATTTCTTGCCTTACTTATAAACCTTGCATTTTAGTCTCACATTAAAAACTCTTTTCAATAAGCTGCCGGATAATTTAACAAGATTCTCGACTAAGTGATCGCGTACTATACGCAATTGCGACGGAGTTTTGATCCGAATCAAAACTCCGTGGCAATCGATCAAACGCGACTAAACGGCTAGATTTACAATATACTAACTAGTTTTGAAAAAACTAATTATTCTGGATTCTAACAATTGTATCACATATCATCATCATCTATACAACGTTAAACATTTCAATCGATTTGTCGAACACCTACAAATTCTAAAGACCTCAACAACTTGAGCATCATTAAAAACACCCAGAAAGTGCCAAATCTAACAATGGAGCAGCACAAGAAAAACCAATCCCTAAACTCCCTAAACTGCGGTGGAACTGTGGCCAAACTAGGGTTTGGGCTGCGGTTCCGCGGCAATATGAAGGAATTATTGTTTGAAATTTCTTTTGGTTCCATAAAAAACCCTGCACGATTTTCTACATATTTTTAATCACCAAAATTTCAACTTTTGAAAAATCGACAGAAACTTAATAATTTTTGGGTTTCGAAAACCGATCGAACACTTTAACATCGTAAAGACCTACCCTAATATTCTAGCTTGGCTCTGATACCATGAAAGTATTTACTAGCACCGCGACAGGGTTTAAACGGGCATTACAAATGCAATTTTCAAATTTTCATGGTGCTAATCAACACTATCCAAAGATCCAACTAGAAGTTTAAGGTTTAACTATGATGATATCATAAACTAAGCTAAAGGAAAGAGTATACGACCTTCGTAGAACAAGTCCTTCTCTTCAAATGCTCCGGGTAGCAGTCCACGTGACTCTACTAGGCTCCACTTGAAAAAGTTGCAAGCTTCTTCCGATGACCTTCATGCCGAAGATGATCCACCCGAAGACCGCCAATCCAAGCTACCTCTTCACTAAACTCTTTAGTGAAGGAAATACACTACACTAGAGTGCTAATGAAGTGTAGGATGGTGAAATAAGGGTTTTGTTTGCTTACTTGGGTTTGTCCAAAGCCATATGGTTCATATCACATGTGACGGTTTATGGTTTTGAGGTGGAGGAAGAAGAAGATGAGAGCAAGAGGACGAATAAGAGCTCAAGTGAAAAAGAATGAGCTAGCTCTCAAAAAATATCTCAAGTGTGGAATGGTTCATACAAAATGAACTCACAGATTGAAGCATGTCATTTTCTCACAATAAAAAATAATCCCATACTTCAATAGTAAATCCAAACTAATATTATAATCCATGATCAATGCTACACATCCATACTTCAATTTCCACCTCAATTTTCCATTTTCTAAAAATAGAAAATCAAACCATGCTTCTTTTAATATATATATATCACACACACACACACACATATATATAAATTTAAGCAAATAATTAGTGAGCAATTATATTAGTTAAGATATAATTATATCAAATATAATTATATATTATATTATTAAATCAACACTTGATTTAATAATCCAGTTATATTACATATAACCGACTAATATCATTTATCTATATATCACATTATCAAATCAACACTTGATTCGATAGTTCGGTTATATCATATATAACCTGACCGATAACAGATAACTGCCAGATTACAATACGGGATCACATACTCTTATTTAATCAGGCCCCCGCACATATCAACATATGTGACCTACTTCTTTTCGCTTGAACCAGGAAACTTCTATGTGGGGCTCTAAAGACTCGTCAATACGTCGCAGTAGGTGATGATCACGTCAGTCACCCACAAACCGTCAACAGTACTAGCTGGACATAACGGCTACCCAGGTATTTAGCGAATAGAAGATCAACAACCAAGCTTGTCCAAACTACCATGAAGCCTATAGGTAACACTTACCGTACAATCCGGTCTCTTCATATGATATGTCGCATATCGAGTCTAGGGGTGGTATCCTCAGACCCCAATAACTTGATAAGTCATGTCGATGTAAGGCCTATAACGGTATGAGAAACTACCGATAACACTTACCAGTAAATCTCATCAACAGCCCTGGCCAGGGACTAACTGTTATAGCCAATCGAGCATAGCACAATATCAACTCCCAATACCGGGAGAGACGAAACCCCTCCTATCGCTCATTGCCTCCATGTGACTCAGGACTGTACCCAAAATCCACCTGTTTGCCTGACTCAGTTGAGCCGTGGTAGGGAGGAAATCAAAGCACAGTGGGAGCCACACAAGACTCTATAACAATCTCGGGTCGACAGACTAACCCGTACCAGTGTCACCAGAGAACTGATATCTGACGATAGGTATAATACCAACTAGGAGTTCTCGGTGAGTCATGTTCGGTGTACCCATTCTCTAATGAACACCTGTGTACAATCTTTGATGTCAAACACCAATGGATATGGGATCAACTATCTCCCCATACAAGGTCAAGAAACGTACACACTGAAAGTCGACCGTAGCACCACCATGAGATTCTAGAGGCATCAAGCATGCCAAATTTTAAATTTTATTAGGTGCTAAGTTAGACTAACAAGATCTTTAAAAGATTATTTAGGGTTTTCCTTTGTGATGTGATGAACTCAAAAGAAGAAAAGAGCATACAACCTTTATAGTTCGAGTCCTTCTCTTCAATAGCTCCGGATTGAAGTCCACGCGACTCTACTAGGCTCCTTTAGGAGTTGAACGAACCTCATTCGTGATCTTCACGCTAAAGACGATCCACCCGAAGTCCACAAGGTCAAGCTAACCCTTAACTAATCTTATTAGTGAAGGCAACACTCCACATCAAATTGCTAATCTAATGTGTGATGGTGAAGTAGGGGTTTAATTTTCTCACTAGTCTGTGTTAAAGCTTCATAGTTCACATCACATGTGAGGGTTGAAGCATGAACCATGGGATTGAGGAAGAAGAAGCAGCTAGAGAGCAACCATGGGAGCAAAGCAAGCAAAATGGCTAAGTGTTAAGAATGAGACTAGAATGAATGGCAACTCTTGACCCCCACTCATTCAAGCATGGAATTTTGCAATATAAAATTGGAACAATGCTTGAATAGTGAGTCAAGATGAATAAACTATGAATAAAGCCCATGCTTGCAACCATGCTCACATTTTCCACATTTTTCTATTTTTCTCAAAAATAGAAATCATGCCATGCTTCATTATTATATATATATATATATATTAATATATATATATATAATGAAGAATAATTAGTGAGCTAATGATATTATTTAAGATATAATCATATCACATATAATGTATATCACATTATTAAATCAACACTTGATTTAATAATCCGGTTATATCACATATAACCGACTAACATCATATATTTGTATATCACATTATCAAATCAACACTTGATTCGACAATCTGGTTATATCACATATAACCTAACCGATAACAGATAACTGCTAGATTACAATACAGTATCACATACACGTATTTAATCAGGCCCACACACATAACATATATGTGTCCTATTTCGTTTCGCTTGAACCAGAAAACTTCTATGTGGGACTCTAAAGACTCGTCAATATGCCAGCAGTAGGTGATGATCACATCAGTCACCCACAAGCCGTCAGCGGTACTAGACGTAACGGCTACCCGGGTATTGAGCGATATGAAGATCAACAAGAAAGCTCGTCAATACTCTCCATGAAGCCTATCAGTAACACTACCGTATAATCCGGTTTCTTCGTATGATATATCGCATATCATGTCTAGGGGTGGTAAACGTTAGGCCGCAGTAACGTGATAAGTCATGCCGATGTCTGGCCTATAACGGTTTGAGAAACTACTGATAACTCTTATCTGTAAATCTCTGCAGCAGCACTGGTCAAGGACTTCCAGTTATAGCCGATCGAGCATAGCGCAACATCAACCTCCAAAACCGGGAGAGACAAAATCCCCCATATCGCTCATTGCCTCCATGTAACTCGGGACTGTACCCAAAATCCACTTGTTTGCACGACTCCTTTGAGCCGTGGTAGGGAGGAAATCAAAGCACAGTGGAAGCCACACAAGTCTCTATGACGATCTCAGGTCTACAGACTAACCTTTACCAGTGTCAACAGAGGACTACTATCTGACGATGGGTATACTACCACATAGGAGTCCTCGGCGAGTCCTGTTCGGTGTACCCATTCTCCAATGAGCACTTGTGTACAATCTTTGATGTCACACACCAATGGTTGTGGGATAAACCATCACCCTCTAAGGGACATAGAACGTACACACTAGTCTACATTTGGATATTGATGCCCTGGTCTCGATATTCCCACGACTAGAAACTGATTAAAGGATGTACTTTTAGACCACCCTGGCCCCACTAGTATGATCTCATCATAATCCTGGTAGTCAAGTACATATCCTAAGGGCTTTATCAACATGTGAGAGCAAGACCGTAAAGAATACCAGTCAACATGTTAAGATAAAGAGTAACCAGATAGTATACTATCATGTCGAGCAAGAAAGTCCTCTCTCTCTCTCTATATATATATATATGTCCAAGCATCCACTATAATATACATCACATGTTCAATAATGGCCTCTAGGGTATACATATAACTAACAATCTCCCACTTGCACTAAGGCCATGTGTTGTAGTATCTCATACCTAACATCCTAAAAAGTCTCTCAAACTTTATCTAAGGGAGGACCTTCGTGAGTGGATCCGCTACGTTTTCCTTCGTGTCAACTCTCCTGACCTCGATCTCCTGTCGATCTACTATCTCCCTGATCAGGTGATACCACCTCAGAATATGTCTGGATCTCTGATGGGACCTGGGTTCCTTGGCCAAAGCCACAGCTCCATTGTTATCACAATACACAGGTATTGATGCTCAGTGGATGGAACCATACCAAGCTCAGCAATGAACTTCTTCATCCAGACAGCTTCTTTGGCAGCATCGTTGGCAGTACTGTATCATACTAGTTTGTATATTACTTAATGGAAGCTTGGGATATTCAAATGTATATAACAGTCTTGCTAAACATGGTAGTATGCTACTTGGTTTTTCTATCTTAATATGTGAGTATACGTATTGATAGAGCTCTTAGGATCTTGCTTGACTACCGGCGTTGTGATGGCAGTCACACTAGTGGGGGCTGGGTAGTCTACAAGCACATCCTTATTCAGGTCCCTAGTCGTTGGATTATCGAGACAGGGCATCGATACTCCGGAGTAGACTAGTGTGTACGCTTCTCATCCCAGTTGGGGAGATGGTCTGTCCCACAGCCGTCAGTACGTCGTACTGGAGATAGTATGCAGGTGCTCGTTGGGTTACGGGTACACCGGACAGGACTCACAGGGAACTGTTGGTTGGTTTTATACCAGTCGTCAGTGAACAGTTCCCAGGTGACATGAGTACAGCATAGTCCGCAGACTTGACACTGCTACTTCGCCTCGAGTGTGTCCCACTGTTCTTAGATTACTACCCTACCACGGCTCAAAGGAGTCGTGCAAACAGGTAGCAGTTGGGTGCAGTTCCGAGCACTTGGTGGCAGTGGCGGTTAGACAGGATTCGTCTCTCCCAGTATTGGGGGTTGATATCACGCTGTGTCAGAGAGCCATTACGCAAAGTCCCTGGCCAGGGCAAGCGAGATTTGCTGGTAGGTTCCAGTAGTTTCTCAGGGTGTAATGGGCTTCGCTCCGACACGACTTATACCGCTATTTAGGGGACTGACGCTTGCCGCCCCCCTAGGCCCGATATGCGATAGTCTTAGACGAACGGACCGGACTGTACGGAGATTGTCACATCAGGCTCAGTAGGAGTTCGGATGGGTTTCCTCATCGGCCTTCTTATCGACATCTACCTGGGGACCGTTACGTACAGCTAGTGCCGCTTGCGGTCTGTGGTTAAACCCACTGCCAGCGTAGTAGTTGAGTCTCTAGAGTCCCACACAGAGAGTTTCCCTACTCCAGGCGAAACGATATAGAGGTCGTATGGTTTTACGACAAGGGTTCGGACGCATACGTGTGTTTACGCACGTACGACTTTCGGACAGTTTTTACCAGTCGGCTTTGGTTTAAGCCAGTTACTGGTATCCGGTTATTGGATTTATACAGTCTAAAGTTTTACCGTATTTTTGCGGAAAGGAGGGGCGTTCTCGTAATTGCGCGAGAAGCTTCTAGAAGATGGTGACTAAGGAGGTTTAGGTGGCATATACAATGAATGTGATTAGTGAGTCATATGGATGATTCATCCATGTCATTAATGCATCATAAATGCTTAATGACTCATGGATGTGAATCATCACTAGATATTATCAAGTATGGTTGTTAAATTCATTTCTTTTCTTTTCTTGATAAAAGAAATGCTTGATATATATTATCATAACTCATTCTTCTCACTTCATTATTATCTTCATCTTCTCTCTCCTCAAGCTCTCCCTCTTCAAACCCTAATCCTCCCCTCTCATGTGTTGAGTACAAGGATTAGTTAGACTAATTAAACCATAACCCTCACTCTATATCACCTAGCTTCTTTGATTAGCACTTAAAGAAGGTTAGTTGCCTCAAGTTTAGAGGCTAAGCTTGGAGTAAAGCTCTCGGGTGGATCGTCTACTACTTCGAGAAGGCCGAGGAGGAGGAGGAGTTCGCAAAGACGAAGGACACGATTCGTTAGGTATAATCCCTAAACATAGTAGTATAGAACTTCTATGTTTCTTGTTAGTTATCGTTTAGCTTCGATTCGTGCGGTTAGTCGATGTTTAAGCAAAGAACAAGATCGTTTTTCATTTTTCCGCCTCCCCGCAAGCCGTGGGGTGTTGTACATCGACTTACAGTGGTATCAGAGCCTCGCTAAACAATAAATAACTTACTTGGAAATTTGTATGAATTTCGAACGAAAAAAACGAAACCGGAAAAACCCGAAATCACAAGTTTCTGTCGATTTTTAAATGAAATCCAAAAATTTTTTAGGGAGGTTCAGAAAGCTTAAAAAGACAGTAGAAGAACACCCAAGAAATTTGGGTCCCTGAATCGCCTAAAGCGCCGCGGAACCGCGGCGGATCGCACCGATCCGCCGCGCTTCCGCCGCCGAGTTGGCGATTCAGGAACCCAAATTTCCTGTGTTGCTTCTCTGTGATATTTGGTATTTTCTGGAATTTTTTATTTTTGCTCAGGTTTTAGATTTACAGAGAAGTATTGGAGCAAAATTAAAAGTGTTTAATCGATCGAAATTATACAATATTTGCTTGATGGATTATATCTGTGTTTGTATAATGTGTTCGTAAACCTCCCCTAACTGCTAGTATGTCGGTTGGCAGGGGGTTGCATATTTCTGTAATGGTTTTTACTGTTTGTGGATATGAACTGTGTTGGACTGTTGTGATGTATAGCCGGGGTTATGTGATGGGTTATTATTTAATTCATTTGATGTAAATGTAATTTGTTGTAATATTATTTTGCGGGGCACATCCAGGTTGCGGTTGTAGCCACCGTTGTATTATTTCATTTTACTGTTTTTGCTCCTAGGACAGACCCAAGGTGGGGTGCACAAACTGCTGGACGGGTAGTTTGCCGTGCCCGTTGGGGTCTTGGGTGGGGTAATGGCTATTCATCACAACTGTGTAATCCGTCTTTTGTTGCAGGCTCAAAACAAACACGGATTACTTGCAAATCCAATAAAGTTCATCTGTGATCTGGAATGCCTATTATTGCGTCTGAAGAATGTACAATATCTATATATGATAGCTATTTAGACGTCATTTATATTTTACACCCGCGCTAGCCCAGCCCCCGCTCTGTCGTTAGTTAAGTAACCTAACGGGTGATGACGGGACCCCGTGGCGAATGCGGATGGCATAAGAGGACGTTGTATTTTCGTTGTTTTCTGCAATGATAGGTTAATGATGGGACGCATTATTTATAATGCAAAGAAAATAAAACAAAAGTTTAATCGTTGGAACAATTTAAAAGAAACCACTCGGTTAATTTTAAAAAACAGATATTTTTAAATGCGGAGCTTTAACCATTCCTTTTAAAAAGCTATCAGGTTCCTTCGGTTATATCAAGTTCACTACGTTCACGGTTTCGCCAAAACCAATCGTAGCCCTCCGTCATTTCATCTGGGTATTCAGTAGTATTCAAGCTATGTGTTTTGACCAACGCCAAGGCATAGTGTTTGGTAGCTGCTGGGTATTCATTTGTTGCATAGATAGATGAGTTAGTTTGGGACAGTCGTATGATCATTTTGGCCAACGTCAAGGATATGTACGGATGGGTTCAAATTAACAAGATAATGATGGGTAGAACTTGACATGTGACTTATGATATTTTGACCAACGCCAAGGTCATAAGAGCATGGGGCAAAAATATATATCGGGAATTTCTAAAGAAACTGAAATTTGCAAAGAGATGCATACCATTTGGAGTTTGATGAATGTTGGTAGGATTCCTTCAACATTATCATACGATGATATTTGGATCCCGATCCTACTGTGAGTATATGCTACTTATCAGGAGATTCGTCACTTAACGATCAATGCTATAAACCAAGTAGGTGTCAAGAAAGGTGTCAGCGGGGTTACGCCCCCAGAGAAAAGAGGTTATTTAATTAAGGAACTTCGCGAAAGCGTTGGAAAACCTCCCTCGAAGTATCGACACTGGCCTGGCTGAACGGTTAAGCAAGTATTGTACGGTGAGAATAGTCCTGGCTAATTCTTCTTTTATGGTTTGAGGAAGGATTCGAGAAACAGTAGGAGCTATCCTGTTTAGATAAACTAAAAACCACTCTAAACTTGCAAGAGCATCATGCTAAAGAGTTTTCTTCTCTCTCTCCTAATTGCAGCGACCCTGAATATGACTGGACTTAAGTTACTTTTAGAGAAAAATATACTGACAGGACCAAACTATAAAGATTGGCTGCGGAATGTCAAAATGGCTTTGACCTATGACAAATTGGGGTACGTCCTCACCGCTACGGCACCTGCTGTCCCTGGTCCCAAATCCAGCAATGCGGATAAGGAAATCCGCAAAACCTGGGATTTAGATTGTGCGAAAGCCAAGTGCATCGTGCTTGCCTCAACGAACAATGAACATCAGAGGAGGCACGAGGATATGACCCTAGATGGCATATTTCTCCATACAAAGGAACTTTATGGAGAGCAATCTCGTATAGCAAGATACGAGACCTCTAAGAACTTGTTTCGAGCGAGGTTGGCTGTCGGGTCATCGGTAGGAGAACATGTCCTAAAGATGATCGGCTATATTGAAGAGCTCGCAGACCTTGGGACGACTTTGGATAATGAGCTCTATACAGACCTTATTCTCCAGTCCCTTCCTTACACCTACGCCCAGTTTATCCTGAACTTCAACCTTCAAAGAAAAGAAGTTGAACTTTCGGAACTCCTAAACATGTTAAGGAGTGCAGAGGGCACCTTGCAGAAAGCAAGGGAAACACCCGCTATGTTTGTTAGCGGTGCATCTTCTTCCGGGTCCAAAGCTAAGGCCAAAGGAAGGAAGAAGAAGGCCGCCACCAAACCTAGAGGAGGTGTTAGTAAGGTGGGAGGGAAGGGAAAGAAAAAGTTTGCGGTACCGGTAGTTGGCCAGGATGAATGCTTCCATTGTCACAGGAAAGGGCACTGGAAGAAGGATTGCAAGGCGTGGAAGGCCAAGAACCAGGAACCGAAGCAAGCTGTGGCTTCGACTTCAGGTGTGTTTGTAATTGAGAATTGTCTGTCGATCAACTCTACTTCCTGGGTATTGGATACCGGATCAGGATCTCATATTTGCAATTCATTGCAGGCACTGAGAAACCGTAGAGTGCTGAAGGAAGGTGATATGACCCTAAAGGTTGCTAACGGAGCTAGCGTGGGAGCTGCGTCCGTCGGGGATTATCACCTAGGATTGACGAGTGGACACATTTTGGTTTTACATAACTGTTATTTTATACCAAGCTTAACGTGTAATATCATATCAGTTTCCTTGGTATCAAATAAAGGTTATGATTTCACGTTTGTAAGAGATGTTGTTAACATCCACCTTAATCATGGTTTGATTGGGTGCGGTACCCTAAATAACGGTATATATGTTTTAAACCAACTCCAAATTTTCAACGTCCAGAACACACTAAAAAGAAAGTCTCCATATTTAAATAAAGCTTTCTTATGGCATTGTAGACTGGGTCACATCAATGAGAGAAGGTTGACTAAGTTACTTAGAGAAGGATATTTGGACTCGTTCGAATATCAAACTTATGACACTTGTCAATCTTTTCTCAAAGGAAAGATGACAAAGACTCCATTTACTGGACATGGAGTAAGAGCGAGCGAGCTCTTAGGACTCATACACAGCGATGTATGCGGTCCAATGTCTACACATGCAAGAGGTGGTTTTTCCTATTTCATTACTTTCACGGATGATTACTCAAGGTACGGATTCATTTATCTGATGAAACATAAATTCGAGGCTTTTGAGAAATTCCAAGAGTATAAGAATGAAGTAGAAAACCAAACCGGCAAAAGTATCAAGACACTTAGATCTGATCGAGGTGGTGAATACTTGAGTGCCGAGTTCCTAGGTTACCTAAAAGAGAAAGGAATTCTCTCTCAGCTTACTCCTCCATACACTCCACAGCATAATGGTGTATCGGAGAGACGGAATCGAACCCTATTGGATATGGTACGATCCATGATGAGTAATGCTGAGTTACCGCGATCTTTCTAGGGTTATGCGCTAGAATCAGCGGCATATCTTTTGAACATGGTTCCTACCAAGACTGTGCCTACCACGCCATATCAGATGTGGAGTAGGAAGAAACCCTATCTTCAGTATCTGAAAATATGGGGATGTCCAGCTTTTGTTAAAAAGCAGCATGTGGACAAGCTCGAGGCACGATCAGTAAAGTGTCAGTTTGTGGGATATCCAAAGAACTCCAAGGGGTATCTATTCTATTACGCAGAGGAACAAAAGGTGTTTATTTCTCGTAATGCCCATTTTCTAGAATATCAGTTTTTAGAAAAGGAAATAAGTGGGAGCGAAATAGAACTGGAAGAAATTCCAGAACCACAAACTGCTACTGAAAGTTTGGTAGAACCAATAGTTCAAGAAGAACAGGACATTCCCGCACCCCTCCGCAGGAGTAGTAGGCCGTCTCATCCGCCTGAAAGATACTACAGTTTTCTCATAGATGGGGATAGAGAGGATTGCATCATAGATGATGATGAACCTACTGACTTCCAGCAGGCCATCCAGAGCGGCGACTCGGTACGATAGCTAGATGCAATGCGGACCGAAATGGAGTCCATGTACACCAACAAAGTATGGACTTTGGACTTTGCTCCAGATGGGGTAAAACCCATAGGATGCAAATGGATCTTCAAGAAAAAGATTGGTGTAGATGGACAGGTAGAAACCTATAAGGCTCGACTTGTTGCAAAGGGTTTTCGTCAAAGACCTGGTTTGGACTATGACGAAACTTTTTCTCCAGTGGCTATGCTCAAATCCATTCGGGTCCTTCTTGCTATTGCTGCCTTCCATGATTATGAAATCTGGCAGATGGACGTAAAGACGGCTTTTCTGAATGGAAATTTAGAAGAGTGCGTCTATATGGATCAGCCAGAGGGTTTCAATCAGAGTGGGAGCAGCGGGAAAGTATGCAAGCTGCTTAAGTCCATTTATGGACTAAAGCAGGCATCGCGGAGTTGGAACATCTGTTTTGATGAGACAGTCAAAGAATATGACTTTATCAAAAATCCAGATGAACCGTGCATATATAGTAAAGTTGTAGCCAGAAGTGTCGTATTCCTCGTCTTGTACGTGGATGACATTCTATTGATAGGAAATGACATTCCTATGCTACAATCTGTCAAAGGATTCTTGTCACACAGGTTCTCCATGAAAGACCTGGGTGATGCCTCTTACATTCTGGGGATCCGGATCTATCGTGATAGATCCAAGAGGATGTTGGGACTTTCGCAGTCCAGGTATATCGACACTGTACTGAAAAGATTCAGTATGGAAGATTCTAAGCGCGGTAATCTACCGGCTTGTCACGGAATCACCCTCTCCAAAGAGATATCTCCCAAGACTGATTTGGAAAGGGAACGCATGTCTATTATACCCTACGCTTCTGCGGTAGGCTCTATAATGTATGCGATGTTGTGCACCAGACCAGATGTAGCTTACGCACTGAGCGTGGTAAGCCGGTATCAGTCAGACCCAGGGAAGAAGCACTGGATAGCAGTAAAGAACATTCTCAAGTACCTGAGAAGGACTAAGGAGATGTTCTTGGTTTACGGCGGAAAAGACCTCAGGTTAGTGGCCTTTGCTGATTCCGGCTACCAGAGTGATAAGGACGATTCCAAGTCCATGTCGGTTTATGTCTTTACCCTCAATGGAGGGGCGGTGTGCTGGAAGAGCTCCAAGCAGGACACCGTTGCTGACTCGACGATGGAAGCGGAGTATATAGCTGCTTGCGATGCCGCAAAAGAAGCAGTCTGGATGAAGAAGTTCCTAACAGAACTTCAGGTGGTTCCTACCATAGTTGATCCAATACCTCTGTATTGCGACAACAACGGAGCTATAGCTTTAGCAAAGGAACCAAGGTCCCATCAGAAGTCCAGACACATCTTAAGGCGGTATCACCTGATCAGGGAGATCATTGATCGTCAGGAGATCGAGGTTCGTGTAGGGTTCCGAGGCACTCTAGTGAGGTCTCCCAAGCCATCAACCATGGCAATTTCAAAAATTATGGTGCCTACAAACCCTAGTGTACGGATCGATAACTAGATGTCTAGGCGAACAAGAACTAGTTAACACTTAACTAATGAGATACGGAAATTACAACCTTTGTAGATCCGGATATCCACCTCCACGGCTCCGCAACGAGGTCATCTCCGCTGTCCAAATCAAATCCGGGCTCTAGAGTCAGCTTCGTCGGAGAATGGGCAAGCTAGGTCGTCGATGTCCATGCCGAAGATGATCTACGTCGAGGCATCGCTAAATCAAGCTCCGACTTCACCAAGTCAAGAAACTTGTGAAGTAAACACACTCTACTACTTGGCAAGAGGTAGAGGATGAAGAAATAGGAAGTGGGTTAACTTTAGAATTGGATTTCTCACTCATATGCATCAATCACCATTGATGAGGTCAAGCTTCTTCACTTGAAGCAAGGAAGAAGAAGAAGGAAATTGTTATGATAAGTTAAAAGAATAAGAAAAGAAAATGAATTCTTATCATAATTTTAACTAGAGTCAAGTGTAGAGAATGAATCATGGTTAGTGGGAATGGTTAGGGTTAAGGATGAGATAAGGATGGTTGACTTGAACAAAGCTTCATGAAGCTTCAACTAAAGAACAAAATTAGCCACCATTCTTTTCTCTTTTCTTTTATTCATTTATCAAAAATAAAAAGGATAATTAAATAAGATAAATGAATAACAAAAAGAAACCCTAACCATTTCATTAACCAAGGTTTAATACTTTACACTTAACCATAAAGGATGTATCATCAAACATGAAATCATATCGCATATGTAATGCGCACACCCGAGTGAGAAAATCCATTTAAAGTGAACCAATACTAGTTAATGCAAAGTAATATATCAAATATATAATTATACATTAAATAATTAAATCAACACTTGATTCAATGATCCGGTCATGTCGCACACAACCGACTAGTATAGAATGTATCGGCTTATCGAATCAATCCTTGATTCGATAACTAGGTTATATCGCATACAACCATTCGACACATTCATCGCGAGAATGGAATACGGCATCACATACACGCATTATTCTTGGTCCCGCACATATCTCATATGCGCTCCTATTTCGTTTCGCTTGAGCCAGGAAACCTCTGTGTAGGACTCTAAAGACTCGTCAATACGCCGGCAGCGGATGATGATCATATCAAGCACCCACAAGCCGCAAGCGGTCTGCTAAACGTAACGGCCACCCGGGTATTGAGCGATCTGAAGATCGACGAGCAAGCCCGCTCACACTCCAGTGAATCCGACCAGTAACACTACCGTACAGTCCGGTCTGATCGTCTGATATGTCGCATATCTCGCCTAGGGGTGGTAAACGTCAGACCCCAATAGCTCAATAAGTCGTGTCGATATGAGGTCTATAACTGTTCAAGAAACTACTGGTAACACTTACCAGTAAATCTCAGCAACCCTGGCCAGGGATTTCCTGTTATAGCCTATCGAACACAGCGCAACATCAACCCCCTATACCGGGAGAGACGAATCCCCTCCTATCGCTCATTGCCTCCATGTGACTCGGGACTGTACCCAAAAACCACCGTTTTGCACACCCTCTTGGACGTGGTAAGATGGAAATCAAAGCAAAGTGGGAACCACACAAGACTCTATGACGATCTCGGGTCAACAGACTACTCTGTACCAGTGTCACCAGAGAACTGCCATCTGACGTGAGGTATAATACCATCTGGGAGTTCTCGGCGAGTCCGTCCAGTGTACCCAGTCTCTACTGAGCACCCGTATATCATCTCTGATGTCAAACACCGATGGATATGGGATCATCCATCGCCCATCTATATGGGTCGAGAAGGTATACGCTAGTCTACTCTGGTATATCGATGCCCCGTCTCGATACACCCACGACTAGGGACTTTGAAGGTTGTACTTATGGACTACCATATCCCCACTAGTATGATCCGCATCATAGTCCAGGTAGTCAAGTACAGATCCTAAGGGCTTTACCAACATGTAACAGAGAGACAATCAGCATACACGTTAAGGTAAAGGGTAACCAGATAGCATACTATTATGTCGAGCAAGAAAGTCCTCCCTATATATGTCCCAGCATCCACTACAATATACATCCTATGTACAGTAATGGCCTCTAGGGCATACATATAACTAACAGTTCGGAGAGTTGCTTCTGAAGAGAATATTGCTGATCCATTCACGAAGACCCTACCTCAGATTCAATTCGAGAGGCTACTCGAGATCATCGGTCTTCGATACGCCAGTACATGGCCCTAGTGCAAGTGGGAGATTGTTAGTGTTTATGCCCTAGAAGGCCATTACTGTATCATACTAGTTTGTATATTACTTAATGGAAGCTTGGGATATTCACATGTAAATAACAGTCTTGCTAAACATGGTAGTATGCTACTTGGTTTTTCTATCTTAATATGTGAGTATACGTATTGATAGAGCTCTTAGGATCTTGCTTGACTACCGGCGTTGTGATGGCAGTCACACTAGTGGGGGCTGGGTAGTCTACAAGCACATCCTTATTCAGGTCCCTAGTCGTTGGATTATCGAGACAGGGCATCGATACTCCGGAGTAGACTAGTGTGTACGCTTCTCATCCCAGTTGGGGAGATGGTCTGTCCCACAGCCGTCAGTACGTCGTACTGGAGATAGTATGCAGGTGCTCGTTGGGTTACGGGTACACCGGACAGGACTCACAGGGAACTGTTGGTTGGTTTTATACCAGTCGTCAGTAAACAGTTCCCAGGTGACATGAGTACAGCATAGTCCGCAGACTTAACATTGCTACTTCGCCTCGAGTGTGTCCCACTGTTCTTAGATTACTACCCTACCACGGCTCAAAGGAGTCGTGCAAACAGGTAGCAGTTGGGTGCAGTCCCGAGCACTTGGAGGCAGTGGCGGTTAGACAGGATTCGTCTCTCCCGGTATTGGGGGTTGATATCACGCTGTGTCAGAGAGCCATTACGCAAAGTCCCTGGCCAGGGCAAGAGAGATTTGCTGGTAGGTTCCAGTAGTTTCTCAGGGTGTAATGGTCTTCGCTCCGACACGACTTATACCGCTATTTAGGGGACTGACGCTTGCCGCCCCCTTAGGCCCGATATGCGATAGTCTTAGACGAACGGACCGGACTGTACGGAGATTGTCACATCAGGCTCAGTAGGAGTTCGGATGGGTTTCCTCATCGGCCTTCTTATCGACATCTACCTGGGGACCGTTACGTACAGCTAGTGCCGCTTGCGGTCTTTGGTTAAACCCACTGCCAGCGTAGTAGTCGAGTCTCTAGAGTCCCACACAGAGAGTTTCCCTACTCCAGGCGAAACGATATAGAGGTCGTATGGTTTTATGAAAAGGGTTCGGACGCATACGTGTGTTTACGCACGTACGACTTTCGGACAGTTTTTACCAGTCGGCTTTGGTTTAAGCCAGTTACTGGTATCCGGTTATTGGATTTATACAGTCTAAAGTTTTTCCGTATTTTTGCGGAAAGGAGGGGCGTTCTCGTAATTGCGCGAGAAGCTTCTAGAAGATGGTGACTAAGGAGGTTTAGGTGGCATATACAATGAATGTGATTAGTGAGTCATATGGATGATTCATCCATGTCAATAATGCATCATAAATGTTTAATGACTCATGGATGTGAATCATCACTAGATATTATCAAGCATGGTTGTTAAATTCATTTCTTTTCTTTTCTTGATAAAAGAAATGCTTGATATATATTATCATAACTCATTCTTCTCACTTCATTATTATCTTCATCTTCTCTCTCCTCAAGCTCTCCCTCTTCAAACCCTAATCCTCCCCTCTCATGTGTTGAGTACAAGGATTAGTTAGACTAATTAAACCATAACCCTCACTCTATATCACCTAGCTTCTTTGATTAGCACTTAAAGAAGGTTAGTTGCCTCAAGTTTAGAGGCTAAGCTTGGAGTAAAGCTCTCGGGTGGATCGTCTACTACTTCGAGAAGGCCGAGGAGGAGGAGGAGTTCGCAAAGACGAAGGACACGATTCGTTAGGTATAATCCCTAAACATCGTAGTATAGAACTTCTATGTTTCTTGTTAGTTATCGTTTAGCTTCGATTCGTGCGGTTAGTCGATGTTTAAGCAAATAACAAGATCGTTTTTCATTTTTCCGCCTCCCCGCAAGCCGTGGGGTGTTGTACATCGACTTACAGGCAGCGATGTATTCAGCCTCCATCGTCGAGTCTGCTATGGTGTCTTGCTTGGAACTCTTCCAACATACCGCCCCTCCGTTGAGGTTAAAGACAAAACCCGAGACCGACTTACTGTCGTCCTTATCACTCTGGAAGCTCGAATCGGTAAAGGACTCCACCTGGAGTTCACCGTTACCAAACACCAAGAACATTTCATTAGTCTTTCTCAAGTACTTAAGAATGTTCTTCACAGCTATCCAGTGTTTTTCCCCAGGATCTGATTGATACCTGCTCACTACACCTAGTGAGTAAGCTACATCCGGTCTAGTACATAACATCGCATACATGATAGAGCCTACTGCCGAAGCATAGGGTATCCCTTGCATCCGAGCCCTCTCCAAATCAGTCTTGGGAGACATCTTCTTGGAGAGAGTGATTCCTGAACAAGCGGGTACATTACCTCGCTTGGAACCTTCCATACTAAACCTCTTTAGTATAGTGTCTATGTACCTAGATTGGGACAATCCCAACATCCGTTTAGATCTATCTTTATAGATCTTTATCCCCAGAATGTAGGAGGCTTCACCAAGATCTTTCATGGAGAACTTGAGTGATAAGAAGAGCTTGACCGAGTGTAGCATATGAACATCGTTTCCTATCAAGAGTATGTCATCCACGTACAATACGAGAAAGACCACCTTACTCTCTACCGCCTTCTTATATATACTAGGTTCATCTATATTTTTGATGAAGTCAAACTCTTTAATAGCTTCATTAAAACAGTTGTTCCAACTCCGCGACGCCTGCTTTAATCCATAAAAGGATTTAAGCAGCTTGCACACCTTTCCGCTGCTCCCACTATCCACAAAGCCCTCTGGCTGAGTTATGTACATGCTCTCTTATAAATCACCATTTAGAAAGGAGGTCTTGACATCCATTTGCCAGATTTTTTAGTCATGGTATGAAGCGATGGCAAGTAGGATCCGGATGGACTTAAGCATAGCCTCTGGAGAAAAGGTTTCATCATAATCCACACCTGGTCGTTGATGAAAACCTTTTGCAACAAGTCTATCTTTGAAAGTCTCAGCTTTTCCATCTACACCAAGTTTCTTCTTAAAGATCCATTTGCTCCCAATGGGTTTTACCCCTTCGGGAGCAATTTCCAAAGTCCATACTTTTTTGGTGTACATGGATTCCATCTCAGATCGCATTGCATCCAGCCATTTCACAGAGTCCCTACTTGTGAGCCCGCTCGAAACTAGTTGGGTCATCATCTTCCATGCAATCCTCGCTCCCACCATCAATGAGAAAACCGTAGTTATCTTTCAGGCGGATGAGGAAGCCTACTAAATCTGCGGAGAGGCTGAGGCTCGTCGGGTACTATCGAATCCTCTGGTTCCACTAAATATTCAGTTGCAGTTTGTGCTGCTGGAACCTCTTCCAGTTCTATCTCAAGGCCACTAATTTCTTTCGCAAGAAATTCCTTTTCTAAAAAGGTGGCATGCCGAGAAACAAACACTTTTTGTTCCTCGGTGTGGTAGAAGATATACCCTTGTGAGTTTTTGGAATATCCTACAAACTTGCACAGAACAGACCTTGCCTCGGGTTTGTCCGGGCTGTTCCTTTTGACATAGGCCGAACAACCCCATATCTTAACATAATTAAGACATGGTCTCTTCCCCTTCTATATCTCATATGGAGTGGTAGGCACTGATTTGGTAGGGACCATATTCAATAGGTGCATGACTGTCTCAAGCGCATACCCACAAAACGAAATAGATAACTCAGTGGTACTCATCATAGAGCGCACCATATCCAATAGGGTGTGATTCCTCCGCTCCGATACACCATTGTGCTGTGGTGTATACGGAGGAGTAAGCTGAGAGAGAATCCCATTCTCTTTTAGATAGTCATGAAATTCCGTGCTCAAGTATTCTCCTCCCCGATCGGATCGAAGGATTTTAATACTTTTACCCGTCTGGTTCTTGACTTCATGCTTATATTCTTTGAATTTCTCAAAAGCTTCAGACTTGTGTTTCAACAGGAACACATGTCCGTATCTTGAGAGATCGTCAATGAATGTAATGAAGTATGAGAAACCATTCCTGGCATGTGTAGACATGGGACCGCATACATCACTATGTATCAGTCCTAAGAGTTCCATAACTTTTTCTCCTTGTCCGGTAAATAAAGTTTTGGTCATCTTACCTTTGAGGCATGACTGGCAAGTTTCATAAGATGAAAATTCGAACGGATTCAAATATCCATCCTTATGTAACTTAGCCAGTCGTGTCGCATTGATATGACCTAGTCTACAATACCAAAAGAAGGATTCGTTCATTTCTGAACTCTTCCTCTTATGTGTGTTCTGTATGTTAAGAACTGTGATTTGATTTAGAACGTATAAATCGTTACATAACGCACCAAACCCAATCAACACTTGATTTAGGTAAATGTTCATAAAATTATTCTCTACTACAAAATTATATCCTTCTTTATCTAATAAAGAAATTGATATTAAATTGCCTATCATAGAGGGCACGTAATAACAGGCGTTCAAGATCAAAGTATTCCCATTTGGTAATACAAGGTGATATTCACCAACTGGTTTGGCTGCAACACTTGCACCATTCCTAACTTTTAGAGAATTATCACCTATACTCAGTTCTCTACCTTTGCTTAGCCCATGCAACATATTACATATATGGGATCCCGATCCGGTATCTAATACTCAGGAAGTAGTGTGTACTGAGAAACAGTTCTCGGTAACTAACACACCCGAAGAAGATGCATCAACATGCTTATTTTTCGTTTGGGTGGCGTGGGAATCCGGATATTCCCCTATTTCCTGCTCGGACTTATAACAATTGTAAGTAGGAGCGGAACCAACGTTCCTCAGCTCAGTATAACAAGAGGGTTCGGTCAATACATCTATATTATTATCTTGATTAAGGCCTGACATGGTCACTACCTAGAGAGAGAGAGAGAGAAAAAAAACACTTAGCGTATGCTCTTACAAGATTAGATTGGTTATTATCTTATCTAATCAGGATGGCTACCACTGTTTTTATCAAATCTTCTTTCAAACCCTAAAAGGTAAGACTAGCCGGGATTAATTACACCCTACAAGTTCGCCAATCTTTCGGCCAGGCCAGTGTCAGTACTTTGAGGGAGGTTCCCCGTGCTTTCGCACGGACCTAATTAAAATAAACCCCGTTTTCCCAGAGGCATAACCCCGTTGACACCTTTCTAGACACCTACCTGATCGGCTAATTGTCCTGTGTAAATCTCTTCCAGGAGTAACAATTACTCGCAGTGGGTATCGGGATCCAACTATCTCATAGAAGGTATGCAATCTCATTGCAAATTTCAACACTTGAAATTCCCGATAATATTTTGCCCCTAGTGACCTATCACCTTGACGAAATACAACAAAACATAGTCCGCTAGTCAAGTTCAACCCGTACATTTCATGATTGAATTAAACCTACCCGCACGACCCTTGACGAAAGCTAACAAAGTCGTACGACTGCCCTAATCCAATCGCATCATATGCAGCAGATAAGCAGTAAGTAGCTATCGCACACTACGGCTTGATGAAAGCCCACAAACGTAGCACAAATACAAAATACCACTAATCTGAAATGACGGATGGCTACGATGGATTTTTAAGAAAATCTTTTGTGTAATGAACTTGATATCGTTGGAGAATCGAGTGACTTTGAAAAGGAGTGTTTTTAGGCTTTTGCTAGTTTTGCTAAAGAGGTCACTCCCGGTGAAGGGATCTCAGCTCTTTCCTCATCAGGATATTCAGGAATACCACTATGCAAAGTAAGAACTATAGAAGTAATAAAAAAACGAGTGAGCTGTAGCATTTGCTAGTTTCGCTAAAGAGGTCACTCCCGGTGAAGGGATCTCGACTCTTTCCTCATCGAATGAGGTGTTGGATATTCATGAAGGAATACCACTGTGCAAAGAAAAAACTAGAGCTACCCTATTTGAAAATTTGATTCTACAACATCTTTTGGTTTCTTTCTTTTCATTAATCTCATTAATGAAGTCCTGTAATTTAATGTTTCCTACACATTACAGAAAAATGACATGAAAATAGAACATACGCTTATGCCATCCGCATTCGCCACGTGGCCCCGTCATGCACCGTTAGGTTACTTAACTACCGACAGAGCAGGGGCTGGACTAGTGCGGGTGCAAAACATAAGCAAAGTTTATTATATATCATATATATAATATTACATCCGTGTCATGCAGTTATATGATTAACATCACAGAATCAAGCAGCAGAATCAACATATGAAATATTGGATATACTAGGATGTCCGTGTTTTAAATTTAGCCAATAATATAAAACACAAATTCCACAGTCGTGATGAATAGCCAAACCCACATCCATAGACCGCTACGAGAGCGGCAAGTAACCCTGCCAATTCTAGAGTTAGGAGACCCGGTCTCAACTCCTTGAGATGGTCTCCCACTAGACTCTAGAATCCGGTTACTTGTGCTCCCCGTCTTGGGTCTATACTAATGTGGAAAAGTAAATAATATACAACAATGGTGACATCATCCTCTACTCGGAAGTGCCCCAATAAAAGAATATTACATACAGATTTTACATGAATGAAAATAAAAACCCTCATCTCACATAAAACCCCCCGGCTATTCTTTCAGGACGATCCAACAAATCATATCAACAGCAACACATGATATCACATATCATAAACGTAAGCAAATATGCGTATCTCTAAAACTCGTTGACATATAACAACGAGATTGGGATACCCCATATATTACACTTACGGTCGCAGAAAAAGAAATAGAAAACTACAATAATTAGAATCCGCAATATCCTTAGACATCATAAACACGGAATATCTCATATTCCGGATTTCATGCCTAACTTATAAAGCTTGCATTTTAGTCTCAAATTGAAAACTCTTTTCAATTGGTTGTTAGATAATTCAACAAGATTCTCGGCTTAATGCTCGAGTACAATACACAATTGCGACGGAGTTTTGATCTGAAACAAAACATCGTGGCAATCGATCAATTGAGCCTAAACGGCTAGCTTTACAATATACTAACTAGTTTTCATAAAACTAATTAATCCAGATTATAATAATTGTATCACACACATCACCAAGCTTGTAAAGTAACCGCGACATTAGAATTCCGCACGTAATTAGCAAACTTAACCAATTTTTCCAAGACATGAAAAATCCAGCGAGCTAAAGTTCCAAAACCGATCGTTTTATGCCAATCCGGGAGTCAAAACAAACTCAAAACCCGCCCGAATCTTCGCGGGGGGCGAAGATCCCAAAATAAACTATCGAATGCGGGGCTTAGAGGGGGTACCCCACCCATGAGGCCACCACAAGGTGGCCAGGGGTGAGGCCGACCCGAAACTGCCTAAGGTAGGGCAGTTTTGGGTCACCACCACCAAGACCACCTTATGGTGGCCTTGGGGAGTGGGCCTAGCCATTCGGTCCCCTAGGGGTGTCCCCGGGGTGTGCACGCTCCACCCCGCGGCTTCTCGGTTCAAACCGTGAGCCCGCGGGGTGTGCAAACAACTCAAAACATCATTTTTGAAAAGGTTTTTAACGGCGGTTTTTAACGGCAGTTTTTGCGCGACAAAAACGGCAGATTTCTAACGTCGCTACAAGTTACCCTAATGTTCTAGCTTGGCTCTGATACCATGAAAGTCATCCTTAGCACCACCATAAGGTTCTAGAGGCATCAAGCATGCCAAATTTTAAATTTTATTAGGTACTAAGTTAGACTAACAAGATCTTTACAAGATTATTTAGGGTTTGCCATTGTGATGTGATGAACTCAAGAGAAGAAAAGAGCATACAACCTTTGTAGTTCGAGTCCTTCTCTTCAATAGCTCCGGGTTGAAGTCTACATGACTCTACTAGGCTCCTTTTCGAGTTGAACGAACCTCTTTCGTGATCTTCTTGCCAAAGACGATCGACCCGAAGTCCACATGCTCAAGCTAACCCTTCACCAATCTCATTAGTGAAGGCAACACTCCACATCAAATTGCTAATCTAATGTGTGATGGTGAAGTAGGGGTTTAATTTGCTCACTAGTTTGAGATCAAGCTTCATGGTTCACATCACATGTGAAGGTTGAAGCTTGAACCATGGAATTGAGGAGGAAGAAGAAGCTAGAGAGCAACCATGGGAGCAAAGCAAGCAAAATGGCTAAGTGTTGAGAATGAGATTAGAATGAATGGCAACTCTTGACCCCCACTCATTCAAGCATGGAATTTTGCAATATAAAATTGCAACCTTGCTTGAATAGTGAGTCAAGATGAATAAACTATGAATAAAGCCCATGCTTGCAACCATGCTATCATTTTCCACCTCTTTTCTATTTTTCTCAAAAATAGAAATCATGCCATGCTTCATTATTATTATTATTATTATTATATATATCATATATATTATTATATATATATATATATATATATAATGAAGAATAATTAGTGAGCTAATGATATTAGTTAAGATATAATCATATCACATATAATGTATATCACATTATTAAATCAACACTTGATTTAATAATCCGGTTATATCACATATGACCAACTAATATCATATATCTGTATATCACATTATCAAATCATCACTTGATTCGACAATCTGGTTATATCATATATAACCGAACCGATAACAGATAACTGCCAGATTACAATACGGTATCACATGCACGTATTTAATCAGGCTCACACACATATCACATATGTGTCCTACTTCGTTTCGCTTGAACCAGGAAACTTCTGTGTGGGACTCTAAAGACTCCTCAATATGCCAGCAGTAGGTGATGATCACATCAGTCACCCACAAGACGTCAGTGGTACTAGCAGGACGTAACGGTTACCCGGGTATTGAGCGATATGAAGATCAACAAGCAAGCTCGTCCATACTCTCCATGAAGCCTATCAGCAACACTACCATATAGTCCGGTCTTTTCTTCTGATATGTTGCATATCATGTCTAGGGGTGGTAAACGTTAGGCCCCAGTAACGTGATAAGTCATGCCGATGTCTTGCCTATAACGGTTTGAGAAACTACTGATAACACTTATCAGTAAATCTCAGCATCAGCCCTGGCCAGGGACTTCCAGTTATAGCCAATCGAGCATAGCGCAATATCAACCCCCAATACCGGGAGAGACGAAACCCCTCCTATCGCTCATTGCCTCCATGTGACTCAGGACTGTACCCAAAATCCACCTGTTTGCACGACTACTTTGAGCCGTGGTAGGGAGAAAATCAAAGCACAGTGGGAGCCACACAAGACTCTATGACGATCTCGGGTCTATAGACTAACCTATCCAGTGTCACCAGAGGACTGCTATCTGACGATAGGTATACTAGCACATAGGAGTCCTCGACGAGTCCAGTTCGGTGTACCCATTCTCCAATGAGCACCTGTGTACAATTTTTTGATGTCACACACCAATGGTTGTGGGATCAACCATCGCCCTCTAAGGGACAAGAAACGTACACACTAGTCTACACTGGAATATCGATGCCCAGGTCTCGATATTCCAATGACTAGGAACTGATTAAAGGATGTACTTGTGGACCACCCTGGCCCCACTAGTATGATCTCATCATAATCCTGGTAGTCAAGTACATATCCTAAGGGCTTTATCAACATATGAGAGCAAGAAAGTAAAGAATACCAGTCAACATGTTAAGATAAAGAGTAACCAGATATCATACTATCATGTCGAGCAAGAAAGTCATATATATATATATATATATATATATGTTCAAGCATCCACTATAATATATATTACATGTACAATAATGGCCTCTAGGGCGTACATATAGCTAACACACACTAGTCTACGCTGGTGTATCGATGCCCTGTCTTGATATACCCTCGACTAGGAATAATTGAAAGATGTGCTTGTGGACTACCCAGGTCCAAGTAGTATGATCCGCAACAAAGTCCTTGTAGTCAAGCCTAAATCCTAAGGGATTTATTAACAAGTATATGAGAGACGTTATAATAATACCAGTGAACATGTTAAGATAAAGGAAACCGGATAGCATACTATCTTGTCGACCAAGAAAGTCCTCTATATATATGTCCAAGCATCCACTATATCATACAATAATGGCCTCTAGGGCATACATATCACTAACAGAGACTGTACCCAACTAAAACATGTTTGCATGACTCCTTTGAGCCGTGGTAGGGTAGTACTCAAAGCACAGTGGGAACTCACACGAGAAAAATGACAATCTCAGGTCAACAGACAAACCTGTACACATGTCACCTGGGAACTGCTATCTGACAATAGGTATAACACCAACTAGCATGTTCCTGGCGAGTCCGTCCAGTGTACTCATAACCCAATGAACACATGTATACTATCTTAGGTGACTGACTGACACCAATGGATTGTGAGACAGGCCACCGCCCATCGTCGGGGTCTCGATAAGTATACACTAGCCTACTACGGAGTATCGATGCCCAGTCTCGACACTCCCACGACTAGGGACATTTAAGGATGTGCTTATTGTTGGATGTATATGCCCTAGAGGCCAGTATTGTATATGTATACATATGGATACTAGGGGTATGTATGTACATAACAATCTTGCTCAGTTTTATAGTATATTATTTGACTTGTCTTTATCGGGATATGTGTATTTATTGTTATTATATCTGGTTTGCACATATTGATAAAGACACGACACTGTAGTATACTATTGTGGTTTGTCTTTATCTTAACATGGCATATGTCATACTCGTTAATACATATTGCGGTTACATGTTGATAAAGCCCATAGGATTTTTCTTGACTTCCTGCGTTGTGATGGCGATCATACTTGTGGGAGCAGGGTAGTGCATAAGCACATCCTTAAATGGTCCCTAGTCGTGTGAGTATTGAGACTGGGCACTGATACTCCAGAATAGACTGGTGTGTGCGTTTCTTGCCCCGTCGGGGGATGGTTGGTCCCGTAGCCATTGGTCTGATGCACCTAAGATCGTATACAGGTGCTCACTGGGTGTGAGTACACTGGACGGACTCGCCGAGAACTTCCATATGGTACTATACCTATCGTTAGATGGAAGTTCTCAGGTGACATGTGTACAGGTTAGTCTTTGGACCTAAGATCAGCATTTGTCTCATGTGAGTTCCCACTGAACTTTGATCACTACCCTACCACGGCTCTACTGAGTCGTGCAAACAGGTTTTGGTTGGGTTCAGTCCCGAGCCACATGGAGGCAGTGAGCGATTGTCGGGGATTCGTCTCTCCCGGTATAGGGAGTCGATATCGCACTGTGATTCGATTGGTCAGGACCATAAGACCTTGGCCAAGGCAGTTGGGATCTACTGATAGGCTGATCAGTAGTTTCCCGGATTGGTCCTGAGCCACATCGGCACGACTTATCAGGTTGTTAGGGTCTGACGTTCACCATCCCCTAGACCCGGTATGCGATACTTTTTGATGAAGAGACCGGACTGTACGGATATTGTCACGGATAGGCCCAGTAAGAGATCCGGATGAGTTTGCTCGTCGGCTTTCCTTTTCGACAGGTACCTGGGCAGCCGTTAAATACAGCTAGTGCCGCTGACGTGCTTGTGGTTAAACCCACTGCCAGAGTACTGTCGAGTATTTAGAGTCCCACACAGAGGGTTTCCCTGATTCAGGCGAAATGGTGTAGTTGTCGTATTGGATACGTGTAGGGTTCGATCGATTGTTGTACTTTGTACTCGGACTTTCGATCGGACAGTTGGTAATACTAGCCGGCTAGGGTTTGAGCCGGATTATTAAATCAGGTATTAATTTAATAATTTACATATATGTATTTCGATATGTATATTCTAGTATTACATTCTTCGTGTTATTCTATCTCTTTTGGGCGTTCGGATTTTTATCTGATTGACGGTATATTTGTACAGTAGTCGGAAATCCGTATTTATTACAGTTTTCCTTCTAGAAGATGGCCACCTCATTTTGGTTTTTCCTTTTATTTCATAATTGGAAATGTGGTGTAAAGTGAGAGGTAAGGGAGAAAAGGTAGTTACCATGCTTTAATAGTTAACAAATGAATTTATAATTCATTTTGGAGTTACTATTGAAGCATGGTTGATAATTGTTTAATGAAAGAATTGATACACAAAACCCTTGTGTGTATTTTCTGTTTCATTCATGCTTCATTATTTTTCCTTGAGCTCTTTTTGCTCTTGCTCTCCTTTTGCTCTCTAGCCTCCTCCACCTTCGTCTTCTTCCTCTTCACTACCTTCTCATGTGTTGAGAATCAAGTGAAGAGGCAAGAAAGAGATAGCTAAACACTAAGACACCCTAAAGTACACCCTAGATTACTTGGTTTAGCAAACCAAGTTCTCTAGTTGCTCCTTTTGTTATTTACTTAGGAGCTAGAGCCATGGATCATACTCCCCGGGTGGATCATCTACGACAAAAGGAAGCCGGAGAACAAGCTCGATCCCGGAGGACCGATGGAGTCGGAGATGATGATCGAACAAGTTCAAGGAGGCCACTTGGAGCACATGACGAGGAGAGAAGAACGAAGGACTTGAGCCTCTTGGTATATCTTCTTTCATAGTAGATAGAACTCACTTTTTGCTAGCTAGGTTTATGGTTAAAGATCCGGTCAAGTTTTATTCTAGTGCCAAGTTTTCGCTCGTTTCGAAATTTTTGTTCCTCATTTGGCCACGGAAGTTAGCCGGGGCACTAGGGTAAACCTTCATGGTATCAGAGCCACCCATAAAACCTATACTAGGTTGTTAAATCGTGTTTAGAATAACGATCGACTGGATTTTTCAAAAACTGCATTTCCTCACATGATATTTCTGTCGATTTTTAAAGTGCTCGAAAAATCAATTTTTTGCTCTCAGAAAATCATGCAGGCTTTTATAAGACCACAGAAGAAAATTTGGCACGTGAGCCTTCTAAACCGCCGCGGATCCGGCGCACAAACCCCCTTTTGACGGCAGATCTGCGGCCATTTTGGGAGCCCACGTGATCAAATTTTTTCTGGGCCTCCTAGTTTAAGAATTGTTGTTTCTGGAATAGTTTCTTTTTGGGCCCAGTTTTGTTACGGTGTTGGTTTAATACTTGGGGCCCACTTGGAAAGTTTAATCGATCGTAATTTTAAAACACGTATTTTAGTTATCAGTACATTCACTTTTATCTGCCACCGGGAATGTCACTCGATCGGTAAAACTCGTCTGATTGCTATATGTTCATTTAGATGGGTTTTGCGAACGTGACATTCGCGTTGATGTTGTGTGCTTGTGCTGTGATTGTGGTTGGATTGTCATGGTGGATAGCATGTGGTGCAATGTTAGAAATACAGTTTATAATTCATTTTTACATTTGTTATTGCGGGGCGAGCGTCCGACATGTGGACTGCCGTCTTTGCCGTTTGTATATTATTTTGGGGCACGACCGGGCTGAGGTCGATGTCACTGATTGTATATATTATTTTCATTTTCTGTATTAGGATTACCCTGCGATGGGGTGCACGAATAGCCGGGTTCTAGAAGGCAACAAGCCCGCATCTCAAGGCGCTGAGACGGAGGGGGCTTCGTTCTAGAACTGGCGGGCTATTCGCCGCACTCGTAGGGGGTACAGGTTTTCATTGCACAGGCTATCCACACGACAAGGAACGTCGGGTTTTATTTGCGGCTCAAATGAAACCCGGGGCTCCAAGATTATCCGCCATTCTGTAATGTTATCTGTGTTGTTGTTTATTATCATGCCTGGGACGAATGTTATATATACTTATATATATACTAGTAGGTGTTGTATATGTTTTGTACCCGCGCTAGTCCAGCCCCCGCTCCGTCGTTAGTTAAGTAACCTAACGGGTGATGACGGGGCCCCGTGGAGAATGCGGATGGCATATACGTACATTTTATTTTCGTTCTTTTCTGGTGTGATAGGTTACAAATTTGATGGGGCCGCATTAATTTTAATTAATGCAAGATAAAAACCTAAAAAGATGTTGTTGGAACCAGATTTTAAAAACTGACATTACAGACGTTCTCTTTTGCTTTGCAGAGTGGTATTCATTTTGGAATATCCAGCACCTCATTCGACGAGGCAAGGGCCAAGATCCCTTCACCGGGAGTGACCCCTTGAGTAAAAGTTTGCGTCAGGGTAATAACTTTAATATAGTCGACTATTTTTGCTTTGCATCATGGTATTCAGTTTGGAATATCCTGCACCTCATTCGACGAGGAAAGAGCCGAGATCCCCTCACAGGGAGTGACCTCTTTAGTAGAAGTTTTCGCCACTATATAGTTACAAAACCACTCAGGTTCCTTCAACAATATCAAGTTCATTACGTTAACGGGTTTTTCGCCAAAAACCCAGCCGTAGCCCTCCGTCATTTCGGATTGGTATTTCTTATTATTTGTGCTACGCATTTCGATCTTTAGTCGAGGCATAGTGTTCGGTAGCTATGTAATGCTTTTCCGTTACTTATGTGATTGGTTAGGAAAGTCGTGCGATCATTTTGATCTTTAGTCAAGGCTCGCACCGGTGGGTCTAATGCAATCCAGATAATGACGGGTAGAACTTGACTAGGACTCTTTGACATTTTGATCTTTAATCAAGGTCACTTAGGTCCTAGAGGCAGAAACCACATCGGGAGTTTCAAATATACAGGAAACTTGCAGATTTAGCATACCTTCTGGTGTGTGGTGACTAGAGTGGATTCCATCTAGTGCATCACACAATGATAGTTGGATCTCGATCCCACTGATGAGTAGGATTACTCTCGGGAGATTATCACACTTAACAATCAATGCTATAAACCAAGTAGGTGTCTAGAAAGGTGTTAGCGGGGCTACGCCTCCATGGAAAAGAGGTTATTTAATTAAGGAACTTCGCGAAAGCGTTGGAAAACCTCCCTCGAAGTACCAACACCGGCCTGGCTGAAAGGTTAAGCAAGTATTGTGACGTGCGATTAATCCTGACTAGTTCTTCTTTTAAGGTTTGAAGAAGAATTTGAGGAAATAGTGGGAGCCATCCTGATTAAATAAATCTATAACCAATCTAATCTTGCAAGAGCGTATGCTGAGTGTTTTCCCTCTCCCTCTCCAGGTAGCAACCATTTCACGCCCTAATCAAGATAATAAAATGTATCGCTTGACCGATCCGAATTCTTATTCGGGCTGGGGAACGTCGGTTCGGCTCTAACTTACGACAACTGTCATAAGTATGTGCAAGGGAAAGAGGAAAGTTTGATTCCCTAATAACCCCATCGAAGAAGAAACATACTGTTGCGTCTTCTTCAGGTGTTCTTGTTATTGAGAACTGTTTTTCGGTCAGTCCTACCTCCTGGGTACTTGATACCGGATCAGGATCTTATATCTGTAATTTATTGCAGGGACTGAGAAAAAGTAGGATAGTTGGACCTGGTGATATGTCCCTCAGAGTAGGGAGCGGAGCACAAGTTAATGCTGCAGCCGTCAGTGAATATCACCTAGTATTGCCAAATGGCAATGCTATGATTTTGAACAATTGCTACTATGTACCTTCCATGCTTTGCAACATCATATCAGTTTCTTTACTTGATAAAGATGGAAATAACTTTGTTCTTGATAGAAATATCATGAACATTTATCTTGATAAGGTACTGGTTGCAGAAGGTACACTGTGTAATGGTATCTATGTTTTAAATCAGAATACAGTTCTCAATGTACAAAACACACGCAAGAGGAAGAGTTCAGATACGAACGAATCCTACTTGTGGCATTGTAGACTTGGTCATATCGGAGAGAAAAAACTAAGTAAGTTGTATAAAGATGGACTCTTGAATACGTTCGAATTTTCATCTTATGAAACTTGTCAATCTTATCTCAAAGGAAAGATGACCAAATCTCCGTTCACCGGACATGGAGAAAGAGCAGTAGAGCTCTTGGGACTCATACACAGTAATGTATGTGGTCCGATGTCTATACATGCAAGCGGTGGGTTCTCGTACTTCATCACATTCACTGACGATCTCTCTAGATTCGGATATGTGTATCTCCTGAAACACAAATCTGAAGCTTTTGAGAAATTCAAAGAATTCAGAAATGAAGTAGAGAACCAGACTGGCAAAAGTATCAAGATCCTCCGATCTGATAGAGGAGGAGAGTACTTAAGCACGGAATTCCTAGACTACTTAAAAGAGAATGGAATTCTCTCTCAGCTTACTCCTCCTTATACACCACAGCACAACGGTGTATCAGAGAGGAGGAATCGTACCCTATTGGATATGGTTCGCTCCATGATGAGTAGTGCCGAGTTGCCTCTTTCATTTTGGGGATTTCAGCTTGAAACAACAGCCTACTTGTTGAATCAGGTTCCGTCTAAATCTGTGCCTAAGACTCCATATGAAGTATGGAGTGGAAAGAAACCATGTCTTAAATTCATTAAGATATGGGGTTGTCCGGCCTATGTGAAAACACAGAAACCGGACAAACTAGAGGCACGATCAGTTTTATGCAAGTTTATAGGATATCCAAAACATTCGATGGGATATCTGTTCTACCACACCAAGGAACAGAAGGTGTTAGTCACTCGCCATGCCATCTTTTTAGAATGGCAATTTCTTGCAAAAGAAAAAAGTGGGAGTGCGGTAGAACTGGAAGAAATTCCACAGGAACAAACTATAACTGAAGATTTAGTCGAACCTCAGGATTCAATAATCCAGGACGAACCTCAGCCACTCCGCGGATCTAGTAGGATTTCTAATCCGTCCGAGAGATACTACGGTTTTCTCATAGATGGGGATCGAGAGAATTGCAACTTGGAAGAAGATGATCCTACTATTTTCAGGCAGGCCATTATCAGTAGGGACTCTGATAAGTGGCTGGATGCTATGCAATCTGAAATGGAGTCCATGTACACCAATAAAGTGTGGACCCTGGAAGTTGCTCCACCTGGGGTAAAACCCGTTGGATGCAAATGGATCTACAAGAAGAAACTTGGTGTGGATGGGCAGGTGGAAACCTATAAGGCTAGACTCGTTGCAAAAGGCTTTCGTCGAAGACCAGGAGTGGACTATGACGAAACTTTTTCTCCAGTAGCTATGCTCAAATCCATTAGGATCCTGCTTGCCATTGCTGCCTTCCATGACAATGAGATCTGGCAGATAGACGTAAAAATGGCTTTTCTAAACGGAAGTTTAGAAGAGTGCATCTATATGGATCATCCAGAAGGTTTTGTAGACAGTGGGAGCAGCGGGAAGGTGTGTAAGCTGCTCAAATCCATTTATGGAATGAAGCAAGCATCGCGGAGCTGGAACATCTGTTTTGATGAAACAGTCAAGGACTTTGACTTCATCAAGAACGAAGATGAGCCTTGTATTTATAAGAAGATTGTAGGACGAACTGTTGTGTTCCTAGTCTTGTATGTGGACGACATTCTTTTGATAGGAAATGACATTCCTATGCTACAATCGGTCAAGCTATTCTTATCATAAAGGTTCTCTATGAAAGATCTAGGTGATGCCTCGTACATTCTGGGGATCAAAATCTACAGAGATAGATCCAAGAGACTATTGGGACTTTCATAGTCCAGGTACATAGAGACCGTACTAAAAAGATTTAGTATGGAAGATTCCAAGCGCGGTAACATACCCACATTGCACGGAATCACCATCTCCAAGAAGATGTCTCCCAAGACTGACGAGGAGAGGGTTCGCATGAGCACTATACCCAACGCTTCGGCGGTAGGATCTATAATGTATGCGATGCTATGTACAAGACCAGATGTAGCTTACGCGCTAAGCGTGGTGAGCCGGTATCAGTCGGACCCAGGTGAGGACCACTGGACAGCAGTAAAGAGCATTCTCAAGTACCTGAGAAGGACTAAGGAGATGTTCCTGATTTACGGTAATGGAAACCTTAGGGTCGAGTCCTTTACCGACTCAAGCTTCCAGAGTGACAAAGATGACAGCAAGTCTGTCTCGGGTTTTGTGTTTACCTTCAATGGAGGGGCGGTATGTTAGAAGAGTTCCAAATAGGATATTGTCGCAGACTCGACGATGGAGGCAGAATACATTGGAGCAAGCGATGCCGCAAAAGAGGCGGTCTGGATAAAGAAGTTCATAGCCGAACTTCAGGTGGTTCCATCCATTGTTGATCAAATACCAGTGTATTGCGACAACAATGGGGCTATAGCTTTAGCGAAGGAACCACGGTCCCATCAGAAATCCAGGCACATCTTAAGGCTGTATCACCTGATCAGGGAGATCGTAGATCGCCAGGAGATCGAGGTCCGGAGAGTGGATACGAAAGACAACACGACGGATCCATTTACAAAAGCACTCCCTCAAGCACAGTTCGAGCGACTTTTTGAGATGTTGGGTATGCGGTGCGCCAGCAGCTGTCCTTAGAGCAGACGTTGGGTATTCGGTACGCCAATTACTGGCCTTTAGTGCAAGTGGGAGATTGTTGGATGTATATGCCCTAGAGGCCAGTATTGTGTATGTATACATATGGATACTAGGGGTATGTATGTACAGAACAATCTTGCTCAGTTTATAGTATATTATTTGACTTGTCTTTATCGGGATATGTGTATTTATTGTTATTATATCTGGTTTGCACATATTGATAAAGACACGATACGGTAGTATACTATTGTGGTTTGTCTTTATCTTAACATGGCATATGTCATACTCGTTATTACATATTGCGGTTACATGTTGATAAAGCCCATAGGATTTTTCTTGACTACCTGCGTTGTGATGGTGATCATACTTGTGGAAGCAGGGTAGTCCATAAGCACATCCTTAAATGTTCCCTAGTCGTGTGAGTATCGAGACTGGGCACTGATACTCTAGAGTAGACTGGTGTGTACGTTTCATGCCCCGTAGGGGGATGGTTGGTCCCGCAGCCATTGGTCTGATGCACCTAAGATCGTATACAGGTGCTCACTGGGTGTGAGTACACTGGACGGACTCGCCGAGAACTTCCATATGGTACTATACCTATCGTCAGATGGAAGTTCTCAGGTGACATGTGTACAGGTTAGTCTTTGGACCTGAGATCGGCATTTGTCTCGTGTGAGTTCCCACTGAACTTTGATCACTACCCTACCACAGCTCTACTGAGTCGTGCAAACAAGTTTTGGTTGGGTTCTGTCCCGAGCCACATGGAGGCAGTAAGCGATTGTCGGGGATTCGTCTCTCCCGGTATAGGGAGTCGATATCGTACTGTGATTCGATTGGTCAGGACCATAAGACCTTGGCCAAGGCAGTTGGGATCTACTGATAGGCTGATCAGTAGTTTCCCAGATTGGTCTTGAGCCACATCGGCACGACTTATCAGGTTGTTAGGGTCTGACGTTCACCATCCCCTAGACCCGGTATGCGATACTTTTTGAAGAAGAGACCGAACTATACAGATATTGTCACGAATAGGCTGAGTAGGAGATCCGAATGAGTTTGCGCGTCGGCTTTCCTTTTCGACAGGTACCTGGGCAGCCGTTACGTACAGCTAGTGCTGCTGACGTGCTTGTGATTAAACCCACTGCCAGAGTACTGTCGAGTCTTTAGAGTCCCACATAGAGGGTTTCCCTGATTCAGGAGAAATGGTGTAGTTGCCGTATTGGATACGTGCAGGGTTCGATCGATTGAAGTATTTTGTACTCGGACTTTCGATCGGACAGCTGGTAATACTAGTCGGCTAGGGTTTGAGCCGGATTATTAAATCAGGTATTGATTTAATAATTTACATATATGTATTTCGATATGTATATTCTACTATTACATTCTTCGTGTTATTCTATCTCTTTTGGGCGTTCGGATTTTTATCTGATTGCCGGTATATTTGTACAGTAGTCGGAAATCCGTATTTATTACAGTTTTCCTTCTAGAAGGTGGCCACCTCATTTTGGTTTTTCCTTTTATTTCATAATTGGAAATGAGGTGTAAAGTGAGAGGTACGGGAGAAAAGGTAGTGACCATGCTTCAATAGTTAACAAATGAATTTATAATTCATTTTGGAGTTACTATTGAAGCATGGTTGCTAATTGTTTAATGAAAGAATTGATACACAAAACCCTTGTGTGTATTTTATCTTTCATTCATGCTTCATTATTTTTCCTTGAGCTCTTTTTGCTCTTGCTCTCCTTTTGCTCTCTAGCCTCCTCCACCTTTATCTTCTTCCTCTTCACTACCTTCTCATGTGTTGAAAATCAAGTTAAGAGGCAAGAAAGAGATAGTTAAACACTAAGACACCCTAAACTACACCCTAGATTACTTGGTTTAGCAAACCAAGTTCTCTAGTTTCTCCTTTTGTTATATAGTTAGGAGCTAGAGCCATAGATCATACTCCCCGGGTGGATCATCTACGACAAAAGGAAGCCGGAGAACAAGCTTGATCCCGGAGGACCGATGGAGCTGGAGATGATGATCGAACAAGTTCAAGGAGGCCAGTTGGAGAACATGACGAGGAGAGAAGACCGAAGGACTTGAGCCTCTTGGTATATCTTCTTTCATAGTAGATAGAACTCACTTTTTGCTAGCTTGGTTTATGATTAAAGATCCGGTCAAGTTTTATTCTAGTGCCAAGTTTTCGCTCTTTTCGAAATTTTTGTTCCGCATTTGGCCACGGAAGTTGGCCGGAGCACTAGGGTAAACCTTTACTTATAGACACCAAGCTCCCACATATATGATCGCTATCATAATGCTGGTAGTCGAGCAAGAATCCTATAGGCTTTATCAACATGTAATAGTGATCTGTAATACCACATAAAGCATGTACATGATGATAGAAACAAACCAGATAGCATACTATTTTCTCGAGTAAGATTGTTCTACCCGTATATGTCCTCCCTCAATCATCACAATCGCGTGCCTGCGATTACAATAATTGAATTGAGCGCACTATAGCCAACATTATCCATTCTTGCTTTATTTTGATGATAGCTTAAATATAAATAGTTTTTTGGCATCACATGCTTTATCTTGTTTACCTATCGACACCAAACAGATATACACATATTCATTGGCTTACATATCTTATAACAGGTGTATATCGAGTAATATAATAATATCTCATGCTTTACATGTGTTATATACTTTGATATTGATATATTATTCTCATTTATTGTTTTGATGTTCAAAATATGAATAGTTATTTATGATGTCGTATTTTCGTATTCTTGCCTATTTTATTAGACATCATAAATAAATTATATATATACATGTGTTCTTTAGTTTGGTTTTTCATATATATATATATATATATATATATATATATATATATATATATATATATATCATGCATTGCATTTGATTTATGTCTTGATGTTGATATACTATTCTTTTTCATATTTTTGCGATATCGAAAGAATGAATGGTTTATATAGTGTCCCATTCTAATACTTGTTTATAATTTAGACACTATATACATATAAATGTGTTTATTAACTTTCTTATTTCATAACATTGTATATGATGAGTTTGGTCATTTTGAGATTGCATTTCAGGATATCCACGGCACAAGCATAAAATGGAGGATAGAGGAAATCAAGCATTAAACGACATATCTAATGAAGGTTGGAGGATACAGACTTAGAGCCTCCCAAAAAAGCATATTCAAGCTACGGATTTCTAAGAAGCCAAGTCCAAGATTAAAGCATCATGATTTGAAGTCCAAGTTCATATTTGAAGATCAAAGATCGACTACAAGACGCTCGAGAGTAAAGTGTGACGAATTTCGAAGATCGAGAGCTCAAGATCGAAGAGTCGAAGATTTAGGAATCGAAGAGTTGCGATATCGACATATAATCTATGTAAGTAATCTTTGATTATAGGTAATATCAATTAGAACTCTTGAACACTCACACATGCATGCATAAATATTTTACATTGCATAAACATCAGTTTTCGATTTCAAAGTTTTCTATTTCTTTTTAAAACACATGTTCTGAGTTTTTATACTTTATAGGTCTGAACCATTTGCTTCATACGTTAATAAACATTATGTGTTTTAATGGAAAACCCAAATGTCAGAAATATCAGTTTTTATGCATGTTGTTCTTCAGACCTCTGCATATACTTCATCAGACATCAGCTAACTCTTTGTCTTTTCATATGTATTTTTTTATGAGAGACAGACGTATGATGATCAAATTGACAGACGTCTGATGATGTTTTTATAAAATGATTTTTTTGTTCTTAAGGATTTGCTAGAACCAGAGGATTCAGTAGTTCCCGACGAACCTCAGCCGCTCCGCCGATATAGTAGGTTTCCTCATCCACCGGAGAGATACTACGGATTTCTCATTGATGGTGGGAGCGAGGATTGCAACATGGAAGATGATGACCCGACTAGCTTCGAGCAAGCCATCACGAGTTGAGACTCTGTGAAATGGCTGGATGCAATGCAATCTGAGATGGAATCCATGTACACCAACAAAGTATGGACTTTGGAAGTTGCTCCTGAAGAGGTAAAACCCATTGGGCGCAAATGGATCTTTAAGAAGGAACTTGGTGTAGATGGAAAAGTTGAGATTTTCAAAGCTATACTTGTTGCAAAGGGTTTTCGTCAACGACCAGGTATGGATTATGACGAAACCTTTTCTCCAGTGGCTATGCTTAAGTCCATCGGATCCTACTTGCCATTATTGCATACCATGCCTACGAAATTTGGCAAATGGATGTTAAGACCGCCTTTCTAAATGGTGATTTAGAGGAGCGCGTGTACAGAACTCAGCCAGAAAGCTTCGTAGACAGTGGGAGCAGCGGGAAGGTGTACAAGTTACTTAAATCCATCTACGGATTAAAGCAAGCATCGCGGAGTTGGAACATCTGTTTTGATGTGGTAGTCAAAGAGTTTGACTTCATCAAAAACGTAGATGAATCTTGTATATACAAGAAAGTGGCAGAGAGTAAGGTTGTCTTCCTCGTATTGTACGTGGATGGCATACTCTTGATAGGAAATGATGTTCCTATGCTGCACTCGGTCAAGCTCTTCTTATCACATAGATTCTCAATGAAAGATCTAGGTGATGCCTCCTGCATCTTGGGGATTAAGATCTATAGAGATAGATCTAAACGGATACTGGGATTGTCCCAATACAGGTACATTGACACCATACTAAAGAGGTTTAGTATGGAAGAATCCAAGCGTGGGAATTTACCCACGATCTCTGGACTCACTCTCTCCAAAGAGATGTCTCCTAAGACTGATTTGGAAAGAGCTCGCATGCAAGGGATACCCTATGCTTCGGCAGTAGGCTCTATCATATACGCGATGCTATGTACCAAACTCGATGTAGCATACTTACTAAGTGTAGTGAGTAGGTATCAAGCAGATTCAGGAGAGAATCACTGGAGAGCTGTGAAGAACATTCTCAAGTACTTTAGAAGGACTAAAGAGATGTTCTTGATGTATGGTAACGGAGAACTCCAGGTGGAGTCCTTTACCGATTGGAGCTTCCAAAGTGATAAGGATGACTCTAAGTCGCACTCGGGATTTTTCTTTACCCTCAATGGAGGGGAGGTTTGTTGGAAGAGTTCCAAACAGGAAACCGTGGTAGACTCGACGATGGAGACTGAATACATCGCTGCCAACGATGCTGCCAAAGAGGCTATCTGGATAAAGAAGTTCATAACTGAACTTGGAGTGGTTCCGTCCATTGAGCATCCAATACCTTTGTATTGTGATAACAATAGAGCTGTGGGTTTGGCCAAGGAACACAGGTCCCATCCGAGATCCAGGCATACTCTGAGGCGGTATCACCTGATCCGGGAGATAGTTGATCGCCGCGAGATCGAGGTCAGGAGTGTTGACATGAAGGACAACACTGCGGATCCACTCACAAAGGCCATACCCCAGATATAATTTGAGAGAATCTTCGGTTATGAGATACTACAACAGCTGGCCTTAGTGCAAGTGGGAGATTGTTAGTTATGTATAAGCCCTAAAGGCCATTGCTGTACATATGATGTATATTATAGTGGATGCTTGGATATATATAGAGAGGAATTTCTTGCTCGATATGATAGTATGCTATCTGGTTGCTCTTTGTCTTAACTTGTTGACTTGTATTGTGTTACTGTCTTTCTCTCATATGTTGATAAAGCACTTAGGATATGTACTTGACTACTAGGACTATTATGCAGATCATACTAGTGGGGCCAGGGTAGTCTAAGAGTACATCCTATAATAGTTCCTAGTCGAGGGTGTATCAAGACAGGGCATCGATACTCCAGAGTAGACTAGCGTATACGCATCTTGACCCATATGATGGGTGATGGATGATCCCATATCCATTGGTGTTTGACATCAAAGATGGTGTACGGGTGCTCAGTGGTGACTGGGTACACTGAACGGACTCGCCGAGAACTCCTAGATGGTATTATACCTATTGTCAGATAGCAGTTCTCTGGTGACACTGGTACAGGTTAGTCTGTAGACCCGAGATCGTCATAGAGTCTTGTGTGATTCCCACTGTGCTTTGATTTCCAACTTACTACGTTCATGAGAACGTGCAAAACGGTGGTTTTGGGTGCAGTCCCGAATCTCATGGAGGAAATGAGCGATAGGAGGGGTTTCGTCTCTCCCGGTATGGGGGGTTGATGTTGCGCTGTGTTCGATTGGATGTAACTGGAAGTCCCTGGCCAGGGCTGATATGGAGATCTACTGGTAAGTGTTATCTGTAGTTTCTCGACCCGTTATGAGCCTCACATCGACACGACTTATCGGTTACTGGGGTCTGACGTTTACCACCCCTAGACTGGATATGAGACATATCAGATGAAGTGACCGGACTGTACGGTAGTGTTACTGATTGGATTCACAGGAGTGTGCGTAGGCATGCTTGTTGATCTTCTGATCGCTCAATACCCGGGTGGCTATTACGTTTAGCCGACCGCTTGCAGCTTGTGGGTGTTTAATATGATCATCACCTACTGCCGGCGTATTGACGAGTCTTTAAAGTCCTACACAAAAGTTTCCTGGCTTAGGCGAAACGGAGTAGGAGCACATATGTGATATGTGCGGGACCGGGATTGATACGAGTATGTGATACCGTATTCTATTCTCGCGATATATGATATCGGCCGGGTATATGTGATATAGCCGGGTTATCGGATCAGGTATTGATTCGATAAAATGATACATATTATATTAGTCGGTTATATTTAATATTGCCGGATTATTAATTCAAGTATTGATTTGATAATATAATGTATAATTATATATTTGATAAATTAAATTACATTAACTAATATATCCTCACTTAAGTATTTTTCATTTTCTCACTTTGGATACATTTAACATATATGTGATATATCTTTATTGTATCATTTTCTTTTGTTACATTAAATATTATATATGTGATATATAATATTGCGACATGCTTGGTTATACATGCAACTAGGGTTTATGAGAATTACACCATGGTTGGAATTATATTTATTTTGGAAATTCAAAATTGTAGATTAATTGTTAAGATATTTTCTTAGTTGACCAACTCCACTCTCTTGATATTTTCCAAGATATTTATTAACCTAACCCTAATCTCTAACCATGGTCTATTCTCTATAATGGTTAAAGCCATGATACTAAGCCTAGGTGGTATTTCTAACCTCAACACAATTTCATTCTCACTTGAGCTTGAGTTTCTTCTTCTTCTTCTTTTGATATTCTTGCTCTCTTGATTTATTCATATGATGAAAAATAGTGAGAAATAAATTTCTAAAGTGAGCAAAATTCCTACTTCATCATTCTCTTCTATACTAGCCATATATATTAGTTTTCTAGCTTCACTAATCGATAATTAGTAAAGAGATAGCTTGGGTTTGTGATTTCTCAAGGTAGATCATCTTGGATTGTGAAAAATTCAAGCTAGCATGGATCATTCACCTCATGGAGCCTCTCTAGAGTCCGGGACCTTGATGATAGCAGCGAAGGGACTACAACTTGGAGTTTATGAAGTGAAGGAACGGGCTACAAAGGTTGTAATCCTTATCACTTAGTTGTAAAGTAGTTTACTTTCGATTCCGTATGATTATTTAGTTAAAGATCTAGGGTTAGGGTTAGCTAGAATGACAAAAATTTGAAAATGGCATGGACGATACCTCCCGAAACCTTGATACCGTGCTAGACAACCCAACAATGGTATCAGAGCCTAGCTAGAGAATTAGACGGATAAGTATAGTATTACGAAACCGAAACAACTCCGAAACAGCCGAATGGAAACCCTAGTTTCTGTCGAATTTTTTCAGGTGTCAAATTTTTTTTAAACAGTTGCAGAATGATGTATGAGATACATAATGAACACAACCAAAATTTGAACCCCTATGCTCGGATTTTGGCCGAGCACAAGTAGGATTTTTCCGAGCTGGCCGGCCTCTTTGTGGGATCAGGGCTTCAAATTTTAGTCATGTTCTAGTCTTTGGGGTTTGGTACTTCAGGTGTTGTTTGTTTTTGCTAAATTTTCATATGATGTTATCTTTTTATAGAGGCAATTCGGAGTGTTTCGTATTCGTAATTCTAGTTTGTTTTCGGGTTATTTAGACGGTGTTAAAAAGTTCGAACGGATATTAATAACTCACTTTTTCCCTTGCTGGAGAATTTTCCATGTGTTGGATTTTTCCTTCGTTTAAAACTTTCAGAAAATCATGCAACCGATTATGTGGACCCTCTAGAAGAACGAAACCTTAACTCGATTATGTGACTGTCAGAACCGCCACTAAACTCTAGGGTTTGTGATAGTTCAGCGGTGCCACATGTAAGGCATTGGTTGACCCTTCTACGGCTGGTTCATAGGAGTCGTGGCATGTTCTGGGACCTTTTGAACTCCGCTCAAGTGTTGAGCTATTTGGGAAATTTTGGGTGTTTGTTTATTCGATCAGAAAGTTTAATATTGTATGGTTATCTGGAATGTGATACAGTATGTGGAATTCATATAGTTAGGCATGAAATCCGTAATATGTGATATTTCGGGTTTATAATGTCTAAGGTGATTATGGATTCGAAATGTTGTAGTTTTTCACTTTCTTTTCTGCGACCGTAAGTGTAATATGTGGTGTATCACCGGTTTTGGTGCTATATGTCAACGAAAATTGGGATACGCATATTTACTTACGATGATAACATGTGATGTTATGTGTTGCTGTGATATGTTATATTAGATCGTCGCTTTTGAATAGCCGGGGTTTTATGTGAGATGAGGGTTTTTATTTTCATTCATGTAAAATTCATTGTATATAATATTCTTTTATTGGGGTACTTCCGGGTTGAGGATGATGTCACCATTGTATATTATTTACTTTTCCGCATTAGAATAGACCCAAGGAGGAGAGCACAAGCAACCGGGTTCTAGGGTCCAGTGGGAGGCCATCTCGAAAAGTCGAGACCGGGTCTCCTAACTCTAGAATTGGTAGGGTTTCTTGTCGCTCTTGTAGGGGTCTAAGGATGTAGGTTTGGCTATTCCTCGCGACAGTGGAATCCGTGTTTTATACAGGCTCAAAATAAAACACGGACCTCCTAGTATATCCAATATTTCATATGTTATTTTCTGCTGCTGATATTCTGTGATGTGATCATTTTATATGCGTGAGACGAATGATTTATTATTGTATATATGATATATAATAAATGTTGCTAATGTTTTGTACCCGCGCTAGTCCCGCCCCGCTATGTCGTTAGTTAAGTAACCTAACGGTGCATAACGGGACACTGTGGCGAATGCGGATGGCATAAGTATACGTTGTATTTTCGTTTCATCTGTGATGCTTAGGAAGCATAAATGATGGGACTTCATTAATGAGATTAATGAAAGATAAAGAAACCTAAAAGATGTTGTAGAATCAAATTTTCAAAAAAAAGGGTAGCTCTAGTTTTTGCTTTGCATAGCGGATTCCTTGTAGAATATCCAACACCTTATTCGATAAGGAAAGAGCCGAGATCCCTTCACCTGGAGTGACCTCTTTAGCGAAACTATCAGATGCTACAACTCACTCAGTTTTGTTTTGATTGCTTGTATAGTTCTTGCTTTGCATAGTGGTATTTGGGAAATATCATGCACCTTATTCGATAAGGAAAGAGCCGAGATCCCATCACCGGGAGTGACCTCTTTAGCGAATCTAGTAAAAGCCTCAAAAACACTCATTTTTCTAAATCACATGTTTCTACAACGATATCAAGTTCATTACGCAAAAGGTTTTCATAAAAACCTGTCGTAGCCCTCCGTCATTTCAGATAGAGACTAGTTAGTATTCGTGTTATGTTTGTTGGCCTTCGTCAAGGCGTAGTGTGCGGTAGCTGATTAGTACTGATCTGCTTATAGCATGTGATGCGATTGGATTAGGGTAGTCGTGCGACTTTGTTGGCCTTCGTCAAGGGTCGTGCGGTTGGGTATAATTCAATCAAGAAAATGTACGGGTTGAACTTGACTAGCGGCCTATGGTTTATTGGCCTTCGTCAAGGTCAAAGGTTGCTACGGGAAAAAGTGTTATCGGGGATTTCAAGTTTTGAAATTTGCAATGAGATTTCATACCTTCTATGAGATAGTTGGATCCTGATACCCACTGTGAGTAAGAGTTACTCCTGGAAGAGTTTTACACATGACAATTAGCCGATCAACTAGGTGTCTAGAAAGGCGTTAACAAGGTTTTGCCTGTGGAAAATCGAGGTTTATTCTAATTAGGTCCATGCGAAAGCACGGGGAACCTCCCTCAAAGTACCAACACTGGCCTGGCCGAAAGATTGGCGAACTTGTAAGGTGTAATTAATCCCGGCTAGTCTTACCATTTAGGGTTTGAAGGAAGATTTGATGAAAACAGTGGAAGCCATCCTGATTAGATAAGATAATAACCAATCTAAATCTTGCAAGAGCATACGCTAAAGTGTTTTCTTCTCTCTCTCTCCAGGTAGAGACCATGTCAGGCCTTAATCAAGATAATAATATGGATGTATTGACTGAACCCGCTTGTTATACTGAGCATGGGAAATGTTGGTTCCGTTCTTTCTTATAATTGTTATAAGACTGAGCAGGAAATAGGGGCATATTCGGATTCTCACGCCGCCCAAACAAAGAATAAGTATGTGGATGCATTTTCTTCGGGTGCGTTTGTTATCGAGAACTGTTTCTCAGTTCACTCTACGTCTTGGGTATTAGATACCGGTTCGGGATCCCACATATGTAATATGTTACATGGGCTAAGGAAACGTAGGGAACTGGGAATGGGTGATCATTCTAAAAAAGTAGGGAATGGTGCAAATATTGCAGCCAAAGCAGTTAGCAAATATCACCTTGTATTGCCAAATGGTAATACATTGATTCTAAACGAATGCTATTACATTCCGACCCTGATATGCAATCTTATATCAGTTTCTTTACTGAGTAAAGATGGATATAATTTTGTAGTACAAGATAATGTTATGAACATCTTCCTAAATCAAAAGTTGATTGGATCAGGCTCGTTAAATAATGGCATATACGTTCTAGATCAAACCACGGTTCTTAATGTACAAAACACACACAAGAAGAAGAGTTCAGAAATGAACGAATCCTTCTTGTGGCATTGCAGACTAGGTCATATCAATGCGACACAATTAGCTAAATTATATAAGGATGTATATTTGAATCCATTCGAATTTTCATCTTATGATACTTGCTAGTCATGTCTCAAAGGCAAAATGACCAAAACTCCGTTTAGTGGACACGGAGAAAGGATTACGGAACTCTTGGCAATGATACATAGTGATGTATGTAGTCCCATGTCTACACATGCCAGGAATGGTTCTTCGTACTTCATTACATTCACTGACGATCTCTCAAGATACGGACATGTGTTCCTGTTGAAATACAAGTCTGAAGCTTTTGAGAAATTCAAAGAATATTAGCACGAAGTCGAGAACCAAATGGGTAAAAGTATTAAGATTCTTCGATCTGATCGAGGAGGAGAATACTTGAGCAATGAGTTCCGTGACTATCTAAAAGAGAATGGGATTCTCTCTCAGCTTACTCCTCCCTATACACCACGGCACAACGGTGTTTTAGAACGGAGGAACTGCACCCTATTAGATATGGTGCGCTCAATGATGAGCACCGCTGAGTTACCCATTTCTTTTTGGGGTTATGCGCTGGAGACGGCCGCATACCTATTAAATAGAGTTCCAACCTAATCGGTGCCTACCACTCCATATGAGATATGGAATATGAAGAGACCATCTCTTAAACGAGTTAAGATATGGGGTTGTCCGACCTATGTTAAAAAGAAAAATCCGGACAAGCTCGAGGCAAGATCAGGTCTACGTAAGTTTGCGGGATATCCAAAAGATTCCTATGGATATATCTTCTACCACGGTGAAGAACAAAAGATGTTTGTTTCTAAATATGCCACCTTTTTAGAAAAGGAATTTCTTGTAAAAGAAATTAGTGGTGAAGAGGTAGAGCTGGAAGAAGTTCCAGCGGCACAAACTACAACTGATGATTTGCTGGAACCAGAGGATTCAGTAGTTCCCGATGAACCTCAGCCGCTCCGCCGATCTAGTAGGGTTCCTCATCCACCGGAGAGATACTACGGATTTCTCATTGATGGTGGGAGCGAGGATTGCATCATGGAAGATGGTGACCCGACTAGCTTCGAGCAGGCCATCACGAGTGGAGACTCAGTGAAATGGCTGGATGCAATGCGAACTGAGATGGAATCCATGTACACCAACAAAGTATGGACTTTGGAAGTTGCTCCGGGTAAAACCCATTGGGAGCAAATGGATCTTTAAGAAGAAACTTGGTGTAGATGGAAAAGTTGAAACTTTCAAAGCTAGACTTGTTGCAAAGGGTTTTCGTCAACGACCAGGTGTGGATTATGACGAAACCTTTTCTCCAGTGGCTATGCTTAAGTCCATCCGGATCCTACTTGCCCTTTCTGCATACCATGACTACGAAATCTGGAAAATGAATGTTAAGACCGCCTTTCTAAATGGTGATTTAGAGGAGTGCGTGTACATGACTCAACCAGAGGGCTTCGTAGAAAGTGGGAGAGGCGGGAAGGTGCGCAAGCTGCTTAAATCCATCTACGGATTAAAGCAAGTATCGCGGAATTGGAACATCTGTTTTGATGTGGTAGTCAAAGAGTTTGACTTCATTAAAAACGTAGATGAACCTTGTATATACAAGAAGGTGGCAGAGAGTAAGCTTGTCTTCGTCGTATTGTACGTGGATGACATACTCTTGATAGGAAATGATGTTCGTATGCTGCACTCGGTCAAGCTATTCTTATCGCATAGATTCTCAATGAAAGATCTTGGGGATGCCTCCTGCATCTTGGGGATTAAGATCTATAGAGATAGATATAAACGGATACTGGGATTGTCCCAATCCAGGTACATTGACACCATACTAAAGAGGTTTAGTATGGAAGAATCCAAGCATGGAAATTTACCTACGATCTCTGTACTCACTCTCTCCAAAGAGATGTCTCCTAAGACTGATTTGGAAAGAGCTCACATGCAAGGGATACCCTATGCTTCGGCAGTAGGCTCTATCATGTACGTGATGCTATGTACCAGACCCGATGTAACATATTCACTAAGTGTAGTGAGTAGGTATCGAGCAGATCCAGAAGAGAGTCACTGGACAGCTGTGAAGAACATTCTCAAGTACTTAAGAAGGACTAAAGAGATATTCTTGGTGTATGGTAACGGAGAACTCCAGGTGGAGTCCTTTACCGATTCAAGCTTCCAAAGTGATAAGGACGACTCTAAGTCGCACTGGGGATTTGTCTTTACCCTCAATGGATGGACGGTTTGTAGGAAGAGTTCCAAACAGGAAACCGTGGTAGACTCGACGATGGTGGCTGAATACATCGCAGCCAACGATACTGCCAAAGAAGTTGTCTGGATAAAGAAGTTCATAACTGAACTTGGCGTGGTTCCGTCCATTGAGCATCCAATACCTTTGTATTGTGATAACAATGGAGCTATGGCTTTGGCCAAGTAACCCAGGTCCCATCAGAGATCCAGGAATATTCTGAAGCGGTATCACCTGATCCGGGAGATAGTTGATCGCCGTGAGATCGAGGTCAGGAGAGTTGACACAAAGGACAACACTGCGGATCCACTCACGAAGGCCATACCCCAGATACAATTAGAGAGACTCTTCGGGATGTTGGGTATGAGATACTACAATAGTTGGCCTTAGTGCAAGTGGGAGATTGTTTGTTATGTATATGCCTTAGAGGCCATTGTTGTAGATATGATGTATATTATAGTGGATGCTGGGATATATATAGAGAGGACTTTCTTGCTCGATATGATAGTATGCTATCTGGTTGCTTTTTGTCTTAACATGTTGACTTGTATGGTGTTACTGTCTTTCTCTCACATGTTGATAAAGCCCTTAGAATATATACTTGACTACGAGGACTATGATGCAGATCATACTAGTGGGGCCAGGGTAGTCCAAAAGTACATCCTATAATAGTTCCTAATCGAGGGTGTATCGAGACCGGGCATCGATACTCCAGAGTAGACTAGCGTATACGCATCTTGACCCATATGATGGGCGATGGATGATCCCACATCCGTTGGTGTTTGACATCAAAGATGGTATACGGGTGCTCAGTGGAGACTGGGTACACTGAACGGACTCGCCGAGAACTTCTAGATGGTATTATACCTATCGTTAGATAGCAGTTCTCTGGTGACACTGGTACAGATTAGTCTGTAGACCCGAGATCATCATAGAGTCTTATGTGATTCCCACTGTGCTTTGATTTCCACCTTACCACGTTCCTGAGAACGTGCAAAATGGTGGCTTTTGGGTGCAGTCCCGAATCACATGGAGGCAATGAGCGATAGGAGGGGTTTCGTCTCTCCCGGTATTGGGGGTTGATGTTGCGCTGTGTTCGATTGGCTGTAACTGGAAGTCCCTGGCCAGGGCTGATATGGAGATCTACTGGTAAGTGTTATCAGTAGTTTCTCGACCTGTTATGAGCCTCACATCGACACGACTTATCGGTTACTGGGGTTTGACGTTTACCACCCTTAGATTGGATATGCGACATATCAGACGAAAAGACCGGACTGTACGGTAGTGTTACAGATTGGATTCACTGGAGTGTGCGCAGGCTTGCTTGTTGATCTTCTGATCACTCAATACCAGGGTGGCTGTTACGTTTAGCTGACCGCTTGCAGCTTGTGGGTGTTTGATATGATCATCACCTACTGCCGGCGTATTGACGAGTCTTTAGAGTCCTACACAGAGGTTTCGTAGCTCAGGCGAAATGGAGTAGGAGCACATATGTGATATGTGCGGGACCGGGATTGATACGAGTATGTGATACCGTATTCAATTCTCGCGATATATGATATCGGCCGGGTATATGTGATATAGTTGGTTTATCGGATAGAGTGTTGATTCAATAAAATGATACATATTATATTAGTCGGTTATATTTAATATAACCGGATTATTAATTCACGTATTGATTTGATAATTTAATGTATAATTATATATTTGATATATTAAATTACATTCACTACTATATGCTCACTTAAGTATTTTTCATTTTCTCACTTTAGATACATTTAACATATATGTGATATATGTTTATTGTATCATTTTCTTTTGTTACATTAAATATTATATATGTGATATATAATATTGTGACATGCTAGGTTATATATGCAACTAGGGTTTATGAGAATTACACCATGGTTTGTCATTATGGTTAGAATTATATTTATTTTGGAAATTCAAAATTGTGGATTAATTGTTAAGATATTTTCTTAGTTGACCAAGTCCACTCTCTTGATATTTTCCAAGATATTTATTAACCTAACCCTAATCTTTAACCATGGTCTATTCTCTACAATGGTTAAAGCCATGATACTAACCCTAGGTGGCATTTCTAACCTCAACACAATTTCATTCTCACTTGAGCTTAAGTTTCTTCTTCTTCTTCTTTTGATATTCTTGCTCTCTTGATTTATTCATGTGATGAAAAATAGTGAGAAATAAATTTCTAAAGTGAGCAAAATTCCGACTTCATCATCATCTTCTATACTAGCCATATAAATTAGTGTGTTAGCTTCACTAATCCATAATTAGTAAAGAGATAGCTTGGGTTTGTGATTCCTTAAGGTAGATCATCTTGGATTGTGAAGACTTCAAGCTAGCATGGATCATTCACCTCATGGAGCCTGTCTAGAGTCCGGGAGCTTGATGATCGCAGCGAAGGGACCACAACTTGGAGCTTATGAAGCGAAGGAACGGACTACAAAGGTTGTAATCCCTATCACTTTGTTGTAAAGTAGTTTACTTTCTATTCCGTATGATTCTTTAGTTAAAGATCTAGGGTTAGGGTTAGCTGCTGTGCTAGACATCCCAACATGCAAAAATTTGAGAATGGCATGGACGATACCTCCCGAAACCTTGCTGCTGTGCTAGACATCCCAACATGCAACCAATCTTGAAACCATCAATACATACTTTAAGTGCTACAAAACACCTTTGAAAAGTATTGCCTTCTTCTAGAACATACTCCACATGGCTACCAGGGTTTTTCTTCAAGAGCTCCGCTTTCAAGGCTTGGAAAAACTTATAATTTTCTTCAACTGCACCAAACACTGCTTCTTTTGCAATCCCCCTTTACTTTCACCTTCTCATATAAGGGATATTCTCCAACCGAATCTTTTCATGATGATATTCTGCAATCTACCTAAGAGTATAGTAAGGATTTGCTTTAACTTCCTCCAATATCTTCTTTGCAATCCAATATTGAGATGCAATCTTGTTCCCAATCTTGTTAGCATCAGTACATGATTGTTTGGGTTCTACTTTGGTGATGATGAAAGTAATTCCATCACTCAAATGTTTCCCCTTGACTCTCCATCCACATTTCTCATCCTTGCAAGTAACCAAAAGTTTGGTTCTTTCATTGTGTCTAAATTTGATCTCAAAATTAGTATTCACTGCATGTTGTTTCAGTGCCATTCTTAAAGAGAAAATATAAGGAATTTTTTTCCCAAATTCTATTTCAAGATTATCCTCATCAACATCTTAAGCCGCATTCTCAAATGGCTCACCCACATTGCCAGCCACATCATAGTCTTCTTCATCACTGGAATCCTTTACATAATACTTATTCATTGAATAGCAATCATCAGCATCATCTCATAATTCTTCTACATTTTGAATTTCTACCTCAGGATCATACTCTGAGTCATCTTCACTCTCATACTGATTATGCATCATAACTAAGTGTTTGATTCTTACTCATAATCATCATCACTGGAATCCTCATAACTAGATTCCTCTTTAGTTGATGAGTTCAATTCAACCTCAACATATTTCTTTCCTTTTCCTTTTCCTTTTACTTTATTTTACTACTTGTGTTTCCTTCTTCTTGATTCTGTTGCTTTCCTTTTAGCTGCCTATTCTCTAGCTGCTTTTATTTTATATGCTTCTTTCTTCTTAGCTGCATGCTCTCTTACTGTTTCTGCTTTATCTGCTTCTTGTCAAGATTGGTGAGGTGGCATAGGGGGGATAATTGCATTTTAATACTGCTCATTTCTTATTATTTTGTCAACAAACAGTGTTATTTAATCAATGTCTGCTCATTAGTACATGTTATAGGTACACAGGTAAAAACACAGGAAACAATGCACAGCATGCACGGATTACGGTAGAATTAAGCCGATACTGCAACCGGAATGGCAAACTGATCAAGTCTAAGGTGTTTGCAACAATGTCATGTGTATGCAACAAAAAGAACTCATTTAGTCCAACATGATACACCTTGGCACAATATGATACATGTGTGAACACACATTTGCTATTAGGACAGCCATGATCATAATGCAAGTGGGCATGAGTCAAGTGGGCTTGATGCTATGCATGATGATGAGTTAAAATGAGATGATTTGAAGTGTGAGCACATTTCCCACTTGGCATTTGCTTTCTATCCTTAAACATTAGAGAAAACGAGTCTGAATTAAAAAAAAGAGTTATCCTAGAGGGATAATAAGGTTCTCAGAAGACAACTGAAATAAGATGGGCCCCAACATCCTCAAATTGGCCGCTACTTTTTCATAAAAAGTCGTTATTGGCAGCCCAATCTTTTCCAACTGGGCTCGTGTTTTTTTGGTGGGTTTCTCTTTGTCCAACTAAGAAACTTTTATTATTTGTTTTGTCTGAAAACCCCTATAAATAGCAGGTTGCTGGTTAAGTTTTCTGTTGGATTTTTCAGTGGAAAAACAGAATGTAATACTTGCCTACTTATTTTTCTTCCCCTTTCAAGCTCTCATTTGAGAACTTGGAACGTAGAGGTTGAAGTTGTAAGCTATCTTGTACTCACGTCCCTCCATTTGTGAATAAAACTTGCACTCTTTTTCTTTCTTTTCTTTGCTCATTTTGTTACTTGTTTCTTATGTTTTCTTCTATTGTGTTTTCTTTCTCTCTTGTGTACATGATGATTGAGTAACTCTTTAGTTGTAGTGATGGCGAGGATGAGAGATGAATGGCTTTGCCTTCCTCCATTCTCTTATGAATGATCATTGTGATTTAAAGTGATTGTAACTTTAAGATTGATACATGGAAAATGTTTGATAGGGTATTTAGTTTCGGATGGTTACTTTGTAACCTTTAACTTATACCCTATTCTCTCATTTTTCCATTTAGAAATGTTAAAATTAGAATCAAGTTTAGTTTAAGATTGCAAAGCTAATTTGATAGGGTATGTAGATTGATGGTTGGATCGACACACTTCCTAAATCATATACCCTATACTATCACCCATACACTTAGCAAGTTTAATGCTAAACCACTTTACTTCTCATGTAGTAATTTGTTTATTTGTGATTTTGTATGCTTGCTAACCCTTTTACTTAGTTTTTGATATATCATGCTCGTACGTACAAACGGTAAGTGAGAATGTAATAAATAGTTTCATGCCTCGCGTTGCGAAATCGATGTCTTGATGGTTTATGCTTCGCAAACCGCCTTGATAAGCCATGCTTCATATCGGATCTAACTAGAGGAGGGAATACTCATGATCAACAGGGCATCGAAGAACTCGCCACGATTCAATTATCCGAACTAAAGCCACGGCCACTTCTTTAACACTTTTTCTTATACTTCGTATTTTCTATTTTTCGTGACAAACCAAACCAAAACCGATTCTTTTCTTCTTGAACTTGAACTAAAAAGTTCTAATCACCAATTCCCTGTAGATCGACCCGTAAATGCCGGCTATCTACAATGAGCTGTGTACTTGCGGTTTATAAATTTTAAAACAAGACCTAACTCGCGTGTGTCGAAATTCTAAAAACCATTTCTTTCAAAACACATAGGCGTGTACGCGTGAAGTCTCAACAAGTTTTTGGCACCGATGCTGGGATGCGGTAGTCATTAGGGGATATTATTTCAAGTTCATTTGTATATACAAAACCAACTTTAACAAAAATTCTGTTAAAAACATAAACAAAAATCTAACTTTCTAACATTTTATTCTTTGTTCTTACAATCTGCTGTCATTCTAAGTTTTATTGGAAGATTTAATGTCTGAAAATGGGATACCAGGAAAATTTAGAGCACGCTGTTAAAATTTGGAACCCAAATATTTACTTCTGGCCATCGATTTATTCATTTAGCCATTATTGGCAGCCCTATTCGCCTTTGATCCAATTTTTGGACGTTTGCTCTATTGTTCTATTCTCTCTCCATTTTTATACCTTGAATATCATAATTGTGTTTGTGTAGCATATTGACTATCTATATCGCTTTTTCGCTAAGAATATTCATTTCCGACATTTTCAGATTTTGATAGGTTTGCGAGCAGTGATTATGTGGAGCAATGTGAACATTCAAGAACAAGGCGATAATAAAGTACAGTGCCAAAATCCGGATAGTTCGATCCGCGTAAGAGAACTTTCCAAGCTATTCGGGATCGACTCAATAGGGGTTTCTTAATCCAAACATTTCAGTATGTATTTTCTAGACTCCTTCTCTCTCAAATCCGATGCATTCCACTATTCTATCTTCTGCAGGATTCTTCGCAAAGTTCTCTACCAATAGTCATGATAAACTAACACGTATTTGTTGCAGCTCATCATCTTAACTTAAAAAAATGATTCTTTGATGTTGTGAACAACTTTTTATTGATTGTGCATTGCATAATTTAATATGGAATTAGGGGCAAGAGAACCCCAACAAGATATGATAAAGGATCTTATCACCTTTTTTGTGGCCTACAAATCACAAAACTGCATTCTTACACACCAATAGTAATTTAAAATCAATTAGAACTCTGACTCTAAGGATTCGCGCTCAATAGGGCAAGTTAATTGTGTTTAGAATATGCCTTAATAGTTACTGTTCACGAGGTGTCTAGGCAAGTGTAAAAAGCGCAACCGCCGAAAGAGGAACAATTATTCTAATTAAGAAATTTCGCGAAAGCGTTGGAAAACCTCCCCTTATCTCTACACTTACCTGGCTTCTTGATCAGTATATCTTAAGCCCGTTTCTCGATACAATTTTACTTCAACAATCAGGTTCTTGAGCAGGTCTAGTTAATATAGCAAAACAGACTGCTGAAGATATGTTATTTTATTCGTTTGTGATTTTTATGAATGCTTGTTGATATGGGTGACTCATATTTTAATTTGATTCTTTGCAATCCATATTCTTTTGTTTATACATATGCAGAATTCATTTGTTCAAACTGTTAAGATTGTTCCCATATTTTTGAAAATTGTCCTTTCTTAGAGGGTGATCAACTATGCCAGAATTTTGATATCGGTCACTCACTTAACACTCTTGAGCCCAATCCCACTTCAAACATAGAGCAATTGATTGAAATTTTACAGAAAGAGGTCAACAATATGTTTGCTTTAGCATCATCACCATCACAACCGTCCTTTTCTGAAACAACTGCCACATCTATAGGGTTTGATAATAAGATGGATGCTAGGTTGACCACTTTAGAGAAAGATTTAGAAGTGATGATTGCAGTTGAGGATCAAACATTTTCGATACTAGCCATATTCATACAACAATCTGATCAATTGTTTCACGCTCAATCTCAATCATTGGCTAGAATCGACGAACAAGAGAAACAATTAGCTGTACAAATCCTAGGGAGTGAACATTGTCAATTTGAAACTAATAATACCAATATCTGTGAGCTAGGAAGTCAACTGAGTGAGATAAATGACTAAACAATTTTTGATGATTTCAAAGTTGATGATGATGATATAACAGATTTAACTGAGTTTTATAAGGACAAGCAAGAAAATCCTCCTAGTCGGCCTAACACTAGCCTTCAGGTATCAATTTGGCCTCCAACAACTTGTGGTCTTGAAGATGACTTAACTGATGATGTACCTGATGATGAGATTCTTATATCGAATGATTATAGTGAAAAATTTGTTGAGGATGAGACTTGTGAGTTTTACGGATACGGTTTCGATATAATGTTCAACGAAATTTACAATCAGGAACCCACAACTTTAGTGTTACCAATTGATATAGTCTTTGACGAAACTTTTGTATAGAAACCTATATTTTTGGATGACATCAACTTACCCATTGGTCATTGTGTTAAGGAAGAACTTGAATTGAGAGATGTGAGCTATATTGATAAGAATACGATTGTCGATGAGTTTTTGGGGAAAGATAACTTTGACAAACATTCTTTTATGTCGTGTTTTGAGGAAATTTTTGCCGATGAGATTGATATTCTTAATGAGTTTGAGTCACAATTACTTTGGAAATATCCTAGGGACCTCCCTTTTGATAAACATTTTGAGGATGAACTCCAGTTCTTAAACGAACTTGACCTTGAAACTTAACACATGATCCTTGTAAATAAAGTTTATTCGGGTTACACTAATTCAACTCCTTCAAAATTTCATCTTCATCTTCAAAGTTTTCTGATCCTTCCATTCAAGCACCCATGCCCGATGCTAACATCTAACCATAACACCAACCTTTTCTTTTTCTTTTTGTATACTATTTCTTTTACCAATCTTGGTCTCATATTGACAAAAATTTTGAATGGCTGGTACTAATTTCTGGATTAACACAAACTCCTAACTATTAACCATTGTAAATAACTCTTAGGTTTCCTTTTTGTGAATAAAAACTCACCCTATTTGACTAAGTCAAGCAACCGGAGACGGGGGCAATAATGAGGACATCGTAAATCTCAGTTTGGGGGATGTGCACTCGGTGAGCCTTTTATCTTTGCATCATGTGTAAATCTTGCATTGCATATAGATTAGAAAACCCATAAAAATTTGAAAAAAAATCAAAACAGAAAACCTTTGTAGTCAAGTTAGCTAGTGGGGAAGCATAGATTCAAAATACCGACAGTTTAGTTTGATAAAATAGAAACAACTAAATCATATTTTTAGAAATTGAAGAGCCGAAAGATAACTCTCTTGTGAGTTTAACCGTAGCTAATATACGTCTTTTCATTACATTACATGTGTCGTGAGTTTTGAGAATTAGATTACAAGTTTGAAATGTCTTAAAACTTCTAAAAATTGATAAACTTCTTTAGAATCAAACAACTTTTTTTTGAAATAAGTAATATCAAGAATAGTTCATAAAGTGAAATGGATATGAAAGGATTATTGAAGCTTTAAAGGAGGTTAAGTCTGAAAAGTAACCCATCTGATACTTGATTGGAGTGATTACACAACGGATCTACACAAACACATTTTTAATCTTAAAAATGGTATGAACAACTGGCAATGCCTCTGTTCGCATTGAATTCTTATGATTTTCACGCATAAAATGTGTCTTTTTGTTTTAGGGCCTAGATTGAAAGTGTGTCTTAGCACCACTACTAAGTTTACACCGGCATCAAGCATGCAATTTTAAAAATTTTGGGATGCTAAGCTATACTAACCTAGAATCTTAACTAGAGTATTAGGGTTTGAATCATCACATAACAAGTTCTATGCTAAGAGAAAGAAACTACAATCTTTGTAGACCAAGTCCTTCTCTTCTAAAGCTCCGGGTAGTAGTCCCTACTACTCCTCTTGGCTCCACTTGAAGAAATGTACGAGCTTGCTTCGCGATCTTCGAGGCCGAAGATGATCCACCTTGAACCTTCTCTAGTTCAAGCTACATCTTCACTAATCAACTATTAGTGAAGGGAACATCCTAATCTAAATGGCAAATCTAGAGTAGGATGATGAAATAGGGTTTTTAGCTCACTAAGAATTCTCACAAGCCCTGGGGTTCACAACTCATGTGAGGGTTAGGGCTTGGAGGAGGAAGATGAAGAAGATAATGGAAAGAGTAGAAAATAAGTTAAGGCCAAAAATCAAGTGAAGAATGACTCTCTAAAACCTCTCACTTATTGAAGCATGGAATAAAAATCAATAATAAATTGCAAACATGCTTCTATAGTTAAAGAAAGTGAATAAACAAATGAAAAAGCCATGCCTCACCCATTCCATAAATATCTCCCCATTTTCCACCTCATTTTTCTATTTTCTAAAGATAGAAAATATATATATATATATATATATATATATATAACACATATATATTAAGAGAAGAAAATAATTAGTGAGCATTAATATTAGTTTATATATAATTATATCAAATATAAATATATATCAAATTATTAAATCAACACATGATTTAATAATCCGGTTATATCATATATAACCGAGTAATATCATTTATCTGTATATCATATTATCAAATCAACACTTGATTCAATAATCCGGTTATATCATATATAACATAATCGATATCAAATGTCGCCAGATTAGAATACGGTATCACATACACGTATTTAATCAGGCTCCTGCACATATCAGTATATGTGCCCTACTTCGTTTCGCTTGAACTAGGAAACCTCTGTGTAGGACTCTAAAGACTCGTCAATACGCCAGCAGTAGGTAATGATCTCATCAGTTACCTACAAGTCATCAACGATACTAGCTGGACATAACGGCTACCCGAGTATTGAGCGATTAGAAGATCAACAAGCAAGCTTGTCCAAACTCCTATGAAATCTATAAGTAATACTTATCGTATAGTCCGGTCTCTTCGCCTGATATGTCGCATATCAAGTCTAGGGGTGGAATCGTCATACCCCAATAACTTGATAAGTCATGCCGATGTATGGTTCATAATGGTTCGAGAAACTAATGATAACACTTACCAGTAAATCTCATCAGCCCTGGCCAGGGACTTTCTGTTATAGCCAATCGAGCATAGTGCAACATCAACTTCCAACACCGGGAGAGACGAAACACCTCCTATCGCTCACTGCCTCCATGTGACTCGGGACTGTACCCAAAATCCACCTGTTTGCACGACTCCTTTGAGCCGTGGTAGGAAGAAAATCAAAGCACAGTGGGAACCACAAAAGACACTATGACGATCTCAGGTCTACAGACTAACCTGTATCAGTGTCAACAGAGAATTGCTATCTGACGATAAGTATGGTACCATCTAAGAGTTCTCGGCGAGTCCTGTTCGGTGTACCCATTCTCTAATGAGCACCTATGTACAATCTTTGATGTCAAAAACCAATGGTTATGGGATCAACAATCGCCCCATACAGGGTCAAGAAACGTACACAAAAGTCTGCTCTGGAATATCGATGCCCTATCTCGATATCCCCTCGACTAAGAACTATTAAAGGATGTGCTTGTGGACTACACAAGTCCCAGTAGTATGATCCGCATCATAGTCCTGGTAGTCAAGCAAATATCCTAAGGGCTTTATCAACATGTATCAAAGAGACAGTATAAAAATACAAATGCATATGTTAAGATAAAGAGCAACCAGACAGCATACTATTATGTCGAGCAAGAAAGTCCTCTATATATATGTCCAAGCATCCACTATATCATACAATATTGGCCTCTAGGGCATACATATTCCTAACATTCTCCCACTTGCACTAAAGCCAGTTTTTGTAGTATCTCATACCCAACATCCTAAAAACTCTCTCAAACTCCGTCTGGGGGAGGGCCTTCATAAGTGGATCCGCCGTGTTGTCTTTCGTGTCAACTCTTCTGACCTCGGTCTCCCAGCGATCTATTATCTCCCGAATTAGGTGATACCGCCTAAGAATATGTTTGGATCGCTGATGGGACCGGGGTTCCTTGGCCAAAACCGCAGCTCCATTGTTATGAAAATACAAAGGTATTGGATGCTCAATGGATGGAACCACACCAAGTTCAGCAATGAACTTCTTTATCCAGACAGCTTTTTTGGCAGTATCGTTGGCAGCGATGTATTCAGACTCCATCATCGAGTTTGCTATGGTATCTTGCTTGGAACTCATCTAACACACCGCCCCTCCGTTGAGGGCGAAGACAAAACCCGATACTGACTTGTTGTCGTCCTTATCACTCTGGAAGCTCGAATCGGCAAAGGACTCCACCTGGAGTTCTCCTTTACCATACACCAAGAACATTTCTTTAGTCCTTCTCAAGTAATTAAGAATGTTCTTCACAGCTGTCTAGTGCTTTCCCGCAGGATCTGATTGATACCTACTCACTACACCTAGTGCGTAAGCAACATCCGGTCTGGTACATAACATCGCATACATGGTATACCCAACTGCAGATGCATTTGGTATCACTGTCATGCTAGCCCTCTCCAAATCAGTCATGGGAGACATCTTTTTGGAGAGAGTGAGTCCTGAACAAGCGGGTAAATTACAACGCTTAGAATCTTCCATATTAAACCCTTTAGTATGGTGTCTATGTACCTGGATTGGGACAATCCTAACGTCCGCTTAGATCTATCTCTATAGATCTTTATCCCCAGGATGTAGGAGGTATCACCTAGATCTTTCATGTAGAACTTTTATGATAAGAAGATCTTGACCGAGTGTAGCATAGGAACATCATTTCCTATCAAGAGTATGGCATCCACGTACAATACGAGGAATACTACCTTACTCTCTACAACCTTTTTGTATATACAAGGTTCATCTACATTTTTGATGAAGTCAAAATCTTTGACCGCCACATCAAAACGGATGTTCCATCTTCGCGATGCCTGCTTTAATCTGTAGATTGATTTAAACAGCTTGTACACCTTTCCGCTGCTCTCACTGTCCATGAAGTCCTCTGGCTGTGTCATATACATGCTCACTTCTAAATCATCATTTAGAAAAGCGATCTTGACGTCTATCAACCAGATTTCGTAGTCATGGTATGCAGCAATGGCCAATAGGATCCTGATGGACTTAAGCATAGAGACAGGAGAAAAGGTTTCATCATAATCGACACCTGGTCATTGACGAAAACCTTTTTCTATAAGTCCAGCTTTGAAGGTCTTAACCTTCCCATCTACACCAATTTTCTTCTTAAAGATCCACTTGCTCCCAATAGGTTTTACCCCTTCAGGAGAAACTTCCAAAATCCATACTTTGTTGGTGTACATGGATTCCATCTCAGAATGCATAGCATCCAGTTATTTCACAGAGTCCCCACTTGTGATGGCCTGCACGAAACTGGTTGGGTCATCATCTTCCATGATGCAATCCTCGCTCCCACCGTCTATGAGAAAACCGTAGTATCTCTCAGGTGGATAAGGAACCCAACTAGATCTGCGGAGTGGCTGAGATTCGTCGGAGACTAATAGATCCTCCAGTTCTATCAAATCATCAGTTGTAGTTTGTGTAGCTGGAACTTCTTCCAGCTCTACCTATTTACCACTAATTTCTTTCACAAGAAATTCCTTTTCTAAAAAGGTGGCATATTGAGAAACAAACACCTTTTGTTCCTCAGTGTGGTAGAAGATATATCCATGTGAATTCTTTGGATATCCCACAAACTGGAAAAGAACTGATCGTTCTTCGAGTTTGTCCGGATTCTGTTTTTTAACATAGGCAGGACAACCCCATATCTTAACTCGTTTAAGATATGGTCTCTTTCCACTCCATATCTCATATGGTGTTTTAAGCACATATTTTGATGGAACTTGATTCAATCGGTATACAACTATCTCAAGTGCATAACCCAAAAAAGAAATAGGTAGATCAGCAGTACTCATCATATAAAATAGGGTGCGATTCCTCTGCTGCGATACTCCATTGTGTTGTGGTGTATACGGATGAGTAAGCTGAGAGAGAATCCCATTCTCTTTTAAATAGCTTCGGAATTCTGTGCTCAAGTAATCTCCTCCTCGATCAGATCGTAGGATTTTAATACTTTTACCCGTCTGGTTCTCTACTTCGTACTTATAATCTTTGAATTTCTCAAAAGTTTCAGATTTGTGTTTCAACAAGAACACATGTCCGAATCTTGAGAGATTGTCGGTGAATGTAATAAAATACGAGGAAACATTCCTAGCATGTGTAGACATAGGACCGCATACATCACTATGTATCAGTCCCAAGAGTTCAGTAGCTCTTTCTCCGTGTCCTGTAAACGGAGTTTTGGTCATCTTCCCTTTGAGACATGACTGTAAAGTTTCATAAGATGTAAATTCAAATATATTCTAATATCCATTTTTATACAACTTAGCTAGTCTTGTCGCATTGATATGACCAAGTCTACAATGCCACTAGAAACTTTCGTTCATTTCTGAACTTTTCCTCTTGTGTGTGTTCTGTATCTTTGGAACTGTAGTTTGATTTAGATCATATATACCGTTACATAACGTACCAAACCCAATCAACACTTGATTTAGAAAAATGTTCATAACATTTTCCTCCAATACAAAGTTTTATCCTTTTTTATGTAATAAATAAACTGATATAATTTTGCACATCATTTTTTGTACGTAATAACAGTTGTTTAGAATCTATGTTTAACTATTTGGTAATACTAGGTGATATTCGCCAACTGCTTTGGCTGCAACAATTGCTCAATTTCCTACTTTGAGAGACATATCACCCTTTCCCAGTTCTCTACTTCTTCTTAACAAATGTAACAAATTACATACGCGGGATCCTGATCCGGTATTCAATACCCAGGACGTAGAGTATACTGAGAAACAGTTCTCGGTAACGAACACACCAAAAGAAGATGCATCATCATGCTCTTTCTTCACTCGGGTTGCGTGGGAATTCTGATATTCTCCTATTTCTTGCTCAGACTTATGACAATCATCAGAAAAAGCGGAACCAACGTTCCTTAGCTCAGTATAATAAGCGGGTTCGGTCAATACAGCCATATTATTATCTTGATTAAGGCGTGTCACGATCGCTATCTATAGAGAGAGAGAGAAGGAAACGCTTTAGCGTGCGCTCTTTGGAAGATTAGATTGGTTATTATCTTATCTAATCAGGATGACTACTACTGTTTTGATCAAATCTTCTTTCAAACCCTAAAAGGTAAGATTAGCCGGGATTAATTACACCCTACAAGTTCGCCAGTCGGTCAGCCAGGCAGGTATTGGTACTCCGTGGGAGTCTCCCTATGCTTTCGCATGGAACTAATTAAAAAACCTCATTTTTGCAGGTGCATAACCCCGTTAATATCTTTCTTAGACACCTACTGGATCAGCTAATTGTAAAGTGGAAAAATCTTCCAAGAGTAACACTTATGGTCAGTGGGTATCGGGATCCAACTATCATATAAAAGATATGCAATCTAATTGCAAATTTCAACACTTGAAATTCCTAATATCTGTTCTTACCCCTAGCAACTTATGACCTTAACAAGATCAACAAATCATAACCGCTAGTCAAGTTCAACCCGTCATTTCGTGATTGAATTAAACCTACCCGTACGACCCTTAACAAGGTTAACAAAGCCATACGACTACCCTAATCCAATCTCATCATATGCTGCAGATAAGCACGAATCAGCTACCGCACACTACGCCTTGACTAGGTCAACAAACGCAGCACGAATACTAAATAGTCTTTATCTGAAATGATGGAGGGCTGCGTTTGGTTTTGAAGAAAAACTTTTAACGTAATGAACTCGATATCGTTGTAGAATCATATGATTTGAAAAGGAGTAGTTTAAGCACCGCTTTTATAATCGATTAGTTTTCAAAACAAACAACATGGGTTGTAGCATTTACTAGTTTTTCTAAAGAAGTTACTCCCGGTGAAGGGATCTCGGCTCTTTCCTTATCGAATGAGGTGCTGGATATTCATCAAGGAATACCACTATGCAAAGAAAGAACTAGAGCTACTTTTTTGAAACAAACCGAGTAGATTGTACCATTTGCTAGTCTTTGCTAAAGAGAACACTCCTGGTGAAGGGATCTCGGCTCTTTCCTCATCGAATGAGGTGTTGGATATTCATCAAGGAATGCCACTATGCAAAGAAAGAACTAGAGCTACCTTTTTGAAAAATTTGATTCTACAATATCTTTAGGTTTCTTATCCTTTCATTAATCTCATTAATGACGTCCAATCATATATGTTTCCTAAAAATCACAGATGAAACGAAAATAGAACGTACGCTTATGCCATCCGCATTCGCCATGGGGCCTCATCATGCACCGTTAGGTTACTTAACTAACGGCAAAGCGGGGGCTGGACTAGCGCGGCTGCAAATCATAAGCAACGTTTATTATATATATCATATATATATAGCATTCGTCTCATGCAGTTATATGATCACATCACAGAACTAAAGTATCAGAAGTTAACATATGAAATATTGGATATAGTAGGGGGTCCTTGTTTTAAATTCATCCAGTAATGAAAAACACGGATTCCACGGTCGTGATGAATAGCCAAACCCACATCCCTAGACCCATACGAGAGCGGCATGCAACCCTGCCAATTCTAGAGTTATGAGACCCAGTCTCGACTCCTCGAGATGGTCTCCCACTGGACTCTAGAACCCGGTTACTTGTGCTCCCGGCCTTGGGTCTATCCAAATGTGGAAAAGTAAATAATATACAACAATGGTGAAATCATCCTCAACCCGGAAGTGTCCAAATAAAAGAATATTACAGACGATTTATTACATGAATGAAAATTGAAAAACACCCATCTCACGCAAAAACCCTCGGCTATTAAATCACGACGATCCAATATAACATATCACAGCAACACATAACATCACATGTCATCAACGTAAGTAAATATGTGTATCCTGAATTCCGTTGACGTATAGCAACGAGACCGGGGATATCCCACATATTACACTTACGGTTGCAGAAAAGAAATGAAAAACTACAATATTTAGAATCCGTATATCACTTAGACATCATAAACCCGAAATATCACATATTTCGAATTTCATGCCTAACCTATAAACATTGCATTTTAGTCTCAAATAGAAAACACTTTTCAATAACTTAGTCGGGTAATTTAACTAGATTCCCGACAACCTGATCGAATGCTCGTCGGAAACTTTAGTAGATGGCCGCACCCCCGATGCCGACGACTAAGTGCACTTAGGCGGAACACCGTGGCCGCAAGTGTTAGTGATATATGCCCTAGAGGCCATTATTGTATCATACTGGATTGTATATTACTTAATGCAACATTGGAATATACACGGAAATAGTAACAGTCTTGCTCGAAATGGTAGTCTGCTACTTGGTTTGTTTCTACCTCAATATGTGCATGTACTTTCTTAGCATATCGCTTATACATATTGGTAGAGCCCTTAGGATCTTTTGCTTGATTACCAGCGTTGTGATGGAAGTCATACTAGTGGGGGTTGGGTAGTCTATAAACACATCCTATACAGGTCCCTAGTCGTAGGATTATCGAGACGGGGCATCGATACTTCAGAGTAGACTAGTGTATACGCTTCTCATCCCAGCAAGGGAGATGGTCTGTCCCATAGCCATTAGTACGTCGTACTGGAGATAGTATGCAGGTGCTCATTAGGTTATGAGTACACTGGACATGACTCGTCGGGAACTATTGGTAGGTATTATACCTATTGTCGAGTAGCAGTTCCCAGGTGACATGAGTACAGCTTAGTCCGTCGACTTGACGCCGCTACTTCGCCTCAAGTGTGTTCCCACTGTACTTTGATTACTACCCTACCACGGCTCAAAGGAGTCGTGCAAACAGGTAATAGTTGGGTGCAGTCCCGAAGCACTTGCAGGCAGTGGCTGTTTGATAGGATTCGTCTCTCCCGATGTTGGGGGTTGATATCGTGCTGTGTTCGGAAGGCCATTACACAAAGCCCTTGGCCAAGGCAAGGGAGATTTACTGGTAGATATTCCAGTAGTTTCTCTGAGTGTTTTGGGCTACACTCCGACACGACTTTTTGCGTTATTATGGGTCTGACGATTACCGCCCCTAGGCCCGATATGCGATACGCTTAGACGAACAAACCGGACTATACGGATATTGTCATAGATAGGCTCAGTAGGAGTTCGGATGAGTTAGCTCATCGGCCTTCTTATCGACACATACGTGGGTAGCTATTACGTGCAGCTAGTACCGCTTGCGGCTTGTGGTTAAACCCACTGCCAGCGTAGTGTCGAGTTTTTAGAGTCCCACACAGAGGGTTTCCATGCACCGGGCAAAAGGTGTAGAGGCCGTATGTTTTACGGCAGGGCTTCGATCACTTACGTACGTATAATGATCGGGCGGATAATACTAGTGGGCTTTGGTTTAACCAAGATCCTTGTATTATATTGATGGATTGTTTTCGTCTTATTGTATTCGTATTCTTCGGAATGCGGATGCGGGTATGTATATACTGATGAGGGGCATTCTTGAAATTTCTCGGGAAAGCTTCTAGAAGGAACACCTCATTAGGGTTTCTTTTTTCTCTTTGGATTAAAGAAAATGAGGTGGAGGAAATGAGGTGTAAACTTAACAAAAACCACTCATTGCTCTTGGTGACTCAACTCTTGATATTTTTTGAGATATTTTTTTATCTCATCTATTATATAGTTTGCTTCCACTATTCATCAAAAATGAGCCATGGTTTTTCTTTAGTTGCTTTCTACACTTTCATCTTCCTCAAGTGATCTTCTTCTTCATCAAACCCTAAAATCTCTCATATGTTGAGAATCCTAGGGTTCTAAGAGACAAACTACTCCATCTTCTCACTCTACACCACCTAGGACTTCTAGTTTAGCAAACTAGAAGCCGTAGTTACCTCGGATTTAAGGTAGGAGCTCGGACTATAGACTCTCGAGTGGATCGTCTTTGACTCGAGGAGGTCGTCGAGATTGCCCGATCCGTTTCGATCCTTGGAGCTAACAAGGAGGTGGAGGACAGCGAAGAAGACCTGAAGGACTTGGTATCATGAGGTATAACTTCCATCCGAGTAGTTAAACCTCATTGAAAGTTAGCTAGTTAGGGTTTAGTATCGATCCTGGAGTTCAAGTCGGTGTTGCGAGCTTTGAAATATCGGTTTTTGCATATTTCGCCTCCCCGCGAACCCACAGGGTGAGTGACATCGACTTACAGCAAGCACCCGAGTGGATGATCTTGGCAACGAGGTTATCCTATAGTCACTTGGTCGGGGCAATGAGGCATGGATATCTAGTAGTGTTATCCGGCGACTGTTCGCGTACTATACGCGATTGCGACGGAGTTTTGATCCGAATCGAAACTCCGTGGCAATTGATGAACCGAGACTAAAACGCTTGATTTACCAATTACAAACTAGTTTTCACAAAACTAATTTAATGTGGATTCTAAGTATTGTAACACATATCAAACTTAGACCCGAAACGATGTTAAAATTGCGACTACGAAACACTCTGAATTGCCCCAACTCAAAGATAACATCACAAGCAATCTGGGCAAAATCTAACATAACCTGAAACCCTAAACCCAAGCAACCATAACACCAAAAAAATACGAGACCAAAATCAAGAAGTGGGGCCGGCCAGGCCAGGTATTTTGAAGTTTTGGCCGGTCAAAAATTTAATTCATGGTCTTATTTTTCTTTAGTGTTCTAGTTACATCTCTATAGATCTTTATCCCCAGGATGTAGGAGGCATCACCTAAATTTTTCATGGAGAACTTTTGTGATAAGAAGTGCTTGACCGAGTGTAGAATAGGAACATCATTTCCTATCAAGAGTATGTCATCCTCGTACAATACGAAGAAGACTACCTTACTCTCTACAACCTTTTTGTATATATAAGGTTCATCTACATTTTTGATGAAGTCAAACTCTTTGACAGCCACATCAAAACAGATGTTCCATCTCCGCGATGCATGCATTAATCTGTAGATTGATTTAAACAGCTTGTACACCTTTCAGCTGCTCTCACTGTCTATGAAGTCCTCTGGCTGTGTCATATACACGCTCTCTTCTAAATTATTATTTAGAAAAGCGGTCTTGACGTCTATCTACCAGATTTCGTAGTCATGGTATGCAGCAATGACAAGTAGGATACTGATGGACTTAAGCATAGCGACAGGAGAAAAGGTTTCATCATAATCGACACCTGGTCATTGACGAAAACCTTTTTCTACAAGTCTAGCTTTGAAGGTCTTAACCTTTCCATCTACACCAATTTTCTTCTTAAAGATCTACTTGCTCCCAATAGGTTTTACCCCTTCAGGAGAAACTTCCAAAGTCCATACTTTGTTGGTGTACATGGATTCCATCTTAGATCGCATAGCATCCAGCCATTTCACAGAGTCCCCACTTATGATGGCCTGCTCGAAACTGGTTGGGTCATCATCTTCCATGATGCCATTCTCTCTCCCACCGTCTATGAGAAAACCGTAGTATCTCTCAGGTGGATGAGACTAGATCTGCGGAGTGGATGAGGTTCGTCGGTGACTATTGGATCCTCCAGTTCTATCAAATCATCAGTTGTATTTTGTGTAGCTGGAACTTCTTCCAGCTCTACCTCTTTACCAATAATTTCTTTCACAAGAAATTCCTTTTCTAAAAAGGTGGCATATTGAGAAACAAACACCTTTTGTTCCTCAGTGTGGTAGAAAATATATCCATGTGAATTCTTTGGATATCCCACAAACTGGAAAAGAACCGATCGTTCTTTGAGTTTGTCCGGATTCTGTTTTTTAACATAGGCCGGACAACCCCATATCTTAACTCGTTTAAGATATGGTCTCTTTCCACTCTATATCTCATATGGTGTTTTAGGTACAGATTTTAATGGAACTTGATTCGATCGGTATACAACTATTTCAAGTGCATAAAGCCAAAAAGAAATAGGTAGCTCAGCAGTACTCATCATAGAGCGCACCATATCAAATAGGGTGCGATTCCTCTGCTCCGATACTCCATTATGCTGTGGTGTATACGGAAGAGTAAGCTGAAAGAGAATCCCATTCTCTTTTAAATAGTTTTGGAATTCTGTGCTCAAGTATTCTCCTCCTCGATCAGATCGTAGGATTTTAATACTTTTACCCGTCTGGTTCTCTACTTCGTACTTATATTCCTTGAATTTCTCAAAAGTTTCAGATTTGTGTTTCAACAAGAACACGTGTTTGAATCTTGAGAGATCATCGGTGAATGTAATAAAATACGAGGAACCATTCCTGACATGTGTAGACATAGGACCGAATACATCACTATGTATCAGTCCTAAGAGTTCAGTAGCTCTTTCTCTGTGTCCTGTAAACGGAATTTTGGTCATCTTCTCTTTGATACATGACTGGAAAGTTTCATAAGATGTAAATTCAAACAGATTCTAATATCCATTTTTATGCAACTTAGCTAGTCTTGTCACATTGATATGACCAAGTCTACAATGCCATAAGAAGGTTTCGTTCATTTCTGAACTTTTCCTCTTATGTGTGTTCTGTATCTTTAGAACTGTAGTTTGATTTAGAACGTATATACCGTTACACAACGTACCAAACCCAATCAACACTAGATTTAGAAAAATGTTCATAACATTTTCCTCCAATACAAAGTTTTATCCTTCTTTATGTAATAAAGAAACTGATATAATTTTGATCATTTTTCGTACGTAATAACGGTCGTTCAGAATCAATGTTTTACTATTTGGTAATACAAAGTGATATTCGCCAACTGCTTTGGCTGCAAAAATTGCTCATTTCCCTACTTTGAGAGACATATCACCCTTTCCCAGTTCTCTACTTCTTCTTAACACATGTAACAAATTACATACGTAGGATCCTGATCCGGTATTCAATACCCAGGACGTAGAGCATACTGAGAAACAGTTCTCGGTAACAAACACACCCAAAGATGATGCATCATCATGCTCTTTCTTCGTTTGGGTTGTGTGGGAATTCTGATATTCTCCTATTCCTTGCTCAGAATTATGTCAATCATAATAAAAAGCAGAACCAACGTTCCTTATCTCAGTATAATAAGCGGGTTCGGTCAATACATCCATATTATTATCTTGATTAAAGCGGGTTATGATCGTTACCTGGAGAGAGAGAGAAGGAAACGCTTTAGCGTGCGCTCTTTGGAAGATTAGATTAGTTATTATCTTATCTAATCAGGATGGCTCCCACTGTTGTGATCAAATCTTCCTTCAAACCCTAAAAGGTAAGATTAGGCGGGATTAATTACACCCTACAAGTTTGGCAGTCGGTCAGCCAGGCAGGTATTGTGTAACGTTTTAAAAATAATTAAACAAATAATTAAATGAATAAAATTGCTTAAGTGAATTTTATGAATTTCGGTAAAGTAAAATGTATTTTTCGTAAAATTAAACCGTAATTGTTTTTCATTATAATTTCAAAAATACATATTTTAATTATGTAATTACTAGTAAATGGTGTTTATTTAGCCACTTATAAATTTTTATTTTAATTAAATATTTTTCCTAAATTAATTATTTTAAATATTAACATAAGCTTTATTTTTTAAACTAAATTAGTGTAAATTACAAATTTGAATGGTTTTAATTTGTAAAAATGAGCCATGGTATATTAGAATCAAGTGTGTAATATGCAAAATCTTTTCCAAAATCTCTCCATGGTTCTATAAATTTCTAGGAAAAGGGTTAAATTGAAAAAGTTAGATAATAAAGGGTTTAAGTGAAAAAAATGCATTATTTATAAACTTTCTACACAATACCATACATTTTTTCTCTCTCTCCACCCTCCTCCCTCTCCATGGCCGGCCTCCCCTCCATGGGTAGCCCCAAAAATTTTCCCCCATCATTTTTGCAATAAAAATTATCAAAATTCATCAAAAATTCCAAAAATAAATCTCAAATATCAACATTCAACCTCTACCATTTTTCTTTGACCTATTTAGCATGGATTTTGGAGATGGAAAGCATGCATTTTGGAGGCTCATTTTCATGTTTGGGTTTCATATTTTGAAGGTATAAATTTCCTTCTTTTGTTTTATTTCTATTAGATGTTTCTTTTAAAGCATAATTAGATTTAATATATTAATTCTAGTTGCAAATTTTAAAATTAAAGTTAGGGTTTGTAAATTAAAGTTGTGGTTTTTATTAATTAAATAAGGTTATAATAGCTAGTTTAACATCTTTTAGAGTGGAAAAATATTGTATGGTTGTTGCATAATAACTTGTTTATTCAAATTGTTTTAATTAAGCTATTTAGCTAACAAGATTTTTCAAAAATATGTTTGTGGGTAAAATAAAATTCTTATTAAGCTTGTTATCATTAGATGGTAGTTTTAATGATAATATTAGCATATTAAAGGAAAGAAAAACTTAGTTCGATCACTAGTTTCCTTTGATAATTGGAAAATAGTAATAAAATGCTAGTATTTTGTAAACTAGATTTTGGAAATTCCTATATAAATGAAATTAAAAATATAATCATGATTTCATCATATCATTATCATGATGAATTGTAGTTTAGTACATTAATTCATGCAAAATCATGTTTTGTGGTGGAATTTAGGTATTTTGCTTGAAAAATGTTGAAAATTGTTAAAGGTTGCAAACTAGAAATTTCAAATTAATACAAATTTGTGTAATAAAAATATAGTAATGGTTTGTATAGTCTAGTTATGCTATTTAATGAGTTTTATGACCATTGGTTTCATTTAAATGTCAAGTTTTGATGAAAAACGGTAAATTGGTATTTTCGGATTTTACGAAATTGGACGGTTTGATGGATTTTAGGGTTTCGATGGATTTAATCATGTTTTATAATATAAGTAAGGTGTTTTAAAACTATGAGTTATTTGTTGATATTTATCTCGATCCATCGAAGTTTGTACGCCGATATCGAGCGATATTTGGTTCTTTTGCGTGGACGGGACATAGGTTTTAACCTATGCTTGTTCCTTGCATCGTTTTGGCTTTTGTATGTGATTCAGTTTACGATACTATTTATATGTTTGCGTTTAGGTACCCCTCACGTGGAGTGCGGGCGATGAAGAGGATGATAGCGACACCGTCTTCGGCAGACATGGACCAGGTGAGTAGATGCATATCTACGGGGGGAAGTCGGGTGGATGGCGTTTAGCACCCCTGCAACGTAGAATAGGAATAGTACTTATTGACATTAGGAAACCAGATGTGACCCTAGATTCTTAATGAGTAGGACCCTAGTAATGACCCTAGGCTGGACCAGACTGATTTAGGAAGACCATACCAGAGGATGAATACCCTGGAAGAGGTTCGTAGGTTTCAGGTAGAAACACATACGCACACACTGAAACTCGACATGGTGTATACGGGTATGTGTATATATATAGGACTAGGTATAGGTATATATATAGATATATACAACACGTATGTGGGATACATTGATACACGGGAATGAAACAGGATAACTGGGCTTGATGCCGTGATTCTTGACTATACAGTCGTATTAAAGTGTTAGCGGATCATTAGAGAATGAGATAATGAACAGGTATACCTAAATTATAATGGGTAGTGATGATATTGAGGTACATAGGACTCTAAAATAGAACCCGAACTGTAACTTGTGATTGATCACGATATGATATATGTATGACTTGATTACGACATCATATAGGTGTGACCTGATGTCGATATCATATAGGTGTGACTTGATGACGATATGATATCAGTATGACTCGATCAGAATATGATACATATGACATGCTATTTCTGAGGATAAATTAATGAGGTATATTTATGATGGTGATGTTATATAATTGATGTATGCGATTACAGCATAGCACCTCGATCATGACATGTGTTGATGATAATATTATACGAATAATGAGACACGTAGGTGATATTTGACCCGTACCCCGATATTGGGATGCCGTACGATGGATTTTACCGTACGAGGCATAGATGTGATGATTGATCCGCACTCTTGATTTGAGGAAGTCGTACTATGTACGTGACACTATTGAGGCAGGATCGCCGACTATTAGAGATATGGACTCAGGCTTTAGGTATACTTCTATCGACCAGTTCTTAGGTTTAGTTTTCCTTAGAGGGGGTTAGATGGACACTACGTTAGGTTCGAGTCGTATAGTGGTAGTGGTAATTGTATATCAAATGAGTGGATAACACACATCCGTCTTTACTTTCACATTGTAATCATAATGTTGCATGTTCTTACATATGTTGCTATAATCAGTATAAACTTTACCTATTAGGACACCAGCACCATTACCGATGATGCGCATATTCCACGCACACTTATTTGCCGGCTCACACACATCATCATCGGTAATTGCTATGTCACGTACACTTTAGATCATATTGTCTTTTATGGATAGAATCAGTTAACAACTAGACCGATATAATATTGTGATTATTCTCTGATGTTAGTATAGACATGATATTTATTACTTAGACATTCATGCATTCATATTTTCATGTTATCATGCAGTATTATGGGCATATGCCGACACTTATCATATAGTTACTCATGATTTTGAGATTTGGATTTCCATGAGATTTCTGGATTTTGGGGAAAACCGCAAGAATATGTAAAAAACTTCTCTCTCTCCTCCTCCTCTCTTTTTAAAAACATAAGATGCGGTTTTCTCGTGATGTATGTGTCGTCCACCATGAGATTTCATGTTTTCTGTTGGATTTCGAGACCCGATTCGAGGAGTGGATGAACCGTCTCGGGTACATGGTGGGCCCGGTATGGTACCCCGGGGCAAGAAGATCGAGTTGTAGACGATGAGCCTGGCAGGAGAAGGCTACCTACCGGTGATGTCTGGCGCGGCGGATATCCGGAGGATACCGACCGTTGTCGTGAGATTTGATGATATGGGCCGATCCGGACTGACGGAGCCCGAGATATTGAGACTTGAGATTACATGTGTTATGTCGACGCTTGAAACAGATTTCCATGGATTTCATTGTTGAGATTTCAGATTCTTATGCACATTTTACTATGATAACAGCTAAAGATTTCTTATACATATATATCTGGATTTCAGGATTTGTTACTTTACATTCATGGTGCATGCATTTCATTTCATATGACATAGTATTATATGAGGCACTGACACAAGCACGGAGTATCTACACTTACACGTAGTTTTACCCTACTATTACTAGATGATTGGGATATTATAGTGTATTATTATGACCTAGGATAGCGTCGTGCATTCGATTTCTTTTCGTAGATGTCTTCTACTCACGAGTTGGCAACTCACCCCCGTTGTGCCAAATTTTATTTCAGGTTCGATGTACAGGTTTCCGTGGCAGCTTGTTGGCATATCTTTTCTTCAGGGTGATTTGCACGGTAGGTTGGTTCACTTGTATCCGAACCACCATTGTACTTTTATTCATTCATTTATATCTAGTAAGCTCCATCAACCATACTTGTATTACTTGATAAGTTTATTGGACCAGTATTTTATTTCGACCTTAGAGTCGCGCATGTATTATTCTGATCTGGTGGTTTTGTTTTCTTTTGAGTTTTGAGCCTCACCCTTTGGCGTTGTATATTATTGTGTTTGTTGTGGTTGTTTCCGCCTGTTGGCGTTGAGCTAGCACCCGTTTGGGGATGCTTTTTATTGTTTATTTATATTATACTTGTTGTACCCGTTTGGGGGCCAGTTTTTACAGAGGAGACTCTGCCGAAATTTTTGAGAAAATTTGCTGATGCTTTTAAACTTGTTTTCTTTTTTCTTCTTCTTCTTCTTTTATGGTTTAGATTTCTGGGCTTCGGCTTACTTAGGTTATGTGGCGCCTCTCCGTACTTTCGGGTCGTGACAAAGTTGGTATCAGAGCGTTAGGTTTAACCTTGTATAAGTCTAGGTGACCCTTGGTTGATGGAGTAGGCGATTTAGGTAGAGTAACGTACCGTGGGTATGGTCCGCGGCATACTTACGATACGCTACTCTACTTAAGGAGCCTTAGGATGTACAATTGTTTGCACCGTATTCCATTCGTTCTTTTGATCTATCTTCGTCAATGTTAGAGGGTGGTTTCTGTTAACCACGGGCACACTGGCAGAAGGAGCTGCGGCTCGAATGCGATAACCATTAGAGTATTGGTTATTCTTGAGGATTGAAGCATTGCTTAGCGTGCAGATAAAGGGTATTCACATGCCGTCCGGATGAAGTTAAAGGGTTCGAACGATTATTAGAAAACCATTTTCCCAAGTTTGATATTCGGAAGAACATGCAGGTATTTCGATGGACCCTCTAGAAGAATGAAACCCTAACTCGACATAATGACCACGAGAACGCCCTTGAACCTTAGGGTTTACAGCAGTTCCGCGGTGCCATTAGTGAGGCTTGGGTTTGCCCTTCTACGGCTGGATCATCGATGCTGGGGTATGTACCGGATATTTTAAACTGTACTTGAGTGTTGAGCTCTCGGGGAATTATGGGATTTGATGGATCGATCGAAAGGTTTAATGTAGTCCGGATATCAAGTGAAGGGATCGACTACGTGGGAGACTCTAGATATGAGTATTGCCGTCGGTAGCGCAGTCAGCACACTTATGAAGAGATAAGTTTGAAGCAATCGACATCAGAGGAAAGAGGCGCATATTGACGATAGTGATTACGATGTGACTTGGTGATTTGAATTTCATATTTCTGTTATTGGATTTTGGTATTTTGAGGATTTTGTTCTACGATTGGTATTTCTTATGTGTACCTTCATTGCATTCTATCCGTGTTTCACATATCAGCTGTATTGATGTTGCTTAGTATACACCCGGTACACTTGATTTGGTTTTATATATTTTGAGATTTTTTTTATTATTTTTTGATTTCGTGTATATGGGTTACACATGATTTTGATATATGCTTCGATCTAGTTTTTATCCATTTTCGTATTGTGATTTCGATTCTGATATTCGATGTATGTTTTCGTGCACCATGTGCACCTGATTAGAATTCTTACGCATACTTGGCGCACTTGATGCGATTTTGTGCACACCAGATGCACTAAATCGAGGTTTTGTGCAGATTAGATGCACCTGATAGTGAGTCGTGCACGCCCGTTGCACTTGACAGATGTTTTGGTGCACACCTGTTGCACTTATTTTGTTTTTGTGTGTATTCATGGTATCTGTATTTGGTTTCGATTTCAGTGCGCACCGGACGCACATGATATTTTATTGATGTGATTGGGATTGATTTCAGTTTGAGCAGTATGTTTCATAATCATTATTATTTGATTTAGTAACCAGGCGGGACGAGTATGTTAAATAAAAGATATATATATAGTTATTTTTTTTTTAAATAAACGTCCGCTACTTATGCCGTGACACGTGCATTGCACGGCGATTTTCAAGAGGGGTTTCGTATGCTTCTTTATTATGATATTTAGGTGATTTCACTATGATGCACACTATATATAAGTTGTAGATTGATGTATATTATGTTGGTTTTCATATTGGGTTTTGATATTTTATTCTCGCCATAACTCCGATGATTGCGTTATGCTTGACGGAGTTGATTTTTGTTATGTATTGATGATTTCGGAGCCCCGACGATTTGAGTGTTTTGCTAAATGTTTTAGTATTTAGAGGGGGAGTTTTAATTTAAATTCGGGGACCGAATTTCTTAAAGGGGGGAAGATTGTAACGTTTTAAAAATAATTAAATAAATAATTAAATGAATAAAATTGTTTAAGTGAATTTTATGAATTTCGGTAAAGTAAATGTATTTTTCGTAAAATTAAACCGTAATTGTTTTTCATTATAATTTCAAAAATACATATTTTAATTATGTAATTACTAGTAAATGGTATTTATTTAGCCACTTATAAATTTTTATTTTAATTAAATATTTTTCCTAAATTAATTATTTTAAATATTAACATAAGCTTTATTTTTTAAACTAAATTAGTGTAAATTACAAATTTGAATGGTTTTAATTTGTAAAAATGAGCCATGGTATATTAGAATCAAGTGTGTAATATGCAAAATCTTTTCCAAAATCTCTCCATGGTTCTAGAAATTTCTAGGAAAAGGGTTAAATTGAAAAAGTTAGATAATAAAGGGTTTAAGTGAAAAAAATGCATTATTTATGAACTTTCTACACAATACCACACATTTTTTCTCTCTCTCCACCCTCCTCCCTCTCCATGGCCGGCCTCCCCTCCATGGGTAGCCCCAAAATTTTCCCCCCATCATTTTTGCAATAAAAATCATCAAAATTCATCAAAAATTCCAAAAATAAATCTCAAAAATCAACATTCAACCTCTACCATTTTCCTTTGACCTATTTAGCATGGATTTTGGAGATGGAAAGCATGCATTTTGGAGGCTCATTTTCATGTTTGGGTTTTATATTTTGAAGGTATAAATTTCCTTCTTTTGTTTTAATTTCTATTAGATGTTTCTTTTAAAGCATAATTAGATTTAATATATTAATTCTAGTTGCAAATTTTAAAATTAAAATTAGGGTTTGTAAATTCAAGTTGTGGTTTTTATTAATTAAATAAGGTTATAATAGCTAGTTTAACATCCTTTAGAGTGGAAAAATATTGCATGGTTGTTGTATAATAAATTGTTTATTCAAATTGTTTTAATTAAGCTATTTAGCTAACTAGATTTTTCAAAAATGTGTTTGTGGGTAAAATAAAATTCTTATTAAGCTTGTTATCATTAGATGGTAGTTTTAATGAGAATATTAGCATATTAAAGGAAAGAAAAACTTAGTTTGATCACTAGTTTCCTTTGATAATTGGAAAATAGTAATAAAATACTAGTATTTTGTAAACTAGATTTTGGAAATTCCTATATAAATGAAATTAAAAATATAATCATGGTTTCATCATATCATTATCATCATGAATTGTAGTTTAGTACATTAATTCATGCAAAATCATGTTTTGTGGTGGAATTTAGGTATTTTGCTTGAAAAATGTTGAAAATTGTTAAAGGTTGCAAACTAGAAATTTCAAATTAATACAAATTTGTGTAATAAAAATATAGTAATGGTTTGTATAGTCTAGTTATGCTATTTAATGAGTTTTATGACCATTGGTTTCATTTAAATGTCAAGTTTTGATGAAAAACGGTAAATTGGTATTTTCGGGTTTTACGAAATTGGACGGTTTGATGGATTTTAGGGTTTCAATGGATTTAATCATGTTTTATAATATAAGTAAGGTGTTTTAAAACTACGAGTTATTTGTTGATGTTTATCTCGATCCATCGGAGTTTGTACGCCGATATCGAGCGATATTTGGTTCTTTTGCGTGGACGGGACATAGGTTTTAACCTATGCATGTTCCTTGCATCGTTTTGGCTTTTGTATGTGATTCAGTTTACGATACTATTTATATGTTTGCGTTTAGATACCCCTCACATGGACTGCGGGCGAAGAAGAGGATGATGGCGACACCGTCTTCGGCAGACATAGACCAGGTGAGTAGATGCATATCTACGGGGGGAAGTCGGGTGGATGGCGTTTAGCACCCCCGCAACGTAGAATATGAATAGTACTTATTGACATTAGGAAACCAGATGTGACCCTAGATTCTTAATGAGTAGGACCCTAGTAATGACCCTAGGCTGGACCAGACTGATTTAGGAAGACCATACCAGAGGATGAAGACCCTGGAAGAGGTTCGTAGGTTTCAGGTAGAAAAACACACACGCACACACTGAAACTCGACATGGTGTATACGGGTATGTGTATATATATATAGGACTAGGTATAGGTATATATATAGATATATATAATACGTATGTGGGATACATTGATACACGGGAATGAAACAAAATAACTGGGCTTGATGCCGTGATTCTTGACTATACAGCCGTATTAAAGTGTTAGCGGATCATTGGAGAATGAGATAATGAATAGGTATACCTAAATTATAATGGGTAGTGATGATATTGAGGTACATGGGACTCTAAAATAGAACCCGAACTGTAACTTGTGACTGATCACGATATGATATATGTATGACTTGATTACGACATCATATAGGTGTGACCTGATGTCGATATCATATTGGTGTGACTTGATGACGATATGATATCAGTATGACTCGATCACAACATGATACATATGACATGCTATTTCTGAGGATAAATTAATGAGGTATATTTATGATGGCAATGTTATATAATTGATGTATGCGATTACAGCATAGCACCTCGATCATGACATGTGTTGATGATGATATTATACGAATAATGAGACACGTAGGTGATATTTGACCCGTACCCCGATATTGGGATGCCGTACGATGGATTTTACCGTACGAGGCATAGATGTGATGATTGATCCGTACTCTTGATTTGAGGAAGTCGTACTATGTACGTGACGCTATTGAGGCAGGATCGCCGACTATTAGAGATATGGACTCAGGCTTTAGGTATACTTCTATCGACCAGTTCTTAGGTTTAGTTTTCCTTACGGGGGGTTAGATGGACACTACGTTAGGTTCGAGTCGTATAGTGGTAGTGGTAATTGTATATCAAATGAGTGGATAACACACATCCGTCTTTACTTTCACATTGTAATCATAATGTTGGATGTTCTTACATATGTTGCTATAATCAGTATAAACTTTACCTATTAGGACACTAGCACCATTACCGATGATGCGCATATTCCACGCACACTTATTTGCCGGCTCACACACATCATCATCGGTAATTGCTATGTCACGTACACTTTAGATCATATTGTCTTTTATGGATAGAATCAGTTAACAACTAAACCGATATAATATTGTGATTATTCTCTGATGTTAGTATAGACATGATATTTATTACTTAGACATTCATGCATTCATATTTTCATGTTATCATGCAGTATTATGGGCATATGCCGACACTTATCATATAGTTACTCATGATTTTGAGATTTGGATTTCTATGAGATTTCTGGATTTTGGGGAAAACCGCAAGAATATGTAAAAAACTTCTCTCTCTCCTCCTCCTCTCTTTTTAAAAACATAAGATGCGGTTTTCTCGTGATGTATGTGTCGTTCACCATGAGATTTCATGTTTTCTGTTGGATTTCGAGACCCGATTCGAGGAGTGGATGAACCGTCTCGGGTACATGGTGGGCCCGGTATGGTACCCCGGGGCAAGAAGATCGAGTTGTAGACGATGAGCCTGGCAGGGGAAGGCTACCTACCGGTGATGTCTGGCGCGGCGGATATCCAGAGGATACCGACCGTTTTCGTGAGATTTGATGATATGGGCCGATCCGGACTGACGGAGCCCGAGATATTGAGACTTGAGATTACATGTGTTGTGTCGACGCTTGACACGGATTTCCATGGATTTCATTGTTGAGATTTCAGATTCTTATACACATTTTACTATGATAACAGCTAAAGATTTCTTATACATATATATCTGGATTTCAGGATTTGTTACTTTACATTCATGGTGCATGCATTTCATTTCATATGACATAGTATTATATGAGGCACTGACACAAGCACGGAGTATCTGCACTTACACGTAGTTTTACCCTGCTATTACTAGATGATTGGGATATTATAGTGTATTATTATAACCTAGGATAGCGTCGTGCATTCGATTTCTTTTCGTAGATGTCTTCTACTCATGAGTTGGCAACTCACCCCCGTTGTGCCAAATTTTATTTCAGGTTCGATGTACAGGTTTCCGTGGCAGCTTGTTGGCACATCTTTTCTTCAGGGTGATTTGCACGGTAGGTTGGTTCACTTGTATCCGAACCACCATTGTACTTTTATTCATTCATTTGTATCTAGTAAGCTCCATCAACCATACTTGTATTACTTGATAAGTTTATTGGACCAGTCTTTTATTTCGACCTTAGAGTCGCGCATGTATTATTCTGATCTGGTGGTTTTGTTTTCTTTTGAGTTTTGAGCCTCGCCCTTTGGCGTTGTATATTATTGTGTTTGTTGTGGTTGTTTCCGCCTGTTGGCGTTAAGCTAGCACCCGTTTGGGGATGCTTTTTATTATTTATTTATATTATACTTGTTGTACCCGTTTGGGGGCCAGTTTTTACAGAGGAGACTCTGCCGAAATTTTTGAGAAAATTTGCTGATGCTTTTAAACTTGTTTTCTTTTTTATTCTTCTTCTTCTTTTATGGTTTAGATTTCTGGGCTTCGGCTTACTTAGGTTACGTGGCGCCTCTAGACGCTTCGTAATCTAAGTGCCGGTCACGTTCCGTACTTTCGGGTCGTGACATATTGGTACTCCGTGGGAGTCTCCCTATGCTTTCGCATGGAACTAATTAAATAACCTCATTTCTGCAGGTGCATAACCCCGTTAACATGTTTTTTAGACACCTACTGGATCAACTAATTGTAAAGTTGAAAAATCTCCCAAGAGTAACACTTATGGTCAGTGGGTATCGGGATCTAACTATCATATAGAAGGTATGCAATCTCATTGCAAATTTCAACACTTGAAATTTCTAATATCTGTTTTTACCCCTAGCAACTTATGACCTTAACAAGATCAACAAATCATAAGCGCTAGTCAAGTTCAACCCATCATTTCGTGATTGAATTAAACCAACCCGTACGACCCTTAACAAGGTTAACAAAGCCGTACGACTACCCTAATCCAATCTTATCATATGCAGCAGATAAGCACTAATCAGCTACCGCACACTACACGTTGACAAGATCAACAAACGCAGCACGAATACTAAATAGTCTTTATCTGAAATGACGAAGGGCTGTGTTTGGTTTTGAAGAAAAACTTTTAACTTAATGAACTCAATATCGTTGTAGAATCATGTGATTTGAAAAGGTGTTGTTTAAGCTCCGCTTTTAAAATCGATTAGTTTTCAAAACAAACAATATAGGTTGTAGCATTTTCTAGTTTTGCTAAAGAGGTCACTCCCGGGGAAGGGATCTCGGCTCTTTCCTTATCGAATGAGGTGCTGGATATTCATCAAGGAATACCACTATGCAAAGAAAGAACTAGAGCCATCTTTTTGAAACAATCCGAGTAGATTGTAGCATTTGCTAGTCTTTGCTAAAGAGGTCACTCCTGGTGAAGGGATCTCTGCTCTTTCCTCGTCGAATGAGGTGTTGGATATTCATCAAGGAATACCACTATGCAAAGCAAGAACTAGAGCTACCTTTTTGAAAATTTTGATTCTACAACATCTTTAGGTTTCTTATCCTTTCATTAATCTTATTAATGACGTCCCATCATTTATGTTTCCTAAACATCACAGAAGAAACGAAAATAGAACGTACGCTTATGACATCCGCATTCGCCATGGGGCCCCATCATGCAACGTTATGTTACTTAACTAACGGCAGAGCGGGGGCTGGACTAGCGCGGGTGCAAAACATAAGCAACGTTTATTATATATATCATATATATAGCATTCGTCTCATGCAGTTATATGATCACATCACAGAACTAAAGCATCAAAAGTTAACATATGAAATATTGGATATAGTAAGAGGTCCGTATTTTAAATTCATCCGGTAATGAAAAACACGGATTCCACGGTCGTGAAGAATAGCCAAACCCACATCCCTAGACCCCTACGAGAGCGGCAAGCAACCCTGCGAATTCTAGAGTTATGAGACCCGGTCTCGACTCTTCGAGATGGTCTCCCACTGGACTCTAGTACCCGGTTACTTGTGCTCCCGGCCATGGGTCTATCCGAATGTGGAAAAGTAAATAATATACAACAATGGTGACATCATCCTCAACCCGGAAGTGTCCAAATAAAAGAATATTACAGAAAATTTATTACAAGAATGAAAATTGAAAAACTCCCATCTCACGCAAAAACCTTCGGCTATTCAATCACGACGATCCAATATAACATATCACAGCAACACATAACATCACATGTCATCAACGTAAGTAAATATGCGTATCCTGAATTCCATTGACGTATAGCAACAAGATCGGGGATACCCCACATATTACACTTACGGTTGCGGAAAAGAAATGAAAAACTACAATATTTAGAATCCGCATATCACTTAGACATCATAAACCCGGAATATCACATATTTAGAATTTCATGCCTAACCTATAAACCTTGCATTTTAGTCTCAAATAGAAAACACTTTTCAATAACTTAGTTGGGTAATTCAAAAAGTTTCCCGACTACCTGATCGAATGCACGTCGGAAACTTTAGTAGATAGCTGCACCCCCGATGCCGACGACTAAGCGCACTTAGGCGGAACACCGTGGCCGCAAGTGTTAGTGATATATGCCCTAGAGGCCATTATTGTATCATACTGGATTGTATATTACCTAATGGAACCTTTGGATATACACGGAAATAGTAACAGTCTTGCTCGAAATGGTAGTATGCTACTTGGTTTGTTTCTACCTCAATATGTGCATGTACTTTCTTAGCATATCGCTTATACATATTGGTAGAGCCCTTAGGATCTTTTGCTTGATTACCAATGTTGTGATGGCAGTCACACTAGTGGGGGCTGGGTATTTTATAAACACATCCTATACAGGTCCCTAGTCGTAGGATTATCGGGACGGGGCATCGATATTCCAGAGTAGACTAGTGTATACGCTTCTTATCCCAGCAGGGGAGATGGTCTGTCCCACAGCCATTAGTACATCGTACTAGAGATAGTATGCAGGTGCTCATTCGGTTATGAGTACACTGGACAGGACTCGTCGGGAACTATTGGTGGGTATTATACCTATTATCGAGTAGCAGTTCCCAGGTGACATGAGTACATCTTAGTCCGTCGACTTGACACCGCTACTTCGCCTCAAGTGTGTTCCCACTGTACATTGATTACTACTCTACCACAGCTCAAAGGTGTCGTGCAAACAGGTAGTACTTGGGTGCAGTCCCGAAGCACTTGGAGGCAGTGGCTGTTTGATAGGATTCGCCTCTCCCGGTGTTGGGGTTGATATCGCGCTGTGTTCGGAAGGCCATTATATAAAGTCCTTGGCTAAGGCAAGCGAGATTTACTGGTAGGTATTCCAGTAGTTTCTCAGAGTGTTTTGGGCTACACTCCGACACGACTTATTGCGCTATTATGGGTCTGACGATTACCGCCCCTAGGCCTCATATGCGATACTCTTAAATGAACAGACCAGACTGTACGGATATTGTCATAGATAGGCTCAGTAGGAGTTCGGATGAGTTAGCTCATCGGCCTTCTTATCGACACATACCTGGGTAGCCATTACGTGCAGCTAGTACCGCTTGCGTCTTGTGGTTAAACCCACTTCCAACGGAGTGTCGAGTCTTTAGAGTCCCACACAGAGGGTATCCATGCACCGGGCTATGTCTATGTCTAGCTAACAGAGTTACCTACAATAAGCAGCAGAGTTCCGCAACCTAAGGGTTAATCAAATCTTGAGGTATCCAATACGGTACAGCAACCAACAATTTGAGTAGCTCTGGACTGCAGTCCAGAGTCGCACTCCGATACGATTATCATCACGATTTAAGTACAGAAATGTCTGGAAACTGGTATATAGTTAAAGTTCATCGAGACGGCTTCGATTTGAGCCCTTGAACGCACCATTCTACTATGTATATGATTTATGGTGAATTTAACGGTTTTCAGGTGCAACAGAATTACAATTTTACGGTTAAACTTGGGGGCAGTTGTTTTAATCTTAAACGATCAAATTTTCCAGCGAAGTTTACACAGTAGGTCCACGACAATACGGGCCAAGCAATGATATCTAATTCCGTCAAATTGGATAATGATTTTCTATGAGAACAAGCATCGAACGGTTTATTGGCTATATTTAGCATCAAGTAAAACATGTATTATATCTACGATTTTGATTTGTAACTTAATAATAAATAGCATGAAAGCAAGTAAAAACTTGCCTGGAACGTCTTAGGGTTGTATGGCAGTAGCAGCAACGACCGAGGCAGCAGAGATCGATGACGTATGGAATGTGCTCGATGGAATGCCAAAGCTCGAATGTTTAGCGGTGATCTTGACTCGGCTTGTGGGTTTGCGTCGCGGCCTAGCTGTCGATATGTGAAAGCTTGATTGTGCCGGGCCGTTAATGGGGAGAGGGAGTGAGGTACAGAGTTAAAGAGAGAAAGAGAGATATATAGAGATGAGGTAGAGAGAAAGGACTGAGATTGAGAGAGAGAAAATTTGAGAGGGCAGGTGAAAAAGAGAAGAGACTGAGGGAGTCGGAGGGAGAAGGAGGAGAGAGAGAGAGAGTGAGAGAGAGAGTAAGGCAGTGAGAGGAAGAGAGAGAGAGGGGCACAGAGAGGGTGAGATTGAGAGGAACAGAGAGAGACAGAAGAAGGGAGATTGAGAGAGATAGAAGTGGGTAGTGATGCAGGGATGTGCTGTTGATGAGGGGTACAGGGTAGTCGACGGGGCAGTGAAGGAAGAGAGGAGGAAAGAGAGGAGGGCGAGCTCGGTGGATGATGGTGGGGGTCGACGAGGGGCACAGGGCTCGCCGACGAGAGTGCGCCGGGGCACCAAGCTCGAGAGCAGGGAGTTCGTGGTGGTTGGAGTTTTTTTTGGTGACGTGGAGGAGGTCGAGGGGTTGTCGCAGTGACCGGAGTTGACTCGCGGGGATGGGTTCGAGAAAGAGAGAACGGGAGCAGGGGGAGGCGATGGTGATGGGTGTAGAAGGGGAAGAGAAGGAGATTGAGGAGACGGAGTGCGCGTCGTGGGTGTAACGCGGGCGGGAGCGACGGCGAGGGAAGTGGGTTGCGAGACGTGGGGAAACGTGCGCTGCGACGTGGGCGGAGGAAGCGGGTCGCACGCGCGAAAGAAGGAAAGAGCCGTTGAGCTTTTGAAGGAGATGAACAGGGCTAAGCGGGTCGGGTCGAAGCGCGAGAGGGTGAGGGGAGAGCGGGACGCGGGAGCGGGCCGGGCCGGCAAAAATTAAAAGAAAAAAATCAACAATTTAAACAAAAGAGAGGGGACGCGGGCTTGGTGGGCTGGGCTGGGTTATTTTAAAAAGGAAAATAATAAAACATGTAGGGAGTGGGCCGGGGAATTTGCTGGGCTGAGGCTGCAAACTTTTAACGGGAAAAATCAAATTGAAAAGAGAAACGGGCCGGCTAAGAAAGAAATGTGGGGAAAAATAAATGAAATGGCTGAGAAAATATTTGCTGGGCTTGGGGATTCTAGGCCAGAGGGAAAAGAAAGGAAATCTATTAGGGAAAAGATAGAAATGGCCGGGGCTTAGTTCTTTATAACACTAGGTAAGAAAATGGGTAGTGGCTGAGGGGAAAAATATGTTAGAAAATAGGTTGTAGGTTTAAAGAAAAGGTTTTAATAAATAAATAATTTTCTAAATAAAATACATAAAATTGTAAATAGAACAAAAATGGAATTCTAAAGTAGTAAAATACGGACTTCGGTATCAAAGGGGCCGGGTGTTACATCATACCACCCTTACAAAAAATTTCGTCCTCGAAATTAAAAAATAAGTCATAGCAACATAAACGGAAGCTATAATAATAGCAAACTGACATATAAGGATTTGTTAGGAATTCGTGGACAAAGAAACTTGAAGGTATAAGCATGTAAGAGCAGCATACAAAGATAAGTCTAAAAAGATATAAGGTAGAAATAACTATAAGAGTAAATACATGTATACGAGAATATAGGTATCAATAACGAACAATAATAATCAGAATTTGTTCGATACAAGTCGAAACTTACCAATGCGCACAGCTAAGTCTATCGAAATAGCAAACAGAAATAATAAGTATAAGGCTCAACCACTTATAATAGTAAGCATCTACACAATATTAGAAATAAGATAACGGTAATAAAGTAGTGAAAGATTTGTCGGTAGGTTGAAACAGTTTAGGATAAGGTATCGATAAAATAGGTTCACAATATTTTAGAAAGAGCTGGTATAGTGAAATTAAGAAAAGGGACCAAGAGTATGCGCTGTGTAAAGTTGCGCTACTGAAAGCAAGAATACTAATAGTGTATTTTAAAATATATAAAACAGAGAAATCAATAACACACACCAAGATAATGAAAACTAAATTTTTGAATAACACTGTCCCTTTATATAGTTAGGGTAATAGGAAGAACACAAAATGTAGGTTGGCTAGGGTAAGGGTTTCAAGGAAGTGTGGTTCACTCAAAGGTCGGAATGTGGCGGTTTTAGGCTGAAGATCAAGGGGACTGTGATAGGGTCTGCACAGAAGTAAGGATGAGCAACAAAGGAAATACCAGAGAAAAAGTATGGGGAAAACAGCAGTCGGTACAACACACGAATCAAAGTTTGAAGAATTAATGAATTCGAAAGTTTCACAGGAACTATTCTCCTCCCAGAAGGATTCTCAACGAGGCACAGAAGAGGAATGGAGCGTGGCTCATTCCAAGGATCAGGGTATGGTACTTTCTAATCGAAATGAGGGTGAAAACTATACAATGAGTAGGAGTGGACAGACAGGGAACTCAGCAGAACAAATAAATGGATAAGGGCAATAAACAAATATCAAGTGAACCAATAATCAAAAGGTTAATGAATTCAGAAGATTTATTTCATCCAAGAAAATCTGAAGCAAAGCATCCCCAAGGTGAAAAGTGGCCTTAAACCATATACATTTTATTTAGCTAGAAAGACAACATCCAAAAGAAATTCCGTCAGTCGCGGTTGTGGAGATTCAGCAGGTTGCGGTAGGCTCGCGCACTCAGGTAGGGACGTCCATTTCCATATTGTCTCGCCGGTATCACTATTGGAAGTCCTTCCACCACAGGATCTTGAATTTCTGATCCTTCTTCCTCGGATAGAGCTTCTTCATCGAGATCTGATTCCATGTGATCCTCTCCTTCTGGGTTCTCTTCCATGGGGTCTTCCTCCGCTGGATTTTCTTCTATCGGACCTTCCTCGGGATCTTCCTCTATCGGGTTTTCTTCTATAGGGTTCTCTTCAGGATCTCCTTCTTCTTCGTCGGAATCAGCTAACACGTTAAACTCTGGGGCGTCTACTCCTTCGTCCTCTGAATCATTGTTACCGAAGTTGACCTGGGGACCGTTGACTTCATCATCAGAACTCGTCAGTGTGTGATTTAGGGAAACGCATGACTGTACATCCTCGTCTAGATTCGGCGCTGCTCCAGGGTGGGCCATGGTCTGAAAGAAAGAGAGTCATGATTAGACAGTGGAATATATCAAGGAAAACTCGGGGTACGCAATATATGAAAAATATGCGGCTGCAGGAACTGAAAGATCAGAATGGAAATACTGTGATAATGAATAGAATGTGACATAGAGAAAGCATGAGAATGATGCATATACTATGATTCAAATTTCTATTGCATTCAACTAAAGTTCAACGGATACAAGATCGCAAACTGGAAGAAATATTTATAAAAGATAACAACATTATTATTGAAATTGGAAAATCATAAAATTCTTCTTCGATTGCCAGAACGCTGCATCATCGTCACGCTAGTTGAATTCTGAGTTAGATCCGCCTTATGGTCGAAGTTCAAACTACGCGATGATCCTCACTTGGTAGAAGTGGGGAGTGTGGACGAGTTTCCTCTTTGTAGTTCTTTCCTTTCTGGGCAACCGTTGATGAGATGTTTGTCGGAACCGCATATGAGACATTTCCATTGGGCACGGCGACAATCCCTCTGAAGGTGTCCTGGCCTCTTACAATATCCACAGCAGAGGTTCTTCTGGTACTTCTGTTGCGGGGAAACAAATTGGCGTTTCATCTTCTTCTCTTTTCCTCGTCCAATAGAGATCCTTGTATGATAAGAGACTCCCGCTGGGGTCTGACTCACCTGTCTTCTCAGCCCTTCAGCTAATAGGTCGTTTGTTCGCTCCTGGGCTTCCTTCAAACCTTGTAGTACACTAAAGATCTCAACATTCTGATTCTGGGAAGCGGATAAAGATGAAAAGTCGTTGGAAGACATGATCCTGAAACACAATTTCGAGAATGATATGAGTCACACGCTAAATGAATCAAAATATGATATGGATAGAACAAGGATTCAAGAATATCCGAGATGATGAATATCATTACAAGTGGGGAATCAACAGTATCACTTTAAGTCACTTGAATAGAGTACGGTAGTGCAATTGCCACCACGTACCCTTGTCAAGTCATCCGAAACCATAGTGAATGGATAGCTGAACACACGATGTGAATATGGATCAAGAATGACAAGTTTACAATCTAGACCGAGTGGTGTCTTAGCTCGCCAAACTCTACACGGAAAACTGCAATCTCAATCTATGCAAAACCTGGCTCTGATACCAACTAAACCATGTCACGCCCCGCTTCCCAAAATACGGAATACGAGGGGTAGACAAGGCCAGCCATGCTCCTACGGTCAAGGAAAAGTCCTGCCGTAGTCACACTTCGGCTTCTAGTTTATCATGGTAAATAGTAAACGATGCGCAGGTATTGAGAAATGCAGTAACTGAAAGATACAATAATGTAAACTGACCTGAAGTGGAACAAACGGATGTAACTAGGAACGGCAAGTCAGGAAGTCGGTGATGCACGTCTAGTTCTGGTCCAGGCTAAATCTTCTCCTCACACTGAGCATGCATACTCAGGTCGTCAGAGCGACACAATAGCAATATAATGTATATAATCAAGTAACAGTTCTAACAGTGGTGAAGGGTATGAATAACAGTCAATCAATAACAACATGAATATAACTGAGCAGAGATCAATGCAGCGGAACAGTAAAGCAGTATAACGATATGTCACGTATGTCAACACAGTATATAAGGAATGTAAACGACAGTAACCCTATCAGTCTCTAAGTCTCACTGCACAGGTCAATAAGCCTATCGTCAGTCCAAGTGTGAGAGTCAACCACTCGCGAGTGTCCTCCACCCAAGGGCAAGGGACCACGGGCCCAACATGTAACGAATGTATCACGGTGTCTATAGCACATACCCTGTAAATCTCTATATAACTCCCTAAATATAAGCCGGCATGGGACTCCCGAGATTCTGTTGAACTCACACTTAAACTACCCCACACCCCGAGGTCTACATCAAACGCTAACCACAACCCTAAATACTAATCGATCCGTGACAAGTCTGCACGAGAACTGGAGGCTGGACCTCCATCAAGCACGTCCCGACTAATACCTAAGATAAATGGCAGTGTCGGATGCCTTATCTGTGACATCCGTGCAAGCGCTCCCATAAGTGTCCCATACCACTTATAGTCACACGTACACACATCCCACAGACGTCGACACTGCAATAGAATAAAAGGGACTCTGATTGTGCACAAGTACGTATCACTTTCACTTAATCACGAATACACGAACACTGACGTACTTGTCACAATCATCACTAAAATCTAACACTGGGTAAATGCACGATGTCACTAGGTTATCACTACAATGATATGGGTATAATGTGATGCATGAACAGTATAAGAAGCACAATTAAGGTGTCATAAAAACAACCGTCTATCACTTGCATGATTTATCATGAAACATATGTATATAATTTAGCGAAATGATAAACAGGTAGTAATTAATATGTTCAGTTAGCTATCCATCTAATTTGGTTTCGAGCCAATCGGCTTTCAGGATCATTAGTTATAACTGTTTCATTTTAAGCGCACGCGGCTGGAAATCCGGTTTCAGAATCAGGAATCCATTTCGCAACGCATTTTAACCCCAGTTGGAATCATAATTTAGCGACGCTACAGTTAAATGAATTCTAGGGTTTTCAGTAAAGTTTTCAACGCAATAGACGGATCTTCAATCGCATCTGTTCGTTAGGAGTTATAATCTGTTTAATATCAACATGTCAATTCTGATTCTACTGGGACTGTTATGTGTCCCGATCTTCTAAATTACAGATTAAATAGTAAATGATAACGAAACAGGATGAAACTAATTGTGTTGTCTAGCTAACAGAGTTACCTACAATAAGCAGCAGAGTTCCGCAACCTAAGGGTTAATCAAATCTTGAGGTATCCAATACGGTACAGCAACCAACAATTTGAGTAGCTCTGGACTGCAGTCCAGAGTCGCACTCCGATACGATTATCATCACGATTTAAGTACAGAAATGTCTGGAAACTGGTATAGAGTTAAAGTTCATCGAGTCGGCTTCGATTTGAGCCCTTGAACGCACCATTCTACTATGTATATGATTTATGGTGAATTTAACGGTTTTCAGGTGCAACAGAATTACAATTTTACGGTTAAACTTGGGGGCAGTTGTTTTAATCTTAAACGATCAAATTTTCCAGCGAAGTTTACACAGTAGGTCCACGACAATACTGGCCAAGCAATGATATCTAATTCCGTCAAATTGGATAATGATTTTCTATGAGAACAAGCAACGAACGGTTTATTGGCTATATTTAGCATCAAGTAAAACATGTATTATATCTACGATTTTGATTTGTAACTTAATAATAAATAGCATGAAAGCAAGTAAAAACTTGCCTGGAACGTCTTAGGGTTGTATGGCAGTAGCAGCAACGACCGAGGCAGCAGAGATCGATGACGTATGGAATGTGCTCGATGGAATGCCAAAGCTCGAATGTTTAGCGGTGATCTTGACTCGGCTTGTGGGTTTGCGTCGCGGCCTAGCTGTCGATGTGTGAAAGCTTGATTGTGCCGGGCCGTTAATGGGGAGAGGGAGTGAGGTACAGAGTTAAAGAGAGAAAGAGAGATATATAGAGATGAGGTAGAGAGAAAGGACTGAGATTGAGAGAGAGAAAATTTGAGAGGGCAGGTGAAAAAGAGAAGAGACTGAGGGAGTCGGAGGGAGAAGGAGGAGAGAGAGAGAGAGTGAGAGAGAGAGTAAGGCAGTGAGAGGAAGAGAGAGAGAGGGGCACAGAGAGGGTGAGATTGAGAGGAACAGAGAGAGACAGAAGAAGGGAGATTGAGAGAGATAGAAGTGGGTAGTGATGCAGGGATGTGCTGTTGATGAGGGGTACAGGGTAGTCGACGGGGCAGTGAAGGAAGAGAGGAGGAAAGAGAGGAGGGAGAGCTCGGTGGATGATGGTGGGGGTCGACGAGGGGCACAGGGCTCGCCGACGAGAGTGCGCCGGGGCACCAAGCTCGAGAGCAGGGAGTTCGTGGTGGTTGGAGTTTTTTTTGGTGACGTGGAGGAGGTCGAGGGGTTGTCGCAGTGACCGGAGTTGACTCGCGGGGATGGGTTCGAGAAAGAGAGAACGGGAGCAGGGGGAGGCGATGGTGATGGGTGTAGAAGGGAAGAGAAGGAGATTGAGGAGACGGAGTGCGCGTCGTGGGTGTAACGCGGGCGGGAGCGACGGCGAGGGAAGTGGGTTGCGAGACGTGGGGAAACGTGCGCTGCGACGTGGGCGGAGGAAGCGGGTCGCACGCGCGAAAGAAGGAAAGAGCCGTTGAGCTTTTGAAGGAGATGAACAGGGCTAAGCGGGTCGGGTCGAAGCGCGAGCGGGTGAGGGGAGAGCGGGACGCGGGAGCGGGCCGGGCCGGCAAAAATTAAAAGAAAAAAATCAACAATTTAAACAAAAGAGAGGGGACGCGGGCTTGGTGGGCTGGGCTGGGTTATTTTAAAAGGGAAAATAATAAAACATGTAGGGAGTGGGCCGGGGAATTTGCTGGGCTGAGGCTGCAAACTTTTAACGGGAAAAATCAAATTGAAAAGAGAAACGGGCCGGCTAAGAAAGAAATGTGGGGAAAAATAAATGAAATGGCTGAGAAAATATTTGCTGGGCTTGGGGATTCTACGCCAGAGGGAAAAGAAAGGAAATCTATTAGGGAAAAGATAGAAATGGCCGGGGCTTAGTTCTTTATAACACTAGGTAAGAAAATGGGTAGTGGCTGAGGGGAAAAATATGTTAGAAAATAGGTTGTGGGTTTAAAGAAAAGGTTTTAATAAATAAATAATTTTCTAAATAAAATACATAAAATTGTAAATAGAACAAAAATGGAATTCTAAAGTAGTAAAATACGGACTTCGGTATCAAAGGGGCCGGGTGTTACAGAAGCCCCCTCCGTCTCAATGCCATGAGATGCGGGCTTGTTACCCTCTAGAACCCGGCTATCCGTGCACCCCTCCGCGGGGCAATCCTAGTACAGAAAGTAAAATATACATACAACGGGTACATCGACCGCAACCTGGTCGTGCCCCAAAAGAATAATACAAACAGGCAGTGACGGCAATCCACATGTCGGACGCTCGCCCCGCAATATCAAATGTACATAATACAACAAAACTGTACGACAACTGCAACCAGGCTATCCCCCACGACCGATCCGCAACATTACAGCAATACACAGAACATCAACGTGAATATCACGTTCGCAAATCCGTCTAACCGGGCTATAGCAGTTAGACAGGATTTACCGATCAAGTGACATTCACGGTCGCAGATATAATGTAAATACTGTGAACTAATATGTTTAAAATATCTGATCGATCAAATTTTACTAAGTGGGCCCCCAAGCACTACTGTAGCACATGAAGAAATCTGGGCCCAAAAATTATCATTCCAAAAACCCTATTTTTAACCCAGAAAGCAACTGCAGAAATTTGATACACCAAGGAGATCATAGTGCGGCGGAACCGCGGCCCAAAGAGGGGTTTGGCCGCGGTTCCGGGCTCCCATAGTCGAGTTACTGTATCGAATTTCTACAGAATGCTTAGAACTTCCAATACATCACTTTTCAACAACCTGAAAAAAATTTCGAGCCAGAAAAAAATCGACAGAAAACTGATGCATGTGTTATGGGGTTTTCGGAACATTGTTCGATTGAAAATGTAAAACACATTAGACAAAGCTAGACTATGTTAATGGCGAGGCTCTGATACCACTGTAAGTGCACGACGGCGCCCCGGCCGTCAATCCGATGCCGGAATGCGGAAGCGGTGATTTACCTTAACTTTTCAAACCGGCACCACCGTGCACTATAAACCCGGATCGTGCCATTAAACTAGTCCTAGCTAACTAAAAAATGGGGAAGAGAGATATACCGAGCGATCCGTGTCCTCCGGTCTTCTCGCCGTCGTTCCGATCTCCCGCGGAATCTTCGGTCTCCACCAAGTCGCCGGAAGGGCACCACGTAGCCGATTTCTTTTGCGGGCTCCCACCTCTGGACTGAGGCAACTCGGGCGCGAAGTTGGCTAGCCGACGCGTCCAAGGTTTGCTGTAGACTAGTGTAGAAAGCTTTGTCTCTTTGGGGTTATGTTGCCATTGGTGATGGAGGAGAGAAGGAATGAACTTTGGAGAAGTGTTAAGGATTTTGTGAGCAAGCCAAAATTGGGATGTATCAATTTCCCTCATCCAAATAAAAATGAACCTCTCTCTTTTTTCAAGTGGCCGGCCCCTCATCATCAAATGGTGGAGGAAAATACAAAATATGAAGGGAGGTGATGGTAGGAAAAGGAGAGGGTGACCACATCCAAAAGCAATGATAACAAGGTCAAATCTAATTCAAATCAACATCAAATCCTTTCTAATCTCATGATGATAAGAATATCATAATGAAGCTACAAATGCAAGAAACCCCTCCACAAAAAGTTATTTGCACTCTTGCAAATAATCCCCTCCATCAAAAAGTCCGGCCGCGAAGGAACAAAGGAAAACCGGCCAGAACGGAATGCAAACTGGCAACTTCAGAAAACTGATCCCGTAATAAATTACAGGAAAACCCCGCTACTGCATATACATGCCCGCATTTGTATTCCCACTGAACACAAATACAAAGAGACAAAATCTACACTATCTAATACTAGGATCCGGCTTAAACCAAAGCCGGCTAGTAAAATCTGTCCGATCACGATCCGTGCAATACCGCACGTATCTGATCGAACCCTGCCATATCTCCATACGGCCTCTACAGCGTTTCGCCCGAAAACTTGAGCAACTGAATGTGGGGGACTCTAAAGACTCGTCAACACCTTGGTTGTGGATTTAACCGCTAGCACGTCAGAGGTATAAGCCAATACGTGACGGGCTACCAAGAATTGACCAAAAGGGACGTCGATGAGCGAACTCATCCTGACACCCTACTGAGCCTGTCAGTGACAATATCCGTACAGTCCGGTCCGTTCGTCTATGAGCATCGCATGGCGGGCTTAAGGGGTTGGTAAAAGTCTGACCCCCAAAAGCGGTACAAGTCGTGTCAGAGATCAGCCCAGAACACCCTGAGATACTACTGGAATACCTACCAGTAAATCTCCTGCCTTGGCCAAGGACTTTTCATTTTCTGGCTCTCCTAGACACAGCGCGACCTCACCCCCAATACCGGGAGAGACGAACCCCTGAAGATCCGCTCATTGCCTCTATGTGGCTCGGGACTGTACCCAACTAAAACCTGTTTGCACGTCTCCTTTGAGCGTGGTAGGATAGTAATCAAAGTACAGTGGGAACTCACACGACACAAATGACGATCCTCAGGTCGATGAACTAACCTGTATACATGTCACCAGGGAACTGCTATCTGACGTCAGGTATAAGACCAACTAGCATGTTCCCGGCGAGTCCTGTCCGGTGTACTCATAACCCAATGAGCACCTGTATACATCTTAGGTGAACCAACTAACACCAGTGGCTTGTGAGACCGGCCACCGCTCCTCGTCGGGTCTCGAATGTATACACTAGTCTACTCTGGAGAATCGATGCCCTGTCTCGAAACTCCACGACTAGGGACCTTTTAAGGATGTGCTTATAGACTACCAGCTCTCACGTATATGATCGCCCTCATACTGCTGGCAGTCAAGCAAGAATCCTAGGGGCTCTATCAACGTGCAATAGTGACCTGTCTGGTCACCTAAAGTAGTACACGATGATAAAGATAAACCAGATAGCATACTATCATCTCGAGTAAGACTGTCCTACCGGGATATGTCCTCCCTCAATCATTGCAATCACGTGCCTGTGATCCAATAATTGACTCTGAGGGCACTATCTCCAACATGTGTGGGACTCTAAAAACTTGTCAATACGCCAGCAGTAGGTAATGATCACATCAGTTACCCATAAGCCGTCAGCGGTACTAGCTGGAAGTAACGGCTACCCAGATATTGAGCGATTAGAAGATCAACAAGCAAGCTTGTCCAAACTCCCATGAAGCCTATAAGTAACACTTACCGTACAGTCCGGTCTCTTCGTCTGATATGTCGTATATCGAGTCTAGGGGTGGAATTGTCAGACCCCTGTAACTTGATAAGTCATGCCGATGTATGGCTCATAACGGTTCGAGAAACTACTAATAACACTTACCAGTAAATCTCATCAGCCCTGGCCAGGGACTTGCAGTTATAACCAATCGAGCATAGCGCAATATCAACTCCAATACCGGGTGAGACGAAACCTCTCCTATCGCTCACTGCCTCCATGTGACTCGGGACTGGACCCAAAATCCACATGTTTGCACGAGGCCTTTGAGCCATGGTAGGGAGGAAATCAAAGCACAGTAGTAACACATAAGAAAATTTGACGATCTCGGGTTTACAGACTAACCTATACTAGTGTCATCAAAGAACTGCTATCTGATGATAGGTATGGTACCATCAAGGAGTTCTCGGCGAGTCCTGTTCGGTGTACCCATTCTCTAATGATCACCTGTGTACAATCTTTGATGTCCAACATCAATGGTTGTGGGATCAACCATCGCCCCATACAGGGTCAAGAAACGAACACACTAGTCTACTCTGGAATATCGATGCCCTATCTCGATATCCCTTCGACTAGGAACTATTAAAGGATGTGCTTGTGGACTACACAAGTCCCAGTAGTATGATCCGCATCATAGTCCTGGTAGTCAAGCAAACATCCTAAGGGCTTTATCAACATGTATCAGAGAGACAGTATAATAATACAAATGTACATGTTAAGATAAAGAGCAACCAGATAGCATACTATCATGTCGAGCAAGAAAGTCCTATATATATGTGTGTGTGTGTGTGTGTGTGTGTGTGTCCAAGCATCCACTATATCATACAATAATGGCCTCTAGGGCATACATATTCCTAACATAGATGCCTTGGGAAATTAAGTCTACTGGGGTCCTTTCACACCTAATGCCCTAAAACCATTTGGTTTGGGTGCATTGGACCAAAAATCGCTAAAAAACCTAGAAAGTCCGATATAAACAAAGTCAAGTGTTCTCTCCGAGTTTAAAGTCCTCACGGTTCTTTGTGTGTAAATAATCTTGGCAAAAAACCAGTTTTTTTTCAAAAAAAATTAAAAAAAATTAAACGGAGATATGATGACTTGATTTTACATGATGACAAGACTATTGCACGTTCATGAATGTGTGCTATGAACAAAGACATGTGAAAGGTGGGGTGAGAAATAAGACTTAGTTTTCTGTTAATGATGATAGAAATTATGATTTGAGACCTTGCTGGAGAATGAAACTGGAGAAAATCTTAAGGGTTTACAAACTCGTGTGATCCTTTTGAAGTTTTGTCCAGTTTGTATATATGGCATGGAGGCTCTAATCAAAGTTTTTAAAATGTAACCACGCTATTTGCACAATAACGTAAAGACGTAGATGAACTTATGTTAAATGAAGAAGTGAGGTGTGAAAAATATGGTTGTAAATTTCTGACTTAGGGTAATAGAATTTCTAACTTTGATACTAAATCTTAGGATATGAATCGACTATGATTTCTTGAAACTAGCTTGATGGGATTTTATTGGTGTAATATGCAGAAAACCATCAGGAGACAACACTCCTCCTACTAGGGACACATGGAGATTGAACTGCTTATTGCATGGGCTCAGTGCAATCACGTTCCCTGCGAAAGTGAGTTTAGGATTTTTTTTGCTCGGGACGAGCAAAAGATAGCTTTTAGGGTATTTGTTCGACACGATTAATTATATTTTAATACCGCTCATTTCTTATCATTTTGTCAATAAACATTTTTATTTAATCCGTGTCTACTCATTAGTACAGGTTACAGGAACACAGGCAAAAATAGAGGAAAAATGCACAACATGCACGGATTACGACAGAATTAAGCCGATACTGCAACCAGGGTGGAAATATGATTAAGTCTAAGGTGTTTGCAACAATGTCAAGTGTATGCAACAAAAAGAACTTATTTGGTCCAACATGATACACCTTGGCACAATATGATACATGTGTGAACATACATTTTTGCTATTAGGAAAGCCATGATCATAATGCAGGTGGGCATGAGTCAAGTGGGCTTGATGCTCTGTGTGATGATGAGTTAAAAACAGATGATTTGAAGTGTGAACACATTGCCAACTTGGCACTTGCTTTATGTCCTTAAACTTCAGCGAAAAACGATTGAATAGAAAAGAGTTATTCCAGAGAATGATAAGGTTCTAAGAAGACAACTGGAAGAAGATGGGCCCCAACCCTCTCAACTTGGCCGCTACTTTTGCCCAAAAAGCCATTATTGGCAGCCCAATCTTTGCAAAATAGGCTTGTTTTCTTTTGGTGCGTCCCTCTCTGTCCAACTAAGCCACTTTTATTATTTGTTTTGTCTAGAAAACCCCCTATAAATAGCTGGTTTATGGTTAAGTTTGTTGGATTTTTCAGGGAAAAAACAGATTTTAATGGTTTCCTACTTCTTCTTTTTTCCCTTGCAGGCTCTTATTTCAGAGCTTGGAACATGGAGATTGAAATTGTAAGCTATCTTGTACTCAAATCCCTCCATTTGTGAACAAAACTTGCACTTTTTTCATTATTTTCTATGCTCATTTCTTTACTTATTTCTTTTGTTTTCTTCCTTTGTGTTTTTTCTCTCTTTTTGTACATGATGATTGAGTAACTATTTGGTTGTTGTAATCGTAAAGATGAGAGATGAATGACTTTGCCTTCCTCCATTCTCTTGTGAATAATTATTGTGCTTCAAACTGATTGTAAGTTTAAGATTGATACATGGATAATATTTGATAGGGTATTTAGTTTTGAATGGTTATCGTGTAACCTTTAACTTATACCCTATTCTCTCATTTTTTCCATTTACCAATGTTAAAATTAGAATCAAGTTTGGTTTAAGTTTGCTAAGTTAATTTGATATGGTATGTAAATTGATGGTTGGATGGACACACTTCCTAAATCATATACCCTATACTATCATCCATACACTTAGCAAGTTTAATGCTAAACCATTTTATTTCTCATGTGCTAATTTGTTTATTTATGATGTTGTATGTTTTCTAACCCTTGTTCTTAGTTTTGATACATCAAACTCGGACATACAAATGGTAAGTGAGAACATAACAGATAGTTTCATGCCTCGCGTTGCGAAATCGATGTCTTGATGGTTTATGCTTCGCAAACAGCCTTGATAAACCATGCTTCATATCGGATCTAATAAGAGGATCAAACACTCATGATCAAGAGGACGTCGAAAAATTCACCAAGATTCAATTATTCGAACCAAAGCTACGACCACTTCTTTAACACTTTTTCTTATACTTCGTATTTTATTTTTTGCGTGACAAACCAAACTGATGGATCTCTGGATCTCCTTCAGATATTACCTTCCGTTGATCTGCAGCCAGCGGTGATGGATGGCTGAGATTGAGTTGGAGGTTGCCTCCTGGAGCGTGTGGATCTCAATAGGCTTTATGTAGTTGAGGCCGAGCTACCTGCAAGGAAGTCCCGGAGTGGTTGTGCCACCGAGGACCCTCCGACGATCAAGTTAGACGGGGTATTTTGGCAGAGTAACGGCCTATTGGGTGAAAAATGGCTTACCTGAATCATATGAGAGAGGGGTTTATATAGTGGCAGCCATGGGCAGGCGGGCGTGAGATTCACGCCGGCCGTTACACCCCTGGAGTTACGCCCGCGTGATAGGCGGGTTTCCCATAAATGACGAGATATGCTCGATAATGGGGGATCGTGATGGCGTGTAACACGAGATCATAGGCGGCGGATATCTCGCGTCTGGCGAGATTCGTAGAGGCACCTGTGATCGGTGCTGTGGGTCGGTCGGTGAGACTGAGGAAGCTAAGCTCGGCGGGAGGCTCGGGAACGAGCGGGAGGCCGAGGCATCTTGGATATAAGATAACTCGGAGGCGAGCTGGAGGGCTGAGGGAACCGAGCGTACGGGAGGCTCTGGGGGTGAGCCGATGGTTGTTTGTAGGGTGATCGTAGGAGTGGTCTGGAAGGCCACTGAAATTCGGGAACATTCTTGGGTCGGAGGCCCGGGGTATGCCTCCAACATACCGATCTTGATCCCATCTTGTAAGCTCTGGGACACGTCATCTGCCATGTGTCATGATCTGGGGAAACACCAGTATCGAGCATCATCATTAGCCCTCCACTCTTATCTCGACCCATTCATGGGTCGAGTCGAGAGTGGTCTGACCGGTCACCCGGGGTAAGCTCTTTTTTGAAGATATCGTCAGCGTGCAATTCCCGGGCAGTTAGTCGTATTTTCTTGATGACGTCAGCGGATCAGGGGAGAGATCCCGCATTAGAGAGGAATCGCCGGTTCGTGCGTACGTTCGCCGAAGCGCTAGCCCATGTGTCTGGCGCTGGTTGGCTGATGCGACGGGCCGCAGGTGTTCCCGCACCCAATGAGTGTGCGACAGGTGGGGCACCGATGGCCGTTAAATGCGAAGTGTTGTTTTGGCGGGAGATGATTGGCACCATAAGATGTGTACGCCGGCTACTATAAATAGAGGTGGGATCCTCTTTAGGGTCCATACCTCATCATAATTTCTTCGTCCCTTTGGCGTTAGCTTGGCGTTCTTTTCTTTAGGTCGGGATCCCTGCGTTTTCTCTTCCGAGGAATTTATCCTTTTGATCAGGTTAGATGTCTTCAACTGAGGAGTCTGTAGAAATAGTACGGGAAGAGTTTAAGGGGTATTCTGTAGCCTCCACTTCTTCTTCTTCCTCTTTTGCTTCTTCCTCTTCCTCGTCTGAGCAGGAGTCCCCCCGGGAAGTTAAGGTTAGTCATGCTTCCCGGGGTCGCACGACTGGGGCGGTCTCCAGAGCGCAGGTTAGGGATGCTCTTGGCGCGTCATCCATACTGAGGCATGCGGATGAGCTCACCACCATCCGGGCTCGTTTCCACATTCCTCCTGGCTACTCGCTTCGTCTGGCCGAGGAGGGGGAGAGGGCAGATCAGGTACGGGGCAAGGAGATTGCCTTGTACCTGAAAGCCTTTTGGGCCGGAATGCGCCTGCCCTTCTCCCCCGAGGTGAGTGAGGCGTTGAATTGTTTTGTGTTAGCCTGGGCCAGTTAGTGCCGAACTTTTGGAGGATTCTCCTTGGGTTCCTGGTCCGGTTGAAATTACGTCATATCCCTTTCAGCCGGAGCCTTCTCATATCTTCTCTCTGCTACAAAAACCAACCCCGGCACTCGCAAGGGCGAGCCGAGATGGGTATACATCTCTTTTAGAAAACACTGAGGAGGTGCTGCCGGGTCGGGGGTCATCGTAGTACCTTCTTCTATTTACGAATGGAAGAAGAAGTTTTTGTTTGTCGGGCTGCCCAAGGGTAAGGACTGGCCTGTGCCTATCCAGTGGCACAGAGCCAACTGCCCGCGGGTGAGGCGTTCGAATGATTCCAACGCGGTGGCAGTGGCAGAGTTGAAGCCCTTCCCCCGGGATGATGTGTTGCTGTCTGAGCAGGCCCTCAGTTGGGCCGGGCTCAGCCCCGCCCAGTTCGCTGGTAAGTTAGGAGTTTTCAGGAGACCTGCTTAGACTTGTTTATTCCTCCACTTTTTTAGTCATTGCTAACTCCTTCTTTGTGTTTTCGTCTTATGTAGAACCTATGGATCTAGGTAAATTTCGGGCGGCCCTGGTTGAGCAAAAGAAGGGGAAGAAAGCCGGAGGGGCCGGTCCCTCTCGCCTGTCGTCGGCTCCGGCTCCACCGGCGGCCGCCCCAGCCAGGCGCTCGAGCACGCCCCGGGCCCCGGAGTCCTGCCAAGCGCCGAGCCGAAAGCGTGTTCGAGAGTAGGAGCCCCGGGTTCTTGAGGTGGGAGATGAGACGGGATCTCCTGCGTCTCTCCTCAAGAGATACCATAGGATGGCGCCTCGTACCCCGTCTTCCCCGATCATGGTGGATGAAGGGGAGCTTCGCTTCGAGGTGCCCTCGGGGATTTCGGTCGCCGACAGCCTGCTCTCAGAGATGGAAAGGTCGGCCAGGGGCAGAATCCCTCGGGGAACCCTCCGGACCGAAATGGCGGCCATAGCCCAGGAGGCCGTGCAGGTTAGCGTTCGCACCCCACTCGGGTTCACATTCGGTAACTTTTGTTTGCAAGATTAGGTGCCCCCCTTCTCTATTTAATCCCTCATTTTTTCTCTTCAGGTCCTCCAACACGTCTCCCTCGTCGTCAACATGGAGGACAAGGAAATTGCCCCGGCAATGCAGGCCGTGGGCGAGTTCTCCTCGCGGGTGGAGAGCTTAAGGCTGGAGCTGCAAGCGGAAATAGAGAGGGTCGTCACCCTCGAAGACCGGGTGGCGGCCGGGGAACGGGAGATCGCCAAGTGCCGAGAGGCCGCTCAAGATGCTGAGGCTAAAATGGAAGATTCCAGGGTGCTTTTCGCCACCCTGAATAAGACGAAGAACACCCTCTGGAGGGACAACGAGGCGACGAAGGATGGAACGAGGCGTGCCGAGCTCCGAGTGTCGAAGGCAGTGGAGAGCTACAAGAAGTCGTACCAGTACAACACCGACTTCGCTGGAGCCGCTGCCATCGTTTGGCAGGACACCCTTGACACCTTCAAGGCCCTGATACCGGAGTTTCCTAACGGCGAGCTCCGAGGTGAGTACCCCCTCGAGGATGAGGCGTAGGGGAATGCCCCTGGAAGCGCAATAAGGGGAGAGGCCGGCGGTGGGAGCATTGGGGAGAAGTCGGTCACCCCGGCCACTGGCGCCGAGACTCTTGTGGTGAGCTCCAACCTTCAAGATGCCACCCCGGTTGTCATGGTGGAAGCGGAGCTCATCGAGGCTCTCCCCGGCCTCAAGGGTTGAACCTCCTCGCCTCCTTAGGATTGTTTTTCCGCTGAAATTTTTTAAGCCTCAAGGCGATTCTGTAAGGCTGCGGAGCCCATAATACCTCTGTAAAGACCTCCGATTTTAGTGAATGAAATCTTTTTGCAGTGTTGTTTGCGTGCACATTTTCTCTTTGTTTGCGGTAGAAAATTTTTATTTATGCGTTACTGCTTTCATGATGCGTTAGGTCGGAGACCGGTTTTTCATTTGGCGATCGCACGTCGAGGTGAATTCAATCATTTGCCAAGTCTACAATGGCCGACACAAGGTCGGTATCTCCATAGCCCCGAAGTCGAGGTGGGGATCGCTTAGTAAAGACGTGCAGGAAGTTGAGCAAGGGAGCCGCTCGATGGCCTCTTGAAGAGGGATTTGATCCTTAGCGTGAGAGGGCAAGGAGTGGCCTACTATGGATGGACTGAGCAGGGTAGCTACTCAGTGGCCTCTTGATGAGGGCTTTGATCATTGGCGTCGTAGGGTAAGAGATTACCGGCCAAGGATAGACCGAGTAGGGTATCTGCTCGGTGGCCTCTTAATGAGGTCTTTGATCCTTGGCGTCATGGGGTTAGAGATTTCCGGCCAAGGATGGACCGAGCAGGGTAGCTGCCCGGTGGCCTCTTGATGAGGGCTTTGATCCTTGGCGTCGTGGGCTAAGAGATTACCAGCCAAGGAAGGACCGAGCAGGGTAGCTGCTCGGTGGTCTCTTGATGAGGGCTTTGATCCTTGGCGTCGTTGGGTAAGAGATTACCAGCCAAGGATGGACCGAGAAGGGTAGCTGCTCGGTGGCCTCTTGATGAGGGCTTTGATCCTTGGCGTTGTTGGGTAAGAGATTACCAGCCAAGGATGGACCGAGCAGGGTAGCTGCTCGGTGGCCTCTTGATGAGGGCTTTGATCCTTAGCGTGGGAGGGCTTGGAGTGTCCTGCTAAGGATAGACCGAGCAGGGTAGCTGCTCGGTGGCCTCTTGATGAAGGATTTGATCCTTAGCGTCGTTGGGTAAGAGATTACCAGCCAAGGATGGACCGAGCAGGGTAGCTGCTCGGTGGACTCTTGATGAGGGCTTTGATTCTTGGCGTCGTTGGGTAAGAGATTGCCAGCCAAGGATGGACTGAGCAGGGTAGCTTCTCGGTGGCCTCTTGATGAGGGCTTTAATCCTTGGCGTCGTTGGGTAAGAGATTACCAGCCAAGGATGAACCGAGCAGGGTAGCTGCTCGGTGGCCTCTTGATGAGGGCTTTGATCCTTAGTGCGGGAGGGCATAGAGTGGCCTGCTGAGGATGGACCGAGCAGGGTTGCTGCTCGGTGGCCTCTTGATGAGGGATTTGATCCTTGGCGTCGTTGGGTAAGAGATTACCAGCCCAGGATGGACCGAGTAGGTTATCTGCTCGGTGGCCTCTTGATGAGGGCTTTGATCCTTGGAGACGTTGGGTAAGAGATTACCAGCCAAGGATGTACCGAGCAGGGTAGTTGCTCGGTGGCCTCTTGATGATGGCTTTTATCCTTAGCGCGGGAGGGCATGGAGTGGCCTGCTAAGGATGGACCGAGCAGGGTTGCTGCTCGGTTGCCTCTTGATGAGGGCTTTGAGCCCTGGCGTCGTTGGGTAAGAGATTACCAGCCAAGGATGGACCGAGTAGGGTAGCTGCCCGGCGGATTTGCGAGGTTTCGTCTAACCTTCCCTGGTGTGTGAACATCGGGAACAGTGACCGTCACGGATGACACGTTGTTGAAGTCGAAAATTGCACCCCGGTTGACCAAGTCAAAGTCAATGTCAAACCGAAGCCAAGTGGGCCCATGACCAGGTCGAGTCCGAACATGAAGCGGCCGGCCCTCCCCCATGCCAAAATGAAATCATGTAATGAATAATTTTTATGTAATTTTTTATGCATGAATGTAAACAAAATGGGCATAAAGCTAAATTTTTGTAAGCCCGTGGCTTATATGCAAAAAGCAATAGCACATGAGACATGGGATGGGCAAAATGCCATTTTGTAAAGCCCAAGGGGCTATATGTAAATATGTAAGCCTATATAAGGCAACATGATGAAAATATCTAGGATTCTTTTTTCATTCCCCTCAAAAATCTAGGGTTTGTGCCTCTTTTCCCTTTCTGAAGGTTCTAAACCTTCTACTTCCTTTTGAAATTAAATCAAGAGTTTTACTCTTCCTTTTCCAAAACTAAATAGTTTTTCACCACAAAACCCACAAAGGGGAGCTTAGATCTCCAATAAGATCTCAAAAATAAGAGATTTTTAAAATCTCACATCTCTTGATCTTCAAGATCCTGCCAACAAAGGAGGAAGAAGGAGACCCATCTCCAGAAACCCCACTTTGGGGAAGAACTAGGGCTCAAGGGGAGAAGCCCTTTCATCAACTCCTAAACATCTCAGGAGTTTAACTCCACCTTAAATCCTCTTCTGGGAGTACAACTCCCACTGCAGAGACCAAGTCCCTTTTTGCCGCTCGAACGCCCACGTGCTGACACGTGGGGCGCTTGGGCTCAAAGCCCTAGCGCTCTTGCGCTCAGAGCGCTAGCGCCCAAAGCGCTAGTGCCCGAGCACCCACGTGCTGACACGTGGTGCGCTAGTGCTCAAAGCGCTAGCGCTCTTATGCTCAGAGAGCTAGCACCCCAAGCGCTAGCGCCCGAGCGCCCTCGTGCTGACACGTGGTGCGCTAGCGCTAGCGCTCTTGCGCTCAGAGCGCTAGCGCCCAAAGTGCTAGCGCCCGAGCGCCCACGTGCTGACAAATGGTGCGTTAGCACTCAAAGCGCTAGCGCTCTTGCGCTCAGAGCGCTAGCGCCCCAAGTGCTAGCGCCCTAAGTGCTAGCGCCCCAGTGCCCACGTGCTGACACGTGGTGCGCTAGCGCTCAAAGCGCTAGCGCTCTTGCGCTCAGAGCGCTAGCGCCCAAAGCACAAGCACCGGAACACCCACGTGCTGACACGTGGGGCGCTAGCACCCTTGTGCTCAAAGCGCTAGAGCTTGAGCGCCCACGTGCTGACACGTGGTGCGCTAGCGCTCTTGCGCTCAAAGCGCTGGCACCCAAAGCGCTGGCTCTTTTCCCACGCATCCTTTGGATGCCACTTTCCTTTTTTTATTTTATATATATATGTATACACACACACTCTACAACACTATCCCTCTCAGAAAAAATTGGGCCGGGGCGCTGCCCCGCACCCCGCAAGAGGGCTGCTGATTGTTACGAAAGAGTTTGTAGTAGTGTAGTTAACCGCAATCAATAACGGTGTCGCGTGTAGCTAGACCGAGATGAGTACGGGTCGTCCTCTGGGAAACGTGGAACCTTTTACTCTTACTTTAGATGTGTTAAAAAAGAGAGGAGGAATAAAGAATTTTGTGAAAAATTTCTAGATCTACGTTAAGCAAGAATGCAAAAATATAGATCTAGATTATTTTAAATATGTAGTTAATATAATAAGAGGGCTTGTAGGGTTCGTTAGGATTTAGTAGTTATGAACGATTAATTAAAAGTTACCCTTTTTATCCTTTAATAGATTTAAAACTAGAACGACGGTGATGCGTGTAGATTAGGGTTTCTGGAGGGAAAAAGGAATCCCACTCTTAACCCTTATCTCGACACGGAACTCCGTTCATATCTAGCCTTTACCAAAACAATCATTAATCTAATCTCTAATCGCGGTCGAAACTAACAAAGAATTGTTAGCGCGCCCGATTAGGATGTTAATGATTCTTTTGATAAAGTTCATAAACTTAATAGGACTTAAAAAGGGTTTAGGGATTTTTATCATCCATTAGCCTACCCTAATCCTATGAACCCTAACAAGCGGAGAATTACTCGCGCGTGTTGGGAGAAAAAGAGATGGAAAGAAATTGCATAATTAAACTACGAAGAAATAGAATAAGAAAAAGAAAGCTACCTTTATTAATCAACAATTTTCATTACACTTTGATTCCATAGAAAATGATTACAAAGACTAGTTTGCTTCTCGATTTCTTCCAAGGAGGTAGACGAACAGTTGATGACCAGCCTGGATGCGTGAGCCGTCTTGGACTTCGTGATCGCGTCGGCTTGATAAATTTTCCAAGAGGCTCTCGGTGCCTTTTTATAGTGCAAAGCCAGAATCATTTGCTTCAAAATTAAGTAAAATTCAGCAGAGATTCATGCCATAAAATCTCATCCTCTAACTCTCATATCTTGCCGCGGATCCGCGGCCCAAGGGGGGTATGGCCACGGATCCGCGGCCATTTGATCTCAACCCTCCATCAATTTTCTGGGGCTCTGTCTTTGTGACATGTGGACTTCTCTGGAACCTTTGTATTTCAGAAATCTTCTCGTGGTTACTGCCAGACTTGGTCTTCAAGTTTTGATTCTTAATTAGGCAAGTCTTCTTCAACAACTTGATTTGCTTGATTCTAGTCTTTGAAAAATTCTGCACACTTGGAAAAAATCTGCATAAAAAATCAAATAATATTTAGTAGACTTTGTTCTACTAGGATTTGGTCAATGAATTTATTTGCATACATTTTCCTACCAAATGCTAATTAAAATATATTAACACATGGAAAATAGTGTTTTTACACATAAACCCCCATATGTATGATATATTATAATAGAGTCCTATTTTTAATATGAAAATGGTATGAAAAATGTAATACAAATGTGCAGTTTTATCAACTGAACAAATACCCCCAAACTTATCTTTGATCGTCCCAAGAAAACTAGTTTATTCAAGAGGAGAAAAAGAAATGAGAAAACTAAGCACACTTTCGTAGGCAGACACGATTGCACTGAGCACGTGAAACAAGCCGTTAAACCTCTAGGTGTCCCTAGTAGGAGGAGTGTTGTATCCTGAGGGTTTTCAGCAGATTACACCCACAAAATCCTATAATAAAAGAGAGATGGTGAAAGTTACATATAAAGATAAGAACCATAAAAGAAAGACTTTGAAAATAAGAGTTTCCAACTACACTAGCTTTTCAGTTGTCATGAGCCCTATCTTAATGGTCATGAAAAGATGTTAGAAATCACATTATCCCTCAATAAAACATCGTCTTTATTCTTCATTCCTACCTTTCGTCCAAACATTGATCATATAACCCTACGTGTGTGTATAGAACATCCCTACACTCGGAGAATTCAATTCAAGCTATCGTACTCTTGTCCATCTGCCTCAGTACTTTTAACTTGATGAATATTCAGATTTGCTCACATATTTTCATGCGACCGTTAATACTTCTTGAGGTACTAACCGACCGATTACTCATGTGCTTGCAGATTCGGTGATAATATTTTCCTCGTCTTGCACCACCTAAGGCTTAGCAGTGACTCCCAGACCAGTTGGCCTTAGGGCACTAGGTGAAGAGGCACCCTCGCTATATTTTTTATTGCTGCCTTGGCGATACAAAACCAGTGTTCATTTTTTTTCTTTTTACCATTTTTATATTTTCTTCATTTTTTTTTCATTTCCTTCATACTTTGGCTTTTAGACAAGAGCATTTCAAGGTATCCTCTACTATCCCGAGTTTCAAGACGTGTGTAAGTGCATATAGTAGAGTATTAACATTCAAATGTTTGGCTTCCAGAATAGAAATTATTTTTCAGACTTATTTTTATCCTCAGATTAGTGACTTCCTTCATCTTACTAACCCTTGGGACAACAGCTCATAACTACTTATTACCAGTTCGTTTAAGAAAACTTCTAATTTTCTTGGTTTTCTTAAACTATTCCTATCTTTTGGATGTAATTTTTCACTTTCTAAAATTTTTAAAATTTTTGAAAATATTGTGTTTATGCAAAATATGATGCAAATTGATGTGTAAATAAGCACAAACCTCCCCCAAACCTGTTTACAGCAGTGTCTTTACTGATGTCATCCGTTAAGCTCAAAAACCTGTAGTCTTGGGAGGAAATTATTAATGGAGGCAAGAATATATGGAAGTGAAAATCCTCCCCCAAACCTATTTTAGGCTCACAATTTGTAAAAATCATTTTCTTTCAAGAGCCAAAATATACCCCCCCCCCAAACTTGAGTTAAACAATTTTAATCTTTTAAAATCACACGAGGGGGTCAAGGTTATTGGTCAATGCCAAGCTTTGCAAAGACCGAAGGTCAACACCAACCATTCAAAAATTTTATCGATGAAGCACCAAGGTTGGTGGAAGAACATGTCACCTTTAGACGTGAAGAAGTGGGGAGGTGATAAGAGGTGTGATGGAAAAGGATTGCGTCTCAATTTGGAGAGACGACACAGTGATAGTGATGATGGATTACTCGCATTATCATGATTGTCCAAAAGAAGGGGTGGAGGTCCAATTTCTTCATCTTGGAGTTGATTCATCTCAACACCCGTGTCTTGTAAAAATGCGAGTTCATTAGCGAAAATTTCCTCAAAACTTTCATCGATACCCCGAAAAATAATGTCATCAGAAAAAATGGGGTGATCGTCAGACTATATAAAAAGTTCCTTATCAGCGTTAGATGTTGACCCGGACAACTCGGTGGAAGAGTCCGTGTCAAGCAACAACATATGAAAAGAGTCAGAATCATGAGGTTGATCAAATTCGCTGCTGTCGACATCCATTAATTCGACAGAACACACATGAGCATAGGGTTCGGAGGGTTCACTTCCCAACTTGTAATTGTTAAGCTCAATTGACTTCTTTCCAAAGGATAAGGTCATAGAGCCGTTTCTACAATTGATTACTGCGTTGGAAGTGGCCAAAAAGGGTCGACCGAGTATCACCGGGATTTGATTGCGTGGGTTCGCCACAGGTTGTGTATCTATAACGATAAAGTCCACAGGGAATATGAATTCCCCGACTTTGATTAACACATCGTCTAGCTCACCCCTAGGTTGGGTGATAGATCGATCGGCCATCTGAAGAGTGTAATGCGCAGGTTTTAACTCTCCGATGCCTAATTGCTCATAAACAGAATACAGAAGCAAGTTAACACTAGCACCTAGATCGAGTAGAGCACGATTGATATTTTTACCCCCAATAGAAATAGAAATTGTAGGACCTCCGGGGTCCTTTCGTTTCTTGGGTAGTTGTTGCGTAAAAGCAGTGCTCACATTACTCGCAAGGAAAACTTTTTTAGGTACTTGAACTTTTCTCTTCCTAGTGCACAAGTCCTTTAGGATTTTCGCATATGACGGAACTTGTTGAATAGCATCTAGGAGAGGAATGTTTATGTTAACTTGCTTAAAAATTTCCACAATCTTCTCCATTTGTGGACTTGATCTGTTGCCACTTAACCTGTTTGGATAAGGTGCTTTATCAATAAGGGTTTGGTCCAACATTGAAGAGGATTGTGGGGATGGATTTGATCCCAAAATTGGAGTGGGAATCGACTTAGATAGATTTGGCGAAATGTTTGAGTCTTGGGGAAAACGGAGATAGGCTCGGATGAAGGTGGGAGACTAGACGAATTAGGGGAAGAAGAAGAAGCTGGGGTATCATTGGTGTCACTATCATCACATTGCTCACCCACTCGGTTATTCAGCACTTTTCCCGATCTCAACGTAGTAACGGCACTCACATTATAACTTTGTGAGTGGCCAGGATTAGGTATGGGTTGAGATGGGAGTTTCCCTTTCTCTCTCGCACTCATTGCGGCGTTTAACTGTGCGATTTGGTTTTCTAATGATTTAATACTCTCACCATGGGAGGCGGAGTTTTTCGTTATGGTATCAATAGAAGACCTCATCTCAGCTGAAATTTGCATGGATTATTTCATGAACATATCCAAAGTTTGTGCAAGTGAGTTGTCAGTACCGGCCACTTGTGGTGTAGAAATGTTGGCCGGATTTTGGAAATTCTGTGAATGAAAGGGGGCTGATTCTGTGGTTGTGGTTGCTGTGGAGAAGGTCTTTGATAATTGCTTTGTTGGTTTTGATTCCAAGCAAAGTTAGGATGATTCCTCCGTTCTTGATTGTACGTGGAAGAATAAGGGTCGTTTCTAGGTCGCTGCTGAAAAGCAGCATTAGCTTGAAACGAAGCATTCATAGGACATTCTTCCGTTAAGTGTGAAAGATCTGAACAGCAACCACAGACGGTCTTAGGAAGCATGACCTGATTTAGGGAGAATGATGGGAATTTGTTCTCAATAGCGTCGAGTTTCTTCTGTATCGCTGCCATTTTGGCTTTCACTGCGATAGAAACATCGAGCTGGTGAATACCTCCCTTAGTTGAAGGTGGTCTTACGCTTTCCCACTGCAACGTATGTTCAGCAAGGTCTTCTAGATATTTCCACGCTTCACCATCATCTTTAGACATGAAATTGCATTGACACATTGTTTCAAGCATCTGCTTTGTCGCTGAATTAATGCCCTCATATATAATCCGACATAAATCCCATCTATTGATTCCATGATGAGGACATTGGACAAGCAGATCTTTGAAACGTTCAAAGCACTTCCAAAATGGTTCATTAGGAAGCTGGGTAAACTGGTTGATCTCGCTCCTAACACGGGCAGTCTTATGGTTTGGGTAAAACTTCTTAAGAAATGCTATTACGAATTCATCCCAACTAGTGATAGAGTGTGCGGCAGTATTATAAAAGCCATTTTTCTGCCAAGTCGCACAGTGTGAATGGGAGAAGACGTAAGTGCATAGCATCTAAAGTCAATTGTGAAGTACCCATCATTGCGCATACGTTTTCAAATTTGGTGATGAAAACGTACGCGTCTTCCGACTCAAGCCTGTGAAATTTGGGCAGCAGATTGATGTGGTGGGGTTTAATTTCGAAATTATCCCCGTTAGGTGGTGGAAGAGATAGACAAGTAGGAAGAGGACCACGGATAGGATAGCATCTCTCTTGGAGAGAGATGCGCGGTGGATTCTGCGCACCTACGGGCGGTGGCAGCGTGGTGGTGTAATCTGATGGAGTGCCGTCCATCTCGGTCGTGGTGTGTGGTGGGGGAAAAGAAGATGAAGAAGTACCGACTTTGGCGTCGATAGCAGGAACGCGGACAAGACGGGCACTAGGATCCCGTGTCCAGCCGAGCATGCACTAAGCGGGTTTAGTGCAAGTGGCAGCGTGTGTGTGATTTTAAAATTGGTTTGTTTTGAAAAAGTGGGACACAAGACAAATCACTCTAAAATGCACAAGCAACCCTAGAACTAAGGTTACCTAGGTCCAGTCTCTAGACCGCTCCTAGACTTCCAAAGGACAAGCCGCAGGATCAATCCTCTACCGCCTCCGTACTACCCTTGTAGCCAGGTAAGTGCCAGGTAAGTGGGAAGAAACCACGGTAGTGGGCCTAATTAAAAACCACTAGCCTTTGACACACTTGCCTAGGCACTACAAAAGTAATGCAGATAAACGATATATTACCCACGACCTTCCTCTATCCTTATTGAGCGCGACAGTCCTTAGAGTCTGGTCTAGATATTTTTTAAATTAATGAAGGGTTGATCTAGATACTCGGTTTGTGATTTGTGGGGCTTAGGAAGGGTGATGAAATCCCCACCTAATCTTGATTTGGTCTTTGGCCCTTAAAGTCCGTATTAAAATATGCAAAACAAAACCAATCACAAAACTTTTGCAAAAAGATTTTTTGAGTGGCGCTATTTTGCAAAGAATCCTGCAGAAAATAGATTTTATTGGATTTGAGAGGAGAGAGAAGGAGTTGAGAATCTTACCAGAGAGTTCTGTAGCCCTAATCCCTCTAACCTGCCGTGATTCCGCCGCCGGAAGGGTATTTTTGCCGCGGTTCCGCCGCGTGGCAGAGGGATTACTTGATGAAATTTTTTTTTATAGCCTTCTGTGCTCCTCTGGATCTCTAAAAATGTCTCTGTCTTCTGTTTTCCTCAATTCTGTGACTCCAGATTTCCTCGCAAAATTCACGCACAAATCGTTAAATATGCAATTTGCAGTTTTGTGTTAATAATGATATGAATCGTCTAAGAATTCAACACAAATAGTAAAAATAAAAAATTACGCACGTAACCCCGGCAACGGCGCTATTTGATTGTTACGAAAGAGTTTGTAGTAGTGTAGTTAACCGCAATCAATAACGGTGTCGCGTGTAACTAGACCGAGATGAGTACGGGTCGTCCTCTGGGAAACGTGGAACCTTTTACTCTTACTTTAGATGTGTTAAAAGAGAGAGGAGGAATAAAGAATTTTGTGAAAAGTTTCTAGATCTACGTTAAGCAAGGATGCAAAAATATAGATCTAGATTATTTTAAAGATATAGTTAATATAATAAGAGGGCTTGTAGGGTTCGTTAGGATTTAGTAGTTATGAACGATTAATTATAAGTTACCCTTTTTATTCTTTAATAGATTTAAAACTAGAACGACAGTGATGCGTGTAGATTAGGGTTCCTGGAGGGAAAAGGAATCCCACTCTTAACCCTTATTTCAACACGGAACTCCGTTCATATCTAGCCTTTACCAAAACAATCATTAATCTAATCTCTAATCGCGGTCGGAACTAACAAAGAATTGTTAGCGCGCCCGATTAGGATGTTAATGATTCTTTTCATAAAGTTCCTAAACTTTATAGGACTTAAAAAGGGTTTAGTTATTTTCATCATCCATTAGCCTACCCTAATCCTACGAACCCTAACAAGCGGAGAATTACTCGCGCATGTTGGGAGAAAAAGAGATGGAAAGAAATTGCATAATTAAACTACGAAGAAATAGAAAAAGAAAAAGAAAGCTACCTTTATTAATCAACAATTTTCATTACACTTTGATTCCTTAGAAAATGATTACAAAGACTAGTTTGCTTCTCGATTTCTTCCAAGGAGGTAGACGAACAGTTGATGACCAGCCTGGATGCGTGAGCCGTCTTGGACTTCGTGATCGCGTCGGCTTGATAAATTTTCCAAGAGGCTCTCGGTGCCTTTTTATAATGCAAAGCCAGAATCATTTGCTTCAAAATTAGGTAAAATTCAGCAGAGATTCATGCCACAAAATCTCATCCTCTAACTCTCATATCTTGCCGCGGATCCGCGGCCCAAGGGGGGTATGGCCGCGGATCCGCGGCCATTTGATCTCAACCCTCCATCAATTTTCTGGGGCTCTGTCTTTGTGACATGTGGACTTCTCTGGAACCTTTGTATTTCAGAAATCTTCTCGTGGTTACTGCCAGACTTGGTCTCCAAGTTTTGATTCTTAATTAGGCAAGTCTTCTTCAACAACTTGATTTGCTTGATTCTAGTCTTTGAAAAATTCTGCACACTTGGAAAAAATATGCATAACAACTTCAAATAATATTTAGTAGACTTTGTTCTACTAGGATTTGGTCAATGAATTTATTTGCATACATTTTCCTACCAAATGCTAATTAAAATATATTAACAAATGGAAAATGGTGTTTTTACACATAAACCCCCATATGTTTGATATATTATAATAGAGTCATATTTTTAATATGAAAATGGTAGGAAAAATGTAATACAAATGTGCAGTTTTATCAACTGAACAACTGCTAGCCCCCTTGACCCCCAGCCCGCTATTCGGATAGCGGGACCCCCGTAAAAACTCTGCGTGGCTCCCGATATACCCAAGCCCCCTCCAAAACAAAACACACGTACACTGCATATTGAGTTCGTATGGCCTGTTTAACCCGTTAATCGGAGGTTCTCTCGCTCCAAATGCCAGAGGTAATTAACGACAGCTTAGTCCGCGGCTGCTGGAGATTCGGATCCCCACAATCAACAAACCCCCGCCTACCCTAGGCTTGGGGAATCTGCAGTACGCCTGACAAGCGCGCGTGTATTCCCATCTCAATGGGGTGACGAAAAACACCCTACAGATTCTGGCACGCTCGGTGGGACCTATCTATCCTCCCATGTTTCGAGTTAAGCATTCATGCGAACTCGAATATACATATCTATATTTATACTAAAATAATGCCCTTTCATACAGGTTTCAAGCAATCACTTTTCAACAATGTCTTCAAAGATGAACTCAGCTCTCAGCACAGCTCCCGTCTTCTACAGGATGAAGATGGACTCCAGGACGGTCCTTCCGGCCAGTCTCGGGCGACAATGGGGGGAGGAGCCGCTACCATTTGGCTCTATTATGTTCGTGTCAGCTAACGCTGTCCCAGTTCCTCAAGCTCCGGTAACAGACAAACCGGTCTCAAAGAGGAGAAGGACGAATGTCATGGTCGCGAGGGCGCCCCAACACAAACGCAAGTCGGTGTTTGAACGACTTTCTTTGGCCCCAGCTGGGGGCAAGGCCATCAACACCAACAAAGCAACAAGGCATCTCGGGCAAGCTCCAGCGGCGCCTCTGACAACTGCTCGGTTGGGTGTCTTCTCAAGCCTCCACATCACTCAGCCTATGGCGGCGGCCCGAAGAGCAGAAGCCTGCCAAGCGCTAAAGGCAGAGAAGCTGAGGCAGAAGCGGCTCAGATACAGAGCCAACAAAAGGGCTAGGGCTCTGGCCATGTTAAAATTTATGAATTTCCAAAGCCCGGACCGCTCCGAGAAATCAGCCGCCTAAGATAAAGAGATAGCTGGGTATGCGGTCCACACTGTCTACATGGTCGGACATGAAGAAACGATCCCTCCTATGCTTCACAGCCAAGATGATGATGCAGTGGACGCTACCCAACGTCAACTCGATCTGAATGATGAAGAACCCGCTCAGGCCGATAAGCCAGAGGAGCCCGTGGTTCCTACGGAATTGAGCTCAGACAATAAGGATGACCCGGTTGTCATAACCAGAACTACAGAACAAGCGTTATTCCGATGGCTTCAGAGGCAGCTTCAGGACAGGGATGAGAAGTTAGCCAAGGTACAATCTAAGGTCGACGAATTGGCAAACGTCGCGGCAGATCTCGCGACCCAAGTCGCCCGATTGCAATTACAGCAGAATCAAATTTTGGTTCATGAGCCAGGGATTGATACCCTGGGGCAGCCAAATGATACCCCCTTCAATTTAAGAGTGGAGCGCCTTCGCAAAAAACGGCCGCGATCAGCCTCCAGTCCCTCCGATACATACACCGAAGGGGAATCACCTCTGAAAGAGAAACTGGATAAGGTCTATTACTTCAAAAGGGAAAAAGTCCACAAGATATTCAGGGACGCCCTAAGAATCGGTCTACAACTGCCAGAATCAAAGAGATCGCAAGAATCGAATATGACCGACGACCCAAAATATTGCCCCTATCACAGGGTGATAGGTCATGCCATTAAGGACTGCTTCATCTTCAAAGATTGGGTCGAAAGGCAATACAAGACGGGAGAGATAGAACTATCTAAAGGCGTGTTAGCAAACAGTCAAGCTACGACCGCCGATTTCATACAAATGGAGACCGAAGCCTTTCGGGAACCTAATCCTCCCAGACATGTGCTATTATCTGGAAAGGGCGAACCAAAGACAGATCGGCCTCAAGGACCAGCATCAGTGAGGGCACCTACTTTAATGGAGAGAAAGAAGAAGGTGTACTCCTTCAGGAGGGATGAGGTCCGCAATATATTCGAGAAAGCCTTGAACAACGGTCTGCAATTGCCTATTCCGAAGAAGCCACATGAAATGAATATAACCGGCAATCCCGTATACTGCCCATACCATAGGGCGGTGAGTCATGCCATTGAAGACTGTTGTGTTTTTAAAGATTGGGCAGAGGACCAATACAAGCTTGGAAAAACCTCACAGTCCTCGGATGTATCGGCAAGCCACAGAGCTACGGTCATCAATCCAGCTCCGCCAAGATCAAAATTCAAGGAGCTGGGATAAGCAAAGATGACCACCACGTCGTTAAACTGGGAACAGTCGACCTCTATGTCGTTAAACTGGGAATGTAAATATATATATATATATATATGTAAATAAACAAAAAAATGTGTAAATAAAAGAAAAATAAAGAAAAGCCGAAATGATGGGCTACTCGCAATAAAAATCAGCGAGTAAAATAAAGATGAAAATAAAGCCGAAATGATGGGGCAACCGCGAATAAAAGCCGAAATGATGGGGAAATCGCGATCTTCGCGATAAGAAAAGCTGAAATGATAGAGCAATCACGGTAAAAAAAAACAACGGCGAATGATGAGTCGCTCCTGGTATCATATTCTAGTGCAGCGATGCAGACGCCAACCAAAATCCAATTTCTCAAAATTCTCCTGGCCCTATGGTTAGTCCCCAAATTGACTGCCGTATACAATCCACGGGCTCAAATAATTCTCATCATACCCATGCCCCACCGTAATCACCACTTACGCGGCTGGTTTCCGCCCTTAGAACTATGCTCCATTGGGAAGACCCACTCAGGTATCCTCACGATACATGAAGAGAACAAACCTTCGTGGGATCCTTACGACTCACAAAGGAAAAACACACTTTGGAGTCCTCACGACTCCTAAGGAGAAAATACGCCTACGGGATCCTTACGATCCGTAGGGAGAAATTGCTTTTATGGGACCCTTACGGCCCATAAAATTGAAAAGCCTTAAGTGATAGGGACCTAAACCTGTCTCCTAAGCCATCACTCCCCAACAGGCAATGGCGAATGATGAGTTGCTCCTGGTACCATATTCCAGTGCAGCGATGCAGACGCTAGCCAAAATCCAAATCCCCAAGTGGCGAATGATGAGTCGCTCCTGGTACCATATTCCAATGTAGCGATATAGACGCCAACCAAATTCTAAATTCCATACCCCAACGGAGAATGATGAGTCGCTCCTGGTACCATATTCCACTACAGCGATGCAAACGCCAACCAAACCCAAACTCCCAAATGGCGAATGATGAGTCACTCCTGGTACCATATTCCAGTGTAGCGATGCAGACGCCAACCAAATTCCAAATCCCATACCCCAACGGCGAATGATGAGTCACTCCTGGCACCATATTCCATTGTAGCGATGCAGACCCCGACAAAGACCTGAAATTTTTCCGGCCCTACGGTCTGGATAATACATCCTGCAAAACCGTATACAATCCACAGGCGTAAAATAATCACAATCTTTCCCAAGTCCTACCGGTGAGACCACATTCAAAGTCCAAAAAAAAATGGTATGTCCACAAGAAAAATAGGCACGGATGAAAACCCGAAAGGGCTCCATGAGTAAAAACAGCAGGACTGCCGGATAGTTTGTGAAAACCCGAAAGGGCGTACACTCGTTAAAAAAAGGGTGAAATGCACTCGCAAGGTTCTCTCGACTTTGTGAGGAGAAAATTCCAGCGTGAGATCCTTACGACTCACAAAGGAGCAACACACTTGGGAGTCCACACGACTCCTAAGGAGAAAATACACCTACGGGATCCTTACGACCCGTAGGGAGAAAATGCTTCGTGAGACCCTTACGGCTCACAAAATTGTAAAGTCTTAGGTGATAGGGACCTAAAACCTATCTCCTAAGCCATCGCTTCCTGATAAGCAAGCGCAAATGATGATTCGCTCCTGGTACCATATTGCAGTGTAGCAATACTGATGCCAAGCGAAAACCAATTCCTAAATCCTCCCGGGGCAAATGATGAGTTGCTCCTGGCATTATTCTAGTGCAGCAATGCAGATGCCAAACAAAAAACCAATCCCAAAATCCTCTCAAAGACATATGATGATTCTCTCCTCGTACCATATTTCAGTGTAGCGATGCTGATGTCAACCCAAATCACAATCAACATGCCAACTTCAACTTCGACACCGCAGAAAGCGGAGCAAGTCAGAATCCAATCTCGACACCGCAAGAAGCGGAGCAAATCAAGTTCACCCTTAACACTGCAGGAAGCAGAGCAAGTCAAATAGAGCGTCGATCGTCCTTGTCATAAAAAGGGCAGTGCAGGCTTCCTACAAAGCAGGAACCAGATCACTCCGGGCCAGGGAAACGTCTACCATGGACACTCCGTCTCGGAGACGCATCAAGCGTCGACCGTCCATGTCGCAAAAAGGGCATTGCATGCTTCCCAAAAATCGGGAACCAAATCGCTTCGGATCAGAGCGTCGACCGTCCATGTCGTAAAAAGGGCAGTGCAGGCTTCCTACAAATCGGGAACCAAATCGCTCCGGATCAGAGCGTCGACCGTCCATGTCGCAAAAATGGCAGTGCAGGCTTCCCACAAATCGGGAACCAAATCGCTCCGGATCAGAGCGTCGGCTGTCCATGTCGCAAAACGGGCAGTGCAGGCTTCCTACAAAGCAGGAACCAGATCACTCCGGGCCAGGGAAACGTCTACCACGGACACTCCGTCTCGGAGACGGATCAGAGCGTCGACCGTCCATGTTGCAAAAAGGGCAGTGCAGGCTTCCTACAAAGCAAGAACTAGATCACTCCGGGCCAGGGAAAAGTCTACTACGGACACTCCGTCTCGGAGACACGTCAGAGCGTCGACCGTCCATATCGCAAAAAGGGCAGTGCAGGCTTCCCACAAATCGGGAACCAAATCGCTCCGGATCAGAGCGTCGACCGTCCATGTCGCAAAAAGGGCAGTGCAGGCTTCCTACAAAGCAGGAACCATATCACTCCGGGATAGGGAAAAGTCTACCACAGACACTCCGTCTCGGAGACGCGTCAAGCGTCGACCGTCCATGTCATAAAAAGGGCAGTGCAGGCTTCCTACAAAGCGGGAACCAAATCGCTCCGGATCAGAGCGTTGACCGTCCATGTCGCAAAAAGGGCAGTGCAACCTTCCCACAAATCGGGAACCAAATCGCTTCGGGCCAGAGCGTCGACCGTCCATGTCGGAAAAAGGGCAGTGCAGTCTTCCCACAAATCGGGAACCAAATCGCTCCGGATCAGAGCGTCGACCGTCCATGTCGCAAAAAGAGTAGTGCAGGCTTCCTACAAAGCAGGAACCAGATCACTCCGGGCCAGAGAAACATCTACTGCGGACACTCTGTCTCGGAGACGCGTCAAGCGTCGACCGTCCATGTCGTAAAAAGGGCAGTGCATCCCAAAAAGTGGGAACCAAAGCAAGTCGCCTCCACATGAAAGAAGATCCATCAATTTCATGCACACGATTCACATATGTGGTGTGCATTTATTGATGGGTGGCACTTTGTTGAAGTCGAAAATTGCACCCCGGTTGACCAAGTCAAAATCAAAGTCAACCCCAAGCCAAGTGGGCCCAAGACCAGGTCGAGTCCGAACATGAAGCGGCCGGCCCTCCCCCATGCCAAAATGAAATCATGTAATCAATAATTTTTATGTAATTTTTTATGCATGAATGTAAACAAAATGGGCATAAAGCCAAATTTTTGTAAGCCCATGGCTTATGTGCAAAAAGCAATAGCACATGAAACATGGGATGGGAAAAATGCCATTTTGTAAAGCCCATGGGGCTATATGTAAATATGTAAGCCTATATAAGGCAACATGATGAAAATAACTAGGATACTTTTTTCATTCCCCTCAAAAATCTTGGGTTTGTGCCTCTTTCCCCTTTCTAATGGTTCTAAACCTTCTTCTTCCTTTTGAAATTAAATCAAGAGTTTTACTCTTCCTTTTCCAAAACTAAATAGTTTTTCACCACAAAACCCACAAAAGGGAGCTTAGATCTCCCATCAGATCTTAAAAAGAAGAGATTTTTAAAATCTCACATCTCTTGATCTTCAAGATCCTGCCAACAGAGGAGGAAGAAGGAGACCTATTTCCAGAAACCCCACTTTGGGGAAGAACTAAAGCTCAAGGGGAGAAGCCTTTTCATCAACTCCAAAACATCTTAGGAGTTTAACTCCACCCTAAATCCTCTTCTGGGAGTACAACTCCCATTGCAGGGACAAAGTCCCTTTTTGCTGCTCGAACGCCCACGTGGTGACACGTGGGGCGCTAGCGCTCAAAGCGCTAGCACTCTTATGCTCAGAGTGCTAGCGCCCAAAGCGCTAGCGCCCGAGCACCCACGTGCTGACACGTGGTGCGCTAGAGCTCAAAGTGCTAGCGCTCTTGCGCTCAGAGTGCTAGCACCCTGTAACGTTTTAGAAATCGTTATGCGAATTTTTCCGTTTCAGGGTTAAATTGTCGGTATTTTTTCGTTTTAACCCGACTGTGTTCAAACGACCATATAGACTTGCCAGCACCTAGTTTAGCTAAAATAAAGCTAGTGTGCAAGCTTTGGGGGTATATGGGACGTTTTGGTTCAATTAGAATTTTTCCGAATTTTAATATTATTTTAATGCGGTATACACTTTTTGGGAAATTTCTCTTTTGTGATCTTTTCCATAAATAAAACTTGAGTAAACCAAAACCTTCCCACAATATCTAGATCTTTGTATTGAGTAGGATTAAAAGTTAAAGAAAAGAAAAGAAAAGAAAAGAAATGAATCAAAGAGGTGCATGCATGTGCATGTGAAAGCATTTACGAGCATTAATCAGGAGAAATAGCTAGGAAATTCCTCACAAAACCCCACCCTTATCACTTGGCCGAGATCCCTTCCTCCCCTTCTGCTCTTGATCATTCCCTTCCATTTTTGCATCAATCCAAACTCAAAATTCTCCAAAATTCCCAAAATATATCAAAAATACTTCAAGTCTTGAGTTTTAGCATCTTGGATCACTTGGAAACTAGGAAAGCTTGGATCTTGTGAGCTAAAGTTGATAGGTATAATCCCTACACTGATAAATAGGAGTTTTTATGTTGTATATCAAGTTGAATATGGTTTAGAACACTTTAAATATCGATTAGTGCAATATCGTGTTTTTAGTGTCGTTTTAGAGCCTCTGTATCTACTGTGATCTGGAAATTTTAGTGAGTGGCCAAACAAAATTGTAGTGATGTACTAGTGACCCTGGAGCACCACCTAAGACACGAGTACCACCCCACCGGCCGAGGCCGGCGACCCCTTTGGCGAATTCCGGCGACGCCGGCTTTGTAGGGAGGTGCTTGGGTTTGGCTTTTGTGGGTAGTTGTCTGCTGTTGGTTAGGGGTGTTTGGTACTGTTTACTTTTTTAGTAATTGCTGTATGAAAAATCTGGAATCGTTTACCTATAATCTAGTGTTTAGAATCCGCGTGTTACGTAATCCGACACGAATCGTGATCTGATGCAGCTACTGTACTCAGTTTGGTTTAGCAGTGTCGCAACGCACGTTAGCCACTAGACGGAGACTTGTGAGTTAGTTTAGTGTTGATGCGTCGTTAAACTGTAGTTTTACGTTATAATAGTTGATTCTGAGATGTTTGCGCTATTTGTGTGTTTGTGAATTTATAGCGTCGCAAGCGGGGACCTCGGACGCTGCGAACAAGGGGAAGCAGGTGGTCGGATTTTCATAGCTGGAGACCATTGTGAGTAGATTTAACATCTACGGGGAAATCTCCCGTATGGCGTTATGCGTCGGGGCTGATATGATAGGATAGCAGCATGTTATTGCATATTGGTTAATTTCATATGAATGTCATTGCATAGTAGTATCTGTTGTACCTTTAGATATAACACATTACTGACGGTTCATGTTGCACGAGCACTAAATTGCATGCTACACCCACATCGTCAGTAATTGCCATGACACGCACAAACCACCTACATACGTGATATGGTAGTGGATAAGGATAGTGGAGGTAGTAACTCTTATTCCTTTGTGCATAGGAGATATTGTTGACACCTACATACGTGTTATTGTGTTTGACATGGATAGTTAATATAGTAACTCTTAATCCATTTCACGTATACCTTACTATAGCTACTTGTACATCTTGCATACATATTGACATGTACACCCACATAGTTTATTACAGCTTCATGTATATCATGCACACATATTGACATATACACCCACATAGTTTATTACAGCTACATGTATATCATGCACACCCGCATATTTTCGCTATAGTTGTATGTACCCCAAGTGGTATTGTTTTGATATGTGATATTGAGTTGTTGATCATTGCGCTTATAAAATGCATCATACATACTTGCTTACATATAGATACTTAAACCTTGCTACACTTACATATACACCACATATGATGTTGCACTTGTTTTTCAGAGGATTTTGGGAACCGCAAGATATATTTTAAAGATGGATTCATTTAAAAGAGCGGATTTCCCGTGATATGCTCCTATTGTTGTTTTATGTTGCATATATCAGTTTTTCATGGATTTACGCATTGAGATATGGATTTCATATGATTTATGGATTTGAGAACCGTGGGGGTATTTCAAGAAAACTATGTATTGTTTGAAAACCCGGTTTCTCTTGATATGATATTTCAGTGTGTCCACCATGTGATTTCTCGGTTCTGAGATTTGGCTTGTGATACCCGATTCGAGGAGCGGGAGGCACTGTCTGCGGGTACATGGTGGACCCAGTATGGTACCCCGGGGTGAGTGGTGATTTCGTGGTGTAGACGATAAGCTTGGCGGTGGGACCACTATCTACCGGTGATAGTATTTGGACTCGGCGGTTATCGTGGGGATACCGACCGGAGTGAGGTATGATATATCGTCAGGGCCAGTCGTGGTGACGGCGCCTGAGTTATGGGGATTTACGTGTCGATGCTAGACACGGGTTTTCATGATGTTTCGGGTGTCGATATTAGACACTCAGGTTCCATGAGACTTACAGGATGTGAGGGCCGATCTGAGGCTGCGATGCCTGAGGATTTGGGATTTGATGTGTTAGTGAGGGACACTGGTGTTTTTCCATGCTGATGATTTTGCATGAGATTTTATATTATATCATCACACACTCAGGATTTTGTTGTTATGCATTGCTTCACGTAGTTATAGTACCCTGATGATGTACCTTTACATGATTGTTACATATTCACTTATCATACTTATGCTATCGGATTACGTGTGATAGATAAATCGCTATTCGTGCATACTTGCGATTACAGTATGAAGTTATTTACTATTCACGAGTTGGCAACTCACCCCCGTAGTACCATAGTGTTTTACAGGACTTACCCTCAGAGTAGTTGCGGCAGTGCGTCTTATCATCTCTAGTTTTGCGGATACCGCTACGTTAGACAGTGAGGCCTTTGCTTTTAGGTGGGTTTGCGGTTATCTGCTTGTACATTGTATATCCTTTTGTTGGATCTAGTATTCTCCATCTACCACTGTTTGTATATGACCTAGAGACGACTTGTGAGGATTCGGTGTTGTATTATTTTGGTGACTTTGGGTACCGTGCTCGTGGGAGCCGGTTTTGTGTTGAAAAGTTTACTTCTCTATGCAGTTTTCTTTTATATTCTTCGCTTCGGCGTCGTATTCATATGTTGTGGTGATTGTCTCCGCCGTTGGGCGTGATTTTGCTCCCATTTGGGATGCTTTATATTTTATCTAAGTTGTACCCGTTTTCGGGGCTAGTTTTTACAAAGGAGGTGCTGCCGAAATTTTCAAGAAAGAAAACTAGAGTTAGAGATTTTACTTATGATTTTTCCGAATGTTTAAAAACTATGTTTTTCTCCGTTGATCTAGTTTTGGTTGGTTTAGATTTCTGGGTTTCGGCATATTTAAGCTGCGTACGCCTGTAGACGTTACGTAGTTTAAGTGCCGGTTACGGGCCAAATTTTGGGTCATGACACATCCCAAGCGCTAGCGCCCGAGTGCCCACGTGCTGACACGTGGTGCGCTAGCGCTCTTGCGCTCAGAGCGCTAGCGCCCAAAGTGCTAGCGCCCGAGCGCCCACATGCTGACACATGGTGCGCTAGCGCTCAAAGCACTAGCGCTCTTGTGCTTAGAGTGCTAGTGCCCTAAGCGCTAGCGCCCGAGCGTCCACGTGCTGACACGTGGTGCGCTAGCGCTCAAAACGCTAGCGCTCTTGCGCTCAGAGCACTAGCGCCCAAAGCACTAGCGCCGGAGCGCCCACGTGCTGATACGTGGGGCGCTAGCACTCAAAGCGCTAGCGCCCTTGCGCTCAAAGCGCTAGCGCTCGAGCGCCCACGTGCTGACACGTAGTGCGCTAGCGCTCAAAGCGCTGGCACCCAAAACGCTGGCGCTTTTCCCACGCATCCTTTGGATGCCCCTTTCCTTTTTTATTATATATATATATATATGTGTGTGTGTATACACACACACTCTCTCTCTCTCTACAACACTATCCCTCTCAAAAAAATTTAGGCCGGGGCGCTACCCTGCACCCCGCAAGGGGGCTGCTAGCCCCCTTGACCCCCAGCCCGCTATCCGGGTCGCGGGACCCCCGTAAAAACTCTGTGTGGCTCCCGATATAGCCAAGCCCCCTCCAAAACAAAACACACGTACACTGCACATTGAGTTCATATGACCAGTTTAACCCGTTAATCGGAGGTTCCCTCACTCCAAAGGCGAGGGGTAATTAACGGCAGCTTAGTCCGCTACTGCCGGAGATTCGGATCCCTACAATCAATAAACCCCCGCCTACCCTAGGTAGGGAGAATCTGTAGTACGCCTGACAAGCGTACGCGTGTTCCTATTTCAATGGGGTGACGAAAAACACCCTACACACGTGTCATGAACGCATGAGGGGAGGCGAAGCGTTTAGAAGAGCCGCATCGCTCCGACTTCAGTTCGCCGACAAAAACGGGATATCCGCCTCGTGGCGGTACAGTATTGGAAGAAACGAGCGAATGTTGGACACTTGGGGGCGCTGTGAGGCTATAAAACAGAGAGGGCGTGTTGCTCATTCCTTTCTTCATCCCCAAAACTTAAGAATGGACGAATTCCCTTTCTCCATCCCCGAGATCATTTCTTTCGAGGACGTATACTTGTACGACCAGCTGTGCTCCGAGGAGACGTTTCAGGCGGTGGTTCGGCGTGTAGAGGACCATTTTAGCCGACAGCTTCCCCAGCGATCACCCCTGCTTCAGCTGCTGATGTACTCGATCTGGAGGGCGTCGCCGGGGCTGCACAACCCCTTGTCCGAGCAACAGAAGGACGTGGCAGTTGGTAAGCTGAGATCGCTATGCCGCTTCGACATGATCTCGATGAGTCGACGCGATCGCTCGGTGGCCCTCGTTCCTGAGTGTTACCAACTGAGTCATCTCGCCGATGGATGCCCGCCCGCAGAGCTTTCTGGCCCGTCCATGGCCACGAGGGTTCGCGGAAAGCATCAGATGAAGAGGTCTGAGGCGGCAAGGGCTCGGCTGGCGGAAATATCCTCAGAGTACCACGACCAATGTTTCCTTCACCCCCTTCCCACGCTGTTGTAAGAGTTTTTTTTATGTAAGGCTGAGGAGCCCACAATACCTTTTGAATGAATAAAATTCTCCTTTTTGCAATGCTCTGTTGTTTCCTTCTTACTATTTAAATAAAAAGAACTTAAAAGAATTTACATCGCTTTGGACGAAATAAGAAATATACATTCATAGACATTCTTTTTAAAGGTATAGCTTGAGCTTCTCAGTGTTGTAAGGCCGTAGAAATTTGCGACCATTCGCATCTTGTTGGTGATAGGCTCCACCGGGCAGGACCTCGGAGACGAGGAAGGGACCATCCCATTTCGGGGAAAACTTATGCAGCTTTTCTTGATCGACAAACTCGTTCTGTCTTAGGACTAAATCTCCGGTTTTGAAGAAGCGACGCCTGACTCACGCGTTGTAGTAGCAGGCGGTTTGCTGTTGATAGGCGGCAGCTCTAATCTGAGCCTGGTCCCGTTTCTCTAACAAGATGTCCAGGTTAGTTCAGAGGGCCGAGGTGTTCGCTTCGTCGTCAAAGTGCTCGACTCGGTGACTGGGGAGCCCGATCTCTGCTGGGACCATTACCTCGGTACTGTAGCTGAGGCTGAAAGGGGTCTCCCCGGTGGGGGTTTTCTTTGACGTGCACAGGGCCCATAAGACCCGGGGTAATTCCTCGACCCAACTGCGTTGGCGTCCTTCTAGGCGGGTCCAAAGACCTCAGAGGACGTCCCGGTTAGCGACCTCGGCTTTCCCGTTGCATTGGGGATGTGCGACCGCGGCAAACTTCATGAGGATACGATCTTCGCTGCAGAATTCCTTAACTTTTTCGTTTTCGAAATTTGTCCTATGGTCGGTGATGATACACCTCAGGATGTCGAACCGGAGTATCACGTTGTTCTACAGGAACTTGATAGTCGTGGTGGCGTCCGGTTTCCTGATGGGAATGGCCTCAATCCACTTCGTGAAATAGTCCACTGCGATGAGGACGTACTTGTGCCTGCCCGTACCGGTAGGAAACTGGCCTATCATGTCCATTCCCCACTGGGCAAACGGCCACGGGGAGGTTAGGGCGGTTAGCTCGGTAGCTGGAAGGAGAGGTATGCTTCCATGGAGTTGGCAGCTTTTGCATCTCCGAGCTTCTGGGTGTCCTGATGAATCGTCAGCCAGTAGTACCCCTGGATCCGTGCCTTCTGGATTATGGTGCGGGCCCCTTGGTTTGCGCCGCCGACCCCTTCGTGGATCTCACGGAGGACGTAGTCGGCCTTGTGGGGGTCGACGCACCGGAGCAGGGGCTGAGTGAAGGGTTTCTTGTAGAGGTTCCCATTGCTCCAGACAAAATATCGAGCTTTGGCTCGGAGATGGCGGGATTCTCCCTGATCTTCTAGGAGCGTACCTTCCCACAGGAATTTCACGAAGGGCCTTCTCCAATCCCGATCTTCTTCCTGGGCTGTGTACACTTGAAGTGGCGTTGCCCCATCTTCCACGCTGGGCCGTGGCAAGACCTCGAAGACGTTGTTCCTCTTGTTGTTGGTCGTATAAGATGAAGCTAGCTTACTCAAGGCGTCGGCCTGGGAGTTTAGCTGTTTGGGGATCTGCTCCACCTGGACTTCATGGAAATCCTTTCTCAATCTTCTCACCTCGGCCAGATACTTCACCATCAGAGGCTCTCGTGCCTCAAATCGGCCGGTCACTTGACCAATGACTAGGGCGGAGTCGCTAAGGATCCATATCGTTTTTAGCCCCAGTCCGAAGTGTTGGATATAGTTCCCTCAGAGTCAATTATTGGATCACAGGCACGTGATTGCAATGATTGAGGGAGGACCTATACCGGTAGGACAGTCTTACTCAAGATGATAGTATGCTATCTTGTTTATCTTTATCATCGTGTACTGCTTTAGGTGACCTTACAGATATTGCACGTTGATAGAGCCCCTAGGATTCTTGCTTGACTACCAGCAGTATGAGGGCGATCATATACGTGGGAGCTGGGGTCTATATGCACATCCTTAAAAGGTCCCTAGTCATGGGAGTTTCGAGACAGGGCATCGATTCCCCAGAGTAGACTAGTGTATACAGTCGAGACCCCGACGAGGGGAGGTGACCGGTCTCACAAGCCACTGGTGTCAGTTGGTTCACCTAAGATGTATACAGGTGCTCATTGGGTTATAAGTACACCGGACAGGACTCACCGGGAACATGCTAGTTGGTATTATACCTGACGTCAGATAGCAGTTCCCTGGTGACATGTGTACAGGTTAGTTCATCAACCTGAGATCGTCATTTGTCTTGTGTGAGTTCCCACTGTACTTAGATTACTACCCTACCACGCTCAAAGGAGACGTGCAAACAGGTTTTAGTTGGGTACAGTCCCGAGCCATATGGAGGCAGTGAGCGGATCTGCAGCGGTTCGTCTCTCCCGGTATTGGGGGGAGGTCGTGCTGTGTCTAGGAGAGCCAGTACATGAAAGTCCTTGGCTAAGGCAGGAGATTTACTGGTAGGTATTCCAGTAGTATCTCAGGGTGTTCTGGACTGATCTCTGACACGACTTATACCGCTTTTGGGGGTCAGACTTTTACCAACCCCCTAGGCCCGCCATGTGATGCTCATAGACGAACGGACCGGACTGTACGGATATTGTCACTAACAGGCTCAGTAAGGTGTCAGGATGAGTTCACTCATCGACGTCCCTTTTGGTCAATACCTGTTAGCCCGTTACGTATAGGCTAATACCTCTGATGCGCTAGTGGCTAAATCCACAACCAGAGTATTGACGAGTCTTTAGAGTCCCCCACAGACCGTTTTCTCAAGTTTCGTGCGAAACGCTGTAGAGGCCGTATGGAGATATGGCAGGGTTCGATCAGATACGTGCGGTATTGCACGGATCATGATCGGACGGATTATACTAGCGGGCTTTGGTTTAAGCCGGATCCTAGTATTGTACAGTGTGGATTTTTTCTCTTTGCATTTGTATTCAGTGGGAATACAAATGCGGGTATGTATATACAGTCGAGGGGTTTTCCTGTAATTTATTACGGGATCAGTTTTCTGAAGTTGCCAGTTTTCATTCCGTTTCGGCCAGTTTTCCTTTGTTCCTTCACGGCCGGACTTTTTCCGTTGGAGGGGGTTATTTGCAAGTGTGCAAATCATCTTTTGTGGAGGTGTTATTTGTAAATTGAGGCTTCATGATGGTTCTACCATCATGAGATTCTTTTTCTATCTATTTTTTTGCATTAATGTGAAAGGATTTGTATATGACTTTGGATTTGACCTTGAGGTGAGATAATTTCCTCATTTATCTTCACATTTGTATATTTTTTTTGATCCCTCATCTATTCCAAAAAGAAGCCGGCCACTTAGAGGAGAGAGGGGGAGAGGTTGATTATGTGAGTGAAAATTTATTCATCTCATATTATCTTGCATACACCAAAATTCCCAAGTTGATCTCCATTGTTCATTCCTCCATCTTGGCAACTTCATACCCCATGAGACAAAGCTACTACACTTAGCCTATAGCATTTCTTGGACACGTCGACTCGCCAACTTCGTACCCGAGTTGCCTCGGTCCAGAGGTGGGAGCCCGTAAAAGAACCCGGCGATGTGGTGCCCGTTCCGATGAGGAGATGAAGACTGTAGGTTCCGCGAGGAGATCGGAGTGGAGGCGAAGACCGAAGGACACGGATCGCTTGGTATAGCTTCTCTATTCTTTTTCTAGTTTGCTAGAGTTAGGTTAATGGCCCGATCCGAGTTTTTAGTGCGCGGTGGTGCCGGTTCTAGATTTTAGAAAAGTTTCGTTTCCGCATTCCGGCGTCGGATTGACGGCCGGGGCGCCGCCGTGCACTTACATTGGTATCAGAGCCACGCCATTAACCTAGTCTAGCTTGCTCTAACGTGTTTAGAACTCGATCGAACAAAAATCCCAACAACCGTATTTTCTATTGCATAAGTTTTTGTCGATTTTGTTTTGGCCCAAAAAATTTTTCAGTACATTTCAGAAACACGTGCAGGGAATTATAAGCGCTCTGTGAAAATTTGGTCGCGTGACGTCACCTTTCCACCGCGGAACCGCGGCCAAACCCACGCATTGGCCGCGGTTCCGCCGCTGTATTGACTGTTCATTGCACCAAAAGTTTACAGAGAGCTTCTGAGTTGGAAATGGGGGTTTTGGGATATTCTGTTTGGGCCTAGTTTTTCTTTGAGTGCTACAATAGTGCTTGGGGCCCACTTCGGTAAATTTGTTCGATCGAAAGTTTTAAACATGTTAGTTCACAGTATTTACATTATATCTGCGACCGTGAATGTCATTTGATCGGTAAATCCTGTCTAACTGCTATAGCCCTTTTAGACGGATTTGCGAACGTGACATTCACGTTGATGTTCTGTGTTGTGCTGTGATGTTGCGGATCGGTCGGTGGGGATAGCCTGGATGCAATAGTAGTATAGTTTTGTTTTATATGTACATTTGATATTGCGGGACGAGCGTCCGACATGTGAACTGCCGTTACTGCTTGTTTGTATATTATTCTTTTGGGGCACGACCGGGTCGAGGTCGATGTACCCGTTGTATGTATATTTTATTTTCTGTACTAGGATTACCCCGTGGAGGGGTGCACGGATAGCCGGGTTTTAGAGGGCAACGGGCCCGCATCTCATGGCATTGAGACGGTGGGGGCTTCACTCTAGAATTGGCGGGCTATTCGCCGCACTCGTAGGGGTATAGGTTGACCCAGGAGGGGTGCCCAAGTTACCGGATTCCGTGAAGTGCTGGGTGGTCCATTCACGTTGCTAAAAGGGGCTGCCTCGCTTCAGGTTTTGGCGGGTAACTTGCCGCGCCCATAGGGGTCTAGGATTTCATTGCACAGGCTATCCACACGACCATGGGAACGTCGGGTTTCAGTAGCGGCTCTATGAAACCCGGGGATCCCAGATATCTGTATTGATCTGTGATGCTTATTACATTTCTGTGATGTTGCATTTTATCACGCCTTGAGCGAATATTATATATTGATATATATACTAGTAGATGTTGCATATGTTTTGCATCCGCGCTAGTCCAGTCCCCGCTCTGTCGTTAGTTAAGTAACCTAACGGGTGATGACGGGACCCAGTGGCGAATGCGGATGGCATATACGTACATCATTATTTTTGTTCTTTATTGGTGTGATCAATTGATGGGACTGCGTTGATTCGGATCAATGCAAGCTAAAAAAACCTATTCTGATGTTGTTGGAACACTTTTCAAAAAGCTGTTATTGCAAGGGCGTTCTCTTTTGTTTTGCACAATGGTATTCGGTTATGAATATCCAGCACCTCAGTCGACGAGGCAAGGGCCGAGATCCCTTCACCGGGAGTGACCCCTTGGACAGAAGTTTGCGTCGGAGCAATAACTTCACTATAGCCGTTTACTTTTGCTTTGCATCGTGGTATTCAGTTGGAATATCCTGCACCTCATTCTACGGGGAAAGAGCCGAGATCCCTTCACCGGGAGTGACCTCTTAGCAAAGGTTTTCGTCACTATATTTTTAAAAAGCTATCCGGTTCCTTCAACGATATCAAGTTCATTACGGTAAAAGGTTTTTCGCCAAAAACCATTCGTAGCCCTCCGTCATTTCAGATTAGTATTGCTTAGTATTCGCGCTACGTTTGTCGTTGCTATTCGCCGAGGCGTAGTGTGCGGTAGCTCTGTAATGCTTTCTGTCGCATGGATATGTGAATTCGTTAGGACGGTCGTACGACTTTGTTGATTATTCGTCAAGGGTCATGCGGGTTTAACGCAATCAAGATAATAACGGGTTGAACTTGAGTAGAACCTTTTGATTTGTTGATTATTCGTCAAGGTCACTTGGGTCCTAGGGGTAAAAAAAAATCACATCGGGAGTTTCTAAAGAAACTGAAACTTGCCAGATATGCGCATACCTTCTGGAGTGTGATAACGTTAGTGGATTCCATCACATTATCATACGATGATAGTTGGATCCCGATTCCCACCAATGAGTTGGTTTACTCCTCGGGTGATCCCGACTAATCTTCTTTTAGGTTTGGAGGAGAATTTGACGTTACAGTAGGAGGTTTCCTGATTAGATAAAGAGACAACCATTCTGATCTAGATTAGAGTGCACGCTGAGTGTTTCTTTTCTCTCTCTCTTTGGCAGCGACCATGACCCGACCCTAGACTATGACTCAGTGACCAAGTTGACCGAACCTTCTTATAAGACTGGCTTTTGGATTGTCTGAGTTGCATACCTCATTGCCACTCCTACTCTTACCCTTTTCTTCAGGACACCCCGTATTTCTACGAACGTCCACTTCCATTGGATAAAACCATCGTATGGTTATATACGAACTCGAAGGAACTTGTTCCAGATTCGAGGATGGTTTCTGGTTCTGGAGAAAACGAATAGGACTATTCAGTTGTCTTTTCCTTTTACCTTCTCTCAGGTTGCGAGTGCTCCTTGGATTAGGGGATAGTACACCCGTTACGCCTATTGGATAGTCTTCTTCCAAACCTTAGGCTGGTGCCGAACGGTAGGGAATGAAGAAAGCCGATTAGCCTAAGTGTGGTGTACAGAAGGTAATAAGTTAAGACAAATAAAGGGATTAGAAGGAGGGCAAAGTAAATTGCGACAGCTATTCACGACCAAACCAAGTATTTTATTACCACTCCCACTTCACCTTTGTATTTCTCCGGAACACTCCGTATCACTACGTAGATCCACAGTTTATTGGATATTCCATCGTATGGTTATATACGAACTCGAAAGGAACTTGTTCCAGTTCGGGGATGGATTCTGGTTCAGGAGAAATAGGAATAAGGTTTATTCAGGTGTCTTTTATCTTTACCTTCTCTCGGGTTGCGAGTGCTCCTAGGATTAGGACAGTACACGCATTATGCTTATTAGATAGTCTTCTTCCAAATCATAGGCTGGTGCTGAACGGTAGGGAAGGAAGAAAACCATTTAGCCCAAGAGGGTGTACAGAAGGTAATGACTAAAGACATATATAGGGATTTGGAGAGATGGCAAAGAAATATACGGTTACAGTTGTGAATCTGAATGATGGAAGAGGCATTACTAGGAATACCCGGATACCCCTACGAAACATTTCAATGTTTCAGTTTCACTGTGTACCGTTTAAAGGAAAACTGATTTCCCAATTGGTCCTTACTCCAGGGTATGTATTTACCAGGTATGATTCTCACATCTGTATGGTTTTACAGATGATGAGTAGGAGTAAGTTATTGGGAATTAGGTGATCATCCTCATTATATCGGAATTCATTGTAATTGGTGATATTTGAGGAAATCGCCTGGGTAGTTTGCCGGACGGCAAATATTTGGTTTTGAATATCCGCTGTTATGCACCAATTTCAAATGTATATATCTGTACGTCTATTTTTATAGAGTGAGATATACCTTTCTGAAATTATGTCTATGACATTTACCTATATCAGTGGATGGTTAGGTAAGGAGCATTAAACAGCGGTGTAATTCTTCTTAACCATGAGTACAGTTTTCAACCTACGACACACAGGGAGTGAGTTATTAGACTTAAGGGACTTATACAGAGTATTGTATGTTGTCCAGTGTCCATTAGGACAGAGGGGTTGGTCCTCATACTATACTTGGTTTACTTATGACTTCTCTGGTTTTTGACAAGTGTTTCTTAGAAACACAAGGTCCAAGTTTTGAGAAGTTATAGGTATAAGAGTAAATTAGAGAACCAGGTATTGCAAGTATAAGGATTCTTCAAGGTGATCGAAGATGTAGATACTTGTGTATGGTGTTCAGTTGATAGTAATGGTTTTAAGAGAACTTGCTTCTCTTTCAGGTTACTCATAAGTGGAAGCACTCCAATGTTGAGTAATGCTGATCGGCCTCTCTCCATTTACTTGACATGCACTGGAGACAGCTGCATGATTTGAATCTGGTTCAATTAAATCAGTGCCTCTATTTCTGTATTGGATATAGAACAGTTCATATCTTGGCATTGTTAAGGTACGGGGAGTTTTCCGGCTTATGCTTAAAACCAGACTCCGGATAACTCAAGGCACGTTTCTGTAATGGCTGTTTGTGGGTTGACCCGGGCTATGACGGGGGTTGACTTTCTACCATCTGGAAGATCAATAGTGATATTGTTCTAGACTCGCCACAGTTTTAAGTAAAATGGATTTTTTCACAAAACAGAAGTGGGAGTATGGTAGAACTGGAAGTGATTCCAGAACCACAAACGATTACTGAAAATTTGATAAGAACCTAAAGATTCAATCAGGTTTGACATTCCATTAGCCACTCCGCAGATATGGTGGGTAACCTCAGGCACTCGAGAGGTACTTCGGTATGCTCAAAGACGGTGACAGGGAGGTTCTTGTTTACCCAGACATGCCATTGCTGTTGTTCCAGACTGTGAGACCCGGCAGGAGGATAAGTATAGCGTCGTTCTGAACTGGCTTTAGAAGTGCACGTATATATGACTCTGCCAGAGGGCTGTCGTAGTCAGTGGGAGCAGCGGAAGCATTGGTGGACAAGTGGCTTATGTCTATTAAGAGACTAAAGTAGATGTAGCGGAGATAGATCATCTATTTCTGATGTGACAGTCATAGGTTTGACTTCATCAGAATAGGGGATGGATCTGTTAAGAAGGTAGTAGGGTGTGATGTCCTGGTATTTGGATGACATACACAGAGTAGGAAGTGAAATTCCTATACTACGATCAGTTATACTTTGGTTGTCACCCAGTGGTTTCTCCACAAAGGATATGGATATTATATCAGACACTCTGGATACTAGATCTATGGTTTTAGATCTAGATTTGGGTAGTTTCCCAATCTGGGTACTTAGACAGCATTCTACAGATGTTTTAGAATGGACGACTCCATGCACGGTAGTGTACCTGTAGGTGGTAGAGTCACCCTCTCTAAAGGAGTCTTATAGACTAAAGGGGAGAGGGATGTACATGATTGGCATATCACTTGCTTAGGCAATTGAGTCAATCATGAGATGTCAAGTACCACACCATATGTTGTTTTGCACGGGATGCAGTAAGTTAATATTGATTCAATCCTGGAGAAACATTCGGAAGCAGTTTTAGAACATAAGTGGATGTTCTAGGGATATGATAACGACAGCCTCATTCAGGAGACAGGTATCATTCCAGGCATCCAAGGTGTCCTGGATGACAGAGTGACTGTCAGAGTTATAGTTTTCCCTTTGACGAGGGGGCAGTATTTTGGACAGGTGGTCCAGGCGGATACTGAGGGAGGCATGGCGCAGGATACTGATTAAGTTCAGTTTACGATAGAGTCTAAGAAGTTTGGATTTGGAGTTCATTTATGAACTAGGTCCCATCAGACATCCAGACACATTCTAAGACAGGTATTGCTCATTTCGGGAGATGGGTTTTCTCCGCGAACTTGAGGTATAGAGAGACATAGAAAGAAACATCAAAGCGGATCCACTCACTGAGGCTATTCCTCGAACGCAATAGTTTCGCAAATGGGTTTTGTGAGACTGATTGGTAAAGGAGTTGGGTGTTCGGTATCACACGTGCTGTGAGTATGCGACATCACAATAATTAGCCTTGAGTGCAAGTGGGAGATTGTTGGATATAGTGCCCTCAGAGTCAATTATTGGACCACAGGCACGTGATTGCAATGATTGAGGGAGAACCTATGCCGGTAGAACAGTCTTACTCAAGATGATAGTATTCTATCTGGTTTATCTTTATCATCGTGTACTACTTTAGGTGACCTTACAGGTTGCTATTACACGTTGATAGAGCCCTTAGGATTCTTGCTTGACGGCCAGCAGTATGATGGCGATCATATACGTGGGAGCTGGGGTCTATAAGCACATCCTTAAAAGGTCCCTAGTCGTGGGAGTTTCGAGACAGGGCATCGATACTCCAGAGTAGACTAGTGTATACAGTCGAGACCCCGACGAGGGGCGGTGGCCGGTCTCACAAGCCACTGGTGTCAGTTGGTTCACCTAAGATGTATAGAGGTGCTCATTGGGTTATGAGTACACCGGACAGGACTCGCCGGGAACATGCTAGTTGGTCTTATACCTGACGTCAGATAGCAGTTCCCTGGTGACATGTGTACAGGTTAGTTCATCGACCTGAGATCGTCATTTGTCTCGTGTGAGTTCCCACTGTACTTTGATTACTACCCTACCACGGCTCAAAGGAGTCGTGCAAACAGGTTTTAGTTGGGTACAGTCCCGAGCCACATGGAGGCATTGAGCGGATCTGCAGGGGTTCATCTCTCCCGGTATTGGGGGTGAGGTCGCGCTGTGTCTAGGAGACCCAATACACAAAGCCCTCGACCGAGGCAAGAGATTTACTAGTAGGTATTCCGGTAGTATCTCAGGGTGTTCTGGGCTACACTCCGACACGACTTGTACCGCTTTTGGGGGTCTGACTTTTACCAACCCCCTAGGCCCGCCATGCGATACTCATAGACGAACGGACCGGACTGTACGGATATTGTCACTGATAGGCTCAGTAGGGTGTTAGGATTAGTTCGCTCATCGACGTTGTTGGGGTAAAAATTTACACCCCGGTTGACCGAGTCAAAGTCAAGGTCAACCCCCAGGTCAAGCGGGCCCAAGCCCAGGTCAAGCGGGCCCAAGCCCAGGTCAAGCGGGCGGCCAGCCTCCCCATGCCAACAACAAAATCATGTAATAAATAATTTTTATGTAACTTTTTATAAATGAATGTATGCAAAATGGGCATAAAGCCAATATTTTTTAAGCCCATGGCTTATGTGCAAAAATGAAATGGCACATAAGCTATGGGATAGGCAAAATACCATTTTGTGAAGCCCAAGGGGCTATATGTAAATATGTAAGCCTATATAAGGCAAAATGATGATGAATAAAGAAACGACACTTTCATTCTCTCAAAAATCTAGGGTTTGTGCCTCTTTCCCCTTTTCTGGGGGTTCCAAACCTTCTTCTTTCTTTTGAATAAAATCAAGAGTTTTACTCTTCCTTTTTCAAAACTAAATAGTTTTTCACCACAAAACCCACTAAGGGGAACTCAGATCTGCCATCAGATCTCAAAAAGAAAAGATTTTTAAATCTCACATCTCTTCATCTCCAAGATCCGGCCAGCAAAGGAAGAAAAAGAACCCATTTCCTCAACCCAAAGCATCTTAGGAGTTTAACTCCGCCCTATTATCTCTTTAGAGAATTTCCGGGGCTAAAAGCCCCCTTTTCCTCGCCGGCGCGCTAGCGCTCGAGCGTAAAGCGCCCACGTGCCGACACATGGCGCGCTTGTGCTCCAGCGCCCTGCTCTCCAGCGCCCTGCGCTCCAGCGCAAAACGCCTACGTGCCGACACGTGGCGCGCTTGCGCTCCAGCGCCTCGCACTCGAGCGCAAAGCGCCCACGTACCGACACCCGGCGCGCTTGCGCTCCAGCACCCCGTGCTCGAGCGCAAAGCGCCCAAGTGCCGACACGTGGCGCACTTGCGCTCCAACGCTCTGCGTTCGGGCGCAAAGCGCCCACGTGGCGCGCTTGAGCTCAAGCACCCAGCGTCCGAGCGCAAAGCGCCCACGTGCCGACACGTGGCGCGCTTGCGCTCAAGCGCCCAGGCACTGGCCCTACACATCCCTTGGATGCCTTTTCCCCCTCTTTTCATGTACATACATATGTATACATATTTGCACACACACGTGCTTGACGACACTGTCCTGGTTAGAAAAAAAATTCTAACGGGGCGCTGCCCCGCATCCCGCAAGGAGGCTGCTAGCCCCCTTGACCCCCAGCCCGCTATCCGGGTAGCGGGACCCCCGTAAAAACTCTGCGTGGCTCCCGATATATCCAAAACCCCCTTCCAAAACAACACACATGTACACTGCACATTGAGTTCGCATGACCAGTTTAACCCGTTAATCAGAGGTTCCCTCGCCCCAAAGGCGAGGGGTAATTAACGGCAGCTTAGTCCGCGGCTGCCGGAGATTCGGATCCCCACAATCAATAAACCCCACCTACCCTAGGCAGGGGGAATCTGTAGTACGCCTGACAAGCACGAGCGTATTCCCATCTCAATGGGGTAACGAAAAACACCTTACAGATTCTGGCACGCCCGGTGGGACCAATCTCTCCTCCCATATTTCGGGTTAAGCATTCATGCGAGCTCAATCAATGTACATATCTGTACTTATACTAAAATAATGCTCTTTTCATGCATATTTTCAAGCAATAACCTTTCAACGATGTCTTCGATGATGAACTCAGCTCCCGTCTCATACACGATGAAGATGGACTCTAAAACGGTCCTTCCAGCCAGTCTCGGGCGACAATGGGAGGAAGAACTGCTACCATTTGGCTCTATTATGTTCGTGTCAGCTAACGCCGTCCCGGCTTCTCAAGCTCCAGTAACAGACAAACCGGTCTCAAAGGGAAAGAGGCCAAATGTGATGGTCTCGAAGGCGCCCAAACTCAAACGCAAGTCGGTGTTTGAGCGTCTCTCCTTGGCCCCGGCTGGGGGCAAGGCCATCAACACCAACAAAGCAACAAGGCATCTCGAGCAAGCTCCAGCGGCGCCTCTGACAACTGCTCGATTGGGTGTCTTCTCAAGTCCCCCCATCACTCAGCCCATGGCGGCTTCCCGAAGAGCAGAAGCCTGCCAAGCGCTTAAGGTAGAGAAGCTGAGGCAGAAGTGGCTCAGATATAGAGCCAACAAAAGGGCTAGGGCTCTGGCCATGTTAAAATTTATGAATTTCTAAAGCCTGGACCGCTCCGCGAAACCAGCTGCCAGTGATGAAAGAATGGCAGAATGTGTTATCCACACTGTCTACATGGCCGGACATGAAGAAACGAACCCTCCTCTTCTTCACAGCCATGGTGATGATATGGTTGACGCTACCCAGCATCGACTCGATCTAAATGATGAAGAGCCCGCTCAGGCCGATAAGCCAGAGGAGCCCGTGGTTCCTACGGAATTGAGCTCAGGCAATAAAGATTACCCGGTTGTCATAGCCGGAACTGCAGAACAAGCATTATTCCAATGGCTTCAAAGGCAATTTCAGGACAGGGATGAGAAGATGGCTGAGGTCTATTCCAAAGTCGACGAGCTGGCAAACGTCGTGGCAGATCTCGCGAACCAAGTCGCCCGATTGCAATTGCAGCAAAATCAAATTTTGGCTCATGAGCCAGGGATTGATACCCGGGGGCAGCCAACTGATATCCCTTTCAACCTAAAAGCGGAGCGCCTTCGCAAAAAACGGCCGCAATCAGCCTCCAGTCCCTCCGATACATACACTAGGGGGAATCGCCTCTGAAAGAGAAGCTGGAAAAGGTCTATTCCTTCAAGAGGGAAAAGGTCCACAAGATATTCAGGGACGCCCTAAGAAACGGTCTACAACTGCCAGAATCAAAGAGACCGCAAGAAGGGAATATGACCGACGACCCAAAATATTGCCCCTATCACAGGGTGATAGGTCATGCCATTGAGGACTGCTCCGTCTTCAAAGATTGGGTCGAAAGGCAATACAAGATGAGAGAGATAGAACTGTCTAAAGGCGTGTTAGCAAACAGTCAAGCTACGATCGCCGATTTCATGCAAATGGAGACCGAAACCTTTCGGGAACCAAATTCTCCTAGACATGTGCCTCGAGGACCAGCATCAGTAAAGGCACCTACTCCAATGGAGAGAAAGAAGAAGGTATACTCCTTCAGGAGGGATGAAGTCCGCAAAATATTCATGGACGCCTTGAACAGCGGTCTGCAACTGCCTGTTCCAAAGAGGCCACAGGAAATGAACATGACCGGTGATCCCATATACTGCCCATATCATAGAGTGGTGGGTCATACCATCGAAGACTGCTATAGTTTCAAAGATTGGGCAGAGGACCAATATAATATTGGAAAAACCTCACAATCCTCGGATGTATCGGCAAGCCACAGAGCTAGGTCATTAACATAGCTCTGCCATGATCAAAGTTCAAGGAGCTTGGATAACCAAAAAGGACCACCACGTCGTTAAACTGGGAACAGTCGACCACCATGTCTTTAAACTGGGAACAATCGACCTCTAAGTTGTTAAACTAGGAATGTAAAAATATATATATATATATATATATATGTAAATAAACAAAAATGTGTAAATAAAAGAAAAATAAAAAAAAGCCGAAATGATGGGTCAACTCGCAATAAAAATCAGCGAGTAAAATAAAAACGAAAATAAAGCCGAAATGATGGGGCAACTCGCAATAAAAATCAGCGAGTAAAATAAAGATGAAAATAAAGCCGAAATGATGGGGCAACCGCGAATAAAAGCCGAAATGATAGGGCAATCGTGATCTTTGCGATAACAAAAGCTGAAAGGATAGAGCAATCGCGGTAAAACAAAAACAAAAAAAACACAAACAAAAATCCAATTTTTCAAAATTTCCTCGGCCCAACGGTTAGTCCCCAACTTGACTACCGTATACAATCCACGGGCTCAAATAATTCTCATCACGCCCATGCCTCACCATAATCACCAGTTACACGGTTGGTCTCCGCCTTGGGAATTATGCTCCATTGAGAAGACCCACTCATGTGTCCTCACGATACATGAGGAGAACAAACCTTTGTGGGATCCTTACAACTCATAAAGGAAAGCCACACTTAAGAGTCCTCACGGCTCCTAAGGAGAAAATACACCTGCAGGGTCCTTACGACTCGCAGGGAGAAAATGCTTTTATGGGACCCTCGCGGCCCATAAAATTGAAAAGCCTTAGGTGATAGGGACCTAAACCTGTCTCCTAAGCCGTCGCTCCTTAACAGGAAAAGGCAAATGATGAATTGCTCCTGGCACCTCTGCTTCAGTGTTAGCAACGCTGATGCCGGCCCCTACCCCAAAATTCCAAGCTCGCCATCCGTAGACCTCTAAGTCTTTAACTGGAAACAGATGACCTCTACGTCGTTAAACTGGAAACAGATGACCTCCAAGTCACTAAACTGGAAACAGATGACCTCTAAGTCATTAAACTGGAAACAGATGGCCTCTACGTCGTTAAACTGGAAACAGATAGACCTCTAAGTCTTTAAACTGGAAACAGATGACCTCTACGTCGTTAAACTGGAAACAGATGACCTCCAAGTCGCTAAACTGGAAACAGATGACCTCCAAGTCGCTAAACTGGAAACAGATGACCTCTAAGCCGTTAAAATGAAAACAGATGACCTCCAAGTCGTTAAACTGGAAGCAGATGACCTCCAAGTCGTTAAACTGGAAACAGATGACCTCCAAGTCATTAAACTGGAAACATATGACCTCCAAGTCGTTAAACTGGAAACAGATGACCTCCAAGTCGTTAAACTGGAAACAGATGACCACCACGTCGTTAAACTGGAAACAGATGACCGCTAAGTCGTTAAACTGGGCACAATAGACCCCTAAGTCGTTAAACTGGAAACAGATGACCTCTAAGTCGTTAAACTGGAAACAGTCGACCTCTAATTCATTAAACTGGGAACGAGGGAAATCCACTCATGTGTCCTCACGATACATGAGGAGAACAAACCTTTGTAGGATCCTTACGAGTCACAAAGGAAAAACACACTTAGGAGTCCTCACGACTCCTAAGGAGAAAATACACCTGCGAGATCCTTACGACTCGCAGGGAGAAAGTGCTTTTATGGGACCCTCACGGCCCATAAAATTGAAAAGTCTTAGGTGATAGGGATCTAAACCTGTCTCCTAAGCCATCGCTCCCTAATCCCCAAGTGGCGAATGATGAGTTGCTCCTGGTACTACATTCCAGTGCAGCGATGCAGACGCTAACCAAATTCCAAATCCTATACCCCAACGGCGAATGATGAGTCGCTCCTGATACTATATTCCAGTGCAGCGATGCAGACGCCAACAAAGTTCCGAAATGTTTCTGGCCCTACGGTCTGGATCATACATCCTGCAAAACCGTATACAATCCACGGGCGTAAAACAATCCCAATCTCTCCAAAAATAAAAAGAAAAAAAGGGTATGTCCACAAGCAAAATGGGCACGGATGAAAACCCGAAAGGGCTCCGTGAGTAAAAACAGCAGGACTGCCGGCGAGTTTGTGAAAACCCGAAAGGGCGCAAACTCGTAAGAAAGAGATGAAATGCACTCACAAGGTCCTCTCGACTTTGTGAGGAGAAAATTCCCGCATGAGATCCTTACGACTCACAAAGGAGCAACACACTTGGGAGTCCTCACGACCCTCAAGGAGAAAATACACTTACGGGATCCTTACGACCCGTAGGGAGAAAATGCTTTGTGAGACCCTTACGGCTCACAAAATTGAAAAGTCTTAGGTGATAGGGACCTAAAACCTGTCTCCTAAGCCATCGCTTCCTGATAAGCAAGCGCAAATGGTGATTCACTCCTGGTACCATATTCCAGTGTAGCGATACTGATGCCAAGCAAAAACCAATTCCCAAATCCTCTCGGGGCAAATGATGAGTTGCTTCTGGCATTATTCCAGTGCAGCAATGCAGATGCCAAACAAAAACCACTTCCCAAATCCTCTGTAAGTCTACGGTAGCGCCCCGGCCGTCTACAGACGCCAAATGCGGAACAAAAACTTTTTAACTGGCGCTATCATATACTTTAACCCGGATCTGCCATTATTGCTAAACTAACAAACTATAAAGAGTGTAGAAAGGTTATACCGAACGATCCGAGTCCTTCATTCTTTAACCATCATCCCACGCTCCGTTGCGGCTGCTCTGATCTCTTCGATCTCCGATCTGCTCGTCCAGGTGGCACCACGTCGACGATTCTTTAAACGGGCTCCCGCCTCTGACTCGAGGCAACTCGGTCGTCAAGTTTGCTAAAAGAGACAAACAAGATTGATGTAGAGAAAGAGTAGAAGACTTTGTCTCGTTCCGTCCAAAGCTATGGACGAACGGTTAATGAAGTTGCCTTTTGAATCGGGTGATGGAATGAAATGAGCAATGAAATTTCCATACACCCCAAAACTATCATAATCTTTTCACAACCATTTTCATCAAGTGAGTGAGTGAGAGAGAGGGGGAGGGGCCGACCACTATATAGGAGGTGGGGGGTGAGTGTAGGAGGAGGAGAGTAACCATAAGGAAATATCTAGTGTGAACACAAGAAAATATCTAGTGTGAACACACAGTGTGAACACAAAGAAAGCAACCAATGAAACAATAACACATCACCGCTTCTAGAACCTTCTAGAAGCATCCACACTCTTCCAAAGAAAAGATAAATCCGTCTTTAACCGAATGTTAAAAGACGGCTGATAGAAAACTGGCAACTTCCAAAAGTGATCCTGAAACGAATTTCAGGACAACCCCATAACTGTATAAATATACCCGTATTTGTATTACGACCGAATACAAATACAAATGATACAAAGATATTATATCTAATCAATACAATACTCGGATCCAGTTTAAACCAAAGCCGACCAGTATCATCTGTCCGAAAACCGACACGTGCGTAAACGCACGTGTATTCTCCAAACCCTGCCATAAAACCATACGGCCTCTACAACGTTTCGTCCGAACTTGGGAAACTGTCTGTGGGGAACTCTAATGACTCGTCAGTACCCTGGCAGTGGGTTTAACCACAAACCGTCAGCGGCACTAGCTATACATAACGGCTGCCCATGGACTGACCTCAAGGGAGGCCGATGAGCGAACTCACCCGGAAACCCTACTGAGCCTAACAGTGACAATGTATATACAGTCCGGTCCGTTCGTCTATGAGTATCGCATATCTGCCTAGGGGGATAGTAATGTCAGACCCCCAATAGCAGTATAAGTCGTGTCGGAGTGAAGCCCAATAACACCCTGAGATACTACTGGAGTACCTACCAGTAAATCTCCTGCCACGGCCGTGGGCTTTGTGTAATGGCTCTCCTAGACACAGCACGATCTCACCCCCAATACCGGGAGAGACGAATCCCCTGCCGATCCCCTCACGTGCCTCCATGTGGCTCGGGACTGTACCTAAAAACTACCTGTTTGCACGACTCCTTTGAGCCGTGGTAGGGTAGAAATCAAAGCATAGTGGGAACTCACACGAGACAAATGACGACCTCAGGTCGATGAACTAACCTGTACACATGTCACCAGGGAACTGCTATCTGACGATATGTATAATACCAACCAGCAGATTCCCGGCGAGTCCTGTCCGGTGTACTCATAACCCAATGAGCACCTGTATACATCTTAGGTGATCCAACTGACACCAGTGGCTTGTGAGACCGGCCACCGCCCCTCGTCGGGGTCTCGATTGTATACACTAGTCTACTCCGGAGTATCGATGCCCTGTCTCGAAACTCCCACGACTAGGGACCACAATTAAGGATATGCATATAAACCACCCAACTCTCACGTATATGATCGCCATCATACTGTTGGTAGTAAAGCAAGATCCTAAGGGCTCTATCAAAGTGTAACATGTAATCAGTCACCTGAACATGTACACGACTGATAAAGGCAAACTAGATAGCATACTATCATCTTGAGTAAGACTGTCCTACCGGTATAGGTCCTCCGCAATCATTGCAATCACGTACCTGCGATCCAATAATTGACTCCGAGGGTACTATCTCCAACAATCTCCCACTTGCACTCAAGGCTAATTATTGCGATGTCGACTACTCACAGCCCGTGTGAAACCGAACATCCAACTCCTCTTCTAATCAGTTTCACAAAGCCCGTTTGTAAAACTGTTGTGTTCGAGAAATAGCCTCAGTGAGTGGATCCGCCTAGAAGTTTCTTTCTATATCTCTCTAAATCTCAAGTTCGCGGAGAAAGCCATCTCCCGAATTGAGTAATACCTGTCTTAGAATATGTCTGGATATCTGATGGGACTTAGTTCATAAATGAACTCCAAATCCAAACTTCTTAGACTGTATCGATCACTGAACCTAATCAGTATCCGGCACCATGCCTCCCACAGTATCCTCTTGGACCACCTGTCCATAATACTGTCCCTCTTTGTCAGAGGGAAAAACTATAACTCTGCCAATCACTCTGTCAACCATGTCACCTTTGAAGCCTGGAATGATAACCGTCTCACAAAGTAGGCTGCCGTCATCAAATCCGTAGAATATGTACTTATGTTCCAAAACTGCTTCCTTATGTTTCTCCAGGATTAGATTAATATAAACTTATTGCATCTAGTGCAAAAACAACATTTGGTGTGGTACTTGACATCTCATGATTGACTCAATTGCCTAAGCAAATGATCTGCCAATCATGCATATCCCTCTCCCCTTCTGTCTGTAAGACATCTTTAGAGAGGGTGACTCCATCACCTGCAGGTACACCACCATGCTAGGAGTCATCTATTCTAAAAACCATTAGAATACTGTCAAAGTACCCACATTGGGAAACTACCCAAATCCAGATCTACAACCATAGATCCAGAAACCAGAATGTCAAATATTATATCCATATCCTGTCTGGAGAAACAACTGTGTGACGACCACAGTACAACCGATCGTAGTATAGGAATTTTACTTCCTACTCTGTATATGTCATCCATATACCATGACATCACACCCTACTACCTTCTTAACAGATTCATCCCCTATCCTGATTGAAGTCAAACCCATGACTGTCACATCAAAAATAGATGATCTATCTCCGCTATAACTGCTCAAGTCTATAAATAGACATAAGTATCTTGCCCACTATGCTTCCGATGCTCCCACTGACTACGACAACCCTCCTACCGGGTCTCATAGCCTGGAACAACAGTAGTGTCAAGTCTGGGTAGAAAAGAACCTCCCTGTCACCGTCCTTGAGGCTACCGAAGTACCTCTCGGGTGTCTGAGGTTACCCACCATATCTGCGGAGTGGCTATTGGAATGTCAAACCTGATTGAATATATAGGTCCTATTAAATTTTCCGTAATCGTTCGCGGTTCTGGAATCACTTCCAGTTCTACCATACTCCCACTACTGTTTTCTGAAAAAGATCCATTTTACTAAAACTGTGGCGAGTCAAGAACAATATCACTATTGATCTTCCAAATGGTAGAATATCAACCCTCGTCATAGCCAGGGTCAACCCACAAACAGCTATTACAGAAACGTGCCCTGAGTTATCTAGAGTCTGGTTTTAAGCATAAGCTGGAAAACTCCCCGTACCTTAACATCTTTTAAGGTACGAACTATTCTATATCCAATATAGAAACTTTGGCACTTTATTTAATTAGAACCAGATTCAAATCATGCAGCTGTCTCCAGTGCATATCAACTTAATGGAAAGAGGCTAATCAGCATTACTCAACTTAGGAATCCATCCAATTATGAGTAACCTGAAAGAGAAACAAGTTTCTCAAAACCATTACTATCATCTGAATACCAATCACAAGAATCTACATCTTCGATCTCTTTGAAGAATCCCGATACTTGTGACACCTGGTTCTCTACTTTATTCTTATACCCACAACTTCTCAAAACTTAGACCTTGTATTTCTACGAAACACTTGTCTAAAAACTAGAGAAGTCATAAGTAAACAGAACATAGAACGAGGACCTACCCCTTTGTCCTGATGGACACTGGACAACATACAATACTCTGTATAAGTCCGTTGAGTTTAAGCAACTCAAAACCTGTGCGTCGTAGGTTGAAAACTGTACCCTGGCGATTTCCTCAAATATAACCAATTACAACGAATTCCGATATAATGAGGATAATTACCTAATTCCCAATAACTTACTCCCACTCATCATCTGTAAAACCATACAGATATGAGAATGAAACCTGGTAAATACATACCCTTGAGTAAGTATCCAATCGGGAAAACAGTTTTCCTTTAGCAATGCACTGAAACATGAAAATGTTTCCTAGGGGTATCTTGGTATTCATAGCAATGCCTCTTCCATAAACCAATTCATGACTTCAACCGTATATTTTATTGCCATCTCTCCAAATCCCTTTATTTGTCTTTAGTCGTTACCTTCTGTATACCATCGTTAGGCTAAATGGTTTTCTTCCTTCCCTACCGTTCGGCACCAGCCTATGGTTTGGAAGAAGACTATCCAGTAAGCATAATAGGTGTACCCTCCTAAACCAAAGAGTACTCGCAACTTGAGAGAAGGCGATGATAAAAGACAACTGAATAATACTTTATTCTTTTAAAGGTGAAATAGGAGTGGTGATGAAGTACGCGGTTTGGTCGTGAATAATAACAGTCGCAATTTACTTTGCCCTCTTTCTAATCCCTTTATTTTGTCTTTACATATTACCTTCTGCACACCCTACTTAGGCTAATTGGTTTTCTTCATTCCCTACCTTTCGGCACCTGCCTATGGTTTGGAAGAAGACTATCCAATAAGCGTAATAGGTGTACTCTCCAAAACCAAGGAGCCCTCGCAACTTGAGAGAAGGTGATAATAAAAGACAACTGAATAAACCAATTCTATTTCTCCTGAACCTTGATCCATCCTCGAAGAAGTCCCTTCGAGTTCGTATATAACCATACGATGGATCTATCCAATGGAAGTGGATGTTCGTAGTAATACGGGTGTTCTGAGAAATACAAAGGGTAAAAGTGTTAGTTATATGTATGCCCTAGAGGCCATTACTATACATAGGATGTATATTGTAGTGGATGCTGGGACATATATAGGGAGGACTTTCTTGCTCGACATGATAGTACGCTATCTGGTTACACTTTACCTTAACGTGTATACTGATTGTCTCTCTGTTACATGTTGGTAAAGCCCTTAGGATGTGTGCTTGACTACCTGGACTATGATGCGGATCATACTAGTAGGGACATGGTAGTCCATAAGTACATCCTTCAAAGTCCCTAGTCGTGGGTGTATCGAGACGGGGCATCGATATACCAGAGTAGACTAGCGTATACCTTCTCGACCCATACATATGGGCGATGGATGATCCCATATCCATTGGTGTTTGACATCAGAGATGATATACGGGTGCTCAGTAGAGACTGGGTACACTGGACGGACTCGCCGAGAACTCCCAGATGGTATTATACCTCACGTCAGATGGCAGTTCTCTGGTGACACTGGTACAGAGTAGTCTGTTGACCCGAGATCGTCATAGAGTCTTGTGTGGTTCCCACTGTGCTTTGATTTCCATCTTACCACGTCCAAGAGGGCGTGCAAAATGGTGGTTTTTGGGTACAGTCCCGAGTCACATGGAGGCAATGAGCGATAGGAGGGGATTCGTCTCTCCCGGTATAGGGAGTTGATGTTGCGCTGTGTTCGATTGGCTATAACAGGAAATCCCTGGCCAGGGTTGCTGAGAATTACTGGTAAGTGTTACCAGTAGTTTCTCGAATGTTATAGACCTCATATCGACACGACTTATCGAGCTATTGGGGTCTGACGTTTACCACCCCTAGGCGAGATATGCGACATATCAGACGATCAGACCGGACTGTACGGTAGTGTTACTGGTTGGATTCACTGGAGTGTGAGCAGGCTTGCTCGTCGATCTTCAGATCGCTCAATACCCGGGTGGCCGTTACGTTTAGCAGACCGCTTGTGGCTTGTGGGTGCTTGATATGATCATCACCTGCTGCCGGCGTATTGACGAGTCTTTAGAGTCCTACACAGAGGTTTCCTGGCTCAAGCGAAACGAAATAGGAGCGCATATGAGATATGTGCGGGACCGAGAATAATCCGTGTATGTGATACCGTATTTCATTCTTGCGATGAATGTGTCGAATGGTTGTATGCGATATAACCTAGTTATCGAATCAAAGATTGATTCGATAAGCCGATACATTGTATACTAGTCGGTTGTGTGCGACATGACCAGATCATTGAATCAAGTGTTGATTTAATGATTTAATGCATAATTATATATTTGATATATTACTTTGCATTAACTAGTATTGGTTCACTTTAAATGGATTTTCTCACTTTTTGTGCACATTGTATATGTGATATACTTTTGTACACAAGATTGTATCATGTTTGATGATACATGCTAGTTTGGGTTTGTGTAAAGAATTAAACCATGGTTACTTAAGTGGTTAGGGTTTCATTTCTTTTTCTCATTTATTTATTTCATTTATTCATTTTGAAATAAATAAGAATAAAGAGAAAGAATGGTGGCTTTATTTGTAGTTTAGTTGAAGCTTCATGAAGCTTTGACCAAAGTCCACCATTCTTATCTCATTCTTAACCCTAACCATTCAACTAACTTTTGTTAATTCTCTACACATTACCATGGTTAGATTATGATAAACATTCCATTTATTTTCCATTTTTGAAATAACTTATCATAACACTTTCTTCTTCTTCTTCCTTAAACTCAAGAAGAAAAGCTTGACTACATCAATGGTGGATTGATGAAATGAGTGAGAAATCCAATTCTAAAGTCTACCCACTTCCTATTTCTTCATCCTCTACCTCTTGCCAAGTAGTAGAGTGTGTTTTCTTCATAAGTTTCTTGACTTGGTGAAGTCGGAGCTTGATTTAGCGATGCCTCGACGTAGATCATCTTCGGCATGGACATCGATGACCTAGCCCGTCCATTCTCCGATGAAGCCGACGCTAGAGCCCGGGACTTGTTATGGACAGCGAGGAGACTTCATTGCGGAGCTATGGAGGTGGAGAACCGGATATACAAAGGTTGTATTTCCGTATCTCTTAGTTAAGTGTTAACTAGTTTGCTTTTTCGCCTAGAAATCTAGCCAACGATCCGTATTAGGGTTTCTCGGCACCGTTAAAATTTGAAATTGTCATGGTTGATGCCTTGTGAGACCTCATTAGGGTGCCTAGGAACCCTACAGTGGTATCAGAGCCTAGCTAGAGCCTTAAGCGAAGTCTAGACGGAATTTGAAGTCCGAACTAACCGAAACCCCAAAAATTTCCATGCTCTCTGTCCTTTTTTCAAAAACTGTGATTTTTCAAAATTAAAAATATGCAGAAAACCCAGCAGGGAAATCTAAGAATTACGGCGCAAAATTGGGGTCATGAACAGTGCAAGATGCGGCGGAACCGCGGCAGAAGCCTGCATTAGGCGGCGGTTCCGCGGCAGATTGATGACGTCAGCCCTAACTGTTTGCACAGTAATTTATTGTTTCAGGTGCTGAGTTCTCTGGGTATTTTTAAAATTTATTCAAGAGTTGAATTTTCTGGAGTTGTTTTGGGAATTCGGTGTTTTGATCGGAGTATCAAATTTTGTCTGAGTGGCTTTCCGGATAATTTTTTGAATATGTTAAAAAGTTCGACCGGCTACAAATACCCAATTTTTCCCCTGTCGCGAAATTTCCAAGTGTTGGATTTTCCGTAGTTTAACGACGTTCTAAGTAGTGCAAGTAACGCGATGGTCCCTCTAGAACAACAAACCTTAACTCGATTATGTGACCGTCTTGAACTGCCCTTTGAACCTTCGGGTTTGGGGCAGTACGGCGTGCCACATGTGAGGCGTTGGCTTGACCCTTCTACGGCTGGACCGTTGGTACTGAGGCACGAACTGAATGTTGTTAGACTTATTTCATGTGTTGATGTTTCGGGAAAACTTGGGTGTTCGATTGTTCGATCGGAAAGTTTAACATTTTCTATTTATCCGGAATGGGATACAATAATTGGAATTCACAAGTAGTTATGTGATAACTGAATGAATGTTATAAACATAGCAGTTTAGTCTCACTTGATCGGTTGCCACGGAATTTTGATGCGATCAAAAGTCCGTCGCAATCACGTAGCGTACGCGGATACTCGCCGGGTAAACTTAATAGACAGCCTCACTCCATAGCCCCGACCAAGTGACTGTAGGAGAACCCCGTCGCCGAAAGCATCCGTTCGGGTGCTCGCGGTAGCGGTGTTCCGCCTTGGTGCACTTCGTCGACGGTATCAGGGGTGCAGCCGTCTACTGAAGTTTGCGACGAGCATTCGATCAGGATGTCGGGAATCTTGTTGAATTACCCGACTTGATATTGAAAAGTGTTTTCGATAAAGAGACTAAAATGCGGGGTTTATAATTGTTAGGCATGCGATGTCTAAGTAATTCATTTGGTCAGGCATGCGATGTCTGAGGTGGTTGCGGATTCCAACTGTTGTAGTTTTACACTTTCTTTTCTGTGACCGTAAGTGTAATATGTGATATCGCCGGTTTCGTTGCTATATGTCAACGACAATTGGGATACGCATGTTTACTTACGTTGATGACATGTGATGTTATGTGTTGCTGGATATGTTATATTGGATCGTCGTGTTTGAATGGCCGGGGTTTTTTATGTGAGATGAGTGTTTTTCATTTTCATTCATGTAAAAACTTGTATGTAATATTCTTTTATTGGGGCACTTCCAGGTTGCGGAAGTTTTCACCTTTGTATATTATTTACTTTAAAGCACTAGGATAGACCCAAGGAGGAGGGCACAAGTAACCGGGTTCTGGAGTCCAGTGGGAGACCAACTCGAGGAGTCGAGTCCGGGTCTCCTAACTCTAGAATTGGTAGGGTTGCTTGCCGCTCTCGTAGGGGTCTAGGGGTGTGGGTTTGGCTATTCATCGCGACCGTGGAATCCGTGTTTTATACTGGCTCGTATTGAAAACACGGACGTCCTAGTATATCCAATATTTCATATGTTTCTTCTGCTGCGATATCTGTGATGTGATCATGTGATGTTCTGTGATAGATACAGTATATAGTATATATGATATATTATATAGGCGTTACTTATGTTTTACACCCGCGCTAGCCCTGCCCCGCTCTGCCGTTAGTTACCTAACCTAACGGTGCACGAGGGGACATCGAGGCGAATGCGGATGGCATAAGTGTACGTCGTATTTATCTGTAATGATTAGGTACTTAAATGATGGGACTTCATTAATGTGATTAATGAAATAAAAAGAAACCTAAGATGTTGTAGAATCGAATTTCAAAATAAAACAGGTAGCTACAGTTCTTGCTTTGCACAGCGGTATATGTGATATATCCTGCACCTTATTCGATGAGGAAAGGACCGAGATCCCTTCACCGGGAGTGACTCCTTTAGCAATAACTGGCAGATGCTACACACTCGGTTTGTCTTCTGATTGCTTTTAAGAGTTTTTCTTTGCACAGTGATATATATGATATATCCCGCACCTCATTCGACGAGGAAAGGACCGACGATCCCTTCACCGGGAGTGACTCCTTTAGCAAAACTAGAAAAGCCTAAAAAACACTCCATTTCAAAGTTCATTTGATTCTACAACGATATCAAGTTCATTACGCAATAGGTTTTCAGAAAAACCTGTTGTAGCCCTCCGTCATTTCAGATAAGTTGTATATAGTATTCGTGCTGCATTTGTTGGCTTTCGTCAAGGTGCAGTGTGCGGTAGCTATATGCTGCTTATCTGCTAGCATACGATGCGATTGGATTAGGGTAGTCGTGCGGCTTTGTTGGCTTTCGTCAAAGGTCGTGCGGGTGGGTTTAATTCGATCAAGAAATGTACGGGTTGAACTTGACTACCGGGCTATGGTTTGTTGGCTTTCATCAAGGTCATAGCACGTTAGGGGCAAAATATTATCGGGAATTTCAAGTGTTGAAATTTGCAATGAGATTGCATACCTTCTATGAGATAGTTGGATCCCGATACCCGCTGCGAGTAAGAGTTACTCCTGGGAGAGTTTTATACATTACAATTAGCCGATCAAGTAGGTGTCTAGAAAGGTGTTAACGAGGTTACGCCTCTGGGAAAATGAGGTTTACATTAATTAGGTTCGTGCGAAAGCACGGGGGACCTCCCTCAAAGTACCGACACTGGCCTGGCTGAAAGATTGGCGAACTTGTAGTGTGTAATTAATCCCGGCTAGTCTTTCCTTTTAGGGTTTGAAGGAAGATTTGATAAAAAGCAGTGGGAGACATCCTGATTAGATAAAATAATAACCAATCTATTCTTGCAAGAGCGCACGCTGAGTGTTTTCTTCTCTCTCTCTCCTGGTAGCGACCATATCACGCCTTAATCAAGATAATAAAACGGAATATTGACCGAACCCGCTTGTTATACTGAGCTGGGGAACGTTGGTCCCGCTCCAACTTATAATTGTTATAAGACAGAGCAGGAAATTGGGGATTACCAGAATTCCCTTGCCGCTCAAACGAAGAGAGTGCATGCTGATGCATCATCTTCGGGTGTGTTCATTATATATAGAACTGTTTCTCTGTATCCTCTACGTCCTGGGTATGTGATACCAGATCAGGATCCCAGATATGTAATATGTTACACAGGGCTACAGAAAGGTAGAGAACTGAGAACGGGTGATAAGTTTCATGAGGCAGAAAATGGGGCAAGTGTTGCAGCCAAGTCTGTTGGTCACTGTCACCCTGTATTACAAATACATTGATTCTGAACGAATGTTATTAGATACCGAACCTGTTATGCAAAATCATATCTGTCTCTTTATTAGTAAAGAAACGATAAAATTTTGTATTGTTGGACAATGTTTTGAACATTTCCTATATCAAAAGTTGATCGGTTCAGGCACGTTATCTAAAAGCATTAATGTTCTAAATCAAACTACAGTTCTTAGTATACAGAACACACACAAGAGGAAAAGTTCAGAACTGAACGAATCCTTCTTGAGGTATTGTAGACTAGGTCAGATCAATGTGACCCGACTAGCTAGAGTTACATAAAGATGCATATTTAAATTAGTTTGAATTTACATCTTGTGAAACTCGCCAGTCATGTCACAAAGATAAGATGACCACAGCTCTGTTTGTTGGAAACAGAGAAAGAGTTAGTGAACTCTTGGGATGATACATGTTGATGTATGTAGGTCCGCAGTCTACAAATGCCAGGACTGATTCTTTATACTTCATTATATTCTCTGATAATCTCTCAAGATTCAAACATATGTTCCTGTTGAAACACAAGTCCGAACCTTTTGAGATATTCACAGAATATGATTTAGAAGTAGAGAACCAAAATACGGGTATAAGTATTATGTCTTATGATGAGATCAGGGAGGAGAATACTTGTGCATGGAATTCCTGGACTATTCTAAAGGAGAATGAGATTCTCTCTCAGCATTACTCCTCTGTATACACCATAGCACGATGGTATATCGGGGTGGAGCAGATACACCCTATTTGATATGGTGTGCTCTATGATGAGTACTACTGAGTTACCTATTTCTTTTTGGGAGTTATGCACTTGAGAAGATGCATACCTATTGAATAGGGTTCAAATCAAATCAGTTGCCTACCGCTTCATATGTGATATGGAAAGGGAAGAGCCCATATCTTAAGTTGGTTAAGATTTGGGGTTGTCCGGGCTATGTCTAAAAGCAAAATCTGGACAAGCTCGAGGCAAGATCTGTTATGTAGAACTGGAAATATTCCAGCTATACAAACTACAGCAGATCATTTGATTGAACCAAAGGATTCAATAGTTACCAACGAACCTCAACCTCTCCGCCGATCTAGTAGGGTTCCTCACCCACCTGAGAGATACTTCGGTTTCTCTATGACAGTGGGAGCGAGGATTGCATCATGAGATGATGACCCAACTAGTTTCGAGCTGGCCATCAGGAGTAAGACTCTATAAGAATGGCTGGATGCTTAGTGATCTGAGATGGAATCCTTATACACCAACAAAGTATGGACTTTGGTTGCTGTATCTGAAGGGTTAAATCCCCATCAGGAGCAAGTATATCTTGAGAAGATTACTTGGTGTACATGAAAAAGTTGAGACTTTCAAAGCTAGACTTGTTAAAGGTTTGCATCATTGACCAGGTGTGGATCATGATGAAACTTTTTCTAAGGAGCTATGCTTAAGTCCATCCAGATCCTACTTCCCACGGCTACATACCATGACTACGATATCTGGCGGTTGGGTGCCATGACTGCTTTTCTAAATGGTGTTTTAGAAGATAACGTCTATAAGTACACAGCCAGAGTGTCTCGTAGACAGTGGGAGCAGCGGAAACGTGTGCAAGATGTTTTATGTGATAAAGCAGGCATCGCAGAGTTGGAACATCTGTTTTGATGGATAAGTCAAACAGTTTGACATCATCAAAATGGTAGATGAACCTTGTATATACAAAAAGGTAGTAGGAAGTATGGTGATGATCCTCGTAGAGTACGTGGATGACATACTCTTGATAGGGAAGGAGTTTCCTATGCTATGCTCGATCAATCTCCGCTCATCACAATGATTCTCCACATAGGATCAAGATGATACCTCCTTAATCCTGAGTTTTGGATCTATGAGATAGATCTAAATGGATGTTAGGATTCTCACTAGTTGTAGTGAGATGGTATCAATCGATCCTGGGGAGAATCACTGGAAGGGTTCCAGGGTGATAAAGACGACTGAAAGTCAGTCACAGGCATTGTCTTTACCCTCAGTAAAGGGACGGTATGTTGGAAGAGTTCAAAGCTAGATACCGTGACATACTAGACGATAAAGGCTGAATACATCGCTACTTAAGATGCAACCAAAGAGGCTGTCTGGGTGTATATTAGTTCATGAGATGAACTTAGTTCCTCCCATTGTGTGACAATGGAGTTGTGGCTTATGCCAAGGAACGCCCGTCCCATCAGTGATCCAGACATATTCTAAGGCAGTATTACCTGATCATGGAGATGCTTGATCTCCAAAGAGATCGAGGTTAGGAGAGTAGACTCAGAGGACAACACAGCGGATCCACTCACAAAGGCCTGTTCCCAGAGAGAGACTTTTATGGGATGGTTGAGTATGAGATACTACAACCACTGCTATCAGATGGCCCTAGTGCAAGTGGGAGATTGTTAGTTATATGTATGCCCTAGAGGCCATTACTATACATAGGATGTATATTGTAGTGGATGCTGGGACATATATAGGGAGGACTTTCTTGCTCGACATGATAGTACGCTATCTGGTTACACTTTACCTTAACGTGTACACTGATTGTCTCTCTGTTACATGTTGGTAAAGCCCTTAGGATGTGTGCTTGACTACCTGGACTATGATGCGGATCATACTAGTGGGGACATGGTAGTCCATAAGTACATCCTTCAAAGTCCCTAGTCGTGGGTGTATCGAGACGGGGCATCGATATACCAGAGTAGACTAGCGTATACCTTCTCGACCCATACAGATGGGCGATGGATGATCCCATATCCATTGCTGTTTGACATCAGAGATGATATACGGGTGCTCAGTAGAGACTGGGTACACTGGACGGACTCGCCGAGAACTCCCAGATGGTATTATACCTCACGTCAGATGGCAGTTCTCTGGTGACACTGGTACAGAGTAGTCTGTTGACCCGAGATCGTCATAGAGTCTTGTGTGGTTCCCACTGTGCTTTGATTTCCATCTTACCACGTCCAAGAGGGCATGCAAAACGGTGGTTTTTGGGTACAGTCCCGAGTCACATGGAGGCAATGAGTGATAGGAGGGAATTCGTCTCTCCCGGTATAGGGAGTTGATGTTGCGCTGTGTTCAACTGGCTATAACAGGAAATCCCTGGCCAGGGTTGCTGAGAATTACTGGTAAGTGTTACCAGTAGTTTCTCGAATGTTATAGACCTCATATCGACACGACTTATCGAGCTATTGGGGTCTGACGTTTACCACCCCTAGGCGAGATATGCGACATATCAGACGATCAGACCGGACTGTACGGTAGTGTTACTGGTTGGATTCACTGGAGTGTGAGCGGGCTTGCTCGTCGATCTTCAGATCGCTCAATACCCGGGTGGCCGTTACGTTTAGCAGACCGCTTGCGGCTTGTGGGTGCTTGATATGATCATCACCTGCTGCCGGCGTATTGACAAGTCATTAGAGTCCTACACAGAGGTTTCCTGGCTCAAGCGAAACGAAATAGGAGCGCATATGAGATATGTGCGGGACCGAGAATAATCCGTGTATGTGATACCGTATTTCATTCTCGCGATGAATGTGTCGAATGGTTGTATGCGATATAACCTAGTTATCGAATCAAGGATTGATTCGATAAGCCGATACATTGTATACTAGTCGGTTGTGTGCGACATGACCGGATCATTGAATCAAGTGTTGATTTAATGATTTAATGCATAATTATATATTTGATATATTACTTTGCATTAACTAGTATTGGTTCACTTTAAATGGATTTTCTCACTTTTTGTGCACATTGTATATGTGATATACTTTTGTACACAAGATTGTATCATGTTTGATGATACATGCTAGTTTGGGTTTGTGTAAAGAATTAAACCATGGTTACTTAAGTGGTTAGGGTTTCATTTTCTTTTCTCATTTATTTATTTCATTTATTCATTTTGAAATAAATAAGAATAAAGAGAAAGAATGGTGGCTTTATTTGTAGTTTAGTTGAAGCTTCATGAAGCTTTGACCAAAGTCCACCATTCTTATCTCATTCTTAACCCTAACCATTCAACTAACTTTGGTTAATTCTCTACACATTACCATGGTTAGATTATGATAAACATTCCATTTATTTTCCATTTTTGAAATAACTTATCATAACACTTTCTTCTTCTTCTTCCTTAAACTCAAGAAGAAAAGCTTGACTACATCAATGGTGGATTGATGAAATGAGTGAGAAATCCAATTCTAAAGTCTACCCACTTCCTATTTCTTCATCCTCTACCTCTTGCCAAGTAGTAGAGTGTGTTTTCTTCACAAGTTTCTTGACTTGGTGAAGTCGGAGCTTGATTTAGCGATGCCTCGACGTAGATCATCTTCGGTATGGACATCGATGACCTAGCCCGTCCATTCTCCGATGAAGCCGACGTTAGAGCCCGGGACTTGTTATGGACAGCGAGGAGACTTCATTGCGGAGCTATGGAGGTGGAGAACCGGATCTACAAAGGTTGTATTTCCGTATCTCTTAGTTAAGTGTTAACTAGTTTGCTTTTTCGCCTAGAAATCTTGCCAACGATCCGTATTAGGGTTTCTCGGCACCGTTAAAATTTGAAATTGGCATGGTTGATGCCTTGTGAGACCTCATTAGGGTGCCTAGGAACCCTACAAAAAGAAGGAGTGGCAATGACTTATGCAACTCAGACAATCCAAAAGCCAGTATTTTAAGAAGGTTCGGTCAACTTGGTCACTAAGTCATAGTCTAGGGTCGGTCAAAGGTCGCTGCCAAAGAGAGAGAGAAAAGAAATACTCTGCGTGCACTCTCACCTAGATCAGAATGGTTATCACTTTATCTAATCCGGAAACCTACCACTGTCCAGTCAAATTCTCCTCCAAACCTGAAAGAAGAATTAATCGGGATCACCTGAAGAGTAAACCAACTCATCAGTGGGAATCAGGATCCAACTCCCATCGCATGATAACGTGATGGAATGCATCCACGTTACTCATACTCCAGAAGGTATGCGCATACTTGGCAAGTTTCAGTTTCTTTAGAAACTCCCGATAGGATTTTTGCCCCAAGCTCTTATGACCTTGGCTTTGGTCAAAATGTCATAAGTCACATGCCAAGTTCTACCCGTCACTATCTTGTCAATTTGAACCCACCCGCACATGCCCCTGACTTTGGCCAATCGGCAGAACGACTGTCCCAAACCAACTCATCTATCTATGCAACAAATGAATACCCAGCAGCTACCAAACACTATGCCTTAACTTTGGCTAAAATGCATAGCTTGAATACTACTGAATACCCAAAAGAAATGACGGAGGGCTATGGCTGGTTTTTGGCGAAAAACCTTTAATGTGGTGAACTTGATATCGCTGAAGGAACCTAATAGCTTTTTATAAAAATATAGTGGCGAAAACCTTTGCTAAAGAGGTCATTCCCGGTGAAGGGATCTCGGGTCTTTCCTCGTGGAATGAGGTGCAGGATATTCCACTGAATACCGCTATGCAAAGCAACATGTAATCGACTATAGTGAAGTTATTACCCTGACGCAAACTTCTGTCCAAGGGGTCAGTCCCGGTGAAGGGATATCGGCCCTTGCCCCGTCGAATAAGGTGCAGGATATTCCACTGAATACCGCTATGCAAAACAAAAGGAAACGTCTTTGTAATAACACTTTTTAAATTTGTTCCAACAACTGCCAAATAGGTTTGCTTTCCTTTGCATTGATCAAAATCAACGCAGTCCCATCAATCAATCACACCAGAAAAGAATGAAAATAAAATGTACGTATATGCCATCCGCATTCGTCACTGAGTCCCGTCTTCACCCGTTAGGTTACTTAACTAACGACAGAGCGGGGACTGGACTAGCGCGGGTGTAAAACATATACAACATCTAATAGTATATAAACCAATATACAATAATCGCTCCAGGCGTGATAATATGCAACATTACAGAAAAGTAATAAGCATCACAGAACAATACAGATAATCTGGGATCCCCGAGTTTCACAGAGCCGCTGCTGAAACCCGACGTTCCCCTGGTCGTGTGGATAGCCTGTGCAATGAAACCTAGACCCCTATGAGTGCGGCAAGTTACCCGCCAAAACCTGAAGTGAGGCAGCCTCCTACAGCAAAGTGAATGGACCACCCTGCACTTCACGGAATCCGGTAATCTTGGGCACCCCTCCTTGGGTCAACCTGTACCCCCTACGAGTGCGGCGAATAGTCTGCCAATTCTAGAGTGGGGCCCCTCTGCCTCTCAAAGACATGAGATGCGGACCCGTTGCCCCTCAGAACCCAGCTATCCGTGCATTCCGTCGCGGGGTAAAACCTAGTACAGAAAAGAAAAATATGTACAACAGGTACATCAACCGCAACCTGGTCGTGCCCCAAAATAATATTATACAACAGGCAGTGACGGCAGTCCACATGTTGGACGCTCGCCCCGCAATATCAAATGTACAAATAAACTCAAACTGTACTACCATTGCACACTGCTATCCACCACGACAAATCCGCAACATCACAGCACAACATAGAACATCAACGCGAATGTCACGTTCGCAAACCCGTCTAAAAGAACTATAGCAATCAGACGCGGTTTACCGATCAAATGACATTCCCGGTCGGAGATATAATGTAAGCACTGTAAACTAACGTGTTTAAATTTCGATCGACTAAATATCACGAAGTGGGCCCCACGAACAACTGGTGAACAGTAACAAAATCTGGGCCCGAAAGATATATACCAAAAACCCCAAATTCCAACAGAGAAGACACTGTGCAAATTTGGTGCACTGATTCAATAGAACGGCTGCGGATGCGCGGCCAAACCATGGGTTTGGCCGTGATTCCGCGGCAGTTTTGTGGAATTACGTGCTCAAATTTGGTCGGTGTGCTTCTAAAACCCTGCACAGTTTTCTGAGATATGTAGAATAATTTTAGGACATCATTTAAAATCGACAGAAACTGTGAAGCTTGAAAATTGTGTTTTTCGATATCCGGTTCGATCGATGTTTTAAACGCGTTAGCACAAGTTAGTATAGCAAAATGGTGAGGCTCTATTACCACTGTAAGTCTACGGTAGCGCCCCGGCCGTCTACAGACGCCAAATGCGGAACAAAAACTTTTGAACTGGCGCTATCGTATATTTTAACCCGGATCTGCCATTATTGCTAAACTAACAAACTGTAAAGAGTGTAGAAAGGTTATACCGAACGATCCGAGTCCTTCGTTCTTTAACCATCATCCCACGCTCCGTTGCGGCTGCTCCGATCTCTTCGATCTCCGATCTGCTCGTCCAGGTGGCACCACGTCGACGATTCTTTAAACGGGCTCCCGCCTCTGACTCGAGGCAACTCGGTCGTCAAGTTTGCTAAAAGAGACGACCAAGATTGATGTAGAGAAAGAGTAGAAGACTTTGTCTCGTTCCGTCCAAAGCTATGGACGAACGGTTAATGAAGTTGCCTTTTGAATCGGGTGATGGAATGAAATGAGCAATGAAATTTCCATACACCCCAAAACTATCATAATCTTTTCACAACCATTTTCATCAAGTGAGTGAGAGAGAGAGGGGGAGGGGCCGGCCACTATATAGGAGGTGGGGGGGTGAGTGTAGGAGGAGGAGAGTAACCATAAGGAAATATCTAGTGTGAACACAAGAAAATATCTAGTGTGAACACAAAGTGTGAACACAAAGAAAGCAACCAATGAAACAATAACACATCACCGCTTCTAGAACCTTCTAGAAGCATCCACACTCTTCCAGAGAAAAGATAAATCCGTCTTTAACTGAATGTTAAAAGACGGCTGATAGAAAACTGGAAACTGGCAACTTCCAAAAGTGATCCTGAAACGAATTTCAGGACAACCCCGTAACTGTATAAATATACCCGTATTTGTATTACGACCGAATACAAATGCAACTGATACAAAGATATTATATCTACTCAATACAATACTCGGATCCGGCTTAAACCAAAGCCGACCAGTATCATCTGTCCGAAAACCGACACGTGCGTAAACGCACGTGTATTCTCCGAACCCTGCCATAAAACCATACGGCCTCTACAACGTTTCGCCCGAACTTGGGAAACTGTCTGTGGGGAACTCTAATGACTCGTCAGTACCCTGGCAGTGGGTTTAACCACAAATCGTCAGCGGCACTAGCTATGCATAACGGCTGCCCATGGACTGACCTCAAGGGAGGCCGATGAGCGAACTCACCCGGAAACCCTACTGAGCCTAACAGTGACAATGTATATACAGTCCGGTCCATTCGTCTATGAGTATCGCATATCTGCCTAGGGGGATAGTAACGTCAGACCCCCAATAGCAGTATAAGTCGTGTCGGAGTGAAGCCCAATAACACCCTGAGATACTACTGGAGTACCTACCAGTAAATCTCCTGCCACGGCCGTGGGCTTTGTGTAATGGCTCTCCTAGACACAGCACGATCTCACCCCCAATACCGGGAGAGACGAATCCCCTGCCGATCCGCTCACGTGCCTCCATGTGGCTCGGGACTGTACCCAAAAACTACCTGTTTGCACGACTCCTTTGAGCCGTGGTAGGGTAGAAATCAAAGCACAGTGGGAACTCACACGAGATAAATGACGACCTCAGGTCGATGAACTAACCTGCACACATGTCACCAGGGAACTGCTATCTGACGATATGTATAATACCAACCAGCAGATTCCCGGCGAGTCCTGTCCGGTGTACTCATAACCCAATGAGCACCTGTATACATCTTAGGTGATCCAACTGACACCAGTGGCTTGTGAGACCGGCCACCGCCCCTCGTCGGGGTCTCGACTGTATACACTAGTCTACTCCGGAGTATCGATGCCCTGTCTCGAAACTCCCACGACTAGGGACCACAATTAAGGATATGCATATAAACCACCCAACTCTCACGTATATGATCGCCATCATACTGTTGGTAGTAAAGCAAGATCCTAAGGGCTCTATCAAAGTGTAACATGTAATCAGTCACCTGAACATGTACACGACTGATAAAGGCAAACCAGATAGCATATTATCATTTTGAGTAAGACTGTCCTACCGGTATAGGTCCTCCGCAATTATTGCAATCACGTACCTGCGATCCAATAATTGACTCCGAGGGCACTATCTCCAACATCCTCTCGGGGCAAATGATGAGTTGCTCCTGGTATTATTCCAGTGCAGCAATGCAGATGCCAAACAAAAACCAATTCCCAAATCCTCTCGGGGAAAATGATGAGTTGCTCCTGGCATTATTCCAGTGCAGCAATGCAGATATCAAACAAAAAACAATTCCCAAATCCTTTCGGGGCAAATGATGAGTTGCTCCTGGCATTATTCCACGGCAGCGATGCAGATGCCAAACAAAAATACCAATCCCAGAATTCTTTCATGACAAATGATGATTCGCTCCTGGTACCATATTCCAGTGTAGCGATGCTGATGTCGAATCAAATCAAACAAATCAAACCAACCAATTTCAACATCGACCTCTGCGTCAACAAACGACACTCCGTAACGGGGAAACGTCAAGCAGACACTCCGTCTCGGGGACACGTCAAACAGCGACACTCCGCGCCGGGGAAACGTCAAGCAGACACTCCGTGCCGGGGAAAAGTCAACCAGCGAGCCGGGGAAAAGTCGATCAGCGACACTCCGTGCCGGGGAAAAGTCAACCCGGCACTCCGCGCCGGGGAAAAGTCGATCAGCGACACTCCGTGCCGGGGAAAAGTCGATCAGCGACACTCCGCGCCGGGGAAAAGTCGATCAGCGACACTCCGTGCCGGGAAAAAGTCAACCCGAAACTCCGCGCCGGGGAAAAGTCGATCAACGACACTCCGTGCCGGGGAAAAGTCAACCAACGACACTCCGCGCCAGGGAAAAGTCGATCAGCGACACTCCGTGCCGGGGAAATGACAATCCGACACTCCGCGCCGGAGAAAAGTCGATCAGCGACACTCCGTGCCGGGGAAAAGTCAACCAGCGACACTCCGCGCCGGGGAAAAGTCGATCAGCGGCACTCCGTGCCGGGGAAAAGTCAACCCGACACTCCGCGCCGGGGAAAAGTCGATCAGCGGCACTCCGTGCCGGGGAAAGTCGATCAGCGACACTCCGTGCCGGGGAAAAGTCGATCAGCGACACTCTGTGCCGAGGAAAAGTAGATCAGCGACACTCCGTGCCGGGGAAAAGTCAACCCAACACTCTGCGCCGGGGAAAAGTCGATCAGCGCCACTCCGTGCTGGGGAAAAGTCAACCCGACACTCCGCGCCGGGGAAAAGTCGATCAACGACACTCCGTAATGGGGAAACGTCAAGCAGACACTCCATCTCAGGGACACGTCAAACAGCGACACCCCGCGCCGGGGAAACGTCAAGCAGACACTCCGTGCCGGGGAAAAGTAAACCAGCGACACTCCGTGCCGGGGAAAAGTCGATCAGCGACACTCCGTGCCGGGGAAAAGTCAACCCGACACTCCGCGCCGGGGAAAAGTCAACCCGACACTCCGCGCCGGGGAAAAGTCGATCAGCGACACTCCGTGCCGGGAAAAAGTCAACCCGACACTCCGCGCCGGGGAAAAGTCGATCAGCGACACTCCCTGCCGGGGAAAAGTCAACTCGACACTCCGCGCCGCGGAAAAGTCGATCAACGACACTCCGTGCCGGGGAGAAGTCAACCCGCGACACTCCGCGCCGGGGAAAAGTCGATCAGCGACACTCCGTGCCAGGGAAAAGTCAACCAGCGACACTCCGCGCCGGGGAAAAGTCGATCAGCGACACTCCGTACCGGGGAAAAGTCAACCCGACACTCCGCGCCAGGGAAAAGTCGATCAGCGACACTCCGTGCCGGGGAAAAGTCAATCCGACACTCCGCGCCAGGGAAAAGTCGATCAACGACACTCCACGCCGGGGAAAAGTCAACCAGCGACACTCCGTGCCGGGAAAAAGTCGATCAGCGACACTCCGTGCCGGGGAAAAGTCAACCCGACACTCCACGCCGGGGAAAAGTCGATCAGCGCCACTCCGTGCCGGGGAAAAGTCAACCCGACACTCCGCGCCGGGGAAAAGTCGATCAGCGACACTCCGTGCCGGGGAAAAGTCAACCCGACACTCCGCGCCGGAGAAAAGTCGATTAGCGACACTCCGTGCCGGGGAGAAGTCAACCAGCGACACTCCGCGCCGGGGAAAAGTCGATCAGCGACACTCTGCGCCGGGGAAAAGTCGATCAGCGACACTCCGTGGGAAACGTCAACCAGCGATACTTTGCATCGGGGAAACGTCCAACACAGACACTCCGCATTTGGGAAACGTCCAACAACGACACTCCATGCCGGGGAAACGTCAAGCAGACACTCCGTCTCGGGGACACATCAACCAGCCGATACTCCGCCTCGGGGAAACGTCGACCAGCGACACTCTGCGCCGGGGGCACGTCAACGAAATCACTCCGGGCAAGGGAAACGTCTACCACGGACACTCTGTCTCGGAGATGCGTCAAGCGTCGACCGTCCATGTCGTAAAAAGGGCAGTGTATCTCGATAAGTGGAAACCAAAGCAAGTCGCCTCCACGAAAAAGAAGATCCATCAATTTCATGCACACGGCCCACATATGTTGTGTGCATTTATTGATGGGGGGCAATTTGTTGGGGTAAAAATTTACACGCCGGTTGACCGAGTCAAAGTCAAGGTCAACCCCCAAGCTAGGTGGGCCTAAGCCCAGGTCAAGCGGGCCCATGTCCAAGTCGAGCCCGCGGCCAGCTGTTAGTTGTATGTATGCCCTAGAGGCCAGTATTGTACAGATGATGTATATTATATTGGATGCTTGGACATATATAGAGATGACTTTCTTGCTCGATATGATAGTATGCTATCTGGTTGCTCTTTATCTTAACATGTACACTAGTCTCTTTAAACTGTCTTATAGTTACATGTTGGTAAAGCCCTTAGGATGTGTACTTGACTACCTGGACTATGATGCAGATCATACTAGTGGGGACATGGTAGTCCATAGGTACATCCTTCAAGGTCCCTAGTCGTGGGTGTATCGAGACGGGGCATCGATATACCAGTGTAGACTAGCGTATACGCTTCTCGACCCATGAGATGGGCGATGGATGATCCCATATCCATTGGTGTTTGACATCAGAGATGGTATACGGGTGCTCAGTGGAGACTGGGTACACTGGACGGACTCGCCGAGAACTCCCAGATGGTATTATACCTCACGTCAGATGGCAGTTCTCAGGTGACACTTGTACAGGTTAGTCTGTAGACCCGAGATCGTCATAGAGTCTTGTGTGATTCCCACTGTGCTTTGATCTCCACCTTACCACGTCCATGAGGGCGTGCAAAACAGTGGTCTTTGGGTACAGTCCCGAGTCACATGGAGGCAATGAGCGATAGGAGGGGTTTCGTCTCTCCCGGTATTGGGGGTTGATGTTGCGCTGTGCTCGATTGGCCGTAACAGGGAAGTCCCTGGCCAGGGATGATCAGAGATTTGCTGGTAAGTGTTACCAGTAGTTTCTCGACCCGTTATGAGCCTCATATCGGCATGACTTATCGGTTATTGGGGTCTGACGTTTACCACCCCTAGACTTGATATGCGACGTATCAGACGAACAGACCGGACTGTACGGTAAGTGTTACTGGTTGGATTCACAGGAGTGTGAGCGGGCTAGCTCGTCGATCTTCTGATCGCTCAATACCCGGATGGCCGTTACGTTTAGCAGACCGCTTGCGGCTTGTGGGTGCTTGATATGATCATCATCTGCTACCGGCGTATTGACGAGTCTTTAGAGTCCTACACAAAGGTTTCCTGGCTCAAGCGAAACGAAATAGGTGCGCATATGAGATGTATGCGGGACCGAGAATAATGCGTGTATGTGATACCGTATTTCATTCTCGCGATTAATGTTTCGATTGGTTGTATGCGATATAACCTAGTTATCGAATCGAAGGTCGATTCGATAAGTCGATACATTGGATACTAGTCGGTTATGTACGACATGACCGGATCATTGAATCAAGTGTTGATTTAATGATATAATGTATGATTATATATTTGATATATTACTTTACATTAACTAGTATTGGTTCACTTTAAAGGGATTTTCTCACTTGAAAAACACATTGTATATGTGATATATTTTGTGTGCAATTGATTGTTTCATGTTTGATGATACTTGCTCATTTGGTTAAGTGTAAAGAATTGAACCTTGGTTAAGTAAATGATTAGGGTTTTTATTTATTCATTCATTTATCTTTTTAATTTGGATTAAAAAGAAATGGCAAAAGAAAACAAAAGGGTTGCTTTCATTCTTGAAGCTTGTTGAAGCTTCATGAAGCTTTGACCAAAGTGACCATTTTGTCTTCATGCTTAACCCTAACCATTCATCTAACCTTAGTCAATTCTCTACACCTAACCATGGTTTATATTATGATAAGTATTCATTTTCTTTTTCATTTCAAAAGACTTATCATAATATTCTTCATCTTCTCCTTCTTCTTCTTCAAGAAAAACCTTGCCTTCATCAATGGCAACTTGAGCAAAAGTGAGAGAAATCCAAATCTAAAGTGAACCCACCTCCTATTTCTTCACCCTCTACCTCTTGCCAAGTAGTATTGGGTGTTTTCTTCACAAGTTTCACAACTTGGTGAAGTCGGAGCTTGATCTTGTGGAGCCTCGACGTGGATCATCTTCGGCACGAAGCCGACGACCTTGCCCGCCCATTTCTCCGATGAAGCCGATGCTTGAGTTCGGGATTCGAGACGAACAGCGAGAGGACGTCTATGTGGAGCTAAGGAAGTGGATAACCGGATCTACAAAGGTTGTAGCTTCTTATCTTTAGTTAAGTTGTTAACTAGATTCGTATTTCGCCTAAACTTCTAGTCAACGATCCGTATTAGGGTTTCTCGGCACCCGTAAAATTTGAAATTGGCATGGTTGATGCCTTGTGAGACCTCATTAGCGTGTCTAGGAACCCTACAGTGGTATCAGAGCCTAGCTAGAGCCTTAGGCAAAGAGTAGACGACGTTTAAAACCCGATCGAACCCGAAACCCTAATTTTTCCATGCTCTCTGGACTTTTTTCAAAAACTGGGTTTTTTCCAGATTAAAAATTGCTAAAAAATTCAGCATGGAAATCTATGAATTACGGTGCAAAAATTAATTAATGAAGCGTCTACTGTGCGGCGGAACCGCGGCAGAAGCCTTGCTTCTGCGGCGGTTCCGCGGCCAATTTATTGAATTATCATATAATTTTTTCACAGTAACTGATTTCTTCAGGTGTTGGATTTTCTGGGAATTTTTAAAATTTATTCAAGAGTTGATTTTTCTGGGGTGTATTGGGAGTTCGTAGATTCGATCGGATTATCAGACTTCGTCTATGTGTTTTTCCGGATATTTTAGAATATGTTAAAAAGTTCGACCGGATGTAAATACCCAATCTTTCCCCTGCCGGGAAATTTCCAATTGTTGGACTTTTCCGTAGTTTAATGACGTTCTAAGTAGTGCAAGTAACGCGATGGTCCCTCTAGAAGACAACAAACGTTAACTCGATTATGTGACCGTCTTGAACTGCCCTTTGAACCTTCGGTTTTGGGGCAGTATGGCGTGCCACATGTGAGGCGTTGGCTTGACCCTTCTACGGCTGGACCGTTGGTACTGAGGCATGAAGTGAATGTCTTTGAACTTATTTCATGTGTTGATCGGTTTCGGGAAAACTTGGGTGTTCGAATGTTCGATCGGAAAGTTTAATATTCTCTATTTATCCGGAATGGGATACAATAATTGGAATTCACAAACAGTTATGAGATAACTGAATAAATGTTATAAATCTAGCAGTTTAGTCTCACTTGATATTGAAAAGAGTTTTCGATAATGAGACTAAAATGCGGGGTTTATAATTGTTAGGCATGTGATGTCTAAGTATTTCATTTGATTAGGCATGTAATGTCTAAAGATGTTGCGGATTCCAATTGTTGTAGTTTTACACTTTCTTTTCTATGACCGTAAGTGTAATATGTGATATCGCCGGTTTCGTTGCTATATGTCAACGACAATTGTGATGCGCATATTTACTTACGTTGATGACATGTGATGTTATGTGTTGCTGGATATGTTATATTGGATTGTCGTGTTTGAATAGCCGGGGGTTTTTATGTGAGATGAGTGTTTTTTCATTTTCATTCATGTAAAAACTTGTATGTAATATTCTTTTATTGGGGCACTTCCAGGTTGCGGAAGATGTCACCTTTTGTATATTATTTACTTTTCCGCATTAGGATAGACCCAAGGAGGGGAGCACAAGTAACCGGGTTCTAGGGTCCAGTGGGAGACCATCTCGAGGAGTCGAGTCCGGGTCTCCTAACCCCAGAATTGGTAGGGTTGCTTGCCGCTCTCGTAGGGGTCTAGGGGTGTGGGATTGGCTATTCATCACGACCGTGGAATCCGTGTTTTATACTGGCTCGTATTGAAAACACGGACGTCCTAGTATATCCAATGTTTCATATGTTTCTTCTGCTGCGATATCTGTGATGTGATCATATGATGTTCTGTGATAGATACAGTATATAGTATATAATATATTATATAGACGTTACTTATGTTTTGCACCCGCACTAGCCCTGCCCTGCTCTGTCATTAGTTACCTAACCTAACGGTGCACGAGGGGACATCGAGGCGAATGCGGATGGCATAAGTGTACGTCGTATTTATCTTTGATGTTTAGGTATTTAAATGATGGGACTTCATTAATGTGATTAATGAAAGAAAAGAAACCTAAGATGTTGTAGAATCAAATTTTAAACAAAACAGGTAGCTACAGTTCTTGCTTTGCATAGCGGTATATATGATATACCCTGCACCTTATTCGATGAGGAAAGGACCGAGATCCCTTCACCGGGAGTGACTCCTTTAGCAATAACTGGCAGATGCTACACACTCGGTTTGACTTTTGATTGCTTCTATAGTTTATGCTTTGCACAGCGATATATATGATATATCCCGCACCTCATTCGACGAGGAAAAGGCCGACGATCCCTTCACCGGGACTGACCCCTTTAGCAAAACTAGAAAAGCCTCAAAATCACTCCATTTCAAAACTTCATTTGATTCTACAATGATATCAAGTTCATTACGCAATAGGTTTTCAGAAAAACCTGTCGTAGCCCTCCGTCATTTCAGATAAGTACTAGTTAGTATTCGTGCTACGTTTGTTGACTATGTTAAGGCGTAGTGTGCGGTAGCTGATTGGTGCTTATCTGTATAAGCATATGATGCGATTGGATTAGGGTAGTCGTGCGACTTTGTTGACTATGTTAAGGGTCGTGCGGGTGGGTTTAATTCAATCAGGAAATGACGGGTTGAACTTGACTAGCACTTATGATTTGTTGACTATGTTAAGGTCATATAGCTGCTAGGGGCAAAATATTATCGGGAATTTCAAGTGTTGAAACTTGCAATGAGATTGCATACCTTCTATGAGATAGTTGGATCCCGATACCCACTGTGAGTAAGAGTTACTCCTGGGAGAGTTTTACACATTGCAATTAGCTGATCAAGTAGGTGTCTAGAAAGGTGTCAACGGGGTTACGCCTCTGGGAAAACGAGGTTTACATTAATTAGGTTCGTGCGAAAGCACGGGGGACCTCCCTCAAAGTACCGACACTGGCCTGGCTGAAAGATTGGCGAACTTGTAGTGTGTAATTAATCCCGGCTAGTCTTTCCTTTTAGGGTTTGAAGGAAGATTTGATAAAAACCAGTGGGAGCCATCCTGATTAGATAAGATAAAAACCAATCTGATCTTGCAAGAGCATACGCTAAAGTGTTTTCTTCTCTCTCTCTCTCCAGGTAGCGACCATTTCATGCCCTAATAAAGATAATAATATGGATGTATTGACCGAACCCGCATGTTATACTGTGCTGGGGAACGTTGGTTCCGTTCTTTCTTATAAGAGTTATAGGAATGAACAGGATATAGGGGAATACCAGGATTCCCATGCCACCCGATTGAAGAAAGTACATGATGATGCATTTTCTTCGGGTGTGTTCGTTACAGAGAACTGTTTCTCCATTTGCCCTACGTCCTGGGTATTAGATACCGGGTCAGGATCCCATATATGTAATCAGTTACATGGGCTTAGAAAAGGTAAAGGACTTGGAGAAGGTGATAAAGACATTAGAGTTGGAAATGGTGCAATTGTTGCAGCTAAGACTGTCGGGAAATATCACCTTGTATTACCAACTGGTAATACATTGGTTCTGAACGAATGCTATTACATGCCGAACCTGATATGCAACATTATATCGGTTTCTTTATTGAGTAAAGAGGGATATATTTTTGTATTACAGGACAATGTTATGAACATTTTCCGTAACCAAAAGTTGGTTGGATCAGGCACGTTGTGCAATGGCATTTATGTTCTAAACCAATCAACAGTTCTGAGCATAACAAACACACACAAGAGGAAGAGTTCAGAACTGAACGAATCCTTCTTGTGGCATTGTAGACTGGGTCACATCAATGCGACACGACTGGCTAAGTTGCATAAGGATGGATATTTGAAACCATTCGAATTTTCATCTTATGACACTTGTCAGTCATGTCTCAAAGGCAAGATGACCAAAACTCCGTTTACGGGACACGGAGAAAGAGTTACCGAACTCTTGGGACTGATACATAGTGATGTATGCGGTCCCATGTCTACACATGCCAGGGATGGTTCTTCGTACTTCATTACATTCACTGACGATCTCTCTAGATTCGGATATGTGTTCTTGATGAAACACAAATCAGAAGCTTTTGAGAAATTTAGAGAATATAAACAAGAAGTCGAGAACCAAACCGGAAAAAGTATTAAAATCCTTCGATCTGATCGAGGAGGAGAATACTTAAGCAATGAATTCCTGGATTTCCTAAAAGAGAATGGGATTCTCTCTCAGCTGACTCCTCCATATACACCACAGCACAACGGTGTATCAGAACGGAGGAACCGCACCCTATTAGATATGGTGCGCTCTATGATAAGCACAGCTGAGTTACCTATTTCCTTCTAGGGATATGCGCTGGAGACAGCAACATACCTATTGAATCAAGTTCCATCTAAATCTGTACCTACCACACCATATGAGATATGGAGTGGGAAGAGACCATATTTTAAACGAGTTAAGATATGGGGTTGTCCGGCCTATGTCAAAAGGCAAAATCCAGACAAACTCGAGGCACGGTCAGTTCTCTGCAAGTTTGTGGGATATCCTAAGAATTCACAAGGATATTTTTTCTACCATGCTGAAGAACAAAAGGTGTTTGTTTCTAAATATGCCACCTTTTTAGAAAAGGAATTCCTTGAAAAAGAAATTAGTGGCAAAGTGGTAGAGCTAGAAGAAGTTCCAGATACACAAACCGTAACTGAAGATTTAGTGGAACCAGAAGATTCAGTAGCTCCAAATGAACCTCAGCCTCTCCGCCGATCTAGTAGGGTTCCTCGCCAACCTGAGAGATACTATGGTTTTCTCATGGATGGTGGGAGCGAGGATTGCATCATGGAGGATGATGACCCAACTAGCTTCGAGCAGGCCATCACGAGTAGGGACTCAGTGAAATGGCTGGATGCTATGCGGTCCGAGATGGAATCCATGTATACCAACAAAGTATGGACTTTGGATGTTGCTCCTGAAGGGGTAAAACCCATCGGGAGAAAGTGGATCTTCAAGAAAAAACTTGGTGTAGATGGGAAAGTGGAGACTTTCAAAGCTAGACTTGTAGCAAAGGGTTTTCATCAAAGACCAGGTGTGGACTTTGACGAAACCTTTTCTCCAGTGGCTATACTTAAATCCATCCGGATCAAGCTTGCCATCGCTGCATATCATGATTACGAAATCTGGCAAATGGATGTTAAGACCGCCTTTCTAAATGGTGATTTAGAAGAGTGCGTGTACATGACTCAGCCAGAGGGCTTCGTAGACAGTGGGAGCAGCGGGAAGGTGTGCAAGCTGCTTAAATCCATTTATGGATTAAAGCAAGCATCGCGGAGTTGGAACATCTGCTTTGACATCGTTATCAAAGAGTTTGATTTCGTCAAAAATCCAGATGAACCTTGTATCTACAAGAAGGTGGCAGAGAGTAAGGTTGTCTTCCTCGTATTGTACGTGGACAACATACTCTTGATAGGAAATGATATTCCTATGCTGGAATCGGTCAAGCTCTTCTTATCACAAAGATTCTCAATGAAAGATCTTGGTGATGCCTCCTGCATATTGGGAATTAGGATCTATAGAGATAGATCCAAACGGATATTGGGATTGTCCCAATCCAGGTACATTGACACCATACTAAAGAGATTTAGTATGGAAGAATCCAAGCGTGGGAACTTGCCCACGATCTCTGGAGTCACTCTCTCCAAAGAGATGTCTCCCAAGACTGATTTGGAGAGAGCTCGCATGCAAGGGATACCCTATGCTTCGGCTGTAGGCTCTATCATGTATGCGATGCTATGTACCAGACCCGATGTAGCATACTCACTAAGTGTAGTGAGCAGGTATCAAGCTGATCCTGGAGAGAGTCACTGGACAGCTGTGAAGAGCATTCTCAAGTACTTGCGAAGGACTAAAGAGATGCTCTTGGTGTATGGTAATCCAAGTGGAGTCCTTTACCGATTCGAGCTTCCAGATTGATAAGGACGACTCTAAGTCGCAGTCGGGATTTGTCTTTACCCTTTACGGAGGGGCGGTTAGCTGGAAGAGTTCCAAGCAGGAAACTGTGGCAGACTCGACGATGGAGGCTGAATACATCGCTGCCAACGATGCTGCTAAAGAGGCTGTCTGGATCAAGAAGTTCATTACTGAACTTGGAGTAGTTCCATCCATTGAGCATCCAATACCTTTGTATTGCGATAACAATGGAGCGGTGGCTTTGGCCAAGGAACCCAGGTCCCATCAGCGATCCAGGCATATTCTGAGGCGGTATCACCTGATCCGGGAGATAGTTGATCGCCGGGAGATCGAGGTCAGGAGGGTTGACACGAAGAACAACACGGCGGATCCACTCACGAAGGCCATTCCCCAGATACAGTTTGAGAGTCTCTTCGGGATGCTCGGTATGCGATACTACAGCAGCTGGCCCTAGTGCAAGTGGGAGATTGTTAGTTGTATGTATGCCCTAGAGGCCAGTATTGTACAGATGATATATATTATATTGGATGCTTGGACATATATAGTGATGACTTTCTTGCTCGATATGATAGTATGCTATCTGGTTGCTCTTTATCTTAACATGTACACTAGTCTCTTTAAACTGTCTTATAGTTACATGTTGGTAAAGCCCTTAGGATGTGTACTTGACTACCTGGACTATGATGCAGATCATACTAGTGGGGACATGGTAGTCCATAGGTACATCCTTCAAGGTCCCTAGTCGTGGGTGTATCGAGACGGGGCATCGATATACCAGTGTAGACTAGCGTATACGCTTCTCGACCCATGAGATGGGCGATGGATGATCCCTTATCCATTGGTGTTTGACATCAGAGATGGTATACGGGTGCTCAGTGGAGACTGAGTACACTGGACGGACTCGCCGAGAACTCCCAGATGGTATTATACCTCACGTCAGATGGCAGTTCTCAGGTGACACTTGTACAGGTTAGTCTGTAGACCCGAGATTGTCATAGAGTCTTGTGTGATTCCCACTGTGCTTTGATCTCCACCTTACCACATCCATGAGGGCGTGCAAAACGGTGGTCTTTGGGTACAGTCCCGAGTCACATGGAGGCAATGAGCGATAGTAGGGGTGTAATACCCAGCTCTTTTTATACCCAATCTGTATTTTTGTTGCTTTATAATTTTATTCATTTTATTTTATAATTTTATTTATAAATTTACTTATCGCATTTATAATTTTACCTATCCTAAAACCTAACTAAATTTTCCCGAGCCCATCTATTTTACATTCTATATTTTTTTCCTCAGCCGCAGTTTAAAAGCCGTTACCATTTCAATTTACTTCCCCAGTTTTTCCAGCGGCCCAGTGCCTCAGCTCACTTTCTTTTCGTTTAGTAATTAATCGAATTTTAACTCAAATCCCAAGCCCACTCCCTTTATTTCTCCTATGTGATTTTTCCCTAAATTCTCTCAGCCCACTGCCTGTTTTTCTTCTTTAATATTAATATTATGCAGCCCAGCCCAGCCTCTCTAAAATACTTAACCCTTTTCTTTAATTGTTCTCGGCCGATCCCCTTAACTTCTCCATTAAATTTTCCTTATTCTATCGGCCCGGCCCACTCCTTTTATTCCCTATTATTTTCCAAAACTCGCTAGGCCCGGCCCGCTTCCTTAATTCCCCTCAACTAATTTCTATTTTCCCCCATTCAATTTCCCTTTTCTTTTATTTTAATTCTGCCAGCCCACAGAACCGGCCCACACTAATTCAATTTCCTTTTCTTTTAAGTCCCTGGGCCGTTTCCTTTTCTCTAATTCATTTATTATTAAATCCTTTGGCCCGGCCCACTCCCCGCAGCCCGCGTCCACGCTCCAACCAGCGCCCGCTTCGCCTCAACCCGACCCGACCTCCCCATTACTGTACATCTCCTTTAAATCCCCAACGGCTCTTTCCCTTTCACCGCGCGAGATCCGTTCCCTCCGCCTCCGCCCTCGTCGCGAGCCGTTACCCCACGTCGCGCACACCCCCTCAAACCCCATGTCGCCTCATTCCTCTCTCACTCGACCTCCTTCCTCCTCCTCTCTCGCTTCCACCTTCGAAACCACTGCACACCACCCAGATCACCTCATCCCCTCACTGCCTCATCATAGTTTTCCCCTGCACCCAGCTCCCCACCGCAAAGTCCACCTCGCCGCAGCTCATCACCATCGTCGTCGTCGTCGTCGCCACCACCTGCTCACCCGAGCACTCCACTTTCCCCCTCGCCTGCAAACCCAAACCATAGTCGCGAGCCCCTGCATCCTCAAACCCACAGCCCCGACCAATCACCGACGGCACCACCAATCACTCCTCCCTCGCTCTCCCCTCCACACCACCAGATCCCGACCGACTCTCCTGCACACCCAATCTCGCCTGCAACTGACGACGCCGACGAACTCCACCCCACTGCGCCGTCGTCGACTTCATCATCATCATCATCATCACCGTCGCCGTGATCTACTCTTTCCCTCTCCCTCTGCTTTCTCACTCACTCCCTCTTCCTCTACTCTCTCTCTCTCTCTTTCTCTCTATGTGCCATCTCACTCTGTGTGCTCTCTCTCTCCCTGATCTCTCTTTCTCTCTCTCTCTACAACTCTCTCTCCCTCACTCCCTATCCCCCTCTCTTTCTCCTGAAACCTCTCTGTTCCTCTCTCCCTCTCTCTAATTCTCTCTATCTCTACCTCTTTCTGCCTCTCTCAATCTCTGTCTCTCTCTTTCTCACTCTCTCTCTCTATCTCACTCTGTCTCTCTCTATATCCCCTCTCTGTCTCTCTCTATCTCTAATTTTCTCTTCCCATCTCTCTACAAACAACCACTGTACCGAGCCGTCAAGCGAAACCCAAGCCGAGCTTGAGCCGAGGCCATGAACCCTTCACGCGCCATTCATCGCGCGTTCGTGCCGTTATCTTTGCCGAGCATCACCAAGACGTCTCCAAGCAAGTTCTTTACTTGCTTACATGCTATTTTACCTAAGTTAAATCTTAGATTACTTAAATGATCATGTTATAGTGTTAAATCAATTAGACGTTAAAACTGTTCGACGTGTGTTCCCAATGGGAAACCGTTCCCAATTTGGCGGAACTAAATAGTTTTGCTTGGCCCGTATGGCTTTGAACTTAGTGTATGAATTTCGTTGGATAATTTGATCGTTAATGACCGAAACGACTACCCCCAAGTTTAATCGTAAAACTGTAATTTTATTGCACCTGAAAATCGTTAAATTCACCATAAATCATATACATACTAGAATAGTGCGTTCGAGGGCTCAAATCGAAGACAACTCGACGAACTTTAACCCTATTCTAGTTTCCTGACATTCCTGTACTTAAATCGTGATGATAATTGTATCGGAGTACGACTCTGGACTGCAGTCCAGAGCGACTCCAGTCGTGCTTGCTGTTCCGTATTGGATACCACAAGATTTCCTTAACTCGTAGGTTGTGGAAATCAGCTGATTATTATAGGTAACTCTGTTAGCTAGACAACACAATGGGTTTCATTCTGTTTCGTTACCGTTTGATATTTAATCTGTAATTTAATAGATCGGGTCACATAACAGTCCCAGCAGATTCAGAATTGACATGTTAATATTAAACAGATTATAACTCCTAACGTACAGATGCGATTGAAGATCCGTTTGTTGAGTTGAAAACTTTACTGAAAACCCTAGAATTCATCCAACTGTAGAGTCGCTAAAATCTGATCCCAACTTGGATCAAAATGCGTTGCGAAACAGACTTCTGATTCTGAAATTGGATTTCCAGCCGCGAGCGCTTAAAATGAAATGGTTATAATTAATGATTCTGGAACCCGATTGGCTTGAAACAAAATTCTAAGGATAGATAACTGAACATACTAATTACTACCTGTTTATTGTTTCGCTAAATTATATACGTACGTTTCATGATAAATCGTGCAAGTGATAGACTGTTGTTTTTATGACACATTAATTGTGCTTCTTATACTGTTCATGCATCACATCATACCCATATCATTGTGGTGATAACCTAGTGACATCGTGCATTTACCCAGTGTTAGATTTTAGTGGTGATTGTGGCAAGTACGTCAGTGTTCGTGTATCCGTGGTTAAGTGAAAGTGATACGTACTGGTACACAATCAGCGATCCTATTATTTCATTGCATTGTCGACGTCTGTGAGATGCGTGCACGTGTGACTATAAGTGGAATGGGACATTTATGGAAGCGTTGCACGGGTGTCACAGATAAGACACCAGACACCGCCGTTTATCTTAGGTATTAGTCGGGACGTGCTTGATGGAGGTCATGCCTCCAGTTCTCGCGCAGACTTGTCACGGATCGATTAGTATTTAGGTTGATGGTTAGCGTTTGATGTAGACTACGGGGTGTGGGGTAGTTTAAGTGTGAGTTCAACAGAATCTCGGGAGTCCCATGCCGGCTTATATATTTAGGGAGTTATATGGAGTTTTACAGGGTATGTGATATATACACCGTGATATTCTCGTTACATGTTGGGCCCGTGGTCCCTTGCCCTTGGGTCCTACCCTTGGGTGGAGGACACTCGCGAGTGGTTGACTCTCACACTTGGACTGACGATAGGCTTAGTGACCTGTACATTGAGACTTAGAGACTGATAGGGATACTGGCATTTTTATTCCTTATATACTGTGTGGCATACGTGACATATCGTTATAATGATTTACTGTTCCGCTGCATTGCTTACTGCACATTCATATTCATGCTGTCATTGATTTACTGTTGTTCCTATCTATTACCACTGTTAGAACTGTCACTTGATTTTATATATATATATATATATATTATTGCTATTGTGTCGCTCTGACGACCTGAGTATGCATGCTCAGTGTGAGGAGAAGATTTAGCTTGGATCAGAACTAGACGTGCATCCCAGACTTCTTGACTTGCTATTCCGAGTTACTTTCGTTTGTTCCACTTCAGGTCGGTTTATATTATTGTATCTTTCAGTTACTGCATTTCTCATTACCTGCGCATCGTTTACTGTTTACCATGATAAACTAGAAGCCGAAGTGTGACTACGGCAGGACATTTCCTTGACCGTAGGAGCATGGCTGGCCTTGTCTACCCCTCGTATTCCGTATTTTGGGAAGCGGGGCGTGACATGGTTTAGTTGGTATCAGAGACAGGCTGTGCATCGATCGGGATTGCAGTCTTCCGTGTATAGTTTGGCAATCTAAGACATTTCTCGGTCTAGGTTGTAAACTTGTCACTCTTGATCCATATTCACATCATGTGTTCAGCTATCCATTCGCTATGGTTTCGGGTGACCTGACAAGATTACGTGGTTGCAATTGCACTACCGTATTCGGTTTAGGTGACGTAAAGTCATACGGTTGATTCTCCACTTGTAATAAAATTCATCATCTCTGATATTCTTGAATCCTTGTCCTATCCATATCATATTTTGATTCATTTAGCGTGTGACTCATATCATTCTCGAAACTGTTGTTTTAGGATCATGTCTTCCAATGACTCTTCATCTTTATCCGCTCTTCAGAATCAGACTGTTGAGATCCTTAGTGTACTACAAGGTTTAAAGGAAGCCCAGGAGCGAACAAACGACTTATTAGCTGAAGGGTTGAGAAGACAGGTGAGTCAGACCCCAGCGAGAGTCTCCTATCATAAAGGGATCCCTATTGGACGAGGAAAGGAGAAGAAGATGAAGCGTCAACAGAAGCATCAGAAGAACCCTTGCTGTAGATATTGTAAGAGGCCAGGACACCTTCAGAGGGATTGTCGCCGTGCCTAAGGGAAATGCCTGATATGCGGTTCCAACAAACACCTCATCAACGGCTACCCAGAAAGGAAAGAACTGCAAGGAAGAAACTCGTCCACACTCCCCACTTCTGCCAAGTGAGGATTACTGCGTAGTTCGGACTTCGACGATAAGGCGGATCAAACGCAGGATTCAACTCACGCGACGAGAATGCACTGTTATAGTAGACGAAGAATGATTTTTCATGTTATCTACTTTCAGTAATAATATTGTCATTTTATGAATGTTTCTTTCCGTTTGAAACCTTGTATCCGCTGAACTTTTAGTTGAATGCAATAAAAATTTGAATCGTATTATATGTATCATTCTCTTGTCATTTCCCTTGTTCATATTATTCAGTAGCATAACATTTTAATCTTGATTTTACAATTCCTGCTACCGCATATCTTTTGATACTTCGTACACTTGGCCATTTTCCTTATTCATTCCATTGTCTAATCATGACTCTCTTTCTTTCAGACCATGGCCCACCCTGGAGCAGCGCCGCATCTAAATGAGGATACACAGTCATGCGTTTCCTTAGATCACACACTGACGAGTTCTGATGATGAGGTAAATGGTCCCCAGGTCGACTTTGGAAACAACGATTCAGAGGACGAAGAAGCAGCCGCCCCAGAGTTTAACGTGATAGCTGATTCCGAAGAAGAAGAAGATCCTGAAGAGAACCGTATAGAAGAAGACCCGATAGAGAAAGATCCCGAGGGAGATCCAATAGAAGAAAATCCAGTGGAGGAAGACCCCATGGAAGAAAACCCAGAGGGAGAGGGACACTTGGAATCGGACCTCGATGAAGAAGCTCCACCCAAGGAGGAAGGACCAGAAGATCGGGACCCTGCTGTGGAGGAACTTCCAGTGGCGATGCTTGCGAGGCGATATGGAAACGGACGTCCCTACCTGAGTGCGCGAGCCTACCGTAACCTACTGAATCTCCATAACCGCGACTGACGGAATCTCTTTTGATGTTGTCTTTCTGGCCAAATAAAATGTGTATAGTTTAGGGCCACTTATCGTCCTTGAGAATGTCTTGTTTCAAATTTTCTTGAATAAAGTAAATCTTCTGGATTCGTAAACCTTTTGATTATTGGTTCGTTTGATACTTGTTTATTGCCCCTATCCATTTATCTTTCTGCTGAGATCTCTGATTGTCCACCCCTACTTGTTGTAAAGTTTTTCACCCTCGTTTCAATTGGAAAGTACCGCACTCTGATCCTTGGAATGAGCCACCATTCATCCTTCGTCTGTGCCTCGATTGAGATCCTTCTGGAAGGAGAAGTTCATAGCGAAATTTCAAGATAGCTAACCCTTCAAATCTTGATTCGTGTGTTGTATCGACTGTTGTTTCCCTCACACCTTTCCTTTTGGATTCCTTTGTTGCTCATCCTTATTTCCTGTGCTGACCCTATCCCAATCTCCTTAACATACAGCCTAAAGCCACCATACTCTGACTTTTGAATAAGCCACACTTCTTTGAAATCATTACCCTAGCTAGCCCTATATCTCTTTGTGTTTTCTTGCTATCCTAGCTATATTTAGGAACACTGTTATTCGAAAATTTAGTTTTCAGTATTTTGTAAAAGAGTACGTGTTATTGATTACTCCGTTTTATGAATTTTAAGTACATTATTATTATTCTCTTTTTCAGTGGCGCAACCCTTACACCGCGCAAATTTTGCTCCATGTTTCTTAAATTCACTATACAAGTTTTCTAAATTATTTTAATTTTTTTTTTTTGATACATTATTCTAAAATTTTTTAACCTACCGACTAGTTTTCACCACTTTATCCCCATTATTTTATTTTCGGGTTTTGTGCCTATGTTTACCAGTATATATGGTTGTGCCTTATACCTATATTTCTGATGAGCTACTTTTGATATACTTATATGTGCACATATTTGGGTTTCGAATTTACCTAGTACATCTTGAATATCATTGTTCGTTACTATTATTATTCCTATTCTCGTATAAATGTAGTTGATTTATTGGTTGTTCTTGCATTATATTTTCGACCTATCTTTGTGGTATGTTCGTATTATATATATACACCTTCAAAATTTATCCACCCGTTTAAAGTAAACCACTAGTGTCCAATATAGTAATTTTTCGCTTATTTACTTATAGTTTGTCGTTCTTTGAAATTTCGAGGACGAAATTTTTATAAGGGTGGTATGATGTAATACCCAGCTCTTTTTATACCCAATCTGTATTTTTGTTGCTTTATAATTTTATTCATTTTATTTTATAATTTTATTTATAAATTTACTTATCGCATTTATAATTTTACCTATCCTAAAACCTAACTAAATTTTCCCGAGCCCATCTATTTTCCATTCTATATTTTTTTCCTCAGCCGCAGTTTAAAAGCCGTTACCATTTCAATTTACTTCCCCAGTTTTTCCAGCGGCCCAGTGCCTCAGTTCACTTTCTTTTCGTTTAGTAATTAATCGAATTTTAACTCAAATCCCAAGCCCACTCCCTTTATTTCTCCTATGTGATTTTTCCCTACATTCTCTCAGCCCACTGCCTGTTTTTCTTCTTTAATATTAATATTATGCAGCCCAGCCCAGCCTCTCTAAAATACTTAACCCTTATCTTTAATTGTTCCCGGCCCATCCCCTTAACTTCTCCATTAAATTTTCCTTATTCTATCGGCCCGGCCCACTCCTTTTATTCCCTATTATTTTCCAAAACTCGCTAGGCCCGGCCCGCTTCCTTAATTCCCCTCAACTAATTTCTATTTTCCCCCATTCAATTTCCCTTTTCTTTTATTTTAATTCTGCCAGCACACAGAACCGGCCCACACTAATTCAATTTCCTTTTCTTTTAAGTCCCTGGGCCGTTTCCTTTTCTCTAATTCATTTATTATTAAATCCTTTGGCCCGGCCCACTCCCCGCAGCCTGCGTCCACGCTCCAACCCGCGCCCGCTTCGCCTCAACCCGACCCGACCTCCCCATTACTGTACATCTCCTTTAAATCCCCAACGGCTCTTTCCCTTTCACCGCGCGAGATCCGTTCCCTCCGCCTCCGCCCTCGTCGCGAGCCGTTACCCCACGTCGCGCACACCCCCTCTAACCCCATGTCGCCTCATTCCTCTCTCACTCGACCTCCTTCCTCCTCCTCTCTCGCTTCCACCTTCGAAACCACTGCACACCACCCAGATCACCTCATCCCCTCACTGCCTCATCATAGTTTTCCCCTGCACCCAGCTCCCCACCGCAAAGTCCACCTCGCCGCAGCTCATCACCATCGTCGTCGTCGTCGTCGCCACCACCCCCTCACCCGAGCACTCCACTTTCCCCCTCGCCTGCAAACCCAAACCATAGTCGCGAGCCTCTGCATCCTCAAACCCACAGCCCCGACCAATCACCGCCGGCACCACCAATCACTCCTCCCTCGCTCTCCCCTCCTCACCACCAGATCCCGACCGACTCTCCTGCACACCCAATCTTGCCTGCAACTGACGACGCCGACGAACTCCACCCCACTGCGCCGTCGTCGACTTCATCATCATCATCATCACCGTCGCCGTGATCTACTCTTTCCCTCTCCCTCTGCTTTCTCACTCACTCCCTCTTCCTCTACTCTCTCTCTCTCTCTCTCTCTCTCTCTTTCTCTCTCTGTGCCATCTCACTCTGTGTGCTCTCTCTCTCCCTAATCTCTCTTTCTCTCTCTCTCTACAACTCTCTCTCCCTCACTCCCCATCCCCCTCTCTTTCTCCTGAAACCTCTCTGTTCCTCTCTCCCTCTCTCTAATTCTCTCTATCTCTACCTCTTTCTGCCTCTCTCTTTCTCTGTCTCTCTCTAAATCCCCTCTCTGTCTCTCTCTTTCTCACTCTCTATCTCTATCTCACGCTGTCTCTCTCTATATCCCCTCTCTGTCTCTCTCTATCTCCAATTTTCTCTTCCCATCTCTCTACAAACAACCACTGTACCGAGCCGTCAAGCGAAACCCAAGCCGAGCTTGAGCCGAGGCCACGAACCCTTCACGCGCCATTCATCGCGCATTCGTGCCGTTATCTTTGCCGAGCATCACCAAGACGTCTCCAAGCAAGTTCTTTACTTGCTTACATGCTATTTTACCTAAGTTAAATCTTAGATTACTTAAATGATCATGTTATAGTGTTAAATCAATTAGACGTTAAAACTGTTCGACGTGTGTTCCCAATGGGAAACCTTTCCCAATTTGGCGGAACTAAATAGTTTTGCTTGGCCCGTATGGCTTTGAACTTAGTGTATGAATTTCGTCGGATAATTTGATCGTTAATGACCGAAACGACTACCCCCAAGTTTAATCGTAAAACTGTAATTTTATTGCACCTGAAAATCGTTAAATTCACCATAAATCATATACATACTATAATAGTGCGTTCGAGGGCTCAAATCGAAGCCAACTCGACGAACTTTAACCCTATGCTAGTTTCCTGGCATTCCTGTACTTAAATCGTAATGATAATTGTATCGGAGTGCGACTCTGGACTGCAGTCCAGAGCGACTCCAGTCGTGCTTGCTGTTCCGTATTGGATACCACAAGATTTCCTTAACTCGTAGGTTGCGGAAATCAGCTGCTTATTATAGGTAACTCTGTTAGCTAGACAACACAATGGGTTTCATTCTTTTTCGTTACCGTTTGATATTTAATCTGTAATTTAATAGATCGGGTCACATAACAGTCCCAGCAGATTCAGAATTGACATGTTAATATTAAACAGATTATAACTCCTAACGTACAGATGCGATTGAAGATCCGTTTGTTGCGTTGAAAGCTTTACTGAAAACCCTAGAATTCATCCAACTGTAGCGTCGCTAAAATCTGATCCCAACTGGGATCAAAATGCGTTACGAAACAGACTTCTGATTCTGAAATTGGATTTCCAGCCGCGAGCGCTTAAAATGAAATGGTTATAATTAATGATTCTGGAACCCGATTGGCTTGAAACAAAATTCTAAGGATAGATAACTGAACATACTAATTACTACCTGTTTATTGTTTCGCTAAATTATATACGTACGTTTCATGATAAATCGTGCAAGTGATAGACTGTTGTTTTTATGACACATTAATTGTGCTTCTTATACTGTTCATGCATCACATCATACCCATATCATTGTGGTGATAACCTAGTGACATCGTGCATTTACCCAGTGTTAGATTTTAGTGGTGATTGCGGCAAGTACGTCAGTGTTCGTGTATCCGTGGTTAAGTGAAAGTGATACGTACTGGTACACAATCAGCGATCCTATTATTTCATTGCATTGTCGACGTCTGTGAGATGCGTGCACGTGTGACTATAAGTGGAATGGGACATTTATGGAAGCGTTGCACGGGTGTCACAGATAAGACACCAGACACTGCCATTTATCTTAGGTATTAGTCGGGACGTGCTTGATGGAGGTCATGCCTCCAGTTCTCGCGCAGACTTGTCACGGATCGATTAGTATTTAGGTTGATGGTTAGCGTTTGATGTAGACCACGGGGTGTGGGGTAGTTTAAGTGTGAGTTCAACAGAATCTCGGGAGTCCCATGCCGGCTTATATATTTAGGGAGTTATATGGAGTTTTACAGGGTATGTGATATATACACCGTGATATTCTCGTTACATGTTGGGCCCGTGGTCCCTTGCCCTTGGGTCCTACCCTTGGGTGGAGGACACTCGCGAGTGGTTGACTCTCACACTTGGACTGACGATAGGCTTAGTGACCTGTACATTGAGACTTAGAGACTGATAGGGATACTGGCATTTTTATTCCTTATATACTGTGTGGCATACGTGACATATCGTTATAATGATTTACTGTTCCGCTGCATTGCTTACTGCACATTCATATTCATGCTGTCATTGATTTACTGTTGTTCCTATCTATTACCACTGTTAGAACTGTCACTTGATTTTATATATATATATTATTGCTATTGTGTCGCTCTGACGACCTGAGTATGCATGCTCAGTGTGAGGAGAAGATTTAGCTTGGATCAGAACTAGACGTGCATCCCAGACTTCTTGACTTGCTATTCCGAGTTACTTTCGTTTCTTCCACTTCAGGTCAGTTTATATTATTGTATCTTTCAGTTACTGCATTTCTCATTACCTGCGCATCGTTTACTGTTTACCATGATAAAATAGAAGCCGAAGTGTGACTACGGCAGGACATTTCCTTGACCGTAGGAGCATGGCTGGCCTTGTCTACCCCTCGTATTCCGGGGGTTTCGTCTCTCCCGGTATTGGGGGTTGATGTTGCGCTGTGCTCGATTGGCCGTAACAGGGAAGTCCCTGGCCAGGGCTGATCAGAGATTTGCTGGTAAGTGTTACCAGTAGTTTCTCGACCCGTTATAAGCCTCACATCGGCACGACTTATCGGTTATTAGGGTCTGACGTTTACCACCCCTAGACTTGATATGCGACGTATCAGACGAACAGACCGGACTGTACGGTAAGTGTTACTGGTTGGATTCACAGGAGTGTGAGCGGGCTAGCTCGTCGATCTTCTGATCGCTCAATACCTGGATGGCCGTTACGTTTAGCAGACCACTTGCGGCTTGTGGGTGCTTCATATGATCATCATCTGCTACCGGCGTATTGACGAGTCTTTAGAGTCCTACACAGAGGTTTCCTGGCTCAAGCGAAACGAAATAGGTGCGCATATGAGATGTATGCGGGACCGAGAATAATGCGTGTATGTGATACCGTATTTCATTCTCGCGATTAATGTTTCGATTGGTTGTATGCGATATAACCTAGTTATCGAATCGAAGGTCGATTCGATAAGTCGATACATTGGATACTAGTCGGTTATGTACGACATGACCGGATCATTGAATTAAGTGTTGATTTAATGATATAATGTATGATTATATATTTGATATATTACTTTACATTAACTAGTATTGGTTCACTTTAAAGGGATTTTCTCACTTGAAAAACACATTGTATATGTGATATATTTTGTGTGCACTTGATTGTATCATGTTTGATGATACTTGCTCATTTGGTTAAGTGTAAAGAATTGAACCTTGGTTAAGTAAATGATTAGGGTTCTTATTTATTCATTCATTTATCTTTTTAATTTGGATTAAAAAGAAATGGCAAAAGAAAACAAAAGGGTTGCTTTCATTCTTGAAGCTTGTTGAAGCTTCATGAAGCTTTGACCAAAGTGACCATTTTGTCTTCATGCTTAACCCTAACCATTCATCTAACCTTAGTCAATTCTCTACACCTAACCATGGTTTACATTATGATAAGTATTCATTTTCTTTTTCATTTCAAAAGACTTATCATAATATTCTTCATCTTCTCCTTCTTCTTCTTCAAGAAAAACCTTGCCTTCATCAATGGCAACTTGAGCAAAAGTGAGAGAAATCCAAATCTAAAGTGAACCCACCTCCTATTTCTTCACCCTCTACCTCTTGCCAAGTAGTATAGGGTGTTTTCTTCACAAGTTTCACAACTTGGTGAAGTCGGAGCTTGATCTTGTGAAGCCTCGACGTAGATCATCTTCGGCACGAAGCCGACGACCTTGCCCGCCCATTTCTCCGATGAAGCCGATGCTTGAGTTCGGGATTCGAGATGAACAGCGAGAGGACGTCTACGTGGAGCTAAGGAAGTGGATAACCGGATCTACAAAGGTTGTAGCTTCTTATCTTTAGTTAAGTTGTTAACTAGATTCGTATTTCGCCTAAACTTCTAGTCAACGATCCGTATTAGGGTTTCTCGGCACCCGTAAAATTTGAAATTGGCATGGTTGATGCCTTGTGAGACCTCATTAGCGTGCCTAGGAACCCTACACCAGCCTCCCCATGCCAACAACAAAATCATGTAACAAATAATTTTTATGTAATTTTTTATACATGAATGTATGCAAAATGGGCATAAAGCCAATATTTTGTAAGCCCATAGCTTATGTGCAAAAATGAAATGGCACATAAGCTATGTGATAGGTAAAATGCCATTTTGTGAAGCCCAAGGGGCTATATTTTGTGAAGCCCTTTCCATATCAGTCTTGGGAGACATCTCTTTGGAGAGGGTGATTCCGTGACAAGCCGGTAGGTTACCGCGCTTAGGATCATCCATACTGAATCTTTTTAATATGGTGTCTATGTACCTGGACTGTGAAAGTCCCAACATCCTTTTTGATCTATCACGGTAGATCTGGATCCCCAGAATGTAGGTGGCATCACCCAGGTCCTTCATGGAGAACTTCTGTGACAAGAATCCTTTGACTGACAGTAATATAGGAATATCATTTCCTATTAGGAGAATGTCATCCACGTATAAGACGAGGAATACTACAGCTCACCCTACAATCTTACTATATATGCATGGTTCATCTGGATTCTTGATAAATTCGAATTCTTTAACAGTATCATCAAAACAGATGTTCCAACTCCACGATGCCTGCTTTAGTCCATAAATGGACTTTAAGCAAATTGCACACTTTTCCGCTGCTCCCACTCTGATTGAAACCTTCTGGCTGATCCATATAGACGCACTCTTCTAAATTACCATTTAGAAAAGCCGTCTTTACGTCCATCTGCCAGATCTCATAATCATGGAAGGCGGCAATGGCAAGAAGGATCCGAATGGATTTGAGCATAGCCACAGGAGAAAAAGTTTCGTCATAGTCCAAACCAGGTCTTTGACGAAAACCCTTTGCAACAAGTCTAGCCTTATAGGTTTCCACCTGTCCATCTACACCAATATTTTTCTTGAAGATCCACTTGCATCCTATGGGTTTTACCCCATCTGGAGCAAAGTCCAAAGTCCATACTTTGTTGGTGTACATGGACTCCATCTCGGTCTGCATTGCATCCAGCCATCGTACCGAGTCGCCGCTCTGGATGGCCTGCTGGAAGCTAGTAGGTTCATCATTATCAATGACGCAATCCTCTCTATCCCTATCTATGAGAAAACCGTAGTATCTCTCAGGCGGATGAGACGGCCTACTACTCCTGCGGAGGGGTGCAGGAATGTCCTGTTCTTCTTGAACTTCTGGTTATACCAAACTTTCAGTAGTAGTTTGTGGTTCTGGAATTTCTTCCGGTTCTATTTCGCTCCCACTTGTTTCCTTTTCTAAAAACTGTTGTTCTAGAAAATGGGCATTACGAGAAACAAAAACCTTTTGTTCCTCTGTGTAATAGAAAAAATACCGCTTAGAGTTCTTTGGATATCCCACAAACTTACACTGTACTGATCGTGCCTCGAGTTTGTCCGCATGCTGCTTTTTAACAAAAGCTGGACATCCCTATATCTTCAGATACTGAAGATAAGGTTTCTTCCCACTCCACATCTGATATGATGTGGTAGGAACAGTCTTGGTAGGAACCCTGTTCAAAAGATATGCAGCTGATTCTAGTGCATAACCTTAGAAAGATCGCGTTAACTCAGCATTACTCATCATGGAACGCACCATATCTAATAGGGTTTGGTTCCGTCTTTTCGATACACCATTATGCTGTGGAGTGTATGGAGGAGTAAGCTGAGAGAGAATTCCTTTCTCTTTTAGGTAACCCAAGAACTTGGCACTTAAGTATTCACCACCTTGATCAGATCTCAGTGTCTTGATACTTTTGCCGGTTTGGTTTTCTACTTCATTCTTATATTCTTAGAATTTCTCAAAGGCCTCGGATTTATGTTTCATTAAGAAAATAAATCCATACCTAGAGTAATCATCCTTAAAAGTAATGAAATATGAAAAACCGCTTCTTACATGTGTAGATATTGGACCACATACATCGCTGTATATGAGTCCTAAGAGCTCGCTCGCTCTTACTCCATGTCTAGTGAATGGAGTCTTTGTCATCTTTCCTTTGAGACATGATTGACAAGTTGCATAAGATTGATATTCGAACGGATCCAAATATCCTTCTCTATGTAACTTTGTTAACCTTGCCTCATTAATGTGACCCAGTCTACAATGCCATAAGAAAGCTTGATTTATATCTGGAGACTTTCCTTTTAGTGTGTTCTGGACATTGAAAACCTGAGCTTGATTTAATATGTATATACTGTCATCTAATGTACCGGACCCAATCAGAACTTGATTTAGGTGGATGTTTACTACATCGCTTACGAATGTAAAATCATATCCCTCTCTCGAAAGTGAGGACACTGATATGATATTACAAGTCAAACTAGATACATACAAACAGTTACGTAGAATCGATATCTGCCCACTTGTCAAACCTAGGCGATATTCTCCCACGGATTCAGCGTCCACGCTCATTCCGTTCGCAACTCTGAGAGACAAATCGCCTACCCTAATAACTCTTCGGTTTCTCAAAGCATGTAATGAATTATAGATATGAGATCCTGCTCAGGTATCTAGTACCCAAAAAGTAGAGTTAATTGACAAACAATTCTCAATTACAAACACACCCGAGGCCGAAGCCACAACATGCTTCGAATCCTCGCTACTGGCTTCCAAAGCCCTGCAATCTTTCTGCCAATGCCCGTTCCCATAACAATAGGAACATCCCTCCTTTCCTACACAAAATCCCGAAACTTTTGCTCTTCCCTTTCCTTCTACTTTACTGACACCGTATATCGGCTTTGTGGAGGTATTCTTCTTTTCACCCTTTGCTTTCGCCCTAGATGTAAAAGAAGAAGGTCCCCCATTAAGCAGAGCGGGTGTCTCCCTGGTTTCTTTCAGGTTGTAAGTAGAGGGTAGGGACTGTGGAAATAAGTCAGTATATGACCCGTTTCCCAACGTGGTCTTCAGGTCCGTGAGCTCATTAATATAACTAGTCATTGTAAGGACGTCGTCCCTTACATATGACCCGACAACCAACCTCGCTAGAAGCAATTCGTTCAAGGTCTCATATCTTGCGATACGAGATTGCTCTCCATATAAATCTTTATTATGGAGGAAGATGGAAACTAAGTCCATCTTCTCATGCTGTTTCTGGTATACACCATTAACTGAAGCCAACACGAGGCAATTGGCACTCGCACTTTCCTTTTCCCTTGTCTGACGGATATTCATATCCGCGACGGTGGGAACTGGACCTGGGACGGCGGGGGCTTGAGTAGTAATAGGGTGGTCCAGCTTGTCATAGGCAATGGACATCTGGACAGACCTTTGCCAGTCATAAAAGTCAGATTCAGTCAACTTGTTATCTAGATGTAACCTAGTCATGGTCACAAGGTCGCTGCAAATGAGAGAGAGAGGGAACATTTTAGCATGATGCTCTTGCAAGTTTAGAGTGGTTTTTAGTTTATCTAAACAGGATGGCTCCCACTGTTTCTCGAATCCCTCCTCAAACCATAAAGGAAGAACTAGTCAAGACTATTCTCACCGTACAATACTTACTTAACCGTTCAGCCAGGCCGGTGTCGGTACTTCAAGGGAGGGTTTACGACGCATTCGCGAAGTTCCTTAATTAAATAACCTCTTTTCTCTGGGTGCGTATCCCCTCTGACACCTTTCTCGATACCTACTTGGTTTATAGCATTGATCGTTAAGTGACGAATCTCCTGATGAGTAGCGGATACTCACAGTAGGATCGGGATCCAAATATCATCGTGTGATAAAGCTGAAGGAATCCTACCAGAATTATCACACTCCAAATGGTATGCAACTCTTAGCAAATTTCAGTTTCTTTAGAAATTCCCGATATAAATTTCTGCCCCATGCTCTTATGACCTTGGCGTTGGTCAAAATGTCATAAGTTACATGTCAAGTTCTACCCATCATTATCTTGTTAATTTGAACCCATCTTTACATACCCCTGACGTTGGCCAAATAATAATACGACTGTCCCAAACTAACTCATCTATCTATGCAACAAATGAATACCCAGCAGCTATCAAACACTATGCCTTGGCGTTGGTCAAAATATATAGCTTGAATACTACTGAATACCCAAATGAAAGGACGGAGGGCTACGAATGGTTTTGGCGAAACCGTGAACGTAGTGAACTTGATATGATCGAAGGAACCTGATAGCTTTTAAAAGGAGTGGCTTAAGCTCCGCAATTTAAAAAATATCTTCTGTTTAAAAATAACCGAGTGGTTTCTTTTAAACTGTACCAACAATTCAACTTTGGTTTATTTTCTTTGCATTAATATAATGCGTCCCATCAGTTATCCTATCATTGTAGAAAACAACGAAAATACAACATCCTCTTATGCTATCTGCATTCGCCACTGGGTCCCGTCATTCACCCGTTAGGTTACTTAACTAACGACAGAGCGGGGGCTGGGCTAGCGCGGGTGCAAAACATAAGTGACGCCTAATAGATATCATATATAGATATTATACATTCGTCAGACGCGATAATAGGCATTCCAGATCACAGATTAACATATTGGATTTTCTACGAATCCGCATTCCATTTAAGCCTGCAAAGAAAGACGGATCACACAGTCGCGATAAAAAGCCAAAACCCCACCCTAGACCCCTACGGGTACGGCAAACTACCCGCCAAGTACCCAAAGTGAAGCGGTCTCCCTCAACAACGTGAGTTGGCCACTAAACACTTCAAAGTACCCGGTAGTTTGTGTACCCCATCTTGGGTCTATCCTAGGAGCAGAAAACAGTAAATGAAATAAAACAACGGTGGCTACAACCTCAACCCGGATGTGCCCCGCAAAAGAATATTACAACAATTTACAAATTACATTTGAATGAAAGAAACACTCGTCTCACATCCCCGGCTATCCATTCACGACAATCCAACAAGTCCACAAACACAAACCAGTAAAAACCATTACAGAAATGTGCAACCCCCAGCTAACCGACATACTAGCAGTTAGGGGAGGTTTACGAACACATTAAACACATCACAAATATAATCAAGTTAGCCAAACATCTTAGAATTTCGATCAAGCAAAAACAAATGATTCTACTCCAAATAATTCTCTGTGCACCTGAAATCTGAGCAGAAACAAAACATCCCAGAAAATACAACATCAACACAGAAAAGTTACTGGGCAAATTTGGGCTGACTCGGCTTCAACTCAGCCGCGGATCCGCGGCAGATCGCTTGGATCGGCCGCGGTTCCGCGGCGGTTTGGCCAAGTCACGATCCCAAATTTCTCCAGTAATCTAATAATTCCCTGCTTGTATTTTTAAGGGTCCCTGAAAAATTTTTAGACCCCGTTTTAAAAACGGTAGAAACTAGGTTAAAATGATGTTTTTTCGGGTTCATTTTGCGATCGAATTTCTAACGACTTTGCTAACAAGTTAGTTATGATTTAGCGAGGCTCTGATACCACTGTAAGTCGACGTTAGACACCCCACATGATGAGGGGAAGCGGAATAGGTAAAACAATCATTTTGTTTAAACTAACATCGACTAATTTTACGGATCTTTGCCAAACCCTAACTAACAACAATATAGAAGTGATTAGCTACTATGAAAAATGATTATACCTAATGAATCAAGTCCTTCTTGTTCTCGTTGATCACCTCCTCATCGGCCTCCTCGATGTGATAGAAGATCCACCCGAGAGCTACTTCTCCAAGCTTTAACCTCTCACTTAAGGTAACTAGGTTGCTATGAGTGCTAATCAAAGTAACCTAGAGGATATAGAAGAGGATTAGGGATCTATTAGTCTTGCTAACCCTTGGATCTCAACACATGAGAGGTTAGGGTTAGTTCTTGAAGAGAGAGAGCTTGAGGAGAGAGAAGGTGAGGGTGAGAATGATAATGAATTATAACTCATTTTAGAATATATATGAAGCATGATAATTATTAAAATGAATAACATAATAATAATAACAACCATGCTTCATTAACTCTCTTTGGGTGAATCATCCCATGAGTCATTAAGCAATAAATGCTTCATTAACTCATTTGATGAATCACACCATGAGTCACTAATCCATTTAATGCAAATTCCACCTAAGCCTCCAACTCATCAATCTTCTAGAAGATTCTCGACTAATTACGAGAATGCCCCTCCCATCCGTGAAAACACGGAAATACTGAGACTGTATAAATCCAATAATCCAATACTAGAATCTGGCTTAAACCAAAGCCTGCTAGTATAAACTGTCCGAACATCGTACGTGCGTAAAAACACGTATGTGTCCGAACCCTGTCGTAAAACCATACGACCTATATATCGTTTCGCCTGAAGCAGGGAAACTCTCTGTATGGGACTCTAAAGACTCGACTACTACGCTGGCAGTGGTTTTAACCAAAGGCCGTAAGCAGTACTAGCTGTACGTAACTGTCCCCAGGTATATGTCGATAAGAAGGCCGATGAGGAAACCCATCCGAACTCCTACTGAGCCTGATGTGACAATCTCCGTACAGACCGATCTGTTCGTATAAGACTATCGCATATCAGGCCTAGGGGGGCGGCAAGCGTCAGTCCCCTAAAAGCTGTATAAGTCGTGTCGGAGCAAAGCCCATTACACCTTGAGAAGCTACTGGAAATCCTACCAGTATATCTCGTTTGCCATGGCCAGGGACTTTGCGTAATGGCTCTCCAAACACAGCGCGATATCAACTCCCAATACTGGGAAAGAAGAATCCTATCTAACCACCACTGCCTCCAAGTGCTTCGGGACTGCACCCAACTGCTACCTGTTTTCATGACTCCTTTGAGCCGTGGTAGGGTAGCAATCTAAGAACGGTGGGAATACACTCGAGACGAAGCAGCAGTGTCAAGTCTGCGGACTATGCTGTACTCATGTCACCTGGGAACTGTTAACTGACGACGGGTATAATACCAACCAACAGTTCCCTGCGAGTCCTGTCCGGTGTACCCGTAACCCAACGAGCACCTGTATACCATCTCCAGTACAACGTACTGATGGCTGTGGGACAGACCATCTCCCCTGCTGGGATGAGAAGCGTACACACTATTCTACTCCGGAGTATCGATGCCCTGTCTCGATAATCCTACGACTAAGGACCTTAAAAAGGATGTGCTTGTAGACTACCCAGCCCCCACTAGTGTGACTGCCATCACAACTCTGGTAGTCAAGTAAGATCCTAAGGGCTCTATCAATATGTATTCTCGATATTCTAATACATACACATATTAAGATAGATATAAACCAAATAGCGTACTACCATGTTTAGCAAGACTGTTAATATAACTGTGAATATCCCAAGCTTCCATTAAGTAATATACAAGCTAGTATGATACAATAATGGCCCCTAGGGCATATACACTAACAATATCTGGGTAGCGGTTACGTATAGCTCACTGACGTGCTTATGGTTAAACTCACTGTCAGAGTTGTTAGGTTTCGATGCTCGCACCGTGGATGCCGCCGCCGAGGCGCAAGCGAAAACAAAAAATTTACACGAGCACCAAACACCCATAACCCAGGATATGATCCAAAAACCTAAACTTGCTAACTAGAAATGCAAGGGTGCAAAAACTACAACTTTCGACGCGTGTCCACCCAATTGTGGAAGACCCCTCCATGCTGGTAGCCGTCGGGATCGCGCTTGAAAGTCGACCACTCTCGCAGAAGAAGATCTACCAGAGGGAAACCAGAAGAAGCTCCAACCGATGATCCAAACTTTGCTAGGTGTGGATAATCGGTGATATAGCAATTTTTCACTAAACTTTTTCTCTCTTTTCCTCAAGCTCAAGTAAGCAAGAGGAAGCTGAAGGAGAAGGAGTTGAGGATGATGGTTGCTCATACTTGTAACCATGAAGCATGAAGCTCACCAAGGGTGTAATGAAAATCAACCACACATGTAGAAAAGAATAGCAATAAATAAATCAACCATGCATGATTAATGCATCCAAATGATTTTATCAATATAAAACCTAAGCCATATTTTTTTCTACAGTTTGTACCCATGCCTCATGCCACCTCCTTTACACCTCATTTCCTTTTATTTTTCTAAATATAAAAATAAATATGAGGTGTCCTTCTTTTAAAAGCATTCCTGTATAAATACCGAATATCTCATCCGGTATACGTATCGCTACATATACGTCTATCCGTATAAAAATACGGATAGCACCAAAGAGAGAAAATAAATAGTGAACAATAATACTAAAATATATGTATCAGAATACATACATAAATTATTAAATCAAAATCTGATTTAATAATCCGGCTTAATTCTATGCTGGCCAGTATTATCAACCGTCCGATTAAACTCTGTGTATCCCGTACACGTATTTAATCAGACTGCTGCACGTACCAACGTACGGCTCCTTCATCTATTGCCCGAACCGGGAAAAACCCTCTCTGTGGGACTTTAAAGACTCGACGATACGCTGGCAGTGGGTTTAACCACAAGCACGTCGGCGGCACTAGCTGTACGTAACGGCTACCCAGATACTTGCCGAAAAGGAGGGTCGACAATCAATTACGTCCCTAAGCTACTGAGCCTGATTGTGACAATCTTCGTACAGTCCGGTCTCTTCGTCAAATAGTATCGCATATCGAGTTTAGGGGTGGATAAGGTCAGACCCCTACTAACCCGATAAGTCGTATCTGAGTCAAGCTCGTCACCAACAGAGATACCATTGATTAACTATCAGTAAATCCCATCCACCGTTTTCACGGATTTCTGGTGATAGCCAACTGAACACAGCGCCACATCGACTACTAATACCAGGAGAGACGAATTCCTGACAGTCGACCACTGCCTCTATGTAGCTCAGGACTGTACCTGTAACATTTTGGAAAATTATAAATATTAATTTATAATTTTAAATATGAATATAATGAGTTTACAAAAATGATATCGCATATGAATTTTGGTATCGGATTGATATCCGTAAAAATGTAATTATTTTTATAAAAATGAAGAAAAAGGTATGATATCATAAAAATAATATTTAAATTATGTTAATATGATATGAGATTTTAATAAAAGGTTATGGTATTTAAGTATTATGATAAATGTTTTATTTCTTTTAAAAACATGAATTTAGAGTTAGTGTAACATAAGGGTAATTTTTAAAAAGGGTATTTCTTGTTTAATGAGAGTGGTTAGTACATATTTAGTTTAGAATAACTCTCACAACCAACACACCCATACACCCACTCTCTTCACTCCAACTCCTTCTTCTTCCTTGACACCTCATACTTGCTTTACATAAAACCATGACGTCTCTACCTTTATCTTATTCTAACCCTTAGAATATCCTTGAGCTCTCCAAACTGAAACAATAAGTTTCTTCACGCTCCAACACAAAAAAATTCAAGTATTCACCAAACCAAAAGAGAAAAGCTATGGTCCCTTCATCAAATTTGAGCATATCATCAAGTTAGAGTCACAACCACTTCAAGAAACCTCAAGCCACCAATTCTTGTGCTGGAATTTCCTTGTGCACCATCCCTATAGATATATCTCACCTCCTTTGCAAGTTTCTTTTGGTTACATATCTTTTTTTGTGTGCAAATATCTGAAAACTAGGATTTTTATGATATTTTTGTGGTAAACTTGAATCTGGAACTACTAGGTTAGCCTACTAGAAAAACTAACAAAACTAAGTTATGGTGAGACCATTAGGAGATGTCATCTAAAGCCCGAGCCCCTAACTCCACAATAAAACCACTGGTTCTTCCCATTTTCCCGTCGCCGCTGGTCTTTCTTGGTATTGGTGTTTTGGGTTTTGGTCAGTAGCCTTATTTAGTGAAAATTTAAGCTACCGTATCATTTGCTATTCATCACAGAAAACTGCATTTTAATACCACTCATTTGTTATCTATTTTTGTGTATATCGGTACTATTAACCAGTGTCTGCTCAGTAATTACATATTACAAGTGTTCGTGATAAAAGACTAGAAACACACTCAAAATCATGGATATAACGTTTGGAAGCTGACACTGCAGACGAAACAGAAAACCGATCGATATCCATTGAGATGTTGTGTAAACAATATTGCATACACAATTTTTGGTCCTACACAATGCATGTGCACTAGACCATGATGGGGGGCTACCTTGGCACAAAAAGAGCACAAATGAGGGTGATTTGCATTTAATGCTAAAAGATATTATGTGATATGAAGCATCAAGTGTCCCCTCCTTGCAGTCACATCATCTCAATTTTATTATTTGTTCAATTTTGTTTTGAGCCTATAAATACCAAGCCTTTGGGCAAGTTAGAGGGCACTACTTTGTGTGAGAGAAAAGTTTGTAAAAATTGTAACTAGTGATCTTGTAACCCTTAGTGTGAATTCGTTGCCTTCCTCTAGTCTTGCAACCTCTCCCTTGAGCTTGCAAGATTAGATTTTGGTATTTGAATTCACTTGTTTGTACTTGAAACCATTGTAATAAAGGCTTCATTTATATCAAGTTGGTTCTTGTTCTCTTCTCTTTATGCTTTTTCTTCTTTATTGTTATTTCAATTTATGATGTGTAAGTAGTTTGTTCTTGGGCTATGGTGAGGTAGGTTGTGGAATGGTTTTTCTTCCAACCCCTCCCTTTTTTATTCTTTCATTTTACACTTCCTTTCTTAATTATGCAATTAGATTATGTTTTGTTTCATAAGATATATTGTTTTGAATGGTTGCAAATCAACCTTTAACTTATATTTTATTCCTTCTTTGCATTTTATTGTTGCTATATTATGATTTGAAGTTGAAAGAAATACAAAATTAAGTTAAGTGTTGCAAACTAGCTAGATAGGACATATAGCATACATGCATATGTTCTATGCTGGCTAACTTCATTTAACTAATTTTGCATTCATTTCATGCTAAAAATAAGCCTTGAATCAAAACGGAGAGTTGGGGGTAAAAGCCGTATTTCAACTATACCAAATCTTAGCCTAAGTTTTATCTAAATAACCCTAAACCTTTCTTCATTTAATTGTTGTAGAAACGTGAAAAACAACCATTTCCAACCCATTGTTTCATAACTCAAAATGATGTCGTGATATCCGCTCCTTGTAGTTCGACCCGTACTTGCTGGCTTGCATCAACGCACCGTGCACTTGCGGTATTTTTAAAACTCGAGACTCACATCATGCCCTATTTTCATCAAACAAACCGACATATTTTAATTAAACTAAACTCGACAAAAGCATGACACCGTGAGTTTTCAACAAGTTTTTGGCGCCGTTGCCGGGGAGTGGCAACATCACTAAGCCATTTTGAGTTATCTTTGTATATACCTTTAAAACCAAAACATAAATGTCAAATTTTTTTTGACATTGTGATCTCTGTTCATTGGACTTACTAACACCACAAAACTATTTAGAAAAATCAAACAATATAAGTGAGAAGATACAAAGAAACGGAGACCATAGAAGGAAATTGGAGTCCCATCTCATCGATTGGACTTGCGACATCATTGAATTATCTGAGCTCGCCGGCCCAAACACTTCCTATTGCTTCCAAATTTTCTCTTGTTCTTTATTGCTCAATTATTATCTCAATTGTATTGTTTGATTTCTATTATTTTTAGTATGCAAGGATTTGGCCACACATATCGCTTTTCGTACTAAAATCGAACATTTTCAGATACAAGGAATTTGCGAATAGCGATTGTGCGAAGAAAGGGGTGCGCTCAAAGCCAAGGTGATAACAGGATACAGTGCCAAAGATCCGGGTAGATTGACCCGCGTAACCGAACCATTCGAGCCGAACGGATTCAAGTCAAACGGGGGTTTCTTAACCCAAAAATCCATCGGTACGTATTACTTAAAACACCTTCTTCTCAAATCCAACGCGTCCACTACTCTATCTGCAGGATTCTTTGCAAGCACATTGCCAAACGCCAAAGGAACTAACCCGTATTTTGTTCCAGCGCCGCTTTTAAACATAAAAAATGATTGCGTGATGTGTTGAACAAACTTTTACATTGAATTGTGCATTGCATAACTTTAATACGGACTTAAGTGCAAAAGAAACCTAATAAGATACGGTAAGGAATTTCATCACCCTTCTCCGTGGCCTACAAACCACAAAGAACGAGCATATTTTGTAGGGTTGCGTAGCACCACCACAAGGTTTAGGAAGGCATCACACATGCCATTTTATAAAATTTTGGGGTGCTATAAAACCCTAACCAAGATCTTAACTAGAGAATTAGGGTTAACTTTGCATGTAAACAACTTTACATCTACGTGATAGGGATTACAACCTTTGTAGACTATTCTTTCGCTTCATAAGCTCCAAGTTGTGGTCCCTTCGCTGCGATCATCAACCTCCCGGACTCTAGAGAGGCTCCATGAGGTGAATGATGCATCTTACTTGAAGTCTTCGAAATCCAACACGATCAACCTTGAGGAAACACAAACTCAAGCTAACTCTTCACTAATTATGAATTAATGAAGCTAACACACTAATCTATATGGCTAGTATAGAAGAGGATGATGAAGTAGGAATTTTTCTTTCTTTAGTTTTCTTTTTCTCAATTTATTTCATCACCATTGGAAAAGCTAGCAAGCTTTTGAGGAAGAAGAAGATGAAGTGATGAGAATAAAAATTGTGTGTGGTTAGAAATGCAACCCAAGGTCAAGTATATCATCCTTAACCCATGTAGAGACTTAACCATTAGCTATGGTTAAAGGTATGGTAGATAAATATCTTAAGCAAGACAAAAAGAGTGGACAAAGTCAAAGAAACTACAAGCTTCTACAAGCTTCATCCATGAACATTATCCACAATATTTGAATTACTTAATGATAAATATAAAACCTAATAATAACCCTAGTATGGTTTAACTCTAATAAACCCTAGTTGCATTGATAACCAAGCATGTTACAATTATACATATCACATATATATAATTAAGTAACAAAAGAATACATTTAACATATATCACATATATATTAATGTATCTAAAATGAGAAAAAGAATTACTTAAGTGAGCTTATATTAGTTAATGTAATATAATATATCACATATATAATTATACATTAAATTATCGAATCAATACTTGATCCGATAATCCGGCTATATCACATATAACCGACTAATATATAAAATGTATCATTTCATCGAATCAATACTTGATCCGATGATCCGACTATATCTCATATACCCGGCCGATATCACATATCGCGAGAATAAAATACGGTATCACATATCGTATTTTTCTCGGTCCCGCACATATCGCTTATGTGCTCTTACCCCGTTTTGCCTGAGCCAGGAAACCTCTCTGTAGGACTCTAAAAACTCGTCAATACGCCGGCAGTAGGTGATGATCATATCAAACACGTACAAGCAGCAAGCGGTCAGCTAAACGTAACAAACATTTAAATCGAGCCAGGTAGAAATCCAAAAAAAAACATTCCAAATCGCGCCCTAGGTCGAGTCCAAAAACACTACCATACAGTCCGGTTTCTTCATCTGATATGTCGCATATACAGTCTAGGGGTGGTAAAACGTCATACCCCAATAACCAATAAGTCGTGTCGATGTGAGGCTCATAACGGGTCGAGAAACTACTGATAACTCTTACCAGTAAATCTCCATATCAGCCCTGACCAGGAACTTCCAGTTATAGCCAATCGAACACAGCACAACATCAACTCCCAATACCGGGAGAGACGAAACCCCTCCTATCGCTCATTGCCTCCATGTGATTCGGGACAGTACCCAAAAGCCACTGTTTTGCACGTCCTCTTGAACGTGGTAAGGTGGAAATCAAAGCACACTAGGAATCACACAAGACTCTATGACGATCTCGGGTCTACAGACTAACCTGTACCAGTGTCACCGGAGAACTGCTATCTGACGATAGGTATAACACCATCTAGGAGTTCTCGGCAAGTCTGTTCAGTGTACCCAGTATCCACTGAGCACCTGTTCACCATCTTTGATGTCGAACACAAATGGATGTGGGATCATCCATCGCCCATCAAATGGGTCAAGATGCGTATACGCTAGTCTACTTTGGAGTATCGATGCCCTTTCTCGATACACCCTCGACTAGGAACAGTTATAGGATGTACTCGTAGACTACCCTGGCCCCACTAGTATGATCTGTATCATAGTCCCAGTAGTCAAGTACATATCCTAAGGGCTTTATCAACATGTGAGAGCAAGACAGTAAACTAATACAAGTCAACATATTAAGACAAAGTGAAAGCAGATAGCATACTATCATGTCGAGCAAGAAAGTCCTCTCTATATATATCCAAGCATCCATTATAATATACATCATATGTACAACAATGGCCTCTAGGGCATATACATAACTAACAATCTCCCACTTGTACTAAGGCCAGCTGTTGTAGTATCTCATACCCAACATCCCGAAGAGTCTCTTAAAATGTATCTGGGGTATGGCCTTCATGAGTAGATCCGCAGTGTTGTCATTCGTATCAACTCTCCTGACCTCGATCTCCCGGCGATCAACTATCTCCCGGATCAGGTGATGCCGCCTCAGAATATGCCTGGATCGCTGATGGGACTTGGGTTCCTTGGCCAAAGCCGCAGCTCCATTGTTATCACAATACAGAGGTATTAGATGCTCAATGGACGGAACCACACCAAGTTCATTGATGAACTTCTTCATCCAGACAGCCTCTTTGGCAGCATCGTTGGCAGCGATGTATTCAGCCTCCATCGTCGAGTCTGCCACGGTTTCCTGTTTAGAACTCTTCCAACAAACCGCCCATCAATTTAGGGTAAAGACAAATCCCAAGTGCGACTTAGAGTCGTCCTTATCACTCTGCAAGCTTGAATCGGTAAAGGACTCTACCTGGAGTTCTCCGTTACCATACACTAAGAACATCTCTTTACTCCTTAAGTACTTAAGAATGTTCTTCACAGCTGTCCAGTGATTCTCTCCAGGATCTTCTTGATACCTACTCACTACACTTAGTGAGTAGGCTACATCGGGTCTGGTACATAGCATCACGTACATGATAGATCCTACTGCCGAAGCATAGGGTATCTCTTGCATGCGAGCTCTCTCCAAATCAGTCTTAGGAGACATCTCTTTGGAGAGAGTGAGTCCAGAGATCGTGGGTAAGTTCCCACGCTTGGATTCTTCCATGCTAAACCTCTTTAGTATGGTGTCAATGTACCTGGATTGGGATAATCCCAGTATCCGTCTAGATCTATCTCTATAGATCTTAATCCCCAAAATGCAGGAGGCATCACCTAGATCTTTCATTGAGAATCTATGTGATAAGAAGAGTTTGACCGAGTGCAGCATAGGAACATCATTTCCTATCAAGAGTATGCCATCCACATACAATACGAGGAAGACAACCTTACTCTCTGCCACCTTCTTGTATATACAAGGTTCATCTATGTTTTTGATGAAGTCAAACTCTTTGACTACCACATCAAAACATATGTTCCAACTCCGCGATATCTGCTTCAACCCATAGATGGATTTAAGCAGCTTGCACACCTTTCCGCTGCTCCCACTATCTACGAAACCCTCTGGCTGAGTCATGTACACGCACTCCTCTAAATCACCATTTAGAAAGGCGGTCTTAACATCCATTTGCCAGATTTCGTAGTCATAGAATGCAGCAATGGCATGTAGGATCCAGATGGACTTAATCATAGCCACTGGAGAAAAGGTTTCATATGGTCGTTGACGAAAACCCTTTGCAACAAGTCTAACTTTGAAAGTCTCAACTTTTCCATCTACACCAAGTTTCTTCTTAAAGATCCATTTGCTCCCAATAGGTTTTACCCCTTCAGGAGCAACTTTCAAAGTCCATACTTTGTTGGTGTACATGGATTCCATCTCAGATCGCATTGCATCCAGCCATTTCACAGTGTCACCACTCGTGATGGCCTGCTCGAAACTAGTCGGGTCATCATTTTCCATGATGAAATCCTCGCTCCCACCATCGATGAGAAAACCGTAGTATCTCTCAGGTGGATGAGCAACCCTACTAGATCGGCGGAGAGGCGGGGGTTCATCGGGAACTACTGAATCCTCTGGTTCCACCAAATCTTCTGTTGCAGTTTGTGTAGCTGGAACTTCTTCCAGTTCTACCTCCTTGCCACTAATTTCTTTTTTAAGAAATTCCTTTTCCAAAAAGGTGGCATGCCGAGAAACAAACACTTTTTGTTCCTCGGTGTGGTAGAAGATATACCCTTGTAAGTTTTTGGGATATCCTACAAACTTGCACAGGACAGACCTTGCCTCGAGTTTGTTCGGATTGTGACTTTTGACATAGGCCGGACAACCCCATATCTTAATATAATTAAGATTTGGTCTCTTCCCCTTCCATATCTCATATGGAGTGGTAGGCACTGATTTGGTAGGGACCATATTCAATAGGTGTATGGCTGTCTTAAGCGCATACCCCCAAAAGGAAATAGGCAACTTAGCAGTGCTCATCATAGAGATCACCATATCTAATAGTGTGTGATTCCTCCGTTCCGATACACCATTTTGCTGTGGCATATACGGAGGAGTAAGCTGAGAGAGAATCCCATTCTCTTTTAGATAGTCCAGGAACTCATTGCTCAAGTATTCTCCTCCTCGATCAGATCAAAAGACTTTAATACTTTTACCCGTTTGGTTCTCTACTTCGTGCTTATATTCTTTGAATTTCTCAAAAGCTTCAGACTTATGTTTCAACAGGAACACATGTCCGTATCTTGAGAGATCGTCAGTGAATGGAATGAAGTACGAGAAACCATTCCTGGCATGTGTAGACATGGGACCGCATACATCACTATGTATCAGTTCTAAGAGTTCCGTAACTCTTATTCCGTGTCCACTAAACGGAGTTTTGGTCATTTTTCCTTTGAGACATGAATGGAAAGTTTCATAAGATGAAATTCGAACGGATTCAAATATCCATCCTTATGCAACTTAGCTAGTCGTGTCGCATTGATATAACCTAGTCTACAATGCCACAAGAAGGATTCATTCATTTCTGAATTCTTTCTCTTATGAGTGTTTTGTACATTAAGAACCGTAGTTTGATTTAGAACGTATATGCGATTATTTAACGAGCCTGATCCAATCAACTTTTGATTCAGGAAGATGTTCTTAACATTATCCTATACTACAAAATTATATCCTTCTTTACTTAATAATGAAACTGATATAATGTTGCATATCATGCTCGGTATGTAATAGCATTCGTTCAAAATCAATGTATTACCACTTGGTAATACAAGGTGATATTCACCAACTGCTTTGGCTGCAACATTTGCACCATTCCCTACTTTAACGGAATGATCACCCATTCCCAGTTCTCTACCTCTCTTTAGCCTATGCAACATATTACATATGTGGGACCCTGATCCAGTATCTAATATCCAGGACGTAGAGTGAACTGAGAAACAGTTCTCGATAACAAATACACCCGAAGAAAATGCATCAACATGCTTGTTCTTCGTTTGGGCGACGTGTGAATCCGGATATATCAATATTCCCTGCTCAGTCTTATAACGTTTATAAGAAAAAACGGGACCAACATTCCCCTGCTCAGTATAATAAGCGGGTTCGGTCAATACATCCATATTATTATCTTGATTAAGGCCTGACATGGTCGCTACCTGGAGAGAGAGAGAAGAAAACACTTTAGCGTATGCTCTTGTAAGATTAGATTGGTTATTATCTTATCTAATCAGGATGGCTCCCACTGTTTTCATCAAATCTTCCTTCAAACCCTAAAAGGTAAGACTAGCCAGGATTAATTACAATTTACAAGTTCGCCAATCTTTCGGCCGGGCCAGTGTTGGTACTTTGAGGGAGGTTCTCCGTGCTTTCGCACGGACCTAATTAAAATAAACCTCGTTTTCCCAGAGGCATTACCCTGTTAACATCTTTCTAAACACCTACTTGATCGGCTAATTGTCCTGTGTAAAACTCTCCCAGGAGTAACTCTTACTCGCAGTGGGTATCAGGATCCAACTATCTCATAGCAGGTATGCAATCTCATTGCAAATTTCAACACTTGAAATTCCCGATAATGCTTTTACCCTTAACGTGCTATGACCTACCCTAATCCAATCACATCATATGCTACAGATAAGTAGTAAGTAGCTACCACACACTACGCCTTGACGAAAGCCAACAAATGCAACATGAATACTAAATATTACTTATATGAAATGTCGGAGGGCTACGACAGGTTTTTCTGAAAACCTTTTGCGTAATGAACTTGATATCGTTGTAGAAACAAATGATTTTGAAAAGGAGTGTTTTTTAGGCTTTTACTAGTTTCGCTAAAGAGGTCACTCCCGGTGAAGGGATCTCGGCTATTTCCTTATCGAATAAGGTGCTGGATATTCTACAAGGAATACCTCTATGCAAAGAAAAAACTATAGAAGCAATCAAAAACAAAACCGAGTGAGTTGTAGCATCTGCTAGTTTCGCTAAAGAGGTCACTCCCGGTGAAGGGATCTCGGCTCTTTCCTTATCGAATAAGGTGTTGGATATTCTACAAGGAATACCGCTATGCAAAGCAAAAACTAGAGCTACCATTTTTATAAAATTTGATTTTACAACATCTTTTAGGTTTCTTTTCTTTCCATTAATCTCATTAATGAAATCCCATCATTTAAGCTTCTTAAGTATCACAGAAGAAACGAAAGCAGTAATATTTATATATCATATATATGTAGTATAAGCATTCGTCTCACGCATATAAAATGATCACATCACAGTATATCAGCAGCAGAAGATAACATATGAAATATCTGATATACTAGGAGGTCCGTGTTTTATTTTGAGCCTGTATAAAACACGGATTCCACGGTCGCGATGAATAGCCAAACTCACATCCCTAGACCCCTACGAGAGCGGCAAGTAACCCTCCCAATTCTAGGGTTAGGAGACCCGGTCTCGACTCCTCGAGATGGTCTCCCACTGGACCCTAGAACCCGGTTACTTGTGCTACCCAGCTTGGGTCTATCCTAATGCGGAAAAGTAAATAATATACAATGGTGACATCATGCTCAACCCGGAAGTGCCCCAATAAAAGAATATTACATACAATGAATTTTACATGAATGAAAATAAAAACTCTCATCTCACATAAAAACCCTATCTCACATAAAACCCCCGTCTATTCAATACACGATGATCCAATATAATATATCACAGCAACACATAACAACACATGTCATCAACGTAAGTAAATATGCCTATCACAATTGTCGTCGATCTATAGCGACGAAAACGGCGATATACCACATATTACACTTACGGTCGCAGAAAAGAAAAAGTAAAACTACAATCTCTTTAGACATCGTAAACCCGAAATATCACATATTACGGATTTCATGTGTAACTAAATGAATTCCACATATTGTATCACAACACAGATATCTAGGCGAAGTTACACAATTCGATCGATTCAATGAATTCCCAAAATACCCCAGTGAGCTCAACACTTGAGCAAAAATAAAAAATTCTCAGTAGCATGCCCCAACACCTACGGACCGTCGCTGAAGGGCCCGTCCCAAGCCTCCACAGTGGCGCCGCGGAACCGCCGTCAAAACCAAGTTTTGGCCGTGGTTGCGCGGTCACTGTAGCGAGTTAGGGACTCGTTCTTCAGGTGGGTCCATATAATTCCCTGCATGATTTTCTGAGTATTTTTAATATGAATTTTCTGAGTATTTTTAATATGAAAAATTTCGACTTTTGAAAAAATTTCAAGAGAAGGGGTCTCGTTTGGGTTTTCGGGGTTCGATCAGACTTTAAACTTTGTCTAGACAACGCCTAAAACTCTAGCCTAGCTCTAATACCACTGTAGGGTTGCGTAGCACCACCACAAGGTTTAGGAAGGCATCACACGTGCCATTTTATAAAATTTTGGGGTGCAATGAAACCCTAACCAAGATCTTAACTAGAGAATTAGGGTTAATTTTGCATGTAAACAACTTTACATCTATGTGATAGGGATTACAACCTTTGTAGTCCATTCCTTCGCTTCATAAGCTCCGAGTTGTGGTCCCTTCGCTGCGATCATCAAGCTCCTGGACTCTAGAGAGGCTCCATGAGGTGAATGATGCATCTTACTTGAAATCTTCGAAATCCAAGACGATCTACCTTGAGAAAACACAAACTCAAGCTAACTCTTTACTAATTATGAATTAGTGAAGCTAACACACTAATCTATATGGCTAGTATAGAAGAGGATGATGAAGTAGGAATTTTGCTTTCTTTAGTTTTCTTTTTCTCAATTTATTTTATCACCATTGAAAAAGCTAGCAAGCTTTTGAGGAAGAAGAAGATGAAGTGATGAGAATAAAAATTGCGTGTGGTTAGAAATGCAACCCAAGGTCAAGTATATCATCCTTAACCCATGTAGAGACTTAACCATTAGCTATGGTTAAAGGTATGGTTGATAAATATCTTAAGCAAGACAAAAAGAGTAGACAAAGTCAAAGAAACTACAAGCTTCTACAAGCTTCATCCATGAACATTATCCACAATATTTGAATTACTTAATGATAAATATAAACCCTAATATTAACCCTAGTATGGTTTAACTCTATTAAACCCTAGTTGCATTTATAACCAAGCATGTTACAATTATACATATCACATATATATAATTAAGTAACAAAAGAACACATTTAAAATATATCACATATATATTAATGTATCCAAAATGAGAAAAAGAATTACTTAAGTGAGCTTATATTAGTTAATGTAATATAATATATCACACATATAATTATACATTAAATCATCGAATCAATACTTGATCCGATAATCCGGCTATATCACATATAACCGACTAATATATAAAATGTATCATTTCATCGAATCAACACTTGATCCGATGACCCGGCTATATCTCATATACCCGGCCGATATCACATATCGCGAGAATAGAATACGGTATCACATATCGTATTTTTCTCGGTCCCGCACATATCGCATATGTGCACCTACTCCGTTTTGCCTGAGCCAGGAAACCTCTCTGTACGACTCTAAAGACTCGTCAATACACCGACAGTAGGTGATGATCATATCAAACACCTACAAGCTGCAAGCGGTCAGCTAAACGTAACAGCCACCCGGCTATTGAACGACCAGAAGTTCAACAAGCAAGCCTGTACATACTCCTGCGAATCCAGTCAGTAACACTACCATACAGTCCGGTCTCTTCATCTGATATGTCGCATATACAGTCTAGGGGTGGTAAAACGTCAGACCCCAATAACAGATAAGTCGTGTCGATGTGAGGCTCATAACGGGTCGAGAAACTACTGATAACTCTTACCAGTAAATCTCCATATCAGCCCTGGCCAAGGACTTCCGGTTATAGCCAATCGAACACAGCACAACATCAACTCCCAATACCAGGAGAGACGAAACCCCTCCTATCGCTCATTGCCTCCATATGATTTGGGACTGTACCCAAAAGCCACTGTTTTGCATGTCCTCTTGAATGTGGTAAGGTGTAAATCAAAGCACACTGGGAATCACTGACGATCTCGGGTCTACAGACTAACCTGTACCAGTGTCACCGGAGAATTGCTATCTGACGATAGGTATAATACCATCTAGGAATTCTTGGCGAGTCCGTTCAGTGTACCCAGTCTCCACTGAGCACCCGTACACCATCTTTGATGTCGAACACCAATGGATGTGGGATCATCCATCGCCCATCAAATGGGTCAAGATGCATACACGCTAGTCTACTCTGGAGTATCAATGCCCTGTCTCGATACACCCTCGACTAGGAACAGTTACAGGATGTACTCGTAGACTATTCTGGCCCCACTAGTATGATCTGTATCATAGTCCTAGTAGTCAAGTACATATCCTAAAGGCTTTATCAACATGTGAGAGCAAGACAGTAAACTAATACAAGTCAACATGTTAAGACAAAGTGAAACCAGATAGCATACTATCATGTCGAGCAAGAAAGTCCTCTCTATATATATATCCAAGCATCCATTATAATATACATCATATGTACAACAATGGCCTCTAGGGCATATACATAACTAACATATTTTTCACACCCTCATTAACATTAAAAGAAATTAGACTTTCAGTGTCTAAAGACTGCGCGCTCACTAGGGAAAGTTAAGTATATTTCGAACACCGCCCATCGGTACATTGTTCAAGAAGTGTCTAGGAAAGTGTGAAAGGCGCAAACGCCAAAAGAGAGAAGGTTATTCTAATTAAGGAACCTCGCAAAAGCGAGGGACAACCTCCCTTCTTCTCTGCACTTACCTGGCTTCTCGATCAGTCTATCTTGGGCCCGTTTCGCTGTACAATTTTACTTCACAAAGCAAGTTTTTTTTTACCAGGTCTAGTTGACCTAGGTAACCCTAGACTGTTTAGGTGTGTGCAGTGTGTCTTGTTTGTGTTCTTGTTATACCTTTTTCTGTGATATTTGTTGTTGTGAATATTTTGGTTAACAACACTTTTTCCTCCATTTCCTCATTCTTTCCCTACCACTTCCGGATAGTGCATGTCAGCTTGGACTAGAGATTCACAATCTCGATTAGTCCAGTTTATGACTGTATCTTCCAACTCTTCTACACCTTGTGATTCCTTGGAACCTTCCGTGACCTTCTTACCTTCTGCTTCAACGGAGCCGTCCGATCCTACACTTCTTCAACCCTCACATTCTTCTCCTACACCACCGGCAATGACGGAACAAACGATCGTGGAACAACATGAGGCGGCGTTACAGGACAGATGCCACCCACACCGTTCATCCCTACCTTCGTGCATAGTGTTGCCCACCATTGCGGCAAACAACTATGAAATCAAGCCGCAATTCATACCACTGTAGGGTTAGCTTAGCACCTTAGCAAGGTTTTGGCAAGCATCAATCATGCTACTTTAAAATTTTGGGGTGCTAAACAAACCCTAACTAAGATCTTAACTAGAGAATCAGGGTAAAACATGATATGTAAACTCTTTACATCTAAGTGAACAAGGAATATAACTTTTGTTGACCGTTCCTTCACTTCAATAGTTCCGTGTAGTAGTCCCTTCGCTGCGATCACGATCCCCCGGACTCTAGAAAGGCTCCCATGAAGAAACGAACAAGCTTGCTTTAAAGTCTTCGAGACCGAAGATGATCTACGTCGAGGAGACACTAGCTCATACTATCTCTTCACTAATTGTGTAGATTAGTGAAGCAAACACCCTAAACTAAATGGATAATAGTATAGGATGATGAAGTAGCAAGTGGGCTCACTTTAGATATATTTTTCTCATAAGAAATCATCACTTTCACAAAAGCTAGAAAGCTTGAATGAGGAAGAAGAAGATGAAGCTCAAGTGATGAATGAATCTATAGTTAGTGTATGTCATCCACTAACCATTGTAGAGACTTAACCATTGCTATGAGTTAAGGGTTGGGTCAAAAAATATCTTAAGCTAGACAAACAAGTGGACTAAGTCAAAGTTTTCCACAAGCTTCTCCAAGCTTCCACCATGACTCATTATCTAAGTGTTTGAATTACTTAAAACAAATAAAACCCTAACATAACCCTAGCATGGTGTGAGTCTCATACATACATGTTGCATGTGTAACCTAGCATGACACGACAATATATATCACATATATATTTTGTGCAAAAAGAAAACAATACATTTAACATATATCACATATATATATATCAATGTATCATAAAGTGAGAAAAGAAAACTTAAGTGAGCTAATATTAGTCAATGTAATTTAATATATCAAATATATAATTATACATTAAATTATTAAATCAACTCTTGAATTAATAATCCGGCTATAATGCATATAACCGACTAATATCAAATGAATCAACTTATCGAATCAACACTTGATCCGATAACCCGGCTATATCACATATACCCGACCGATATCACATATCGCGAGAATAGATTACGGTATCACATACTCGTATTAATCTCGGTCCCGCACATATCACATATGTGCTCCTACTCCATTTCGCATGAACCATGAAACCTCTGTGTAGGACTCTAAAGACTCGTCAATACGCCGGCAGTAGGTGATGATCATATCAAACACCCACAAGCCGCAAGCGGTCTGCTAAACGTAAGGGCCACCCGGGTATTGAGCGATCAGAAGATCAACAAGCAAGCCTGCTATAACTCCTGTGAATCCAATCAGTAACACTACCGTACAGTCCGGTCTCTTCGTCTGATATGTCGCATATTATAGCCTGGGGGTAATATAACGTCAGACCCCAATAGCCTGATAAGTCATGCCGATGCAAGGTCCATAACGGTTTGAGAAACTACTGTGTAACACTGACCAGTAAATCTCAGCAACCCTGGCCAGGGATTTCCTGTTATGGCCAATCGAGCATAGCGCAACATCAACTCCCAATACCGGGAGAGACGAAACCCCTCCTATCGCTCATTGCCTCCATGTGACTCGGGACTGTACCCAAAAACCACCGTTTTGCACGATCTCTTGACCGTGGTAAGGTGGAATTCAAAACACAGTGGAAATCACATAAGACTCTATGACGATCTCGGTCTACAGACTAACCTGTACCGGTGTCACCAGAGAACTGCTATCCGACGATAGGTATAATACTATCTAGGAGTTCTCAGTGAGTCCGTCCAGTGTACCCAGTCTCCACTGAGCACTCGTATACCTTCTCTGATGTCAAACACCAATAGATATAGGATCATCCATCGCCCATCATATGGGTCAAGAAGCGCATACGCTAGTTTACTCTGGAGTATCGATGCCCTGTCTCGATACTCCCACGACTAGGAACATTTGAAGGATGTACTTATCGACTACCCTATCCTTACTAGTATGATCTGCATCATAATCCTGGTAGTCAAGTAATCATCCTAGGGGCTTTATCAACATGTGATCACAAAACAGTATTTGTTAACATGTTAAGATAAAGTGCAACCAGATAGCATACTATCATGTCGAGCAAGAAAGTCCTCTCTATATATGTCCAAGCATCCACTACAATATACATCGCATGTACAGCAATGGCCTCTAGGGCATATATATAACTAACAATCTCCCACTTGCACTAAGGTCATCTGTTGTAGTATTCAATACCCAACAATATAGCAGTGGTTGTAGTATCCCATACTCAACCATTGTAGAGAAGTCTCTCTAGGGGTAAGGCCTTTGTAAGTGGATCTGCTGTGTTATCCTTCGTTTCAACTCTCCTGACCCCGATCCCTTGGAGATCAACCATCTCCCTGATCAAGTATAAAGTATGCAGTATAAAAGTGACAAAAAGTGACATGATAATTAAAATCCAACCACTGTATATATTTACATTCCCAACTTTAAAATATACATTGATACAAGATATCTGAACGAGAAACAAAAAACCATAAAAGCCTAAACATGTGGCTTACTGAAATGAAAGCTGAAAGAAATTAAATATCGGATTGTGAGTTGAGCTGGTCGTAGTCCTCTACTGTCGATTCCATCTTTACAATCTTTAAATCATCTAACGAACAATGTAAGAAAACAAAGATGGGTGGAATGCCCATCAGCGAACTTATGCTCGGTAAGTCCCCAAAAAGGATAGGAATGTGAATGTGGTAAAGAACAACATATAAAGAGAATATGAATTTTAATGTGGTTATGTAAGGGTGTCAATTAAACCTAACAACTATATGCACATGGCAAGGTATCATGAGTATGGCAATATGTATATAAGTATGGTAATGTAACATAAGCATAGCAATGTAATATGAGCATAGCAAACAAGTATGGCATGGCCGTGTGGTATAGATATAGTGAGCATGTAACAAGTAAAAGTCATGAACATATAATGAATAACAAGAGGACACTGAAAGGGTAAGCAAACTAACGTGAATTTAAGTGTGAATATCAACCAATCTCAAGAATATTTTCAAACTCAAGGGTACAGCCCAGGAGCAAGAAAACACGGGACCAAGAGTAATGGGACTTCAATTATCGTTGAAGTATTCCAAACCCAAGAGTAGGACCCCAGAGGCTTGGAAACACGGGCCCAAATTCATGAATTCGTGAATACGTGATTTGTAGTTATGGGAATTATGGGATTCCGTTGTATTCATACTCACACTACCCCCAACACCCCGTGTATATTAGTCTATGATTAAAATTATCAGCCTTGATCAAATCCATAAATACAAAAGATGATGTATAATATCGAGATTTCAAGATTGAGTTCATGTCAAGAATCATGTAGTCATGTCAAGTGCAAGTCATGTCAATTGTATTCATGGTTCGATTCAAGATGGATCAAGCATGAAGGTTTAGTACAAGTCATATCAAGTATTCATATCAAGTTCAAGTATTCATGTCAAGTCATTACATATTCATGGTTCGGATCAAGTCAAGTTCAGGTTCAAGTCAAGTTCAGGTTATAGTCAAAAGTTGTTATGCAATTTGGTTTCCGTGAATTTAAAAATTATATTTAGGGACTAGGCAAGTGATAACGGCTCCTCGAGGCTCAAAAGAGAACAGGTCACTTAAACCCAACCGTTACCTAAGTACTTTAAAGAATAGTTGTTTTATAGATCTAGGTATTTTGTGAAAATATATCATTTGCATTTTAAATTAGTTATGTAAAATAGTTCTTTAAAAGCTCGAGGTTTTTTTTTTATATAAGATATCTTATTGTAAAAATAAACCTCGAGAGTATTTTGGTATAAATATGTTAATTAGAATGTCAAGGGTTTTTAATAAAAATCTATTTTAGATTTTGTGGTATTTTAGTGACAAAACCCAGCTTATAAGAGTTTTTGTTATTTTAATGAAAAATCTAACTTTTGGAAAGCTAGAGATAATTTAATAGAAACTTAGATCTTTTCATTTTAGGGTATTTAATTTAAAATCTTATTTGCAAATTTTGTTTTCTTGAAGTTACAAGTATTAGATATTAAAGTTATATTTAAATTGTTTAACTTTGTTTTAAAAACCCGTATTTTCTTTTCCTTCGAGAACGCGCTCCGTGAAGAGACCCAATCTCACCCACTAGAGCTACGATGTGAGATAATTCACACCATCTTTTAACAGGGCTTGCCTAAAGAAGGTTGTGTAACATCTCAAAAAAATAATAATAATAAAATATTATTTTTGGGAATTTTTATAATTTAATATTAATATTTATTGAATATTTTAATATTTTAGTATTATTAAATACAAATAAATGGTAAAAATTTTAGAAAAATTATGGAAAATTCTAAAATAAGGTAATTTATAGAATTATGCCATTTTAAAGTTTTTATGATTAATTATATGCTAATTTAGTGCTAATTGCGATTAAAAATCGCTAATTGGATTTTTGGCTTTTTTTGTGCAAAAATGTGCACATATCATTTTCCACACTTGTTACACTTGTGTTACTTTTCTATTGCCATGGTTGTTCTTTTGGGTTCACTATTTGAGTGAGAAGAAAAGAAAAGGGAAAAGGAAATGGAATGATGATGAGAGAGAGGGGGGTAGGTATAGGTCAACTTTTCTCTTTTGAAGCCATGCTCCCATCATTTCTCTCTCCCCTCTCATGGAGCTGCTGCTGCTCCTGCCCTTCCTTCTTCTTCCCCCTCTTAAAGACCCCCACAACACAATGAAATCAACCCCAAAACCCCATTCCCACTTCACAAAACTTGCTCCCAAGGTCACTAGCTACACTTTGATCCTAGCAAGATTTGATTTGGAGGACTTTGAGCAACTCAAGAAAATTCTTGAGTTGCCAAAGAAGGTAATTTCTGCACCCTCAAGTAGTATTTCAATTTCCTTGTGCATCAATTCTAGTTTCATATCGATATTGTGTCGTTTTGTAGACTTTGGAGAATTCAAGTTAAGGTTTGGGTGAGATCTGAAATCAAAAGTGAAATTGAGGCTTGTTTTGACCTTAGAACCCCTTGTGTGATACAAATTTGGACCCAAACCTGAACTTGAACCCAGAATACGGATTTAGAAAATCGATATCGGGGGAAAACTGTAAATCTGGAGTTGTAATTAGGAATTTGCTATCACCCCGAGACCCCTAAAATAAAATTGATTGGACAGTGAGATGTACAGGTACTCTAGAACCACCATACAAAGCCCTAGCCCCCACCTCCTCTTCCAGGACGCTGATTTAATCTGTTTGGCCGCAATTTGCGGCCTGGGTCCCACCATTTTGTCTCGTGTTTGTTCTGTAGCTCCTACATGTATATTTTAGGCCCCTGGCATGTATAGATTTGTCTAGTTTGACCTAGGGTAAAATCTAGAGCATTTTTTCCTTAGTTGCTGTTTTGGATTCGTGTTTCCGTATTCCGTATTTTCAATTCTGAATTTGCGTATTTCGTTTTACCTCGACTATTTGGCGTTTATACTACGATATCGAGAATTGATTGATGGTTTTGAAGGTGTGCCCGTTGGTTCTAACCTATAGGCCCCTTATCGTATCGTTTTGGGTTTCGTATGCCGTTTTAGTTTTGAATTGGTTTTGATACGCATTTGCGATACGTTAATGTGTAGGTACCCCATAAAGACTTCAGGACGACAAGAAAGCGCGTGGCGACGTCAACAAATGAAGACGCAAGGTAAGTAGATTATATCTACAGGGGGAAATCGGGTGGATGGCGTATAGCACCCCCGCAGTCCGTAGTTGATAGATTATATATATTATATATGATAGTTATAGTATGACATGGTTAGTCTGTTAAGGGTATTATGGATAGTTTAGGGTTAGAAGTTAACTAGTGTAGTTCATAGTCGCGAACCCTAGAATAGATTTACACCTACACATACACCCTTGCATATTCATTATACTTGCACTGTGTATGATGATATTGGACGACATTAGAGATGAGTCGATGATATTGGGCCTTGTGCCGCAAGATCGGTGATTTGATATGATTCGTAATTGGGATACGACATGTGTTTCTTGCGGGCTTTGGATGTGTGTTTACCCCGCATTCATACTTTATAGATGGTATCGATTTGTACTAGGCTTGGATCAGTACCCCAGATTACGTGATATGATGTTAATGATACCTGATATTTGATGAGAGGAATATGATATTTACCCGTACCCAGCTATTGGGATGTCGTACGACGATTTACCGTACGAGCTTTATATTGATGATAGATCCGCACTCATGACTTAAGGATGTCATATGATATACCGTATCGTACGCAATACTACTGAGGCGGGATCACCGGCTACTATATATATATATATATATATATATATATATATATATATATATATATCGACTCAGATTTAGGTGGTTTGCATACCCCTCCCGATTGACCTGATACTTAGATCAGTAGTTTGCATAGTAGAGGTTAGGCTAAACCCGAGTCATACCTATTTCAAAAACTACGAATCAGGAATATCATAAAGACAAATAAAGGGATTCTACGGATACTTTAAAAAGGTGTATCTTTTCTTAAAAACACCGTAGCCCTAATTTTACTAAAAACCCTAATTCGTCTTACTTCAAATGGCATAATCGCATGACATATACATATTGATGTAGACACTTCACTATTGCGTTGTTTTACTTGATTCCGCATTTTCAGTACTATTCGCATTGCATATCATGGGTTATTGCTATATTACCATCATGCTGTTAGGACATCAGCACCATTATCGATGATGCGTATGTTCCAGGTACACTTGCTTGCCGGCTCACACACTTCATCATCGATAACTGCCATGTCACTACACTGTAGTACTGTTGCATTCAGGATACGACCATTGCATGGCATACTTGTATACATACTCATTGTACACTTATATTTGTACACATACTTGTTTGCACATACACAGATGATATTTCTAGATTTGGGAACCGTAAGATACTCTTTAAAACTGATTCATTTTAAAAGAGCGGCTTCCCCAATATGTGCATCTCACTATTCCTTGTTGCATGATATATCGATATGCTTACATTCTTTTATATGTCGCATATATCATGTTTTCTGATTATACGCATTGAGATGTGTTGTTTCCATGATATTTCTGGATTTGGGAACCGTGGCTATTTCAACTGAGAATATGTATTGTCTTTAAAAACCCGGTTTCCCTTGATATGATATTTCAGTGCGTCCACCATGTGTTTTCTCGGTTCTGAGAGTGGCATATGAAACCCGATTCGAGGAGCGGTAGGCACCGTCTGCGGGTACATGGTGGACCCGGTAAGGTACCCCGGGGCAAGAAGACTCGTATATGTTAGACGGTGAGCCTGGCAGGGAAGCACTACCTACCGGTGATAGTATTTGGACTCGGCGGTTATCGTGGGGATACCGACCGGAGTATGTACGTATGGATACGTCGAAATTCGAGGATCGAAGCTGGGCACTCGGGTTTTCGAGATAGCGTATGTTACGTACATATCAGGGCCAGTCTTGGTGGCAGCACCTGATAGACGAGGATTTACGTGCCGATGCTAGGCACAGGTTTCATGATGTTTTACGATATTTCCATGATTTGATTATATCCTCATATTTCCATGCATATGCTCTACGATATTTACATGCATGATGCTTATTGTCATTGGGTGACAGGTGGACGGGATCCACACATATACAGATATTGATCATATACAGACTGGATTTACATTGATCATACTTCATTTGTATATATAACAGGGTATGAGGGTGCTGTTATATATACCCTTACACCTATATTAGTGGAATGAGACGCTAATATATGTGTATTGATATTCATTTTAATACTTTATCATATTTACATCATGCAGACATGTAAGTGCACGGCGGCGCCCCGGTCGTCAATCCGACAGCCAAATGCGGAAGCGGTGATAAACTTTAAATTTTTCTTGAACTGGCAAACCGCCGCGCACTAAAAACCCGGATCGAACCATTAATTAGTCCTAGCTAACTACAAGATGGGGAAGAGAGATATACCGACTGATCCGAGTCCTCCGGTCTTCTCGTCGTCGTCCCGATCTCCTGCGGAAGCTTTAGTCTCCACCTCGTCGCCGGAAGGGCACCACATCGCCTACTTCTTTTACGGGCTCCCACCTCAATGCCGAGGCAACTCGGGCACGAAGCTGGCTAGTCGACGTGCCCAAGGTTTGCTGTAGAATATCTAGTGAGCAAGTCTCATTTGGGGTTCATGGAGATGCCATTTTTGGTGGAGGGATGATACATGTAATTTTTGTGGAGCTATAAGATTTTTACAATGCCAAAAGAGATAAAATCCCTCTTGCAAAAATTTGGACAGCCCCTCTCATGGAATGGCCGGCCAAGACAATGGTGGTGGTGTGAATGAGAGAGTGGGAGTATATCAAAAATAATGGGAACCAAAATCATATCATCCAAGAGAGAGAGAGAGGAATGGTTATCATAACAAGAGATGATTACTAACCCAAACCCACACTCAACCAACAATCATCAACAACCATGATTGTTTACAAAGTCAAGCCATGATGGAAAAGAAAGAGTCAAAGGATGGGCTCCATCATGAAACCATCATGATACAAATATATGCAAAGGACCCCTCCACAAATACTTATTTGCAACAATGCAAATAAGCCCTCCTCCACCAATCTTCGGCCAATGAACGATACAAAGGAAATCGGCCGAAACGGAAAGCAAACTGGCAACTCCAGAAAACTGGTCCCGTAATAAATTACAGGAAAACCCCGATACTGTGCATACACACCCGCATTTGTATTCCGACCGAAATACAAATGCAATGAGACAAAGTCTACACTGTACTATACTAGGATCCGGCTTAAACCAAAGCCGGCTAGTAAAATCCGTTCGATCCTGATCCGTGCAATACCGCACGTATCTGATCGAACCCTGCCATATATCCATACGGCCTGTAGTACAAACCGTCCGATCCTGATCCGTGCAATACCGCACGTATCTGATCAGACCTTGCCATATCTCCATACGGCCTCTAGTACAAACCGTCCGATCCTGATCCGTGCAATACCGCACGTATCTGATCAGACCTTGCCATATCTCCATACGGCCTCTACAACCTTTCGCCCGAAAGCTGAGTAACTGAATGTGGGGGACTCTAAAGACTCGTCAACACCTTGGTTGTGGATTTAACCACTAGCACGTCAGAGGTATAAGCCAATACGTAACGGGCTACCAGGTATTGACTAAAAGGGACGTCTGTGAGCGAACTCAGCCTGACACCCTACTGAGCCTGTCAGTGACAATATCCGTACAGTCCGGTCCGTTCGTCTATGAGCATCGCATGGCGGGCCTAGGGGGTTGGTAAAAGTCAGACCCCCAAAAGCGGTACAAGTCGTGTCGGAGTGTAGCCCAGAACACCCTGAGATACTACTGGAATACCTACCAGTAAATCTCCTTGCCTCGGCCGAGGGCTTCGTGTAATGGCTCTCCTAGACACAGCACAACCTCACCCCCAATACCGGGAGAGACGAACCCCTGAAGATACGCTCACTGCCTCCATGTGGCTCGGGACTGTACCCAACTAAAACCTGTTTGCACGACTTCTTTGAGCCATGGTAGGGTAGTAATCAAAGTACAGTGGGAACTCACACAAGACAAATGACGATCCCCAGGTCGATGAACTAACCTGTACACATGTCACCAGGGAACTGCCATCTGACGTCTGGTATATGACCAACTAGCATGTTCCCGGCGAGTCCTGTCCGGTGTACTCATAACCCAATGAGCACCTGTATACATCTTAGGTGATCCAACTGACACCAGTGGCTTGTGAGACCGGCTACCTCCCCTCGTCGGGGTCTCGACTGTATACACTAGTCTACTCTGGAGTATCGATGCCCTGTCTTGAAACTCACACGACTAGGGACCATTTAAGGATATGCTTATAGACCCCAGCTCCCACTTATATGATCGCCCTCATACTGCTGGTGGTCAAGCAAGAATCCTATGGGCTCTACCAACGTGTAATAGCGACTTGTCAGGTCACCTGAAGCAGTACACGATGATAAAGGTAAACCAGATAGCATACTATCATCTCGAGTAAGACTGTCCTACCGGGATAGGTCCTCCCTCAATCATTGCAATCATGTGCCTGTGATCCAATAATTGACTCTGAGGGCACTATCTCCAACAATCTCCCACTTGCACTCAAGGCTAATTATTGCGATGTCGCATACTCACAGCCCGTGTGATACCGAACACCCAACTCCTCTACTAATCAGTCCCACAAAGCTCGCTTGTGGAACTATTGCGTTCGAGGAATAGCCTCAGTGAGTGGATCCGATTAGTTGTTTCTTTCTATGTCTCTCTATATCTCAAGTTCGCGGAGAAAGCCATCTCCCGAAAAGAGCAATACCCGTCTTAGAATGTGTCTGGATGTCTGATGGGACCTAGCTCATAAATGAACTCCAAATCCAAACTTCTTAGACTGTATCGTCAACTGAACTTAATCAGTATCCTGCGCCATGCCACCCTCAGTATTGCCTTGGACCACCTGTCCAAAATACTGCCCCTCATCAGAAGGAAAACCATAGCTCTGACAACCTCCTTGTCGTCCAGGTCACCTTGGAAGCCTGGAATGATAACTGTCTCCCGCATGAGGCTATCGTTATCATATCCCTAGAACATCCACTTATGTTCTATAACTACTTCCGAATGTTTCTCCAGGATTGGATCAATGTCAACTAATTGCATCTAGTGCAAGAACAATATCTGGTGTGGTACTTGACATCTCATGATTGACTCAATTGCCTAAGCAAGTGATCTGCCAATCATGCACATCCCTCTCCCCTTTAGTCTGTAAGACACCTTTAGAGAGGGTGACTCCATCACTTGCAGGTACACTACCGTGCCAGGAGTCGGTCATCCTAAATACTCATAGAATGCTGTCTAAGTACCCAGATTGGGAAACCACCCAAATCTAGATCTAAAACTATAGATCTAGTAACCAGTATGTCTGATATAAAGTCCAAGTCCCATGTGGAGAAAACACTGTGTGACGACCAAAGTATAACCGATTGTAGTATAGGAGTTTCTTTTCCTACTCTGTGTATGTCATCCAAATATCAGGATATCACACCCTACTACCTTCTCAACAGATCCATCCCCTACTCTGATGAAGTCAAACCCATGACTGTCACGTCAGAAATAGATGATCTATCTCCGCTATATCTGCTTTAGTCTATAAATAGACATAAGCCACCTGTCCACCAATGCTTCCGCTGCTCCCACTGACTACGACAACCCTCTGGCAGAGTCATATAGACGTACACTTCTAGAACTAGTTTAGAACGACGCTATACTCATCCTGCCGCCGGGTCTCGCAGCCTGGAACAACAGCAATGGTAATTGTAAGTAAACAAAAACTTCCCTGTCACCGTCCTTGAGGCTACCGGAGCACCTCTCGGGTGCCTGAAGTTACCCACCGTATCTGCGGAGTGGCCAATGGAATGTCAATCCAGATTGAATCTTTAGGTTACTTATTAAATCTTCAGTAATCGTTTGTGGTTCTGGAATCACTTCCAGTTCTACCATACTCCCACTACTGTTTTCTGAAAAAATCCATTTTTATTAAAACTGTGGCGAGTCTAGAACAATATCGCTATTGATCATCCAGATGGTAGAAAGTCAACCCTCGTCACAGCCTGGGTCAACCCACAAACAGCCATTACAAAAACGTGCCTTGAGTTGTCCAGTGTCTGGTTTTAAGCATAAACCGGACAACTCCCCGTACCATAACATCGTTAAGATATGAACTGTTCTATATCCAATATAGAAACAGAGGCACTGATTTAATTGAACCAGATCCAAATCATGCAACTGTCTGCAGTACATGTCAACTAAATGGAAGGCGGCCTATCAGCGTTACTCAACTTAGGAATGCTTCCAATTATGAGTAACCTGAAAGAGAAGCAAGTTCTCTTAATCATTACTATCAACTGAATACCATTGACAAGTATCTACATCTTCGATCACTTTGAAGAATCCCGATACTTGCTACACCTGGTTCTCTACTCTATTCAAATACCTATAACTTCTCCAAATTCGGACCATGTGTTTCCACGAAACACCTGTCTAAAAACTAGAGAAGTCATAAGTAAACCGAATATAGTACGAGGACCAACCCCTCTGTCCTGATGGACCCTGGACATCATACAATACTCTGTTTAAGTCCCTTGAGTCTGATAACTCAATTCACTGTGTGTCGTAGGTTGAAAACTGTACTTATGGTTAAGAAGAATTACACCGCTGTTTAATGCTCCTTACCTAACCATCCACTGATATAGGTAAATGTTACAGACATAATTTCAAAAAGGTATATCTCACTCTATGAAAATAGACATACAGATATATCAATTTGAAATTGGTGCATAACAGCGGATATTCAAAACCAAAATATTTGCCATCCGGCAAACAACCCAGGTGACTTCCTCAAATATCACCGATTACAACGAATCCCGATATAATGAGGATGGTCACCTAATTCCCACTAACCTACTCCCACTCATCATCTGTAAAACCATACAGATGTGAGAACCAAACCTGGTAAATACATACCCTGGAGTAAGTATCTAATCGGGAAATCAGTTTTCTTTTAACAGTACACAGTGAAACTGAAACATTGAAATGTCTCGATGGGGTATCCTGGTATTCCTAGTAATGCCTCTTCAATTATCCAGATTCACAACTGTAACCGTGTAATTCTTTGCCACCTCTCCAAATCCCTTCATATGTCTTTAGTCTTTACCTTCTGCACACCCCTTAGGCCAAATGGTTTTCTTCCTTCCCTACCGTTCGGCACCAGCCTATGGTTTGGAAGAAGACTATCCAATAAGCATAATGGGCGTACTGTCCTAATCCTAGGAACACTCGCAATGCGAGAGAAGGTGAAGATAAAAGACACCTGAATAAATCTTATTCCTATTTCTCCTGAACCAGAATCCATCCCCGAACTGGAACAAGTTCCTTTCGAGTTCGTATATAACCATACGATGGAGTATCCAAATAAACTGTTGATCTTCGTAGTGATACGGAGTGTCCTGGAGAAATACAAAGGTGATTTAGGATTGGCGAAGGAATACTTGGTTTCATCATGAATATCTGTTGCAATTTACTTTGCCCTCTCACTAATCCCTTGCTTTGTCTTAACTTAATACCTTCTGTACACCATCGTTAGGCTAATTGGTTTTCTTCATTCCCTACCGGTCGGCACCTGCCTATGGTTTGGAAGAAGACTATCCAATTTGCATAATAGGTGTACTATCTCCTAAACCAAGGAGTACTCGCAACCTGAGAGAAGGTAAAAGGAAAAGACAACTGAATAGTCCTATTCGTTTCCTCCAGAACCTGAAACCATCCTCGAATAAATTCTTTCGAGTTCGTATCTAACCATACGATGGTTTTGTCCAATGGAAGTGGACGTTCGTAGTAATACGGGGTGTCCTGGAGAAAAGGGTAAAAGTAGGAGTGGCAATAAGGTTTGCAACTCTGACAATCCAAAAGCCAGTGTTAAGAAGGTTCGGTCAACTTGGTCACTGAGTCATAGTCTTAGGGTCAGGTCAATGGTCGCTGCCAAAGAGAGAGAGAAAAGAAACACTCAGCGTGCACTCTAACCTAGATCAGAATGGTTACCAATTTATCTACTCTGGAAACCTCCCACTGTACCGTCAAATTCTCCTCCAAACCTGAAAGAAGAATTAGTCGGGATCACCCGAGGAGTAAACTAACTCATCAGTGGGAATCGGGATCCAACTATCACCGCATGATAACGTGACGGAATCCGCTCACGCTATCACACTCTAGAAGGTATGCGCATATCTGGCAAGTTTCAGTTCTTTTGAAACTCCCGATGTGATTTTTACCCCATGCTCTTATGACCTTGACTTTGGCCAACAAATCATAAGTCACATGTCAAGTTCTACCCGTCATTCTGCAGGTTGATTTGAATCCACCCGTACCTACCCTTGACTTTGGCTAACAAGGCAGTACGACTGTTCCAAACCAACGCATCTATCTATGCTGCATATGAATAACCAACAGCTACCAAACACTGTGCCTTGTCTTTGGCCAACAAACACAGCTTGAATACTATTGACTACCCATATGAAACGACGGAGGGCTACGAATGGTTTCTGGCGAAAACCTTTAACGTAATGAACTTGATATCGTTGAAGGAACCGGATAGCTTTTTGAAAATATAATGACGAAAACCGTTGCTAAAGAGGTCACTCCCGGTGAAGGGATCTCGGCTCTTTCCCCGTAGAATGAGGTGCAGGATATTCCAACTGAATACCACGATGCAAAAGCAAAAGTAATCGGCTATAGTGAAGTTATTGCCCTGACGCAAACTTTTTGTCCAAGGGGTCACTCCCGGTGAAGGGATCTCGGCCCTTGCCTCGTCGACTGAGGAGCAGGATATTCCAAATGAATACCGCGATGCAAAACAAAAGTGAACGTCCTTGCAATAACAGCTTTTTGAAAAGTGTTCCAACAACATCAGATTAGGTTTGTTTTTAACTTGCATTGATCCGATTCAATGCAGTCCCATCAATTGATCACACCACAAAGAACGAAAATAATATGACGTACGTATATGCCATCCGCATTCGCCACTGGGTCCCGTCATTACCCGTTAGGTTAGCTAACTAACGACAGAGCAGGGACTGGACTAGCGCGGATGCAAAACATATACAACATCTACTAATATATATATACCAATATATTATATTCGCTCAAGGCGTGATAAAATGCAACATCACAGAAATGTACAGCATCATAGAACAATATAGATATCTGGGATCCCCGGGTTTCACAGAGCCGCTGAAACCCGACGTTCCCCTGGTCGTGTGGATAGCCTGTGCAATGAAATCCTAGACCCCTACGGGCGCGGCAAGTTACCCGCCAAAACCTGAAGCGAGGCAGCCCCCTTCAGCGACGTGAATGGACCACCCGGCACTTCACGGAATCCGGCAACTTGGGCACCCCTCCTGGGTCAACCTGTACCCCCTACGAGTGTGGCGAATAGTCCGCCAATCCTAGAGTGAAGCCCCCTCCATCCCAATGCCATGAGATGCGGGCTTGCTGCCCTCTAGAACCCGGCTATCCGTGCACCCCTCCGCGGGGTAATCCTAGTACAGAAAGTAAAATATACATACAACGGGTACATCGACCGCAACCTGGCCGTGCCCCAAAATAATAATACAGACAGGCAGCGACGGCAGTCCACATGTCGGACGCTCGTCCCGCAATATCAAATATACATAATACAACAGAACTGTACTAGCATTGCATCCAGGCTATCCCCACGACCGATCCGCAACATCATAGCAAAAACAGAACATCAACGTGAAAGTCACGTTCGCAAATCCGTCTAACCGGGCTATAGCAGTTAGACCGGATTTACCGATCAAGTGACATTCACGGTCGCAGATATAATGTAAATACTGTGAAATAATGTGTTTAAAATATCCGATCAATCAAATTTTAACAAGTGGGCCCCAAAGCATTACTGTAGCAGATCAAGAAATTCTGGGCCCAATGTTATTATTCCAAAACCTCTATTTTCACCCCAGAAAGATACTGTAGAAATTTGGTGCAGGGAACCCAAAATAGTGCGGCGGAACCGCGGCCCAAAGGGGTGTTTGGCCGCGGTTCCGCGCTCCTACAGTGGAGTTAGCGCATCGAATTTTCACAGAACTCTTGTATTTTCTAGTAGATCACTTTTCTGTAACCTGAAAAAAATTTTGACACCAAAAATTTTCAACAGAAAACTGATGTGAACAAAAATGTAGATTTTGGAATTTTGGTCGATCGGAAATTCAAAACACATTAAACAAAGCTAGACTAATTTAATGGCGAGGCTCTGATACCACTGTAAGTGCACGGCGGCGCCCCGGCCGTCAATCCGACGGCCAAATGCGGAAGCGGTGATAAACTTTAAATTTTTCTTGAACTGGCAAACCGCCGCGCACTAAAAACCCGGATCGAACCATTAATTAGTCCTAGCTAACTACAAGATGGGGAAGAGAGATATACCGACTGATCCGAGTCCTCCGGTCTTCTCGTCGTCGTCCCGATCTCCTGCGGAAGCTTCGGTCTCCACCTCGTCGCCGGAAGGGCACCACATCGCCTACTTCTTTTACGGGCTCCCACCTCAATGCCGAGGCAACTCGGGCACGAAGCTGGCTAGTCGACGTGCCCAAGGTTTGCTGTAGAATATCTAGTGAGCAAGTCTCATTTGAGGTTCATGGAGATGCCATTTTTGGTGGAGGGATGATACATGTAATTTTTGTGGAGCTATAGGATTTTTACAATGCCAAAAGAGATAAAATCCCTCTTGCAAAAATTTGGACAGCCCCTCTCATGGAATGGCCGGCCAAGACAATGGTGGTGGTGTGAATGAGAGAGTGGGAGTATATCAAAAATAATGGGAACCAAAATCATATCATCCAAGAGAGAGAGAGAGGAATGGTTATCATAACAAGAGATGATTACTAACCCAAACCCACACTCAACCAACAATCATCAACAACCATGATTGTTTACAAAGTCAAGCCATGATGGAAAAGAAAGAGTCAAAGGATGGGCTCCATCATGAAACCATCATGATACAAATATATGCAAAGGACCCCTCCACAAATACTTATTTGCAACAATGCAAATAAGCCCTCCTCCACCAATCTTCGGCCAATGAACGATACAAAGGAAATCGGCCGAAACGGAAAGCAAACTGGCAACTCCAGAAAACTGGTCTCGTAATAAATTACAGGAAAACCCCGATACTGTGCATACACACCCGCATTTGTATTCCGACCGAAATACAAATGCAATGAGACAAAGTCTACACTGTACTATACTAGGATCCGGCTTAAACCAAAGCCGGCTAGTAAAATCCGTTCGATCCTGATCCGTGCAATACCGCACGTATCTGATCGAACCCTGCCATATATCCATACGGCCTGTAGTACAAACCGTCCGATCCTGATCCGTGCAATACCGCACGTATCTGATCAGACCTTGCCATATCTCCATACGGCCTCTAGTACAAACCGTCCGATCCTGATCCGTGCAATACCGCACGTATCTGATCAGACCTTGTCATATCTCCATACGGCCTCTACAACCTTTCGCCCGAAAGCTGAGTAACTGAATGTGGGGGACTCTAAAGACTCGTCAACACCTTGGTTGTGGATTTAACCACTAGCATGTCAGAGGTATAAGCCAATACGTAACGGGCTACCAGGTATTGACTAAAAGGGACGTCTGTGAGCGAACTCAGCCTGACACCCTACTGAGCCTGTCAGTGACAATATCCGTACAGTCCGGTCCGTTCGTCTATGAGCATCGCATGGCGGGCCTAGGGGGTTGGTAAAAGTCAGACCCCCAAAAGCGGTACAAGTCGTGTCGGAGTGTAGCCCAGAACATCCTGAGATACTACTGGAATACCTACCAGTAAATCTCCTTGCCTCGGCCGAGGGCTTCGTGTAATGGCTCTCCTAGACACAGCACGACCTCACCCCCAATACCGGGAGAGACGAACCCCTGAAGATACGCTCACTGCCTCCATGTGGCTCGGGACTGTACCCAACTAAAACCTGTTTGCACGACTTCTTTGAGCCATGGTAGGGTAGTAATCAAAGTACAGTGGGAACTCACACAAGACAAATGACGATCCCCAGGTCGATGAACTAACCTGTACACATGTCACCAGGGAACTGCCATCTGACGTCTGGTATATGACCAACTAGCATGTTCCCGGCGAGTCCTGTCCGGTGTACTCATAACCCAATGAGCACCTGTATACATCTTAGGTGATCCAACAGACACCAGTGGCTTGTGAGACCGGCCACCGCCCCTCGTCGGGGTCTCGACTGTATATACTAGTCTACTCTGGAGTATCGATGCCCTGTCTCGAAACTCACACGACTAGGGACCATTTAAGGATATGCTTATAGACCCCAGCTCCCACTTATATGATCGCCCTCATACTGCTGGCGGTCAAGTAAGAATCCTAGGGGCTCTACCAACGTGTAATAGCGACTTGTCAGGTCACCTGAAGTAGTACACGATGATAAAGGTAAACCAGATAGCATACTATCATCTCGAGTAAGACTGTCCTACCGGGATAGGTCCTCCCTCAATCTTTGCAATCACGTGCCTGTGATCCAATAATTGACTCTGAGGGCACTATCTCCAACAAGACATACCCTATACTTATGACATATTATTAACTGAGTACTTGGCACTACATATATGTTTAGATGTTATATTGCCACCTTGTCATGCTTCAGACTTACTCTTGAGGATTATATTATATACTCATTGTTTTGATCTAGGATTATGTCTTGCATTCGGTTTCTGCTTGTAGATGTTTTCTATTCATGAGTTGGCAACTCACCGCCGTTGTGCCACAGTTCTTGCAGGTTTTGCCGTACAGGTTCCTTAGCGGCATTTCTGGCACACTGCGTCTTTGCGGGTGAATTGCATTTGGTAGGTGGGTTCTTTTGCATCAGAACCACCATTGTACATGTATTATTCATTGTATCTAGAAATTCCATCAACCAAAACTTGTATATTGTTTCAGACTAAGACATTAGTGTTGTATTATTTCGACCTTAGAGTCGCGCTTAGTAGTATGACGGTTTTCATGCTTTTGAAGCTTTCTTTTTGAGTTTTGATCCTCGCCGTTCGGCGTTGTATAATATATTGCTTGTGTGGTTGTGACCGTCGATTGACGAAGAGCTAGCTCCCGCTTGGGGATGCCTTTTATCATTGCATATATATTGTTATTCTTGTTGTACCCCGTTCGGGGCCAGTTTTTACAAAAGAAACTCTGCCGAAATTTTTAGAAAGGACTTTACATTTTTAAATTACATATTCGGCTTAGTTATTTAAAAACCTTGACTTCAAACATGTTTTCTTCACTTCTTTAAACCGGTTTTCTTATTTACTCTTAAAATGGTTTTAGATTTCTGGCTTTTGGCTTACTTGGATCAGATGGAGTCCTATAGATTTCATATGGTTCAGGTGCCAGTCACGTGCTCTTTTCGGGTCGTGACAAAGTTGGTATCAGAGCGCTAGGTTAACCTTGGTTCAAGTCTAAATTTGACTATGTGGAGCCTAGGGCGTCTATATATATACGGAACTTAGGCTTGACCTTACGGAACTTAGACTTAGTCGAGGGGGTATTAGACCCGAACTTTCGTCGCGTAAGATGACCCTTGGTTGATGGAGTAGGTGACTGCAGTAGAGTGACGTACCGTGTGTATGTTCCGCGGCATACTGACGACACACCACTCCGCTTAAGGAGCCTTAGGATGTACATTTCCTTGCACAGTATTATATTCATTCCTGATCTATCTTCATCGATACTGGTTGTGATCTTGCTGCTACGATCACACGGGCAGAGAGAGCTACGGCTAGAGTTGCATCAGCATGAGCTCGTCATGGACGAGGACTGACCAGGGCGTCATTCCAGAGACTTACGATTGCATTGAGAGGCATCGTCTTATTATGTTTTCACGCCATGAGCGTATGATGGGTCACCTTTACGAGATCTCTCGGGCATGCCGTTTGGTACCAGAGGATCAGGCTACTGCTACAGGCCAGCAAGGACGAGATGACCATTGATATGTCGCTTACTCAGGATGATTGAGGCACTGTTCAGCGTGCAGACGAGCGAGCTGGTTATTGCTGCGAACGATGAGATATCGCCCCAGATGATGGAGCTATTGCAGTACGAGATTGTACTTAGAGATATGATGGAAGATCGCTAGTCACTTGAGGATAGACGACTAGGACATGTGGTTCGTTCGCTTGCCGATGCGAGGTCATCAGATAGATTGCTTCCAGCTAGAGACGACTTCACGCGGAGACGTTGGAAGTCGACAGAGACGATCGAATGTCAGGAGCCCATTTTCCAAGTTTAGAGTATACGGAAAGACATGCAGGCGATTCTATGGACCCTTTAGAAGAATAAAACCCTAACTCGACTTAATGACCGTGTGAAAGCCTTTGAACCTTAGGGTTTGGGCAGTTCCGCGGCGCCATTAGTGAGGCTTGGGTTTGCCCTTCTACGGCTGGACCACCGACGCTGTGGCATGCATTCTATATTATTAAACTGTACTCAAGATGTTGATCTCTTGGGGGATTATGAGGTTCTGATGAGTCGATCGAATGTTTTGACATCATTCGGATATCATGTGATGGGACACACTGCTTGGGAGACTCCAGATGCGAGCATAGCCGTTGGATCGCAGTCCGTGCAGCCACGATGAGACGAGTCCAAATCAGTCGACATTGAAGCAGAGTGAAGTAAAGAGTTCGCAAGAGATTTCGACGAGATGACGTCCCACTCCGCTGACATCAGAGATGCGATACGCACGCAGAGGCAATGTATATGGATATACCTTCCAGGAGGAGTCACGAGGGGTATGCTACCGTTCCGGAACAAGAAACGGATATAGAAAAGATAATAACTTCCAGGAAATTCGGCAGAAATGAGATTTGAGAGAGACCTCGACAGGACCTTTCTGGAATGTTCTACGAGAAGACCTGGACCCAGGAGTGGTTATATTGCGCACACCCAGCAGGCCAAAGTTTGGCATCGTCGACGAGATAGTTGACCAGGTTCGGATAAAGGACCTCACCCAGTTGCGTTGTGAGTTGATCGAGGACGGACGAGTATTGAGTTTTCCTCCGTTGGTTGGGACGCGTTCCCGAGGACCTGTTCAGCCGATATCTTCTACAGAATGATGAAGCTACAGAACACGCGATTTCGAGTCCGTGCGTGAGACTTCGGATGGATTATAGCCGAGAACATTGCAGTGCGCAGATAGAGACGTGACGTCGCAATTGATGATGATACAGTCAGGCGGGACAAGAAGTTCGTGCGAGATGCAGACGAGCTGTTATTAATTCCCGTTAAGATTTAGGGGTCGGATATCCTTACAGAGGCATTGGGATATGGCCAGTTTCCGAGGAAATGTGTGCGGACACGCAGATGACCAGAGAACGAGAAAGGATTATGCAAGAGTACTAGCCTCCGTACAGATCGGCATAGGCAAGATTGGAAGAGACCTTGAGTAGGATTCCTTCCAGGACTTTGCTGCAATGACATTTGCACCCAGGATCAGGTGTGTCACGTGCATTCAGAAAGCCAGAGGCCAACGCCAGTGATATGCTGCTTTACGAGTGATCGTGATGTTTGACCGAAAAATGATCAGAGAAGTGCCAGAACGGAATCGTCCCCGTTAGCATACCTGACAGGGCCGATGAGCCGATGGATCGTGAGATGGGTAATCCACAGAGCAGATAAAGACCCAGAGACAGAGGACGCCAGACCGTGAGCAAGAGGAAAGTAAATATCTTGCGCTACTAGCATTGGATGCACCGACACCTTCTCGACCTTGAAGGAGGAACAACCGGCGACGGTATTTGTGATTTGTGATTTTGTGATTCGATGATCACGTATCCGTCGTCTTGGATTTCGGTATTTTGGGCCTTCTATTTGCATGATTTAGTTTTGATGACTGAGTTTTATGATATTTGTTTTCTTGCGCCATTGGTTATTTATATTTTGCGCATAGTTATTACATTTGAGATATTGATTGTGATTCCATGCCTATTTCATGCAGTGATGTGATTTACGTTTCCAGCATAGTTTTCATGCACCTTTAGTATTTTGATATACGATTCTGGTGCACGCCAGATGCACTGAATCGGGATTCTTCGTGCATGTCAAATGCACCTGATATTGCTGTCAGGCACACACGTTGCCTACGACAGATGTTTCATGCACACCCGTTGCACCTTGATGTTGTTTCTATGGCACATTCATGGATTTTGATTTCCATGCGCACCAGATGCACCGGATATTCATATATAAATTTTGAGATTTATTCCTTATGGAGAATTACGTTTTATGATAATTGCTATGTGTTTCATACTGAGCGGGACTAGTCAGAGGACAGTACCCGCATACTTTTGCATGTATTTACTTTAGCTATTTACACATCCATATTTCATATATACATGTATAATTTTGATATACCATATTTGTTTGTTTTGAAATTGACGTTGTCTCTATCATGACTCCGATGATTGCGGGATGCTTGACGGAGTTTTGATTTTGAGCTATCTGCTCATTACTTATGCGCATGCATTGCGCTAAGATGCGTTTTATATATTGATGGTTTCGGAGCCCCGACGACTTGGACATTTTGCTTTTTTTTTGAAATGTTTTAGAATTTGGGGGTTTAAATTTAAATTCGAGGACCGAATTTCTTTAAGTGGGGAAGATTGTAACATCTCAAAAAAATAATAATAATAAAATATTATTTTTGGGAATTTTTATAATTTAATATTAATATTTATTGAATATTTTAGTATTTTAGTATTATTAAATACAAATAAATGGTAAAAATTTTAGAAAAATTATAGAAAATTCTAAAATAAGGTAATTTATAGAATTATGCCATTTTAAAGTTTTTATGATTAATTATATGCTAATTTAGTGCTAATCGCGATTAAAAATCGCTAATTGGATTTTTGGCTTTTTGTGCAAAAATGTGCACATATCATTTTCTACACTTGTTACACTTGTGTTACTTTTCTATTGCCATGGTTGTTCTTTTGGGTTCACTATTTGAGTGAGAAGAAAAGAAAAGGGAAAAGGAAATGGAATGATGATGAGAGAGAGAGAGGGTAGGTATAAGTCAACTTTTCTCTTTTGAAGCCATGCTCCCATCATTTCTTCACCCTCATTTCTCTCTCCCCTCTCATGGAGCTGTTGCTGCTCCTGCCCTTCCTTCTTCTTCCTCCTCTTAAAGACCCCCACAACAGAATGAAATCAACCCCAAAACCCCATTCCCACTTCACAAAACTTGCTCCCAAGCTCACTAGCTACACTTTGATCCTAGCAAAATTTGATTTGGAGAAGTTTGAGCAACTCAAGAAAATTCATGAGTTGCTAAAGAAGGTAATTTCTGCACCCTCAAGTAGTATTTCAATTTCCTTGTGCATCAATTCTAGTTTCATATCGATATTGTGTCGTTTTGTAGACTTTGGAGAATTCAAGTTAGGGTTTGGGTGAGATCTGAAATCAAAGGTGAAATTGAGGCTTGTTTTGACCTTAGAACCCCTTGTGTGATACAAATTTGGACCCAAACCTGAACTTGAACCCAGAATACGGATTTAGCAAATCGATATCGGGGGAAAACTGTAAATCTGGAGTTGTAATTAGGAATCTGCTATCACCCCGAGACCCCTAAAATGAAATTGATTGGACAGTGAGATGTGCAGGTACTCTAGAACCACCATACAAAGCCCTAGCCGCCACCTCCTCTTCCAGGCCGCAAATTTAATCTGTTTGGCCGCAATTTGCGGCCTGGGTCCCACCATTTTGTCTCGTGTTTGTTCTGTAGCTCCTACATGTATATTTTAGGCCCCTGGCATGTATAGATTTGTCTAGTTTGACCTGGGGTAAAATCTGGAGCATTTTTTCCTTAGTTGTTGTTTTGGATTCGTGTTTCCATATTCCGTGTTTTCAATTTTGAATTTGCTTATTTCGTTTTACCTCGACTATTTGGCGTTTATACGATGATATCGAGGATTGATTGATGGTTTTGAAGGCGTGCCCGTAGGTTCTAATCTATAGGCCCCTTATCGTATCGTTTTGGGTTTCGTATGCCGTTTTAGTTTTGAATTGGTTTTGATACGCATTTGCGATACGTTAATGTGTAGGTACCCCATGAAGACTTCGGGACGACAAGAAAGCGCGTGGCGACGTCAACAAATGAAGACGCAAGGTGAGTAGATTATATCTACAGGGGGAAGTCAGGTGGATGGCGTATAGCACCCCCGCAGTCCGTAGTTGATAGATTATATATATTATATATGATAGTTATAGTATGACATGGTTAGTTTGTTAAGGGTATTATGGATAGTTTAGGGTTAGAAGTTAACTAGTGTAGTTCATAGTCGCGAACCCTAGAATAGATTTACACCTACACGTACACCCTTGCATATTCATTATACTTGCACTGTGTATAATGATATTGGACGACATTGGAGATGAGTCGATGATATTGGGCCTTGTGCCGCAAGATCGGTGATTTGATATGATTCGTATTTGGGATACGACATGTGTTTCTTACGGGCTTTGGATATGTGTTTACCCCGCATTCATACTTTATAGATGGTATCGATTTGTACTAGACTTGGATCAGTACCCCAGATTACGTGATATGATGATAATGATACCTGATATTTGATGAGAGGAATGTGATATTTACCCGTACCCTGCTATTGGGATGCCGTACGACGATTTACCGTACGAGCTTTATATTGATGATAGATCCGCACTCATGACTTGAGGATGTCATATGATATACTGTATCGTACGCGATACTACTGAGACGGGATCACCGGCTACGATATATATATATATATATATATATATATATATATATATATCGACTCAGATTTAGGTGGTTTCCATACCCCTCCCGATTGACCTGATACTTAGATCAGTAGTTTGCATAGTAGAGGTTAGGCTAGACCCGAGTCATACCTATTTCAAAAACTACGAATCAGGAATATCATAAAGGCAAATAAAGGGATTCTACGGATACTTTAAAAAGGTGTATCTTTTCTTTAAAACACCATAGCCCTTATTTTACTAAAAACCCTGATTCGTCTTACTTCAAATGGCATAATCGTATGACATATACATATTGATGTAGACACTTCACTATTGCGTTGTTTTATTTGATTCCGCATTTTCAGTACTATTCGCATTGCATATCATGGGTTATTGCTATATTACCATCATGCTGTTAGGACACCAGAACCATTATCGATGATGCGTATGTTCCAGGTACACTTGCTTGCCGGCTCACACACTTCATCATCGATAATTGCCATGTCACTACACTGTAGTACTGTTGCATTCAGGATACGACCATTGCATGGCATACTTGTATACATACTCATTGTACACTTATATTTGTACACATACTTGTTTGCACATACACAGATGATATTTCAAGATTTGGGAACTGTTAGATACCCTTTAAAACTGATTCATTTTAAAAGAGCGGCTTCCCCAATATGTGCATCTCACTATTCCTTGTTGCATGATATATCGATATACTTACATTCTTTTATATGTCGCATATATCATGTTTTCTGATTATACGCATTGAGATGTGTTGTTTCCATGATATTTCTGGATTTGGGAACCGTAGCTATTTCAACTGAGAATATGTATTGTCTTTAAAAACCCGGTTTCCCTTGATATAATATTTCAGTGCGTCCACCATGTGTTTTCTCGGTTCTGAGAGTGGCATATGAAACCCGATTCGAGGAGCGGTAGGCACCGTCTGCGGGTACATGGTGGACCCGGTAAGGTACCCCGGGGCAAGAAGACTCGTATATATTAGACGGTGAGCCTGGCAGGGGAGCACTACCTACCGGTGATAGTATTTGGACTCGGCGGTTATCGTGGGGATACCGACCGGAGTATGTACGTATGGATACGTCGAAATTCGAGGGTCGAAGCTGGGCACTCGGGTTTTCGAGATAGCGTATATTACGTACCTATCAGGGCCAGTCTTGGTGGCTGCGCCTGATAGACGAGGATTTATGTGCCGATGCTTGGCACAGGTTTCATGATGTTTTACGATATTTCCATGATTTGATTATATCCTCATATTTCCATGCATATGCTCTACGATATTTACATGCATGATGCTTATTGTCATTGGGTGACAGATGGACGGGATCCACACATATACAGACATTGATCACATACAGACTGGATTTACATTGATCATACTTCATTTGTATATATAACAGGGTATGAGGGCGCTGTTATATATACCCTTACACCAATATTAGTGGAATGAGACGCTAATATATGTGTATTGATATTCATTTTGATACTTTATCATATTTACTTTATGCAGGCATACCCTATACTTATGACATATTATTACCTGAGTACTTGGCACTACATACATGTTTAGATGTTACATTGCCACCTTGTCATGCTTCAGACTTACTCTTGAGGATTATATTATATACTCATTGTTTTGACCTAGGATTATGTCTTGCATTCGGTTTCTGCTTGTAGATGTTTTCTATTCACGAGTTGGCAACTCACCGCCGTTGTGCCACAGTTCTTGCAGGTTTTGCCGTACAGGTTCCTTAGCGGCATTTCTGGCACACTGCTTCCTTGCGGATGAATTGCATTTGGTAGGTGGGTTCTTTTGCATCAGAACCACCATTGTACATGTATTATTCATTGTATTTAGAAATTCCATCAACCAAAACTTGTATATTGTTTCAGACTTAGACATTAGTGTTGTATTATTTCGACCTTAGAGTCGCGCTTAGTAGTATGACGGTTTTCATGCTTTTGAAGCTTTCTTTTTGAGTTTTGATCCTCGCCGTTCGGCGTTGTATATTATATTGCTTGTGTGGTTGTGACCGTCGATTGACGAAGAGCTTGCTCCCGCTTGGGGATGCCTTTTATCATTGCATATATATTGTTATTCTTGTTGTACCCCGTTCGGGGCCAGTTTTTACAAAAGAAACTCTGCCGAAATTTTTAGAAAGGACTTTACATTTTTGAAATGCATATTCGGCTTAGTTATTTAAAAACCTTGACTTCAAACATGTTTTCTTCACTTCTTTAAACCGGTTTTCTTATTTACTCTTAAAATGGTTTTAGATTTCTGGCTTTTGGCTTACTTGGATCAGATGGAGTCCTATAGATTTCATATGGTTCTGGTGCCAGTCACGTGCTCTTTTCGGGTCGTGACAAAGTTGGTATCAGAGCGCTAGGTTAACCTTGGTTCAAGTCTAAGTTTGACTATGTGGAGCCTAGGGCGTCTATATATATACGGAACTTAGGCTTGACCTTACGGAACTTAGACTTAGTCGAGGGGGTATTAGACCCAAACTTTCATCGCGTAGGATGACCCTTGGTTGATGGAGTAGGTGACTGCAGTAGAGTGACGTACCGTGTGTATGTTCCGCGGCATACTGACGACACACCACTCTGCTTAAGGAGCCTTAGGATGTACATTTCCTTGCACAGTATTATATTCATTCCTGATCTATCTTCATCGATACTGGTTGTGATCTTGCTGCTACGATCACACGGGCAGAGAGAGCTACGGCTAGAGTTGCGTCAGCATGAGCTCGTCATGGACGAGGACAGACCAGGGCGTCATTCCAGAGACTTACGATTGCATTGAGAGGCATCGTCTTATTGTGTTTTCACGCCATGAGCGTATGATGGGTCACCTTTACGAGATCTCTCGGGCATGCCGTTTGGTACCAGAGGATCAGGCTACTGCTACAGGCCAGCAAGGACGAGATGACCATTGATATGTCGCTTACTCAGGATGATTAAGGCACTGTTCAGCGTGCAGACGAGCGAGCTGGTTATTGCTGCGAACGATGAGATATCGCCCCAGATGATGGAGCTATTGCAGTACGAGATTGTACTTGGAGATATGATGGAAGATCGCTAGTCACTTGAGGATAGACGACTAGGACATGTGGTTCATTCGCTTGCCGATGCGAGGTCATCAGATAGATTGCTTCCAGCTAGAGACGACTTCACGCGGAGACGTTGGAAGTCGACAGAGACGATCGAATGTCAGGAGCCCATTTTCCAAGTTTAGAGTATACGGAAAGACATGCAGGCGATTCTATGGACCCTCTAAAAGAATGAAACCCTAACTCGACTTAATGACCGTATGAAAGCCTTTGAACCTTAGGGTTTGCGGCAGTTCCGCGGCGCCATTAGTGAGGCTTGGGTTTGCCTTTCTACGGCTGGACCACCGACGCAATGGCATGCATTCGATACTATTAAACTATACTCAAGATGTTGATCTCTTAGGGGATTATGAGGTTCTGACGAGTCGATCGAATGTTTTGACATCATTCGGATATCATGTGATGGGACACACTGCTTGGGAGACTCCTGATGCGAGCATAGCCGTTGGATCGCAGTCCGTGCAGCCACGATGAGACGAGTCCAAATCAGTCGACATTGAAGCAGAGTGAAGTAAAGAGTTCGCAAGAGATTTCGACGAGATGACGTCCCACTCCGCTGACATCAGAGATGCGATATGCACGCAGAGGCAATGTATATGGATATACCTTCCAGGAGGAGTCGCGAGGGGTATGCTACCATTCCGGAACAAGAAACGGATATAGAAAAGATAATAACTTCCGAGAAATTCTGCAGAAATGAGATTTGAGAGAGACCTCGACAGGACCTTTCTGGAATGTTCTACGAGAAGACCTGGACCCAGGAGTGGTTATATTGCGCACACCCAGCAGGCCAAAGTTTGGCATCGTCGACGAGATAGTTTACCAGGTTCGGATAAAGGACCTCACCCAGTTGCGTTGTGAGTTGATCGAGGACGGACGAGTATTGAGTTTTCCTCCGTTGGTTGGGACGCGTTCCCGAGGACCTGTTCGGCCAGATATCTTCTACAGAATGATAAAGCTACAGAGCACGCGATTTCGAGTCCGTGCGAGAGACTTCGGATGGATTATAGCCGAGAACATTGCAGTGCGCAGATAGAGACGTGACGTCGCAATTGATGATGATACAGTCAGGCGGGACAAGAAGTTCGTGCGAGATGCAGACGAGCTGTTATTATTTCCCGTTAAGATTTAGGGGTCGGATATGCTTACAGAGGCATTGGGATACGGCCAGTTTCCGAGGAAATGTGTGCGGACACGCAGATGACTAGAGAACGAGAAAGGATTATGCAAGAGTACCAGCCTCCGTACAGATCGGCATAGGCAAGATTGGAAGAGACCTTGAGTAGGATTCCTTCCAGGACTTTGCTGCAATGACATTTGCACCCAGGATCAGGTGTGTCACGTGCATTCAGAGAGCCAGAGGCCGACGCCAGTGATATGCTGCTTTACGAGTGGTCGTGATGTTTGACTGAAAGATGATCAGAGAAGTGCCAGAACGGAATCGTCCCCATTAGCATACCTGACAGGGCCGATGAGCCGATGGATCGTGAGATGGGTAATCCACAGAGCAGATAAAGACCCAAAGACAGAGGACGCCAGACCGTGAGCAAGAGGCAAGTAGATATCTTGCGCTGCTAGCATTGGATGCACCGGCACCTTCTTGACCTTGAAGGAGGAACTACCGGCGACGGTATTTGTGATTTGTGATTTTGTGATTCGATGATCACGTATCCGTCATCTTGGATTTCGGTATTTTGGGCGTTCTATTTGCATGATTTAGTTTTGATGACTGAGTTTTATGATATTTGTTTTCTTGCGCCGTTGGATATTTATATTTTGCGCATAGTTATTACATTTGAGATATTGATTGTGATTCCATGCCTATTTCATGCAGTGATGTGATTTACGTTTCCAGCATAGTTTTCATGCACCTTTAGTATTTTGATATACGATTCAGGTGCACGCCAGATGCACTGAATCGGGATTCTTCGTGGATGTCAAATGCACCTGATATTGCTGTCAGGCACACACGTTGCCTACGACAGATGTTTCGTGCACACCCGTTGCATCTTGATGTTGTTTCTATGGCACATTCATGGATTTTGATTTCCATGCGCACCAGATGCACCGGATATTCATATATAAATTTTGAGATTTATTCCTTATGAAGCATTACGTTTTATGATAATTGCTATGTGTTTCATACTGAGCGGGACTAGTCAGAGGACAGTACCCGCATACTTTTGCATGTATTTACTTTAGCTATTTACACATCCATATTTCATATATACATGTATAATTTTGATATACCATATTTGTTTGTTTTAAATTTGACATTGTCGCTATCACGACTCCGATGATTGCGGGATGCTTGACGGAGTTTTGATTTTGAGCTATCTGCTCATTACTTTTGCGCATGCATTGCGCTAAGATACGTTTTATATATTGATGGTTTCGGAGCCCCGACGACTTGGACATTTTGCTTTTTTTTTGAAATGTTTTAGAATTTGGGGGTTTAAATTTAAATTCGGGGACCGAATTTCTTTAAGGGGGGAAGATTGTAACATCTCAAAAAAATAATAATAATAAAATATTATTTTTGGGAATTTTTATAATTTAATATTAATATTTATTGAATATTTTAATATTTTAGTATTATTTAATACAAATAAATGGTAAAAATTTTAGAAAAATTATGGAAAATTCTAAAATAAGGTAATTTATAGAATTATACCATTTTAAAGTTTTTATGATTAATTATATGCTAATTTAGTGCTAATCGCGATTAAAAATCGCTACTTGGATTTTTGGTTTTTTTGTGCAAAAATATGCACATATCATTTTCTACACTTGTTACACTTGTGTTACTTTTCTATTGCCATGGTTGTTCTTTTGGGTTCACTATTTGAGTGAGAAGAAAAGAAAAGGGAAAAGAAAATGGAATGATGATGAGAGAGAGAGGGTAGGTATAGGTCAACTTTTCTCTTTTGAAGCCATGCTCCCATCATTTCTTCACCCTCATTTCTCTCTCCCCTCTCATGGAGCTGTTGCTGCTCCTACCCTTCCTTCTTCTTCCTCCTCTTAAAGACCCCCACAACACAATGAAATCAACCCCAAAATCCCATTCCCACTTCACAAAACTTGCTCCCAAGCTCACTAGCTACACTTTGATCCTATCAAGATTTGATTTGGAGGACTTTGTGCAACTCAAGGAAATTCTTGAGTTGCCGAAGAAGGTAATTTCTGCACCCTCAAGTAGTATTTCAATTTCCTTGTGCATCAATTCTAGTTTCATATCGATATTGTGTCGTTTTGTAGACTTTGGAGAATTCAAGTTAGGGTTTGGGTGAGATCTGAAATCAAAGGTGAAATTTAGGCTTGTTTTGACCTTAGAACCCCTTGTGTGATACAAATTTGGACCCAAACCTGAACTTGAACCCAGAATACGGATTTAGCAAATCGATATCGGGGGAAAACTGTAAATCTGGAGTTGTAATTAGGAATCTGCTATCACCCCGAGACCCCTAAAATAAAATTGATTGGACAGTGAGATGTGCAGGTACTCTAGAACCACCATACAAAGCCCTAGCCCCTACCTCCTCTTCCAGGACGCAAATTTAATCTGTTTGGCCGCAATTTGCGGCCTGGGTCCCACCATTTTGTCTCGTGTTTGTTCTGTAGCTCCTACATGTATATTTTAGGCCCCTAGCTTGTATAGATTTGTCAAGTTTGACCTGGGGTAAAATCTGGAGCATTTTTTCCTCAGTTGCTGTTTTGGATTCGTGTTTCCGTATTCCGTATTTTCAATTCTGAATTTGCGTATTTCGTTTTACCTCGACTATTTGGCGTTTATACGACGATATCAAGGATTGATTGATGGTTTTGAAGGCGTGCCCGTAGGTTCTAATCTATAGGCCCCTTATCGTATCGTTTTGGGTTTCGTATGCCGTTTTAGTTTTGAATTGGTTTTGATACGCATTTGCGATACATTAATGTGTAGGTACCCCATGAAGACTTCGGGAAGACAAGAAAGCGCGTGGCGACGTCAACAAATGAAGACGCAAGGTGAGTAGATTATATCTACAGGGGGAAGTCGGGTGGATGGCGTATAGCACCCCCGCAGTCCGTAGTTGATAGATTATATATATTATATATGATAGTTATAGTATGACATGGTTTGTAGGGTTCCTAGGCACACTAGTGAGGTCTCACAAGGCATCGAACATGCCAATTTCAAAAATTCTAGGTGCCGAGAGACCCGACTACGGATCGTTTGCTAGAAAACTAGGCGAAAAAGCTAACTAGTTAACACTTAACTAAGAGATACGGAAATACAACCTTTGTAGATCCGGTTCTCCACCTCCATAGCTCCGCAATGAGGTCCTCTCCGCTGTCCAAACCAAATCCGGGCTCTAGCGTCGGCTTCATCGGAGAATGGACGGGCTAGGTCGTCGACGACGTGCCGAAGATGATCTACGTCGAAGCATCACTAGATCAAGCTCCAAACTTCACCAAGTCATGAAAACTTATGAAGGAAACACACTCTACTACTTGGCAAGAGGTAGAGGATGAAGAAATAGGAAGTGGGTAGACTTTAGAATTGGATTTCTCACTTGTTTCATCAATCCACCATTGATGAAGAAAGCTTTTCTTCTTTGAAGAAGATGAAGAAGAAGAAGAAAGAATTATGATAAGTTATTTAAAAATGAAAAGAATATCCAAACTTATCATAATCCTAACTATGGTTATGTGTAGAGAATTGACCATGGTTAAATCATTGGTTAGGGTTAAGGATGAGATAAGAATGGTGGTCAAGGTCAAAGCTTCATGAAGCTTCAACTAAACAACAAATTAAGCCACCATTCTTTTCTCTTTTCCATTTATTTTCCAAAAAATATATAAACAAATAAATAAATGAATAAATAAGTAATGGAAAATAAAACCCTAATTATATGTTTAACCATGGTTTAATTCTTTATACTTAACCAAGTAAACATGCATCATCAAACATGATACAATCATGTGTACAAAAGTATATCACATATACAATGTGCACAAACCGAGTGAGAAAATCCCATTTAAAGTGAACCAATACTAGTTAATGCAAAGTAATATATCAAATATATAATTATGCATTAAATCATTAAATCAACGCTTGATTTAACGATCCGGTCATGACGCACATAACCGACTGGTACCATTAGTAACATCTTATCGAATCAACACTTGATCCGATAACCCGGCTATATCGCATATAACCGATCAATGTCACATCGCGGGAATCGAATAAAGTATCACATACTCGTATTATTCTCGGTCCCGCACATATCTCATATGCGCTCCTATTTCGTTTCGCTTGAGCCAGGAAACCTCTGTGTAGGACTCTAAAGACTCGTCAATACGCCGGCAGCAGATGATGATCATATCAAGCATCCACAAGCCGCAAGCGGTCTGCTAAACGTAACGGCCACCCGGGTATTGAGCGATCTGAAGATCGACGAGCAAGCCCGCTCACACTCCAGTGAATCCGACCAGTAACACTACCGTACAGTCCGGTCTGATCGTCTGATATGTCGCATATCTCGCCTAGGGGTGGTAAACGTCAGACCCCAATAGCTCGATAAGTCGTGTCGATATGAGGTCTATAACTGTTCGAGAAACTACTGGTAACACTTACCAGTAAATCTCAGCAACCCTGGCCAGGGATTTCCTGTTATAGCCAATCAAACACAGCACAACATCAACTCCCTATACCGGGAGAGACGAATCCCCTCCTATCGCTCATTGCCTCCATGTGACTCGGGACTGTACCCAAAAACCACCATTTTGCACGCCCTCATGGACGTGGTAAGATGGAAATCAAAGCACAGTGGGAACCACACAAGACTCTATGACGATCTCGGGTCAACAGACTACTCTGTACCAGTGTCACCAGAGAACTGCCATCTGACGTGAGGTATAATACCATCTGGGAGTTCTCGGCGAGTCCGTCCAGTGTACCCAGTCTCCACTGAGCACCCGTGTATCTCCTCTGATGTCAAACACCAATGGATATGGGATCATCCATCGCCCATCTGTATGGGTCGAGAAGGTACACGCTAGTCTACTCTGGTATATCGATGCCCCGTCTCGATACACCCACGACTAGGGACTTTGAAGGATGTACTTATGGACTACCATGTCCCCACTAGTATGATCCGCATCATAGTCCAGGTAGTCAAGCACACATCCTAAGGGCTTTACCAACATGTAACAGAGAGACAATCAGTATACACGTTAAGGTAAAGATCAACCAGATACCATACTATCATGTCGAGCAAGAAAGTCCTCCCTATATATGTCCCAGCATCCACTACAATATACATCCTATGTATAGTAATGGCCTCTAAGGCATACATATAACTAACAATCTCCCACTTGCACTAGGGCCATCTATAGCAGTGGTTGCAGTTTCTCATACTCAACCATCCCATAAAAGTCTCTCTCTGGGAAAAGGCCTTTCGTGAGTGGATCCGCTGTGTTTGTCCTCCGAGTCTACTCTCCAAACCTCGATCACCCTGGAGATCAATCATCTCCAGTATCAAGTGATACTGCCTTAGAATATGTCTGGATCACTGATGGGACGGGCGTTCCTTGGCATAAGCCACAACTCCATTGTCACACAATAGTAGGAACGTAGTTCATCTTATGAACCAATATACACCCAAACAGCCTCTTTGGTAGCATCTTAAGTAGCAATGCATCCAGCCTTTATCTTCTAGTATGTCACGGTATCTAACTTGGAACTCTTCCAACATACCGTCCCTGCACTGAGGGTAAAGACAATGCCTGCGACTGACACTCAGTCGTCATTATCACCCTGGAACACTTCCAGTGATTCTCCCCAGGATCGATTGATACCGTCTCACTACAACTAGTGAGAATCCTAACATCCATTTAGATCTATCCCATAGATCCAAAATCCAGGATTTAGTAGGTATCATTTTGATCCTATTGGAGAATCCTTGTGATAAGCGGAGATCGACCGAGCGTAGCATAGGAAACTCCTTCCCTATCAAGAGTATGTCATCCACGTACTCTACGAGGAACGTCACCATACTCCCTACTACCTTTTTGTTTATACAAGGTTCATCTACCATTTTGATGATGTCAACTTCTTTGACTAATTCATCAAAACAGACGTTCCAACTCCGCGATGCCTGCTTTATCCTATAAAACATCTTGCACACGTTTCCGCTGCTCCCACTGTCTACGAAGCTTTCTGGCTGTGTACTTATAGACGTTCTCTTCTAAAACATCATTTAGAAAAGTAGTCATGGCACCCAACCGCCAGATATCGTAGTCATGGTATGTAGCCGTGGCAAGTAGGATCTGGATGGACTTAAGCATAGCTACTTAGAAAAGATTTCATCATCATCCATACCTGGTTAATGATGTAGACCTTTAACAAGTCTAGCTTTGAAAGTCTCAACTTTTCCATGTACACCAAGTAATCTTCTCAAGATATACTTGCTCCTGATGGGGATTTAACCCTTCAGATATAGCAACCAAAGTCCATACTTTGTTGGTGTATAAGGATTCCATCTCAGATCGCTAAGCATCCAGCCATTCTTACAGAGTCCTACTCCTGATGGCCAGCTCGAAACTAGTTGGGTCATCATCTCATGATGCAATCCTCGCTCCCACCGTCATAGAGAAACCGAAGTATCTCTCAGGTGGGTGAGGAACCCTACTAGATCGGCGGAGAGGCTGAGGTTCGTTGGTAACTATTGAATCCTTCGGTTCTACCAAATCATCAGCTGTATTTTGTATAGCTGGAACCTTTCCAGTTCTACATAACAGATCTTGCCTCGAGCTTGTCCGGATTTTGCTTTTAGACATAGGCCAGACAACCCCAAATCTTAACTAACTTAAGACATGGGCTCTTCCCATTCCATATCACATATGAAGTGGTAGGCAACTGATTTGATTTGAACCCTATTCAATAGGTATGCAGCTTCTCAAGTGCATAACTCCCAAAAAAGGAAATAGGTAACTCAGTAGTACTCATCATAGAGCACACCTTATCATATAGGGTGTATCTGCTCCACCCCGATATACCATCGTGCTATGGTGTATACAGAGGAGTAACGCTGAGAGAGAATCTCATTCTCCTTTAGAAAAGTCCAGGAATTCCGTGCACAAGTATTCTCCTCCCTGACCTCATCATAGGACATAATACTTATACCCATATTTTGGTTCTCTACTTCTCGCTTATATTCTGTGAATATCTCAAAAGGCTCGAACTCATGTTTCAACAGGAACATATGTCTGAATCTTGAGAGATTATCAGAGAATGTAATGAAGTACAAAGAACCTGTCCTGGCATGTGTAGACAGGGGACCTACATACATCAACATGTATCATCCCAAGAGTTCACTAACTCTTTCTCTGTTTCCAATAAACAGAGCTGTGGTCATCTTATCTTTGTGACATGACTGGCGAGTTTCACAAGATGTAAATTCAAACTGATTTAAATATGCATCTATATGTAACTCTAGCTAGTCGGGTCACATTGATCTGACCTAGTCTACTATGCCTCAAGTAGGATTCGTTCATTTCTGAACTCTTCCTCTTGTGTGTGTTCCGTATACTAAGAACTGTAGTTTGATTTAGAACATCAACGTTTTTAGATAACGTGCCTGAACCAATCAACTTTTGATATAGGAAATGTTCAAAACATTATCCAACAATACAAAATTTTACCGTTTCTTTACTAATAAAGAGACAGATATGATTTTGCATAACAGGTTCGGTATCTAATAACATTCGTTCAGAATCAATGTATTGTAATACAGGGTGACAGTGACCAACAGACTTGGCTGCAACACTTGCCCCGTTTTCTGCCTCATGAAACTTATCACCCGTTCTCAGTTCTCTACCTTTCTGCAGCCCTATGTAACAGATTACATATCTGGGATCCTGATCTGGTATCACATACCCAGGACGTAAAGGATACTGAGAAACAGTTCTGTATAATGAACACACCCGAAGATGATGCATCATCATGCACTCTCCTCGTTTGGGCGGCACGGGAAATCTGGTATTCCCCAATTTCCTGCTCTGTCTTATAACAATTATAAGTTGGAGCGGGACCAACGTTCCCCAGCTCAGTATAACAAGCGGGTTCGGTCAATATTCCGTTTTATTATCTTGATTAAGGCGTGATATGGTCGCTACCTGGAGAGAGAGAGAAGAAAACACTCAGCGTGCGCTCTGTCAAGAATAGATTGGTTATTATTTTATCTAATCAGGATGGCTCCCACTGCTTTTTATCAAATCTTCCTTCAAACCCTAAAAGGAAAGACTAGCCGGGATTAATTACACACTACAAGTTCGCCAATCTTTCAGCCAGGCCAGTGTCGGTACTTTGAGGGAGGTCCCCCGTGCTTTCGCACGAACCTAATTAATGTAAACCTCGTTTTCTCAGAGGCGTAACCTCGTTAACATCTTTCTAGACACCTACTTGATCGGCTAATTGTAATGTATAAAACTCTCCCAGGAGTAACACTTACTCGCAGCGGGTATCGGGATCCAACTATCTCATAGAAAGTATGCAATCTCATTGCAAATCTCAACACTTGAAATTCCCGATAATATTTTGCCCCGAACGATCTATGACCTTGACAAGGTCAACAAACCATAGACCGCAAGTCAAGTTCAACCCGTCATTTCTTGATTGAATCAAACCCATCCGCACGACCCTTGACAAGGTCAACAAGGCCGCACGACTACCCTAACCCAATCTGCATCATATGCATAAGCAGATAAATACTGGTTAGCTACCGCACACTGCGCCTTGACAAGGTCAACAAACGCAGCACGAATACTAAACAGGATTTATCTGAAATGACGGAGGGCTACGACAGGTTTTTCTGAAAACCTATTGCGTAATGAACTTGATATCGTTGTAGAATCAAATGATTTTAGAATGGAGTGCTTTTGAGGCTTTTCTAGTTTTGCTAAAGGAGTCACTCCCGGTGAAGGGATCGTCGGTCCTTTCCTCGTCGAATGAGGTGCGGGATATATCATATATATCACTGTGCAAAGCAAAAACTCTTAAAAGCAATCAAAAGACAAACCGAGTGCGTAGCATCTGCTTGTTATTGCTAAAGGAGTCACTCCCGGTGAAGGGATCTCGGTCCTTTCCTCATCGAATAAGGTGCAGGATATATCACATATACCGCTGTGCAAAGCAAGAACTGTAGCTACCTGTTTTATTTTAAAATTCGATTCTACAACATCTTAGGTTTCTTTTATTTCATTAATCACATTAATGAAGTCCCATCATTTAAGTACCTAAACATCACAGATAAATACGACGTACACTTATGCCATCCGCATTCGCCTCGATGTCCCCTCGTGCACCGTTAGGTTAGGTAACTAACGGCAGAGCGGGGCAGGGCTAGCGTGGGTGTAAAACATAAGTAACGTCTATATAATATATCATATATACTATATAATGTATCTATCACAAAACATCACATGATCACATCACAGATATCGCAGCAGAAGAATCATATGAAATATTGGATATACTAGGACGTCCGTGTTTTCAATACGAGCCAGTATAAAACACGGATTCCACGGTCGTGATGAATAGCCAAACCCATACCCCTAGACCCCCTACGAGAGCGGCAAGCGACCCTACCAATTCTAGAGTTAGGAGACCCGGACTCGACTCCTCGAGTTGGTCTCCCACTGGACTCCAGAACCCGGTTACTTGTGCTCCCCTCCTTGGTTCTATCCTAGTGCGGAAAAGTAAATAATATACAAACGGTGACAACTTCCGCAACCTGGAAATGCCCCAATAAAAGAATATTACATACAAGTTCTTACATGAATGAAAATGAAAAACACTCATCTCACATAAAAAAAACCGGCTATTCAAACACGACGATCCAATATAACATATCCAGCAACACATAACATCACATGTCATCAACATAAGTAAATATGCGCATCCCAATTGTCGTTGACATATAGCAACGAAACCGGCGATATCACATATTACACTTACGGTCACAGAAAAGAAAGTGTAAAACTACAACAGTTGGAATCCGCAACCTCCTCAGATATCGAATGCCTGATCAAATGAATTCCTTAGACATCGCATGCCTAACAATTATAAACCCCGCATTTTAGTCTCATTATCGAAAACACTTTTCAATACCAAGTCGGGCAATTCAACAGGATTCCCGACATCCTGATCGAATGCTCGTCGCAAACTTCAGTAGACGGCTGCACCCCCGATACCGTCGACGAAGTGCACCAAGGCGGAACACCGCTACCGCGAGCACCCGGAGGGATGCTTTCGGCGACGGGGTTCTCCTACAGTCACTTGGTCGGGGCTATGGAGCGAGGCTGTCTATTAAGTTTACCCGGCGAGTATCCGCGTACGCTACGTGATTGCGACGGACTTTTGATCGCATCAAAATTCCGTGGCAACCGATCAAGTGAGACTAAAGTGCTATGTTTATAACATTCATTCAGTTATCTCATAACTATTTGTGAATTCCAATTATTGTATCACATTCCAGATAAACAGAAAATGTTAAACTTTCCGATCGAACAATCGAACACCCAAGTTTTCCCGATACAATCAACACATGAAATAAGTCTAACAACATTCAGTTCGTGCCTCAGTACCAACGGTCCAGCCGTAGAAGGGTCAAGCCAACGCCTCACATGTGGCACGCCGTACTCCCCCAAACCCGAAGGTTCAAAGGGCAGTTCAAGACGGTCACATAATCGAGTTAAGGTTTGTTGTCTTCTAGAGGGACCATCGTGTTACTTGCACTACTTAGAACGTCGTTAAACTACGGAAAAATCCAACACTTGGAAATTTCCCAACAGGGGAAAAATTGGGTATTTATATCCGGTCGAACTTTTTAACATATTCTAAAATTTATCCGGAAAGCCACACAGACAAAATTTGATACTCCGATCGAAACACCGAATCCCCGAAACAGCTCCAGAAAATTCAACTCTTGAATAATATATTAAAATTATCCAGAAAACACAGGAGTCAAATATATCAATTACTGTGCAAACAGAAGTCAACGATTCAACTTAACTGCCGCGGAACCGCCGCTCCACGTGGGGTAATGCCGCGGTTCCGCGGTAGGTTGACGGAGTTAGGGCTCCGTTTTGCACAGTTATTCATAAAACACCCTGCTGTAATTTCTGAATATTTTTAATGTGAAAAAAGACCAGTTTTTGAAAAAAAGGACAGAGAGCATATTTGTGATCAGGTTTCGGGTTCGTTCGGACTTTAAACTCCGTCTGGACTTCGCCTAAGGCTCTAGCTAGGCTCTGATACCACTGTAGGGTTCCTAGGCACACTAGTGAGGTCTCACAAGGCATCGAACATGCCAATTTCAAAAATTCTAGGTGCCGAGAGACCCGACTACGGATCGTTTGCTAGAAAACTAGGCGAAAAAGCTAACTAGTTAACACTTAACTAAGAGATACGGAAATACAACCTTTGTAGATCCGGTTCTCCACCTCCATAGCTCCGTAATGAGGTCCTCTCCGCTGTCCAAACCAAATCCGGGCTCTAGCGTCGGCTTCATCGGAGAATGGACGGGCTAGGTCGTCGACGACGTGCCGAAGATGATCTACGTCGAAGCATCACTAGATCAAGCTCCAAACTTCACCAAGTCATGAAAACTTGTGAAGGAAACACACTCTACTACTTGGCAAGAGGTAGAGGATGAAGAAATAGGAAGTGGGTAGACTTTAGAATTGGATTTCTCACTTGTTTCATCAATCCACCATTGATGAAGAAAGCTTTTCTTCTTTGAAGAAGATGAAGAAGAAGAAGAAAGAATTATGATAAGTTATTTAAAAATGAAAAGAATATCCAAACTTATCATAATCCTAACTATGGTTATGTGTAGAGAATTGACCATGGTTAAATCAGTGGTTAGGGTTAAGGATGAGATAAGAATGGTGGTCAAGGTCAAAGCTTCATGAAGCTTCAACTAAACAACAAATTAAGCCACCATTCTTTTCTCTTTTCCATTTATTTTCCAAAAAATATATAAACAAATAAATAAATGAATAAATAAGTAATGGAAAATAAAACCCTAATTATATGTTTAACCATGGTTTAATTCTTTATACTTAACCAAGTAAACATGCATCATCAAACATGATACAATCATGTGTACAAAAGTATATCACATATACAATGTGCACAAACCGAGTGAGAAAATCCATTTAAAGTGAACCAATACTAGTTAATGCAAAGTAATATATCAAATATATAATTATGCATTAAATCATTAAATCAACGCTTGATTTAACGATCCGGTCATGACGCACATAACCGACTGGTACCATTAGTAACATCTTATCGAATCAACACTTGATCCGATAACCCGGCTATATCGCATATAACCGATCAATGTCACATCGCGAGAATCGAATACAGTATCACATACTCGTATTATTCTCGGTCCCGCACATATCTCATATGCGCTCCTATTTCGTTTCGCTTGAGCCAGGAAACCTCTGTGTAGGACTCTAAAGACTCGTCAATACGCCGGCAGCAGATGATGATCATATCAAGCATCCACAAGCCGCAAGCGGTCTGCTAAATGTAACGGCCACCCGGGTATTGAGCGATCTGAAGATCGACGAGCAAGCCCGCTCACACTCCAGTGAATCCGACCAGTAACACTACCGTACAGTCCGGTCTGATCGTCTGATATGTCGCATATTTCGCCTAGGGGTGGTAAACGTCAGACCCCAATAGCTCGATAAGTCGTGTCGATATGAGGTCTATAACTGTTCGAGAAACTACTGGTAACACTTACCAGTAAATCTCAGCAACCCTGGCCAGGGATTTCCTGTTATAGCCAATCGAACACAGCACAACATCAACTCCCTATACCGGGAGAGACGAATCCCCTCCTATCGCTCATTGCCTCCATGTGACTCGGGACTGTACCCAAAAACCACCGTTTTGCACGCCTTCTTGGACGTGGTAAGATGGAAATCAAAGCACAGTGGGAACCACACAAGACTCTATGACGATCTCGGGTCAACAGACTACTCTGTACCAGTGTCACCAGAGAACTGCCATCTGACGTGAGGTATAATACCATCTGGGAGTTCTCGGCGAGTCCGTCCAGTGTACCCAGTCTCCACTGAGCACCCGTATATCTCCTCTGATGTCAAACACCAATGGATATGGGATCATCCATCGCCCATCTGTATGGGTCGAGAAGGTACACGCTAGTCTACTCTGGTATATCGATGCCCCGTCTCGATACACCCACGACTAGGGACTTTGAAGGATGTACTTATGGACTACCATGTCCCCACTAGTATGATCCGCATCATAGTCCAAGTAGTCAAGCACACATCCTAAGGGCTTTACCAACATGTAACAGAGAGACAATCAGTATACACGTTAAGGTAAAGATCAACCAGATAGCATACTATCATGTCGAGCAAGAAAGTCCTCCCTATATATGTCCCAGCATCCACTACAATATACATCCTATGTATAGTAATGGCCTCTAGGGCATACATATAACTAACAAGTTTGTTAAGGGTATTATGGATAGTTTAGGGTTAGAAGTTAACTAGTGTAGTTCATAGTCGCGAACCCTAGAATAGATTTACACCTACACGTACACCCTTGCATATTCATTATACTTGCACTGTGTATGATGATATTGGACGACATTAGAAATGAGTCGATGATATTGGGCCTTGTTCCGCAAGATCGGTGATTTGATATGATTCGTATTTGGGATATGACACGTGTTTCTTGCGGGCTTTGGATGTGTATTTACCCCGCATTCATACTTTATAGATGGTATCGATTTGTACTAGGCTTGGATCAGTACCCCAGATTACGTGATATGATGATAATGATACCAGATATTTAATGAGAGGAATGTGATATTTACCCGTACCCAGCTATTGGGATGCCGTACGACGATTTACCGTACGAGCTTTATATTGATGATAGATCCGCACTCATGACTTGAGGATGTCATATGATATACTGTATCGTACGCGATACTACTGAGGCGGGATCACTGGCTACTATATATATATATATATATATATATATATATATATATATATATATATATATATATATATATATATATATCGACTCAGATTTAGGTGGTTTCCATACCCCTCCCGATTGACCTGATACTTAGATCAGTTGTTTGCATAGTAGAGGTTAGGCTAGACCCGAGTCATACCTATTTCAAAAACTACGAATCAGGAATATCATAAAGGCAAATAAAGGGATTCTACGGATACTTTAAAATGGTGTATCTTTTCTTAAAAACACTGTAGCCCTTATTTTACTAAAAGCCCTGATTCGTCTTACTTCAAATGGCATAATCGCATGACATATACATATTGATGTAGACACTTCACTATTGCGTTGTTTTATTTGATCCCGCATTTTCAGTACTATTCGCATTGCATATCATGGGTTATTGCTATATTACCATCATGTTGTTAGGACACCAGCACCATTATCGATGATGTGTATGTTCCACGTACACTTGCTTGCCGGCTCACACACTTCATCATCGATAATTGCCATGTCACTACACTGTAGTACTGTTGCATTCAGGATACGACCATTGCATGGCATACTTGTATACATACTCATTGTACACTTATATTTGTACACATACTTGTTTGCACATACACAGATATCTCTAGATTTGGGAACCGCAAGATACTCTTTAAAACTGATTCATTTTAAAAGAGCGGCTTCCCCAATATGTGCATCTCACTATTCCTTATTGCATGATATATCGATATGCTTACATTCTTTTATATGTCGCATATATCATATTTTCTGATTATACGCATTGAGATGTGTTGTTTCCATGATATTTCTGGATTTGAGAACCGTGGCTATTTCAACTGAGAATATGTATTGTCTTTAAAAACCCGGTTTCCCTTGATATGATATTTCAGTGCGTCCACCATGTGTTTTCTCGGTTCTGAGAGTGGCATATGAAACCCGATTCGAGGAGCGGTAGGCACCGTCTGCGGGTATATGGTGGACCCGGTAAGGTACCCCGGGGCTAGAAGACTTGTATATGTTAGACGGTGAGCCTGGCAGGGGAGCACTACCTACCGGTGATAGTATTTGGACTCGGTGGTTATCATGGGGATACCGACCGGAGTATGTATGTATGGATACGTCGAAATTCGAGGGTCGAAGCTGGGCACTCGGGTTTTGGAGATAGCGTATGTTACGTACCTATCAGAGCCAGTCTTGGTGGCAGCGTGCCTGATAGACGAGGATTTACGTGCCGATGCTAGGCACAGGTTTCATGATGTTTTACGAGATTTCCATGATTTGATTATATCCTCATATTTCCATGCATATGCTCTACTATATTTACATGCATGATGCTTATTGTCATTGGGTGACAGGTGGACGGGATCCACACATATACAGACATTGATCACATACAGACTGGATTTACATTGATCATACTTCATTTGTATATATAACAGGGTATGAGGGCGCTGTTATATATACCCTTACACCAATATTAGTGGAATGAGACGCTAATATATGTGTATTGATATTCATTTTGATACTTTATCATATTTACTTCATGCAGACATACCCTATACTTATGACATATTATTACCTGAGTACTTGGCACTACATACATGTTTAGATGTTATATTGCCACCTTGTCATGCTTCAGACTTACTCTTAAGGATTATATTATATACTCGTTGTTTTGACCTACGATTATGTCTTGCATTCGGTTTCTGCTTGTAGATGTTTTCTATTCACGAGTTGGCAACTCACCCCCGTTGTGCCACAGTTCTTGCAGGTTTTGCCGTACAGGTTCCTTAGCGGCATTTCTGGCACACTGCTTCCTTGCGGGTGAATTGCATTTGGTAGGTGGGTTCTTTTGCATCAGAACCACCATTGTACATGTATTATTCATTGTATCTAGAAATTCCATCAACCAAAACTTGTATATTATTTCAGACTTAGACATTAGTGTTGTATTATTTCGACCTTAGAGTCGCGCTTAGTAGTATGACGGTTTTCATGCTTTTGAAGCTTTCTTTTTGAGTTTTGATCCTCGCCGTTCGGCGTTGTATATTATATTGCTTGTGTGGTTGTGACCGTCGATTGAAGAAGTGCTAGCTCCCACTTGGGGATGCCTTTTATCATTGCATATATATTGTTATTCTTGTTGTACCCCCTTCGGGGCCAGTTTTTACAAAAGAAACTCTGCCGAAATTTTTAGAAAGGACTTTACATTTTTAAAATGCATATTCGGCTTAGCTATTTAAAAACATTGACTTCAAACATGTTTTCTTCACTACTTTAAACCAGTTTTCTTATTTACTCTTAAAATGGTTTTAGATTTTTGGGCTTTTGGCTTACTTGGATCAGATGGAGTCCTATAGATTTCATATGGTTCAGGTGCCAGTCACGTGCTCTTTTCCGGTCGTGACAGGTTGTGAGGGACGGAATTGCCAAGGAAAAGAATAACAATTAAATTTTCCGTATTATGAACTTGATGGTGTTTTAATAAAATTTCATTCTTTTAGAAAAACTCGACAACATAGAATCGTTCTATGATTTCAAAGTGTGCATGTGTGGGGTAGGTCATTACCCCGTGTGGTATAATCTACAGTAGGTTAAACAAATTCTAAAATTCATATTAAATATAAAGATAGAAGTTACATGATTGATAATGATATGTATAATTGAAAAATCTATCATTAAAATACAACTTTAACAACAATAGCTTTGAGATGATTCCATATACTTGAGTAGAAATTTAATTCCACAAAGTTTATTTCATAAAGTTGATTATGATGGCATGAGAGAATTATAATAAGATTATAATAGCATGAATTCATAGATGTAGTTGAAAGTATAGGGATGTTTAGCGATATAGCAAGGGGTGGATTCAAGAGAAGAAGAAAGAGAGGGGGAGACTTACTCGTTACGCGTGAACTACAAATGAAGGAAAGAGGAAGGAAGAAGCCGAGACCATCACTGCGCGGAGGGACACGAGCTTGAGAGGGCTTGATTTTCTAAGACTTGAGAGAATGGTTTTAGAGAGGAATTATTTCAGTATAGTTTTGAGGGAAGAATTTGGGAATAGGTTGGGTATTTATAGGGGAAAGATAAGTGAGAATTATGTAGAAAAAGAGATTTAAAGAGTATTAAAATTGATTTTAATAATGAAATGAAAGGGTGACAGTTCTGAATTGAATGGGGTAGTTTGGAGTATGAAAACGAAGAGGCGGGAGCTCAAGGGACACACGTGCACAGGATGGACTCAAATGGGACAATTTGGGCCGACCAAAAAATGGTCCAGGCGAGTCCGGACGCCAGACTAGGAGTAATTGCTTCGGAGTTCGTACCATGTATCGTTTTGGGTTTAAATACCTCATTTAAATACCTCTTTTCTGTTGCAACGTTTCATAATCCCGTGTAAAGCACGTGCAAATTTTTGGTCTTCCAAAACGTCAAAAAGTAAAATAATAAAAATATTGGTGTTGTTGGGATTCGAACACGCGGGCTATGGGGTAGCAGTGTCAAGGTTTAACCAATGAGTTATAAGGAGTTTCTTGGACATAAGTTATCAAAAATAACTTATAACTTAAAATCAGACCAGAAATACGACCTCTTTTATTTATTAAAAAAATGGAAGGTACATGGAATTTAGTGTCGTTACAGACATTTTCCATTACTCCATCGTACATGTACTTGATTATATCAATATACTTGACTGGGACTCACTTCTTCATCATTGTCCCCCATAATACCTCTCTAGGTACCTTATCGTACGTTTTCTCTAAATCAGTAAATATCATATGAAAATCTCTTCTCTTAAAAACGCTCGACAAGTTGATGAAGCAAATGAATAGTCTATGTCGTCGATCGACCGGGTATGAATCCAAACTGGTTATCTATTATCTTAACATCCTTTTTTAGCTTGTGTTCAATGACTCTCTCCTAAAACTTCATGATGTGACACATAATTTTTATTCCACAATAGTTTGAATAATTTTGAATGTCATCCTTGTTCCTATAGCTAGGTACAAGGGTACTTTTCCTCCACTCATTTGGTCACTTTTCTGTCTGTTAAATCTTATCAAACAGATATGTCAGCCATCTAACGCCTATCTCTCCTAAGTATCTGTAAGTCTCGATAGGAATTCCGTCTGGACCAACCGCTTTTCTTGATTTCATTCTCTTCAAAACCTCTTTAACCTCGGCTATTGTTATTCTACACATGAAATCACGGTTTATAATTTGAGATTGAATGACAAGTACATCCAAATCCTTAATAAATCTCTCATTGACCAATTTGTCAAAATAATCTTCACCTTTCCTTGATATCCTCATCTCGAACTAATACCTTCTGATCTTCATTTTTTACACACTTCATCGTATATAAGTCTCCGGTCTTCCTTTCCCGCATCCGAGCAATCCTTTATATATTATTTTTAGCCTTCTTAGTGTCCAACTTCTCGTACACCTCCTTGTAAACCTTATCTTTAGTTTTCTGAACAATTTTTTTAACTTCTTAATTTTAGCTATTTTATACTTCTCAAATCTCTCTGCATCTCTGCATTTCATCAAATCTCTATAAAAATCCCTCTTAATTTTAATAGCATCATTTACTTCTTTGTTCCACCATAACGTGTTCTTATATGGTGGAGCACCACCTCTCAGCTCATCAAGTACATCTCTAACAACCATCTTGATACAACTAGCCATCTTATTTCATGTTGTGTCTAAATCATTTTCAGAGTGCCAATCCGCATCTTGAACTACACAATCTATAAAGGCTTTTTGGTTACCTTCTTTCAGTCACCACCACTTAATTATAGGCTCTACCTTACATATAATCTTGCTAGGTCCTCTTCTAAATCAAAAATCTAAAACTAAGAGTCTATGTTGAGTGGGTACACTCTTATCTGACACTACTTTACAATCAATGCAATAAACTCTATCTATCTTTCTAGTCAAAAAAAAGTCTGTAATGACCTAGGAACCGTATATCTAAAACCAAGTGTTTGCTGATATTAAGTCATAAGATAAGGCAAAATCTAAAATAGAACTGCGCGCTTCATTTTTTTGTCCAAAACCAAAACCTCTCTATATAGTACCAAACCACTACGTCTAGTACCTATATGTCTATTGAGATTCTTGGGTCCCGACAGCGCCCCGGCCATTGAAACGCGGCCAAAATGCGGAACAAAAATTTCTGAAACCGGCGCTACCGTTACCCGAATCCCGGATCGACCTTAAACCCTAAACTAGCAAACTAAGAAGAGGTTAGAATCGTTATACCGAGTTGATCCGTGTCCTTCGGTCTTCATTCCAAGCTCCTCGTGATCCTTTGATGATGTTTGGTTGCCGGTCTTCCTCCATCTCCGATGATCCACCCGAGGGATATAACTCCGGCTCTAGCTCCACGACATGATGCATATGGAGCAACTAGGGTCTCTAGGATGCTAGCTTAGAGAGCCTAGGATGTAGTATGAATGTTTCTTAGTGTTAGCTATCTCAATTCATGAAGGTGGAAGCAAAGCATGAAAGCTAGTGGAGGTGAAACACAAATGGTGAAGGAGGAGCTCAAGAAGAAAAATGATGAACAAAACCTTCATGCTTCAAAAATGAGCTTATCTTGGAAAGAGAAAATAGCATGCAAGGTTTTGTAAAATGCATTTTTTCAATTTTAAAATCCTACCATACTTGAATGGTGAACACAAATGAATTAACAATTCATTTGTGTGCACTATTGCAAGCATGGTTGTCTCCACACCTCATCATGCTAATATCCACGTCATTTACCATTTTAATAAAATGGTCAAATCAAGAAATGAGGTGGCACCTTCTAGAATGTTATCCGGTAAAAAATACGGATTACATTCACCTGTAAATATATCTGCATTCGTACCGAAATACGAATACCCAAAAAGATGGCATAACACAAAGAATATAATACTAGAATATAAGTACCGAAATACATATATGTAAATTATTAAATCAATACCTGATTTAATAATCCGGTTCAAATCCGAGCCGGCTAGTATTATCAACTGTCCAATCGAAAGTCCGAGTACAATGTACATCAATCGATTGGAACCCTGCACGTATCCAATACGGCTAATACATCATTTCACCAGAACCAGGGAAACTCTCTGTGTGGGACTCTAAAGACTCGTCAATACGCTGGCAGTGGGTTTAACCACAAGCACGTCAGCGGCACTAGCTGTACGTAACGGCTACCAAGATATTGAGCGAAAGGGAGGCCGATGAGCAAACTCATCCTGAACCCCTGCTGAGCCTGTCAGAGACAATATCCGTACAGTCCGGTCTGTTCGTCTAAGAGTATCGCATATCGAGTCTAGGGGGTGGATAAAGTCAGACCCCCAACAACGCGATATTTAGTGTTGGTATGAAACCCATTACCACCTGAGAAACTATCGATCCTGGATCGGTAGTTCTCGTCCACCGTGGCCACGGATTTATGGTGATGGCCATCCGTACACAACGCGACATCAACCCCCAATACCGGGAGAGACGAATCCCCGACGATCCGATCACTGCCTCCATGTGGCTCGGGACTGTACCCAACTAAAACCTGTTTGCACGACTCCTTTGAGCCGTGGTAGGGTAGTAATCAAAGTACAGTGGGAACTCACACGAGACAAATGACGATCTCAGGTCGACAGACTAACCTGTACACATGTCACATGGGAACTGCTATCTGACAATAGGTATAATACCAACTAGCAGGTTCCCGGCGAGTCTGTCCAGTGTACTCATAACCCAATGAGCACCTGTATACTATCTTAGGTGAACAAATTAACACCAATGGCTTGTGAGACCTGGCCACCGCCCCTCGTCGGGGTCTCGATCAGTATACACTAGTCTACACTAGGGTATCGATGCTTGGTCTCGATACTCCTACGACTAAGGACATTTAAGGATGTGCTTATAGACCCCAGCTCCCACATATATGATCGCCATCATAATGCTGGCAGTCAATCAAGAATCCTATGGGCTTTATCAACATGATGATAAAGACAAACCAGATAGCATACTATCATCTTGAGTAAGATTGTTTTATCGGTATAGATCCTCACTCAATCATCATAATCACAAGTCCACGACTATGATAATTGCCTTGAGGGCACTATAGCCAACAATCTCCCACTTTCACTTAAGGCCAATTATTGCGATGTCGCATACTCACAGCCTGTGTGATACCGAACACCCAACTTCTCTACTAAACAGATTCGCAAAGCCCGTTTGCAAAAATGATTGCGTTCGAGAAATAGCCTTAGTGAGTGGATCCGCTCCAATGTTTCTTTCTGTATCTCTCTTAATCTCAACTTCGCGGAGAAAACCATTTTCCGAAATGAGCAATACCTGTCTTAGAATTTGTTTGGATATCTGATGGGACCCAGTTCACAAATGAACTCCAAATCCAGCAAACTTCTTAGACTGTATCGTCCACTGAATTTAATCAGTATCCTGCGCCATGCCTTTCCTCAGTATTCGCTTGGACCACCTGTCCAACATATTGTCCCTCAAAAGAGGGAAAAACTTATAACTCTGACAGCCACTCTGTCATCCAGGTCACCTTGGAAGCCTGAAATGACAACCGTCTCCTGAAGGAGGCTGCCGTTATCATATCACTAGAACATCCATTTATGTTCAATAACTGCTTCCCAATGTTTCTCCAGGATTGGATTAATATATCTGCTTATTGCATTTAGTGCAAAAGCAATATCTGGTGTGGCACTCGACATTTCATGATTAACTCAATTGCCTAAGCAAGTGATATGTTAATCATGCAGATCCCTCTTCACATTAGTCTGTAAGACACCTGTAGATAGGGTGACTCCATCACCTGCAGATACACCACCATGCCAGGAGTCGTCCATTTAATGTCAAAATACCCAGATTAGGATACTTCCCAAATCTAGATCTAAAACCATAGATCTAGTAACCAGAAACCCTGATATTACATCCATATCCTATGTGGAGAAACAACTTTGTGACAACAATAGTATAACCGATCGTAGTATAGGAATATCTCTTCCTATCAAGTGCATGTCATCCCAATACCTGGACATCACCCCCTACTACCTTCTTACCAGATCCATCTCCTATTCTGATGAGGTCAAGACCTATGACTGTCACATCAAAAATAGATGATCTATTTCGGCTATACCTGCTTTAGTCTGTAGATAGACATAAGCTACTTTCCTACTATGCTTCCGTTGCTCCCACTGACTACAACAACCCTCTGGCAGAGTCATATAAAAGTGCACTTCTAAAACTAGTTTAGAACGACGCTATACTTATCCTCCTGCCGGGTCTTATAGTCTAGAACAACAGCAATGGAAAGTCTAGGTAAACAAGAACCTCCCTGTCACTGTCTCTGAGAAGACCGAAGTATCTCTCGGGTGACTGAGGTTACCCACCAAAACTGCGGAGTGGCTAATGGAATGTTGAAACTAATTGAATCCTTAGGTTCTATTAAATCTTCAGTGATCGTTTGTGGTTCTGGAATTACTTCCAGTTCTACCATACTCCCACATATGTTTTTCTGAAAAAATCTATTTTATTAAAATTGTGATGAGTCAAGAACAATATAAATATTGATCTTCCTGCTGGTAGAAAGTTAACCCTCATCAAAGCCCGGGATAACCCACAAACATCCATTATTGAAACGTGCCTTGAGTTTATCCGGATTCTTGTTTTAAGCATCAGCCGGACAACTCCCTATACCTTAACATCGTTAAGATATAAATTGATTCTATATATATCTAATATAGAAACAAAAGCACTAATTTAATTTGGAACCAGATTCAAAATCTTGCAGTTGTCTCTAGTGCATATCAACAAAATGGAATGAGGTCAATCAGCATTACTCATGTAGGAGTGCATCCATATATGAGTAACCCGAAACAGAAGCAAGTTCTCAAAACCATTACTATCAATAGAATACCAAACACAAGTATCTACATCTTCGACTTTCTCGAAGAATCCTGATACTTCCAACAAATGGTTCTCTGCTTTATTCTTATACCTATAACTTCTCAATATCTGAACTTTGCATTTCATCGAAATACTTGTCCAGAACTGGAGAAGTCACAAGTAAACAGAATATATTACGAGTACCAACCCTATTTTCCTAACGGACACTGGACAACATACAATACTTTGTATAGGTCCCCTGAGTCCAATAACTCAAACTCTGTGCATCGTAGATTGAAAAATTGTACTTTGGTTAAGAAGAGTTACACCGCTGTTGAATGCACCTTACCTAATCACCAACTGATATAGGTAAACGTCATAGACACAATATCAAAAAGTTATATCTCACTTTATAAAATAAATGTACAGATATATCAGTTTAAAATTGGTGCATAATAACGGATATTCAAAACCAAATATTTGCCATCCGGCAAAATCCAGATGATTTCCTCAAATATAACCAATTACAACGAATTCCGATATAATGAGGATCTAATCACCCAATTCCCAATATCTTACTCCCACTCACCATCTGTAATAACATACAGATGTGAGAAACTGATCTGGTAAATACATATCCTGGAGTTAGATTCCAATTGAGAAAACAGTTTTCAATTAACATTGCACAGTGAAACTGAAACATGAAAATGTTTCAAAAGGGTTAACTGGTATTCCTAGTAACGCCTCTTCCATTATCCTGAATCATGACAGTAACTATATACTTAACTGCCCTCACTCCAATCCCTTTATTATGGCTTTACTTATTACCTTCTGTACATCTTCTTTACGCTAATTGGTTTTCTTCATTCCCTACCCTTCGGCACCAGCCTAAGCTTTGAAAGAAGACTATCCAATAAGCGTAATAGGTGTACTCTCCTAATCCTACGAACCCTCGCAACCTGAGAGAAGGTAAAGAGAAAAGACATCTGAATAATCCTATCCAATTTCTCTTGAACCGGAAACCATCCCCGAATCTGGAACGAATTCCTTCGAGTTCGTATGTAACTATACGATGGCATATCCAATGGAAGTGGATATTCGTAGTGATACAGAGTGTTCTAGAAAAAGCAAAGTGGATGTAGGAGTGGTAGGGGTATACACGGTCTTTGTCGTGAACGATGGTGATCGCAATTTCCTTTGCCATTTTCTAATCCCTTTATATGTTTTTACTTATTACCTTCTGTACACCACAGTTAAGCTTGTTGGTTTTCTTCCTTCCCTACCGTTCGGCACCTGCCTATGGTCTGGAGGAAGACTATCCAATAAGCTCAATAGGTGTACCCTCTCCTAATCCTAGGAGCCCTCACAACCTGAGAGAAGGTAAACAGAAAAGACAACCGAATAATCCTATTCAACTCTCCAGAACCAGAATCCATTCTCGAAAAAGTTCCTTCGAGTTCGTATGTAACTATACGATGGATTTATCCAATGGAAGTGGATGTTCGTAGTGATACGAGGTGTTCTGGAGAAAAGCAAAGGTGATATAGAAGTGGCAATGATGTATGCGACACCGTGACATTCCAAAAGCCAAAGTGTTTTAAGAAGGTTCGGTCAACTTGGTTTCATGAGTTTTAGTCAAAGGTCGGATCATAGTCGCAGCCAGAGAGAGAGAGAAGAAACACTCAGCGTGCACTGTAACCTAGATCAGAATGGTTAATCATTTTATCTAATCTGGATGGCTCCCACTGTTTCCTCGAATTCTCCTCCAAACCCAAAAGGAGAATTAGTCGGAATCACCCGAGGAGTAATCATATTCATCAGTGGGAATCGGGATCCAACTATCATCGCATGATAACCTGATGGAAGCCACTCAAGTCACCACACTCCAGAAGGTATGCGCAAACCTGGCAAGTTTCTTGTATGTTTGAAACTCCCGATATGAGTTTTTACCCCTAGGACCCAAGTGACCTTAACAAAGTCAACATATCAAAGGGTCCTAGTCAAGTTCAACCCGTCATTATCTTGATTGCATTAGACCCACCCGTACGAGTCCTTGACACAGTCAACATGACCGTACGACTGTCCTAACCAATCCACATATCCATGCGACAGAAAAGTATTACAGAGCTACCGCACACTACGCCTTGACACGGTCAACATACGTAGCACGAATACTAAGCAATACTAATCTGAAATGACGGGGGGCTACGGCTGGTTTTTGGCGAAAAACCTTTAACGTAATGAACTTGATATCGTTGAAGGAATCCAAGTGGTTTTATAAATATATAGTGGCGAAAACTTTTGCTAAAGAGGTCACTCCCGGTGAAGGGATCTCGGCTCTTTCCCCGTCGAATGGGGTGCAGGATATCCCAAACTGAATACCACAATGCAAAGCAAAAATAATCAACTATAGTAAAGTTATTACGTTGACGCAAACTTTTACCCAAGGGGTCACTCCCGATGAAAGGATCTCGGCCCTTGCCTCGTCGAATGAGGTGCAGGATATTCAAAAATGAATACCACGATGCAAAGAAAAAGTGTACGTCTGTAATGTCAGTTTTTTAAAAAACTTGGTTCCAACAACATCATATAAAGGTTTGTTTTATTCTTGCATTGATAAGAATCTATGTAGTCCTATAAATTAATCACACCAGAAAAGAACGAAAATAAAATATACGTATATGCCATCCGCATTCGCCACTGGGTCCCGTCATCACCCGTTAGGTGACTTAACTAACGACAGAGCGGGGACTGGGCTAGCGCGGGTGCAAAACATATACAACATCTACTAGTATATATATAAATATATAACACATTCGTCCCAGGCATGATATCAGTAACATCACAGAAACATCACAGAAACATCACAGAAACAACACAGAATGGTGGATAATCTGGAGCCCCGGGTTTCACTTGAGCCGCAAGTGAGACCCGACGTTCCCTGTCGTGTTGATAGCCTGTGCAATGAAACCTAGACCCCTACGAGCGTGGAAAGTTACCCGCAAAACCAGAAGCGAGGCAGCCCCCTTCAACAACGTGATTGGACCACCCAGCACTTCACGGAATCTGGTAACTTAAGCACCCCTCCTGGGTCAACGTATACCCCCTACGAGTGCGGCGAATAGCCCGCCAATTCTAGAGTAAGGTCCCCTCCGTCTGAATGCCTTGAGATGCGGACCAGTTGCCCTCTAGAACCCGGCTATTCGTGCACTCCACCTTGGGGTAATTCTAGTACAGAAAATAAAATAATATACAATGGTGACATCGACCTCAGCCCAGTCGTGCCCAAAAAGAATAATATACAAACTGGCAGTGACGGCAGTCCACATGTCGGACGCTCGCCCCGCAATATCAAATGTACAAATAAAAATTAAACTGTACTAACATTGCACTACAGCTATCTACCATGACGATCCAACCAACAACACAGCACAACACAGAACATCAACGTGAATGTCACGTTCGCAAACCTGACTAAAGGAACATATAGCTGTTAGACGGGTTTACCGATCAAATGACATTCACGGTCGTAGATTATAATGTATGTACTGTCAAACGCACGCTTAAAATATCGATCGACTAAGTTCCAAATTGGCCCCAATAGCAATAACAGCACTGCACAGAAAACTGGGCCAAAACAGAATATCACAAAAATCACAATTCCAAGTCAGGGGGCTACAGGAGAAATTTCGAATCCCGTCGCCACTACATGGCCGCGGAACCGCTGCCAATAGGGGGTAAGTGCGGCGGTTCCGCGGCGCTTTGGAGGCATCAGGAGCCCAAATTTTTTCTGTACCCATAAAATCTCCTGCACGGATTTTTAAGCCAACAAAATATTTTTGAACACTTTCGAAAATCGGCAGAAACTGTGAAAATGGAATAGCGATTTCGGTAAATTCCGTCGATCGATCTTTTAAGCACGTTTATACAAGCTAGTAAGAGGTTTAAAGGGTGACTCTAATACCATGTTGGGTCCCGGCAGCACCCCGGCCATTGAAACGCGGCCAAAATGCAGAACAAAAATTACTGAAACCGGCGCTACCGTTACCCGAAGCCGGATCGACCTTAAACCCTAAACTGGCAAACTAAGAAAAGGTTAGAATCGTTATACCGAGTTGATCCGTGTCCTTCGGTCTTCATTCCAAGCTCCTCGTGATCCTTTGATGATGTTTGGTTGCCGGTCTTCCTCCATCTCCGATGATCCACCCGAGAGATATAACTCCGGCTCTAGCTCCACGAAATGATGCATACGGAGCAACTAGGGTCTCTAGGATGCTACCGTAGAGAGCCTAGTATGTAGTGTGAATGTTTCTTAGTGTTAGCTATCTCAATTTATGAAGGTGGAAGCAAAGCATGAAAGCTAGTGGAGGTGAAACACAAATGGTGAAGGAGGAGCTCAAGAAGAAAAATGATGAACAAAGCCTTCATGCTTCAAAAATGAGCTTACCTTGGAAAGAGAAAATAGCATGCAAGGTTTTGTAAAATGCATTTTTTCAATTTTAAAATCCTACCATACTTAAATAGTGAACACAAATGAATTAACAATTCATTTGTGTACACTATTGCAAGCATGGTTGTCTCCAGACCTCATCATGCTAATATTCACCTCATTTACCATTTTAATAAAATGGTCAAATCAAGAAATGAGGTGGCACCTTCTAGAATGTTATCCGATAAAAAATACGGATTACATTCACCTGTAAATATATCTGCATTCGTACCGAAATACGAATACCCAAAAAGATAGCATAACACAAAGAATATAATACTAGAATATACGTACCGAAATACATATATGTAAATTATTAAATCAATACCTGATTTAATAATCTGGCTCAAACCCGAGCCGGCTAGTATTATCAACTGTCCAATCGAAAGTCCGAGTACAATGTACATCAATCGATCGGAACCCTGCACGTATCCAATATGGCTACTACATCATTTCGCCAGAACCAGGAAAACCCTCTGTGTGGGAGTCTAAAGACTCGTCAATACGCTGGCAGTGGGTTTAACCACAAACACGTCAGCGGCACTAGCTGTACGTAACGGCTACCCAGGTATTGAGCGAAAGGGAGGCCGACGAGCAAACTCATCCTGAACCCCTACTGAGCCTGTCAGTGACAATATCCGTACAGTCTGGTCTGTTCGTCTAAGAGTATCGCATATCGAGTCTAGGGGGTGGATGAAGTCAGACCCCAACAACGCAATATTTAGTGTCGGTATGAAACCCATCACCACCTAAGAAATTATCGATCCTAGATCGGTAGTTCTCGTCCACCGTGGCCACGAATTTATGGTGATGGCCATTGTTCACACCATAATATTGCATTATTATATTCCCCATTCTTATTATTTTTATAAATAAACAGGTGCTTTTGACGCATGTCTGCTACATGTTACAGGTTACAGGTTCTTGGACAGAAAACAGTGAGAACGATGTAAAGACGATGAAAAAGTGGACTTTGACCGACAAACCGAAGACTGTTGATCAAGCCTACATTAAAGATAAAATTCACAAAATACAAGGCAATGAAAAGTCCAAGATTACAAGGCAAATGGTTAAAAATCCATAGCAAATTGTTCACTGGAGATCTGGAACCAACTTGGAAGCCCTATTGAGGAAAGAACTAAAGAATAACAAATCCCAGAAAGCCCAAATGAAGCACAGAAAAACTGAGGATACGAATCCTCCAATGGGCCGCGGAACCGCGGCCCAAGCCTGCCCATGCCGCGGTTCCGCGGCCATAATAAGCCCGGGCTTCGCGAGTTTTTTACAGAAACTTGAGACGGCGCTGAATAGTTGACTAGGTCTTTTCTTAGGGGTATTTTCGTAAAAGCAGATATGCGAATCAAATGTAACCTAGGGTTTCGTATCCTCTATAAATAAGAACTCTAAATTATTATAAACCTTATGCCTCCCTTCATTAATAAATTTCAGCATTCTTTTGGAGAGCATCATTTTTTGTAAGTTCTTTATTTTCTGCCCTAGGTTAATTTTCTATTCTTGTCCTAGATAAATTTAATTCCTTGCCCTAGTTAATCTTTTATTCTCTGCCCTAGATAAATGTATTTTAATTCCCTAATGAGTGAGTAGTCTCCTCGCTTGTTAGGGTTAGATCTGAGGAAGGTTTGAGAGACGAACATCTCTCATCCCCTTTCTTTCCCGTCATATATTTTCATAGGACTCTATGCATACATGCACATACCGCTCCCTACGGCACTCTATCCCTCGAGGTAGCCGTGATATCGTAGTATAAAAGCCCGGTTGTGATGTTTTCCATGGAGGTTAGGGTAAGGATTGATAAATGAAGGACAAGAAATTAGAGGAAGAAAACATCTTCCCGATAATTCTAATCTCTTTTATTAATAATTACCATAACACCTAATTAGATCTTCATATGGGTATAGAAAGCGGTGAGATTTATAGACTTTCCAAACTTAACCTAGACCTAATCCTAGAAAGACTTAGATATAGATTAATTTAGTTTTTAGATTTAATAATCAATCCGAACAACAATCGGAATTAACTCGTTAGCATGATTAGGAGATTCACAACATCCCTGTGGACCGACCCGTACTCACCGGCTAGCTATCAAGCGACGCCGTTCTTGATTGCGGTAAATATTTTTGATCGACAAAACTTCTATTAATCAAATGGCGCCGTTGCCGGGGATGGCGTAGTATTTCCTTTTTGCGATTTCGGGTTAATCTTAAATTAAAAAATCATAAAAATCTAAAAAATCTAAAAATTATAAAAATATATCAATTGTTATTTTTGGAAAGGGTACTTTGTTGTGTGAATCTTGCAGGAACAATCGAGACGGATCTGGAAATTTCCAGAAAGCAAAACAGAAAACAACAGATCAGAACAGAGGGGGATTTTCAAAACAGAACAACAGAAAAAACTTGGAGTCTCGAACCGCCCACCTCACCGCCCTTCCGCGGCCAAAACCTGCCTTAGGCCGCGGAACCGCGGCAGCCTTGTCGATTCAGAACGTGAAAATTTTTCTGGGGATCAGAGCCGTCAAGAAGACCGCGGAAACGCGGTGGTACCCCACTTAAACCGCGGAAACGCGGCAGTGTTGTGGCATTATCTGGTGAAATTTTTTCTGTAAGCCCCTCTGTTTCTTCTCTGTACATTTTGAAATATCTTTTCTGAAAATTCCTGCTGGATTCCATGAGCTATAAAATATATTTCCTTCCATATAACAAATCTTGTGCAGGATTTTTTTGCGCCTAGTTTAAATTAGAAATAGATTGCAAGAAAATTTTTTGTTGCTTATTTTTTCTCAAAAATCTTTTTGCAACAATTTTTTCCAAATAAAGAGAAAAAGAATAAAAAAAAGGGGGGAAATTTTTATTAGAAAACTTGCAAAATTTTGCCGCAAATAAATCCTTGCACCACCACCCAACTTTCTTTCTTTCACCCTTTCTTCTTACAACATGGGTACCCCACATAATAAATCACTAGCCGAAGTTTGGTATCCCGAACCTAATTTTGCCTCGTACGTCAATTTGTTCGGTCAATTTAAAGACAATCCTTCCGTGCCAAAAATTTCTTTGAAAGATCAAATAGAAGCGTCAAGGAGAAACAGTTTGACTTTTCAACCCACTTTGTGTCAACCAAGTCAACCTTTACCACCTCCATATATTGATACCACTTTTTCAAGTCCTGCTGTCACTCTTAAGCTGATGTCCATTGCTGAGCATATTCCTCAATCTCGCAGCCGATCTTTCACCCCTCTCCACTTATCTAGTTCAAGGGATCAACAAGACTATTCACTTTTTTTTCCACATGTTGACCCTACACCTGACCAACCACCCACTTCCTACCAATCCTACCCGACCTTCCCACCTTCACTAGACACTACTTCTACACAGCCTGTTGGGAGTTTTGCATATCCACACGATTTCAAATCTTTTACCGAAACCCCCTTACCACCCAAGTCTAGTTTGGAAGAGTCGTTGGAGGCGTATATCGCAGCAACAAACAAAATGGTTAGGAATGTGGAAGCGTCCATGGCCGCCCTTATGCAACCTACTGAACCGGTAGCTAGTTTCCCGCTAGCTTCAAATTTTTCAATATATAAGGAGGCGGTTGGACAGAGTGAGAATGAGAGAGGATTTCCAAATCAAACCTACCCATACCCAACTGAATCCAACAACTCCAATTTTCAAACATGTGTCCAACATGATAAGTTGTGTGATTTTGTAGTGTTTGATTTGTCAAATTATGAAGAACCCCTTTCGAGTGAAACCGCACTTAACCCTTTCGATCTTTACACCTCCAATCTAGAACCTAAATCGATAAATATCCATGCTTTTGATGAGGTGTCTGAAAAAATTGATTTTCACTTGATTGAGGATATAGACGCCGGGAATATTTCGGATGATGAACCTGTCGATTTGATTGAAATTTTATGTTCAACTCATCATCACGAGTCATTAGATGTTTCTCCCGAACTTCATATGCGTCTGGATTTTGATGATAATGGCATGGATGAGTTGAATTTTGAGGAAAATTATAAAGATAGTATTGAGGAGAGTTTTGAGGATCATATTGAGGTTGAACCATTTTTGTTTGATGTGTCTGATTTTCTAATTCATCCTCCTGAACCTTTGACTGTTATATCACCCTCCCTCCTTTACATCGTTCCAACCACGCTTGACGACTGTGAGCTTGAAAACTTTTCCTTTGAATCTGACACAGTTCTCACAGACGATAACACCTACGAGTATTTCACTTTGTCGGACGATGTTGATGACTCACCGCCCGAGTTTGAGTCCTTTACATTTTCAGATGAGTTAGTTGAACCATCAGACTCGGTTGCTTACAGTAGTTTCAAACCATTGATGGAATCTTTTAAGTTCGAGACAATTTACTACGGTGAGAATGAGACTATCCCTTCATCCTTCCTATCGTTCCGACCGTACAAGAGACCGTTACGCTTTTATCTCTAATACCAAGTTCGGTGTACCCATGTTTTCTTGCGAATCTTGAGGGATTTGATCCCATTTCTCGACGGGTTGATAGGTTAGCGCAACCGCTTTTAACACATCGGTCATCACATATTGCGCTAATTTATTCACTCGATTTACACCCTCAAGATCGTGCGACCCTTCTTTCTCCTTTCCGCCATTCTTCTCTTCCACCGAGACCATATTCCACTCTTCTTCCCATACGGTCTCGTGTGCTTCTCATTTCTCTTCTTTACACCCCATTATTTCACCAACTTGGCCATTACCACGATAAGATTTTTGAATAGTTGGTGCTAACCTTTGGCTTGTGTAAGGCCAAGCTTAAGTTCGGGGGGAACCTTGTTGTATATATGTATATATATTTTTGTATTCTTTTTCTATAAAAAATATAAAAAAAATTTCAAAACATTAAAAAAAATAAAAAAAATTTGTAAATAAATAAACAGGGGAGTGCCGATATTTTAACCCTCTTGGTTTAGTATGACAGTGAGGACACTGTCAAGTTCAAGTTTGGGGGTATGCTCGGTACGTCTTCTTCTTTCGCATTCATTTGTACATATTTTTGCATTTGCATATTTATTTGAAAACCCATAAAAATTGAAAAATTATAAAAATTATTGTATTCAATTTTGGCCATATTAGATTTGAGTTTAACAGATAGGTTAACTGGTTAGGAACAACTAGATCTTAGACTTAGTAAATTAAAAACCCTAAAGATAACCTTCCTTAAAGTTTAGCGGTAGAAAGTATATGTCTTTGTAGTTTATTTAGAAATAGGCAAATTTTAGGTTCACTTCTTGGGCTAAGTCAAAACGAAGGAAAAGTATTGATATTTTTATTAGAGTATAAGTTTGAAAAATAATTCCTAACTTAAGTCTAGATTCTGAAAACGTATACCCTACAAATTGCACAATCACGCACCTTGAAACTTGGAATAGTAGAGGGGATCTTGAAATGCTCTTGTCTAAAGTCCATAGTACAATGAAAATAAAAGAAAAAAAGTGAATAAAGAAGAAAAAAAATGAACACTGGTTTTTGTGATTACTTAAGGCTAAAAAATAGAAAAATATTTAGCGAGGGTGCTTTATCACCTAGTGCCTTAGACCAACTGGTTTGGGAGTCACTGCTAAAGCCTTAGGGGTTGCAAAACTAGGAAGTACGCTTTAAAGTGCTAACGCATCTTATAATCGGTTGTTGGTACCTCAAGAAGTATTAATGATCGCATGAAGGATGTGTAAGCGAAATTCAATTAAAAATTCACCAATTAATAAGTTCTTTGGAGAATGGACAAGAGTACGATTGCTTGATTTGAATTTTCAAGTTTAGGGATGATCTATACATACACGTAGGGGTATGTGATTGGAGTTTAGATGAAAGAAAGGAGTGAAGATTAGAACTTGTATCTTTAATAGAGTTGATAAAAATTCCTAAGTGGAGATGGAACCCTAGAAGGAAAACTTAAGAGATGCCGAAAGCTAAGTAGGTCTGTAGAACATATATAATCTTAAGTTAAATAATAAGGAAGCGTGAAGAATATTGATGGATAATTTACGAGTCGACGATAATAGAATTTCTTGTTAGAAAACCTAATTGGAGAATTAAAGTCGAAAAGCCGAATTGATAGGATTTTGTGGGTAGTATCCGCTGAAAACCCTCAGGAGACAACACTCCTCCTACTAGGGACACCTAGAGGTTTAACGGCTTTTTGCACGTGTTCAGTGCAATCGCGTTTCCCTGCGAAAGTGTGGTTAGGATTTTAGTGAATAAAAATAAGTTTGCTCGAGGACGAGCAAAAGATAAGTTTGGGGGTATTTGTTCACACCATAATATTGTATTATTATATTCCTCATTCTTATTATTTTTATAAATAAACAGGTGCTTTTGACGCATGTCTGCTACATGTTACAAGTTATAGGTTCTTAGACAGAAAACAGTGAGAACGATGTAAAGACGATGAAAACGTGGACTTTGACCGACAAACAGAAGACTCTTGATCAAGCCTATATCAAAGATAAAATTCACAAAATACAAGGCAATACAAGGTCCAAGATTACAAGGCAAATGGTTAAAAATCCATAGCAAATTGTTCACTAGAGATCTGGAACCAACTTGGAAGCCCTATTGAGGAAAGAACTAAAGAATAACAAATCCCAGAAAGCCCAAATGAAGCACAGAAAAACTGAGGATATGAATCCTCCAATGAGCCGCGGAACCGCGGCCCAAGCCTGCCTATGCGGCGGTTCCGCGGCCATAATAAGCCCGGGCTTCGCGAGTTTTTTACAGAAACTTGAGACGGCGCTGAATAGTTGACTAGGTCTTTTCTTAGGGGTATTTTCGTAAAAGCAGATATGCGAATCAAATGTAACCTAGGGTTTCGTATCCTCTATAAATAGGAACTCTAAATTATTGTAAACCTTATGCCTCCCTTCATTAATAAATTTCAGCATTCTTTTGGAGAGCATCATTTTTTGTAAGTTCATTATTTTCTGCCCTAAGTTAATTTTCTATTCTTGTCCTAGATAAATTTAATTCTTTGCCCTAGTTAATATTTTATTCTCTGCCCTAGATAAATGTATTTTAATTCCCTAATGAGTGAGTAGTCTTCTCGCTTGTTAGGGTTAGATCTGGGGAAGGTTTGAGAGACGAAGATCTCTCATCCCCTTTCTTGCCCGTCATATATTTTCATAGGACTCTATGCATACATGCACATACCGCTCCCTACGGCACCCTATCCCTCGAGGTAGCGGTGATATCGTAGTATAAAGGCCCGGTTGTGATGTTTTCCATGGAGGTTAGGGTAAGGATTGATAAAAGAAGGACAAGAAACTAGAGGAAAAAAATATCTTCCCGATGATTCTAATCCCTTTTATTAATAATTACCATAACACCTAATTAGATCTTCATATGGGTATAGAAAGCGGTGAGATTTATAGACTTTCCAAACTTAACCTAGACCTAATCCTAGCAAGACTTAGATATATATTAATTTAGTTTTTAGATTTAATAATCAATCCGAACAACAATCGGAATTAACTCGTTAGCGTGATTAGGAGATTCACAACATCCCTGTGGACCGACCCGTACTCATCGGCTAGCTATCAAGCGACGCCGTTCTTGATTGCGGTAAATATTTTTGATCGTTAAAACCCTACACTAATCAGCCATCCGTACACAACGCGACATCAACCCCCAATACCGGGAGAGACGAATCCCCGACGATCCGATCACTGCCTCCATGTGGCTCGGGACTGTACCCAACTAAAAGCTGTTTGCACGACTCTTTTGAGCCGTGGTAGGGTAGTAATCAAAGTACAGTGGGAACTCACACGAGACAAATGACGATCTCAGGTCGACAGACTAACCTGTACACATGTCACCTGGGAACTGCTATCTGACAATAGGTATAATACCAACTAGCAGGTTCCCGGCGAGTCCGTCCAGTGTACTCATAACCCAATAAGCACCTGCATACTATCTTAGGTGAACAAACTAACACCAATGGCTTGTGAGACCTGGCAACCGCCCCTCGTCGGGGTCTCGATCAGTATACACTAGTCTACACTGGGGTATCGATACTCGGTCTCGATACTCGGTCTCGATACTCCTACGACTATGGATATTTAAGGATGTGTTTATAGACCCCAGCTCTCACATATATGATCGCCATCATAATACTGGCAGTCAAGCAAGAATCCTATGTTCTTTATCAACATGATGATAAAGCCAAACCAAATAGCATACTATCATTTTGAGTAAGATTGTTTTATCGGTATAGGTCCTCACTCAATCATCATAATCACAAGTCCGCGACTATGATAATTGCCTTGAGGGCACTATAGCCAACAGAGATCACCACCAATAAATAATTTCTCTTCACTAACTATTCTTTGCACCATCTTTTCTAAATCCTCCCAAAATAAACGCTTACTAGCGTCATCAAGACTTATTTATGGTGAATAAGCACTAATAATATTAAGAATCTTCCCACCTAGAATATGCTTAACCGGTAAAATTCTATCACATTTTCTTCTAATCTCAACTACATTCTTAAGCAACCGTCTATTTATGATTACATCTACCCCATTACAATTTTTATCTCTACCCATATACTAAAACATATAACCCCAAGACTTTTTGACTCTACCCTTTTCACTCACCCACTTAGTTTTTTTGCAAACACATAATACTAACTCTCCTCCTAATCATCATCTCTACTAACTGTGTTAGTCTATCCGACCGTAAGGAAACCTATATTCCAAGAAATTAGACAGATCCTATGAAACTCTTATTTATTTGTCACTACCCCCCGGGTCCGATGTACCGCGCCGCTTTCGGGCAACGACCTAGAAGCACTTACATACTTAGCACTACATCTGGGATCCGATATAGCGCGTCGCTGAGTAGGGGACGTCCCAACGATATTCTTATGACGGTTTATGTCATAGATTGTGACAAAGTTTTACGTTGGCTGTCACAAACATACCACAACCCTCACCCTTTCTCATCTGGACTAGGGACCGTGCAAAGATGGGTTTATCAAGAATTAAAGACCATTACCCAAAAAAGGATTATCACCACAATATATGTAACCAAATATATTTAGAGGTTAATGGAGCAAAAGTATCATAGGAAAGAATTTACTCCAATGGCATCGGAAAAATGCATCCTCCATGATTTTTTTCGACGATCGGCATACAGCACCTCCATCTTTATCATCTAAGATATGGATACACCAAATTTCATGTGATTGTACCATTTTCTCACCGTTGATTTAGTTGATGCAAAATTAATGGTTTACCGACAATAGAACTTTTTACATTGCTAATGCAACGGCGAAAAAGTGGTGGAATCACATGAAATTTGGTGCATGCATATCTTAGATGATAACGATAATGATGGATGCCGATCGTCGGAAAAAATGGTGGAGATTGTATTTTTTCGACGCTATAGGAAGAAATCGCCTTCCCCATGGTGTCTTTCCTCCATTATTCTCGTATATTTATTATGACATGAAAGATGATTCCAAGGAAACAGGACCATCAATTAAAGTATCTGTTCATCTTACAATCATGGAATAGATGGCTACAGTTAGCACCACACAAGACTGGGAAACCTCCAATTAGATGCTGTATGTGCTTAGAAAGATGTTCAGTCAAGCAAAGCATAATGCACTCCCTTCTTTTATAATGGAGCAATGATTTGATTACTTAAAATTACATTCTCCATACATGATCAAGGATCAAATCTTGAAATTTTCTGACCAACAAATGAGAAACAAACTATATAAAGACATAAGCATTCTTAAAGCATCTTTAAAGAACCAGAAATGATCTCCATAGTTGCAATCTATAAAATACAGGGAGGGAAAAGCAAATCCATTAGAGTTATATATTGCAATGACAAAAAACATTGCATCCAAAGATCAACGAGGTATCAGTTCTAGTTGTCTGGTTATCTCTAATTATACCATGAGCGATTATTTTCCGTTCTTCTGTCGCTAGTTTGCATGAGTTAGAATATAGGTACGTACCATAAATTTAATTAATTATGGTTTGCTCATCCTTTTATATTTAAAATTTTTACATATTAGTATAAAGATTTTGGAACGAGCAAGCAAGCGTGTCATTTCTTGGCAGTTGTCAGAAGATTGCTTTAGTTGTTATTTCTTTCAAAATTTGAAGTTGTAATATATTGATTAAAAATAAGAAGATTATTAGAGAGTTTAGAACACTTTGTTAAGAGATTTTTATGATTATTAAAGACACGTATTAAAAGTTTTAATTAGTCATAAAGTTTTAATTGGTTCTATCTATAACGTTATAAACCATGAATGTGTCAACCATTGTATGCAAATATTATAGTCAGATTTAGGACGTGACAAATTCAAATTTAATGGTTTATATAATGCGAACCCAAAAGAAAATGAGAAAATGTGCTCAATAAATGATGTTTATCATGGATACCATTAAAAAGTATCAAAGTGAAACAAACAATTATAACCTGATATGTTATCACCAAATAGATGTAAATATGAATGATTAATATGCTTCTGACACCAATGGAACAATATTTTGATTGAATTGTTACTGGGAATCAACAATTCAAGCTCCAGTCGTCGGAACAAAATATCTAGAATTAAGAAGATCAAAAGGATGTTAGTATCAAGTAATTTTAGAATTTAGAAATTGTAAATGAAATGATCGTCATTTTGAAAAATTTCTTTTCTATTCAAAATACTAGTCATTTGATTTCAAAATCCATAGGTAATTTATGATAATATATTTAATAGTGGATGTTAACCAGGATTCAACGAACGAAGGTTCGACGAACGTTTATCGACGGCAGAGGATGACCGGTGGCGGCGAAGACGACCGTCGGCCGGCGACAAGGATGGTCAGTCGGCAGCGGGGATTGCCGGCCGGTAGGGACGGTCGGCGGACAATTGTTGGCGGCGGCCGTGGCGGTCGGCCAGCGGTGGTGTGGACGATCGGCCGGTGGTGACGGCAGCGATCGATGGTGACGGCGGGCGGCCGGCGGTGGTGTGGAAAGTCGGTCGGCTTCCAGCAGTGTTTGCAGTCGTCTACTGGCGGTCAGTGGTAGCGATGCCTGGTGGGACGGTTGATTTAACTTTTGATCTATTATGTATACTATGTCATTTTAGAAAAACTAAGCGTATACAGTGATATGATGAATTCTAAAATCTAAACTCTCACATTCTAAATTGCTGGTTTCAACCAGCATTATTAAGCAAATTCTATTTTTAAATAATTTAAGATTAACTTTAATTTTCAAATTCCTTGCATTGTCCAATGACCGAGCCTAACACAGCCCCCGAAAAAATAAAGAGAGAGAAAAAAAGATTCCAAGTTCATGGCAAGGGGAACAATGACACCGACCTTGGCCAATGATGTGATTTTTTGGGGCACCTGTGATTAATTAATTAGTAAAATAATAGATTCTATTGAAGAACATGATTTGTTTGGATTAATAATGATAACGATCCACGTCAAATCTTGCCCATAAAATGCCTAATTGTGGCAAGATGAAAGAAATATCCTTCTCTTTTGATTAAAGGGACTACTATACAAAGTAAATACTACATATATTAAACATCTACCCCCATAAAGACATTAGAATATGACTCGTTATTCTTTATCTAATGTGCATACTTTACTCCTTGACATCATATGCACAACTTAGATTCTATGCTACATCTCAATAATTTAGAAAATGGCTTTTGACAGTTGTCGAGGTCGCGGAGACACAAAAAAGGCCTTTAGTATGCTTTGTATCATGATACAACAATAATTTTGTAAGTACCCATATATCTGTGAATTTCATATATACACTTTAGGATATAGACTTTAATACCATAAAGTTCGAAGACAGTTACGGACATCGACTCGACAATATAGAAGGGGAACATGTATTTTACATATCTGTAATACAAAAAACTAATCTAATTTACAAATCTGAAAAGACATTCATGAGATATGTAAACATCCAGGCATATAATTTCCTGAGAAGAAAAATGTATGCAGGTAGTGATTCATAGATTTTGTAGATGCAGGAGCAGAGAAAGACGTTTATGTCAGATAGCAACACAACAATAGGACTAAAGTGACAGATGCCTAACGACATAATAAAATGTACACATAAGAGCAATGCTACCACAAGTCAATTACAAATCTTAATCCAGGTTCCCTTAGATGAATAAATCCCTGCTGTATGTGGCAGCCACTGAAAATAATTTATCTGATTACCTGTACAACTACTTTAGATTATAAGTATCTTCAATGAGAAAATTTTAAACTGTACGAACGATACGAGATCTTCTGGTTATCAAAACCATAGCTGTCGATATCTTACGATATATGATTCATATCCTACGATACGATACGATATGGTAACTCTTTTATACGATACAAATTAAAACAATACGGTATAGAATAGTACGGGATACCATTATACGATACAAATTAAAACAATACGGTATAGAATAGCACGGGATACCAAAAGTAGGTTCTAGATTCTACTTCAGTTCGGTTCCGGTCATATTAGTTAATTATCGTATGAACTAAAATTGTTCATTTGAACACTACTACAAAAGTGCTCAAAAATAGGTTCTGAATTCATATGCTTTGTATTTGGATTTGTATGGTTGTGTTACTTGACTAGCACTTTAATAATCAATATGTTTCCATGTATATATCGTTTTATATTTACTAATTTGAATATGTATTTATGAAATATATAGCAGAATACTTAATTACATATATACCATATGAAACGATTAGATACACGATATGGTATGAAAGAATATGTATTCGTGTGTCATATCTCCCATTAATTTGGGCAGTAATCACATTCATTGTTCATCCTTCCTTAATACTAATTAATCACACAAGGGGCTGTTTGCTTGAAGGATTATGAAATTTGGATTTCAAAATCCTACAGTTGAAAATTCTGGATTTGGTAATTTGTTCTTTGGTTGGTATAATTTTTGTTTGATTGGTGGAAAAAAAATTTGGATTTGAATTTGAGGATTTTAGAGAGATATGAAGAGAATTAATTTTTTAATAATTAAAGTACGGCGTGCCCCCGCATGAATAGTGGGAATCCAACCAAATCCCAACAAAAAATAATGATACATGAACCCTAAAAATTGATGGGCCCCCATAAAAGACAAGCAAATCCAAACACCCAAAATCCTACAAACAAACAAGAATTAGTTAATCGTCCTTTTTTTTTTATTGGATTTATGAATCTAAATAGTGCCAAATCCATCCCTTAAGTTGCAACCAAAATGGCCCTAACCATCAATACAGTGGGGAAAGTATTTACTTTTTAGGTACAAATCAAAATCAATCCATTTCAGGGAGTGACCAATAGTTAGTTGCCAACCATTAAGAGAATGAATACTCATGGAGAAAATTTTCCAGCTCCCTTGTGATGATTAACTCTATCTGCATCTTCATGTTTTCAGCAAGTAATCTACCATCTGTCATGCTAAGTATTAAGATAGAAAATATGAGGTCTTAATTAATCGTGCCAAATCTTCTGTAATCACAATTTACCACGTAGCCAATGCTTATATTAATGTTCTTCATTGATTGGATGGGAGGAAAATGCCATTACAGCAAGCCTAACTGTGAAAGAGATTGAGAGCTACAATGGATGGCTTCATGAGATTTTTCATTGGTAGCTCTGGTAGTTAAATGTCAGTCTATATATTAGTGTTCTTGCATATTACCCTTGGTATTTGATGTCAAGCATTGTGATGCATTGTTTCAACATTAGTCATTTTCTTTCAATGATCACCTCAAACTATAACCATAGAGGTGCTATTTAGTGATTGGCTCTTAATTGATAAGTTGAAGGTGTTTATGAATGCACTTTGTTATCCCCTCTATTTTGTGGCCAATATGGAATGTACGTGAGAAACATATATGTTTTTGGCTATTGGTTTTATCTGAGACATGACTTTCTATATCAGATTTATTGCTTTTCCCCTCTAAAGTATCTCTATATTAGAAGAATTTGGTGAATGACAAGTTGTGATTGATGGTTATTATAAACCGTTCACTACAAGAAAATAAGGGATATTCCTTTGGGCACTTATTCCGACAGAATAGACTGATTTTAAATTAAAAAGGGGGCCCGGTCGAGGAATTGGTTTAAGGCCGACAAAAAAACAACCCCCGAAATCGAGTCATTGCCCTAAAAAATTTCCAACTCCCCAAAATCCCTAAATCGCCTTCCGCATCGCCGCCGCCGTCTTCACCATCGCCGCCGCCATCGACTTCATCATCACCATCGCCACCGCCTCCAGCACCATCGACTTCCCCTTCACCATCACCATCGCCACCTCCATCGCCATCACCAACTGCACCATCGCCTCCACATCGGATCCATCGCCTCTAGGTTTGACTTCACCATCACCTCCATCATTGTCTCAATTGCCTCCACCACCGTCTCCAACAACACCTCCCTAAAACACTAGCACTCGTTGTTGTCCACGTAGTGTCGCCGGCCTCCTCTACTCGTGATCGAAGGTAAGTCTCCCCCCTCCCTCTCTCCCCCTCCCCTCTTTCTATCTCTCTCAATGTGGAAAAATTGGAAAAATGTGGAACAAATTGAATGTCAAGGTTTATGGAAAAATTTAAAATGTGGAAAAAAGTTCCAAAACTTAAGGTTGATTATGTGGAAAAAATTGAATGTTAGGTACTTCAAATTTTATTTGATGTTGTTAGTTGATGTTGTTATGAAAGTTGTTGATGAGGGGTGATTATGGTTAGGTTTGTTGATGGAGCTGGAGAAGGGATGGTTGTTGGTTAATTTTTTTTCAATTTTAACTAAGATTTAGGTATTGCCTTGAGTTTTGCGGTTTTAGAGTGAGAAGGAAGGTTGGGGAAGGAGAAGGATAGAAGAGACGAAGAGATGAAGGGTTAAGGTGTAGAGGGGAAAATGAAGGATCGGTTTTAGATGTACAAATAGAAATTTGAATTAAATTACAAACTTTAATTTAATTCTTGACGATAATTGGTTGAATAAAAATCAAATCTTAAAAATAAAACCATAAACCCTAATCTCGAATCGGAAATCCTAAACATAAAGTTTGATGTGAAACAAAAACCATAAGTTACGATGAAAATTTTAAAAAACATATGAATTGAACCTTGAACTTCAAAATGTTACAAAAATTTTATACTAAGTGTACGAAACTCGATGATAACATGAAATTTACATGCTATCATCGAGTATCTCAAAACAATTCTCTTTCCTTCAACACTCTTTTGAGCTACAGAAGAACGACTTTTCTTCCATGTATTTTGATTGATGTGAAAAACTGAGTTTTTGTGTGTCTTAAATATCGCAATGAATAACAGTGTCGCAATAGTTATCCAATAGTAAATACGGGTCGTCCACAGGAAAATGGTGAACTATCTTGCTTATTTTAGACGAGTTAATAGTAGAAAGGTGGGATTTTTATCGTTTTATACTATATTGATTTGAAATTTTATAAGAGAAGGGCTTGCAGAGTTTTTCGGTTTGTGTAGTTAAAAGATGGAGTTTTAAAAATAATTTTTTTATCTTTTAATTATTTAATATTAGAAAAATAGCGATGAATGCGGATTAGGGTACTTTGAGGGATTAAGGTTTTCCTCTACTAACCTTTGTTCTTCCACCGATCCCTATTTATCTCATATTCTCAACAAATCAAGTATTAACGAATTTAAATCGAGATCGCAACTATCAAGAATTAGTAGCATGTCCAAATAAGAGGGTTAAGACTCTCTTTGCTAAAATTTATAAAAATTAAAATATAAGAAGAAGATAAGCGATTTTTTTATCCATTATACTATCCTATCCTACAAAACCTAACAAACAAGAATTTACTCGCTGATTGGTAAAAAAGACGGTAGAAGAATAAGGAACCCATGTTCCCCGCTGAAACACGGAGACGCGACCGCGCGGGTCCGTCTTGTCTGAATTTCGGGGCAAATGCTAATTGGTGCTATCCGTCCACCTCTCCGAAGATACCAAGTTGATTTATGACACCGTGTATCGAACGTTTAAACGGATGCGGCCGATCTAGCAGACTTCGTCAGATTCCCCATCACCTGAGCGGTTTTTGATTGTGGGGACGCTCTTCCCTGCAGGCGCAAGCCCCTACAGTTAATTACGCTACCGCATCGCGGTAACCACTTTCTCCTTCTCCAGATGGTCACTTCATGTTGTGTGTATTTATTTTGTTTTTGGTTGCCCGTGGATTGTATACGGAGACTAATTTATGTTGTCGCCCGTAGGGCATGGATTAGTCCAAATCCGTATTTTCTTAGATATGGGTTTGGAGTTGGGTTTAAGGATTGTTAATCTCATTTGATACTAAGATCAACTTAAACGTTTGTTAAGGATACGTTAGTCTAATTTTTAGACTAAGATCAACTCAACGGGATCGTTTAGATCCGACAAAAGAGCATTTGAGCTCTATTATTTAGTTTAGGGATATTGCGGTCGATTACCAGATGGTGGTCCAATGTTAGTTTAAGGACATCTCGGTCCAAGGTTAAGGACATCATAGTCCATGGGCTTAAGGAGCCCACAGTCCGAGCTTAAGGACATCATAGTCCATGGGTTTAAAGGGACCTCACAGTCCGAGTTTAAGGACATCATAGTCCATGAGTTTAAGGACCCCACAGTTCATGGAATGATTGGTTATCGGGACCCGTCACCTCTCTGAAGACGTTGAAGGATTACAACGATAAATATCAGAGGAGTGAAGAGATATACCCTTGAACCAAAGTTGATTGGGAGATCTGTAGTCCAATTTGAAACTAAGATCAATTAATTAGATTATGAGCACATTGGCTCAGTTAAATCTGAATTGAGAACTTATGGCCAACTTGGGCTAAGTCCAATTATGGTTTAAAATGTTAAACCTTGGTTTGGGCTGGTGAACATTTGTCTTGGTTCAGCCTCCCAACATTTAGCAATGCTAAACATGAGTCTAGGTTCTGACCATGTCTTTATCTTTTATTGAGTGCTGAACACTCATATGTCATATGAGATGATCAAACTTGGAAGACAAGGATATATTTGAGGCTCAGTCAAAGGGAAGTTTTGCCTCTGGAAGACTTAGCCAATTTTGGCTAGATTGGTTTTATAATAGTGTTAAACACTAGAAGATATTTGGCGATCACGTGTTCTCACGTGATGCGCTTTAAAACAGTGTTAAATACTGGGGACAAAATGCTCAAAATAGTGTTAAACACTAAAAGTGGGGTGGTCACGTGGGGTCACGTGAGGTGCCTGAGAATTGGGCCAATCCTCCTTTATTTTACCCTCAAATCTGCAAATAAGTGTTAAACACTTAGCCTTCAGGCCATCACGTGTGAGCACGTGAGGCATCTGAAGATGGGGGCCAGACTTCCTTTATTTTGTTCTCAGAATATTCAAATAAGTGTTAAAAACTTTTTGTCTTCAGGCCATCACGTGTTGGCATGTGATGGGTATCCATGTATTGATTATTAAAGTGTTTATTAGGGGTCACGTGGGGACACGTGAGGGCGCCCAAAATTGATTCTGCCCTTGGATTTGTTCCCTTTTGTTTTGAGAGTCACGTGTGAGCACGTGAGGCATTGCCTTCATGCTTTTTCTTTCTCATTTTGAGGAGTCTGTTTGAGGGTCACGTGGGGCACGTGACTATGTCTCATTCGTTCTTTTCTGATCATTAAATGAAGGATCACGTGTTGCCACGTGACCATATTTACATGCATGGATAATTTAAGTCCTTTGCTTGAGAATTAAATTCTTTGGTAGGGTTAAACCCTAATCTTGTTTTGAGGAATTTAAATTCCTATGTGTATGAAAGAATTAAATTCTTATATAGGGTTAAACCCTGGTTTTATTTAGAGAAATTGAATTACTATGAGTTTGGGAGAATTAAATTCTCATATAGGGTTAAACCCTAACTTCATTTGGAGGAATTAAATTCCTATGAATTTGGGAGAATTAAATTCCTTAAACTTAATTCTCCCTCTAAGTTTTGGATCTGCATGGCAGAATCTCCCCGATGAGAATTAAATTCTCAACTTGTGGGGAGATCTGCTTCTGCAGATCTTCAACCAAAAGAAGAACTTAGTTCTTATTCAGAAGAGTTAAACTCTTAAATTGAGAATTAAATTCTCTTTGTTTTATGGAGCTTAGATCTCTTTCCCTTTCTCAGCTAGGGTTTCTTTTCTCTCCAGAAGAAATCTTCTTTTCTCTCTTGATAATTAAATTCTCCTCTCTTTTTCTCTCTGTTCTTGTATTTCTCTAAAAAAATTCCATAGATCCTTCCCTTCTTTTCTTGGCTCCTATTTATAGGAGAAAGAAAAGAATCAATATGTTTAGTCAATCTTTCATTGAAAGATTTTGGTTGTTTCTGTAACCAACATGATCTTTTAGATCACTCAGTGAATTTTATTCACCATTGGATTTTTAATCCAGAAGATATTCTGTCTATTATTCTTGGTGAGTTTCAGGGAAATCTTTTCTTGTATAAAATCTTTCTATAAATTGGTGATTTTTAATCACCATTGGATTTTTAATCCAACGGTGCTCCACTTTACAGAGTACAATCTTTTTTCTTTGTTTGGAATGATTTAGAGAAATATTTTCCAATTAGGGTTCTCGATTCCTTCTTAATTAGAATTTAATTCTATTAGTTCAGAAGACTTTAAAAGCCTATCACGTGTTGTCACGTGATCCCATTGTTTGATCATTCAATTAGAATTTAATTCTATTAATTAAAGAGCTTAGGAACCCATCATGTGTTGACACGTGACCCCCTTTTATTAATATTTTAACCAGAACTTAATTCTGCTGTTTTAAAGAACTAAGGAATCAACATGTGTCAGCACGTGACCCTTGGTCACGTGTGAACACGTGATGCCCCATTGGGGTTTTTCCTTAGTTTTTATTATATGTTTTAATTCTTTTTAGTGAGTTTAAAATGTCGCATCACGTATGGACACGTGATTCCACTGATTGATTGTTTGACTAGAGTTTTAATTCTATTATAATAGAGTCGCAGGAAACCATCACGTGACCCTTGGTCACGTGTGAGCACGAGATGCCCTATTGAGGTTTTTCCTGATATTTTATGAGAGAACAAATGCCCCTACAACGTTATTCTTGTAAGTGCACGGCGGCGCCCCGGCCGTCAAACCGACGCCGGAATGCGGAAACGAAACTTTTCTAAAAACTAGAAACCGGCACCACTGCGCACTAAAATCCCGGATCGGGCCATTAATCTAACGCTAGCAAACTAGAATAAGAGTAGAGTAGCTATACCAAGCGATCCGTGTCCTTCGGTCTTCGCCTCCACTCCGATCTCCTCGCGGAATCTCCGGTCGTCGCCTCCTCGTTGAAACGGGCACCACATCGCCGGGTTCTTTTACGGGCTTCCACCTCTGGACCGAGGCAACTCGGGCACGAAGTTGGCAAGCCGACGTGCCCAAGGAATGCTGTAGGCTAGTGTAGATTCACTTTGTCTCAATGGGGTGAAGTTGCATTTGATGGAGGAATGAAACAATGAACTTTGGAGAGGTGTTAGGAATTTTGCAAGCAAGCAAAAATGAGATGATAGATTTTCCCTCATGCAAAAATGAAGCCCCTCATCTCACTCAAAGTGGCCGGCCCCCCTAGGAATAAAATGGTGGAGGGAAAAAACAAAACCAAGAAGGGAGGTGAGTGTAGGAAAAGCAAAAGGGTGACCACAACCAAATGTGATGATAACAATATCAAATCAATTTCTAATCCTTTCTAATCTCATTTAATGCAAAAGAAATGATGCATGAAAAGAAAAGATGCCATCATAATCTTTCCATATCCAAATAAACCCTCCACAAAAGCTAATTTGCAAACTTGCAAATTAGCCCCCTCCATCAGAAAAATCCGGCCGGAAAGGAACAAAGGAAAACTGGCCAGAACGGAATGCAAACTGGTAACTTCAGAAAACTAATCCCGTAATAAATTATAGGAAAACCCCGTGACTGCATATACATGCCCGCATTTGTATTCCCACTAAATACAAATGCAAAGAGACAAAATCTACACTGTACTATACTAGGATCCGGCTTAAACCAAAGCCCGCTAGTATTATCCGTCCGATCATAATCCGCGCAATACCGCACGTATCTGATCGAACCCTGCCATATCTCCATACGGCCTCTACAGCGTTTCGCCCGAAACTTGAGAAACTGGTCTGTGGGGGACTCTAAAGACTCGTCAACACCTTGGTTGTGGATTTAACCACTAGCACGTCAGAGGTATTAGCCAATACGTAACGGGCTACCAGGTACTGACCAAAAGGGACGTCGATGAGCGAACTCATCCTGACACCCTACTGAGCCTGTCAGTGACAATATCCGTACAGCCCGGTCCGTTCGTCTATGAGCATCGCATGGCGGGCCAAGTGGTTGGTAAAAGTCAGACCCCCAAAAGCGGTACAAGTCGTGTCGGAGTGTAGCCCAGAACACCCTGAGATACTACTGGAATACCTACCAGTAAATCTCCTGCCTTGGCCAAGGACTTCGTGTAATGGCTCTCCTAGACACAGCACGACCTCACCCCCAATACCGGGAGAGACGAACCCCTGCAGATCCGCTCAGTGCCTCCATGTGGCTCGGGACTGTACCCAACTAAAACCTGTTTGTACGTCTCTTTTGAGCGTGGTAGGGTAGTAATCAAAGCACAGTGGGAACTCATACGAGACAAATGACGATCTCAGGTCGATGAACTAACCTGTACACATGTCACCAGGGAACTTCTATCTGACGTCAGGTATAATACCAACTAGCATGTTCCCGGCGAGTCCTGTCCGGTGAACTCATAACCCAATGAGCACTTATATACATCTTAGGTGAACCAACTGACACCAGTGGCTTGTGAGACCGGCCACCGCCCCTCGTCGGGGTCTCGACTGTATACACTAGTTTACTCTGGAGTATCGATGCCCTGTCTCGAAACTCCCTCGACTAGGGACCTTTTAAGGATGTGCTTATAGACCCCAGCTCCCACGTATATGATCGCCCTCATACTGCTGGCAGTCAAGCAAGAATCCTAGGGGCTCTATCAACGTGCAATAGTGACCTGTAAGGTCACCTGAAGCAGTACATGATGATAAAGGTAAACCAGATAGCATACTATCATCTTGAGTAAGACTGTCCTACCGGGATAGGTCCTCTCTCAATCATTGCAATCACGTGCCTGTGATCCAATAATTGACTCTGAGGGCACTATCTCCAAAAATCTCCCACTTGCACTCAAGGCAAATTATTGCGATGTCGCATACTCACAGCCCGTGTGATACCGAACACCCAACTCCTCTACTAGTCAGTCTCACAAAGCTCGTTTGCGAAACTATTGCATTCGAGGAATAGTCTCAGTGAGTGGATCCACTGTGATGTTTCTTTCTATGTCTCTCTTTATCTCAAGTTCGCGGAGAAAGCCATCTCCCGAAATGAGCAATACCTGTCTTAGAATATGTCTGGATGTCTGATGGGACCTAGCTCATAAATGAACTCCAAATCCAAACTTCTTAGACTGTATCGTCAACTAAACTTAATCAGTATCCTGCGCCATCCTTCCCTCAGTATCCACCTGGACCACCTGTCCAAAATACTTCCCCTAGTCAGAGGGAAAACTACAACTCTGACAGCCACTCTGCCGTCCAGGTCACCTTGGAAGCCTGGAATGATAACTGTCTCCCGAAGGAGGATGCTGTTATCATATCCCTAGAACATTCACTTATGTTCTAAAACTGCTTCCGAACGTTTCTCCAGGATTGGATTAATATCAATTTACCGCATCTCATGCAAAGATAACATCTGGTGTGGTACTTGACATATCATGATTGACTCAATTGCCTAAGCAAGTGATCTGCCAATCATGTACATCCCTCTCCCCTTTAGTCTGTAAGACACCTTTAGAGGGGGTGACTCCATCACCTGCAGGTACACCACAATGCCAGGAGTCGTCCATTTTAAATACTCTTAGAATGCTGTCAAGTACCCTGATTGGGACACTTCCCAAATCTAGATCTAAAACCATAGATCCAGTAACCAGAATGTCTGATATAATATCCAATTCCTATGTGGAGAAACCACTGTGTGACAAGCAAAATATAACCGATCGTAGTATAGGAATTTCACTTCCTACTCTGTGTATGTCATCCAAATACCAGGACATCACACCCTACTACCTTCTTAACAGATCCATCCCCATTCTGACGAAGTCAAACATATGACTGTCACATCAGAAATAGATGATCTATCTCCGCTATATCTGCTTTAGTCTATAAATAAACATAAGCCACTTGTCCACCAATGCTTCCGCTGCTCCCACTGACTACGACAACCCTCTGGCAGAGTCATATACACGTGCACTTCTAAAGCTAGTTTAGAACGACGCTATACTCATCCTCCTGCCGGGTCTCACAGTCTGGAACAACAGCAATGGCAAGTCTGGGTAAACAAGAACCTCCCTGCCACCGTCCTTGAGCATACCGAAGTACCTCTCGAGCGCCTGAGGTTACCCACCATATCTGCGGAGTGGCCAATGGAATGTCAAATCAGATTGAATCTTTAGGTTCTTTATCAAATCTTCAGTAATCGTTTTGCGGTTCTGGAATCACTTCCAGTTTTACCATACTCTCACTGCTGTTTTCTGAAAAAATCAATTTTTATTAAAACTGTGGCGAGTCAAGAACAATATCACTATTGATCTTCCAGATGGTAGAAAATCAACCTTCGTCATAGCCTGGGTCAACCCACAAACAGCCATTACAGAAACGTGCCCTGAGTTATGCAGAGTCTGGTTTTAAGTATAAGCCGGACAACTCCCCGCACCTTAACATCGTTAAGATATGAACTGTTCTATATCCACTATAGAAACAGAGGCACTGGTTTAATTGAACCAGATTCAAATCATGCAGCTGTCTCCAGTGCATGTCAACTAAATGGAAGGAGGCCGATCAGCGTTACTCAACTTAGAAATGCTTCCAATTATGAGTAACCTGAAAGAGAAGCAAGTTCTCTTAATTATTACTATCAACTGAATACCTTTCACAAGTATCTGCACCTTCGATCACCTTGAAGAATCCCGATACTTGCAACACCTGGTTCTCTACTCTATTCTTATACCTATAACTTCTCAAAACTCAGACCTTGTGTTCCTACGAAACACTTGTCTAAGAAATAGAGAAGTCATAAGTAAACCGAATATAGTACGAGTACCAACCCCTCTATCCTAATGGACGCTGGACAACATACAATACTCTGTATAAGTCCCTTGAGTCTAATAACTCATTCCCTGTGTGTCGTAGGTTGAAAACTGTACCTATGGTTAAGAAGAATTACACCGTTGTTTAATGCTCCTTACCTAACCATCCACTGATATAGGTAAATGTCATCGACATAATTTCAAAAAGGTATATCTCACTCTATAAAAATAGACGTACAGATATATCAATTCGAAATTGGTGCATAACAGCGGATATTTAAAACCAAATATTTGCCGTCCGGCAAACAGCCCAGGCGATTTCCTCAAATATCACCAATTACGACGAATTCCGATATAATGAGGATGATCACCTAATTCCCAATAACTTACTCCCACTCATCATCTGTAATACCATACAGATGTGAGAATCATACCTGGTAAATACATACCGTGGAGCAATGGCTAATTAGGAAATCAGTTTTCTTTTAACAGTACACAGCGAAACTGAAACATTGAAATGTTTCGATGGGGTATCCCGGTATTCCTAGTAATGCCTCTTCCATTATCCAGATTCACAACTGTAACCGTATATCTCTTTACCATCTCTCCAAATCGCTTTATATGTCTTTAGTCATTACCATCTGTACACCCTCTTAGGCTAAATGGTTTTCTTCCTTCCCTACCATTCGGCACCAGCCTATGGTTTGGAAGAAAACTATCCAATAAGCATAATGGGTGTACTGTCCTAGTCCTAGGAGCACTCGCAATGCGAGAGAAGGTGAAGATAAAAGACAACCGAATAAACCTTATTCCTATTTCTCCTGAACCAGAATCCATCCCCGAACTGGAACAAGTTCCTTTTGAGTTCGTATATAACCATACGATGGAGTATCCAAATAAACTGTGGATCTTCGTAGTGATACGGGGTGTCCTGGAGAAATACAAAGGTGAATTGGGAGTGGTAATGAAATACTTGGTTTGGTCGTGAATAGCAGTCGCAATTTACTTTGCCCTCTTACTAATCCCTTGATATGTCTTTACTTAATACCTTCTGTACTCCATCGTTATGGTAATTGGTTTTCTTCATTCCCTACCATTCGGCACCAGCCTAAGGTTTGGAAGAAGACTATCCAATTTGCGTAATAGGTGTACTATCTCCTAAACCAAGGAGTACTCGCAACCTGAGAGAAGGTAAAAGGAAAGACAACTGAATAGTCCTATTCGTTTTCTCCAGAACCGGAAACCATCCTCGAATAAATTCCTTCGAGTTCGTATATAACCATACGATGGTTTTGTCCAATGGAAGTGGACGTTCGTAGTAATACGGGGTGTCCTGGAGAAAAGGGTAAAAGTAGGAGTGGCAATGAGGTTTGCAACTCTGACAATCCAAAAGCCAGTGTTTAAGAAGGTTCGGTTAATTTTGGTCACTGAGTCATAGTCAAAGGTCGGGTCATGGTCGCTGCCAAAGAGAGAGAGAAAAGAAACACTCAGCGTGCACTCTAACCTAGATCAGAATGGTTATCATTTTATCTAATCTGGAAACCTCCCATTGTACCGTCAAATTCTCCTCCAAACCTGAAAGAAGAATTAGTCGGGATCACCCGAGGAGTAAACCAACTCATCAGTGGGAATCGGGATCCAACTATCATCGCATGATAACGTGACGGAATCCGCTCACGTTATCACACTCCAGAAGGTATGCGCATATCTGGCAAGTTTCAGTTTCTTTAGAAACTCCCGATGTGATTTTTACCCCATGCTCTTATGACCTTGACTTTGGCCAACATATCATAAGTCACATGTCAAGTTCTACCCGTCATTCTCCAGGTTAATTTGAACCCACCCGTACATACCCTTGACTTTGGACAAAATAGTAGTACGACTGTCCCAAACCAACGCATTTATCTATACTGCATATGAATACCCAATAGCTACCAATCACTGTGCCTTGACTTTGGCCAACATACACAGCTTGAATACTTATTGACTATCCATATGAAACGACGGAGGGCTACGAATGGTTTCCGGAGAAAACCTTTAACGTAATGAACTTGATATCGTTGAAGGAACCGGATAGCTTTTAGAAAAATATAGTGGCAAAAACCTTCGCTAAAGAGGTCACTCCCGGTGAAGGGATCTCGGCTCTTTCCCCGTAGAATGAGGTGCAGGATATTCCAACTGAATACCACGATGCAAAGCAAAAGTAATCGGCTATAGTGAAGTTATTGCCCTGACGCAAACTTTTGTCCAAGGGGTCATTCCCGGTGAAGGGATCTCGGCCCTTGCCTCGTCGACTGAGGAGCAGGATATTCCAACTGAATACCACTGTGCAAAACAAAAGAAAACGTCCTTGCAATAACAGCTTTTTGAAAAATGTTCCAACAACATCAGAATAGGTTTTTTTAGCTTGCATTGATCCGAATCAACGCAGCCCCATCAATTGATCACACCAATAAAGAACGAAAATAATGATGTACGTATATGCCATCCGCATTCGCCACTGGGTCCCGTCATCACCCGTTAGGTTACTTAACTAACGACAGAGCGGGGACTGGACTAGCGCGGATGCAAAACATATACAACATCTACTAGTATATATATCAATATATAATATTCGCTCAAGGCGTGATAAAATGTAACATCACAGAAATGTAATAAGCATCACAGAACAATACAGATATCTGGGATCCCCGGGTTTCATAGAGCCGCTACTGAAACCCGACGTTCCCCTAGTCGTGTGGATAGCCTGTGCAATGAAATCCTAGACCCCTACGGGCGCGGAAAGTTACCCGCCAAAACCTGAAGCGAGGCAGCCCCCTTAAGCAACGTGAATGGACCACCCAGCACTTCATGGAATCCGGTAACTTGGGCACCCTTCCTGTGTCAACCTGTACCCCCTACGAGTGCGGCGAATAGCCCGCCAATTCTAGAGTAAAGCCCCCTCCGACTCAATGCCATGAGATGCGGGCCCGTTGCCCTCTAGAACCCGGCTATCCGTGCACTCCACCGCGGGGTAATTCTAGTACAAAAAGTAAAATATACAACGGGTACATCGACCTCACCCTGGTCGTGCCCCAAAAGAATAATATACAAACAGGCAGTGACGGCAGTCCACATGTCGGACGCTCGCCCCGCAATATCAAAAATACATATAAAACAAAACTGTACTACCATTGCATCCAGGCTATCCCCCACGACCAATCCGCAACATCACAGCACAACACAGAACATCAACGTGAATGTCACGTTCGCAAATCTGTCTAAAAGGGTTATAGCAGATAGACTGGATTTACCGATCGAGTGACATTCACGGTCGTAGATATAATGTAAATACTGTGAACCAACATGTTTAAAATTTTCGATCGATCAAATTTACCTAAGTGGGCCCCAAGCAGAACTGTAGCACTCAGATAAAATCTGGGCCCGAAAAGAATATTCCAAAAACCCTATTTCCATGTATAAAGCCCTCTGTAAAATTTTGGTACGGCGTTGACTTCCTTCCACCGCGGAACCGCGGCCAAACTAGGGGTTTGGCCGCGTTTCCGCGGTCTAACTGAAGCATCACCCAACCAAATTTTTGCAAAATGCTTAAATTTGCCTGCATGTGTTTCTGCAACAACCTGAAATATTTTTAGAGCCCAAAAAAATTTCGACAGAAACTAATGCAATGAAAACGCGGTTTTTGAAAATTCGTCCGATCGAAGTTCTAAACATGTTAGAGCAAGCTAGACTAGCTTAATGGCGAGGCTCTGATACCACTGTAAGTGCACGGCGGCGCCGCGGCCGTCAATCCGACGCCGGAATGCAGAAACGAAACTTTTCTAAAAACTAGATACCGGCACCACCGCGCACTAAAATCCCGGATCGGGCCATTAATCTAACACTAGCAAACTAGAATAAGAGTAGAGTAGCTATACCAAGAGATCCGTGTCCTTCGGTCTTCGCCTCCACTCCGATCTCCTCGCGGAATCTCCGGTCGTCGCCTCCTCGTTGAAACGGGCACTACATCGCCGGGTTCTTTTACGGGCTCCCACCTCTGGACCGAGGCAACTCGGGCACGAAGTTGGCGAGCCGACGTGCCCAAGGAATGCTGTAGGCTAGTGTAGATTCACTTTGTCTCAATGGGGTGAAGTTTCCTTTGATGGAGGAATGAAACAATGAACTTTGGAGAGGTGTTAGGAATTTTGCAAGCAAGCAAAAATGAGATGATAGATTTTCCCTCATGCAAAAATGAAGCCCCTCATCTCACTCAAAGTGGCCGGCCCCCCTATGAACAAAATGGTGGAGGGAAAAAACAAAACCAAGAAGGGAGGTGAGTGTAGGAAAAGCAAAAGGGTGACCACAACCAAATGTGATGATAACAATATCAAATCAATTTCTAATCCTTTCTAATCTCATTTAATGCAAAAGAAATGATGCATGAAAAGAAAAGATGCCATCATAATCTTTCCATATCCAAATAAACCCTCCACAAAAGCTAATTTGCAAACTTGCAAATTAGCCCCTCCATCAGAAAAATCCGTCCGGGAAGGAACAAAGGAAAACTGGCCGGAACGGAATGAAAACTGGCAACTTCAGAAAACTGATCCCGTAATAAATTATAGGAAAACCCTGTGACTGCATATACATGCCCGCATTTGTATTCTCACTAAATACAAATGCAAAGAGACAAAATCTACACTGTACTATACTAGGATCCGGCTTAAACCAAAGCCCGCTAGTATTATCCGTCCGATCATGATCCGTGCAATACCGCACATATCTGATCGAATCCTGCCATATCTCCATACGGCCTCTACAGCGTTTCGCCCGAAACTTGAGAAACTGGTCTGTGGGGGACTCTAAAGACTCGTCAACACCTTGGTTGTGGATTTAACCACTAGCACGTCAGAAGTATTAGCCAATACGTAACGGGCTACCAGGTACTGACCAAAAGGGACGTCGATGAGCGAATTCATCCTGACACCCTACTGAGCCTGTCAGTGACAATATCCGTACAGTCCGGTCCGTTCGTCTATGAGCATCGCATGGCGGGCCTAGGGGTTGGTAAAAGTCAGACCCTCAAAAGCGGTACAAGTCGTGTTGGAGTGTAGCCCAGAACACCCTGAGATACTACTGGAATACCTACCAGTAAATCTCCTGTCTTGGCCAAGGACTTCGTGTAATGGCTCTCCTAGACACAGCGCGACCTCACCCCCAATACCGGGAGAGACGAACCCCTGCAGATCCGCTCACTGCCTCCATGTGGCTCGGGACTGTACCCAACTAAAACCTATTTGCATGTCTCCTTTGAGTATGGCAGGGTAGTAATCAAAGCATAGTGGGAACTCACACGAGACAAATGACGATCTCAGGTCGATGAACTAACCTGTACACATGTCACCAGGGAACTGCTATCTGACGTCAGGTATAATACCAACTAGCATGTTCCCGGCGAGTCCTGTCCGGTGTACTCATAATCCAATGAGCACCTGTATACATCTTAGGTGAACCAACTGACACCAGTGGCTTGTGAGACCGGCCACCGCCCCTCGTCGGGGTCTCGACTGTATACACTAGTCTACTCTGGAGTATCGATGCCCTGTCTCGAAACTCCCTCGACTAGGGACCTTTTAAGGATGTGCTTATAGACCCCAGCTCCCACGTATATGATCGTCCTCATACTGCTGGCAGTCAAGCAAGAATCCTAGGGGCTCTATCAACGTGCAATAGTGACCTGTAAGGTCACCTGAAGCAGTACATGATGATAAAGGTAAACCAGATAGCATACTATCATCTTGAGTAAGAATGTCCTACCGGGATAGGTCCTCTCTTAATCATTGCAATCACGTGCCTGTGATCCAATAATTGACTCTGAGGGCACTATCTCCAACAGTTCTCACGTGTTCTCACGTAAGTGCAACGCTGTCACCTTTGTGACCGTTGGATCTGTTGTTCATATCATAATTTTGCATTATTATATTCTCCATTCTTAATCATTTTACAAATAAATAGGTGCTTTTGATCCATGTCTGCTAAATAGTTCCAGGTTACAGGTTCTCAGAACAATACAGTGAAAATGGTGAAAAGACGCTACAAATGTGAGACTACGACCAATAAATAGATGAATCTGTAAGATACCGCCTACCAGTTCGAGGAACAAATGAAGATCAACAAACAGTTCAATATACAAAGTACAAGGGCAGCACAAGATTCAAGACTTCAACGCGAAGAAAACGGTAAAAGTCCACAAATTCTGCACTGTTGGAAATCTGGAAGAAAGTGGAAAAGATTCTGATGAACCAAGTAAAGAAAACAGATGTAAAAAGCAACTTGAAGCTGTACAGAAGAATTCAGCCCAAGTCCCCACCACAAGGCTGCGGATCCGCGGCCAAACATGGCTTATGGCCGCGGTTCCGCGGCCGTGCTGAGCACGTGTCGATGAATCTTGTCGGTGGGTGTCGGTGCGTTGACCAGGCTTCTCACGGTAGTCTTGTAATTTTAGATATGAATCAGATGTAAACCCTAGGGTTTCTATTATCTATAAATAGGAAGCCTACAGCTCTTTTTGGAGCATGACTCTTTTTATTTCTCTAGTTTAAAATTTTCATGCATTGTAATCGTCAAAGAGTGCATTAATAAAAAGTAAGTTTTTTATCTTGAATTTCTTATCTGCAATTTTATTTCTCTACAATTTTTATCTGCCGTAGTTATTTTCCGAACATTAACTAGATTATTAAAAGAAAATCACAAAAAAAATGAATTCTTTTGTTAATTACCTAATGAGTGAGTAGTTCCTCACTTGTTAGGGTTAGGACTTTATGCAAATCAAACACACACCGCTCACTACGGCACCCTATCCCACGTGATAGTGGTGATTCCCTAGTTAAGACCGGTTGTGATTGATTTCCATAGAGGTTAGGGCTAAGAATTAAGAAAGGACGGACAAGGGCCAAAAGGAATAAACGAAGTTTCTTCCTGATCGCGCTAATCCCCATTATTAATTATTACCTTAACACCTAAGATCTTAATTAGGGCAAAGAAAGCTGTGAGTAGAATTAACTTTCCAAATTAACCTAATCCTAACCCTAGTAAGGTTTTAATCCAAATCAATTTCTACCTCAGTTTTTGTAGAAAATCAAAACCTACCACAAATAGGATTTGACTCGTTAGAACAACTAGAAAATACACGTTCTTCCTGTGGACCGACCCGTACTCAACCGGCTAGCTACCAAGCGACACCATCTTGATTGCGGTTAATTCTTTGATTTCAAAACGCATAAGCAAAAATCTATCAATCAAATGGCGCCGTTGCCGGGGATAACGGTAGTTATTTTCTTTTTGTAATTTCGGGTTAGTTAAAATTAAAAAATCATAGAAACTGAAAAATATAAAAACAAAAAAATTTATCATCTTGTTATTTTTTGAAGGGTTTTCGTGTGAATTTTGCAGGATCGGAATGACGAACAGATTCAGATCTGGAAAAATCCAGTGAACAAAACAACAAACAACAGATCTGAACAAACAGAGGAGAACCACAACAGAGAACAAAAAGATTTTGGAGGCCTGATCTAACAGAAGAACCGCGGAATCGCCGCACTTGTCTGCCTTTGACCGCGGATCAGCGGCACGTTTGTGACGTCAGCAAGTGAAAACTTCTTTGTAAGCATTCTTTTCCTCTCTTCTGCCCACTGTAGTCCTCTAAAAAAAATTTCCTGCAGGGTTCTTTGCGCAAAACTTCTCCCCCTTCTCCAATAACTTGATTTTGTGCAGGATTCTTTGCGCCGCAATAAAAAAAAATTTGCAAGTGTTTTGGATTTTTGTGTGTTTACTGCTTTGCATTTTTAAAACAGACTTTTAAGGGGCTATAACACCAATCCAGATTGGGTGGGGATTTCATTACCCTTCCTAGGACCCCAAAAATCATAAAAAGCATTTGCATCAACCCTCGAGTTAATTAAAAAATATTAGACTCAGCCAATATGGACTGTCGTGCTCATTAGGACAAAGGAAAGGTTGTAGGCATCGGTCGTTTATCTAAACCTGACTTTGTGGTGCCTAGGCTAGACAAGTGAGAAAGGTAATTTTAAAAGGCCCGTCTCACGGTGATTCGTGAGCGGATCTCTCCTTTCTTTTCTTGTGCTTACCTGGCCATAATTGGCGGTGAAGAGGCGATTCGAGAATCTCACAACTTGCCCTTTGGAACAGTTAGGAGCAGTCTAGTTGACTTAGGAGACCCTAGCTTTAGGCTTGATTGTGCATATTGTAATTGCTTGAAAGTGTGTCTAGCTCTTTATAAAAAATCTTTTGCAAAAACTCCTTATAAAAAAAAACCACAAAACAAAATTTTTCACAAAAACTGCCATTTTGTCGCTAGAAATCCATTGCACCCCACATTCTCTCATTGACGTTTTCTTACCCCCACCTTCTGTTTTTACTTTTTGACTACACTACACCTCGTTAGTGTATGTCCAGTTGGACTAGGGACACTAGCGCCCGTTTAGTCCATGTCTCGTTAGTTCCTATTGACAACGCGTTCGACTCCGAAGTCAAAATTCCACCCACTTCTTTACCTTCATCTTCAAATTCGCCATCTTCTAAAGAGATGTCGGGATTCGATCCCAACAATCCTTTACCTCCTGTCGAAGCGCCCTAACGAATCGCGTTCTAGGATCTTTTCTATCCCATCCGCACCGCACTTCCCACTTGTCTTTCACTTCCACCGGCTAATGGGGATAACTTTGAAATTAAACCCTACTTCATCAATATGTTGCCCAAATTTCACGGGCTGGAATCCGAAGATGCCTACATCTTCATTAACAAATTCCAGAATGTTTGCGCAATGATGAAGACCACCCAACTTTCGGATGATGCTATAAGGCTACGTGTCATCTCATTCACTTTATGTGACCTAGCTGAAAAATGGTTATATGGCACAGCATCACACTCCATAAAAAATTGGGAAGAGTTTGTTAAGGCTTTTCTAAAAGAGTTTTACCCACACCACAAGACCGCGAGAAATCGCAATGAAATTATTCAATTTTCCCAGCTTCCTTCCGAACTTTTTTGGAAGTGTTTCGAAAGATTTAAAGACCTTCTTGTTCAGTGCCCTCACCACGGTATCGAGAATTGGCAACTTTGCCAAACTTTATACGAAGGAATGAACCTAGCAACTTAGCAGTTGTTGGAAACCATTTGTAAAGGTCACTTTCTTACAAAATCAAGCGAGGAAGCTTGGCAATTTCTCGACGATCTTGCTGAACAAACACTTCAGTGGGAAAATACTAAGACCACTTTATCTACATCATCAGGTCAGTCTAGGGCAGGCATACATCAACTTGATATGTCGATTGCAATGAAGGCCGAAATGGCTGCACTCACGAAAAAGCTAGAAGCAATTGAGAGCAAATTCTCATCGCCTTCTCCTGCTCCAGCTTTACCCACTCACAATATTTGCGCTTGTTGTTCGGATCCGTCCCATCTTACTAAAGAGTGTCCTTACAATCCACCTGTTCAAGGACAAGATCAAGTCAATGCTGCCTTTCAGCAAAGACAAAGAAATGATCCATACTCTTCAACTTATAATCCTGGTTGGAGGAGCCACTCAAATTTCGCTTGGAATCAAAATCAACAACAATTCCAAGGCAATAATAATTTTCAGAGGCCTCCTCCACAACAACAAGCCCCTCAACAAACTCAATATCAGCAACATTTTCAACCCCAACCTTACCCAAACCAAATGAACAATTTTGTACCAAACAACTCTTATCCTCAAAAAAAATTTGTTCAGCCGAATAATGATAAGGTTTCCTTGCTAGAACGAAGTCTGGATGCGTTTTTAAAACAATCTACACAATCCTCAGCAAGCATCCAGTCTTTGGTGCAACACACTACTTCACATGATCAGAGCATTAAAACAATTGAAGCCCAAATTGCACAACTGAATGCCGTGTTAAGCGAGCGAGAAAAGGGAAAGCTTCCGTCTCAACCATTGCCAAATCCCGGTCACACACACAACGCACATGTTGTTTATGAACAACAAAATCATAATGTGAATGCTGTGACTACGTTGAGATCCGGAAGAGTGTTGTACAATAATGTGGGTATTAGTGATGACACTCCGGCCGCTGCATTTTCATCTTCTTCATCTTCTTCCTCTTCTTCTTTTTCATCATCTTCTTCATCTTCTTCCGAGCCTGTTCTTCATTCTTCACAAGGTTCTACTTCTTTTACTAATTCAAACGGACCCACATCTCACTCCACGAAAATACCAACACTGGGATCCATTCCAACTCCGCAATCTACTCCACAAACATTGGACTCAACGAATTTTCTAAATGTTCCATTCCCAAACAGGTTGAGATCCAATAAACCAACTCCACAGATGGAGAAGATTGTGGAGTTATTTAAGCAAGTTAACTTTAATATTCCTCTATTGGATGCAATCCAACAAGTCCCTTCTTACGCTAAAATCTTGAAGGACTTATGCACCAAGAAGAGGAAATCACAGGTACCTAAGAAAGTTTTCTTAGCTAGTGCTGTGAGCGATGCTCTTACCCAACCTTTGACCCAAAAACGAAAGGACCCTGGCTGTCCTACAATTTCAATAACTATTGGGGATAAGAACATCAACCGCGCACTTTTAGATCTTGGTGCCAGTGTTAACTTGCTTCCTTATTCCGTATATGAGCAATTAGGCGTTGGAGAGTTGAAACCCACACATTGTACTCTCCAAATGGCCGACCGATCTATCACCCATCCTAGGGGTGAGTTAGAGGATGTGTTGATTAAGGTATGGGACTTCATATTCCCTGTTAATTTCATTGTTATGGACACACAGCCTGTGGCTAACCCACGGAACCAAATTCCGGTGATTCTCGGTCGACCATTTTTGGCCACTTCCAATGCTGTTATCAACTGTCGTAACGGCTCTATAACTCTATCCTTCGGGAAGATGTCAAGTGAGTTTAACATTTACAAGAAGGGAAGTCTACCCGCCGAACCTTCTGCTTATGCATGTTATGTCGAATTAATGGGTGTCGACAGCAGCGAATTTGATCAGCTTTAGGATACTGATCTAGACTCTTCTCATATGTTGTTTGACCCAGCTATGTATTATACACATACGGACTCTTCCATTAAGTTTTCCGGGTCAACATCTACCGCTGTTTATGAATCTTTCATGGAGTCTAAAGATCGCCCAACTCTTTCGGATGACATTATTTTTCGGGGTATCGATGAAAGTTTTGAGGAAATTTTCGCTGATGAACTCGCATTTTTAGCAAACACGGGTGTTGAGATGAATCAACTCGAAAAAGAAATTGAACCTCCACCCCTACTTCTTGACAATCACAAAAATGCGAGTAATCCATCGTCACAATCACTTTGTCGTCTCTTCAAATTGAGATGCAATTCATTTCTATTGCACCACTTATCTCTTCCCCACTTCTTCGTGATTCTAGACAACATACTCTTCCACCAACCGCTGTGTTACACTAATAAATTCTTCGAATGGTTGGTATTGACTTTTGGCCTTTGTAAAGCTTGTCATTGACTTGTAACTTTGTTTAATTCAAGTTTGGGGGAGATTATGTTGGCTCTAGAAAGAAAATGATTTTTAGCCAACCGTATGATTGGGGGTACGTTTACCACTTGTAAATATAAAAAAAAATAAAATATTTTGGGTTATTTTTGTAAATTTTCAGTTTTAATAAATTAAAAATATAAAAAATAAACAGGGAAGTGCTGACAATTTTGAGGACCCTCTTGGTGTAGCCTGACAGTGAGGACACTGTCAAGTTTACGTTTGGGGGTGTGCTCGGTAAGCTTTCTTCCTTCACATTCATATATATAATTTTGCATGTGCATACTTATTTTAAAACCCATAAAAAAATTGAAATTTTTTTAAAAATTATAAAAATTGAAAAGTTCAATTTTGCTCATATTTGACTTAAGTTCAACATGACGGTTGACTAGTTAGGAAAAACTAGATCCTAAACATAGTAAATTAAAAAAAAACCCTAAAAATAACCTTTCTTAAAGTTTAACCATAGAAAATATATGTTCTTGTAGTTTATTTAGAAATAGGCAAATTTTGAGTTCAGTTCTTGGGCTAAGTCAAAATAAGGGAAGAGTGTTGAAATTTTTATTGAAGTATAAGTCTGAAAAATAATTCTGAACCTTTAGTCTAAATTCTGAAAATATATACCCTACAACTTGCACAAACACGCACCTTGAAACTTGGAATAGTAGAGGATATACCTTGAAATGCTCTTGTCTAAAATCCTTAGTATGAAGAAAAATAAAATAAAAGTACAAGTGTGAATAAAGAGATATAAAAAAATGAACACTGGTTTTGTAATTATTTAAGGCTGCATAAATAAAAGAATTATATAGCGAGTGTGCTTTATCACCTAGTGCCTTAGACCAACTGGTTTGGGTGTCACTGCTAAGCCTTAAGTATTACAAGACGAGGAATTACGCCTAAATGTGCAAACACATTTTGTAATCGGTCGTTAGTATCTTATGAAGTATTAACGGTCACATGAAAAATGTGTGAGTAATTTCATCTAAAATACACCAACTAAAAATATTTTGGACAATAGACAAGAGTATGATAGCTTGAATTGAATTTCCAAGTGTAGGGGTGATACATACACACACGTAGGGGTATATGATTGGGGTTTGGATGAGAGGTATGGAGATAGGGATTATACCTTCAGTAGAGATGATAGAAATTCCTATGTTGAGATGGAACCTTAGAAGGAAAATTCAAAAGATACTGAAAGCTGAATAAATTTGCAGAACATATACGATCTTAAGTTAAATGATAAGTGAGTGAAAAATACGGGTTGATAATTTCTAAGTCGAAGATAATAGAATTTCTTGCTAGAATACCGACTTGAAGAATGAAAGTCAATAGGCCAAATTGATCGGATTTTGTAGGTAGTATCCGCTGAAAACCCTCAGGAGACAACACTCCTCCTACTAGGGACACCTAGAGGTTTAACGGCTTGTTGCACGAGCTCAGTGCAATCGCGATTCCCTGCGAAAGTGAGGTTAGGATTTTTCGAGAATAAAAATAGTTTTGCTCGGGACGAGCAAAAGATAAGTTTGGGGGTATTTATTCATATCATAATTTTGCATTATTATATTCCCTATTCTTAATCATTTTACAAATAAATAGGTTCTTTTGATCCATGTCTGCTAAATAGTTGTAGGTTACAGGTTCTCAGAACAATACAGTGAAAATGGTGAAAAGACGCTACAAATGTGAGACTACGACCAACAAATAGATGAATCTGCAAGATGCCGCCTACTAGTTCGAGGAACAAATGAAGATCAGCAAACAGTTCAATACACAAAGTACAAGGGCAGCACAAGATTCAAGACTTCAATGCGAAGCAAACGGTAAAAGTCCACAAATTCTGCACTGTTGGAAATCTGGAAGAAAGTGTAAAAGATTCTGAGGAACCAAGTAAAGAAAACAGATGTAAAAAGCAACTTGAAACTGCATAGAAGAATTCAGCCCAAGTCCCCACCACATGGCCGCAGATCCGCGGCCAAACATGGCTTATGGCCGCGGTTCCGCGGCCGTGCTGAGCACGTGTCGATGCATCTTGTCTGTGGGTGTCTGTACGTTGACCAGGATTCTCAGGGTAGTCTTGTAATTTTAGATGTGGATCAGATGTAAACCCTAGGGTTTCTATTATCTATAAATAGGAAGCCTACAGCTCTTTTTGGAGCATGCCTCTTTTTATTTCTCTAGTTTAAAATTTTCATTCATTGTAATCATCAAAGAGTGCATCAATAAAAAGTAAGTTTTTTATCTTGAATTTCTTATCTGCAATTTTATTTCTCTGCAATTTTTATCTGCCGTAGTTATTTTCCGAACATTAACTAGATTATTAAAAGAAAATCACAAAAAAATGAATTCCTTTGTTAATTCCCTAATGAGTGAGTAGTTCCTCACTTGTTAGGGTTAGGTTTGGGGAAGGTTTGAGAGATGAAAATCTCTCACTCCTTTCTTGCCCGTTTAATATTTTAAAAATAGGACTTTATACAAATCAAACACACACCGCTCACTACGGCACCCTATCCCACGTGATAGCGGCGATTCCCTAGTTAAGACCGGTTGTGATTGATTTTCGTAGAGGTTAGGGCTAAGAATTAAGAAAGGACGGACAAGGGCCAAAAGGAAGAAACGAACTTTCTTCCTGATCGCGCTAACCCCCTTTGTTAATTTTTACCTTAACACCTAAGATCTTAATTAGGGCAAAGAAAGCGGTGAGTTGAATTAACTTTCCAAACTAACCTAATCCTAACCCTAGCAAGGTTTTAATCCAAATCAATTTCAACCTCAGTTTTTATAGAAAATCAAAACCTACCACAAATAGGAATTGACTCGTTAGAACAACTAGAAAATACACGTTCTCCCTGTGGACCGACCCATACTCAACCGGCTAGCTACCAAACGACACCATCTTGATTGCGGTTAATTCTTTGATTTCAAAACGCATAAGCAAAAATCTATCAATCATCTGTCTAGAGAACAGGAAAGATGAACCGTTCCCCATCATATCCTATAAATACATGGGTCTCTTCGGAAGCGTCTCCACTTTTTCCATATTCTTCCTTGCTCGTTTTTCTTTTGAGAATTTAATTCTCTTTTCCAGAGCTTAGTTCTCTGTTTCAAAAATTTCCAGAGTTTAACTCTGTCAACAAAAGATTTACTTTTTCAGGTAAGGATCTTGAACGGCCGAGGAACTCCTTGAAGAAATTTTATCTTGGATTTTAAATCCATACCAAGGGTTTTTCCCTTTAACAAGAACCCATCTTTTCCAAGTTCTTTTAAAAAAAACTGTTCAATTTTTAAATAATAAATCCATTTTGTTAGGGCTCCTTTGATCTCAAGGATCGATGGTGATACTTGACCTTTCTATGGAATTTAATTCCATTCCAAAGAGTCTTAGCTCTGAAAAAGTATTCTGTGAGTTTAACTCCTCCGTTCAAAAGGAATTTAATTCCTCTAAAGGACTTAGTTCTTAAGAGAAGACTTCTTGGGATTTTCTTGCCCTTAGTTGTTCTTTGCAAAAAGTTTTCAGAAAGATCCCCCATGATTTGCATAGGGTTCTACAGTGGGTCTTCTCTCTCTATGGAATGTGTAGAGTTGTTTGAAATCCACTGTTCATTTATTGAGAATCTTCCTTTTGTTCTCATAACGATTACCCTGCCTCATCATTAGTGAGCCACCATCTTGATTTTGTGGGGCCCTTGTGTTTTGTAACCAATGGTCCCATAAAATAAGTTATTTGTCGTTTTCTTCCACTGTCTTTTATATATACAAATATATTTATAAATACATATATACGCGTGCCCTCAATCACCGTCGGACGAAGAGGTGATGGCGATGATCAGGGCTCATGACCCGAATTGCACCAATCTACTTTTATGGGGGACCTGGTACGGTCATATCATTCGCGGTCGCCGCATCTTTATTTGCGAGATACCGACAGAGCCTACCTATCCATTTCTGCCGATGAATCGTCCACGGACCACCTTTGTTGTGGAGATGTCGAATTGGACCCCTACGGGACGGCTTGAACCGTCTATAACTGGGATTCCAAACCACCCTGTGCCAGCTATAGACATCTTAGGGCGTCGCATCTGCCAAGGTGAAGCCTAACCATGGGGACAGATTTACAAAATAGGGCTTACCCCTCGACATCCCACGGGCTACCTTCTCTGGGCCCGTTATATCCTGTCTGCCCATCGTGCGCGGCTGCAGAGGGTCGGGCTCTATCAGGCAGTGTACGCGTTGTTAGTGTATATGCCCTAGGGGCCATTATTGTATCATACTTGTATGTATATTACTTAATGGAAGCTTGGGATATTCACAGTTGTATATACAGTCTTGCTAAAAATGGTAGTATGCTACTTGGTTTGTGTCTATTTTAATATGTGCATATGTTTCTTGTAACGTATCACTTATACATATTAGTAGAGCCCATAGGATCTTTGCTTGATTACCAGCGTTGTGATGGCAGTCACACTAGTGGGGGCTGGGTAGTCTATAAGCAACATCATATACTTGTCCCTAGTCGTAGGATTATCGAGACAGGGCATCGATATTCCGGAGTAGACTAAGTGTGTACGCTTCTCATCCCAGTTGGGAAGATGGTCTGTCCCACAGCCATCAGTACGTCATAATGGAGATAGTATACAAGTGCTCGTTAGGTTACGGGTATACCGGACAGGACTCGCAGGGGAACTGTTGGTTGGTATTATACCAATCGTCAGTTAACAGTTCCCAGGTGACATGAGTATAGCATAGTCCGCAGACTTGACACTGCTACTTCTCCTCGAGTGTGCCCCACTGTTCTTAGATTGCTACCCTACCACGGCTCAAAGGAGTCGTGCAAACAGGTAGTAGTTGGGTGCAGTCCCGAGCACTTGGAGGCAGTGGCGGTTAGAAAGGATTCGTCTCTCCCGGTATTGGGAGTTGATATCACGCTGTGTCAGAGACCCATTATGCAAAGTCCCTGGCCAGGGCAAGCGAGATTTACTGGTAGGTTCCAGTAGTTTCTCAGGGTGTGATGGGCTACGCTCCGACACGACTTATACCGCTATTAGGGGACTGACGCTTGCCGCCCCCTAGGCTCGATATGCGATAATCTTAGACGAACAGACCGGACTGTACGGAGATTGTCACATCAGGCTCAGTATGAGTTCGGATGGGTTTCCTCATCGGCCTTCTTATCGACATCTACTTAGGGACCGTTACGTACAGCTAGTGCCGCTTGCGGTTTGTGGTTAAACCCACTGCCAGCGTAGTGTCGAGTTTTTAGAGTCCCACACAGAGGGTTTCCCTGCTCCAGGCGAAACGATATAGAGGTCGTATGGTTTTACGACAAGGGTTCGGACGCATACGTGTTTAAACGCACGTACGGCATTCAGACAGTTTTTACTAGCCGGCTTTGGTTTAAGCCAGATTCTAGTATCAGGTTATTGGATTTATACAGTCTAAAGTTTTTCCGTGTTTTCACGGATTGGAGGGGCGTTCTCATAATTTTCCGGGAAGCTTCTAGGAGCATGGTGACTTGGGGGTTAAGGTGGCATAAACATTTATTGCTTAATGACTCATTTGTGTGATTCATCCATAGAGTTAATGCTTCATTTATGGAGCTAATGACTCATGAGATGAATCACACAAGGTGAATGCATCAACCATGATGATTAATTATATATATTATTTATTTGATAAATTGTTATGGTTGATATATTCAAATGAGTTCATTTTTCAATATCATTCTTCTTATCATCACCTTCTCTCTCCTCAAGCTCTTTCATTCTTGAAACCCTAACCCTAACCTCTCATGTGTTGAGATCAAGGGTTAGCTAGACTAATACATCCATAACCTCACTCTATATCCCCTAGGTAGCTTAGATTAGCACTTTGAGCAACCTAGTTATCTTAAGTTAGAGATCAAGCTTAGCGTAGGAGCTCTCGGGTGGATCGTCTTTGACTCGAGGAGGCCGTTGAGGTGCCAATGTTCCAAGGATCCTACGAGGAGTGGAGGACAGCGATGAAGACCCGAAGGACAAGTAACATTAGGTATAACTTCGAATCCGAGTAGTTAAACCTCTCGTAGTTTGCTAGTAACGGTTTATATACGATTCATGCGCTCAAGTCCGTGTTACGAAGCTTTGATAATCGTTTTTCATATATTCCGCCTCCCCGCAAGTTAGTGGGGTGCGTGACATGGACTTACAGTGGTATCAGAGCCAACTAAACCATTAAATAGACCAGGATGTCGTAAATAACACAACAAAAACTGGTCGAGGAACGGCCTGAAGAAATCTGGTTCATCACATCTACGAATGCTGCTAGGGCATCAGTGAATCCAACGACTCACAAAACACACAAGCCTGTCGCACGCATAAGGCAGTCTTCGGAATGCCATCACCCCGAATCCGTAATAATGATAACCTGATCCCAAACAAACTTAGAAAATGTCTCGCACTCTTGAGTTGATCGAAGAAATCATCAATGCGAGGTGAAGGATACATATCCGCACCGTAAGCCGGTTCAATTAACGATCCGTCGATATACTACCCTAAACTGCCATCGTTCTTCTTGACGAACAGAATTAGGAGCCTCCTAATGCGAAGCACTCAGACGCACAAAACTCCCCAAACCACAACTCTGCAGCTGATTCTTAAATCCCAAGCTTCGCCGACTCATCCGGAACAACGTCGGAAAAACTTTCGCACGAAAGGAACCCGGTCCAACAATCCCACTATGGCTCCGGTATCACGAATGAACGCCAAGAATCCATGACATCTTTTCAAAAGCCGACTAGCGAAAAAGGCTGAATTCAAGCTGTGAGAGGCGGCACAACTATCCACCTGCACAACAAGAACTGACTCGCCGGGAAAACAATTCGTGACTGTTTCCTCACGGCAGTCCACAAACGCCTAACACGTAGCTAAACAGTCCGTGCCCAGGAGAACGTCAAATCCAACATCTCTAGAAGGATCAAAACGACAGACGAATTTCTTTCTCCTATCCGATTGGCACACAACTGAATACGTGTCGCGTAACAAAAGAATCGCTGACAGAAGTTAACACAACTATGACTAATCTACCCAACCACGGTACAAGGTGTGGAAAGCAAATGAGTACACCAAAAGAACATATAAATTAAGGATACCTGAAACCTCCACATTGGACGCCTGCGCGTCCCGATGAGTAGAAGCAAACTCCTGTGTCTGCCCTCTACCCGCAGCTGGCTGAACTCCTCTGGTAGACTGAGCCATCTGAGCGAACCTTCCACGTCCACGGCCTCTCTGAAAACGATCCTGACGAGGTGCTAAGTAACAATCCCTGACGAAGTGCTGAAGGCTCCCGCATCGAAAACATCCACACGCTGACTGCTGACCCTCCTGGAAATGAGAGCTGAACGACTGTCCTCGTCCTAAGCCTCTGCTACTCCCGCGATGGCCACGAAATCTGTCTCGATGACCAAACCTCTGTCTCTGGGCTGGTACACTGGTACGAGTCCTCCACTGTCCTGGAATTCTCAGCGTCTCTGGAATGTGCACCTCGTCAACTGGAGCTGCAACCACCGGTGCTATGTAGGTGACGGACTGCTGCATGTTGATCGTAAGTGACAACTGAGTAACAGGGGTGACAACCTCCTGTCGTAGCTCCCGAATGACATCAACCAATGAACTCATCGTCTAGCGGAAGTCCTGCATCTCTGCCAAAAGCCTATCAATAGTATATGTCGTAGGCTGATTCGTCTGTACCTGTACAACTAGAGTGCCATCCTGGTCAGACTCGTCTTATCCGAGCCAACTCTGACCTCGGCCCTCGCTGCATCACTCTGAGTCCCTATAGTCATCGGCGGCAAGGCTATCAATAAAGATAAGATTCGATGAGAATAAGGAATCGAATCTCAAGGATATGAATCATCAAGGAAGGAATTTCAAGCAATTTGTACTTAGGTCACTTAAGGCGAAGTACCGCATCGTGGGTATGCTGCAGACATACACACACTACGTTACTTTGCTTAAGCTACCTACTCCATCATACTAAGGTCATCCTACACTCCGAAAAGTAAAACCTAGCTCTCTGATACCATTCTTTCACTACCCACCCCCAATACAAAGAGTATTGTCCGCTCTGGCCGAAGCCGCACGGTTTTGTTCTTCGAGGCGAACTGGACCCGACCAGGGGCCACTTCCCAGGACGTCACCCATCCCAGGACTACCCTTGCCCGAGCATGCTTAACTACGGAGTTCTCAAACTCCTGTAGTGCCAGTTCACTTAAAAGGCGCCTCTGTATTGAAGAGCGGTATCATTCCATTTATAGTATAGATCTGTCCTCTTTCGGAATGTATTCCGAAGATTTCCCATTGTTTTACAGTGGGTCCCCATGCTTATCTGGTATAAATGGTGTTGGATATATGTATGCCCTAGAGGCCATTATGTGATAGTGGATGTATCTATACATGTATATATATATTCAGTATGCATTCTTGCTCGACATGATAGTATGCTATCTGGTTCTTCTTTATCTGACATGTTGATTTGATCATGCTTTTATTCATTCATACATGCTGATAAAGCCCTGAGGATATCGGCTTGACTACAGTGATTATGATAGAGATCATACTAGTGGGACATCTGTAGTTTATAAGCATATCCTTAAATGTCCCTAGTCGGAGGTGTATCGAGACGGAGCATCGATATACCAGAGTAGACTAGCGTATATGATACTAGGCCCATGTGATGGGCGATGGATGTTCCAACATGCATCGATGTTTGACATCAAGATCATATACGGGTGCTTAGTGGTGACTGGGTACACTGGACGGACTCACCGAGAACTCCTATATGGAATTATATCTATCGTCGGATAGCAGTTCTCAGGTGACACTGGTACAGGTTAGTCTGTAGACCCGAGATCGTCATAGAGTCTTGTGTGTTCTCCCACTGTATTTTGATTGCCACCCTACCACGGCTCTACCGAGTCGTGCAAACAGGTGGCCGTTGGGTACAGTCCCGAGACACACGAAGGCGATGAGCGATAGGAGGGGTTTCGTCTCTCCCGGTATTGGGAGTTGATGCTGTGCTGTGCCCGACTGGTTATATCAGCAAGTCCCTGGCCAGGGCTGCTGAGAATTGCTGATAAGTGTTATCAGTAGTTTCTCGATCTGTTATAGACCATTCACCGGCATGACTTATTGAGTTATTGGGGTCGACGTGACCATCCTTAGGCTCGATATGCAGCATATCTGACGAAGAGACCGGACTGTACGGTAGTGTTGCCGGTTTGTCTCGACGGGAGTTGTAGCAGGTTCGCTTGTTTTCTTCTGATCGCTCAATACCCGGGTGGCCGTTACGTTTAGCTGACCGCTTGCGGTTTGGGGGTACTTGATATGATCATTACCCTCTGCCGGCATATTGACGAGTCTTAGAGTCCCACATAGGAGTTACCTAGTCCAGGCGAAACGTTGTGGTGCGCGTATGCGATATGCGTATGGACCCGATCAAAATGCGCGTATATGATACCGTACATTGATCGGGCGGCTTGCTTTTGGTGGGGTCATATGTGATATGGCCGGATTGATAAATCAAGTGTTGATTTATCATTTAACCATTAGTTTTCTCACTTAAAACCTTTTCTTGAATGATGGATGTGTGAATGCATGTATGTTTTTCTTTCTTTCTTTCTTACTAGTTTCATGTACATATGGATGTGCATACATACATACATACATACACCCATCTATCATGGTTGTTTATATATGGAATAAGATGGCAATATAAGACTCACACCATGGTTGAATATATGGATTATTATTTGATTTATTGTTTAAAACAAAATAGAAAAGATAAGGATAATTCTTGCTTGCTTCTACATTCTTCTTTAAACCTAACCATTCTCACCTACTTCTAACCTTGAGTTATCCTTCTCTTTATGTTCTAAAACTCAAGTTAAATAATGTCTCCATCATTTTAACCATGGTTCATAGTGAGAAGAAATAAAATATATAATGATATATTTCATTTTTCTTTTGATGGTTATCATTCTACTCTTGTTAAAACAAAAGCCATCTTCTTCCTCCTTCAATATTTGCTCTCTAGTTTATTCTAGTGAGTAAAATACACATAAAGAAAGGTTTTTGAAGTGAGAATCTTAACCACAACATCATTCTACACAAGTTTAGCCAACTTGTTTAGAGTGTTCTCTTCGATTCTCGAAGTTGCGAGCTTGGACGAGGAACTCCGGGTGGATCGTCGTGGACGTGAGAGGACTTCAAGAGGACCTTCTTCCAACATCCAAGAGACCAAGGAGTTTAGCAAAAAGGGAGCTACAAAGGTTGTAGTCTCGAAACCCTAATTTAATTAGCTTTAAGTTTCATAACCCTAATTTTCTAGGATCGATTCCTTTGCATGCTTGTTTAGCACCATCAAAATTGAAACTTTGGGACATGTGGTGCTTCAAAACTCTACATAGGGTGCTAGACAAACCTTTCAAATGGGTATACCGGATAATACCTGGGGTATTACATTCTCCCCCACTTAGAACAATGGTTCGTACTCGAACCACAGACCTACTATTGAGGAACCAGCTATGATACCAACTTTGTCACGACCCGAAATTTGGCACGTGACGGCCTTAATACTACGCAACGCCTAAAAACGTAACGCAGTAAAAGAAAACCAAAACCCAGAAATCTAAACCAAGAAAATACGGAAAAGATAATATAAGTTTTTTAAACATTTGAAATCGCAACCCAAATTCTTTAAAAGTCCTACTTTCTTTCTTTAAAATTTTGGCAACACCCCCTTTTGTAAAAACTAGCCAAGATGAATACAACACAAATATACGACGCCGTAGCGAAGAAATAAAGACAATAGAGGGAAAGCTGTATATAAAAGACAACAAATCCACGAATAATATACAATATCGTTCTCACCAAGTCTCTAAGTCAACAACATAATAGTAGATGGAGAGTACAAGATACAACGAGTGTACAATATGAAATACAGATAATCATCTAACCCACCTAAGCAAAATAGTATACTGTGAGCCGATGCGATATCTGTAGCAAAAGATGATAGATGAATAGCTGAATAGTCTGCCTCGACTACTCTGGAGAACAACCTGAAACACCTGTGGCACAACAGGGGTGAGTTGCCAACTCGTGAATAGTAGATAACATATGCAGGTAATCGCAGGAATGTACGTACAGCATGAATCTAAGATATACAATTACAGTAATAACATGTCATATGAATGCAATAACCATGTAATAGGGATATGAGAATGCAAATATGCAGCAATCATGAAGGGTACACTAACAGGTACTCCTAATACATGGAACAGTGCATAAATAAATAGGTATGAGGTATGGAGTGAAATATGTCATTCCCATGGCAACCTGACATCGTGGTAGGATCACAATCCATCAAGACACTCAAATCCCAATTCCTCAAATTAGCCCCCAAGTTGGGCTCTCATATCATATAAGTCTCACATCTCCCAAATGTACAATATCGAGTAATATCCGATATCCCGAATGTACAAATCAGTAATCCCATATGTATGTCCAATATCCAATCTCAATGAATCACCTAATATCCCAAATCAAATCTCAAGTAGAATTCTAAGATCTCCTAAAGGTATATATATTTGCAGAAATAAAAATGATGGGGTCAATACACATATATTAGCGTCCCATTCCACTAATATTGGTGTAAGGGTATATATAACAACGGCTAAATCCCCTGTTATATATACAAAGGTGTTTAAAAGAAATATCATGAAAACAATGTGCCAAGTATCGACACAGAAATCTGATAGGTACGTATCATACGCTGTCCCGAAAGCACGAGTGCCTAGCTCTGACCCTTGCCTTTCGACGTATGCATACGTGCATGACTCCCAACGGTATCTCCATGATCCCCGCCGAGTCGTTAGTACTGTCACCGGTAGGTACTAGCCCGCCTCCAGGCTCAATCGGCAACATCCATCGATCTTCTTGCCGAGGGGAACCATACCGGGACCCACCATATACCCTCATACGGCAACCACACCTCGTATGGAGTATATAATCAGAACCGATAGATCTCATGGTGGCTGCGCAAATATCATATCAAGGAAACCGGGTTTTTTCAATGTATGCATAATTTCATGAACTCCCGCGGTTCCCAATTCCAGAAATCAACATGTGAAATCCAAATAACAATGCGCAAATCCAGGAATAAACATATGCGATATATCTAAAATGCGACCATATAAATGAGAATATGTAGCTGAAACCAGATGTATGAGAAACCAATAAGGTACAGCTAAGTAGCATCAGTAAAGGTAAATATGTAACTGCAACTGAATAAGTGTGTAACATACAGGTGTAGCAATGTATAGGTATTTACCTATAAGAACTGATGTCGTATACCCCCTGGGTATAAGTAGAATATGTAAGATACCCCCTTGGTATAAATAAAACATGAGCAAGGTATACCTGTAGCTGTATCGTAAGGTGTATATGTACCTATCACTAATGGTATGATACACTATAGGTATACCAATAAGCTAGATGTCATGTGTGATAAGCAATATAGTATCTATAATGGTTGGTGTGTGACATGGCAATTATTGACGGTGTGTGTGTAGCATACAATCCGTGCTCGTGCAACATGAACCGTCAATAATATGTGCAGTGCCCTACGGCTACTAGTCACAGTACAACTATATCTAAGTAAAAAGGGTAAAGGCACAATTCTAACAATGACGTAGAATATGCGAAAAGTATTTGAATCCTAGCCCATACGCATAACGCCATGCGGGCTATTCCCCTGTAGATGTTAAATCTACTCACCTACGCTCCACGCTAGGTGAATCCTACCATCTGCTCCCCTCTGTAGCAGTATTCGTAGTCCCAGCCTGCAAACCTGCAATTTAGACATGGAAATCATATATAAGCCAAATATTCCGCAAAACGCGATATCGAACCAAAACAAGAAACTCGCGTCGCGAACTAAACGCGCGTGGGCACGATACGCTAAAACGTGTGTATACGCGTCTAAAACTACCGCGACACGCCGCGATACGCTGGATCACAGAACCCACTCACGTATCGCGCGTATCGCGCAAACACAACGGACATGCAAAACGATATTTGATCCCAGATTTTCCTACAGGTCAAATCTGACAAAACTAGACATGCCAAAACACTAGACAACACTGCAGACAACCCTAGCCAAGACCCCAGCACCTAACTCCTCTTCCTGGCCGCAATTTTCGGCCAGATTAATTAAATTGGCGGCCGCGGTTGGGAATGGGTGGCTCATGTTCATGTGGTGTGTTCTATATCTAATAAGCATGCCCCAGTTTTCTCAATTTTGTTCTGAAGGATCCGGGTCAAAAGCATATTACAAAAAGTCACAAAATTACACCAAAATATGATATTTAGCACAATAAGGAAAACCTATGGTATTTTAGTGAAATCTGGGTTATTTCTCAGTTGAAGTGACCCTAATAACACTAAAATAAGCTAGGTTAACCAACTTAAACACATTCTAACCAAAAATTCCACATAAAACACCATAACTAGCACCAAACTCACATTTATCGCAAACCGAAGCTAAACTATACACAAGTTAAGCAAACTAGGAAATTGTGTTCAGAAATTATACCCTATGGAACCCTAAGAAGCAAGTGAAGGGGAAGAACTGAGTTTCTACAGCTGCTGGTGATGCTTCTGGTGTGGCTGCTGCTTGCTCTTAGGGCTGCTGCTACTGTTGCTCTGCTGCTGTGGCTGCTGCTTGCTTCTGCAGCTGTTGCTTTCTTGAGCTGCTACTGTTGCTATGCTGATGTTGTTGTTGTGGTTGATGTTGTGGCTATTGCTGTGCTGTCTGGAGCTGCTGCTGCTACTGATGCTGCTGTTGTTGTTGTTGTTGCTTGAGCTGCTGCCACTTTGGGTGCTGCTGCTCCTTGCTTCAGCCACTTGTGTGTGTGTGTGTGTGTTTGTGTGAGAGAATGAGAGTGAGAGAATCAGAAGGAAAGGGAAAATGAGAGCTAGTCTTAGTCAACCCCTTTCTCTCCCTCTCTCTTCATTAAATGAAGGCATGGGCAAGCCATCATGCCTCATAATGCACTCTCTCTCTCTCACCAAGTCAACACAATAACAAAAGAATTCATTTTTCATTTTCTTTTTAAAAGAGCAACCATACACCATAATACCCCAAAACACTTAAACAAAATATAAAACTAGATTAGGGAAAATGGTTAGTTAACCATGATTGCTAATCATGTTTAACCCCAAATTACAACCCTAGTTATCATGCACAAGTGTGTGCAAGGTTAGGAAAAATCTAGTAAAATATTCATTAAATAGGATAAAATAATTAAAAATCAATTTGGTAAACTTTTTATTAAAAACTATATATTAAAATATAATTAACCACAAAACACATTCTAAGGTGTTACACTTCTCATCCCAGTTGGGGAGATGGTCTGTCCCACAGCCATCAGTACGTCGTACTCGAGATAGTATACAGGAGATCGTTAGGTTACGGGTACACCGGACAGGACTCGCAGGGGAACTGTTGGTTGGTATTATACCAATCGTCAGTTAACAGTTCCCAGGTGACATGAGTACAGCATAGTCCACAGACTTGACACTGCTACTTCGCCTCGAGTGTATCCCACTGTTCTTAAATTGCTACCCTACCACGGCTCAAAGGAGTCGTGCAAACAGGTAGCAGTTGGGTGCAGTCCCGAGCACTTGGAGGCAATGGCGGTTAGGAAGGATTCGTCTCTCATGGTATTGGGAGTTGATATCGCGCTGTGTCAGAGAGCCATTACGCAAAGTCCCTGGCCAGGGCAAGCGAGATTTACTGGTAGGTTCCAGTAGTTTCTCAGGGTGTGATGGGCTACGCTCCGACACGACTTATACCGCTATTAGGGGACTGACGCTTGCCGCCCCTAGGCTCGATATGCGATAGTCTTAGACGAACAGACCGGACTGTACGGAGATTGTCACATCAAGCTCAGTAGGAGTTCGGATGGGTTTCCTCATCGGCCTTCTTATCGACATCTACCTGGGGACCGTTACGTACAGCTAGTGCCGCTTGCGGTCTGTGGTTAAACCCACTTCCAGCGTAGTGTCGAGTCTTTAGAGTCCCACACAGAGGGTTTCCCTGCTCCAGGCGAAACGATATAGAGGTCGTATGGTTTTACGACAAGGGTTCGGACGCATACGTGTTTAAACGCACGTACGGCATTCGGACAGTTTTTACTAGCCGGCTTTAGTTTAAGCCAGATTCTAGTATCAGGTTATTAGATTTATACAGTCTAAAGTTTTTCCGTGTTTTCACGGATTGGAGGGGCGTTCTCGTAATTTTCTGGGAAGCTTCTAGAAGCATGGTAACTTGGGGGTTAAGGTGGCATAAACATTTATTGCTTAATGACTCATTTGTGTGATTCATCCATGGAGTTAATGCTTCATTTATGGAGCTAATGACTCATGAGATGAATCACACAAGGTGAATGCATCAACCATGATGATTAATCATATATATTATTTATTTGATAAATTGTTATGGTTGATATATTCAAATGAGTTCATTTTTCAATATCATTCTTCTTATCATCACCTTCTCTCTCCTCAAGCTCTCTCATTCTTGAAACCCTAACCCTAGCCTCTCATGTGTTGAGATCAAGGGTTAGCTAGACTAATACATCCATAATCTCACTCTATATCCCCTAGGTAGCTTATATTAGCACTTTGAGCAACCTAGTTATCTCAAGTTAGAGATCAAGCTTGGCGTAGGAGCTCTCGGGTCGATCGTCTTTGACTCGAGGAGGCCGTTGAGGTGCCAATGTTCCAAGGAGCCTACGAGGACTGAAGGACAGCGATGAAGACCCGAAGGACAAGTAACGTGAGGTATAACTTCGAATCCGAGTAGTTAAACCTCTCGTAGTTTGCTAGTAACGGTTTAGATACGATTCATGCGCTCAAGTCCTTGTTACAAAGCTTTGATAATCATTTTTCATATATTCCGCCTCCCAGCAAGTTAGTGGGGTGCGTGACATGGACTTACACGCGTCTCTCTTCCACTATCAGCCCCCCATGTCTAGTGGGTTAAGGCTTTCTTAAACCAATGGAATCTTCCCACCAACACCTTCTTTCTAGGGGACCGCGAAGTTTCAATTTCTCTGGAAGAGTTTCGCGAGATCTCGGGGTTGCTGGTCAGGGGGACGCTCTATGAGGAACCGTTGCCTCCTGATGAGTATGTTTTCGAAACCGAGCTTGCTATGCTCGACGGCCTGTCGACTGAAAATGCCGTCCGCCACAAGAACCCAAGTTTAATCAAGACTCTGAGCATTTTTGAGAAGCTATTCACAGAGTCAGAGGAGCAGGGCGTCACTTTCAAGAGTTTTATCGCCTGCTTCCTTCGCGGGGATGTTCTATCAAAGACGGCTCCAAAGTTTGCGAGTATCAACGACCCCTTTGGGTTCGGTTTAAATAAGCGACCGGCTAAAGAAGAGGACTTGCCGCAGTTCTACATTCCCATCCTGTCGGCCGTATCTTTCGAGTCGGTCGCAGCTCCTGGTATGGATGATGAGACTTTCTTCATGGGCTTCATCAGTGTTTGGCTCAGCTGGTTCGCCATTCCCACGCACCGTCGTTTTATGAGAGCCTCAGTTATCTACCCTGCCCATCGTATTGCCGAAGGGACGCTACTAGCTGTGGGCATTGCGGGGCTAGTGCATCTGTATCATGGGCTAAGCGCTGCAGCCAATACCTCAACCCCGGGCGTGGATGTGGTAAATTTCTCTCTTCATTACTTTACGTCATGGATTGATATGCACGTACTAGGGGCATTTGCCGCGCATAAGAGACCCAGCTTTTATGATGCCTACACTTTTCTGAGGCTTATGAGGTTGGTGGATGCTTTTGCTCCTAATCCGACTCAGCCCGGAGCTATTCGTGTGCTGATTAATCCCTATGCCAATACGGGCGGGATGGTATTCAACGATCGAGTCCTCTCTGCTCCTTCAGGACCGATTCAACAGCTTTGTGACTCGTCAAAAGAGGGAGTACCTTCTCTGAAGCCTAAGGAAGCCATGCACCTATATTCAATCAGACCGGGTTATCTGGTATTTCGTCAGAACGGTGCGGCCCTTTTTATGCGGTACAACCTACACCGCTTTGCTCGGCAACTTGGATATGACCAGGTTGTCCCCTTTGAGGCGTTTATAGTAGAGCCTAACCCATCGTCAGAAGTTGTTCGTGACGCCGCCCATCACTTCATGCGGCTGAACACCGGCTCTCGCTTCGTGATCCCTGAAGCTGACTATATTCCTCGATGTGTGGGGTCTTTCACGGGCTAGTACCTCCACCGAATCAGTCCCATTATAGCTGAGGAGAGGAGGATGCTCCTCGGATATAGGGCTCCTACTCCGATCCAGGCTACGGGAGTCCCGCTGAGACCGCGGGCAGCGGTTCGCCCTCCCTTGAGAGATACCGGTGTCGTTCTTATTCCTGAGGCGGAGGAGGTGGATCTAACTCCCACAGCTGGTATGCCTCCTCGGACTAGAGTTCAATCAAGGGCCAATAGGGCGCCGGTAACAGTATCATGAGCTGTGGCGTCAGCAATGGAAGTATTGTCGTCGGTAGCACCGCCGAGTGAGGATATTGAAGGCGAAGTGGGTCAACGCCGCGCCAAAGCACCAAGGGGAAGGAAGCGATCATCTTTTACAGTTAGTTCTGGGTCCAAGAGGAGAAGGAAGACGGTCACCAATCTTCTCGACTCTTTAGTAGAATCAGAGCCTATCCTTCAAGATGAACCACTAGCCATGCAAGAATCGGATGGTGGTATACTTTTCCCTCGTTCATCTGCCGAGGAAGCCGCACAACTGGCTGAGGCTATAAGACGCTCACAGGAAAAATCTGAGATGTAAGGATCCCGAAGAGGTCTTATCCTGCCGTCATCTTTTATGAAGATCCTCCATCGATACGGCGGATATTCATAGGTCCTTTGGAAGAGGGAGGTGAGAGAGCCCTTAAGCAGCCCATCTCAGCCGACGGTGAAGACGTGCTTTCGTTGTGGACCGGTAGCCACGAGTCTACACTCGAACCCCGGTGAGCATACCTCCTCAGGAAGGAACGCCGGCTTGAACAAGCCATACTAGAAGCTCCTTTGCGCATTGGTATACTTATATATCCTTTTGTAGTATTTTGCACCGCTTATATATATATATATATATATATATATATATATATATATATATATATATATATAGATAGATACTTATCCTCGTGAAAACTTTGCAGGGACTTCGGCAATGGCGGAGGATCTGAGTTCGAGTCACGCCTTGCTTATGGACCCTATACATATCCCCGATGAGACACTAGTAAGTGTGGAGGGGGTCGATACAACTGTTGTTCCTGCCACGGAGCTCCCCTCGGTGACTCCCATTCCCCAGGTGCTTGATCCCCTGGAAGAGGCATCTTCGTTGGCCGTGGATTCAATGGATCTTTCTGGGGATGGCCCGGAGACTAGGGAACAGGTAGTCGAGGCTACCGTCCTTCCGTTGGAGCCTGCAGTGGCGGCCACTGCCCCTCGATCGGAAGCTATTACACCGGCCCACGTCCCCGATGATGTGCCTGGGGGCATGGAGGAGGCCGCCGAAGCTGCTATCCCTCTAGTCCAAAGCGGGAGAACTATCGAAGGTATATTTCTATATTTTATTTTGATAATCTCTCCATTATCTGAACATTTCTGTCTTTTCAGAATTGCACGGGTTGGCGGCGTCTATTGCTGATCTGTTTCCCAGGAAATCTTTTCAACGTCTGCTGGAGATGGTCGCTCCGCAGGCAATATCCCCTCAACGCATTGTCCTATCTTCCGGGAAAGGTTAGTGTTGTTCGCCTTCTTCACGACATTATCATTATTCCATATAACGATACTGATGCCTTCTTCCAGTTCTGGAGGCCGATGACAAAGTTGAGATTCTTGGCGGGCCTGGGGAGCCTTCAGACCCTTCTTGCATGACCGTGGGTAAGTAAGGTTTTAATGTTGTTCCATTCGCTCTTTACTTATGAATCTCGCTAATTGTTTTCTATGAATCTTAACAGCTTTTCCAGTTCTTACCTCGCTGGAATCTCGCATCGTGATGCCGCCCGGCCCCTATGCTCTACGTGACTCGGAACGGATGGCCAAGCTAAGCCTTCACTCCTTGTCAGCTCTGATTGAAGACCTTCGTGCTGGCAGTCTGATCACGGCTGAAGCATTTGCCGCTGAAGCCAATGGTTCTCTTCCCATTCTTGCTACTTAGGCTTGCTTGCATATTCTTGAATCTACATGCCTTCCCTCAGAGGTTGTAGCTGCAAAGGCGAGCTTGCGGGGGCTGATCAAACGATGCGCCTCAAATATGCTGTCATGCGAGAAGAGGCTTAGCCGAAAGTTTTCGGAGAGGGAGTTAGCTTCCAAAGCGCTGAGGGAACTTCAAGCTAATCTTGCGGCCAAGACCACTCGGGCATATGATCTTTGGCGAGGGCTTCAAGAGGCTATCAAGGAGGTGGTAGCCATTGATAAGGCCGTCATTTTCACTTGCGAAATGGTCGAAGCTCATAAGGTTACCGAAAAGGAGCTTGAAAGTTGGCTTGCCTCATACCAGGCCAAACAGGCTCAAGCGGAGGCCTGTCTCTTGAAGATAATAAATCATGAAGCCGAGGCCCAGCGGAAAAAGGATGAATTGGCAAATCTATTAAATCGTCCTCCGGCTTGAGGAAGTGTATATTTTTTTCTATTCTTCTTTTGTACATACTCCTGAATGAGAGTATTTTTTTGATTCTTTCATAAATTGTATTTTGTATTCATTTTGATTCATGAATAAAAGACATATTTTGCTTCATGATGGTGTGTCCCTTTTAGTAAGTGCATTTTGTGGATAATCTATTTTGATTTCCTTGTAGGACAGCGATGGCATAGAAGTCAGGGTTAAGATCTGCCTCCTAAGACTTTTCAACTTTATGAGCTGTGAGGGTCTCATAAAGAATTTTCTCCCTACAGGTCGAGAGGATCCCATAGGTGTAATTTCTCATTAAGAATCGTGAGGATTCCTAAGTGGGTTTTCTCTTGAGAGTCGTAAGGATCTCACAAAAGAGTTTTCTCCCTTACGAGTCGTGAGGACCCGTAAGTGATGGACGAGGTTGACATTATCCGCATTTCACGGAGTCAGGGGTTGCTCTGGCCATTTCCCACGGGGTCAATATTGACTTTAGCCGTGTTCTATGTGACAAGGATTTTCTCTAGATGCTTCCCACGGGGTCAGGATTGACATAGTCGTGTTCCGCAAGGACCAGGATCCACTCTGGACGCTTCCCACAGGGTCAGGATTGACATAGGCCGTGTTCCACATGACCAGGATTTGCTCTGGATGCTTCCCACAGGGTCAGAATTGACATAGCCGTGTTCCGCAAGGACCAGGTTCCGCTCTGGACATTTCCCACAGGGTCAGGATTGACATAGCCGTGTTCCACAAGGACCAGGATCCGCTCTGGACGTTTCCCACAGGGTCAGGATTGACATAGGCCGTGTTCCACTAGACCAGGATTTGCTCTGGATGCTTCCCACGGGGTCAGGATTGACATAGGTCGTGTTCCGCAAGGACCAGGTTCCGCTCTGGATGTTTCCCACGGGGTCAGGATTGACATAGGTCGTGTTCCACTTGAACAGGATTTGCTCTGGATGCTTCCCATAGGGTCAGGATTGACATAGCCGTGTTCTATGAGGACAAGGCTCCGCTCTGGACATTTCCCACGAGGTCAGGATTGGCATAGGCCGTGTTCCACGTAACCAAGATTTGCTCTGGATGCTTCCCACGGGGTCAGGATTGACATAGCCGTGTTCTGCGAGGACCAGGATCCGCTTTGGACGTTTCCCACGGGGTCAGGATTGACATAGGCCGTGTTCCACGTAACCAGGATTTGCTCTGGATGCTTCCCATGGGGTCAGAATTGACATAGCCGTGTTCCGCAAGGACCAGGTTCCGCTCTGGACGCTTCCCACGGGGTCAAGATTGACATAGGCCGTGTTCCACGTAACCAGGATTTGCTCTGGACATTTCCTACGGGGTCAGGATTGACATAGGCAGTGTTTCACTAGACCAGGATTTGCTCTGGATGCTTCCCGCGGGGTCAAGATTGATATAGACCGTGTTCTGCAAGGACCAGGTTCCGCTCTGGACATTTCCTACGGGGTCAGGATTGACATAGGCCGTGTTTCACGTGACCAGGATTTGCTTTGTATGCTTCCCACGGGGTCAGGATTGACATAGCCGTGTTCCGCAAGGACCAGGATCCTCTCTGGATACTTCCCACGGGGTCAGGATTGACATAGGCTGTGTTCCACGTGACCAGGATTTGCTCTGGATGCTTCCCACGGGGTCAGAATTGATATAGCCGTGTTCAACAAAGACCAGGTTCCGCTCTAGACATTTCCCACGGAATCAGGATTGACATAGCCGTATTCCATAAGGACCAGGATCCGCTCTGGACGTTTCCCACGGGGTCAGGATTGACATAGGCCGTGTTCCGTAAGGACCAGGTTCCACTCTGGACGTTTCCCACGGGGTCAGGTTTGACATAGGCCGTGTTCCACGTGACCAGAGGAGGGATCATCTAGAAAGCGAGTAACTTTGGGTGCATTCAACATGAAAAGCTGACATAGATGTTATGGATCTCATTTTTTCTCTGAGAATATATTGATCTTTCATAAAGGAGCCGAATGAAACCAAAATTTCATGTTCGGTTTTTAATTAGAGACGTTAAAAATGATCAATCAACGTCATCTATAACCCCTAGCCTTCCAAGCTAACGATTTTTCAGATTAATATTTAGAGATAGATCTTACCTTTCTTTTTAACTCCTCAAACAAATCGAAATGGTTGAAGTTTTTCTATTTGGAATCGTCTTAGGTCTAATTCTTATTAATTTAGAGGGATTATTTGTAACTGCATATTTACAATACAGACGCGGCGATCAGTTGGACCTTTGATTGAATAACATTTTTTTGATTGACCTCCTCCTTGCAGGAGGTCTGCTTCCATCATCTCTTCCAAATGGATATTCCAATATCTTCTTGTCATTTTTCCCACGCTTTCTCCCTTTTTTTAACAAATAAATAATTCATTTATCTGATTTTGCGGATTCAAAATAAATAAAGAAAAAATGGAAAAGGGGGACAATTCTTATCTTAGTTTCTATTTTGATGGAAAATAAAACTTTCAAGTTCCTTTTGTTCGTGGAGAACTTAGTATATGGATAGTACGTAAAAGTTGATTGTTAAAACTGAACCTACGATGATAATAACTAAGAATTATTGAAAATTCAAAGATGAGTTTAATTTAAAGGAGCTCTTTGCTTCCTACGGGGTCAGAATTGATATAGCCGTTTTCCGCAAGGACCAGGTTCCGCTTTGGACGCTTCCCACGGGGTCAGGAATGATATAGGCCGTGTTCTACGTAACCAGGATTTGCTCTGAATGCTTCCCACGGGGTCAGAATTGACATAGCCATGTTCCGCAAGGACTAGGTTCCGCTGTGGACGCTTCCCACGGGGTCAGGATTGACATAGGCCATGTTCCACGTAACCAGGATTTGTTGACTTTATCCGCATTTCACGGAGTCGGGGGTTGACTCTCGGTTGTCTGTGCATCGTCGAGTCATGGAACTGGGAACTTCGTCACAGCTCCGATTTGGTTGATGTTGCGTCTGTTGTAATGAGACGAATGCTGAGATGATCTCCAGGCTGTCTGTGAACCATCGAGATGTGGCTTCTTTTTCTGATGGAGCCTGGTGGGAAGGTATGGTTCCCTCTTAATTTGTGCCCCTGGATTGTATACAGGGATCGATGTGATTTCACCTGTAGGGCAAAATGTTTCATTTTATATTTTTCTTTCCGCGATGCTCTATCATTTCAGCTTTTCTGTCGCGAAAGTCGCGATTGCGCAATCATTTCGGCTATTTTTCGCGGTGCCCAATCATTTCGGCTATTTGTTTTTATTTACTCGCTGTTTTTTATTGCGAGTTGCCCAATCATTTCGGCTATTTTGTATGCATACATTTTTACTTGCTGATTCTGTTGCAAGTCGCCCCATCATTTCGGCTATTTCATATGCATTTGTGACTCATTGACTTTTCACTGTGAGTTTGGGATTTGATACTGATTTAGGCATCAGCATCGCTACAATTGGGATATTGCCAGGAGCGAATCATCATTTGCCTCTGTCGATGCCGAACAAAGGTGGCTTAGTGAACATGGTTAGGATCCTGTCGACTAAGGCTTTTTGACTTTACGAGCCGTAAGGGTCTCATAAAGGTACTTCTCCCTACGAGTCGTGAGGATCTTGTAGGTGTACTTTCTCCTTAGGAATTATGAGGATTCCTAAGTGTATATTCTCTTATAAGTCGTAAGGATCTTACAAGAATATTTTCTCCTTATAATTCGAGAGGACTTACAAGTGTCGTTTGCTGTGCGAGCATATCTCCAGTCTCTGGTAGGACTTCGTTAGGGAAATGTTTATTCGCGCCCGTGGATTGTATACAAGGGTCGATATCGAGACGCTTGTAGGCAGAATTGGAGGTTGTGATGGATTAAGAACAGGTTTGGATCCCTGTAGCTTAAGACTTTTGAATCTTATGAGCCGTGAGGATCTCATAGGAGGGTTCTCCTTACGAGTCGTGAGGATCTCGCAAGTGTAATTTCTGCTTAGGAATCGTGGGGATCCCTAAGTGTGTTTCTCCCTTGTGAGTCGTAAGGATCTCACGCATGTGGTTTCTCCTCACAAGGTCGAGAGGACCTTGCAAGTGCCTTTTAACGAGATTGCGCCCTTTTGGGTTTTCACAAAACTCGCCGGTAGCCCTGCTGTTTTTACTCACGGATCCCTTTCAGGTTTTCATCCATGCCCATTTTGCTTATGGACATACCGTTTTCTTCTCTTTTTTATTTCTTATTTTTTTTGTGGCAGTCTTGGGATGGTGCTGCCCGTAGTAGTTTATCGATGTTTCGGTCAACAACAAATTTTAGGACATAATGGTCCATCGTTAGTTTAAGGACGTTTCGGTCCGTCGCTAGTTTTAGGACATAGTGGTCCATCGTTAGTTTATGGACATAGTGGTCCATCGTTAGTTTATGGACGTTTCGGTCCGTTGTTAGTTTTAGGACGTTTCGGTCCGTTATTAGTTTTAGGACATTTCGGTCCGTTGTTAGTTTTAGAACATTTCTGTCCGTTGTTAGTTTTAGAACATTTCCGTCCGTTGTTAGTTTTAGAACATTTCCGTCCGAGAAAAAGAACCGGCTACTACTTATAGAGTTTAGGCTTAGGAAGATAGCGAGAAGACATAGGCGTCGTCATCTATCGTTGACCTAGGCCGTGACTCGTCAGGCGTAGTATTTTTTTAGGAAGCGGCCGTTTATTGGCCTGAAAAGTCTTTCACTATGCATGTCCATGAGTAGATATGCTCCACCTTGGTAGACTTTGTCTATGATATACGGGCCTTCATAGTTCGGCTCGAATTTCCCCCGCTTGGCACGATTAGGGATCATAGGTCTTTTGACCACTAGCACGAGTTTGCCTTGGCGGAATGTTCTTGGCCTAGTCAATCTCTTATATGAGCGCGTCATCTTTGCTTTATAAGCCTCCAGATTTTGCTGCGCCATGAGCCTAGTTTCATCAAGGGTATCGAGCTCCTCAAGCCGAAGGTGAGCATTTTCTTCGTCTGCTAGTTCGTAGTGAACCGCCACTCGTAGAGAGGGTAACTCTATCTCGAGGGGGAGTACCACTTCTGTGCCGAACACCAATGCATACGGCGTTGTATTTGTGGCTGTTTTGAACGTAGTTCGATACGCCCAAAGAGCTTCATGCAGCCTCTCGTGCCAGTCCCTCTTATTTCGAGACACCGTCTTTTTCACGATCTTCTTCAAGGTGTTGTTAAAAGCCACAGCTAGACCGTTAGCTCAGGGATTATAGACCGATGAATATCTCCAGTCTATGTTATGCTGTTGTGCGAAGTGGTTGATCTTGTGGCTTCTATAGTCTGGCCCGTTATCGGAGATAATCCGTCGCGAAACCGATAAATGACATGTGTCTTGAAGAAATGGAGGATATTCTCCGTCTTCACTTCCCTTAGCGGTACTGCTTCTGCCTATTTGGAGAAGTAATCAGTTGCCAAAATGAATCGATGTCCTCTGGACGATGCTGGTTCGATAGGGCCGATTATGTCAACCCCCCACATTTCGAACGGCTAGCTAGCCACCGTTGGATGTAGTGGATTCGGACGCTGATGGATAAAATCTCCGTGAATCTGGCATGAGTGGCATTGCTTCGCGTATTCGAGGCAGTCCTGGATTATCGTGGGCCAATAGTAGCCCATCCTTTTGATCTTCAGCTTCATCTTCGGGCCGGCTTGTTGAGAACCGCAGAGCCCATCGTGAGTTTCTTGGACGACTCTCTTTGCCTCTTCAGGTCCCAGGCGTCTTAGACACAGAGAATCAAATGATCTCTTATACAGAGTATCATTGACGAAGGCGAAAGATAGAGCTTGTCTCATAAGCTGATGTCTTGAGGACGCATCTTCAGGTATTCGACGGGATTTGAAGTAGTCTATAAAGACTTCTCTCCAATCCATAGCCTTTTCCTGGTCTTTTATTTGTACGGTCGTTTGCTCGGTCGCTCTCTTCTCCTTGGATGACTCTGGAAATATTTCTGCCGGTGCAAGAACCCGACGGTTTTGTACCACGATCCTCACGTCATCGAGGTTCTCGTCGGCCAGTTCTTTAGCGAGTTTGGCCAATGCATCCGCTTTGCTATTTTCCGCACGCGGTATGCTTTCCAGGGTGTAGGAAGGAATTTGAGTCAGCAGTTGCTGCACTCTCTCACCGTACTTTACCAACTCTGGTTTGCACGTTTGATAGTCGCCGTTTACTTGGCTAACGATCAGCTGGGAGTCTCCGTATATGGGGAGATTCTCAATTCCCATGTCGACGGAGATCTCAAGACCTTCTATGAAAGCTTCGTACTCGGCTTCATTGTTCGTCCTCGGCTCTGTTAAGGAGAAGGAAAAGCGCATTATCCCTCCTTGTGGAGTCACGAAGATGAGGCCTACCCCGGATTTGATTATAGGGGTGCTTTGTTTGCGCTTATTCATGGAAGATGCCCCATCAAAATAGAGTTCCCACTGGGTATCATCCTCTCTTCTCTCCTCGTCGATCGTGTCAAACGCGTGCTCGTCTGGCAATTCGCAGTTCAAGGGAGATTCGGCAGGTATCAGATGCTCAGCGAGGAAGTCGGCGATGGCCTGGCCTTTCACTGTCTTGAGGGGTCGATAAGTTATCGAGAACTCCATCAAGAGCAGGGCCCATTTAGCGAGTCGTCCCGTTAATATAGCCTTTGATATCAAATATTTGAGTGGATCCACCTTTGAAATGAGATGGACCTCATGTGCCAACGCATAGTGTCTGAGTTTCGTTATCGTGAATATCAACGCCAGGCAGTGTTTTTCGATGGGGAAGTAGTTGCTTTCTGCCCCCAGGAGAACTCGACTCAGATAATAAAGGGCTCTCTCTTTCTTTTGGTCGTTCTCTTGTGCCCACAGCGCGCCTAAAGAACCTTCAAGGGCGGTTGTATACAGAATGAGAGGCTTTCCTTTAACGGGAGCGGCTAGCATCGGAGGATTCTGTAGGTATTGCTTGATTTCGTCCAGTGCGCCTTGGCATTTGCGATCCCAGACGAGCGGGGTTCTCTTCTTCATTAGGTGACTGTAAGGACGGCACTTGCCTGAGAGATTGGCTATAAATCTATAACATTTCAGAAAAATAAAATATTATTTTTAGGAATTTTTATAATTAAATAATAATTATATTGAATATTTTAATGAGGTGGTAAAATTAAATACTGATATATTGGAAAAAATTGGGAAAATTATAGAAATTACTAAAATGAGGGTGTTTTATTGGATTTAAGAAAATTATGAAATTTTATGATTTATTATATTCACTTTTAGTGCTAATCGCGATTAAATATCGCTAATTGCGTATTTAGCATGTTTTGTGCACATGACATGCACCAAGTTATTTTAACACTTGTTACATTTTATCATGGTCTTTTCTTTATTTATCATGTATGGTTGTTGACTTTAGAAAAGAAAAGAAAAGGAAAAAGAAAGGAAATGATGAAAGGGGGACATAATCATGAGGCAAAGCATGGGCATGAAAGAGAGAGGGTGTGAGGGGTCAACCATAGTTATGGGCCATTGTTCTCATTTCATCTTCTTCATCTTTTCTTCTTCTCCTCCTCTCATGGCAGCACCCCTCCTCCACCTCCACTACACACCTCAAAACACCATCAAAAAGAACCCAAAACCCCATCTCCTTTTCACAAAAAACATGCTCATGCTCAAGGGAAGCACATTGGACAAAGAAAAATCGAATTTTGAGGACTTTGGGCAACTCAAGAATTTTCTTGAGTTGCCAAATGAGGTAATTTCTGCACCTTTAGATTAGCATTTCAATTCCTTGTGTATCCATATATGTTTAGTATCGATATCAAGTGGTTTTGTGAACTTAGAAAATATCTAGATGAGGTTAGGGTTTTGAATTTAATCCAAAGGTGAAATTGAGTGCAGTAGTGACCTTAAAACCCCTGTGGTGATTGATTGGAGACCTAAACCAGAGACTAGAACCCCGCAATGCGAACTTAGAAAACCCGATATCGGAAAAACTGTGAAAATATGATGGTAATTGGAAATCTGCTAAAACCCGGAGCCTCTGAAAATTTATTTGCAAAGACAGTGATACATGCAGGCACCTAGGAAGCATCACCTAAGACCCTAGCCCCTAACCCTCTAACCAGGCCATAAGTAAATTCTTTATGGCCGCAATTTGCGGCCAGAGCAGTGAGGAATTGACTCGTTTTTGTTCCAGGGCTTTATCTCCAGTAAATTAGACCCTTGGCATATGCAAAATTGGCTGATTTGACCTAGGGTAAAATCTGGGACCATTTTCAAGAGTTGCTGTTTTGATTCGGGGTTTCGTTTCTCGTATTTTGAATTCTGGATTGTTGTATATGTGTTTTACCCCGATCGCTTGACGTTTGTACGACGATATCGAGGGTTGTTGGTGGTTTTGAAGGCGTGGTTCATAGGTTCTAACCTATACGCCTTTAGCGTATCGTTTTGGTTTTCCGATGTGATTTTAATATGCATTTGCGATTGGATTATATGTGTAGGTACCCCACGTGATGTCGAGATGTTGAAGATGAAGATGGCGACATCGACATCAGCGACATCGACATCGGTACACAAGAAGCAATTTGAGTAGATTTATATCTACGGGGAGAAGTCGGGTGGATGGCGTATAGCACCCCCGCAAAGTCATAAGAAATGATGTGATATGTTATAGATATGCATATATATGTTATGGAGAGATTGAACACTTAGCAAGGGGAGCTTTAGGAGATCATGGTTTTAGTGTTAGAGAGAATTGAAGAAAGGACTTTAGGTGATTTCTTAGTCACGAAACCCTAGAGTAAAGATTTGCATACACGCACATACACATACTCGCATACATTTACTTTCTTGTTCGTATTGGGGACACACACACACACACACACACACACACGGAAGGACAAGGGTAAATAAGCTGGATTCCATGAATACCGTGCTTAAATCCCCTAATCCACATTGTTGCCGATTGCTCTAGCTTCAATTGGTCAAGACTCGGCTCAAAGGTTTTGAGTACGAATTTCTTTAGCTTACAGTTTCGTATTTTTTTCTTAACAACTTCATACTTGCAAATAAAACACATAGGTTAGTTTGAACAAACACATACAAATTCTTTATTGACTTTTCTAAAACTCGAACGGACATACAACCATCTCCCTGTGGATCGACCCGTGCTCAACCGGCTAACTGCATAGCGACACCGTCCTGATCGCGGTAAACTTTAGAACTTTGATCATCCGACACGCTTTTGGCGTTCGATCAATATTCACAGATCACAAGAGCTTAAAGTATATATTTTAGCAGCGAGACCTGAATCTTAGACAGCGCCGTTGGATGGAACTAGTAAAGGACTACGATTGCGAGATCTTGTATCACCCGGGCAAGGCTAATGTAGTGGCGGATGCTTTGAGCAGGAGGCCCGGGGGTAGTCTATCTTGTTTGAGCGCAGTGCAGAGGCAGTCATCGGCAGATTGGCAGATTTTATGCGACAGCCGAGTGCAGTTCTAGTTCACTCCGATCGGGGGACAGCTTGCGCGTGTTCGTGCACGCCCACAGTTGCTTGACCGTATACATGAGGCACAGTACAGTGATGACCGTTGTTCAGAGATCATGGCACAGATTGGACAGGGCAGATTTTTCGAGTTCGTGGTTGATGATCAGGGGATACTGCGATTTAGGACTAGACTGTGCGTTCCAGATGCTGAAGGACTGCGGCGTGAGATTCTTGTGGAGGCACATCGATCGGTGTACAGTGTTCATCCGGGTTCCACCAAGATGTACCATGATATGAGAGATGTTTACTGGTGGGACGGAATGAAGAGGGACATCACAGACTTCGTGTCGAGGTGCCTGATTTATCTGCAAGTCAAGGCCGAGCACCAGAGGCCCGCGGGAGAGCTACAGCCGTTACCCATCTAGGAGTGGAAATGGGAGCAGATTTCTATGGACTTTGTTGTGGGTATACCCAGGACTAGACGAGGATATGACTTTATCTGGGTGATCATGGATCGATTGACGAAAGCGGCTCACTTCCTGCCGGTGAAGACGACTTTTGGATTTGCTCAGTATGCCCAGATATACATCGACGAGATTGTACGACTGCATGGAGTCCCGACATGTATCATGTCCGACCGAGGCACCCAGTTTACCAGCCGACTATGGCAGAGGCTTCAGGAGGCTTTGGGCACCCGCTTGAGTTTCAGCACAACATTTCATCCGCAGACCGACGGCCAGTCAGAGCGAATTATTCAGACTCTCGAGGACATGCTCCAAGTGTGCGTTTTAGACTTTGGTGGTAGCTGGGATCATCATTTACCCTTGGTAAAGTTCTCCTACAACAATAGTTTCCAGGATACTATTCAGATGGCACCTTTCGAGGCTTTGTATGGGAGGAGATGTAGATCACCCGTCTGTTGCACAGAGCTCAGTGAGAGCAGTATTTTGGGGCCACATATCGTATAAGAGACGACCGAGAAGATACAGCTAATTCGAGACAGGATGAGGACAGCTCAGAGCAGGAAGAAATCGTATGCTAACAGACACCGCCGCAGATTAGAGTTCGCAGTTGGCGATCACGTTTTTCTGGGGGTCTCTCCGATGAAGGGAGTGATGAGGTTTGGACAGAAGGGGAAGCTTAGCCCCAGATTCATAGGTCCCTTCGAGATCCTCGAGCGTATGGGCGCAGTAGTATATTGTTTGGCTCTTCCACCCGACTTCCCAGATGTTCACCCCGTATTCCACGTGTCGATGCTTCGCAGATACCTACATGAACCTTCGCACATGATTCAGCATCAGACCGTTCAGCTCGAGCGCGATCTTTCGTTCACCGAGCAGCCAGTCGTGATATTGGACCGGCAGGTGAAGAAACTTCGATCGAAGGTCTTGCCATCTGTGAAGGTGCTTTGGCGGAGCCCGAATGGTGAAGAGATCATTTGGGAGGTCGAGGGCGAGATGCGGAAGAAATTCCCTCATCTCTTTGAAGGTATGCATAGCTTTATATTTTTAAATTCGGGGACGAATTTCTTTGAGGGGGAAGATTGTAACACCTTAGGATGTGATTAGTGGCTAATTATACTCTAAAGTATGGTTTTTAATAAATAAAAGTTTACCAAAATGATTTTCAAATATTTTATCAAATTTAATGAATATTTTATTAGAATTTTTCTAAGCTTGCACACACATGTGCATGTAAACTAGGGTTAAAATGGGGTTAGACCACGATTAGCAACCATGGTGGGTTAAACCATTTTCCTTAGGTGTATTTGGATTTTTGATAAGTGTTTGGTTAATTGTTTTTTTTTTTGAAAATGGAAATGATTTGAATTGTTGTGGTTGACTTGGAGAGAGAGAGAGAGAGGATGGGCATCATGGCATGAGCCCATGCTTGCATTAAATGAGAGAGAGAGAGGGGTTGACTCTTGTGCTCTAATTTCTTTTGCCACTCATTTCTCACAACTCTCTCACTCATACACACACACACACTCACATCAGCAGCAACAACAGCAGAAAAAGCAGCAGCAGCTCCAGCAGCATCAACAGCAGCACCAGCATCAGCAACAGCTCCAGCAGCAGCTTCAGGCATCAGCAACAGCAACAACATGCAGCACCTGCAGTAGCAGCAACACAGCTTCTTCTCCCTCTTCCTGCATCCTAGGGTCAAGTGAGGTATACTTCTTAGGCTTAACTTCCTAGCTTGCTAATCTTATGTGTTAATTAGCTTCAATTAGTGTTAAAAGTAAGATTTAGTGCTAGAAATGGTGATTAGTGTGGACTTTTGGTTAAGATATGTTTTTGGTGGTTAGCCTAGCCTAATTAAGTGTTATTAGAGCCAAGTTAACCTAGTTTAAACCCAGATTTCACTAAAATACCATAGGGTTTCATATTGGAGTAAATTTAACGTTTTAAAGTGAATTTTTAGCTTTTTGTAATCTGCTGTTGACCCGGTGGTTTCAGATAAAATCTGAGTTAACTGTAGCATACTTTTTAGACCTTGATCATACCACCAGAGAACGAGATCCCCTACACACCTTGTGGCCGCCGATTTATTCATTCTGGCCGTAAATTACGGCCAGATGAGGGAGTTTTTGGGTTGGGTTTGAGTGGGTAGGAGTCTGCTGTATATTTAAGGTTTGTGGTATGTGCAACTTTTTAAGTTTTCACCTGAGTAAAAATCTGGAGCCAAATACCGTTTTTCATATACGTTTAGCTTGCGCGACACGTGTGATACGTGAGTGGGTTATGTGTTCAAGCGTATCGCGACGTGTCGGGGTAGTTTTAGACGCATATACAGACGTTTTAGCGTAACGGACACACGCGCGTTTAGTTCGCGATGTGAGTTTCTCATTTGATTTCGATATCGCATTTTTGCGAGATATTTGCTTATGTGGATTCTCTATGTGAATTCTAGGTTCGCAGGCGGGTACGTCGGACACCGCAAAGAAAGGGAAGCAGGTAGTCGGCTACGCTTAGTGTAAGTCTACGGTAGCGCCCCGGCCGTCAAACAGACGCCAAACGCGGAACAAAAACTTTTAACTGGCGCTATCGTATACTATAACCCGGATCTGCCATTATTGCTAAACTAACAAACTGTAAAGAGGGTAGAAAGGTTATACCGAACGATCCGAGTCCTTCGTTCTTTAACCATCATCCCACGCTCCGTTGCGGCTGCTCCGATCACGTCGATCTCCGATTTGCTCGTCCAGGTGGCACCACGTCAACGGATCTTTAAACGGGCTCCCGCCTCTGACCCGAGGCAACTCAGTCGTCAAGTTTGCTAAAAGAGACGAACAAGAATGATGTAGAGAATGAGTAGAATATTTTGTCTCGTTACGTCCAAAGCTATGGACGAACGGTTAATGAAGTTTCCTTTTGGATCGATATGAAAATGAGATATGAATATGTTAATTTCCATACATCCAAAACTCTATCTTTTTTCTAACAACCATAATTCTCTCTCACTAGAAGTGGCCGGCCATATATAGGAGAGGAGGGAGGTGAGTGTAGGAGAGGGGGAGGTGAGTATAAGATCAATGAAGAGGATGAGTCACACAAAACCTAGTATGAACACAATAAATGAAAACAATGAATCACTACCCTTAGTCACCTTGCATTAATTGAATCATTAAATGCAACCATGAGTCACTAATCCTAGTCACCACCTTCTAGATGCTTCTAGAACCTTCCACACTCATCTCAAGAAAAGATAAATCCGTATTTAACCGAATGTTAAATACAGCTGATAGAAAACTGGAAACTGGCAACTTCCAAAACTGATCCTGAAACGAATTTCAGGATAACCCCGAAACTGTATAAAAATACCCGCATTTGTATTACGACCGAATACAAATGAAACTGAGACAAAGATATTATATCTACTCAATATAATACTCGGATCCGGCTTAAACCAAAGCCTACCAGTATTATCTGCCCGAAATATGACACGTGCGTAAACGCACGTGCATTTTCCGAACCCTGCAATAAAATCATACGGCCTCTACAACGTTTCGCCCGAACTTGGGAAACTGTCTGTGGGGGACTCTAATGACTCGTCAGTACCCTGGCAGTGGGTTTAACCACAAGCCGTCAGCGGCACTAGCTGTGCGTAACGGCTGCCCATAGACTGACCTCAAAGGAGGCCGATGAGCGAACACATCCGGAAACCCTACTTAGCCTAACAGTGACTATGTATATACAGTCCGGTCCATTCATCTATGAGTATCGCATATCTGCCTAGGGGGCTAATAACGTCAGACCCCAATAGCAGTATAAGTCGTGCCGGAGTGAAGCCCAATAACACCCTGAGATACTACTGGAAGACCTACCACTAAATCTCCTGCCACGGCCGTGGGCTTTTTGTAATGGCTCTCCTAGACACAGCACAATCTCGCCCCCAATACCGGGAGAGACGAATCCCCTGCCGATCCGCTCACGTGCCTCCATGTGGCTCGGGACTGTACCCAAAAACTACCTATTTGCACGACTCCTTTGAGCCGTGGTAGGGTAGAAATCAAAGCACAGTGGGAACTAACACGAGACAAATGACGACCTCAGGTCGATGAACTAACCTGTACACATGTTACCAGGGAACTGCTATCTGACGATATGTATAATACCAACTAGCAGGTTCCCGGCGAGTCCTGTCCGGTGTACTCATAACCCAATGAGCACCTGTATACATCTTAGCTGATCCAACTGACACTAGTGGCTTGTGAGACCGGCCACCGCCCCTCGTCGAGGTCTCGACTGTATACACTAGTCTACTCCGGAGTATCGATGCCCTGTCTCGAAACTCCCACGACTAGGGACCACAATTAAGGATATGCTTTATAAACCACCCAACTCTCACGTATATGATCGCCATCATACTGTTGGTAGTAAAGAAAGATCCTAAGGGCTCTATCAAAGTGTAACAATGATCAGTCACCTGAACCTGTACACGACTGATGAAGGCAAACCAGATAGCATACTATCATCTCGAGTAAGACTGTCCTACCGGTATAGGTCCTCCGCAATCATTGCAATCACGTACCTGCGATCCAATAATTGACTTTGAGGGCACTATCTCCAACAATCTCCCACTTGCACTTAAAGCTAATTATTGCGATGTCGACTACTCACAGCCCATGTGAAACCGAACATCCAACTCCTCTACTAATCAGTTTCACAAAGCCCGTTTGTAAAACTATTGTGTTCGAGAAATAACCTCAGTGAGTGGATCCGCCTAGATGTTTCTTTCTATATCTCTCTTAATCTCAAGTTCACGGAGAAAGCCATCTCCCGAATTGAGTAATACCTGTCTTAGAATATGTCTGGATATCTGATGGGACCTAGTTCATAAATGAACTCCAAATCCAAACTTCTTAGACTGTATCGATCACTGAACCTAATCAGTATCCGGCACCATGCCTCCCACAGTATCCTCTTGGACCACCTGTCCTTAATACTGTCCTTCGTCAGAGGAAAAACAATAACTCTGACAATCACTCTGTCAACCATGTCACCTTTGAAGCCTGGAATGATAATCGTCTCCCGAAGGAGGCTGCCGTCATCAAATCCGTAGAACATGTACTTATGTTCTAAAACTGCTTCCTTATGTTTCTCCAGGATTGGATTAATACAAACTTATTACATCTAGTGCAAAAACAACATATGGTGTGGTACTTGATATCTCATGATTGACTCAATTGCCTAATCAAGTGATCTGCCAATCATGCACATCCCTCTCCCCTTTAGTCTGTAAGACACCTTTAGAGAGAGTGACTCCATCACCTGCAGGTACACCACCATGCCAGGAGTCATCTATTCTAAAAACCATTAGAATATTGTCAAAGTACCCACATTGGGAAACTACCCAAATCCAGATCTAAAACCATAGATCTAGAAACCTTAATGTTTGATATTATATCCATATCCTGTCTGGAGAAATAACTGTGTGACGACCACAGTACAACCGATCGTAGTATATGAATTTTACTTCCTACTCTGTGTATGTCATCCAAATACCATGACATCACACCCTACTACCTTCTTAACAGATCCATCCCTTATTCTGATGAAGTCAAACCCATGACTGTTACATCAAAAATAGATGATCTATCTCCGCTATAACTGCTCAAGTCTATAAATAGACATAAGCATCTTTCCCACTATGCTTCCGATGCTCCCACTGACCACAACAACCCTCTGGCAGAATAATATATACGTGCACTTCTAAAGCTAGTTTAGAACGACGCTATACTTAACCTCCTGCCGGGTCTTACATTCTGGAACAACAGTAGTGTCAAGTCTGGGTAAACAAGAACTTCCCTGTCACCGTCCTTGAGGCTACCGGAGTACCTCTCGGGTGTCTGAGGTTACCCATCATATCTGCGGAGTGGCTAATGGAATGTCCAACCTGATTGAATCTTTAGGTCCTATTAAATTTTCCATAATCGTTTGCGGTTCTGGAATCACTTCCAGTTCTACCATACTCCTACTACTGTTTTCTGAAAAAAATACATTTTACTAAAACTGTGGCGAGTCAAGAACAATATCACTATTGATCTTCCAAGTGGTAGAAAATCAACCATCGTCATAGCCAGGGTCAACCCACAAACAACCATTACAGAAATGTGCCCTGAGTTATCCAGAGTCTGGTTTTAAGCATAAGCTGGACAACCCCCCATACCTTAACATCGTTAAGGTATGAACCATTCTATATCCAATATAGAAACTTTGGCACTTATTTAATTGGAAATAGATTCAAATCATGCAGCTGTCTCCAGTGCATATCAACTTAATGGAAAGAGTCTAATCAGCATTACTCAACTTAGGAATCCATATGGGAGATAGTGCCCTCAGAGTCAATTATTAGGTCACAGGTACGTGATTGTAATGATTGATGGAGGACCTATCCCGGTAGGACAATCTTACTCGAGATGATAGTATGCTATCTGGTTTACCTTTATCATCGTGTACTGCTTTAGGTGACCTGACACGTCGCTATTACACGTTGATAGAGCCCCTAGGATTCTTGCTTGACCACCAGCAGTATGAGGGCGATCATATAAGTGGGAGCTGGGGTCTATAAGCTTATCCTTAAAAGGTCCCTAGTCGTGGGAGTTTCGAGACTGGGCATCGATACTCCATTAGTAGACTAGTGTATACAGTCGAGACCCCAACGAGGGGCGGTGGCCGGTCTCACAAGCCACTGGTGTCAGTTGGATCACCTAAGATGTATACAGGTGCTCATTGGGTTATGAGTACACCGGACAGGACTCGCCGGGAACATGCTAGTTGGTCATATACCAGACGTCAGATGGCAGTTCCCTGGTGACATGTGTGCAGGTTAGTTCATCGACCTGGGGATCGTCATTTGTCTCGTGTGAGTTCCCACTGTACTTTGATTACTACCCTACCACGGCTCAAAGGAGTCGTGCAAACAGGTTTTAGTTGGGTACAGTCCCGAGCCACATGGAGGCAGTGAGCGTATCTTCAGGGGTTCGTCTCTCCCGGTATTGGGGGTGAGGTCGTGCTGTGTCTAGGAGAGCCATTACACAAAGTCCTTGGCCAAGGCAAGGAGATTTACTGGTAGGTATTCCAGTAGTATCTCAGGGTGTTCTGGGCTACACTCCGACACGACTTGTACCGCTTTTGGGGGTCTGACTTTTACCAACCCCCTAGGCCCGCCATGCGATACTCATAGACGAACGGACCGGACTGTACGGATATTGTCACTGACAGGCTCAGTAGGGTTGTCAGGCTGAGTTCGCTCACAGACATCCCTTTTAGTCAGTACCTGGTAGCCCGTTACGTATTGGCTTATACCTCTGACGTGCTAGTGGTTAAATCCACAACCAAGGTGTTGATGAGTCTTTAGAGTCCCCCACATTCAGTTACTCAGCTTTCGGGCGAAAGGTTGTAGAGGCCGTATGGAGATATGGCAAGGTCCGATCAGATACGTGCGGTATTGCACGGATCAGGATCGGACAGTCTGTACTATAGGCCGTATGGTTATATGGCAGGGTTCGATCAGATACGTGCGGTATTGCACGGATCAGGATCGAACAGATATTACTAGCCGGTTTTGGTATAAGCCGGATTCTAGTATAGTACAGTGTAGATTTTGACTCATTGCATTTGTATTTTGGTCGAAATACAGATGCAGGTGTGTATGCACAGTATCGGGGCTTTCCTGTAATTTATTACGGGACCTGTTTTCTGGAGTTGCCAGTTTGCTTTCCGTTTCGGCCAATTTCCATTGTTCCGTTCATTGGCCGAAGATTGGTGGAGGAGGGCTTATTTGCATTGTTGCAAATAAGTATTTGTGGAGGGGGCTTTTGCTTTTTGTTGCATCATGATAGCCATTCTTTGACCTTGACTTCTTGTCTTCATCATGACTTGACTTTTGTTTTCATGATGGATGTTGATGATGGTAGGTTTGAGTGTTGGACTTTGTGAGGTTATGATGGTGGAGTTGTGTGTGGTTTTGCTTATGATCATATTCTTTCATGATTCCCTTTTTGCTTTATGGTTATGGTTGCACCACTCATTCCTGGACTCTCTCTCTCATTCTCTCCCTTCACCTAGCATTGGCCGGCCATTCTTTTTGAAGGGGGGCTGTCCAAAAATTGTAGTGGGGTTTTTTGTTGTTGATTTCATGTTCCAAAATCCACAAGTTCCTCCACAAAACTCCTTGCATCATCCCTCCACCACAATGGCATCTCCAATACCCCATAAGTGAGACACAAGCTCTACCAAACATTCTACAGCAAATCTTGGGCACGTCGAGTAGCCGGCTTCGTGCCCGAGTTGCCTCGGCATTGAGGTGGGAGCCCGTAAAAGAAGTAGGCGATGTGGTGCGCTTCCGGCGACGAGGAGGAGACGGGACTTTTCCGCAGGAGATCGGGACCATGACGAGAAGACCGGAGGACTTGGATCGTCGGTATATCTCTATTCCCTTTCTTGTAGATAGCTAGGACTAGTTAATGGTTCGATCCGGGTATTAGTGCGCGGCGGTTTGCCAGTTCAAGAAAAATTTAAGTTTATCACCGCTTCCGCTTTTGGCCGTCGGATTGACGGCCGGGGCGCCGCCGTGCACTTACAGTGGTATCAGAGCCTCCCCATTAACTTAGTCTAGCTTTGTGTAATGTGTTTTTCAGTTCCGATCGATCGAAATGTCCAAAAACCCGTATTTGCTCACGACAGTTTTCTGTTGAAATTTTTTGGTCCCCAAAATTTTTTCAGGTTGTATAAAAGTACTGTACAGAGAGACCTAAGACTACTGTAGAAATACGACGCACTAATCTTTCAAATAGAGCGCGGAACCGCGGCCAATCCCTGCTTGTGGCCGCGGTTCCGCCGCTGAGTAAAGGAATCAGGGTGTTGGATTTCTACAGTGGGCTTCTGGGGATAAATTTGGGTTTCTGGAATATTAAAATTGGGCCCATATTTTCTGTAACTGCTACAGTATTGTTTTGGGGCCCACTTGTTAATATTCGATCGGTCGGATATTTTAAACACATTTTTCACAGTATTTACATTATATCTGCGACCGTGAATGTCACTTGATCGGTAAATCCGGTCTAACTGCTATAGCCCGGTTAGACGGATTTGCGAACGTGACTTTCACGTTGATGTTTTGTTTTTGCTGTGATGTTGCGGATCGGTCGTGGGGGATAGCCTAGATGCAATGCTAGTACAGTTTTGTTGTATTATGTACATTTGATTTTGCGGGGCGAGCGTCCGACATGTGGACTGCCGTCACTGCCTGTTTGTATTATTATTTTGGGGCACGACCTGGTTGCGGTCGATGTACCCGTTGTATGTATATTTTACTTTCTGTACTAGGATTGCCCCGCGGAGGGGTGCACGGACAGCTGGGTTCTAGAGGGCAACAAGCCCGCATCTCATGGCATTGAGACGGAGGGGGCTTCACTCTAGGATTGGCGGGCTATTCGCCGCACTCGTAGGGGGTACAGGTTGACCCAGGAGGGATGCCCAAGTTACCGGATTCCGTGAAGTGCTGGGTGGTCCATTCACGTTGCTGAAGGGGGCTGCCTCGCTTCAGGTTTTGGCGGGTAACTTGCCGCGCCCGTAGGGGTCTAGGTTCTCATTGCACAGGCTATCCACACGACCAGGGGAACGTCGGGTTTCAGCGGCTCTGTGAAACCCGGGGATCCCAGATATCTGTATTGTTTCTGTGATGCTGTACATTTCTGTGATGTTGCATTTTATTCACGCCTTGAGCGAATATAATATATTGGTATATATATTAGTAGATGTTGTATATGTTTTGCATCCGCGCTAGTCCGGTCCCCGCTCTGTCGTTAGCAAGCTAACCTAACGGGTAATGACGGGACCCAGTGGCGAATGCGGATGGCATATACGTACATCAGTATATTTTCATTCTTTTTGGTGTGATCAATTGATGGGACTGCATTGATTCGGATCAATGCAAGTTTAAAAACAAACCTAATCTGATGTTGTTGGAACACTTTTTCAAAAAGCTGTTATTGCAAGGACGTTCACTTTTGTTTTGCATCGCGGTATTCATTTAGAATATCCTGCTCCTCAGTCGACGAGGCAAGGGCCGAGATCCCTTCACCGGGAGTGACCCCTTGGACAAAAGTTTGCGTCAGGGCAATGACTTCACTATAGCCGATTACTTTTGCTTTGCACCGTGGTATTCAGTTAGAATATCCTGCACCCCATTCTACGGGGAAAGAGCCGAGATCCCTTCACCGGGAGTGACCTCTTTAGCAACGGTTTTCGTCACTATATTTTTAAAAGCTATCAGTTCCTTCAACGATATCAAGTTCTTTACGTTAAAGGTTTTCACCAGAAACCATTCGTAGCCCTCCGTCGTTTTAGACGGGTAGCACGTAGTATTCATGCTATGTTTGTTGGCCTTCGTCAAGGCATAGTGTATGGTAGCTGCTTGTTGCCTTTCTGCAGCATAGATAGATGCGTTGGTTTGGGACAGTCGTATAGCCTTGTTGGCCTTCGTCAAGGGCTTGTGCGGGTGGGTTCAAATCAACCTGGAGAATGACGGGTAGAACTTGACATGTGACTTATGATTTGTTGGCCTTCGTCAAGGTCATAAGAGCATGGGGCAGAAATCACATCGGGAGTTTCAAAAGAACTGAAACTTGCCAGATATGCGCATACCTTCTGGAGTGTGATGACGTGAGCGGATTCCGTCACGTTGTCATGCGATGAGAGTTGGATCCCGATTCCCACTGATGAGTTAGTTTACTCCTCGGGTGACCCCGACTAATTCTTCTTTCAGGTTTGGAGGAGAATTTGAGGTACAGTGGGAGGTTTCCAGATTAGATAAATTGGTGACCATTCTGATCTAGGTTAGAGTGCACGCTGAGTGTTTCTTTTCTCTCTCTCTTTGGCAGCGACCATTGACCCGACCCTAAGACTTTGACTCAGTGACCAAGTTGACCGAACCTTCTTAAACACCGGCTTTTAGATTGTCAGAGTTGCAAACCTCATTGCCACTCCTACTTTTGCCCTTTTCTCCAGGACACCCCGTTTTACTACGAACGTCCACTTCCATTGGACAAAACCATCGTATGGTTAGATACGAACTCGAAAGAATTTATTCGAGGATGGTTTCCGGTTCTGGAGAAAACGGATAGGATTATTCAGTTGTCTTTTCCTTTTACCCTCTCTCAGGTTACGAGTACTCCTTGGTTTAGGGGTAGTACACCTATTACGCAAATTGGATTGTCTTCTTCCAAACCTTAGGCTGGTGCCGACCGGTAGGGAATGAAGAAAACCAATTAGCATAACGATGGTGTGCAGAAGGTATTAAGTTCAGACAAAGCAAGGGATTAGTAGGAGGGCAAAGTAAATTGCAACAGATATTCACGACCAAACCAAATATTTCGTTACCACTCCCACATCACCTTTGTATTTCTCCAGGACACTCCGTATCACTACGAAGATCCACAGTTTATTTGGATACTCCATCGTATGGTTATATACGAACTCGAATGGAACTGGTTCCAGTTCGGGGATGGATTCTGGTTCAGGAGAAATAGGAATAAGGTTTATTCGGTTGTCTTTTATCTTCACCCTCTCTCATTGCGAGTGTTCCTAGGATTGGGACAGTACACCCATTATGCTTATTGGATAGTCTTCTTCCAAACCATAGGCTGGAGCCGAACGGTAGGGAAGGAAGAAAACCATTTGGCCTAAAAGGGTGTGCAGAAGGTAAAGACTAAAGACATATGAAGGGATTTGGAGAGGTGGCAAAGAACTATACGGTTACAGTCGTGAATCTGGAAGAGGCATTACTAGGAATACCAGAATACCCCATCGGAACATTTCAATGTTTCAGTTTCACTGTGTAATGTTAAAGGAAAACTGATTTCCCGATTAGATACTTACTCCAGGGTATGTATTTACCAGGTACGATTCTCACATCTGTATGGTTTTACAGATGATGAGTGGGAGTAAGTTATTGGGAATTGGGTGATTATCCTCATTATATCGGGATTCGTTGTAATCGGTGATATTTGAGGAAATCACCTGGGCTGTTTGCCGGTCGGCAAATATTTGGTTTTGAATATCCGCTGTTATGCACCAATTTCAAATTGATATATCTGTACGTCTATTTTCATAGAGTGAGATATACCTTTCTGAAATTATGTCTACGACATTTACCTATATCAGTGGATGGTTAGGTAAGGAGCATTAAACAGCGGTGTAATTCTTCTTAACCATAAGTACAGTTTTCAACCTACGACACACAGTGAATGAGTTATCAGACTCAAGGGACTTATACAAAGGATTGTATGTTGTCCAGGGTCCATCAGGACAGAGGGCTTGGTCCTCGTACTATATTCGGTTTACTTATGACTTCTCTAGTTTTTAGACAGGTGTTTCGCGGAAACACAGGGTCCAAATTTTGAGAAGTTATAGGTATTTGAATAGAGTAGAGAACCAGGTATAGCAAGTATCGGGATTCTTCAAAGAGATCGAAGATGTAGATACTTGTGTATGGTATTCAGTTGATAGTAATGATAAAGAGATCTTGCTTCTCTTTCAGGTTACTCATAATTGGAAGTATTCCTAAGTTGAGTAACGCTGATCGGCCTCCTTCCATTTAGTTGACATGCGCTGGGGACAGCTGCGTGATTTGAATCTGGTTCAATTAAATCAGTGCCTCTGTTTCTATATTAGATATAGAACAGTTCATATCTTAACGATGTTAAGGTACGGGGAGTTGTCCGGTTTATGATTAAAACCAGACACTGGACAACTCAAGGCACGTTTCTGTAATGGCTGTTTGTGGGTTGACCCAGGCTATGACGAGGGTTGACTTTCTACCATCTGGATGAACAATAGCGATATTGTTCTAGACTCGCCACAGTTTTATTAAAGATGGATTTTTCAGAAAACAGTAGTGGGAGTATTGTAGAACTGGAAGTGATTCCAGAACCACAAACGATTACTGAAGATTTGATAAGGAACCTAAAGATTCAATCTGGATTGACATTCCATTGGCCACTCCGCAGATATGGTGGGTAACTTCAGGCACCCGAGAGGCACTACGGTAGCCTCAAGGACGGTGACAGGGAAGTTCTTGTTTACCCACAATTGCCATTGCTGTTGTTCCAGGTTACGAGACCCGGCGGGAGGATGAGTATAGCGTCGTTCTAAACCAGTTTTAGAAGTGTACGTCTATATGACTCTGCCAGAGGGTTGTCGTAGTCAGTGGGAGCAGCGGAAGCATTGGTGGACAGGTTGCTTATGTCTATTTATAGACTAGAGCAGATGTAGCGGAGATAGATCATCTATTTCTGACGTGACAGTCATGGGTTTGACTTCATCAGAATAGGGGATGGATCTGTTGAGAAGGTAGTAGGGTGTGATATCCTGGTATTTAGATGATATACACAGAGTAGGAAAAGAAACTCCTACACTACGATCGGTTATACTTTGGTCGTCACACAGTTGTTTCTCCACAATGGAAATGGATTTTATATCAGACATACTGGTTACTAGATCTATGGTCTTAGATCTAGATTTGGGTGGTTTCCCAATCAGGGTACTTGACAGCTTTCTAAGAGTATTTAGGATGGACGACTCCTGGCACGGTAGTGTACCTGCAGGTAATGGAGTCACCCTCTTCAAAGGTGTCTTACAGACTAAAGGGGAGAGGGACGGGCATGATTGGCAGATCACTTGCTCAGGCAATTGAGTCAATCGTGAGATGTCAAGTACCATACCAGATGTTGTTCTTGCACTAGATGCAATAAGTTGACATTAATCCAATCCTGGAGAAACAGTCGGAAGCAGTTTTAGAACATAAGTGGATGTTCTAGGGAGATGATAACGACAGCCTCATTCAGGAGACAGTTATCATTCCAGGCTTCCAAGGTGACATGGACGACAAGGAGGTTGTCAGAGTTATAGTTTTCCTTCTGATGAGGGGCAGTATTTTGGACAGGTGGTCCAAGGCAATACTGAGGGAGGCATGGCGCGCAGGATACTGATTAAGTTCAGTTGACGATACAGTCTAAGAAGTTTGGATTTGGAGTTCATTTATGAGCTATGTCCCATCAGACATCCAGACACATTCTAAGACAGGTATTGCTCATTTCGGGAGATGGGTTTCTCCGCGAACTTGAGATATAGAGAGACATAGAAAGAAACAACAAAGCGGATCCACTCACTGAGGCTATTCCTCGAACGCAATAGTTTCGCAAACGAGCTTTGTGAGACTGACTAGTAGAAGAGTTGGGTGTTCGGTATCACACGGGCTGTGAGTATGCGACATCGCAATAATTAGCCTTGAGTGCAAGTGGGAGATTGTTGGAGATAGTGCCCTCAGAGTCAATTATTAGGTCACAGGTACGTGATTGTAATGATTGATGGAGGACCTATCCCGGTAGGACAATCTTACTCGAGATGATAGTATGCTATCTGGTTTACCTTTATCATCGTGTACTGCTTTAGGTGACCTGACACGTCGCTATTACACGTTGATAGAGCCCCTAGGATTCTTGCTTGACCACCAGCAGTATGAGGGCGATCATATAAGTGGGAGCTGGGGTCTATAAGCTTATCCTTAAAAGGTCCCTAGTCGTGGGAGTTTCGAGACTGGGCATCGATACTCCATTAGTAGACTAGTGTATACAGTCGAGACCCCGACGAGGGGCGGCGGCCGGTCTCACAAGCCACTGGTGTCAGTTGGATCACCTAAGATGTATACAGGTGCTCATTGGGTTATGAGTACACCGGACAGGACTCGCCGGGAACATGCTAGTTGGTCATATACCAGACGTCAGATGGCAGTTCCCTGGTGACATGTGTGCAGGTTAGTTCATCGACCTGGGGATCGTCATTTGTCTCGTGTGAGTTCCCACTGTACTTTGATTACTACCCTACCACGGCTCAAAGGAGTCGTGCAAACAGGTTTTAGTTGGGTACAGTCCCGAGCCACATGGAGGCAGTGAGCGTATCTTCAGGGGTTCGTCTCTCCCGGTATTGGGGGTGAGGTCGTGCTGTGTCTAGGAGAGCTATTACACAAAGTCCTTGGCCAAGGCAAGGAGATTTACTGGTAGGTATTCCAGTAGTATCTCAGGGTGTTCTGGGCTACACTCCGACATGACTTGTACCGCTTTTGGGGGTCTGACTTTTACCAACCCTCTAGGCCCGCCATGCGATACTCATAGACGAACGGACCGGACTGTACGGATATTGTCACTGACAGGCTCAGTAGGGTTGTCAGGCTGAGTTCGCTCACAGACATCCCTTTTAGTCAGTACCTGGTAGCCCGTTACGTATTGGCTTATACCTCTGACGTGCTAGTGGTTAAATCCACAACCAAGGTGTTGATGAGTCTTTAGAGTCCCCCACATTCAGTTACTCAGCTTTCAGGCGAAAGGTTGTAGAGGCCGTATGGAGATATGGCAAGGTCCGATCAGATACGTGCGGTATTGCACGGATCAGGATCGGACAGTCTGTACTATAGGCCGTATGGTTATATGGCAGGGTTCGATCAGATACGTGCGGTATTGCACGGATCAGGATCGAACAGATATTACTAGCCGGTTTTGGTATAAGCCGGATTCTAGTATAGTACTGTTGGAGATAGTGCCCTCAGAGTCAATTATTGGATCACAGGCACGTGATTGCAATGATTGAGGGAGGACCTATCCCGGTACGACAGTCTTACTCGAGATGATAGTTTGCTATCTGGTTTACCTTTATCATCGTGTACTGCTTTAGGTGACCTGACAGGTCGCTATTGCACGTTGATAGAGCCCCTAGGATTCTTGCTTGACGACCAGCAGTATGAGGGCGATCATATACGTGAGAGCTGGGGTCTACAAGCATATCCTTAAAAGGTCCCTAGTCGTGGGAGTTTCGAGACAGGGCATCGATTCTCCAGAGTAGACTAGTGTATACAGTCGAGACCCCGACGAGGGGCGGTGGCCGGTCTCACAAGCCACTGGTGTCAGTTGGATCACCTAAGATGTATACAGGTGCTCATTGGGTTATGAGTACACCGGACAGGACTCGCCGGGAACATGCTAGTTGGTCTTATACCTGACGTCAGATAGCAGTTCCCAGGTGACATGTGTACAGGTTAGTTCATCGACCTGGGGATCGTCATTTGTCTCGTGTGAGTTCCCACTGTGCTTTGATTACTACCCTACCACGGCTCAAAGGAGTCGTGCAAACAGGTTTTAGTTGGGTACAGTCCCGAGCCACATGGATGCAGTGAGCGGATCTTCGGGGGTTTGTCTCTCCCGGTATTGGGGGTGAGGTCGCGCTGTGTCTAGGAGAGCCATTACACGAAGTCCTTGGCCAAGGCAGGAGATTTACTGGTAGGTATTCCAGTAGTATCTCAGGGTGTTCTGGGCTACACTCCGACACGACTTGTACCGCTTTTGGGGGTCTGACTTTTACCAACCCCCTAGGCCCGACATGCGATGCTCGTAGACGAACGGACCGGACTGTACGGATATTGTCACTGACAGGCTCAATAGGGTGTCAGGATGAGTTCACTCATCGACGTCCCTTTTAGTCAATAGCTGGTGGCCCGTTACGTATTGGCTTATACCTCTGACGTGCTAGTGGTTAAATCCACAGCCATAGTATTGACGAGTCTTTAGAGTCCACCACACTTTCAGTTACTCAAGCTTTCGGGCGAAACGCTGTAGAGGCCGTATGGAGATATGGCAGGGTCCGATCAGATACGTGCGGTATTGCACGGATCAGGATCGGACGGTTTGTACTAGTAGCCGTATAGTTATATGGCAGCGTTCGATCAGATACGTGCGGTATTGCACGGATCAGGGTCGGACGGATATTACTAGCCGGCTTTGGTTTAAGCCGGATCCTAGTTTAGTACAGTGTAGATTTTGTCTCTTTGCATTTGTATCCGGACGGAATACAGATGCGGGTGCGTATGCGCAGTATCGGGGTTTTCCTGTAATTTATTACGGGACCAGTTTTCTGGAGTTGCCAGTTTGCATTCCGTTCCGGCCGGTTTTCCTTTGTTCTTTCCCGGCCGGACTTTTCCGATGGAGGGTGTTATTTGCAAGTTTGCAAATAACACATTGTGGAGGGTTTTATTGCATAAGGTTTGATATGATAAGCATCTTTGCTTTTCATGTATTTATGTGATTAGAAATGAAGTGAGGTTTGATGTTGATTTGGTGATGATTATGTTTTAGGATGTGGTCACCACTTTTTGCTTCCTAGACTCACCTCCCTCTTGCTATCATTTTGTTTTTGCTCCACCATTTTATACTTCACTTGAAGAGAGAGTTTTTTTTTATGGTTGAGAAAAAGAAAGAGAGAAAGAAAAGAGAAGAAGAGAGTTTCATCTTCATCCTTGAGAGTGTTTCATTTTCTTGATCTCATTTCATGTTAAGAAAAATGCAAGCACCATTTTTCTTGTCTTGTTTCCTCCATCATCCACAAATGGCAACAAACCCCAAAGTGAGACATACACTCTACACTATATTCCTACAGCAAATCTTGGACGCGTCGATTCGCCAGCTTCGCCCCCGAGTTGCCTCGGTATTGAGGTGGGAGCCCGTAAAAGTACCCGGCTTCGTGGTGCCCTTTCCGACGAGGAGGAGACGGACGGAGATCCCGCGAGGAGATCGGAGTGGAGATGAAGACCGGAGGACTCGGATCAGTCGGTATATCTCTAACCCATCCTCTTGTTAGCTTAGACTAGTTTAATGGCACGATCCGGGTGTTTAGTGCGCGGTGGTGCCAGTTTGCTAAGTCCGCAAAATTAAAGTTTATTTCCGTTTCCGCGTTTGGCCGTCGGATTGACGGCCGGGGCGCCGCCGTGCACTTACAGTGGTATCAGAGCCTCGCCATTAACTTCGTCTAGCTTTGTGTAATGTGTTTTTCGTTTCCGATCGAACAAAATCCCGAAAACGCGTTTTTCAAGCACATCAGTCTCTGTCGAATTTTTTTTGAGTCCAAAAATTTTTCAGGTTGTCTCAGAGTGATGTGCAGGGAATTAGAAGCATACTGTAAAAATTTGGTACCATGAACTCACCATTCCACCGCGGAAGAGCGGCCAAACCCCTGCTTGGGCCGCTCTTCCGCGGCAATGTTTACTGTTCATGCCCCCAAAACTTTGCAGAATGTTCCTGAGTTGAAAATGTGCTTTCTGGAAAGTTAAAGTTGGGCCAATTTTTCCTGTGAGTGCTACAGTTTTCTTTGGGGCCCACTTGTTAATTGTTTGATCAATCGGAAAATTTTAAACACATTTTTCACAGTATTTACATTATATCTGCGACCGTGAATGTCACTCGATCGGTAAATCCGGTCTAACTGCTATAGCCCGGTTAGACGGAGTTGCGAACGTGACTTTCACGTTGATGTTCTATGTTTATGCTGTGATATTGCGAATCGGTCGTGGGGGATAGCCTGTTTGCAATGCTAGTACAGTTGTGGTTGTATTATGTACATTTGATATTGCGGGGCGAGCGTCCGACATGTGGACTGCCGTCACTGCCTGTTTGTATTATTATTTTGGGGCACGACCTGGTTGCGGTCGATGTACCCGGTGTATGTATATTTTTACTTTCTGTACTAGGATTACCCCGCGGAGGGGTGCACGGGTAGCCGGGTTCTAGAGGGCAACAAGCCCGCATCTCATGGCATTGAGACGGAGGGGGCTTCACTCTAGGATTGGCGGGCTATTCGCCGCACTCGTAGGGGGTACAGGTTGACCCAGGAGGGGTGCCCAAGTTGCCGGATTCCGTGGAGTGCTGGGTGGTCCATTCACGGAGCTGAAGGGGGCTGCCTCGCTTCAGGTCTTGGCGGGTGACTTGCCGCGCCCGTAGGGGTCTAGGATTTCATTGCACAGGCTATCCACACGACCAGGGGAACGTCGGGTTTCAGTAGTGGCTCTGTGAAACCCGGGGATCCCAGATATCTGTATTGTTCTGTGATGCTGTACATTTCTGTGATGTTGCATTTTATTCACGCCTTGAGCGAAATATAATATATTGATATATATATTAGTAGATGTTGTATATGTTTTACATCCGCGCTAGTCCAGTCCCCGCTCTGCCGTTAGTTAGCTAACCTAACGGGTGATGACGGGATCCAGTGGCGAATGCGGATGGCATATACGTACGTCAGTATATTTTCGTTCTTTGTGGTGTGATTAATTGATGGGACAGCATTGATTTGAATCAATGCAAGATAAGCAAACCTAATCTGATGTTGTTGGAACACTTTTCAAAAAGCTGTTATTGCAAGGACGTTCACTTTTGTTTTGCATCGTGGTATTCATTTGGAATATCCTGCTCCTCAGTCGACGAGGCAAGGGCCGAGATCCCTTCACCGGGAGTGACCCCTTGGACAAAAGTTTGCGTCAGGGCAGTAACTTCACTATAGCCGATTACTTTTGCTTTGCATCGCGGTATTCATTTGGAATATCCTGCACCCCATTCTACGGGGAAAGAGCCGAGATCCCTTCACCGGGAGTGACCTCTTTAGTAAAGGTTTTCGTCACTATATTTTTATAAAGCTATCCGTTCCTTCAACGATATCAAGTTCATTACGTTAAAGGTTTTCGCCAGAAACCATTCGTAGCCCTCCGTCGTTTCATATGGGTAGTCAATAGTATTCAAGCTGTGTTTGTTGGCCAAAGTCAAGGCACAGTGTTTGGTAGCTGTTGGTTATTCATATGCAGCATAGATAGATGCGTTGGTTTGGAACAGTCGTACTGCCTTGTTGGCCAAAGTCAAGGGTAGGTACGGGTGGATTCAAATTAACCTGGAGAATGACGGGCAGAACTTGACATGTAACTTATGATTTGTTGGCCAAAGTCAAGGTCATAAGAGCATGGGGTAAAAATCACATCGGGAGTTTCAAAAGAACTGAAACTTGCCAGATATGCGCATACCTTCTGGAGTGTGATACCGTGAGCGGATTCCGTCACGTTATCATGCGATGATAGTTGGATCCCGATTCCCACTGATGAGTTGGTTTACTCCTCGGGTGACCCCGACTAATTCTTCTTTCAGGTTTGGAGGAGAATTTGAGGTACAGTGGGAGGTTTCCAGATTAGATAAATTGGTAACCATTCTGATCTTGGTTAGAGTGCACGCTGAGTGTTTCTTTTCTCTCTCTCTCTGGCAGCGACCATTGACCCGACCCTAGACTTTGACTCAGAGACCAAGTTGACCGAACTTTCTTAACACTGGCTTTTGGATTGTCAGAGTTGCAGACCTCATTGCCACTCCTACTTTTACCCTTTTCTCCAGGACACCCCGTATTACTACGAACGTCTACTTCCATTGGACAAAACCATCGTATGGTTAGATACGAACTCGAAGGGATTCGAGGATGGTTTCCGGTTCTGGAGAAAACGGATAGGATTATTCAGTTGTCTTTTCCCTTTTACCTTTTCTCAAGTTGTGAGTACTCCTTGGTTTAGGAGATAGTACACCTATTATGCAAATTGGATAGTCTTCTTCCAAACCTTAGGCTGGTGCCGACCGGTAGGGAATGAAGAAAACCAATTAGCCTAAACGGTGTGCAGAAGGTATTAAGATTAAGACAAAGCAAGGGATTAGTAAGAGGGCAGAGTAAATTGCGACTGATATTCACGACCAAACCAAATATTTCTTCGCCAATCCTAAATCACCTTTGTATTTCTCCAGGACACTCCGTATCACTGCGAAGATCCACAGTTTATTGGATACTCCATCGTATGGTTATATACGAACTCGAAAGGAACTTGTTCCAGTTCGGGGATGGATTCTGGTCCAGGAGAAATAGGAATAAGGTTTATTCGGTTGTCTTTTGTTTTCACCTTCTCTCGCATTGCGAGTGCTCCTAGGACTAGGACAGTACACCCATTATGCTTATTGGATAGTCTTCTTCCAAACCATAGGCTGGTGCCGAAGGTAGGGAAGGAAGAAAACCATTTGGCCTAAAGGGGTGTGCAGAAGGTAATGACTAAAGACATATAAAGGGATTTGAAGAGGTGGCAAAGAATTATACGGTTACAGTTGTGAATCTGGATAATGGTAGAGGCATTACTAGGAATACCAAGATACCCCATCGAAACATTTCAATGTTTCAGTTCTACTGTGTACTGTTAAAGGAAAACTGATTTCCCGATTAGACACTTGCTCCAGGGTATGTATTTACCAGGTTTGATTCTCACATCTGTATGGTTTTACAGATGATGAGTGGGAGTAAGTTATTGGGAATAGGGTAATCATCCTCATTATATCGGGATTCGTTGTAATCGGTGATATTTGAGGAGATCATCTGGGCTGTTTGCCGGTCGGCAAATATTTGGTTTTGAATATCCGCTGTTGTGCACCAATTTCAAATTGATATATCTGTACGTCTATTTTCATAGAGTGAGATATACCTTTTGATATTATGTCGATGACATTTACCTATATCAGTGGATGGTTAGGTAAGGAGCATTAAACAGCGGTGTAATTCTTCTTAACCATAAGTACAGCTTTCAACCTACGACACACAGTGAAAGAGTTGTTAGACTCAGCGGACTTATACAGAGTGTTGTATGTTGTCCAGTGTCCATTAGGACAGAGGGGTTGGTCCTCATACTATATTCTGTTTACTTTTAACTTCTCTAGTTCTTAGACATGTGTTTCGTAGAAACACAGGGTCTAAGTTTTGAGGAGTTATAGGTATTTGAATAGAGTAGAGAACCAGGTGTAGCAAGTATCGGGATTCTTCAAGGTGATTGAAGATGTAGATACTTGTGTATGGTATTCAGTTGATAGTAATAATAAAGAGAAATTGCTTCTCTTTCAGGTTACTCATAATTGGAAGCATTCCTAAGTTGAGTAACGCTGATCGGCCTCCTTCCATTTAGTTAACATGCACTGGAGATAGCTGCATGATTTGAATCTGGTTCAATTAAATCAGTGCCTCTGGTTCTATATTGGATATAGTACAGTTCATATCTTAACATTGTTAAGGTACGGGGTGTTGTCCGGCTTATGATTAAAACCAGACTCTGGATAACTCAAGGCACGTTTCTGTAATGGCTGTTTGTGGGTTGACCCAGGCTATGACGAGGGTTGATTTTCTACCATAAGAAAGATCAATAGTGATATTGTTCTTGACTCGCCACAGTTTTAATAAAAATGGATTTTTTCAAAAACAGTAGTGGGAGTATGGTAGAACTGGAAGTGATTCCAGAACCACAAACGATTACTGAAGATTTGATAAGGAACCTAAAGATTCAATCTGGTTTGACATTCCATTGGCCACTCCGCAGATAAGGTGGGTAACTTCAGGCACCCGAGAGGTACTCCGGTAGCCTCAAGGACGGTGACAGGGAAGTTCTTGTTTACCCACACTTGCCACTGTTGTTGTTCCAGGCTGCGAGACCCGGCAGGAGGATGAGTATAGCGTCGTTCTAAACTAGCTTTAGAGGTGCACATCTATATGACTCTGCCAGAGGGTTTTCGTAGTCAGTGGGAGCAGCGGAAGCATTGGTGGACGTCAGGCTTATGTCTATTTATAGACTAAAGCAGATATAGCGGAGTTAGATCATCTGCTTCTGATGTGACAGTCATAGGTTTGACGTCATCAGAATAGGGGATGGATCTGTTGAGAAGGTAGTAGGAAGTGATATTCCTATATTACGATCGGTCATACTTTGGTCGTCACACAGTGGTTTCTCCACATGGGACTTGGACATTATATCAGACATACTGGTTACTAGATCTATGGTTTTAGATCTGGATTTGGGTGGTTTCCCAATCTGGGTACTTTGACAGCATTCTTAGAGTATTTAGAATAGACGACTCCTGGCACGGTGGTGTACCTGCAGGTGATGGAGTCACCCTCTCTAAAGGTGTCTTATAGACTAAAGTAGAGAGGGATGTGCATGATTGGCAGATCACTTGCTTAGGCAATTAAGTCAATCATAAGAGGTCAAGTACACACCAGATGTTGTTCTTGCACTAGATGCAATGAGTTGACATTGATCCAATCCTGGAGAAACAGTCGGAAGCAGTTTTAGAACATAAGTGAATGTTCTAGGGATATGATAACGGCTGCCTCCTTTGGGGGACAGTTATCATTCCAGGCTTCCAAGGTGACATGGACGACAAGGAGGTTGTCAGAGTTATAGTTTTCCTTCTGACGAGGGACAGTATTTTGGACAGGTGATCCAAGGCAATACTGAGGGAGGCATGGCGCAGGATACTGATTAAGTTCAGTTGACGATACAGTCTAAGAAGTTTGGATTTGGAGTTCATTTATGAGCTAGGTCCCATCAGATATTCAGACATTCTAAGACAGGTATTGCTCATTTCGGGAGATGGCATTCTCCGCGAACTTGAGATTTAGAGAGAGACATAGAAAGAAACATCAGAGCGGATCCACTCACTAAGGCTATTCCTCGAACGCAATAGTCTCGCAAACGAGCTTTGTGAGACTGACTAGTAGAGGAGTTGGGTGTTCGGTATCACACGGGCTGTGAGTATGCGACATCGCAATAATTAGCCTTGAGTGCAAGTGGGAGATTGTTGGAGATAGTGCCCTCAGAGTCAATTATTGGATCACAGGCACGTGATTGCAATGATTGAGGGAGGACCTATCCCGGTACGACAGTCTTACTCGAGATGATAGTTTGCTATCTGGTTTACCTTTATCATCGTGTACTGCTTTAGGTGACCTGACAGGTCGCTATTGCACGTTGATAGAGCCCCTAGGATTCTTGCTTGACGACCAGCAGTATGAGGGCGATCATATACGTGAGAGCTGGGGTCTACAAGCATATCCTTAAAAGGTCCCTAGTCGTGGGAGTTTCGAGACAGGGCATCGATTCTCCAGAGTAGACTAGTGTATACAGTCGAGACCCCGACGAGGGGCGGTGGCCGGTCTCACAAGCCATTGGTGTCAGTTGGATCACCTAAGATGTATACAGGTGCTCATTGGGTTATGAGTACACCGGATAGGACTCGCCGGGAACATGCTAGTTGGTCTTATACCTGACGTCAGATAGCAGTTCCCAGGTGACATGTGTACAGGTTAGTTCATCGACCTGGGGATCGTCATTTGTCTCGTGTGAGTTCCCACTGTGCTTTGATTACTACCCTACCACGGCTCAAAGGAGTCGTGCAAACAGGTTTTAGTTGGGTACAATCCCGAGCCACATGGAGGCAGTGAGCGGATCTTCGGGGGTTTGTCTCTCCCGGTATTGGGGGTGAGGTCGCGCTGTGTCTAGGAGAGCCATTACACGAAGTCCTTGGCCAAGGCAGGAGATTTACTGGTAGGTATTCCAGTAGTATCTCAGGGTGTTCTGGGCTACACTCCGACATGACTTGTACCGCTTTTGGGGGTCTGACTTTTACCAACCCCCTAGGCCCGACATGCGATGCTCGTAGACGAACGGACCGGACTGTACGGATATTGTCACTGACAGGCTCAGTAGGGTGTCAGGATGAGTTCACTCATCGACGTCCCTTTTAGTCAATAGCTGGTGGCCCGTTACGTATTGGCTTATACCTCTGACGTGCTAGTGGTTAAATCCACAGCCATAGTATTGACGAGTCTTTAGAGTCCACCACACTTTCAGTTACTCAAGCTTTCGGGCGAAACGCTGTAGAGGCCGTATGGAGATATGGCAGGGTCCGATCAGATACGTGCGGTATTGCACGGATCAGGATCGGACGGTTTGTACTAGTAGCCGTATAGTTATATGGCAGCGTTCGATCAGATACGTGCGGTATTGCACGGATCAGGGTCGGACGGATATTACTAGCCGGCTTTGGTTTAAGCCGGATCCTAGTTTAGTACAGTGTAGATTTTGTCTCTTTGCATTTGTATCCGGACGGAATACAGATGCGGGTGCGTATGCACAGTATCGGGGTTTTCCTGTAATTTATTACGGGACCAGTTTTCTGGAGTTGCCAGTTTGCATTCCGTTCCGGCCGGTTTTCCTTTGTTCTTTCCCGGCCGGACTTTTCCGATGGAGGGTGTTATTTGCAAGTTTACAAATAACACATTGTGGAGGGTTTTATTGCATAAGGTTTGATATGATAAGCATCTTTGCTTTTCATGTATTTATGTGATTAGAAATGAAGTGAGGTTTGATGTTGATTTAGTGATGATTATGTTTTAGGATGTGGTCACCACTTTTTGCTTCCTAGACTCACCTCCCTCTTGCTATCATTTTGTTTTTGCTCCACCATTTTATACTTCACTTGAAGAGAGAGTTTTTTTTATGGTTGAGAAAAAGAAAGAGAGAAAGAAAAGAGAAGAAGAGAGTTTCATCTTCATCCTTGAGAGTGTTTCATTTTCTTGATCTCATTTCATGTTAAGAAAAATGCAAGCACCATTTTTCTTGTCTTGTTTCCTCCATCATCCACAAATGGCAACAAACCCCAAAGTGAGACATACACTCTACACTATATTCCTACAGCAAATCTTGGACGCGTCGATTCGCCAGCTTCGCGCCCGAGTTGCCTCGGTATTGAGGTGGGAGCCCGTAAAAGTACCCGGCTTCGTGGTGCCCTTTCCGACGAGGAGGAGACGGACGGAGATCCCGCGAGGAGATCGGAGTGGAGATGAAGACCGGAGGACTCGGATCAGTCGGTATATCTCTAACCCATCCTCTTGTTAGCTTAGACTAGTTTAATGGCACGATCCGGGTGTTTAGTGCGCGGTGGTGCCGGTTTGCTAAGTCCGCAAAATTAAAGTTTATTACCGTTTCCGCGTTTGGCCGTCGGATTGACGGCCGGGGCGCCGCCGTGCACTTACAAGTACAGTGTAGATTTTGTCTCATTGCATGTGTATTTCGGTCGAAATACAGATGCAGGTGTGTATGCACAGTATCGGGGCTTTCCTGTAATTTATTACGGGACCTGTTTTCTGGAGTTGCCAGTTTGCTTTCCGTTTCGGCCAATTTCCATTGTTCCGTTCATTGGCCGAAGATTGGTGGAGGAGGGCTTATTTGCATTGTTGCAAATAAGTATTTGTGGAGGGGGCTTTTGCTTTTTGTTGCATCATGATAGCCATTCTTTGACCTTGACTTCTTGTCTTCATCATGACTTGACTTTTGTTTTCATGATGGATGTTGATGATGGTAGGTTTGAGTGTTGGACTTTGTGAGGTTATGATGGTGGAGTTGTGTGTGGTTTTGCTTATGATCATATTCTTTCATGATTCCCTTTTTGCTTTATGGTTATGGTTGCACCACTCATTCCTGGACTCTCTCTCTCATTCTCTCCCTTCACCTAGCATTGGCCGGCCATTCTTTTTGAAGGGGGGCTGTCCAAAAATTGTAGTGGGGTTTTTTGTTGTTGATTTCATGTTCCAAAATCCACAAGTTCCTCCACAAAACTCCTTGCATCATCCCTCCACCACAATGGCATCTCCAATACACCATAAGTGAGACACAAGCTCTACCAAACATTCTACAGCAAATCTTGGGCACGTCGAGTAGCCGGCTTCGTGCCCGAGTTGCCTCGGCATTGAGGTGGGAGCCCATAAAAGAAGTAGGCGATGTGGTGCGCTTCCGGCGACGAGGAGGAGACGGGACTTTTCCGCAGGAGATCGGGACCATGACGAGAAGACCGGAGGACTTGGATCGTCGGTATATCTCTATTCCCTTTCTTGTAGATAGCTAGGACTAGTTAATGGTTCGATCCGGGTATTAGTGCGCGGCGGTTTGCCAGTTCAAGAAAAATTTAAGTTTATCACCGCTTCCGCTTTTGGCCGTCGGATTGACGGCCGGGGCGCCGCCGTGCACTTACAATCCATCCAATTATGAGTAACCTGAAAGAGAAATACGTTTCTCAAAACTATTACTATCATCTGAATACCAATCACAAGAATCTACATCTTCAATCTCTTTGAAGAATCCCAATACTTGTGACATCTGGTTCTCTACTTTATTCTTATACCCACAACTTCTCAAAACTTAGACCTTGTATTTCTACGAAACACTTGTCTAAAAACTAGGGAAGTCATAAGTAAACAGAACATAGTACGAGGACCTACCCCTTTGTCCCGATGGACACTTGGACAACATACAATACTCTGTATAAGTCCTCTGAGTTGAATAACTCAAAAACTTGTGCGTCGTAGGTTGAAAACTGTACCGTGGCGATTTCCTCAAATATCACCAATTACAACGAATTCCGATATAATGAGAATGATCACCTAATTCCCAAAAACTTACTCCCACTCATCATCCGTAAAACCATACAGATATGAGAATGAAACCTGGTAAATACATACCCTGGAGTAAGTATCTAATCGGGAAAACAGTTTTCCTTTAACAATGCACTGAAACATGAAAATGTTTCGTAGGGGTATCCTGGTATTCCTAGCAATGCCTCTTCCATAATCCAATTCATGACTTTAACCGTATATTTCTTTGCCATCTCTCCAAATCCCTTTATTTGTCTTTAGTCGTTACCTTCTGTACACCATCGTTAGGCTAAATGGTTTTCTTCCTTCCTTACCGTTCGGCACCAGCCTATGGTTTGGAAGAAGACTATCCAGTAAGCATAATAGGTGTACCCTCCTAAACCAAGGAGTACTCGCAACTTGAGAGAAGGTGATGATAAAAGACAACTGAATAATACCTTATTCTTTCAAAGGTGAAATAGGAGTGGCGATGAAGTACGCGGTTTGGTCGTGAATGATAACAGTCGCAATTTACTTTGCCCTCTTTCTAATCCCTTTATTTTGTCTTTACATATTACCTTTTGTACACCCTACTTAGGCTAATTGGTTTTCTTCATTCCCTACCTTTCGGCACCTGCCTATGGTTTGGAAGAAGACTATTCAATAAGCGTAATAGGTGTACTCTCCTAAACCAAGGAGCCCTCGCAACCTGAGAGAAGGTGATAATAAAAGACAACTGAATAAACCAATTCTATTTCTCCTGAACCTGGATCCATCCTCGAAGAAGTCCCTTCGAGTTCGTATATAACCATACGATGGATCTATCCAATGGAAGTGGATGTCCGTAGTAATACGAGGTGTTCTGAGAAATGCAAAGGGTAGAAGAAGGAGTGGCAATGACTTATGCAACTCGGACAATCCAAAATCCAGTATTTTAAGAAGGTTCGGTCAACTTGGTCACGGAGTCATAGTTTAGGGTCGGTCAAAGGTCGCTGCCAAAGAGAGAGAGAAAAGAAACACTCTGCGTGCACTCTAACCTAGATCAGAATGGTTATCACTTTATCTAATCAGGAAACCTCCCACTGTACTGTCAAATTCTCCTCCAAACCTAAAAGAAGAATCAATCGGGATTACCCGAAGAGTAAACCAACTCATCAGTGGGAATCGGGATCCAACTCTCATCGCATGATAACGTGACGGAATCCACTCACGTTACTTACACTCCAGAAGGTATGCGCATACTTGGCAAGTTTCAGTTTCTTTAGAAACTCCCGATATGATTTTTGCCCCATGTTCTTATGACCTTGGCGTTAGGTCAAAATGTCATAAGTCACATGCCAAGTTCTACCCGTCACTATCTTTTTAATTTGAACCCACCCGCACATGCCCTTGGTGTTAGGTCAAAATGGCAGAACGACTGTCCCAAACCAACTCATCTATCTATGCAACAAATGAATACCCAGCAGCTACCAAACACTATGCCTTGGCGTTAGGTCAAAATACATAGCTTGAATACTACTGAATACCCAAAAGAAATGACGGAGGGCTACGGCTGGTTTTTGGCGAAAAACCTTTAACGTAACGAACTTGATATCGCTGAAGGAACCTGATAGCTTTTTATAAAAATATAGTGGCGAAAACCTTTGCTAGAGAGGTTACTCCCGGTGAAGGGATCTCGGCTCTTTCCGCGTGGAATGAGGTGCAGGATATTCCAACTGAATACCACAATGCAAAGCAACATGTAATCGACTATAGTGAAGTTATTACCCTGACGCAAACTTCTGCCCAAGGGGTCAGTCCCGGTGAAGGGATATCGGCCCTTGCCCCGTCGAATGAGGTGCAGGATATTCCAACCGAATATCACTATGCAAAACAAAAGGAAACATCTTTGTAATAACACTTTTTAAATTGTTCCAACAACTGCCAAATAGGATTCTTTTTCTTTGCATTGATCAAAATCAACGCAGTCCCATCAATTAATCACACCAGAAATGAACGAAAATAAAATGTACATATATGCCATCCGCATTCGTCACTGGGTCCCGTCATCACCCGTTAGGTTACATAACTAACGACAGAGCAGGGACTGGACTAGCGCGGGTGTAAAACATATACAACATCTAATAGTATATATACCAATATACGATAATCGCTCCAGGCGTGATAATATGCAACATTACAGAAAAGTAATAAGCATTACAGAACAATACAGATAATCTGGGATCCCCGAGTTTCACAGAGCCGCTGCTGAAACCCGACGTTCCCCTGGTCGTGTGGATAACCTGTGCAATGAAACCTAGACCCCTACGGGTGGGGCAAGTTACCCGCCAAAACCTGAAGCGAGGCAGCCTCCTACAGCATAGTGAATGGACCACCCTGCACTTCCCGGAATCCGGTAACTTGGGTACCCCAGCTTGGGTCAACCTATACCCCTTACGAGTGCGGTGAATAGTCTGCCAATTCCAGAGTGAGGCCCCTCTGCCTCTCAAAGCCATGAGATACGAACCCATTGCCCTCCAGAACCCGGCTATCCGTGCACCCCGTCGCGGGGTAAAACCTAGTACAGAAATGAAAAATAGGTACAACGGGTACATCGACCTCAACCCGGTCGTGCCCTAAAAGAATATTATACAACATGCGGTGACGGAAGTCCACATGTTGGACGCTCGCCCCGCAATATCAAATGTACAAATAAATCCAAACGGCACTACCATTGCACACTGCTATCCACCATGACAAATCCGCAACATCACAGCACAACACAGAACATCAACGCGAATGTCACGTTCGCAAACCCGTCTAAAAGAACTATAGCAATCAGACGTGGTTTACCGCTCGAATGACATTCACGGTCGGAGATATAATGTAAGCACTGTAAACTAACAAGTTTAAATTTCGATCGACTAAATATCACGAAGTGGGCCCCACGTACATCTGCTGTACAGTAACAAAATCTAGGCCCAAAAGATATATACCAAAAACCACAATTTACCCAAGAGAAGCAACTGTACAAATTTGGATCAATGATCCCACAAATTGGCCGCGGATGCGCGGTCAAACCATAGGTTTGACCGCGATTCCGCGGCAGTCTTGAAGGGTCACGTGACCGAATTTGTACCATGTGCTAAGAAAAGCCTGCTGAATTTTCTGTGATGTGTAAAATTATTTTTAGAACCATTTTAAAATCGACAGAAACTCAGAACTGAAAATTTGTAGTTTTTGATATTCGGTCCGATCGATATTTTAAACGCGTTAGCAAAAGTTAGTAAAGTAAAATGGTGAGTCTCTGATACCACTGTAAGTCTACGGTAGCGCCCCGGCCGTCTAACAGACACCAAACGCGGAACAAAAACTTTTAACTGGCGCTATCGTATACTATAACCCGGATCTGCCATTATTGCTAAACTAACAAACTGTAAAGAGGGTAGAAAGGTTATACCGAACGATCCGAGTCCTTCGTTCTTTAACCATCATCCCACGCTCCGCAGCTGCTCCGATCACGTCGATCTCCGATCTGCTCGTCCAGGTGGCACCACGTCAACGGATCTTTAAACGGGCTCCCGCCTCTGACCCGAGGCAACTCGGTCGTCAAGTTTGCTAAAAGAGACGAACAAGAATGATGTAGAGAATGAGTAGAATATTTTGTCTCGTTACGTCCAAAGCTATGGACGAACGGTTAATGAAGTTGCCTTTTGGATCGATATGAAAATGAGATATGAATATGTTAATTTCCATACATCCAAAACTCTATCTTTTTTCTAACAACCATAATTCTCTCTCACTAGAAGTGGCCGGCCATATATAGGAGAGGAGGGAGGTGAGTGTAGGAGAGGGGGAGGTGAGTATAAGATCAATGAAGAGGATGAGTCACACAAAACCTAGTATGAACACAATAAATGAAAACAATGAATCACTACCCTTAGTCACCTTGCATTAATTGAATCATTAAATGCAACCATGAGTCACTAATCCTAGTCACCACCTTCTAGATGCTTTTAGAACCTTCCACACTCATCTCAAGAAAATATAAATCCGTATTTAACCGAATGTTAAATACAGCTGATAGAAAACTGGAAACTGGCAACTTCCAAAAGTAATCCTGAAACGAATTTCAGGATAACCCCGAAACTGTATAAAAATACCCGCATTTGTATTACGACCGAATACAAATACAACTGAGACAAAGATATTATATCTACTCAATATAATACTCGGATCCGGCTTAAACCAAAGCCCACCAGTATTATCTGCCCGAAATGTGGCACGTGCGTAAACGCACGTGCATTTTCCGAACCCTGCTATAAAACCATACGGCCTCTACAACGTTTCGCCCGAACTTGGGAAACTGTCTGTGGGGGACTCTAATGACTCGTCAGTACCCTGGCAGTGGGTTTAACCACAAGCCGTCAGCGGCACTAGCTGTGCGTAACGGCTGCCCATGGACTGACCTCAAGGGAGGCCGATGAGCGAACTCATCCGGAAACCCTACTGAGCCTAACAGTGACTATGTATATACAGTCCGGTCTGTTCATCTATGAGTATCGCATATCTGCCTAGAGGCTAGTAACGTCAGACCCCCAATAGCAGTATAAGTCGTGTCGAAGTGAAGCCCAATAACACCCTGAGATACTACTGGAGTACCTACCAGTAAATCTCCTGCTACGGCCGTGGGCTTTGTGTAATGGCTCTCCTAGACACAGCACGATCTCACCCCCAATACCGGGAGAGACGAATCCCCTGGCGATCCGCTCACGTGCTTCCATGTGGCTCTGGACTGTACCCAAAAACTACCTGTTTGCACGACTCCTTTGAGCCGTGGTAGGGTAAAAATCAAAACACAGTGGGAACTCACACGAGACAAATGACGACCTCAGGTCGATGAACTAACCTGTACACATGTCACCAGGGAACTGCTATCTGACGATATGTATAATACCAACTAGTAGGTTCCCTGCAAGTCCTGTCCGGTGTACTCATAACCCAATGAGCAGCTGTATACATCTTAGGTGATCCAACTGACACCAGTGGCTTGTGAGACCGGCCACCGCCCCTCGTCGGGGTCTCGACTGTATACACTAGTCTACTCCGGACTATCGATGCCCTGTCTCGAAACTCCCACGACTAGGGACCACAATTAAGGATATGCTTTATAAACCACCCAACTCTCACGTATATGATCGCCATCATACTGTTGGTAGTAAAGCAAGATCCTAATGGCTCTATCAAAGTGTAACAATGATCAATCACCTGAACCTGTACACGACTGATAAAGGCAAACCAGATAGCATACTATCATCTCGAGTAAGACTATCCTACTGGTATAGGTCATCCGCAATCATTGCAATCACGTACCTGCGATCTAATAATTGACTCTAAGGGCACTATCTCCAACACTTAGCACGCGACCAGGTGAGTAGATTAAACATCTACGGGGAAATCGCCTGTATGGCGTTAAGAGTCAGGCGTGATAGGATGTCTAGTCGTAGATATTTATATATATTCATACTAGTGCATACCTTCATTGATATATCATACTTGCACACATGCACACTGTATATTCATACCAGTGCACACATATATTGATATCATACTTGCGTACATGCACACCGTATATTCATACCAGTGCACACATATATTGATATCTTCATACTTGCGCACATGCACACTGTATATTCATACCAGTGCACACATATATTGAAATCTTCATACTTGCGCACATGCACACTGTATATTCATACCAGTGCACACATATATTTATATCTTCATACTTGCGCACATGCACACTGTATATTCATACCAGTGCACACATATATTGATATCTTCATACTTGCGTACATGCACACTGTATACTCATACCAGTGCACACATATATTGATATCTTCATACTTGCGCACATGCACACTGAACATTCATATTAGTGCATACCTTCATTGATATATCCATATTTGTGCACATGCACACTGTATATTCATACCAGTGCACACATATATTGATATATTCATACTTGCGCACATGCACACTGTATTTTCATAGTAGTGCTACACTCATATTCGCGTATATATCCATTTACATATCCATACCTACATACATAGATGATATTGACTTGATTTCATGAAAATAGGGACCGCATGAGATATTTTCAAAACTGGATTCTTTTTAAAAGAGCGGTTTTCCCTTTTTACTCTTAGTGTCATACGACACATTACATGGATTTACGCATTGAGTTTGGATTTATGGGATTTCTGGATTTGAGAACCGTGGTATTATTTTAAGAAAATACGCACTGTTTTAAAAACTCGGTTTCTCTTGATATGATATTTCAGTGCGTCCACCATGAGTTTTCCCGGTTTCAGAGAGCTTGTGTGAGTTTACCCGATTCGGGGAGTGGTAGGCACCGATTGCGGGTACATGGTGGACCCGGTACGGTACCCCGGGGCAAGAAGACTCGTATTGTTAGACGGTTAGCCCGGCGGTGGGACTACTATCTACCGGTGATTGGTTGGACCTGGCGGTTATCCGGAGGATATTGACCAGAGTTGAGAGATGGATACGGGACGACGCGTACTGCCGGGGCCGAGGGCCGATTCCGCAGACGGAGCCCGTGGGCCGATCCGGACCGACGGAGCCCGATACTTGAGGATTTGCGTGTCGATGCTGGACACGATTATTTTATGATATTTCGAGTGCCGATGTTGGGCACTCACGATTCTATGAGATTTACAGGATTTGAGTGTCGATTGGAGTGATGGCGCCTGAGCTTTTACTGGGATTTGTGTGTATTGATGGACACCAGTTATTTTCCACGTTGACATTCTGTGTAGATGTTATTTATTCCCATGCTCAGCTTTCAGTGTTATACATCTCATCCTGTATCTGTAGTACCTGATAGAGTACACTTGCTATGCACGATTATTGTATACCCAGCTCATCCTATATAGATGTTATCAGATTGCACATGCTATGCACGATTATTGCATACCCTGCTCATCATATAGAGATGTTATTAGATCATACTTGTTGCATGATATTGTATATCCAACTCATCATGTAGATGTTATCTGTTGGCATAGGTTAGAGTATCGCAGTACGTGCATACTCGCGATTACCTTTATATGTTATCTACTATTCACGAGTTGGCAACTCACCCTCGTTGTGCCACAGTGTTTGTAGGTTTCCCCTCAGAGTAGTCATGGCAGGCTGCTTCCTTGCATCTTTTGATACAGATACCACTACAATTGGCGCGTGAGCCCTTTGCTGATAGGTGGTTTTTGTGCGTTATCTGTTTATTTTCCAGTTGTATACACTGTTGTATCTAGTACTCTCCATCTACTTTTCATGTATTGACTTAGAGACCAGTTGTGAGGACGATCTATATTATTTTTACTTTGGTGTCAAGCTCGTTGTGAGCCGACTTTGTTTATGCAGTTTTATCTTTCATGATACTTGTCTTCACTTTTTTTTTCTCATTCTTCGCTACAGCGTCGTATATTATCATTGTGGTGATTGTGTCCGCCATTGGGCTCGATTGCTCCCGTTTGGGATGCTTTATTCTTATTATATTTCATTTTACTCAGATCTTGTCTTATACCCGATTTCGGGGCTAGTTTTTACAAAGGAAATGCTGCCAAATTTTTAAGATAATAACTTAAACTTTAATGAATTTTACTAAATTACTTAAGGTTTTCTAAACATTTTAACAAATGTTTCTATTAAATGTTTTAACACACAATGCTTTTAATGGTTTTGATTTCTGGGTTTCGGCTTACTTAGTCGTGTTACGTATGTAGACGTTACGTGGTTAAGTGTCGGTCACGGGCCGAACTTTGGGTCGTGACACCATCCCTTTATATACATGGAATTTAGGGATCGTATATGTAACATTTCAGAAAAATAAAAAAATTATTTTTGTGAATTTTTATAATTTAATATTAATTTTAATGAATATTTTAATATTTCGGTATAACTAAAAACCGATAAATGGGGAAAAATTTGGAAAATTATGGAAATTACTAAAAAGAGGGCGCTTTATGATATTCATGCAAAATATGGAAGTTTACGATTTATTTGACACTAATTTTATGCTAATCGCGATTAAAAATCGCTAATCGTATTTTAAGCGTGTTTTGTGCACATGTCTTTTTTTTACACTTGTTACATTTTCCTACATGATTTGGGGTGTATGGTTTTTGTTTTGGGTTTACTATTGAGGAGAGAAGAAATAGAAAAGGAAAAGAAAAGAAAAGTCAAGAGAGATGGGCAAGAGAGAGAAAGAGAGGGTGAGGGGTCAACCCTTGTCTTGAGCGATCCCTCATCATTCCTTACACTCATTTCCTCTCCCCTCTCCTCATCTAGCTGCTGCTGCTGCTGCCCCTCTCTCTCCCTCCTCCACTACAACCCCCAAAACTCCATTAAAAACACCTCAAATCCCTATCTCCATTTCATAAAAAAGTTGCACAAGCTCACTAGCTACCCCATGGACCAAGAAAGCATGCATTTTGGACACTTGGGGCAACTCAAGAAAATTCTTGAGTTGCCAAATGTGGTATTTTCTGAACCATTAGCTTAGTATTCCCATTGCTTTTACATCCATGTTAAATTAGAACCGATATTGTGTGGTTTTGGTGAACTTTGGAAATTTCAAGTTAGGGTTTAGGGTTTGAATTGTTTCCAAAGGTGAATTGAGGTGTAATTAGGGACTACAACCCCTGTTATGATATCATATTGGACTATAACCTGAGACTTAACCCAGAATACGGATTTAGAAACCCGATATCAGAAGAATTATGGATTCTGTGAGTGTATTTGGAAATCTGCTAACTCGGGGACCCGAAAAATTATTTTGCTAGGAAAGAGAAATGTGCAGGCACCTAGGAACCACCACCTAAGACCCCAGCCCCTGGATCCACTCTATGGCCGCAGATTTAATCTTTCTGGCCGCAATTTGCGGCCAGAACATGTTGGATTTGATTCGTGTTGGTCCTGTAGCTTTATCTCCAGTAAACTTGACCCTCCATATGTGCAAAATTGACTGATTTGACCTAGGGTGAAATCTGGAACCATTTTCAATAGTTGCTGTTTTGATTCGGGGTTTCGTTTCTCGTATTTTGAATTCTGGATTTGCGTATTTGTGTTTTACCTCGATCACTTGACGTTTGTACGACGATATCGAGGGTTGTTTGATGGTGTTGAAAGCGTAGTCCATAGGTTCTAACCTATAGGCATTAGCGTGTCGTTTTGGTTTTCCGATGTGATTTTCATGTGCTTTTGTGATTGTTTTATCTTTGTAGGTACCTTCACGTGGGTTTCATACGATGAAGAAGATGAAGGCGACATCGACACCGATACACAAGAAGCAAGGTGAGTAGATTATATCTACAGGGGGAAGTCGGGTGGATGGCGTATAGCACCCCCGCAGTTCGTGGTGATGTATACGAATACGTATACACACACACATATATATATTATATGTTGTTTTGAGTTTATTGTTAAAAATGATGGATTCTAGGTATTCTTGGATTGGTTTAAGTGTTAGTTGTGAGACCCTAGAGTAGAGGTTGCACCCACACATGCACACACATACTTGCATACATTCTTTCTTTTACCTGTGCGTATATGGGGATGTGTATATTTACACAAGGGTATGGGACTATGTGTTCATATACTGGATTTGAGGATAGTACTTGGGATTTGAGATGAGTCGATGAGATTCGATTTGAGGCCGTGAAATCAGTGATATGACAGGGTTCGTATTTGAGATACGACATGATGTTTTAGCAGGTCCTTTGACGTAGTGTTTCATACACATGTATGCATACATAGATGGTATCAGTATTGTACTAGACGTAGGTCAGTACCCCGGATCTTGATCTTTGATAAAGATGATACCAGATGAATAGTGTGATTGATGTGACATTGACCCGTACCCAGATTTGGGAGGCCGTACGACGGATGTACCGTACGAGTTTTATATTGATGATAGATCCGCACTCTTGACTTGAGGATGTCATATTATAGATTTTGGATCGTATATGATACTATTGAGGCGGGATCACCGACTATTATTTATATATGTATCGACTGAGATGTTAGGCGGTTTCCTTACCTTTCGTGTAGCCGGTTAGCTCAGCCCTATAGTTAATGTAGTTGTTAGACTAGATTCGATTCCTACCTATTTTAAAAATAACGAATCGTGGGTATTTTAAAAGACAGGCCAAGGGATTCTACGGATATTTCAAAGGACATATCTTTTCTTAAAAACACCGTAGCCCTTATTTGTAAAACACCACGATTCGAGTTATTTCAAATGGTACCATTGTATGACTTATATTTATATTAAATGCAGGTTAGTTATCATTGTGTTTATCATTCAGCTCCCGCACATTATTGATGTTCGCTCCGCATTGCATACTTATATTGTGATTTCATATACCATTATTGATATCATGCTGTCAGGACACCAGCACCATTACCGATGATGCGTATGTTCCACGTACACTTACTTGCCGGCTTACACACATCATCATCGGTAATTTCCATGTCACGTACACTTTAGAAAATACTACTTCATCGACATAGGTTGTTAGCTAATAGTTTCGACCTAATATTAGTATACTTGCCTTATATGCCAGTTTAGACATTGCAGTTATTACTTGCTACTTCATGCATATTATTATTCACTGTTATGTCATATTATAGAGTTTTATGCCTATATTCACTGTTTATGTGCTATTGATGATTGGATTTCGGATTTTCCTGAGATTTCCTGGATTTGGGGGAAAACCGCAAGAACTTTTATAAACTTCTTTCTCTCTCTTTTTAAATGAAAAGTGTGGTTTTCCCATGATGTATGAGTCGTCCACCATGAGTTTTCATGATTGCTGATGGATTTCGAGACCCGATTCGAGGAGTTGGATGAACCGTCTCGGGTACATGGTGGGCCCGGTAAGGTACCCCGGGACAAGAAGTTCGAGTTGTATTCGATGAGCCTGGCAGGGGAGCAGTACCTACCGGTGATTTTACTGACGCGTCGGATATCCGGAGGATACCGTCGTGGTCCTGTGATTGATATTAGGGGCCGATCCGGACTGACGGCGCCATAGACAGTGAGATTTGAGATACTGAGATTTTGAGATATTGAGGTATTGAGATTTGATGATACAGGCCAGTTCGGGCAGCCGGAGCCTGAGATATTGCGATTTTGGGATTTATGTTTTGTGTCGATGTTTGACACGGATTTCCCTGTTGATTTCATTGATGTTATTCGATTTATATACATACAGATATCTCTTTAAAAATAGAAAACAGCTGTCTCATTCATTTCATTACTTTACATTCATATCCCATACATATGATATATTGCTACCTGAGGCACTGACACGGGCACATGGGATTACACTTATGTATAGATGTTTACCCTTGCCATCTTTTCATGCTTCATACTTATCATTTGAGGATTATATATTGATCGTATGACCTAGGATTGCGTCATACATACGATTTCTGCTTTGTGATGTTTTCTACTCACGAGTTGGCAACTCACCCCCGTTGTGCCATAGTTTCTTGCAGGTTTTGCCGTACAGGTTTCGTTACGGCTTTGCTGGCACTACTTCCATTTCCGGGTGATTTGCTAGTAGATGGGTTCTTTTGCATCAGGACCACCATTGTTTATTTATTATTTCAGTTGTATCTAGTGACTCTATCAACCAAACATGTATTTATTTCAGAGATAGAGACCAGTGATGTTTATTCTTTTGACCTTAGAGTCACGCATTATATTTCTATGGATTTCTTGTTGTTTTGAGTTCCTTTTCTGTTTTGATCATCGCCCTTCGGCGTTGTATATTATATTGCTTGCGTGGTTGTGACAGTCGATTGACAAAGAGCTAGCTCCCGCTTGGGGATGCCTTTTATTCATTATATATGCTTTATCAGGTTTTGTACCCGTTTGGGGTCAGTGTTTACAAAGGAAACTCTGCCGAAATTTTTAGAAAAGACTTGTGATTTTAAAAATGCATATTTCGGCGTATGTTGCAAAACTACTTGATTTAAATTGGTTTTTCCTTCACACTGCTACTTTTCTTGGTTTGGATTTCTGGGTTTTTCGGCTTACTTAGATTACGTACGACTCGAGACGTTTCGTAATTTAAATGCCGGTCATGTTCCGTACTTTTCGTGTCGTGACAAAGTTGGTATCAGAGCGTTAGGTTTTACCTCCTGAGTGTAGGATGACCCTGGTTGATGGAGTAGGTAGCTTGAGTAGAGTGACGTACCGTACGTATGTTCCGCGGCATATTTACGATACGCTACTCCACTTAAGAAGCCTTAGGATGTACATTTCTTTGCACAGTATTATATTCGTTCATGATCTATCCTCTTCGAGATCGGTATGTGATTTTGTTATCACGGTTGTACGGGCACAGAGAGCTACGGCTAGAGTTGCGGTCAGCACGAGCTCGTCACGGACGAGGACAGACCAGGACGTGACTCCAGAGATACGATGGCATAGAGAGGCGCCGTGTTATTGCATTTTCGCGCCACGAGCGTTTGATGGATCGCTTTTATGAGATTTCTCGGACGTGCAGATCAGCACCAGAGGATTGAGCCATTGATAGAGGCCAGCCAGAATGTGATGACCATTGATGTATCGCGTATTCATGATGATTGAGGCACTGTTCAGCGTGCAAACGAATAAGCCAGTAGTTGCTGCGAACAACGAGATATCGCCCCAGTTGTTGGAGCTACTGCAGCACAAGTTGCACTTAGAGATTTGATAGATGGTCGCTAGTCACACGAGGGTGAAAGACTAGGACATGTGGTTCGTTCGCTTACCCCGATGCGAGGTCATCAGGTTGATTGATTTCAGCTTGAGGAGACTTCACACGGATATGTTGGGAGTCGATAAAGACGATCGAATGTCAGATACTCATTTCCGTGTTTAAAGTGTTTGAAGAAAACATGCAAGTAACTCTACGGACCCTCTAGAAGAATGAAACCCTAACTCGACGTAATGACCATGGAACGCCTTTGAACCTTAGGGTTTGTGGCAGTTTAGTGGTGCCATTTGTGAGGCTTGGGTTTGCCCTTCTACGGTTGGTCCATAGGTGCTGTGGCATGTACTCGATACTATTAAACTGTACCCAAGATGTTGATCTCTTGGGGGATTATGAGGTTTTGACGAGTCGATCGGATGGTTCGACATCTTTCGGATATCATGTGATGGAATGCATTGCTTGGGAGACTCCAGATACGAGTATAGCCGTTGGAGCACAGTCCATGCAGCCACGACGAGACGAGTCCGAAGCAGTCGAAATTAGAGAAAAGTGGAGTAAGAGGTTCGTACGAGATCTTAATAAGATGACGTTCCACTCCGCCGACATCAGAGATGTGATACGCAAACAGAAGCGTTGACTACGGATATATATTCCAGGAGGAGTCGTGATGAGTATGCAGCCATTCTGGAACAAGAAACAGATATAGTAAAGGATGAAGACTTCCGGACTGTTAGGCAGAGACGAGACTTAGGAGAGACTTCGACAGGATCTTTCTGGAATAAAGTACGAGAAGACTTGGACCCAGGAGCGGTCATATTGTGCACACCCAGTAGGCCAGAGTTCGGCATCATCAACGAGATAGTTGGCCAAAGATCTGTAGAGGATGTGCCAGAGCGGACTACTTCCATTATCGTTTCCATATTGGACCGTTGAGCCGGAGAGCTATGTACTTAGCAATTCGCAGTGAGAGACGAGAGCCTAAGGGCACCAGACGACGGGCCATGATCGGGAGGCAAGTAGATATCTGCTCTGCTAACCATTAGATGCACCGACACCTTCTTGACTTCGAAGGAGGAACTATCGACGACAGTATTTATGATTTATGATTTGGTGATTCGATTATCACGTATCCGTCACCTTGGATTTCGGTATTTTGGGCGATCTATTCGCATGATTGATTTTGATGATTGAGTTTCATGATATTTGTTTTTGTGCACCATGGTTGCACCTACTGAGTATTTACGATTTGTGCACAGTTATCTCACTTGATATCGTTTTTGTGCGTTGGCTGCACATGCTCATGACTTCATAGATTTCATACAGTTGAGTTGATTTTGTGCATATGTACGCACACGATTTGGTTTTTGCACTCGGTATAGTTCGCATATGCTTGCAATGCAGTGATACGTATTTTGTGCACTACAGTTGCACAGGACTTCGATTTGATGTTGTTGGAGGTATTGATTTTGACTTCATGCCTAGGGCATGCATATGATTTAGCTTATGTTTTCGGCATGGTTTTCATGCACATTTAGTGTTTTGATTTGAGTTTGTGCATGCTGATGCACATGGTTGTGAGATATGATACCACGGTATACCTGATTTGGATTGAGCCGTATTGTATACCGTCGATTTTGATTCTGATATTGATGTTGATTTCTTGCATTCCGTGCATTTGATTTGAATTTTGCGCATGTTCGACGCTTGATATTGGACTTCGTGATTTCGTACATGATGGATGCACCTGATTTAGATTTTTGCGCATGTTGGGCGAATGATTCAATATGCGATTTTGGTGCACACCAGATGCACTAAATCGGATTCTTCGTGCATGTCAGATGCACCTGATTTTTTGCTGTCAGGCACACCCGCTGCCTTTGACAGATGTTTCGTGCACACCCGATGCACTTAGATGTTGTTTCTGTGCGCATGTATGGCACGTTCATGGATTTTGATTTCCGTGCGCACCAGACGCACGCAGTATTCATATGCACATTTTGGGATTGATTTCTTATGGAGCAGTACGTTTTATGATGTTTATTATTGTTTTCGTACTGAGCAGGACTAGTCAGAGGACAGTACCTGAGTATATTTTGCATGCATTGATATCTATTGAAGGGAATTCCAAAAAGAGAGCTATAGTCTCAGTATTTACCTACATGTCTGAGATGACACGAAACGTTTAAAACAAGGAAACCCTTCTAAATTGTTTTCAAAACGGCGGTACGTGCATGTAAACAAAGGATATATATATATACAGTTATTTTCTTATAATAGACGTCCGCCACTGTGCCGCGATATGCGCATCGCGCAGCGATTTTAGACGGTTTGGCATCCATTTGTTCCGATGTTTTAATGATAACTACATGTATAGTTTTGACATATATATCATGTTGATTTCGTTTTGGATTTGACATTGATGTCTTCCCCATGATTCTGATGATTGCGAGATGTTTGACGGAGTTTTGATTTTGAGTTATCTGCTCATTGTTCATGCGCATGCATTGCGCTATGATGCGTTTTATGTATTGATGGTTTCGGGACCCCGACGGCTTAGTCTTTTACTGAAATGTTTTAGTATTCGAGGGGTTTAAATTTAAATTCGGGGACCGAATTTCTTTAAGGGGGGAAGATTGTAACATTTCAGAAAAATAAAAAAATTATTTTTTGGAATTTTTATAATTTAATATTAATTTTAATGAATATTTTAATATTTCGGTATAATTAAATATCGATAAATGGGGGAAAATTTGGAAAATTATGGAAATTACTAAAAAGAGGGTGCTTTATGATATTCATGCAAAATATGGAAGTTTATGATTTATTTGACACTAATTTTGTGCTAATCGCGATTAAAAATCGCTAATCGGATTTTAAGCGTGTTTTGTGCACATGTTTTTTTTTTTTACACTTGTTACATTTTCCTACATGATTTGGGGTGTATGGGTATTTGTTTTGGGTTTACTATTGAGGAGAGAAGAAATAGAAAAGGAAAAGAAAAGAAAAGTCAAGAGAGATGGGCAAGAGAGAGAAAGAGAGGGTGAGGGGTCAACCCTTGTCTTGAGCCATCCCTCATCATTCCTTACACTCATTTCCTCTCCCCTCTCCTCATCTAGCTGCTGCTGCTGCTGCCCCTCTCTCTCCCTCCTCCACTACAACCCCCAAAACTCCATTAAAAACACCTCAAAACCCTATCTCCATTTCATAAAAAAGTTGCACAAGCTCACTAGCTACCCCATGGACCAAGAAAGCTTGCATTTTGGACACTTGTGGCAACTCAAGAAAATTCTTGAGTTGTCAAATGAGGTATTTTCTGAACCATTAGCTTAGTATTCCCATTGCTTTTACATCCAAGTTAAATTAGAACCGATATTGTGTGGTTTTGGTGAACTTTGGAAATTCCAAGTTAGGGTTTAGGGTTTGAATTGTTTCCAAAGGTGAATTGAGGTGTAATTAGGGACTACAACCCCTGTTATGATATCATATTGGACTATAACCTGAGACTTAACCCAGAATACGGATTTAGAAACCCGATATCGGAAGAATTATGGATTCTGTGAGTGTATTTGGAAATCTGCTAACACTCGGGGACCTGAAAAATTATTTTGCTAGGACAGAGAGATGTGCAGGCACCTAGGAACCACCACCCAAGACTCCAGCCCCTGGATCCACTCTATGGCCACAGATTTAATCTTTCTGGCCGCAATTTGCGGCCAGAACATATTGGATTTGATTCGTGTTGGTCCTGTAGCTTTATCTCCAGTAAACTTGACCCTCCATATGTGCAAAATTGACTGATTTGACCTAGGGTGAAATCTGGGACCATTTTCAATTGTTGTTGTTTTGATTCGGGGTTTCGTTTCTCATATTTTGAATTCTGGATTTGTGAATTTGTGTTTTACCTCGATCACTTGACGTTTGTACGACGATATCGAGGGTTGTTTGATGGTGTTGAAAGCGTAGTCCATAGGTTCTAACCTATAGGCCTTAGCATGTCGTTTTGGTTTTCCGATGTGATTTTCATGTTCTTTTGCGATTGTTTTATCTTTGTAGGAACCTTCACGTGGGTTTCATACGATGAAGAAGATGAAGGCGACATCGACACCGACACACAAGAAGCAAGGTGAGTAGATTATATCTATGGGGGGAAGTCGGGTGGATGGCGTATAGCACCCCCGTAGTTCGTGGTAATGTATATGAATACGTACACACACACACACAGATATATATATATATATATATATTATATGTTGTATTGAGTTTATTGTTGAAAATGATGGATTCTAGGTATTCTTGGATTGGTTTAAGTGTTAGTTGTGAGACCCTAGAGTAGAGGTTGCACCCACACACGCACACACATACTTGCATACATTCTTTCTTTTACCTGTGCGTATATGGGGATGCGTATATTTACACATGGGTATGGGACTATGTGTTCATATACTGGATTTGAGGATAGTACTTGGGATTTGAGATGAGTCGATGAGATTCGATTTGAGGCTGTGAGATCGGTGATATGACAGGGTTCGTATTTGAGATACGACATGATGTTTTAGCGGGTCCTTTGACGTAGTGTTTCATACACATGCATGCATACATAGATGGTATCAGTATTATACTAGACGTAGGTCAGTACCCCGGATCTTGATCTTTGATAAAGATGATACAAGATGAATAGTGTGATTGATGTGACATTAACCCGTACCCCGATTTGGGAGGCCATACGACGGATGTACCGTACGAGTTTTATATTGATGATAGATCCGCACTCTTGACTTGAGGATGTCATATTATAGATTTTTGATCGTATATGATACTAATGAGGCGGGATCACCGACTATTATTTATATATGTATCGACTGAGATGTTAGGCGGTTTCCTTACCTTTCGTGTAGCCTATTAGCTTAGCCCTATAGTTAGTGTAGTTGTTAGACTAGATTCGATTCCTACCTATTTCAATACTAACGAATCGTGGGTATTTTAAAAGACAGGCTAAGGGATTCTACGGATATTTCAAAGGACGTGTCTTTTCTTAAAAACACCGTAGCCCTTATTTGTAAAACACCACGATTCGTGTTATTTCAAATGGTACCATTGTATGACTTATATTTATATTAAATGCAGGTTAGTTATCATTGTGTTTATCATTCAGCTCCCGCACATTATTGTTGTTCGCTCCGCATCGCATACTTATATTGTGATTTCATTTACCATTATTGATATCATGCTGTCTGGACACCAGCACCATTACCGATGATGCGTATGTTCCACGTACACTTACTTGCCGGCTCACAAACATCATCATCGGTAATTGCCATGTCACGTACACTTTAGAAAATACTATTTCATCGACATAGCTTGTTAGCTGATAGTTTCGACATAATATTAGTGTACTTGCCTTATATGCCAGTTTAGACATTACAGTTATTACTTGCTACTTCATGCATATTATTATTCACTGTTATACCATATTATGGAGTTTTATGCCTATATTCACCGTTTTTTGTGCTATTGATGATTGGATTTCGGATTTTCCTGAGATTTCCTGGATTTGGGGGAAAACCGCAAGAACTTTTATAAACTTCTTTCCCTCTCTTTTTAAATGAAAAGTGTGGTTTTCCCATGATGTATGAGTCGTCCACCATGAGTTTTCATGATTGCTGAAGGATTTCGAGACCCAATTCGAGGAGTTGGATGAACCGTCTCGGGTACATGGTGGGCCCGGTAAGGTACCCCGGGGCAAGAAATTCGAGTTGTATTCGATGAGCCTGGCAGGGGAGCACTACCTACCGGTGATTTTACTAATGCGTCGGATATCCGGAGTATACCGTCGTGGTCCTGTGATTGATGTTAGGGGCCGATCCGGACTGACGGCACCCTAGACAGTGAGATTTGAGAAACTGAGATTTTGAGATATTGAGGTACTGAGATTTGATGGTACAGGCCAGTCCGGGCAGCCGGAGCCTGAGATATTGCGATTTTGGGATTTATGTTTTGTGTCGATGTTTGACACGGATTTCCCTGTTGATTTCATTGATGTTATTCGATTTATATAATACAGATATCTCTTTAAAAATAGAAAACAGCTGTCTCATTCATTTCATTACTTTACATTCATATCTCATACATATGATATATTGCTACCTGAGGCACTGACACGGGCACATGGGATTACACTTATGTATAGATGTTTACCCTTGCCACCTTTTCATGCTTCAGACTTATCATTTTAGGATTATATATTGATCGTATGACCTAAGATTGCGTCATACATACGATTTTTGCTTTGTGATGTTTTCTACTCATGAGTTGGCAACTCACCCCCGTTGTGCCACAGTTTCTTTTAGATTTTGCCGTACAGGTTTCGTTACAGCTTTGCTGGAACTACTTCCATTTCCGGGTGATTTGCTAGTAGGTGGGTTCTTTTGCATCAGGACCACCATTGTTTATTTATTATTTCAGTTGTATCTAGTGACTCCATCAACCAAACATGTATTTATTTCAGAGATAGAGACCAGTGATGTTTATTCTTTCGACCTTAGAGTCGCTCATTATATTTCTATGGATTTCTTGTTGTTTTGAGTTCCTTTTCTATTTTGATCATCGCCCTTCGGCGTTGTATATTATATTGCTTGCATGGTTGTGACCGTCGATTGACGAAGAGCTAGCTCCCGCTTGGGGATGCCTTTATTCATTATATATGCTTTATCAGGTTTTGTACCCGTTTGGGGTCAGTGTTTACAAAGGAAACTCTGCCAAAATTTTTAGAAAAGACTTGTGATTTTAAAAATGCATATTTCGACGTATGTTGCAAAACTACTTGATTTAATTTGGTTTTTCCTTCACTCTACTACTTTTCTTGGTTTGGATTTTTGGGTTTTTCGGCTTACTTAGATTACGTACGCTTCGAGACGTTTCGTAATTTAAGTGTCGGTCATGTTCCTTACTTTTCGGGTCGTGACAGTATATCCCGGCGGGTATCTTATTTGGTCATACCAGCCTGGATAGGGTCGTCCAGTCTTAACGATCTGCCCGGCCGTCTCGCTCACATGATGAGCTCATATTTGCTGAGCGATATAATCATCCAGAGCGGCCTTGGAGATAGTCTCCTCCTTGGTTGCTGAAAGAGCCGGAGGAGAGTTCGATGTCTCCCTTCTGTCGTCTTCAATGATAATCGAGGGGTCTTCAGCTGGAGGTTCCGGCTATAACATCATCCCGGCCATGTCTTGGAATAAAAGAGCCATTCGTTTTATGTTGGCTGCTTGTTCCGCGGCCTCTTTTTTTTTCCTCTCAAGCATTCTTTGTTGGGATTCAGTATCAGTTTCTTTTTCCCGACGCTGCTCTGAGGTTTCTAGATTTTCTTTTGGCCCAGTGAGTGCGGCCATTGCAGTCAGCATCTCCTGAAGTTTCTGGTGCTGTTGTTCCTGAGCCTTTGTTATCGATCGGGTAAGCGGTCGATGACCCGTAGAAGCACGACTTTCCTCTTTTCCAGAAGCCATATAAAAGGTATGTGTTACCATGCCCCCAGACTTGGGGCGTTTAGATTCAGCATCCTTGCGGTTCGCCGCTGTCACGGGGGCTTTCTCCGGCCTCCTTCTCTTGTGAGTGGTTGAAGTTAAGGGAGCCGTTGCAGCGGGCACCCAGACGGATGACATCTTCTGTGGTACCACGGGATGGCTTTTTTCTTGCTGAGCTTTAAGCTTCTTTGACCGGCGAGAGTAGTCCTGGTTAATCACAGATTCATGGACCTGTCGCCAGACTTTGTAAATTTTGGAAGAAAGCCGCTGAGGGGGCTGCTCCGGCTTCTTTTCTGTAGTAATTTCCATAGGTGGAGGAGATCTCTTCAACATGGCAGTCGGAGAGTTCTTGCGAACCTTCCTAAGCGGTTCAAAGCTGTTCCCAGTTGGAACAGCAGCATTGATTTCCACCATGATTAAACTGCACATTTATTATTATATTTTTCCTACTATTTCTATATTAAAAAGGTCTTTATTATAATATATCATACATATGAGGGTTTATTTGTAAAAATACTATTTTACATGTGTTGATATATTATAATTAGGATTTGTGTAACGTTTTGAAAATCGTTTCGGTGGAATTTCGAAAAAACGGTAAAATAAGGGGGTTTTCTGTAAAAAGTCAAAATACAAATATCTTATTATAAAAATTAAATATACATATTCTAGCTATGTAATTGCTATTATTTGGTGTTTATTGAGCCGCTGGTGAAATTTCAAATTTTCTGAAAAAAATATTATTTTATTATTATTTTAAGCCGTCACTAATACATTTAATTAGGGAAAATTACAAATTGAAATGAGTTGAAACAAATTTTGTGCATCATAAAACATTAAATAAAAATTTATCATGTGGTTTTTGGAACGAAATCATTTGGCAAAACGGTTTGGAAATTATTGAAGAAAAAAGGCTTTTTTTAGCGTAAATGGATGTTTGGGGTATTGTATTTATCATTTTTCATCAACCCACACCCGTGCCCACACCCACACACCCCCACTTACCCCTCCCCTTATCCAAATTCAGCAGCCCTCACTTTTTCCCCACTTGGTTTGCAAAGGAAAGAAAAGGAAAAGAAAAGAAAAGAAAAGAGTAGAAAATGATATATTTTGAGTTGACTTTGACTTGAAACAACTTTCCCCACCTCACTCTCTCTCCTCACTCACCCACCCCCCTCAAATCTGGCCGAAATCTGATCCTTAGACCAGCAGCCCTCCTCCCCCAAGTTCTCACTCAATTTTGCATCAAAAAACTCCACAAAATGCTTCAAAATCAACACAAATTCAAAGCAAAATTCAAATCCAACTCCTACCCATTATTTCTTTGCCTTGGCTAGCATGAATCAAGGAGCAAGATGATGATTTGGGAGGCTAAGATTTCATGCTAAATCTCAAGATTCTAGGAGGTATAAATCATAACCCTATAATGAAATTGTTAGTTTTTGCTTAAAGCAAATTGATTTAAGTGTTAATTATAGCTTAATTTCATGTTTTGGAAATTTAAGAGAAGGGTTTAAATACTAAGTTAGGGTTTAGGTCAATTGATCATGATCTAATTGTGTGGTTAATATCTAGTGGGCTTGGTAAAGCAAAGCTAATTACTAGGTTACTAATTGTTTTATTAAATTGTTCTAATTATGCTAATTTGCTAACTAGGTTTTAATGAAATACTTATATAATGGAGGTTAAAATCTAATTAGGTTTTGCATGGTATTAATAACATTTTAAAGTGTAGTTTAATACTTTATTCCATGCAAATCCAAACTAGTTTGTTGTATGTGCATTTTGCTATAAAATGGTCGAAATTGATTAATATTGCAAACTAGTTTTTGTAAATATTGTGTTAAATCGAGAATTAAAATATGGTTAGGGTTTCATCATATCTTAAAAATTACATTGAGTGGTTTAACCATTTAAAATATGCAAAACCAAGTTTAATTGTAAAATTATGAAATTTTACATTAAAAAGTGTTAAAATTGATATTTTTGCAAACTAGGATTTTGGAAATTATGCAAATTTATGTGATTAAATTATGGAAATGGTTTTATTGACTTATTTAAGTTATTTAATAAGTATTATGGCCGCTAGAATTGTTTAAACATCGAGTTTTGTACTAAAACGGGTAATTTTGCTTGTTAGTTTTTCGGAAAAACGGCTTTAGAGTGAATTTGGGGTTCTCGTGAGTTTTAACCTATTTTATATTAAAATTAGTGTTCGTGAATATGCAAATGAGTGTATTTGGGTTTTTCTCGATGGTCTGGCGTTTGTACGCCGACGTTGAGGGTTTTTGGGTCGATTTGTGAAAGCAACCCTAGGTTTTGACCTATGTGGGATTCGTGCGTCGTTTTGATCGTGAGTCGGATTTTAATGAGATATGGTGCGTTATGATATGTAGGTACCCCCATGTGGACTTCGAGACGACAAGCAAGCGCGTGGCGAAATCGATTTCGGCAAGTGAGGACCAGGTGAGTAGATTTATATCTACGGGGAGAAGTCGGGTGGATGGCGTATAGCACCCCCGCAGTCCGTGGTGGTGTATACGGATGCGTATACACACCAACATTTATTGTATGTTATTTGGGATTAATAACGTTGCTTAGGATGGATATTGGCGTGTTGGATTACCTTAGTGTTGTGAACCCTAGGGTAGTGTTGCACACACATACACACATACATACTTGCATACATTCCTATTGATATGTACTCATGGGATTCTTTATAGTGATGTGTTCACATGGGTATGGGACTATGTGTTCACATACGGATGGAGGTTGATACTTGGGATTGAGCTGAGTCGATGAGATTCGATTTGAGGCCGTGAGATCGGTGATATAGCAGGGTTCGTATCTTAGATACGACATGACGTTGTAGCGGGTCCTTGACGTAGTGTTTCACACACGTCCATGCTTACGTAGGCGGTATTAGTATGGTACTAGACGTAGATCAGTACCCCGATCATGATATTTGATAAAGAGGATACCAGGTGAATAGTATGATGAATGTGATATTGACCCGTACCCAGATTTGGGGATGCCGTACGACGGATTTACGTACGAGCTATATTTTGATGATTGATCCGCACTCTTGACTTGGGATGTCTGGTTATGGATATAATATTATTGAGGCGGGATCACCGACTGTATATATACAGATATGTATATGTATCGACTCAGATGATAGGCGGTTTCCTTACCTGTAGTTCAGCTTGTTAGTTCAGCCGTATAGTTTAGTGTAGTTGTTAGATTAGATTAGACTCCTTACCTATTTCAAAAACTAACGAATCGTGGGCATTTTTAAAGACAGCTCAAGGGAATCTACGGATATTTCAAAAACGACGTATCTTTTCATAAAAACACCGTAGCCCCTATTTTCAAAACCCCATGATTTGTGTTATTTCAAAAGGCACCATTCGTAGGACTTATATTGGATTATTGTAGATTAGTTATCGTTGTGTCTAGTATTCAGCTCCCGCACATTATTGCTGTTCGCTCTGCCTCGCATATTTATTTTGCTGCATATTCCATTACTGATATCATGCTGTTAGGACACCAGCACTATTACCGATGATGCGTATGTACCACGTACACCTACTTGCCGGCTCACACACATCTTCATCGGTAATTGCCATGTCACGTACACTTTAGAGAATATAATTGCTTGACTTAGATTGTTAGCTAGTAGTGTTGACATGATATTAGTGTACTTCCCTTATATGTCATATTAGACATTGTAGTTATTACCTACCACTTCATGCATACTGTTATTCAGTTGTTCATGCCTAGTTCATTATCATTGACATATGCACTTGTGATGATTTCTTGAGATTTATGATATTTCTGGATTTCGGGGAAAGCCGCAAAAATTTACAACTTATGATCTTTTAAAATATAAAATGTTGCGGTTTTCTAGTGATGTAAAGTGTCGTCCACCATGAGTTTGCTGTGGTTTTGGAGATCCGTGTCGAGGAGTGGAGGAACCGTCACGGGTACATGGTGGGCCCGGTATGGTACCCCGGGGCAAGAGGAATGTGGTGTTGACGTTGAGCCTGGCTGGGGAGCACTACCTACCGGTGATATTACCCGACGCGTCGGATATCCGGAGGATACCGTCGTGGTCTTGAGATGGATGGTAGGGACCGGTCCGGACTGACGGCGCCCTAGATATTGAGCTTGAGACTTTGATATTTCGAGACAGTGAGATTCATGTTTTGTGTCGATGCTAGACACTGTTGATACTGATTTCATTATGATACCTCAGTTTTAAAAATACGAAGGAAATCTCACTAATTTATGAAAACAGTTTCTTCATTTACATGTATTCTGTTTCATGCATTTCATACCTCATTCATATGATATATTGCTACCTGAGGCACTGACACGGGCACATGAAATTATACTCGGGTTAGATATTACCCTAGACATTGTCATAGGCTGCCTGTTATACTTATATTTGAGGATATATTATGATCATTGACCTAGGATTGCGTTATTTATGCGATTTCCGTGCGTAGATGTTTTTCTATTCACGAGTTGGCAACTCACCCCCGTTGTGCCCCAGTTTCTTGCAGATTTGCCGTACAGGTTTCATTACGGCTTGCGGGCTCAGTTTCATTCGGGTGATTTGCTAGTAGGTGGGTTTACTTGTATCATACCCCCATTATATACTTTGTATATCATTATTCTGTTGTATCTAGAAGTTCCATCAACCAAACATGTATTTTGAGATAGAGACCAGTGTTGTTTATTCTTTCGACTTTAGAGTCGCTCGCTATATTTCTGGTGGTTTTGAGTTTTGATCCTCGCCGTTGGCGTTGTATATTATATTGCTTGTGTGGTTGTGACCGTCGTTTGACGAAGAGCTAGCTCCCGCTTGGGGATGCCTTTTTCTTGATTTCGTATACTATTCATGTTGTATCCCGTTTGGGGGCCAGTATTTACAAAGGAGACTCTGCCGAAATTTTCAGTAAAATTTTGATGTTTTAAAAACCGCATAATTCGGCTTATGCTATTGAAATTACTTGCTTAAGTTGGTTTTTCATGCACTCTACTACTTTTCTTGGTTTGGATTTCTGGGTTTTCGGTTTACTTAGATTACTTACGTCTCGAGACGTTCGTAGTTTAAGTGCCGGTCACGTTCCGTACTTTCGGGTCGTGATACCAACTTTGTCACGACCCGAAAGAGCACGTGACTGGCCCTTGAACCATATGAAGTTTATAGGACCCCATCTGATCCAAGTAAGCCAAAAGCCCAGCAATCTAAAACCATTTAAAGAGTAAATAAGGAAAAACTGCTTTTGAAAAGTAAGGAAATCATGTTTGGAGATCAAAGTTTTTAAATAACTAAGCCGAATATGCATTTTTTTAAAATGTGTAACCTTTCCTGAAAATTTCGGCAGAGTTCCCTTTGTAAAAACTGGCCCCGAACGGGGTACAACAAGAATAATATATATGAAATGATAAAAGGCATCCCCAAGCGGGAGCTAGCTCTTCGTCCATCGACGGTCACAACCACACAAGCAATATAATATACAACGCCAACGGCGAGGATCAAAACTCAAAAGGAAACTCAAAACCACCAGAAATATAACGAGCGACTCTAAGGTCGAAAGAATAAACAACACTGGTCTCTATCAGTGGCTCAATCCTCTGGTACCGTCCGGTACATCCTAGAAATCTCACAGCAGCGATCTGTCAAACGCCCATAGTGCGAACCCTAGAGTAGTGGTTGCACTCACACATACATTTACACACATACGGTTACACTGTTGATACTGATTTCATTATGATACCTCAGTTTTAAAAATACGAAGGAAATCTCACTAATTTATGAAAACAGTTTCTTCATTTACATGTATTCTGTTTCATGCATTTCATACCTCATTCATATGATATATTGCTACCTGAGGCACTGACACGGGCACATGAAATTATACTCGGGTTAGATATTACCCTAGACATTGTCATAGGCTGCCTGTTATACTTATATTTGAGGATATATTATGATCATTGACCTAGGATTGCGTTATTTATGCGATTTCTGTGCGTAGATGTTTTTCTATTCACGAGTTGGCAACTCACCCCCGTTGTGCCCCAGTTTCTTGCAGATTTGCCGTACAGGTTTCATTACGGCTTGCGGGCTCAGTTTCATTCGGGTGATTTGCTAGTAGGTGGGTTTACTTGTATCATACCCCCATTATATACTTTGTATATCATTATTCTGTTGTATCTAGAAGTTCCATCAACCAAACATGTATTTTGAGATAGAGACCAGTGTTGTTTATTCTTTCGACTTTAGAGTCGCTCGCTATATTTCTGGTGGTTTTGAGTTTTGATCCTCGCCGTTGGCGTTGTATATTATATTGCTTGTGTGGTTGTGACCGTCGTTTGACGAAGAGCTAGCTCCCGCTTAGGGATGCCTTTTTCTTGATTTCGTATACTATTCATGTTGTATCCTGTTTGGGGGCCAGTATTTACAAAGGAGACTCTGCCGAAATTTTCAGTAAAATTTTGATGTTTTAAAAACCGCATAATTCGGCTTATGCTATTGAAATTACTTGCTTAAGTTGGTTTTTCCTGCACTCTACTTCTTTTCTTGGTTTGGATTTCTGGGTTTTCGGTTTACTTAGATTACTTACGTCTCGAGACGTTCGCAGTTTAAGTGCCGGTCACGTTCCGTACTTTCGGGTCGTGACAATTTGGTAGGAAAATGTATATAATATTATTGACCTAATCCTAGTAGACTTAGTCTACTAAATATTATTTAAGTTGTTGTGCAGAATTTTCAGGTCTAAAATCAAGAAAATCAAGTTGTTAAAGTAAACCTGCCTAATTAACAAATCAAAATGAAGAAATCAAGTCTGGCAGCAACTACGAGAAGATTTCCAAATTCTGAAGGTTCCAAGGATCGCCACATGTCACAAGGAGAATTCCCATAAAAAAATGATCAATGGATCTGATCATCAGGCCGCGGATCCGCGGCCCGAGCCCTCTTATGCCGCGGATCCGCCGCGTTATAGTGGAGTTAAGGGCTGGAAATTTTTGAGCTGGATTCTAACTACCATTCCCCAATTTAGGCATCTAACTTTCTGGCTTTGGGACTATAAATAAAGCCCGAGAGCCTCTTGGAAAATTCATCAAGTCGACGCGATCACGAAGTCCAAGACGGCTCACGCATCCAGGCTGATCATCAACGGTTCGTCTACCTCCTTGGAAGAGATCGAGAAGCAAGCTAGTCTTTGTAATCATTTTCTAAGGATCAAAGTGTAAACGAATATTGTTGATTAATAAAGGTAGTTCTTTTTCTTATTCTATTTCTTTGTAATTTAATTATGCATTTTCTCTCCATCTCTTTTTCTCCCAACATGCGCGAGTAATTCTCCGCTTGTTAGGGTTTGTAGGATTAGGGTAGGCTAATGGATGATGAACATCCCTAAACCCTTTTTATGTCCTATAAAGTTTATGAACTTTACCAAAACAATCATTAACATCCTAATCGGGCGCGCTAACAATTCTTTGTTAGTTCCGACCGCGATTAGAGATTAGATTAATAATTGTTTTGGTAAAGGCTAGATATGAACGGAGTTCCGTGTCGAGATAAGGGTTAAGAGTGGGATTCCTTTTCCCTCCAGAAACCCTAATCTACACGCATCACCGTCGTTCTAGTTTTAAATCTATTAAAAGATAAAAAGGGAAACTTTTAATTAATCGTCCATGACTACTAAATCCTAACGAACCCTACAAGCCCTCTTATTATATTAACTACATCCTTAAAATAATCTAGATCTATATTTTTGCATTCTTGGGTAACGTAGATCTAGAAACCATTCTTTAAAATTCTTTATCCCTTCTCTCTCTTTTTCAACACATCTAAAGTAAGATTAAAATATTCAACGTTTCCCTGAGGACGACCCGTACTCACCTCGGTCTAGCTACGCGCGACACCGTTCTGATTGCGGTTAAACTATAAACACACTCTTTCGAACCAATCAAATGGCGCCGTTGCCGGGGATACGTGCGTAATGTAAGTGTACGGTAGCGCCCCGGCCGTCTACAGACGCCAAATGCGGAACAAAAACTTTTTAACTGGCGCTATCGTATACTTTCACCCGGATCTACCATTATTGCTAAACTAACAAACTGTAAAGAGAGCAGAAAGGTTATACCGAACGATCCGAGTCCTTCGTTCTTTAACCATCATCCCACGCTCCGTTGCGGCTGCTCCGTTCTCGTCGTCCAGGTGGCACCACGTCAACGATTCTTTAAACAGGCTCCCGCCTCTGACTCGAGGCAACTCGGTCGTCAAGTTTGCTAAAAGAGACGACCAAGAATGATGTAGAGAATGAATAGATTACTTTGTCTCACTACGTCCAAAGCCGTGGACGATCGGTTAATGAAGTTGCCAATGGAAATGAAATGGAACAAGAAATGAACTATGAAATTTCCATGTATCCAAAACTTTATTCTTTTCCTTTAACAACCATAATTTTCTCAAGTGAGTGAGTGGAGGAGGAGAGGGGGCCGGCCACTTTAAACAAGTGAGGGGGTGAGTGTAGGAGGGAAGTGGTGACCTTAAGAACAAATATCTCTAGTGTGAACACAAACAAATATCTCTAGTGTGAACACAAAGTGTGAACACACCAAAAGCAACCAATGAAAACACAACACCATTCAATCTAGTCACCTCATCTAGATGCTTCTAGAAACTTCCACACTCATCTCAAGAAAAGATAAATCCGTCTTTAACCGAATGTTAAAAGACGGCGGATAGAAAACTGGAAACTTGCAACTTCCAAAAGTGATCCTGAAACGAATTTCAGGACAACCCCGTAACTGTATAAATATACCCGCATTTGTATTACGACCGAATACAAATGCAACTGAGACAAAGATATTATATCTACTCAATATAATACTCGGATCCGGCTTAAACCAAAGCCGACCGGTATCATCTGCCCGAAAAATAACACGTGCGTAAACGCACGTGCATTTTCCGAACCCTGCCATAAAACCATACGGCCTCTACAACGTTTCGCCCGAACTTAGGAAACTGTCTGTGGGGGACTCTAATGACTCGTCAGTACCCTGGCAGTGGTTTTAACCACAAACCGTCAGCGGCACTAGCTATGTGTAACGGCTGCCTATGGACTGACCTCAAGGGAGGCCGATGAGCGAACTCATCCGGAAACCCTACTGAGCCTAACAGTGACAATGTATATACAGTCCGGTCCGTTCGTCTATGAGTATCACATATCTTCCTAGGGGCTAGTAACGTCAGACCCCCAATAGCAGTATAAGTCGTGTCGGAGTGTAGCCCAATAACACCCTGAGATACTACTGGAGTACCTACCAGTAAATCTCCTGCCACGGCCGTGGGCTTTGTGTAATGGCTCTCCTAGACACAGCACGATCTCGCCCCCAATACCGGGAGAGATGAATTCCCTGCCGATCCGCTCACGTGCCTCCATGTGGCTCGGAACTGTACCCAAAAACTACCTGTTTGCATGACTCCTTTGAGCCGTGGTAGGGTAGAAATCAAAGCACAGTGGGAACTCACACGAGACAAATGACGACCTCAGGTCGATGAACTAACCTGTACACATGTCACCAGGGAACTGCTATCTGACGATATGTATAATACCAACTAGCAGGTTCCCGGCGAGTCCTGTCCGGTGTACTCATAACCCAATGAGCACCTGTATACATCTTAGGTGATCCAATTGATACCAGTGGCTTGTGAGACCGGCCACCGCCCCTCGTCGGGGTTTCGACTGTATACACTAGTCTACTCCGGAGTATCGATGCCCTGTCTCGAAACACCCACGACTAGGGACCACAATTAAGGATATGCGTATAAACCACCCAACTCTTACGTATATGATCGCCATCATACTGTTGGTGGTAAAGCAAGATCCTAAGGGCTCTATCAAAGTGTAACATGTAATCAGTCACCTGAACATGTACACGACTGATAAAGGCAAACCAGATAGTATACTATCATCTCGAGTAAGACTGTCCTACCGGTATAGGTCCTCCGCAATCATTGCAATCACGTACCTGTGATCCAATAATTGACTCTGAGGGCACTATCTCCAACAATCTCCCACTTGCACTTAAGGCTAATTATTGCGATGTCGACTACTCACAGGCCGTGTGAAACCGAACATCCAACTCCTCTACTAATCAGTTTCACAAAGCCCGTTTGTAAAGCTATTGTGTTCGAGAAATAACCTCAGTGAGTGGATCCGCCCAGATGTTTCTTTCTATATATCTCTCTTAATCTCAAGTTCGCGGAGAAAACCATCTCCCGAATTGAGTAATACATGTCTTAGAATATGTCTGGATACCTGATAGGACCTAGTTCATAAATGAACTCCAAATCCAAACTTCTTAGACTGTATCGATCACTGAATTTAATCAGTATCCAGCACCATGCCACCCACAGTATCCTCTTGGACCACCTGTCCATAATACTGCCCCCTTCGTCAGAGGGAAAACTATAACTCTGACAATCACTCTGTCAACCATGTCGCCTTTGAAGCCTGGAATGATAATCGTCTCCCGAAGGAGGCTGCCGTCATCAAATCCATAGAACATGTACTTATGTTCTAAAACTGCTTCCTTATGTTTCTTCAGGATTGGATTAATACAAACTTATTGCATCTAGTGCAAAAACAACATCTGGTGTGGTACTTGACATCTCATGATTGACTCAATTGCCTAAGCAAGTGATCTGCCAATCATGCCCATCCCTCTCCCCTTTAGTCTGTACGACACCTTTAGAGAGGGTGACTCCATCACCTGCAGGTACACCCCCATGCCAGGAGTCATCTATTCTAAAAACCATTAGAATACTGTCAAAGTAACCACATTGGGAAACTACCCAAATCCAGATCTAAAACCATAGATCTAGAAACCAGAATGTCAAATATTATATCCATATCCTGTCTGGAGAAACAACTGTGTGACGACCATAGTACAACCGATCGTAGTATAGGAATTTTACTTCCTACCCTGTGTATGTCATCCAAATACCATGACATCACACCTTACTACCTTCTTAACAGATCCATCCTCTATTCTGATTGAAGTCAAAATCCATGACTGTCACATCAAAAATAGATGATCCATCTCCGCTATAACTGCTCAAGTCTATAAATAGATATAAGCATCTTGCCCACTATGTTTTCGATGCTCCCATTGACTACGACAACCCTCCTACCGGGTCTCATAGCCTGGAACAACAGTAGTGTCAAGTCTGGGTAGATAAGAACCTCCCTGTCACCGTCCTTGAGGCTACCGGAGTACCTCTCGGGTGTCTGAGGTTACCCACCATATCTGCGGAGTAGCTATTGGAATGTCAAACCTGATTGAATATATAGGTCCTATTAAATTTTCCGTTATCGTTTGCGGTTCTGGAATCACTTCCAGTTCTACCATACTCCCACTACTGTTTTCTGAAAAAATCCATTTTACTAAAACTGTGGCGAGTCAAGAACAATATCACTATTGATCTTCCAAATGGTAGAATATCAACCCTCGTCATAGCCAGGGTCAACCCACAAATAGACATTACAGAAACGTGCTCTGAGTTGTCCAGACTCTGGTTTTAAGCATAAGCTGGACAACTCCCCGTACCTTTACATCTTTTAAGGTACGAACTATTCTATATCCAATATAGAAACTTTGGCACTTATTTAATTGGAACCATATTCAAATCATGCAGCTGTCTCCTGTGCATATCATCTTAATGGAAAGAGGCTAATCAGTATTACTCAACTTAGGAATCCATCCAATTAGGAATCCATCCAATTATGAGTAACCTGAAAGAGAAACACGTTTCTCAAAACCATCACTATCATCTGAATACCAATCACAAGAATCTATATTTTCGATCTCTTTGAAGAATCCCGATACTTGTGACACCTGGTTCTCTACTTTATTCTTATACCCACAACTTCTCAAAACTTAGACCTTGTATTTCTACGAAACACTTGTCTAAATACTGGAGAAGTCATAAGTTAACAGAACATAGTACGAGGACCTACCCCTTTGTCCTGATAGACACTGGACAACATACAATACTCTGTATAAGTCCGCTGAGTTTAAGCAACTCAAAACCTATGCGTCGTAGGTTAAAAACTGTACCCTGGCGATTTCCTCAAATATCACTAATTACAATGAATTCCGACATAATGAGGATAATCACCTAATTCCCAATAACTTACTCCCACTCATCATCTGTAAAACCATACAGATATGAGAATGAAACCTGGTAAATACATACCCTTGGAGTAAGTATCTAATTGGGAAAACAGTTTTCTTTTAACAATGCACTGAAACATGAAAATGTTTCGTAGGGGTATCCTGGTATTCATAGCAATGCCTCTTCCATAATCCAATTCATGACTTTAACCGTATATTTCACTGCCATCTCTCCAAGTCCCTTTATTTGTCTTTAGTCGTTACCTCCTGCACACCATCGTTAGGCTAAATGGTTTTCTTCCTTCCCTACCATTCGGCACCAGCCTATGGTTTGGAAGAAGAAGATTCAGTAAGCATAATAGGTGTACTCTCCTAAACCAAGAAGTACTCATATCTTGAGAGAAGGTGATGATAAAAGACAACTGAATAATACCTTATTCCTTTAAAGGTGAAATAGGAGTGGCGATGAAGTACGCGGTTTTAGTAGTGAATGATATCAGTCGCAATTTACTTTGCCCTCTTTCTAATCCCTTTATTTTGTCTTTACATATTACCTTCTGCACACCCTACTTAGGCTGATTGGTTTTCTTCATTCCCTACCTTTCGGCACCTGCCTATGGTTTGGAATAAGACTATCCAATAAGCGTAATAGGTGTACTCTCCTAAACCAAGGAGCCCTCGCAACCTGAGAGAAGGTGATAATAAAAGACAACTGAATAAACCAATTCTATTTCTCCTGAACCTGGATCCATCCTCGAAGAAGTCCCTTCGAGTTCGTATATAACCATACGATGGATCTATCCAATGCAAGTGGATGTCCGTAGTAAAACGGGTGTTCTGAGAAATGCAAAGGGTAAAAGAAGGAGTGGCAATGACTTATGCAACATAGACAATCCAAAAGCCAGTATTTTAAGAAGGTTCGGTCAACCTGGTCACTGAGTCATAGTCTAGGGTCGGTCAAAGTTCGCTGCCAAAGAGACAGAGAAAAGAAACACTCTGCGTGCACTCTAACCTAGATCAGAATGGTTATCACTTTATCTAATCCGGAAACCTCCCACTGTCCTGTCAAATTCTCCTCCAAACCTGAAAGAAAAATCAATCGGGATCACCCGAAGAGTAAACCAACTCATCAGTGGGAATCGGGATCCAACTCTCATCGCATGATAACGTGATGGAATGCATCCACGTTACTCATACTCCAGAAGGTATGCGCATACTTGGCAAGTTTCAGTTTCTTTAGAAACTCCCGATATGATTTTTTCCCCATGCTCTTATAACCTTGGCTTTGGTCAAAATGTCATAAATCACATGCCAAGTTCTACCCGTCACTATCTTGTCAATTTGAACCCACCCGCACATGCCCCTGGCTTTGGCCAAATGGCAGAACGACTGTCCCAAACCAACTCATCTATCTATGCAACAAATGAATACCCAGCAGCTACCAAACACTATGCCTTAACTTTGGCTAAAATGCATAGCTTGAATACTACTGAATACCCAAAAGAAGTGACGGAGGGCTACGGCTGGTTTTTGACAAAAAACCTTTAACGTAGTGAACTTAATATCGCTGAAGGAACCTGATAGCTTTTTAAAATATAGTGGCGAAAACCTTTTACTAAAGAGGTCACTCCCGGTGAAGGGATCTTGGCTCTTTCCTCGTGGAATGAGGTGCAGGATATTCCACTGAATACCGCGATGCAAAGCAACTTGTAATCGACTATCGTGAAGTTATTACCCTGACGCAAACTTCTGCCCAAGGGGTCTGTCCCGGTGAAGGGATATCGGCCATTGCCCCGTCGAATGAGGTGCAGGATATTCCACTGAATACCGCTATGCAAAACAAAAGGAAACGTCTTTGCAATAACACCTTTTAAATTTGTTCCAACAACTGCAAACAGGTTTGTTTTACTTTGCATTGATCAGAATCAACGCAGTCCCATCAATCAATCACACCAGAAAAGAACGAAAACAAAATGTACGTATATGCCATCCGCATTCGTCACTGGGTCCCGTCATCACCCGTTAGGTTACTTAACTAACGACAGTGCGGGGACTGGACTAGCGCGGGTGTAAAACATATACAACATCTAATAGTATATAAACCAATATACAATAATCGCTCCAGGCGTGATAATATGCAACATTACAGAAAAGTAATAAGCATCGCAGAACAATACATATAATCTGGGATCCCCGGGTTTCACAGAGCCGCTGCTGAAACCCGACGTTCCCCTGTCATGTGGATAGCCTGTGCAATGAAACCTAGACCCCTACGGGTGCGGCAAGTTACCCGCCAAAACCTGAAGTGAGGCAGCCCCCTACAGCAAAGTGAATGGACCACCCAGCACTTCACGAAATCCGGTAATCTTGGGCACCCTTCCTTGGGTCAACATGTACCCCCTACGAGTGCGGCGAATAGTTTGCCAATTTCTAGAGTGAGGCCCCTCTGCCTCTCAAAGCCATGAGATGCGGACCCGTTGCCCTCCAGAACCCTGCTATCCGTGCACTCCGTCGCGGGGTAAAACCTAGTACAGAAATGGAAAAATAGTATAACAGGTACATCGACCGCAACCTGGTCGTGCCCCAAAAGAATATTATACAACAGGAAGAGACGACAGTCCACATGTTGGACGCTCGCCCCGCAATATCAAATGTACAAATAAACTCAAACTGCACTACCATTGCACACTGCTATCCACCACGACAAATCCGCAACATCACAGCACAACACAGAACATCAACGCGAATGTCACGTTCGCAAACCCGTTTAAAAGAACTATAGCAATCAGACGCGGTTTACCGATCAAATGACATTCCCGGTCGGAGATATAATGTAAGCACTGTAAACTAACATGTTTAATTTTCGATCGACTAAATATCACAAAGTGGGCCCACGAACAACTGGTGAACAGTAACAAAATCTGGGCCCAAAAGATATGTACCAAAAACCCCAATTTCGAGAGAAGAATACACTGTGCAAGTTTGAGGGCACGATCACACAGAATGGCCGCGGATGCGCGGCCAAACCATCGGTTTGGCCGCGATTCCGTTGCAGTCTTGTCGATTCATGAGCCCAAATTTGTACGGTGTTCTTATAAAACCCTGCACAGATTTCTGAGATATGTAGAATAATTTTAGGACATCATTTAAAATCGACAAAAACTGTGAAGCTTGAAAATTGTGTTTTTCGATATCCCGTTCGATCGATATTTTAAACGCGTTAGCACAAGTTAGTATAGCAAAATGGTGAGGCTCTGATACCACTGTAAGTCTACGGTAGCGCCCCGGCCGTCTACAGACGCCAAATGCGGAAAAAAAACTTTTAAACTGACGCTATCGTATACTTTCACCCGGATCTACCATTATTGCTAAACAAACAAACTGTAAAGAGAGCAGAAAGGTTATACCGAACGATCCAAGTCCTTCGTTCTTTAACCATCATCCCATGCTCCGTTGCGGCTGCTCCGTTCTCGTCGATCTCCGATCTCCTCGTCCAGGTGGCACCACGTCAACGATTCTTTAAACGGGCTCCCGCCTCTGACTCGAGGCAACTCGGTCGTCAAGTTTGCTAAAAGAGACGACCAAGAATGATGTAGAGAATGAATAGATTACTTTGTCTCACTACGTCCAAAGCCGTGGACGATCGGTTAATGAAGTTGCCAATGGAAATGAAATGGAACAAGAAATGAACTATGAAATTTCCATGTATCCAAAACTTTAGTCTTTTCCTTTAACAACCATAATTTTCTCAAGTGAGTGAGTGGAGGAGGAGAAGGGGCCGGCCACTTTAAACAAGAGAGGGGGTGAGTGTAGGAGGGAAGTGGTGACCTTAAGAACAAATATCTCTAGTGTGAACACAAACAAATATCTCTAGTGTGAACACAAAGTGTGAACACACCAAAAGCAACCAATGAAAACACAACACCATTCAATCTAATCACCTCATCTAGATGCTTCTAGAAACTTCCACACTCATCTCAAGAAAAGATAAATCCATCTTTAACCGAATGTTAAAAGACGGCCGATAGAAAACTGGAAACTGGCAACTTCCAAAAGTGATCCTGAAACGAATTTCAGGACAACCCCGTAATTGTATAAATATACCCGCATTTGTATTACGACCGAATACAAATGCAACTGAGACAAAGATATTATATCTACTCAATATAATACTCGGATCCGGCTTAAACCAAAGCCGACCAGTATCATCTGCCCGAAAAATAACACGTGCGTAAACGCACGTGCATTTTCCGAACCCTGCCATAAAACCATACGGCCTCTACAACGTTTCGCCCGAACTTGGGAAACTGTCTGTGGGGGACTCTAATGACTCGTCAGTACCCTGGCAGTGGTTTTAACCACAAACCGTCAGCGGTACTAGCTATGCGTAACGGCTGCCCATGGACTGACCTCAAGGGAGGCCGATGAGCGAACTCATCCGGAAACCCTACTGAGCCTAACAGTGACAATGTATATACAGTCCGGTCCGTTCGTCTATGAGTATCGCATATCTGCCTAGGGGGCTAGTAACGTCAGACCCCCAATAGCAGTATAAGTCGTGTCGGAGTGTAGCCCAATAACACCCTGAGATACTACTGGAGTACCTACCAGTAAATCTCCTGCCACGGCCGTGGGCTTTGTGTAATGGCTATCCTAGACACAGCACGATCTCGCCCCCAATACCGGGAGAGACGAATCCCCTGCCGATCCGCTCACGTGCCTCCATGTGGCTCGGGACTGTACCCAAAAACTACCTATTTGCACGACTCCTTTGAGCCGTAGTAAGGTAGAAATCAAAGCACAGTGGGAACTCACACGAGACAAATGACGACATCAGGTCGATGAACTAACCTGTACACATGTCACCAGGGAACTTCTATCTGACGATATGTATAATACCAACTAGCAGGTTCCCGGCGAGTCCTGTCCGGTGTACTCATAACCCAATTAGCACCTGTATACATCTTAGGTGATCCAACTGACACCAGTGGCTTGTGAGACCGGCCACCGCCCCTCGTCGGGGTCTCGACTGTATACACTAGTCTATTCCGGAGTATCGATGCCCTGTCTCGAAACTCCTACGACTAGGGACCACAATTAAGGATATGCGTATAAACCACCCAACTCTCACGTATATGATCGCCATCATACTGTTGGTGGTAAAGCAAGATCCTAAGGGCTCTATCAAAGTGTAACATGTAATCAGTCACCTGGACATGTACACGACTGATAAAGGCAAACCAGATAGCATATTATCATCTCGAGTAAGACTGTCTTACCGGTATAGGTCCTCCGCAATCATTGCAATCACGTACCTGCGATCCAATAATTGACTCTGAGGGCACTATCTCCAACACGTAATTTTTATTCTTGCTATTTGTGTTGAATTCTTAGACGATTCATATCATTATTAAAACAAAACTGCAAATTGCATATTTAACGATTTGTTCGTGAATTTTGCAAGGAGATCTGGAGTCACAGAATTGAGGAAAACAGAAGACAGAGATATTCATCGAGATCCAGAGGAGTACAGGAGGCCAAAGAAAATTTTTCCTCACCTGATACTTCCACCCCTCGGCGGAACCGCGGCAAGACGGGACTTAGGCGGCAGAAACGCGGTGTAACTAAGGAGTTAGGGTTACAAACTCTGGTATCTTTCTCAACTCCTTCTCTCTCCTCTCAAGTCTAATAAAGTCTATTTTCTGCAGGATTCTTTGCAAAAAAATAAAAAATAGCGCCGCTCAAAAATCATTTTGCAAAAGTTTTGTGATTGGTTGTTTTGCATATTTTAATATGGACTTTAAGGGGCAAAGACCAAATCAGATTAGGTGGGGATTTCATCACCCTTCCTAAGCCCCACAAATCACAAATCGAGCATCCGCATCAACCCTACAATAATTTAAAAAATATCTTGACCAGACTCTAAGGACTGTCGCGCTCATTAAGGACAGAGGAAGGTCGTGGGTAATCTATCGCTTATCCGCATTACTTTTGTAGTGCCTAGGCAAGTGTGTCCAAGGTGAGTGGTTACTTAATTAGGACCACTACTTTCATAGTGGGGAGCCTCCCACTCATCTGGCACTTACCTGGCTACAAGGGTAGTAATGAGGCGGTAGAGAATTGATCCTGCGGCTTGTCCTTTGGAAGTCTAGGAGCGGTCTAGAGACTGGACCTAGGTAACCTTAGTTCTAGGGTTGCTTGTGCATCTTAGGGAGATTTGTCTTGAGTCCCACTTTTTCAAAACAAGCCAATTTTAAATCACACACACGCTGCCACTTGCACTAAACCCGCTTAGTGCATGCTCGGCTGGACACGGGATCCTAGTGCCCGTCTTGTCCGCGTTCCTGCTATCGACGCCGAAGTCGGTACTTCTTCATCTTCTTTTCCCCCACCACCACACTCCATGACCGAGATGGACGGCAGTCCATCAGATTATAACACCACGCTGCCACCGCCCGTAGGTGCGCAGAATCCACCGCGCATCTCTCTCCAAGAGAGATGCTATCCTATCCGCGGTCCCCTTCCTACTTGTCTATCTCTTCCACCACCTAACGGGGATAATTTCGAAATTAAACCCCACTACATCAATCTGCTGCCCAAATTTCACGGGCTTGAATCGGAAGACGCATACGTTTTCATTACCAAATTCGAAAACGTATGTGCAATGATGGGTACTTCACAATTGACTTTAGATGCTATGCGCTTACGTCTTCTCCCATTCACACTGTGCGACTTGGCAGAAAAATGGCTTTACAATACTGCCGCACACTCTATCACTAATTGGGATGAATTCGTCATAGCATTTCTTAAGAAGTTTTACCCAAACCATAAGACTGCACGTGTTAGGAGCGAGATCAACCAGTTCATCCAGCTTCCCAATGAACCATTTTGGAAGTGCTTTGAACGTTTCAAGGATCTGCTTGTCCAGTGTCCTCATCATGGAATCAATAGATGGGATTTATGTCGGATTATATATGAGGGCATTAATCCAGCGACAAAGCAGATGCTTGAAACAATGTGTCAATGCAATTTCATGTCTAAAGACGACGGTGAAGCTTGGAAATATCTGGAAGACCTTGCTGAACACATTTTGCAGTGGGAAAGCGTAAGACCACCTTCATCTAGGGGAGCTGTTCACCAGCTCGATGTTTCTATCGCAGTAAAAGCCGAAATGGCAGCGATACAGAAGAAACTCGACGCTATTGAGAACAAATTCTCATCATTCTCCCTAAATCAGGTCACGCTTCCTAAGACCGTCTGTGGTTGCTGTTCGGATCCTTCACACTTAACGGAAGAATGCCCTATGAATGCATCGTTTCAAGCTAATGCTTCTTTTCAGCAGTGACCTGGAAATGATCCTTATTCTTCCACATACAATCAAGGATGGAGGAATCATCCTAACTTTGCTTGGAATCAAAACCAACAAAGCAATTATCAAAGACCTCCTCCACAGCAACCACAACCATAGAATCAGCCTCCCTTTCAGTCACAAAATTTTCAAAATCCGGCCAACACTTCTACACCACAAGTGGCCGGTACTGACAACTCTTCACTTGCACAAACTTTGGATTTGTTCATGAAACATTCCATGCAATTGTCGGCTGAGATGAAGTCTTCTATTGATACAATAACGAAAAACTCCGCCTCCCATGGTGAGAGTATTAAATCAATAGAAAACCAAATCGCACAGTTAAACGCCGCAATGAGTGCGAGAGAAAAAGGGAAACTCCCATCTCAACCCCTACCGAATCCTGGCCATTCACAAAATTATAATGTGAATGCCATTACTACGTTGAGATCAGGGAGAGTGCTGAACAACCGAGTGGGTGAGCAATTTGATATTAGTGACACCATTGATACCCCAGCTTCTTCTTCTTCCCCTAATTCGTCTAGTCTTCCACCTTCATCCGAGCCTATTCTCCGTTTTCCCCAAGGCTCGAACATTTCGCCAAATCTATCTAAGTCGATTCCCACTCCAATTTTGGGATCGAATCCGTCGCCACAGTCTTCTCCACAAACGTTGGACCCAAAACTTATTGATCGTGCTCCATTTCCAAACCGATTAAGGGCCAACAGATCTAACCCGCAAATGGAGAAGATTGTGGAAATGTTTAAGCAAGTTAGCGTGAATATTCCTCTCCTAGATGCTATTCAACAAGTCTCATCTTATGCAAGAATCCTTAAAGACTTGTGCACTAGGAAGAGAAAAACTCAAGTGCCTAAGAAGGTTTTCATGACGAGTAATGTTAGCACCGCTTTTACCCAACAAATACCAAAGAAACGTAAGGACCCCGGCTATCCTACAATCTCTATTTCTATTGGGGGTAAAAATATTAATCGTGCTTTACTCGATCTAGGCGCTAGCGTTAACTTGCTTTCTTATTCAGTATACGAGCAGTTAGGAATTGGAGAGTTGAAACCCGCCCATTGTACTCTCCAGATGGCAGACCGATCGATCACCAAACCTCGGGGCGAACTAGAGGATGTGTTAATTAAAGTCGGGGAATTCATATTTCCCATGGACTTTATTGTTTTAGATACACAACCTGTGGCAAACCCACGCAATCAAATCCCGGTGATACTTGGTCGACCCTTCCAAGCAACTTCTAACGCTGTAATTAATTGTCGTAATGGTTCTATGAACTTATCCTTCGGGAAAATGACAATTGAGCTTAATATTTACAAGCTAGGAAGTCAGCCATCAGAACCTTCTGCTCATTTGCTGGATGTTTGTTCCATCCACGAGATAGCTTCCGAAAGCTGCATGGATGAGGAACTTTGCTTTGATGTTCTCGACAACACTAATGAGACATCGTTTGATCTTGCACCACTTCATAGTGAGGATATGTTCAATGAGTCCGACCTTGAGATTGAACCCGTTGACTCGTTGCATAAGTCAGCAGCACTTTCCGAGTCAATATCTTATGCAAGTTTTGAACCTCTTAAGGAGTCCGAATATCATTCCGTTACCCCACCTTCTATTGTCTCTCCGCTAATTCTTGATCTCAAACCGCTACCTTATCATCTTAAATATGCATATTTAGGAGAGAATGAGACTTTGCCAGTGATTATATCCGCTTCTCTAGCCTTAGAGCAAGAGAATGCACTTTTGGCAGTGTTGAGATCGAATCGGCAAGCATTTGGTTGGACAATGGCCGACATCAAAGGGATTAGTCTCTTAATTGTTGAACATAACATACATCTGATGGATGAAGCCAAACCAACCCGAGACCCACAAAGACGGTTAAATCCCGTTATGAAGGAGGCGGTAAAGAAAGAAATCGTCAAGTGCCTTGATAGTGGAATAATTTACCCTATATCTGATAGCCAATGGGTAAGTCCAATTCATGTGGTCCCTAAAAAGTCTGGCATCACGGTCATCACTAATGAGGCTAATGAGTTAATCCAAACACGCACCCAAACTGGGTGGTGCGTATGTATTGATTACAGGAAACTCAATGCCGCGACGAAGAAAGATCACTTCCCTCTACCTTTCATTGACCGGATGTTAGAACGATTAGCTGGACACGATTACTACTGTTTCTTGGAAGGATACTCTGGCTATAACCAGGTCCCCATCGCCGAAAAGGATCAAGATAAAACCATTTTTACTTGTTCTTTCGGAACTTTTGCTTATAGACGCATGCCCTTTGGGTTATGCAACGCTCCCGCTACATTTCAGCGGTGCATGATGGGGATATTTTAAGATATGGTGGAAAATTTTCTAGAAATTTTTATGGACGATTTCTCCATTTTTGGGGACTCCTTTGAGGACTGCCTTCGTAATCTTGACGCGGTTCTTACCCGCTGTAAGGATAAGAACTTGACTTTGAATTGGGAAAAATGCCATTTTATGGTCCAGGAAGGTATTGTACTTGGACATATAATTTCACGAAAAGGCATTGAGGTTGACAGAGCTAAAATAGATATCATTCATAACCTCCCTCGTCCCAACTGCGTCAAAGATATACGATCCTTCCTTGGCCATGCAGGATTTTATAGAAGATTTATTAAGGATTTTAGCAAAATTGCTAGACCCTTAACCCTTCTATTGGCCAAGGACACTACTTTTCATTTCGATTCGGATTGTGAGGCTGCTTTTGAATCGCTTAAAGAATCACTCACTACAGCCCCCGTTCTATCATCTCCGGATTGGAACTACCCGTTCGAGCTTATGTGTGACGCATCGGATTTTGCTATTGGTGCTGTCTTAGGACAGCATATTGATAATATGCCACATGTAATTAACTATGCAAGTAGGACCTTGAATGATGCACAAATAAATTACACAACTACCGAGAAAGAACTCTTGGCAGTTGTATTTGCATTAGAGAAATTCAGGCCCTACTTGATTGGCTCGCCTATTGTGGTTTACACAGATCACTCCGCCCTATGACATCTTTTATCAAAGAAGGATACAAAGGCCAGGCTAATACGTTGGATCCTATTGTTACAAGAATTTGATCTTGTCATCCGAGACAAGAGTGGATGTGAAAACGTTGTAGCCGACCATCTTTCACGCATCACTTCTTCACCAACTTTGACCGTGCCGATAAATGACTCATTTCCTGACGAACAACTCTTGACTGTATCCTACGAACATTGGTTCGTGGATATCGTGAACTATCTTGCAACGGGTCTTATTCCTAATGATTGGTCGAAACAAGACAAACTTCGATTTCTATCCCAAGTAAAATATTTTTACTGGGATGAACCTTATCTATTCAAGTATTGTTCCGATCAAATCATTCGCAGATGTGTCCCTAACGATGAATTTAAGAGCGTGTTATCATTTTGTCATGATCAGGCATGCGGCGGTCATTTTGGTCCTCGCAAAATGGCGGAGAAAGTTTTGCAGTATGGCTTTTATTGGCCAACATTATTTAAAGATGCATTTGAACATTGCAAAACTTGTCCGCGATGTCAGCATTTGGGTCGGATTTCACGAAGGAACGAGATGCCGCTCCAACCTATATTGGTTGTGGAAATATTTGATGTTTGGGGTATTGATTTTATGGGCCCTTTTCCCAACTCCTTTGGGAATCTATATATCTTGTTAGCGGTTGATTATGTCTCAAAATGGGTGGAAGCTATTCCGTGTCGCACTAATGACAACAAAGTTGTCATTAAGTTCCTTAAAGAAAATTTCTTTTCGCGATTCGGACACCCTCGCGTTATAATCAGCGACAACGGGACATATTTCTGCAATCGGTCTTTCGAGGCTTTGATGCGGAAATATTCAATCACTCACAAGCTTTCTACGCCCTATCATTCCCAAACAAGCGGGCAGGCTGAGATCTCAAATAGGCAGATCAAACAGATATTGGAGAAGACGGTTTTGAAAAACCGTAAAGATTGGTCAACCAAATTGACGGATGCTCTTTGGGCATTCCGCACCGCTTATAAGACCGATCTTGGTATGTCTCCATACCGCCTTGTGTTTGGGAAGGCATGCCACCTTCCTGTCGAGATCGAACATAAAGCAATGTGGGCTATTAAAGAGCTTAATTTTGATCTTGATCATGCAGGCAGCTATCGGAAGCTGCAATTGAATGAGCTAAGCGAACTCCGCGATGAAGCTTACGATAATGTGGTGATAGTAAAGAACAGGACTAAAATGTTCCACAATAAAAATCTTTTTAGAAAAACCTTCACATCGGGGCAACAAGTCCTTCTTTACGACTCACGTCTCCATCTTCATCCGGGTAAGCTTAAATCTCGTTGGAAAGGACCTTTTGTGGTGCGGTATGTACACCTGCACGGGGCAGTTGAAGTCGAAAATTTGAAAAACGGTTCAATTTTTAAAATAAATGGGCATAGATTAAAACTGTATTTTTCTGCTGACCCCGCGAAGGAGCTCCTGTTTTTACAGGAGCCGCTTTATCAAAACTAAAATTCCTCCGCCTCACCTCCATATTTTGATAACATTTTCTCATTTTAAGAATGGAGGTGAGTAAAAATGGATTTGATTGAATATCTGTGCGTGTCAAAGATCAAGTTGGGGGTAGTTTTCATTTAACTATTATTTTACCCCTTGTATCTCTCCCCTAGTATACAGGTCCATATTCTCAAAAGGCTACATCAGTGAGGACACTGCTGAAAACAGGTTTGGGGAGGAGGTTTGTATTCACTGAATTATCTTTGACACTGGGCATTAAAATTTTTTTTTTAACAAAAGAGTAGAAAGTGAAAAATTACATCCAAAAGATAGGAATAGTTTAAGAAAACCAAGAAAATTAGAATTTTTCTTAAATGAACTGGTAATAAGTAGTTATGAGCTGTTGTCCCAAGGGTTAGTAAGATGATGGAAGTCACAAATCTGAGGAAAAAAATAAGTCTGAAAAATAAGTTTCTATTCTGGAAGCCAAACATTTGAATGTTGATACCCTACTATATGCACTTACACACGTCTTGAAACTCGGGATAGTAGAGGATACCTTGAAATGCTTTTGTCTAAAAGCCAAAGTATGAAGGGAATGAAAAAAAATAAAAAATGAGGAAGAAAATATAAAAATGGTGAAAGAAAAAAAAATGAACACTGGTTTTGTATCGCCAAGGCAGCAATAAAAAACTATAGCGAGGGTGCCTCTTCTCCTAGTGCCCTAAGGCCAACTGGTCTGGGAGTCACTGCTAAGCCTTAAGTGGTGCAAGACGAGAAAAATATTATCACCTAATCAGCAAGCACATGAGTAATCGGTCGGTTAGTACCTAAAGAAGTATTAACGGTCGCATGAAAAGGTGTAAGCAAACCTTAAGTATTCATCAAATTAAAAAGTACTAAGGTAGATGGACAAGAGTATGATAGCTTGAATTGAATTCTCCGAGTGTAGGGATGTCCATTTCACACACGTAGGGGTATATGATCGATATTTGGATGAAAAGTAGAAATGAAGAATAAAGACGATGTTTTATTGAGGGATGATGTGATTTTTAATATTTTTTCATGACTATTAAGATAGGGCTCATGACAACTGAAAAACTAGTGTAGTTGGAAACTCTAAATTTTCAAAGTCTTTCTTTTATGGTTCTTATCTTTATATGTAAATTTCACCGTCTCTCTTTTATTATAGGATTTTGTGGGTGTAATCCGCTGAAAACCCTCAGGAGATAACACTCCTCCTACAAGGGACACCTAGAGGTTTAACGGCTTGTTGCACGTGCTAAGTGCAATCGTGTTTGCCTACGAAAGTGTGCTTAGTTTTCGTCTTTTTCTCTTTCTCTTGAATAAACTAGTTTGCTCGGGACGATCAAAGATAAGTTTGGGGGTATTTGTTCAGTTGATTAAACTGCACATTTATTATTACATTTTTCCTACTATTTCTATATTAAAAAGGTCTTTATTATAATATATCATACATATAAGGGTTTATTTGTAAAAATACTATTTTCCATGTGTTGATATATTATAATTAGCATTTGGTAGGAAAATGTATATAATATTATTGACCTAATCCTAGTAGACTTAGTCTACTAATTATTATTTAAGTTGTTGTGCAGAATTTTCAGGTCTAAAATCAAGGAAATCAAGTTGTTAAAGTAAACCTGCCTAATTAAGAAATCAAAATGAAGAAATCAAGTCTGGCAGCAACTACGAGAAGATTTCCAAATTCTGAAGGTTCCAAGGATCGCCACATGTCACAAGGAGAATTCCCATAAAAAATGATCAATGGATCTGATCATCAGGCCGCGGATCCGCGGCCCGAGTCCCCTTGTGCCGCGGATCCGCCGCGTTATAGTGGAGTTAAGGGCTGGAAATTTTTGAGCTGGATTCTAACTACCATTCCCCAATTTAGGCATCTATCTTTCTGGCTTTGGGACTATAAATAAAGACCGAGAGCCTCTTGGAAAATTCATCAAGTCGACGCGATCACGAAGTCCAAGACGGCTCACGCATCCAGGCTGATCATCAACGGTTCGTCTACCTCCTTGGAAAAGATCGAGAAGCAAGCTAGTCTTTGTAATCATTTTCTAAGGATCAAAGTGTAAACGAATATTGTTGATTAATAAAGATAGTTCTTTTTCTTATTCTATTTCTTTGTAGTTTAATTATGCATTTTCTCTCCCAACATGCGCGAGTAATTCTCCGCTTGTTAGGGTTTGTAGGATTAGGGTAGGCTAATGGATGATGAACATCCCTAAACCCTTTTTAAGTCCTATAAAGTTTATGAACTTTACCAAAACAATCATTAACATCCTAATCGGGCGCGCTAACAATTCTTTGTTAGTTCCGACCGCAATTAGAGATTAGATTAATGATTGTTTTGGTAAAGTCTAGATATGAACGGAGTTCCGTGTCGAGATAAGGGTTAAGAGTGGGATTTCTTTTCCCTCCAGAAACCCTAATCTACACGCATCACCGTCGTTCTAGTTTTAAATCTATTAAAGGATAAAAATGGTAACTTTTAATTAATCGTCCATGACTACTAAATCTTAACGAACCCTACAAGCCCTCTTATTATATTAACTACATCCTTAAAATAATCTAGATCTATATTTTTGCATTCTTGCTTAACGTAGATCTAGAAACCATTCTTCAAAATTCTTTATCCCTCCTCTCGCTTTTTCAACACATCTAAAGTAAGATTAAAATATTCAACGTTTCCCTGAGGACGACCCGTACTCATCTCGGTCTAGCTACGCGCGACATCGTTCTGATTGCGGTTAAACTACAAACACACTCTTTCGAACCAATCAATTTGCTCACACATTTTTCATACGACCGTTAATATTTCTTGAGACACTAACCAACCGATTACTGAATGTGCTTACTTATTAAGGTGTACTTAACAATATCTTAATGTTGCAACACCTAAGACTTAGCAGTGACCCACAAACTAGTTGTCTAAGACACTAGGTGATAAGACACCCTCGCTATATTTTTTACATGCTGCCTTAAGTAATTACAAAACCAGTGTTCATTTTTCTTTTAAATTTTATTTTATGTGTCATTTATATTTTTTGATTTTTTTATACTAGGGCTTTCAGATAAGAGTATTTTAAGGTATCCTCTAATATCCCAAGTTTCAGGATATGTGTAAGTGCGTATAGTAGGGTATCAACATTCAAAAGTTTGGACTCAAGAATAGTGATTATTTTTCAGACTTATTTCTATCCGCAAACTAGTAATTTCTTCATCTTAGTAACCCTTGGGACAACAGCTCATGACCACGTATTACTAGTTTCGTTCTAAAACATCTAATTTTCTTGCATTTCCTATGTTTTTTCCTGTCTTTCATAAAAAAAATTCACTTTCTAACTTTTGTTTTCAAATTTTTTTTATGCAATGCAAAATTTACATATGATGCGTGGATACATAGAAATCATCCATACAAACCTTCCCCCTAAACTTGTTTGCAGCAGTATCCTCACTGATATTGTCCTGTAAGCTCAAAACTTGAAAACTGGAAGGAACAGTTCAAGAATATGGTATAAAAGAGGGGTCAAAAGTGAATGACAGTGAAAATCCTCCTCCAAACTTGTTATTGGCTCACAATCGTGCAAAAATTTTCTTTATTGCAAGAGCCATTTTAAAAATATTTTCTTCTTTCCACCCAAACTTGAGTGAAACAATATTTTCATTACTAAACATTGGAATTAAACATAAGAGGGGGGAATATTATTGGTCTACACAAAGTTTTATAAAGACCAAAAGTTAAAACCAACAATTCAAATATTTTATCATAATAAGACCATGGTTGGTAGAAAAATGGGAAATGGATAGACGTGAGGAAACTCGAGACTGTATAAGAATAGAGGTTGTATCATGTCTCGAGTAGAAGAAACAGAAATAAAAATAACAATAAGAGATGATGTAGAGGGAACATAAGAGTTGTAATCTACTTCTCGGTTGGTGGAGATGAAAAAGTGATGGTGAATGAAAACGAGAATGTGAAAGATATGGAATGAGTGGAATAGTCGTATTCTCGTATGTGATAAGAAGAAGGGGTGGTGGTTCAACTTCTTCGGCCTCAAAGGGAGGCACACGAATTTCCGGTGGAGGTTGATTCATCACAGCATCCAAGTCTTCAAGGAGGAACACGAGTTCTTCGGCGAAAATGTCTTCGAAACTTTCATCGATATTCCAATTGATGATCTCATCTTAAAGAAAAGAATCGATATCTATATTAGTGGAATAGTCAGATTCACTAGAAATGTTGAAAGTTTCAAGGTCAATCTGTTGCACACCAGGATTCAAAACACTCGATTCGTCAGAAATTATGGAGGTGGGAGACTCGAAAAGATCGTCTACTTTATTCTCAAAAGAGTCTAACTCGAGTGGTCTTTCAAGAATCATAGAACTCGAAAAGATCGTCTACCTTATTCTCAAAAGAGTCTATTCGATATCTATATTAGTGCAATTTTTCTTCATCATACGTCTTCCATTTGAACTTCAGACGTATGTCTATTTTTCTCTTATGCTGTGTGGTTTTGCACTAAGACCCAGACGTCTGCCACTCATCGTCGCAGACGTTTGATGTTATATTTTTGCCAAAACTTTTTTTGTTCAGACGTATGCCCTTTTTGTTAGGAATATGTATGCCCTAGAGGCCATTATTGTACATTGATGTATATTATAGTGGATGTTTGGACATATATATAAAGGACTTTCTTACTCGACATAATAGTATGCTATCTGGTTACTCTTTATCTTAACATGATGACTGGTATTCCTATATTGTTTTTCTCTTACATGTTGATAAAGCCCTTAGGATATGTACCTGACTACCAGGATTATGATGCGGATCATACTACTGGGACCAGGGTAGTCCAAAAGCACATCTTTCGATATTTCCTAGTCTAGGGGATATCGAGACAGGGCATCGATATTCCAGAGTATACTAGTGAGTACATTTCTTGACCCTGTATAGGGGCGATGGTTGATCCCATAGCCATTGGTGTTTAACATCAAAGATTGTACATAGGTGTTCATTAGAGAATGGGTACACCGAACAGGACTCGCCGAGAACTCCTAGATGGTTATATACCTATCGTCAGATAGCAGTTCTCTAATGATACTGGTACAGGTTAGTCTGTAGACCCGAGATCGTCATAATGTCTTGTGTGATTCCCACTGTTCTTTGATTTCCTCTCCACCAGGGCTCAAAGGAGTCGTGCAAACAGGTGGATTTTAGGTATAGTCCCGAATCACATGGAGGCGGTGAGAGATAGGAAGGGTTTCATCTCTCCTGGTATAGGGAGTTGATGTTGCGCTATGCTCGATTGGTTAAAACTGCAAAATCCCTGGCCAGGGTTGCTGAGATTTACTGATAAGAGTTATCAGTGGTTTCTCGAACTGTTATGAGCCACACATCGGCATGACTTATCAAGTTACTGGGGTCTGATGTTTACCACCCCTAGATTTCATATGCGACATATTAGACGAAAAGACCGGACTGTACAATAAGTGTTACGTATAGGCTTCATGGGAGTTTGGACAAGCTTGCTTGTTGATCTTCTAATCGCTTAATACCTGGGTAGCCGTTACGTCCAGCTAGTACCGCTGACGGCTTGTGGGTGACTGATGTGATCATCACCTACTGCTGGCGTATTGACGAGTCTTTAGAGTCCCACACAGAAGTTTCCTGGTACAAGAGAAATGAAGTAGGGCACATATGTTGATATGTGAGGGGGCCTGATTAAATACGAGTATGTGATACCGTATTCTTATCTGGCAGTTATTTGTTATCGGTTAGATTATATATGATATAACTGAATTGTCGAATCAAGTGTTGATTTGATAATTCGATATACAGATAAATGATATTAGTCGGTTATATGTGATATGACCGGATTATTAAATCAAGTGTTCATTTAATAATACGATATATATTTATATTTGATATAATTATATATTAACTAATAATATTAGCTCACTAAATATTTTCTTATATATGTGTGTGTGTGTGTGTGTGTGTGTATAGGAATATGTATGCCCTAGAGGCCATTATTGTACATGTGATATATATTATAGTGGATGCTTGGACATATATATATATATATATATATATATATATATAGAGAGAGAGAGAGGACTTTCTTGCTCGACATGATAGTATTCTATCTGGTTACTCTTTATCTTAACATGTTGACAGGTATTCTTTACTGTCTTGCTCTCATATATTGATAAAGCCCTTAGGATATGTACTTGACTACCAGGATTATAATGAGATCATACTAGTGGGGCCAGGGTGGTCTAAAAGTACATCCTTTAATCAGTTCCTAGTCGAGGGAATATCGAGACTAGGGCATCGATATTCCAGAGTAGACTAGTGTATACATTTCTTGTCTCTTAGAGGGCGATGGTTGATCCCACAACCATTGGTGTGTAACATCAAAGATTGTACACAGGTGCTCATTGGAGAATGGGTACACCGAATAGGACTTTCCGATGACTCCTAATTGGTAGTATACCTATCTCCAGATAGAAGTCCTCTGGTGACACTGGTACAGGTTAGTCTGTAGACCCGAGATCGTCATAGAGTCTTGTGTGGCTCCCACTGTGCTTTGATTTCCTCCCTACCACGCTCAAAAGAGACGTGCAAACAAGTGGATTTTGGGTACAGTCCCGAGTCACATGGAGGCAATGAGCGATAGGAGGGATTTCGTCTCTCTGGGTATTGGGGGTTGATGTTGCGCTATGCTCGATTGGCTATAACTGGAAGTCCCTGGCCAGGGCTGCTGCTAAGATTTACTGATAAGAGTTATCAGTAGTTTCTCGAACCGTTATAGACCAGACATCGGCATGACTTATCACGTTGCTGGGGTCTGACGTTTACCACCCCTAGACATGATATGCGACATATCAGACGAAGAGACCGGACTGTATGGTAGTGTTACTGATAGGCTTCATAGAGAGTATAGATGAGCTTGCTTGTTGATCTTCATATCGCTCAATACCCGGGTAGCCGTTACGTCTAGCTAGTATCGTTGACGGCTTATAGGTGACTGATGTGATCATCACCTACTGCTGGTGTATTGACGTGTCTGTAGAGTCCCACAAGAAGTTTCCTGGTTCAAGCGAAAAGAAGTAGGTCACATATGTGATATGTGTGTGGGCCTGATTAAATACGTGTATGTGATACCGTATTGTAATCTGGCAGTTATCTGTTATCAACTTAGGTTATATGTGATATAACCAGATTATCGAATCAAGTGTTGATTTGATAATGTGATACACAGATAAATAATATTAGTCGGTCATATATGATATAACCGGATTATTAAATCAATTGTTGATTTAATAATTTGATATAAATTATATTTGATATAATTATATATTAACTAATATTATTAGCTCACTAATTGCTTTATTAATATATATATATATATATATATATATATATATATATTAATGTATATTTGATATATATAAATATATATATTATTATATGAAGCATGGCATGTTTTCTATTTTATGAAAATATGAAAATGAGGTGTAAATTGTGGAGATATTTGTGGAATGGGCAAGGCATGGGTTTTTATTATTTGTATATTACTCTTGACTCGCTATTCAAGCATGGTTACAATTTCTTATTGCATTTTTAATCTATACTTGAATAAGTGAGGAGAGAGTGAGCCATTTGTTTTTTCACTCTCATTTGCTCATGGGTTGAGCTCTTCATAACTTAGCCATTTCTTGAGCTCTTGCTCTCTTGATCTCTACACTTTATTCATCTCACCTCCAAGCTCAAAATCCTCACATGTGATGTGAATCATTGAGCTTGTGAGATCCCTAGTGAGGTTCCAAACCCCCTACTTCACCATCCTACACTTGACTAGCACTCAAGTGTAGCGTGTTGCCTTCACCAAATAGTTTAGTGAAGAGATAGCTTGAACTAGTGAGTTTCGGGTGGATCATCTTCGGCGCGAAGGTCATCGGAGCAAACTCGATCCAACTTGAAGTGGAGCCTAGTGGAGTCTCATGGACTACTATATGGAGCTAAAGAAGAGAAGGACTCGATCTATAGGGTATAACATCTTTTCCTTCTCTCTAGTTTTTCATGTTATCAAACTGAAACCCTAATAATCTAGTTAAAGATCTTGTTTAGTCTAGCTTAGCACCTATAAAAATTTGAATTTGGCATGCTTGATGTCATTAGAACCTCATGGTGGTGTTAGGGTAGACTATCATATATATATATATATATATATATATATATATAAAAGGCATGGCATGATTTTCTATTTTTGGAAAATAGAAAAAGAGGTGGAAAATGAGGAGCATGGGTGAAGCATGGCTTTTATCATTATTCTATTAGTCTTAACTCACTATTGAGGCATGGCTGCTTTTGTTTATTGATAAAAATTGGATGCTTCAATTATTGTGAGAATTGTTAAGCCATTCTTCACTTCATTTCTTGTAGGCTTGCTTTTCTTTTTTGAGTTCATTCTTGAGTTGCTCTCTTGCTTCCATCTTCTTCACCTTACTTCTCCAAGCTCAAATCCCTTACATGTGTTATGAAATCTTGAGCTTATGAGTTGCCTAGTGAGCTAAACAAAACCTCTATTTCACCATCCTACACTTGATTAGCAATCAAGTGTAGCGTGTTTCCTTCATTAAAGTGTTTAGTGAAGAGATAGCTTGGATTGTGGAGCTTCGGGTGGATCGTCTTCGGCATGAAGGTTTTCGGAGCAAGCTCGATCAAATTCCAAGTGGAGCCTAGTGGGGTCGCATGGACTACAACCCGGAGCTTGTGAAGTGAATGGCTCGATCTACGAGGGTATAATCTCTTTCACTTCTTATAGTTTATTTGATATCATCATAGTAAACCCTAATATTCTAATTAAGATTTTGGTTAGTGTTCGTTAGCACCCGAAAATTTTAAATTGCTTGTGTGATGCCCGTTTTGTTAATTGTATGTATGCCCTAGAGGCCAGTATTGTACAAATGATGTATATTATTGGATGCTTGGTCATATATAGAGATGACTTTCTTGCTCGATATGATAGTATGCTATCTGGTTGCTCTTTATCCTAACATGTACACTAGTCTCTTCATACTGTCTTATAGTTACATGCTGGTAAAGCCCTTAGGATGTGTACTTGACTACCTGGACTATGATGCAGATCATACTAATGGGGACATGGTAGTCCATAAGTACATCCTTCAAGGTCCCTAGTCGTAGGTGTATCGAGACGGGGCATCGATATACCAGTGTAGACTAGCGTATACGCTTCTCGACCCATGAGATGGGCGATGGATGATCCCATATCCATTGGTGTTTGACATCAGAGATGGTATACGGGTGCTCAATGGAGACTAGGTACACTGGACGGACTCGCCGAGAACTCCCAGATGGTATTATACCTCACGTCAGATGGCAGTTCTCAGGTGACACTTGTGCAGGTTAGTCTGTAGACCCGAAATCGTCATAGTGTCTTGTGTGATTCCCACTGTGCTTTGATCTCCACCTTACCACGTCCATGAAGGCGTGCAAAACGGTGGTTTTTGGGTACAGTCCCGAATCACATGGAGGCAATGAGCGATAGGAGGGGTTTCGTCTCTCCCGGTATTGGGGGTTGATGTTGCGCTGTGCTCGATTGGCCGTAACAGGGAAGTCCCTGGCCAGGGCTGTTTCAGAGATTTACTGGTAAGTGTTACCAGTAGTTTCTCGACCCGTTATGAGCCTCACATCGGTACGACTTATCGGTTATTGGGGTCTGACGTTTACCACCCCTAGACTTGATATGCGACATATCAGACGAGGAGACCGGACTGTACGGGAAGTGTTGCCGGTTGGCTCGACGGGAGTTATAGCAGGTTCGCTTGTTCTCTTCTGATCGCTCAATACCCGGGTGGCCGTTACGTTTAGCTGACCGCTTGCGGCTTGGGGGTGCTTGATATGATCATCACCCACTGCCGGCGTATTGACGAGTCTCAGAGTCCCACAATGGAGTTTCCTACTCCAGGCGAAACGTTGTGGTGCGCGTATGCGATATGCGCATGGACCCGATTAAAATGCGCGTATGGGATACCGTATATTGATCGGGCGGCTTGCTTTTGGTAGGGTTCATATGTGATATGGCCGGATTGATAAATCAAGTGTTGATTTATCATTTAACCATTAGTTTCTCACTAGAAATCCTTTCTTGTGTTGGATGGATGTATGAATGCATGTATGTTTTTCTTTCTTTCTAGTTTCATGCACATATGGATGTGTATACATACATACATACATACATACATCATCTATCATGGTTGATTATACAAAGAAAATGGTGGCAATATAAGACTCACACCATGGTTTAGTTTATATATATTTATTATTGAATTTGATTTAAAAAAAAAGAAAAGGAAAGGATAATTCATGGAAGCTTTCTACACTCTTCTTGACCTAACCATGCTCACCCACCTTTTAACCATGGATTACTTTTCCTTTTGGGTTTTAACTCAAGTTCAATAATGATTCAACCATGGTTTGAGATGAGAGATAAAAAATATATAAAGATATATTTTCTATTTTTCAACTAGAGATTTTTCTTCTCTTGAAAAATATAGCCATCATCTTCTTCTTCCTCACTCATTTTGCTCACTAGATTTTTGTAGTGAGCAATATAATCATTAAGTTAGGATTTTGAAGTGAGAAAGAGAACCACAACACCATTCTACACAAGTCTAGCCCACTTGTTTGGAGTGTTAACTTGATTTCGTTCACTTGATCGGATAAAGTCGCAAGCTTGGACAAAGCGGACTCCGGGTGGATCATCGGTGACCTCGAGGAGTTCAAGCGGAGTTCTTTCAAACCCCAAGTAGCCGAGGAGTCTAGCGTAGGGAGCTACAAAGGTTGTACTCTCTAAACCCTAGCTTTCCTTTCATATGTTGATGTGAAAATTTGAAACCCTAATCGATTCTAGGAACGATTCTTTGTTAGTTAACTTAGCACCCTAAAGACTCCACTTTTGGTTCATGTGTTGCTCCCAAATCCTTCATGTGGTGCTAAGCTAACCTTTCATTGGTATCAGAGCCGACCTAGAACATTAGGCGACCTTTTTACAAAGTTAAAACTCCGATCGAACCGAAAATACGGATTTTTTGGGTGCTCTCTGGACTTTTTTCAAAATCTGGTTATTTTCAGAATTAAAAATACGTAAAAACTTCAGCAGGAATATGTAAGAATTATGATGTAAAAATTATGCGATGAACAGTTAATCTTGCCGCGGAAACGTGGCCTAAGCTTGCTTAGGCCGCGGTTCCGCGGCCATACAAGTCGATCACTGCATAAATTTTATACTGTAATGTTGTGTTCTGCTTGTATATTTTTTGGGTATTTTTAATCTGTTTTTACTGCTGAAAATTTCTGGAGATGGTTTTGGACTTGACGATTCGATTGGAATTTTCATTTCGTTTCTTTTCCGGATAAATTAGAATATATTGAAGTATTTGAACGAGTATCATTTGCTCACTTTTCACGGGGTTTAAAATCTTTCGGAAATACGTGCAAGTTTATTTGTGGTGGACCCTTTAGAAGACAACAAACCTTAACTCGATTATGTGACCGTCTTGAACTGCCTTTTGAACCTAAGGGTTTGGGGCAGTACGGCGTCCACATGTGAGGCGTTGGCTTGACCCTTCTACGGCTGGACCGCTACCACTGTGTCACACTCCGGGTTTTTGAACTCCACTCAAGTGTTGAGGTTTAGGGAATTTTGAGTATTTGATCATTCGTTCGAAAACTTTAATACCGTCTAATTATCTAGAATGAGATGCAATATGTGGAATTCATATAGTTGGACATGAAATACGAAGTATGTGATATTTCGTATTTACGATGTCTAAAGAGAATGTGGATTCCAGATATTGCAGTTTTACACTTTCTTTTCTGTGACCGTAAGTGTAGTATGTATTTACCGATTGTCGTTGCTATACGTCGACGACAATCGGTGTATGCATACTTACTTACGTTGATGATATGTGATATTATGTGTTGCTGAGATATGATGTGCAGGATTGTCGCAATTGAATAGCCGGGGGGTTTTATGTGAGATGAGAGTTTTATATTTTCATTCATGTAAATTCAAATGTAATGTAATATTCTTTTATTTGGGGCACTTCTGGGTTGAGGTCGATACCACCTGTGTTGTATATTATTTACTTTTCCGCATTAGGATGGACCCAAGGAGGGGAGCACAGGTGACCGGGTTCTGGGGTTCAGTGGGAGGCCATCTCGAGGAGTCGAGACCGGGTCTCCTAAACTCCAGAATTGGTAGGGTCGCTTGCCGCTCTCGTATGGGTCCAGGGTGTGGGCTTGGCTATTCATCGCGACTGTGGAATCCGTATTTTCTATTTTGGCTAAATACTAAATACGGACGTCCTAGTATATCCCACATTATATCTATGTTTCTGCTGCGATATCTGTGATGTGATCATTTGATATGTTCTGATGGATACAGTATATAGTATATATGATATATTATATAGGCGTTACTTATGTTTTACACCCGCACTAGCCCTGCCCTGCTCTGTCGTTAGTTACCTAACCTAACGGTGCACGAGGGGACATCGAGGCGAATGCGGATGGCATAAGTGTACGTCGTATTTATCTGTGATGTTTAGGTGACTTAAATGATGGGACTTCATTAATGTGATTAATGAAAGAAAAGAAACCTAAAAGATGTTGTAGAATCAAAATTTTTAAAAGAAAAAGGGTAGCTACAGTTTTGCTTTGCATAGCGGTATATATGATATACCCTGCACCTTATTCGATGAGGAAAGGGCCGAGATCCCTTCACCGGGAGTGACCCTTTTAGCAATAACTGGCAGATGCTACAACACTCGGTTTTCTTTTGATTGCTTTTGGAGTTTTGCTTTGCACAGCGATATATATGATATATCCCGCACCTCATTCGACGAGGAAAGGGCCGACGATCCCTTCACCGGGAGTGACCCCTTTAGCAAAACTAGAAAAACCTCAAAATCACTCCATTTCAAAAAACTTCACTTGATTCTACAACGATATCAAGTTCATTACGCAATAGGTTTTCAGAAAAACCTGCCGTAGCCCTCCGTCATTTCAGATAAGAACTGTTTAGTATTCGTGCTGCGTTTGTTGGCCTTTGTCAAGGCGTAGTGTGCGGTAGCTGAATAGTGCTTATCTGCTTGTGCATGTGATGCAGATTGTTTCAGGGTAGTCGTACGACCTTGTTGGCCTTTGTCAAGGGTCGTGCGGGTGGGTTTGATTCAATCAAGAAATGACGGGTTGAACTTGACTAGCATCCTGTGATTTGTTGGCCTTTGTCAAGGTCATAGGACGCTAGGGGCAAAAATATTATCGGGAATTTCAAATGTTGAAATTTGCAATGAGATTGCATACCTTCTATGAGATAGTTGGATCCCGATACCCACTGCGAGTAAGAGTTACTCCTGGGAGAGTTTTACACATTACAATTAGCCGATCAAGTAGGTGTCTAGAAAGGTGTCAACGGGGTTACGCCTCTGGGAAAACGAGGTTTACTTTAATTAGGTCTGTGCGCAAGCACGGGGAACCTCCCTCAAAGTACCGACACTGGCCTGACTGAAAGATCGACGAAGTTGTAAGGTGTAATTAATCCCGGCTAGTCTTTCCTTTTAGGGTTTGAAGGAAGATTTGATAAAAACCAGTGGGAGCCATCCTGATTAGATAAGATAATAACCAATCTGATCTTGCACGAGCATACGCTAAAGTGTTTTCTTCTCTCTCTCTCTAGGTAGCGACCATGTCATGCCCTAATCAAGATAATAATATGGATGTATTGACCGAACCCGCATGTTATACTGTGCTGGGGAACGTTGGTTCCGTTCTTTCTTATAAGAGTTATAGGACTGAACAGGATATAGGGGAATACCAGGATTCCCATGCCGCCCGATTGAAGAAAGTACATGTTGATGCATTTTCTTCGGGTATGTTCGTTACAAAGAACTGTTTCTCCATTTACCCTACGTCCTGGGTATTAGATACCGGGTCCGGATCCCATATATGTAATCAGTTACATGGGCTTAGGAAAGGTAGAGAACTTGGAGAAGGTGATAAAGACATTAGAGTTGGAAATGGTGCAATTGTTGCAGCTAAGACTGTCGGGGAATATTACCTTGTATTACCAACTGGTAATACATTGGTTCTGAACGAATGCTATTACATGCCGAACCTGATATGCAACATTATATCGGTTTCTTTGTTGAGTAAAGAGGGATATAATTTTGTATTACAGGACAATATTATGAACATTTTCCGTAACCAAAAGTTGGTTGGATCAGGCACGTTGTGCAATGGCATTTATGTTTTAAATCAATCAACAGTTCTGAGTATAACAAACACACACAAGAGGAAGAGTTCTGAACTGAATGAATCCTTCTTGTGGCATTGTAGACTGGGTCACATCAATGCGACACGACTAGCTAAGTTGCATAAGGATGGATATTTAAATCCGTTTGAATTTTCATCTTATGACACTTGCCAGTCATGTCTCAAAGGTAAGATGACCAAAACTCCGTTTACGGGATACGGAGAAAGAGTTGCCGAACTCTTAGGACTGATACATAGTGATGTATGCGGTCCTATGTCTACACATGCCAGGGATGGTTCTTCGTACTTCATTACATTCACTGACGATCTCTCTAGATTCGGATATGTGTTCCTGATGAAACACAAATCAGAAGCTTTTGAGAAATTTAGGGAATATAAACAAGAAGTTGAAAACCAAACCGGAAAAAGTATTAAAATCCTTCGATCTGATCGAGGAGGTGAATACTTGAGCAATGAATTCCTGGACTTCCTAAAAGAGAATGAGATTCTCTCTCAGCTGACTCCTCCATATACACCACAGCACAACGGTGTATCAGAACGGAGGAACCGCACCCTACTAGATATGGTGCGCTCTATGATGAGCACAGCTGAGTTACCTATTTCCTTCTGGGGATATGCGCTGGAAACAGCAGCATACTTATTGAATCAAGTTCCAACTAAATCTGTACCTACCACGCCATATGAGATATGGAGTGGGAAGAGACCATGTCTTAAACGAGGTAAGATATGGGGTTGCCCGGCCTATGTCAAGAGGCAAAATCCGGACAAACTCGAGGCACGGTCAATTCTATGAAGTTTGTGGGATATCCCAAACATTCACATGGATATCTTTTCTACCATACAGAGGAACAAAAAGTGTTTGTTTCTCGACATGCCACCTTTTTGGAAAAGGAATTTCTTGCAAAAGAAATTAGTGGCGATAAGGTAGAACTGGAAGAAATTCCGGCTACACAAACTCAAACTGAAGATTTAGTGGAACCAGAGGATTTAGTAGCTCCCAACAAACCTCAGCCTCTCCGCCGATCTAGTAGGGTTCCTCACCAACCTGAGAGATACTACGGTTTTCTCATGGATGGTGGGAGCGAGGATTGCATCATGGAGGATGATGACCCAACTAGCTTCGAGCAGGCCATCACGAGTAGGGACTCAGTGAAATGGCTGGATGCAATACGGTTCGAGATGGAATCCATGTATACCAACAAAGTATGGATTTTGGATGTTGCTCCTGAAGGGGTAAAACCCATTGGGAGCAAGTGGATCTTCAAGAAAAAACTTGGTGTAGATGGGAAAGTGGAGACTTTCAAAGCTAGACTTGTTGCAAAGGGTTTTCGTCAAAGACCAGGTGTGGATTATGACGAAACCTTTTCTCCAGTGGCTATGCTTAAATCCATCCGGATCATGCTTGCCATCGCTGCATATCATGACTACGAAATCTGGCAAATGGATGTTAAGACCGCCTTTCTAAACGGTGATTTAGAAGAGTGCGTGTACATGACTCAGCCAGAGGGCTTCGTAGACAGTGGGAGCAGCGGGAAGGTGTGCAAGCTGCTTAAATCCATTTATGGATTAAAGCAAGCATCGCGGAGCTGGAACATCTGCTTTGACGTCGTTATCAAAGAGTTTGATTTCGTCAAAAACCCAGATGAACCTTGTATCTACAAGAAGGTAGCAGAGAGTAAGGTTGTCTTCCTCGTATTGTACGTGGACGACATACTCTTGATAGGAAATGATATTCCTATGCTGCAATCGGTCAAGCTCTTCTTATCACAAAGATTCTCAATGAAAGATCTTGGTGATGCCTCCTGCATATTGGGAATTAGGATCTATAGAGATAGATCCAAACGGATACTGGGATTGTCCCAATCCAGGTACATTGACACCATACTAAAGAGGTTTAGTATGGAAGAATCCAAGCGTGGGAACTTGCCCACGATCTCTGGAGTCACTCTCTCCAAAGAGATGTCTCCCAAGACTGATTTGGAGAGAGCTCGCATGCAAGGGATACCCTATGCTTCGGCTGTAGGCTCTATCATGTACGCGATGCTATATACCAGACCCGATGTTGCATACTCACTAAGTGTAGTGAGCAGGTATCAAGCTGATCCTGGAGAGAGTCACTGGACAGCTATGAAGAGCATTCTCAAGTACTTACGAAGGACTAAAGAGATGCTCTTGGTGTATGGTAACGGAGAACTCCAAGTGGAGTCCTTTACCGATTCGAGCTTCCAGAGTGATAAGGACGACTCTAAGTCGCAGTCGGGATTTGTCTTTACCCTTTACGGAGGGGCGGTTAGCTGGAAGAGTTCCAAGCAGGAAACCGTGGCAGACTCGAAGATGGAGGCTGAATACATCGCTGCCAACGATGCTGCTAAAGAGGCTGTCTGGATCAAGAAGTTCATTACTGAACTTGGAGTGGTTCCATCCATTGAGCATCCAATACCTTTGTATTGCGATAACAATGGAGCGGTGGCATTGGCCAAGCAACCCAGGTCCCATCAGCGATCCAGGCATATTCTGAGGCGGTATCACCTCATCCGGGAGATAGTTGATCGCCGGGAGATCGAGGTCAGGAGGGTTGACACGAAGAACAACACGGCGGATCCACTCACGAAGGCCATTCCCCAGATACAGTTTGAGAGACTCTTCGGGATGCTCGGTATGCGATACTACAGCAGCTGGCCCTAGTGCAAGTGGGAGATTGTTAGTTGTATGTATGCCCTAGAGGCCAGTATTGTACAGATGATGTATATTATTGGATGCTTGGTCATATATAGAGATGACTTTCTTGCTCGATATGATAGTATGCTATCTGGTTGCTCTTTATCTTAACATGTACACTAGTCTCTTCATACTGTCTTATAGTTACATGTTGGTAAAGCCCTTAGGATGTGTACTTGACTACCTGGACTATGATGCAGATCATACTAGTGGGGACATGGTAGTCCATAAGTACATCCTTCAAGGTCCCTAGTCATAGGTGTATCGAGACGGGGCATCGATATACCAGTGTAGACTAGCGTATACGCTTCTCGACCCATGAGATAGGCGATGGATGATCCCATATCCATTGGTGTTTGACATCAGAGATGGTATACGGGTACTCAGTGGAGACTGGGTACACTGGACGGACTCGCCGAGAACTCCAAGATGGTATTATACCTCACGTCAGATGGCAGTTCTCAGGTGACACTTGTGCAGGTTAGTCTGTAGACCCGAAATCGTCATAGAGTCTTGTGTGATTCCCACTGTGCTTTGATCTCCACCTTACCACGTCCATGAGGGCGTGCAAAACGGTGGTTTTTGGGTACAGTCCCGAGTCACATGGAGGCAATGAGCGATAGTGTCATGACCCGCAGGGTACGGAACGTGACTGGCACTTAAGTTTACGAAACGTCTAAAGACGTCCGTAAAATAAGTAAGCCAAAGCCCAGAAAACAAAACCAATTAAGCAAAAGAGTGAAGAAAACCCCAATCATTTGAAAGCAAGTTTATCAAATAAGTCATGTAAAACCCTTTTTAAAAACAATACCAATTTTTCCAAAAATTTCGGCAGAGTCTCCTTTGTAAATACTGGCCCCCAAAAATGGGTACAACAAAATATACATGAATCCAACAAAATAGGGCATCCCCAAGCGGGAGCTAGCTCTTCGCCACAAGGCGGTCACAAATCCCACGCAATATAAAATGACAACAAGCATAATAATCATAATGAAGCATAAGAAAACATCATGTCGACTCAAGTGAGCTCGACCCCAAATACAGCATAAAAGTCCACAAACCTCACAGTCTCATCTCTAGGTCAATATATACAATAGTACTGGTAGAAACAGTAGATGGAGTATACTAGATACAAAGAATATACAAGGTGGTACAAAAATAATAACATAACCCACCTATGAGAAAATCTCGAGCTCAGGCAAAAGAGGCAAAAGAACAAGTGCGCCCGCCGCTACTGAACGGACGGAGCGGACCTGCAAAAGACTGTGGCACAACGGGGGTGAGTTGCCAACTCGTGAGTAATAAATAACATCTACAAAGGCTATCGTATGCATGCACACAAGCATCCTAGCATCTAAAATACAGGTATGACGGGATGCACTAGCAGGTGTGTATACAACATCAGTGTACTAATATGTATGCAACATGAATATCTGAGGTCTCAATAGGTATATATAAGAAACATTTTATCTCTTTTTGTTTTTGAAACTCTTTTAGAATGCTAGTATAATACTCAAAGAATCGACGAGAACCGGTGTCCAGCAACGACACCCAAAAGCTGTCTCAAATCTCATAAATGTATCTCTGGCCTCAGCCGTCCGGCTGACCCATCTCAAATATCAATATCTCATCATCTAGCGGCCACGGTCGGTATCCTCTGGATATCCGCCGTCCCAAACAGTCACCGGTAGGTAATCCGTCCCCTGCCAGGCTCAACGTCATCACCACATTCCTCTTGCCCCGGGGTACCTTACCGGGCCCACCATGTACCCGTGCCGGTTCCTCCACTCCTCGACACGAATTTCCAAAACCACAGCAAACTCATGGTGGACGACACTTACATCACTAGAAAACCGCAATTTACATATTTTAAAAATATAACAAGTTTAGAAATTTTGCGGTTTTCCCCCGAAATCCAGCAATATCATAAAATCTCAAGAAATCCTCATAAGTGCATATATCAATGATAATGAATGCGTATGATATCAATAATCAAGTTGCAATGTGTGATCAATGGATTAAGCATGAACAATTAATATGATGAAGTACATGCACGTGAATAGCAATTCTACGGTTTCATTTTAAGGAATTAAAGGCAATAGCACAAGTTTAAGTATCAATTAGTAAAAGGTTTCAATTTAAAAGTTATCTAGTGTGGTGGCATGGCAATTACCAGGGTGTGTGTATAAGCATGAATAGTGCTCGTGCTGCATATAAAAACCCTGGCAATAGTGCAGGTGTCCTATAACATGGTTTCGTATATGTATGTCAATATAATGCATGGATGCAGCAAATAGTCAACTAAGTATTTCACCCCTAATTACTAACATCACTAAGGATCTTGTAAGTTACTAAAACTATCGGGCGGCTTGCGCCATCCAACGATAATCCCCCGTAGATGTTACATCTACTCACTGGAATCCCTGGCTAGCTGTGTCCAATCACCGCTTTCCCCTTTCGCGCCGCGTCTGACGTCTCCGCGACCGAACCTGGAATTTACATCAATACCAAACATAAGGTTACATATCAAGAACGACGCAAAACCCCAACGAAACTACTAAAGTTCGCTAGCTAGGTACAACGTGCACAAAGCGCGCGGAACACACGCGAAAATCGCAAAAACTGCCAAAAAACGCCGATTTGGTCGCCCGGCAAAACTAAAACCCGACTACTCAAAAAAAACCGCACTCACGCATCCTAAAAGTCGTAGGACAAGCCAACACAATCATCAAGATATCAAAAATAATTCATCACATAATTTTATAACAAAACTAGTAAGCATTTGCATTCCAAAATCGGTGCAAAATCGCCGATTGGCTACAAAAGACTACTATCAAGCTTGAACACCCAACCACCCTACAAGCAATCTACAAATACTAATTACAATACAATAACAATGATTCCAATCCTATTTTCCATAAACAACCATTTCTTGAATTTATAACCTAGCAAATTCCAAATCAATTTCCACACTTGAAAACTTAAATTAACACAACAAAAGCCCACATAAGAAAATTAATCTCTTAGATTAGGTTAGCAAAATAACTAGATAACAATTTAGGTTTAATCAACTAAATAATGTTTTCTAAACCCTAATCAACTCATTTATCAAGCTTCAAATACCATTTTCCATACATAAACCCCTTTCTAGATTTCCTAAAACAACAATTTCACACTTCTAAAATTAACTAATTTAGCAAAATTGAAGACTACATAAACAAGGTGACCATATAGATTTGTTAATTAACAACTAGATTAACTATAAAACAATCTAATTAACTATTATGGCTTCAAAACCCTAGTTTAATACAACTATTCTTTTAAATAAAACAAGATTAGAAATTAGCTAACTTTTAACACTAATACTATACAATTAAAGGAATTTAGCAAAAAGAAAGTAACTTGATGAGAATTATACCTCAATTTGGGATCTAGCAAGAATAAATTTGCTCCAAGTGATGGCCTCAAGCATCAAGATCCAAGCTAGGGAGGTGAAGGAAAAGAAGGATGAAGGATGGGTTTAATTTGTAAGCTTTAATTTGCAATTTTGATGAATTAAACTTGAAATTTTTTGAAGAAATGAGAAGAAAAGAGATGAAGAGGAGGGGTGTGCAGGTTTCGGCCAGAGGAGAGCATGGGGGAGGGGTGTGGGTGAGTGGGAAAGTCAATGGTCAAGTCTCCAAAAGTCAAATGCACCATACCTTATCAACTATAATTAAAATAATTCAATAAACCCCTAATTCAACTCAAGAAAGCAAACAAGGAAATGAGGCCAGAAATTTCTGGACTTGCACAAGGTGGGGCTGTCCTAGGGCTGAGGGAAAAGAGAGAGGGGTTTTACAAAAGAAATTTTATGCAAAAAGGCCCCCTACAAGTCAAAAATTGCAAGTTTTAGCTTAAAAATTCAATAAATTCGTTTCATATCATAAAAATTTGTTAAAAATCAAAATAAATTACTAAAAATTTATGTTACCACTAGATTTTAATTATCATAATTTTAGAGATTAAAATTAGCCCGGAAAAATTTATATTTATCGCTAATTTAATGTATTTTCTTACCGGCTTAAAATAATATTAAAAAATTGAAAAATTAGGGAAAATTTTTAAACGACCAGAATTTCATAATTAACTCATTAGCTACTAAAAACAAGCAATTACCTATCCATTTTAGGTATAATTAGCCCTAAACTGCAAAATAACAAGAAAGACGGTTTTCGGAAAAATACCGAATTTTCACCGAATTTCAGGAAAACACCAAAACGACTTTTCAAGACGCTACAATCTTCCCCCCTTAAAGAAATTCGGTCCCCGAATTTAAAAATATAGCTACGCGTACCTTCAAAGAGATGGGGATATTTCTTCCTCATCTCGCCCTCGGTCTCCCAGGTAACCTCCTCGCTGCTCGGGCTACGCCAAAGGACCTTGACGGTTGGTATAATCTTCGACCTCAACTTCTTCACCTGCCGATCCAGGATGGCCACCGGCTGCTCTGCAAAAGAAAGGTCGCGCTCTAGCTGGACTGTCGGGTGCTGAATCGCATGCGAAGGGTCGTGAAGGTACTTGCGGAGCATCGAAACATGGAAGACGGGGTGAACATCGGGAAAGCTGGGAGGAAGAGCCAAACGATAAGCAACTACGCCGACACGCTCGAGGATCTCGAAGGGACCTACGAATCTAGGGCTAAGCTTCCCCTTTCGCCCAAAACGCATCACGCCCTTCATCGGAGAGACTTTCAGAAAAACATGGTCGCCAACTGCGAACTCTAATCTGCGACGGCGCCTGTCTGCATAGGATTTCTGCCTGCTCTGAGCCTCTCTCATCCGGTCTCAGATCAACTGTATCTTCGCTGTCGTCTCCTCAACAAGCTGCGGACCCAAAATACTGCTCTCGCTGAGCTCTGTCCAACAAACGGGCGATCTGCATCTCCTCCCATACAATGCCTCGAAAGGTGCCATCTGAATAGTATCCTGGAAGCTGTTGTTGTAGGAGAACTCCACTAGAGGTAAATGACGATCCCAGCTACCACCAAAGTCCAAAACGCACGCTCTGAGCATGTCCTCGAGAGTCTGAATGGTCCGCTCTGACTGTCCGTCTGTCTGCGGATGAAACGCTGTGTTGAAGCTCAAACGAGTGCCCAAAGCCTCCTGAAGTCTCTGCCAAAGTCGGCTGGTGAACTGAGTGCCTCGATCTGACACGATACAAGTCGGTACGCCATAAAGCCGCACGATCTCGTCAATATAGAGCTGAGCATACTGAGCGAAGATGAAAGTCGTCTTCACTGGCAGGAAGTGAGCCGCTTTCGTCAATCTATCCACGATCACCCAGATGGAGTCGTACCCTCGACTGGTCCTGGGTAGACCCACAACGAAATCCATCGAAATCTGCTCCCATTTCCACTCTGGAATGGGTAACGGCTGTAGCTCTCCCGCGGGCCTCTGGTGCTCGGCCTTGACTTGCTGACAAGTCAGGCATCTTGAAACGAACTCCGCAATGTCCCTCTTCATCCCGTCCCACCAGTAGGTCTCTCTCATATCATAGTACATCTTGGTGGAACCGGGGTGGACACTATACACTGATCGGTGTGCCTCCTCAAGAATGTCGCGCCGCAATCCATCAGCATCTGGTACGCACAGTCTAGATCCATATCGTAAAATCCCCTGATCGTCAATCACGAACTCGGAAAATCTGCCCTGTCCCATCTGTGCCATGATCTCTGAGCAACGGTCGTCACTGCGCTGTGCCTCATATATACGGTCAAGCAACTGTGGGCGTGCACGAACATGCGCGAGCTGTCCCCCTGTCTGAGTGAACTCGAACTCAACTCGGCTGTCGCATAACATCTGCCAATCTGCTGACGACTGCCTCTGCACTGCGCGCAAAAAGGATAGACTACCCCCGGGCCTCCTACTCAACGCATCTGCCACCACATTTGCCTTGCCGGGGTGATATAAGATCTCGCAGTCGTAGTCTTTCACCAACTCCATCCAACGACGCTGTCTGAGGTTCAGGTCTCGCTGCTGAAATATGTACTTTAAGCTCTTGTGATCGGTGAATATCTGACACGACTCGCCGTAAAGGTAATGTCGCCAAATCTTCAGTGCAAAGACCACTGCAGCCATCTCCAAATCATGAGTGGGGTAGTTCTGTTCATGCTTCTTCAACTGCTGAGAAGCATAAGCGATCACCCGGCCATGCTGCATCAATACGCATCCTAATCCCACTCGCGAAGCATCACAGTAGACAACAAATCCGCCTGATCCCGAAGGCAAAGATAATACCGGTGCCGTAGTCAAACAAGTCCGTAGCTGCTGAAAACTGCGCTCGCACTCCTCTGTCCAAACGAAAGGAACTCCCTTCCGGGTCAAACTGGTCAACGGTGCAGCTATACGGGAGAAGTCCTGAACAAAACGCCTGTAGTAGCCCGCCAAGCCTAGAAAACTACGGATCTCAGTAACCGATGTAGGTCGGGGCCACTGCTGAACAGCCTCAATATTCTTCGGGTCCACACAAATGCCGTCTCTCATAACCACGTGACCCAAGAATCCGACGCTGTCCAGCCAGAATGCACACTTGGAGAACTTCGCGAACAGCTGGTGCTCCCTCAGAGTCTGTAACGTAATCCGCAAGTGCTGCTCGTGCTCCTCTCTGCTCCGGGAGTACACCAAGATATCGTCGATAAACACGATGATGAACAAGTCAAGATACGGCCTGAATGTACGGTTCATCAAATCCATAAATGCTGCTGGGGCGTTGGTGAGTCCGAACGACATCACCAAAAACTCGTAGTGGCCGTAGCGCGTGCGGAAAGCTGTCCTCGGTATATCCTCCTGTCGAACTCGCAGCTGATGGTATCCTGATCGCAAGTCGATCCTCGAAAAATACCCCGCACCCTGAAGCTGGTCGAACAAATCATCAATGCGCGGCAACGGATATCTGTTCCGAACGGTAACTTTGTTCAGCTGGCGGTAGTCGATACATAAGCGCAAACTTCCATCCTTCTTCTTGACAAACAGGACCGGAGCACCCCACGGAGAAACACTCGGTCGAATAAGCCCCATATCCAACAAATCCTGCAACTGATCCTTCAGCTCTCGAAGCTCTGCTGGGGCCATCCGATAAGGAGGTATAGAAATAGGCCCCGAGCCGGGAATCAAATCAATGCAGAACTCAACATCGCGCTCAGGCGGTAGCCCAGGTAGCTCATCAGGGAAAACATCAGGGAACTCACAAACTACCGGGACCCGGTCTAACGGAACCTCTGCAGCTCGAGTATCACAAATAGACGCTAAGAATCCCTGACATCCCTTCCGCAAGAGCTGACCAGCGCGAAGAGACGAAATTAAGCTGGGAAGGGCGACACTGCGGTCTCCCTGAATAACAAGGACTGGCTCTCCCGGAAAGCTAAATCTGACTGCCTTCTCACGGCAGTCCACCGAAGCATAACAAGTGGCTAGCCAATCCATGCCCAGAAGCACATCAAAGTCCAACATATCGAGGAGTATCAAATCAACCGATGAATCCCTCTCCCCGATGCGAACGGAACACAAACGAAAAACAAAACGAGCGACAAACGACTCGCCTACCGGAGTAACAACAACAAGCGGCTGATCTAACGACGACGACTCACGGCCCAACATCGGTGCAAAGTGTGTAGATACGTACGAATGTGTGGAACCTGGGTCGAATAATACCCGTGCATCGAAAGAACAAACTGGCAAGGTACCTGTCACAACGGCATTGGATGCCTGCGCATCCTGCGGTGTCAAAGCAAAAACTCGGGCCTGTCCTCCACCGATAGCGGGCTGACCTCGACCTCGGCCTCTGCCTCCTCGTCCTCTCTGAACAGGACCGCCGCGTCCACGGCCTCTGGGTGCACCTAACTGGCGTGGAGCATCGCCTGGGGTAGGAAGTAGGGCTCTCTGAGGAGGGGGTGGTGATGGTGGTAGGGTCACATGCGGAACTGTCGCTGCTCCCTGTCGTCTCACCGGACAGTCTCTGACAAGATGGTGCAAACTCCCGCACCCAAAACATCCTGGCGACGGCTGCTGCCCCTGGGGATAAGAACCATATAACTGTCCCCGCCCAAATCCTCTGCCAGGCCTATCTCTCGGAAAAAATCTGGCGCGCTGCCTCTGAGACGGTACATCGGTGCGCATCCTCTTCGACCCAGAAACGGCCGAAGTCCGTGATATGCGTTCCTCCATCCGCAATGCCGTATCCATAGCCGCTGAATAAGTGTCGTAGTGCTGGGCGCCAATGGCAAGATATAGCTGGGCATCAAGTCCCTGTACGAACCTCTTCACCATCTTCTCCTCGGTATCCACCAAATACTGAGCATATCAGGATAACTGTGTAAACTGGATGTCATACTCAGACACCGTCATCCCAGGTGTCTTGACTAAGGCTTCGAAGCTGTGAGCTCTGGCGTCACGAACGCTCTCTGGAAGGAAACGGGCTAGAAAGACCGCTGTAAACTCGGCCCAAGTCATAGGCGGTAGACCTGCAGCTCGACCCCTCAAGACTGACTCCCACCATGTCTGCGCGAGACCCTCTAGTCGGAAACTCGCAAGCTCTACCCATCGATCATCCGAACATCTCAACGAATGGCAGATCCTGGCTAAACTGTCAAGGAACGTCTGTGGGTCCTCCGCTACCTCGGTGCCGGTGAATACTGGAGGTCTCAGCCTCATGAAATCCTGTAGCGAAACCGGAATGGCCACGGTGGTAGTAGTAGGAGCAGGTATCATGGTCGTCTGTGATGTAGTAGGTATGTCATCCGGCCTCAGTGTACGACTGGCTGCAACTAGGGATCCTACCATCTGACGTAGCTCCTGCATGCCTCCCATCATCTGTCGCAACTCCTCCATACCAGTCTCGAGCCTATCCATACGGCCTGGGGAAGGTGGATCGGTCTGTCCCTGCGGCGTAGGCATACCACCCTGCTTAGTCCTAGTCTCGGACGAGCCAGCTCGAATCTCGTCTCTGGCGGCAGCCCTCTGTGCCCTCGTAGCCTTCGGCGGCATAGTGGCTGTTACAGGAAAACGGATAGTAAGGACAGTGCAATAGGATCATAGGATACACGGAATTGAAGAAGGAATTTTCAAGCAAGTATATCCTAAAGTCACTTAGGCGGAGTACCGTATCGTAAGTATGCCGCGGACATACGCACGCTACGTTACCCTGCTTAAGTCACTTACTCCATCTACCAAGGGTCATCCTACACTCACAAGGGTAAAACCTATCGCTCTGATACCAACTTTGTCACGACCCGCAGGGTACGGAACGTGACTGGCACTTAAGTTTACGAAACGTCTAAAGACGTCCGTAAAATAAGTAAGCCAAAGCCCAGAAAACAAAACCAATTAAGCAAAAGAGTGAAGAAAACCCCAATCATTTGAAAGCAAGTTTATCAAATAAGTCATGTAAAACCCTTTTTAAAAACAATACCAATTTTTCCAAAAATTTCGGCAGAGTCTCCTTTGTAAATACTGGCCCCCAAAAATGGGTACAACAAAATATACATGAATCCAACAAAATAGGGCATCCCCAAGCGGGAGCTAGCTCTTCGCCACAAGGCGGTCACAAATCCCACGCAATATAAAATGACAACAAGCATAATAATCATAATGAAGCATAAGAAAACATCATGTCGACTCAAGTGAGCTCGACCCCAAATACAGCATAAAAGTCCACAAACCTCACAGTCTCATCTCTAGGTCAATATATACAATAGTACTGGTAGAAACAGTAGATGGAGTATACTAGATACAAAGAATATACAAGGTGGTACAAAAATAATAACATAACCCACCTATGAGCAAATCTCGAGCTCAGGCAAAAGAGGCAAAAGAACAAGTGCGCCCGCCGCTACTGAACGGACGGAGCGGACCTGCAAAAGACTGTGGCACAACGGGGGTGAGTTGCCAACTCGTGAGTAATAAATAACATCTACAAAGGCTATCGTATGCATGCACACAAGCATCCTAGCATCTAAAATACAGGTATGACGGGATGCACTAGCAGGTGTGTATACAACATCAGTGTACTAATATGTATGCAACATGAATATCTGAGGTCTCAATAGGTATATATAAGAAACATTTTATCTCTTTTTGTTTTTGAAACTCTTTTAGAATGCCAGTATAATACTCAAAGAATCGACGAGAACCGGTGTCCAGCAACGACACCCAAAAGCTGTCTCAAATCTCATAAATGTATCTCTGGCCTCAGCCGTCCGGCTAACCCATCTCAAATATCAATATCTCATCATCTAGCGGCCACGGTCGGTATCCTCTGGATATCCGCCGTCCCAAACAGTCACCGGTAGGTAATCCGTCCCCTGCCAGGCTCAACGTCATCACCACATTCCTCTTGCCCCGGGGTACCTTACCGGGCCTACCATGTACCCGTGCCGGTTCCTCCACTCCTCGACACGGATTTCCAAAACCACAGCAAACTCATGGTGGACGACACTTACATCACTAGAAAACCGCAATTTACATATTTTGAAAATATAACAAGTTTAGAAATTTTGCGGTTTTCCCCCGAAATCCAGCAATATCATAAAATCTCAAGAAATCCTCATAAGTGCATATATCAATGATAATGAATGCGTATGATATCAATAATCAAGTTGCAATGTGTGATCAATGGATTAAGCATGAACAATTAATATGATGAAGTACATGCACGTGAATAGCAATTCTACGGTTTCATTTTAAGGAATTAAAGGCAATAGCACAAGTTTAAGTATCAATTAGTAAAAGGTTTCAATTTAAAAGTTATCTAGTGTGGTGGCATGGCAATTACCAGGGTGTGTGTGTAAGCATGAATAGTGCTCGTGCTGCATATAAAAACCCTGGCAATAGTGCAGGTGTCCTATAACATGGTTTCGTATATGTATGTCAATATAATGTATGGATGCAGCAAATAGTCAACTAAGTATTTCACCCCTAATTACTAACATCACTAAGGATCTTGTAAGTTACTAAAACTATCGGGCGGCTTGCGCCATCCAACGATAGTCCCCCGTAGATGTTACATCTACTCACTGGAATCCCTGGCTAGCTGTGTCCAATCACCGCTTTCCCCTTTCGCGCCGCGTCTGACGTCTCCGCGACCGAACCTGGAATTTACATCAATACCAAACATAAGGTTACATATCAAGAACGACGCAAAATCCCAACGAAACTACTAAAGTTCGCTAGCTAGGTACAACGTGCACAAAGCGCGCGGAACACACGCGAAAATCGCAAAAACTGCCAAAAAACGCCGATTTGGTCGCCCGGCAAAACTAAAACCCGACTACTCAAAAAAAACCGCACTCACGCATCCTAAAAGTCGTAGGACAAGCCAACACAATCATCAAGATATCAAAAATAATTCATCACATAATTTTATAACAAAACTAGTAAGCATTTGCATTCCAAAATCGGTGCAAAATCGCCGATTGGCTACAAAAGACTACTATCAAGCTTGAACACCCAACCACCCTACAAGCAATCTACAAACACTAATTACAACACAATAACAATGATTCCAATCCTATTTTCCATAAACAACCATTTCTTGAATTTATAACCTAGCAAATTCCAAATCAATTTCCACACTTGAAAACTTAAATTAACACAACAAAAGCCCACATAAGAAAATTAATCTCTTAGATTAGGTTAGCAAAATAACTAGATAACAATTTAGGTTTAATCAACTAAATAATGTTTTCTAAACCCTAATCAACTCATTTATCAAGCTTCAAATACCATTTTCCATACATAAACCCCTTTCTAGATTTCCTAAAACAACAATTTCACACTTCTAAAATTAACTAATTTAGCAAAATTGAAGACTACATAAACAAGGTGACCATATAGATTTGTTAATTAACAACTAGATTAACTATAAAACAATCTAATTAACTATTATGGCTTCAAAACCCTAGTTTAATACAACTATTCTTTTAAATAAAACAAGATTAGAAATTAGCTAACTTTTAACACTAATACTATACAATTAAAGGAATTTAGCAAAAAGAAAGTAACTTGATGAGAATTATACCTCAATTTGGGATCTAGCAAGAATAAATTTGCTCCAAGTGATGGCCTCAAGCATCAAGATCCAAGCTAGGGAGGTGAAGGAAAAGAAGGATGAAGGATGGGTTTAATTTGTAAGCTTTAATTTGCAATTTTGATGAATTAAACTTGAAATTTTTTGAAGAAATGAGAAGAAAAGAGATGAAGAGGAGGGGTGTGCAGGTTTCGGCCAGAGGAGAGCATGGGGGAGGGGTGTGGGTGAGTGGGAAAGTCAATGGTCAAGTCTCCAAAAGTCAAATGCACCATACCTTATCAACTATAATTAAAATAATTCAATAAACCCCTAATTCAACTCAAGAAAGCAAACAAGGAAATGAGGCCAGAAATTTCTGGACTTGCACAAGGTGGGGCTGTCCTAGGGCTGAGGGAAAAGAGAGAGGGGTTTTACAAAAGAAATTTTATGCAAAAAGGCCCCCTACAAGTCAAAAATTGCAAGTTTTAGCTTAAAATTTCAATAAATTCGTTTCATATCATAAAAATTTGTTAAAAATCAAAATAAATTACTAAAAATTTATGTTACCACTAGATTTTAATTATCATAATTTTAGAGATTAAAATTAGCCCGGAAAAATTTGTATTTATCGCTAATTTAATGTATTTTCTTACCGGCTTAAAATAATATTGAAAAATTAGGGAAAATTTTTAAACGACCAGAATTTCATAATTAACTCATTAGCTACTAAAAACAAGCAATTACCTATCCATTTTAGGTATAATTAGCCCTAAACTGCAAAATAACAAGAAAGACGGTTTTCGGAAAAATACCGAATTTTCACCGAATTTCAGGAAAACACCAAAACGACTTTTCAAGACGCTACAGATAGGATGGGTTTCATCTCTCCCGGTATTGGGGGTTGATGTTGCGCTGTGCTCGATTGGCCGTAACAGGGAAGTCCCTGGCCAGGGCTGTTTTAGAGATTTGCTGGTAAGTGTTACCAGTAGTTTCTCAACCCGTTATGAGCCTCACATCGGCACGACTTATCAGTTATTGGGGTCTGACGTTTACCACCCCTAGACTTGATATGCGACATATCAGACGAGGAGACCGGACTGTACGGGAAGTGTTGCCGGTTGGCTCGACGGGAGTTGTAGCAGGTTCGCTTGTTCTCTTCTGATCGCTCAATACCCGGGTGGCCGTTACGTTTATCTGACCGCTTGCGGCTTGGGGGTGCTTGATATGATCATCACCCACTGCCGGCGTATTGACGAGTCTCAGAGTCGCACAATGGAGTTTCCTAGTCCAGGCGAAACGTTGTGGTGCGCGTATGCGATATGCGCATGGACCCGATTAAAATGTGCGTATGGGATACCGTATATTGATCGGGCGGCTTGCTTTTGATAGGGGTCATATGTGATATGGCCGGATTGATAAATCAAGTGTTGATTTATCATTTAACCATTAGTTTCTCACTAGAAATCCTTTCTTGTGTTGGATGGATGTATGAATGCATGTATGTTTTTCTTTCTTTCTAATTTCATGCACATATGGATGTGTATACATACATACATACATACATACATACATAAATCATCTATCATGGTTGATTATACAAAGAAAATGGTGGTAATATAAGACTCACACCATGGTTTAGTTTATATATATTTATTATTGAATTTGATTTAAAACAAAAGAAAAGGAAAGGATAATTCATGGAAGCTTTCTACACTCTTCTTGACCTAACCATGCTCACCCACCTTTTAACCATGGATTACTTTTCCTTTTGGGTTTTAACTCAAGTTCAATAATGATTCAACCATGGTTTGAGATGAGAGATAAAAAATATATAAAGATATATTTTCTATTTTTCAACTAGAGATTTTTCTTCTCTTGAAAAATATAGCCATCATCTTCTTCTTCCTCTCTCATTTTGCTCACTAGATTTTTGTAGTGAGCAATATAATCATCAAGTTAGGATTTTGAAGTGAGAAAGAGAACCACAACACCATTCTACACAAGTCTAGCCCACTTGTTTGGAGTGTTAACTTGATTTCGTTCACTTGATCGGATAAAGTCGCAAGCTTGGACAAAGCGGACTCCGGATGGATCATCGGTGACCTCGAGGAGTTCAAGCGGAGTTCTTTCAAACCCTAAGTAGCCGAGGAGTCTAGCGTAGGGAGCTACAAAGGTTGTACTCTCTAAACCCTAGCTTTCCTTTCATATGTTGATGTGAAAATTTGAAACCCTAATCGATTCTAGGAACGATTCTTTGTTAGTTAACTTAGCACCCTAAAGACTCCACTTTTGGTTCATGTTGTTAGTTGTATGTATGCCCTAGAGGCCAGTATTGTACAGATGATGTATATTATATTGGATGCTTGGTCATATATAGAGATGACTTTCTTGCTCGATATGATAGTATGCTATCTGGTTGCACTTTATCTTAACATGTATACTTGTCTCTTTATACTGTCTTAGAGTTACATGTTGGTAAAGCCCTTAGGATGTGTACTTGACTACCTGGACTATGATGCTGATCATACTAGTGGGGACATAGTAGTCCATAAGTACATCCTTCAAGGTCCCTAGTCGTGGGTGTATCGAGACGGGGCATCGATATACCAGTGTAGACTAGCGTATACGCTTCTCGACCCATGAGATGGGCGATGGATGATCCCATATCCATTGGTGTTTGACATCAGAGATGGTATACGGGTGCTCAGTGGAGACTGGGTACATTGGACGGACTCGCCGAGAACTCCCAGATGGTATTATACCTCACGTCAGATGGCAGTTCTCAGGTGACACTTGTGCAGGTTAGTCTGTAGACCCGAGATCGTCATAGAGTCTTGTGTGATTCCCACTGTGCTTTGATCTCCACCTTACCACGTCCATGAGGGCGTGCAAAACAGTGGTTTTTGGGTACAGTCCCGAGTCACATGGAGGCAATGAGCGATAGAAGGGGTTTCGTCTCTTCCGGTATTGGGGGTTGATGTTGTACTGTGCTCGATTGGTCGTAACAGGGAAGTCCCTGGCCAGGGCTGTTTCAGAGATTTGCTGGTAAGTGTTACCAGTAGTTTCTCGACCCGTTATGAGCCTCACATCGGCACGACTTATCGGTTATTGGGGTCTGACGTTTACCACCCCTAGACTTGATATGCGACATATCAGATGAGGAGACCGGACTGTACGGGAAGTGTTGCCGGTTGGCTCGACGGGAGTTGTAGCAGGTTCGCTTGTTCTCTTCTGATCGCTCAATACCCGGATGGCCGTTACGTTTAGCTGACCGCTTGTGGCTTGGGGGTGCTTGATATGATCATCACCCACTGCCGACGTATTGACGAGTCTCAGAGTCGCACAATGGAGTTTCCTAGTCCAGGCGAAACGTTGTGGTGCGCGTATGCGATATGCGCATGGACCCGATTAAAATGCGCGTATAGGATACCGTATATTGATCGGGCAGCTTGCTTTTGGTAGGGGTCATATGTGATATGGCCGGATTGATAAATCAAGTGTTGATTTATCATTTAACCATTAGATTCTCACTAGAAATCCTTTCTTGTTTTCTTTGGATGTATGGATGCATGTATGCATTTCTTATTGTTTCATGCACATATGGATGTGCATGCACACATACATACATACATCATCTATCATGGTTGTTTATACATAGAAAATGGTAGATATATAAGACTCACACCATGGTTTATTTTATGGATATTTATTTCTATTTTATCTAAAACAAAAGAATTGAGATAAGATTGAATCATGGTCAAAGTTTCTACACTCTTCTTATGACCTAACCATTTGCACCTAACTTTTTACCATGGTTTAATCTTTCTCTTGTGTTTAACTAAAGAAAAATAAAATATTCATAAAGAGATAACCATGGTTTGAGATGAAGAAAGAAAACATGCAAAGGATCGATCCTAGAAAAATTAGGGTTTCTAATCTTACACATGTGTTGCTCCCAAATCCTTCATGTGGTGCTAGGCTAACCTTTCACGTTTAAAACCCGTCGCGGAGCTAGCGTGCACTTTCACTTTTAAACTTTCACACTTCTGCTTTGTAAAATGCTTCAAAAATATGACCGTTATAGTGCATTAAATTCCCTAATGGCTGTTTACTTTTAAGTGCAGACGTCTGGCCCGATAAACTTCAGACGTCTGTCTCAACTGTCAAATGTGCATTAAATGCTAAAATGACTGGGTTTTTTTGTGTGGCTTTATAAAGGTTTTTGGTGGGCATTTATTGTTAAGAATTTGTTGTGCTTTGAATTGAACTTTTCTCATCTTTCTTAGCCACCAAAATACAAAAAAAAATACTTGAGTTTTTATTGGCAAATCTTATACTCTTGTGAAGTATATTCTAGAGCAAAAATTGTAAACTCTTGAAAGAGTAAATTCTTCTTGTAATCATCTTCTTCTCTTGAGTGAGGTCTTTCAAGTGTGATATAATCATTGTAAGAGAGGAAAACTTGTAGTCTCGGTGGAGACAGAATTGTGAAGAGGTTTCCAGTGGGCAGCAAGTGTTCTCGGTGGAGAAATGTGGTCTCGGTGGAGATGGTGTAAAGGTTGCGGGTGCGCAACGGTGAAGTCTCGGTGGAGACAAATTGGTGGAACGAGCTCGTCGCCTAAACAAAGTGTACTAGAGAATCTTCCGAACCACTCTAAAAATTACTTATGTTTGCATTGCTCATCTTTATCTCTATTTTATTCTTGCTCTTTAATTGTTTGCAAATAGTTTAATTTTTAATTTATGGTTGTTGATTAGAATGATCCTATTCGACCCCCCAAAGATTGTTTTACTTACAACTTTATCATAGTGTGCTCGTGCACTCTGAAGAGCAACTCTTCTCGAAACTCAAAAGGCAACATTATGTACCCAAAAGATGTGCGCAACATCCCTTTTAATTATTGTTGTACGGTGTCATCATATAATATACATGTCTTGTTTTCTCCCCTACCAATAAAATTTCCTTTTCATTTCATCTTTTTGGTTTCATATAATAACTAGCAAGATGCCCCACGGACATTCATGGGGCGAACACCAATTTCCCAAAAATACTGAGGGTTCAGCAAAAAATTTTGGGGGATGGGATGGGCGGGGAAAGGGAGAAAACTAAATTTGCATGAAATCCAAGGTGGTGGCGAAATTTCCATGGGATATTTGTCTATGTATTTAAACCTGGAGAGGCCAAATCCGAATTACTTTAAAATCCAGGGGTCTAAGATAATTTTTCGCGGAAAAGGCCAAAAAAATGGCTTGAATCTGCCCCCCCAATACAGATTTCTATATAATATATAATAGAATTATATATATCTGAACCCTAACATACACACAAAAAAAAGTAATGCTAAGGAAACAGGGGACCTCTTTTCTTCTTGAGGGACAGGGATTGGAAAATTGCATCTGCTCATATCCATTGTTCATTGTAGGTATCCTTTGTTGTTAAGAACGCCTCTATCAAAGTAGAAACAAATGAGTTCAAGGACAAGGACTGAGGTGTATAAGAGGCTTTACGATGACATCAAATTTGGAAGAGACATAACACAAAGAGATGTTCGCTCAACACCTCGTACTTGTGATTTTAGCATACTGCAAGCAACAAAACAAATACGTTTTGACATTAGGCGCTGACTATAATCTAAGCTGCGACGATTGTTTTTTTTTAAAAACATACAGAGGAAGATCCTCTATAATTATAATCACCTAGGGAAATAGTACACAAGCACATGCAGTAATGAAGAAAGTTCTTGTGAACAGTTAAAAGCAAAGACAATAACAAATGAAACATAAGCTTAGGCGCATGACCACTTGGATCTGAACTCATGTCCATCCTCTAAATTCACCGAAGAGACACATTCATGTTCAGAACTAATCGTGTGTTTCTTTATAATGTTTTTGTGCTGAATCTTCCTGATAGGTTTCTCTATCTCCTGGTGAGCAAAAGCAAATCAGTAACGAAACATGTATTTTTACAGGATGGAATAGCAAATATCCATGGAGAAGCATTTTTTTAAAATGTATATATAGGTGCAGGTTGCAGCTCCCAACATTCCTCACAAACTTGAACTTGGAGGGAGTTCGATTTCCTGCAATGAAGCTATATAGCACTTGTGGCATGCGTCATTTGTTGCGGGACATAAACTCCAAGAAATTCATTGCTTAGCCACTTTCATTCCGAGATTTGCTTTTCCAGTTTAAATCCGATATTTGGTCAGGTGCGCGCAACAAGAGCAAGAGTTGAAATTGAAGCTGCAGTTATATTTTTTTTAAATATGGCATTGCTGAGGTGGCATGCTCGGTTTTTAAATGGTCTGCAGCATTTGATGCAGCCAACTTGGTCACAAATGCAGTTTTTTTTCTGCATTTTGCAGCTCGATTTCCTGGTCCTAATAAATAGCTTGCTAGGAAATCATAGAGAACGAAACATTTTTGTATCCAACTCTGTATTTTAACCAAATAGAACCTTAAAAACTGAACAGATGACTCTATACTTGTATTTGTATAGAGTGATACTGATTGCTTTTTGCCACCTTAAAATTGGTTTCATTTTCATTTGATTCATACATAATTTCAAATTAGACAAAATTGTGCCATATACAAATACAAGTGATTTGGTCTCATAAATTTTAAATTCCAAAAAACAGATGACTCTGGTAGATTTTGCATGTGCTTCTGGTATGCAAGGAGATCGTCGCCTCTTTTGCAAAAACACAATTAAAATGGTAATTTTTGTTTGTTTTTTTCAAATATAGCTTTCATTGGGTTCAAACAATGAAAATGGATCCAAGTTTAGATAAGGAAATTCGTCGATTATAAGGAGTTGATTGTGATGGTTGCTTCAAATATAAATGATTGAATAGTGAAACACCCAGTTAAAGGAGCATGATAAAATAATGATGTCCTCATTCATACTGATTTGCTCTATTATGCTTGAAGGAAACTCTTTTTGTGGAATACGCTCATGCTTGGTCAAGCCCTGCAAAAAATTTGATTTATGCTATTCCAAGTATCATATTTATGGAATACGCTCATTCGGGAGAAAGCATTTAGCTAAGGAAACTCTTTTTGTGCATGGGTTCCACAGTACCAACGAGCGGAAGAATTCGAATAATAGACATGTCATGCCAACATTAGAGCATCAGATATTTTATATAAAAACGGACTTCTCACAGCGATACATTCACTATTGAATTATGAGAAATACTTTATTAATTTATTTTCAAGGGATTTACTGAAAATCAAAATCATCAGAAACCAATACATGCATTTTGGAAGATCGGGAGTGGACTTACATAGATTCTTGTCTTTGACATAAAGAAAGAAGGTTGTAATAAGGAAATGACGATGACAATAGGGCATCTATAGAAAACGTTTGATGGTACTATCTAGAAGTCGCAAAAATTCGAATTTATTAAGAGAGGTTATTGTATCAAATACGCCACTAGCCTCTTGTTTGATGGTACTATCTAGAAGTCACAAAATTTTGAATTTATTAAGAAAGGTTATTGTATCAAATACGCAACTAGCCTCTAGGTTGTATCAAAGACGGTATGAGTATCAGGAAATAAATGGTGCTGGTGACTGGATTTAAGCCCTAGAACACTTGATAACTCGTTCCTTAGATGCCATTTTGGTGATCATTTTATCCAAAAGCTGAAAATGTTAAGTAGCGCCACCCCAAGAAAATCTGAACCAGAATGAAAGAAGGAACGTGCATGCAGCATACAAAATTGAACAGGTTGACCTAATTGTGCACCTTGGGGGACATCTTTTCAGACCGAAGGCTTTCCAAATTGTATAATGCTCTTGCTTTCTTATCAAGAGCAGGAACTATCACAGAACCTAGAAATAATGAAGAAAATAGGTGAATGTCAAAGAGTGATTTAGAACTGCACAAACAAAAAATATAGAACACAAAATCAGACTGAGAATTACATCCTTTCTGTAGTATTGATGATGCTCGATATCGGTGATCTCCATATCGTGACACATGGCGGATGATGTGTCCCGAAGCTTGCAAGAAAGGACCAAGAACGGTACGTCGGAAGAATACCCCGGGTCCGCGGCCCATGGACGTAACCGACCTTCTGCGACCGTCCACACCACTCTTATGCCCGCCTTACGAACAACCGTTGGCTTGCCTCAGAACCCCTGCACAATTGGCCTTCTCGGACCTCTCAGCTCGTCTCCGGGCTACCACAGAACCAAGATACCTCAGCCTCCTGCTCGTCCCCGAGCCACCCGCCGAGCTCATCTTTCTCGGTCCCATCGACTGACCAGCAGCACCAGTCGCAGATACCTCCGCCACGGCTCCGCGAATCTCTCCATACGTGAGATATCCGCCGTCCACGATCCCGCATTCCATGCCATCACGATCTCTCATTAACGAGCCTGTCTCGTCATTAATGCGGGATCCCGCCTATCACACGGGCATGACGACGGGGGCGTAACGGTCGTCGTGATTCTCGCGCTCGCCTACCATTGGCTGCTAGGTATATAAACCCCTCTTTCAGGCGACTCAAGTAAGTCATACTTTCCTCACTATGCCGTTACTCTGCTCAAATATCCGGTCTAATTTGATCGTCGGAGGGTCCTCGGTGGCACAACCATACCGGGACTTCCTTGCAGGTAACTCGGCCACAACAACCTCAAACCCATTGAGATCCACACGCTTCAAGAGGAAACCTCCAACTCAATCTCAGTCATCCATCGTCGCTTGCAGCAGATCTACGGAAGGTAATATCTTGATGAGATCCGACATCCGTCAGCTGGCACCGTCTATGGGTAAATCTTGATTCCACTGAACAAAGTTCACATTCCGATCTCAACTCAATGGCGAGCGAGCGCCGCGACGATCCAAGCGCTAGTCGCCGCCTCCCCCACAACGGAGGCGCGGACGAATCTCCTCCCCAGAACGCCATAAACGGCCTAGCAGTCCGGATAGATCGACTCGCGTCCGTCGTGGATGCGCTTGTCCGTGTCCAAACGGCGGGGCAAGCTCCCCAGGTCGCCGCTCCCCGACCTCGGGACCGAGACCCCTACTGAGGGAGATAAGACTCTGCTCGTGTCGGCACTGCCAACCACCACCTCGCTGCCTCCCACGGCCGCAGATCTCCCGGGCCAACATATTCTATGACCCGCTGGGCGCCCCACAATTCAACACCGAGATCCATCGCCAGAGCACCTCGCTCCGAGCCTCATCGCTCCCCTGTGCCCCCCCCGAGGAGGTGTCGGTCGGCTCGCCTGCGTCCAGGCATGACCGACATCCCCTCCCTCGATGGGGTCGCGCGGACGGGACTCGTTACGGCAGCTCGAAAACTACCTCGCCACGGGACCTAAGGAACCTCATCAAAAGGAACCGGGGCCGCGGCCAGACACAGGTCTCCAACAGCAGAGGCCAAAGATCAGAATGTGCCGAATCGTCGGGATACCACGGCTGACTCGACACCCTCGAAAAGAATATCGAGGGTATGCATCGGGAAGGTCATCATTCGAGCAACGGGGCTAAGTACGCTGCCGACTTTCTCACAAAACCCTTCACCGAGGAGCTGCTCGCCGTCCATGTCTCCTTCCGGAATAAGCCCCCAAAGGTATCTCTCTTCGACGGTAAGTCTAACCCGAAGGGCTATTTAGACGCATTCACCACAGGAATGAGCTTCCAAAACAACTCTGACGCCGCCCAATACCGAGCTTTCCCGGACACTCTCATCCGCTCCGGACGAGACTGGTTCCGAGGATTCGCGCCATGCTCGATCTCAACCTTCGACGAGCTGGCAGCTAATTCCTCGGCCAGTTCGTCCGGAACAGACGACAGAAACGGACCGTCGACCATCTCTTCACAGTCAAGAGAGAGGACAAAGAAACATTCAAAGGGTACGTCACACACTTCTACAGCGCCCTTCTCGAGGTCCCAAAACATCGGAACGAGACGGTCATTACAGCACTTAGGTCTGGTCATAGGCACAAGAAGTGGTTATACTCCTTTGCATTAGCGCAACCTAAGATCATGGCCGAGGTAAAGGCTTAGACTGAGCGTGAGATCCAGCTTGAGTCCGAGGTGAACGCAAATCTCCCCAGGGTAGAGCTAACTGACCAAAAGAAAAGGGCGAGGGAAGAGAGAAAGATACTTGAGCGGCCAAAGCCCTACTCCCCGAAGTTTCAGGAGTACACCCCGCTCAACGTCTCCCAGACGGTACTGCTAGAGGAGGCTAAGGGCGAGGGGTTCTTCAAGCTCCCCCCGATCTCGCGCATGGCGGCAAAGCGCACCCGGGGCCTTTACTGCGGTTTCCACAGGTCGCAAGGCCACTCCACAGAGAGCTGTAAACAGCTCCGAGACTACATCGAGGAGCTCATCCGTCCGGGACACCTGGCAGCGTAGTTGCGGGACAAGCGGCAAGCTGACTACGAGCAGGAGCAGCGTCCCCCTCCCGGCGAGTTGACAATCAACCAAATTATGGTTATGTCGGCGGGGGGTACGTCGAGTACCTACGAGGATCGACACCCCCACGCCAGTCGTGGAGGCCAATAGCCATCTAAGGATGAAAGCTAAGGAAACCGAGCCGATCGTTTTTGACGGCCTTACACTGCCAAGAAACTCAAACCGTACCAATAAAAAGAACATCTACCAGCGTGTACTTCTTTTACTAAGGTAATGTAAACTTTTCTCAAGATCTTTCTGTTTATATAATAAGAAATGATCAATAAAACATTGCGAAAAGAAGAGTTTTATTTATTCAAAAAGGTACTATAGGCTCCTCAGCCGGACATCGAAAAAGAAAAATTACAATAGCGGGGGAAGTGGGTGCAGAGAACATTGCTCGTGGTACTCCGAGAATATTTCCGCCGTCCGAGCCCTCACGGCCTCAGACCTCTGCCTCTGATGTCGTCGGCATCGTGCCTTAATTGGTAGCACTCAAGGATGAGCGCCACCGAGCGATCCCGCCGACCAGCGGAGATCAGACCGAAGCGCCGCAAAGACCTTAGCTTACCAACCGCCTCGTCCTTCAGCTGTTCGGACAAGAGGTTGTAGAGACCCGGTGACGCCTTCCAGATAGAGTACATCAACAGCTGAAGCAGGGGGGAGCGCCGGGGAAGCAGTCGGCCAAAATGATCCTCAATGCTGCCTATCACTAACTGCACCATGTCCTCGGTGCAGTACTGATCGTAGAGGTACACGTCTTCGAAGTTTACGATGTCGGGGATGGTAAAGGGGAAGTCCTCCACTCTTACGTTTTGGATGTGAAGGAAGGAGTGATCAACACTCCCTCCGTTTCATAGCCCACAACGCTCCACGAAATCAACAGTCGCTCGTTTCACCCACAACTGTACCGCCACGTGGAAGATATCGAGCCTTTCTCGGCGAAATCGAAACGACGCGGCTCTGGCATTTCACCTCCCTACGCGTTCATTACATGTGTAGCCCGCGACTGTCCCTATTTCCCATACTCACACCGGGAAGGTAGGACAGAACCTCACGAATCGACCGGGCGGCATTACTCACCAAGAGGCAGCCGAGCGGCTACCCTGCTCGGTTATCCCTGGCTGGTAGTTCACTACCCCAAGACGCCAGGGATCTAAGCCCTCTCCAAGAGGCAGCCGAGTGGCTACCCTGCTCGGCTATCCCTGGCTGGTAGTTCGCTACCCCGCAACGCCAGGGATCGAAGCCCTAACCAAGAGGCAGCCGAGCGGCTGCCCTGCTCGGTTATCCCTGGCTGGTAGTTTGCTACCCTGCAATGCCCGGGATTGAAGCCCTTGCCAAGAGGCACCGGGCAGCAACCTTGCTCGGCCTGTCCTTAGCAGGCCTCTTACGGCCCCTCCCGCGCTAAGGATCAAAGCCCTCGCCAAGAGGCACCGGGCAGCAACGCTGCTCGGCCCGTCCTTAAGGATCCAAGCCCTCGCAAAGAGGCACCGGGAAGCTACCCTGCTCGGCCCGTTCTTAACAGGCCTCCTACGGCCCCTCCTGCGCTAAGGATCAAAGCCCTCGCCAAGAAGCACCGGGCAGCAACCCTGCTCGGCCCGTCCTTAAGGATCCAAGCCCTCACCAAGAGGAACCGGGCAGCAATCCTACTCGGCCCATCCTTAGCAGGCCTCTTATGAACCATCCCACGCTAAGGATCGAAGCCCTCACCAAGAGGCAACCGGGCTCGCCCTTGCTCGGTTATCCCTGGCCGGTAGTTACCTACCCCATAATGCTAGGGATCGAAACCCTCACCAAGAGGCAGCCGAGCGGCTACCCTGCTCGGCTATCCCTAGCAGGTAGTTCCCTACCCCGCAATGCCAGGGATCGAAGCCCTCACCAAGAAGCAACCGGGCTCGCCCTTGCTCGGTTATCCCTGGCTGGTAGTTCCCTACCTCGCAGCGCCAGGGATCGAAGCCCTCGCCTAGAGGCACCGGGCAGCAACCCTGCTCGGCCCGTCCTTAAGGATCCAAGCCCTCGCCAAGTAGCAACCGGGCAGCAACCCTGCTCGGTCCATCCTTAGCAGGCCTCTTACGGTCCCTCCCGCGCTAAGGATCAAAGCCCTCGCCAAGAGGCAACCGAGTGGCTACCCTGCTCGGTTATCCCTGGCTGGTAGTTCACTACCCCATGACGCCAGGGATCAAAGTCCTCGCCAAGAGGCACCGGGAAGCAACCTTGTTTAGCCCGTCCTTAAGGATCCAAGCCCTCGCCAAGAGGCACCGGGAAGCAACCCTGCTCGGCCTGTCCTTAGCAGGCCTTTTACGGCCCCTCCCGCGCTAAGGATCAAAGCCCTTGCCAAAAGGCACAAGGCAGCAACCCTGCTCGGTCCATCCTTAGCAGGCCTCTTACGGCCCCTCCCGCGCTAAAGATCAAAGCCCTCGCCAAGAGGCACCGGGCAGCAACCCTGCTCGGTCCATCCTTAGCAGGCCTCTTACGGCCCCTCCCACGCTAAGGATCGAAGCCCTCACCAAGAGGCAACCGGGCTCGCCCTTGCTCGGTTATCCCTGGCTGGTAGTTCCTTACCCCATGACGCCAGGGATCTAAGCCCTCGCCAAGAGGCACAGGGCAGCAACCTTGCTCGGCCCATCCTTAGCAGGCCTCTTACGGCCCCTCCCATGCTAAGGATTGAAGCCCTCACTAAGAGGTAGTCGAGCGCCTACCCTGCTTGGCTACCCCTGGCCGGTAGTTCGCTACCCCTGGCCGGTAGTTCACTACCCCCACGATGCCAGGGATCTAAGCCCTCGCCAAGAGGCAACCGGGCAGCAACCCTACCCGGTCCACCCTTAGCAGGTCTCTTACGGCCCAACCCGAGCTAAGGATCAAAGCCCTCGCCCAGAGGCCCCAAGCAGCAACAACGCTCGGACAATTCTTTGGAAATCACCAACCTTCTTGCAACAAAGATTCCTCCAAACTGTTCAAGTAAATGATCACCACCTCGACTCCGGGGGCTGGAGGACACTGACCTTCTTTCACAGCGGTTAACCGATAAGCACTCGAAGGGCAATCGTTATCTAAAACACGGGCCATCGACCTGTGGCCTAACGCTTGATCAAGGTCAGAACTGACAAGTTCAAGTACTCACGAAGGAAAAGCATTGTCACGCAGAAGAAGAAAAGGAAGAATCTACATGGGGCTACCTAGACTCTACCCGAACTATTTCTACAGACTCTTCACAAGAAGACATCTAACCTGATAGAGAGGATGAGTCCTCGGAAGAGAAAACGCAAAGATTCGATGTCACGACCCAAAATTTGGCACGTGACGGCCCTAAAACCACGTAACGTTTACAGGCGTAACGCAATTTATGTAAACCGAAAACCCAGCAATCTAAACCATTAAAAATAGTAAGTGATAAGAAAATTGTTTAAAAGCTTTTGGGAATATCAAGTAAAAATACTTTAAAGTCCAAATTTACTTTCTAAAAAAAATTTGGCAGCACCTCCTTTGTAAAAACTAGCCCTAAAAGGGGTACAACAAAAAATATAAGTAAAGCATCCCCAAACGGGAGCAAATCCACGCCCAAAGGCGAAAACAACCACCACAACAGATATACGACGCCGTAGCGAAGAAATGGACGATATAAATAAAAATAGCATAAATGACATCCGGAGTCACAAAATAATATACAATATCGTCCTCACAACTCGTCTCTAAGTCAATACATGAAAGTAGTAGATGGAGAGTACTGGATACAACGAATATACAAATGAGTATCATCGGATAACCGCAAAACCCACCTATAGCAAAACTGCATACAGTCAGCCGTAGTGGTATCCGCTACAAAAGATGATACGATAAGAAGAAGCCTTGCCGCTACCACTCTGAGGGACACCTGCAAAACACTGTGGCACAATGGCGATGAGTTGCCAACTCATGAATAGTAAATAACATATGCAGGTAATCGCAGGTATGCACGTACTGCGATAATCTATCACATGCAAGCTGATAGCAATAATGGCAATATATATATGCAACAGTCATGAAAGGTACTCTATCAGGTACTACTAATACATGAAGCAATGCATATCAAATAAATGCTAAGTATGGGATAAAACATGTCATCCTCACAGAATCCTCATCGTGGCAGGACCAGTGTCCATCAAGACAATCTAAATCCCAATACCAAAGGCACCGCATCCTTAGATTGGCCCTCATATCCTGGAAGTCTCATGGAACCTGAGTGTCCAATATCGACACCCGAAAATATCATGAAAACATATGCCTGTATATATGTGTGTGTGTGTGTGTGTGTGTCCCTCAATGACACATCAAAATCATGGAACCTGAGTATCCAACATCGACACTCGAAACATCATGAAACCCGTGTCCAGCATCGACACGTAAATCCTCATATCTCAGACGCCGTCACCAAGACTGGATCTGATGTCCGTAAATAACTCCGGTCGGTATCCCCACGATAACCGCCGAGTCCAAATACTATCACCGGTAAGGTAGTACTCCCATGCCTCGAGCTCATCGCCATCATCTGCGATCTTCTTGCTCCGGGGTACCTCCGGGCTCCACCATGTACCCGCACACGGCCTCGTCCACTCCTCGCATGGGGTATCTAACACAAGTCTCAAAACCGAGAAATCTCATGGTGGACGCATCGAAAATCATATCAAGAGAAATCGGGTTTTTTCAATCAATGCATAGTTTTATGAACTACCACGGTCCTCAAATCCAGAAAATATCAAGTAAAGAATAAGAATACTTGCATAGATCATTATGATGATATATATTATATATATGTACATATATAACAGCGTCCCATACCACTGATATATATATACATATATAACAGCGTCACATACCACTGATATATATCATCAGGAGTAAAACATCCAGAAAAAATCATATGAAATCCATATCTCAATGCGTAAATCCATGAAATATAATATATGCAAAATAAAACAGTAATATCAGCATATAAAGGAAAACCGCTATTTAAATATAACAAGTTATTAAATATATCATACGGTTCCTAATTTCTCCAAAATCCAACGCAATATCATATAAGGGTGCACATGTAGCTATAGCAAGGTATATATGTGTACATGTAAGTATGTATGCAAGATATACATGTAGCTATATCTCATATGGGTATATACCTGTCAATAATGATACAATACCCTATAGGTATATGTGTAGCTATAGCAAGATATGTGTCTATACCTGTCAATAATGATACAATACCCTATAGGTATATGTGTAAGCATGTAGATATATATGTATGCTATCTTTCTTATACACAATGGAAATAAGGATCAAGTCTTAATGTCCCTAACCAATACAATATCACGTATGTATATGTGTCAGATACATCTCATATGCACAAAGAAAATAAGGATCATGTCTCAATGTCTCTAACCAATACAATATCATGCATGTATAGGTGTCAGCTATATCTCATATGCACAATGGAAATAAGGATCATGTCTCAATGTCCCTAATCAATACAATATCACATATGTATAGGGTCATGCGTGTCATGGCAATTATCGACGGAGTATGTGTAGCAAACAATTAGTGCTCATGTAACATGAACCGTCAATAATGGTGTTGTGTCTCATTAATATTATGTCCATATACAATAAGAAACGAGCTATGCAATAATGGTACACATGCACAATCAATGTCCATATACTTGTAACTAATAATCATGTCATTTAATCTAGCCCAGACGCATAACGCCATGCGGGCGATTTCCCTGTAGATATTAAATCTATTCACCGATGAACTCAAGCTAAGTAAATCCGACCACCTGCTTCCATTTCTTCGCAGCGTCCGAAGTCCCTGCTCGCGATCCTAAAATTTCAAAAAGACAACAAATAAGACTAAATATCCTGCGCCGACACATGGACAACGAAACACAAGGATAACGTCCACAAGATATATACACTGTGCACTCAGTGCACAAAACGGGTACAATATCGGCACAGCCTTAGCTAGGATGACACAACCACCAAACCTAAACCCCGATCGTATGATCGCGCAATCACAACACATTTTATATCGGTGAAGCTAAAATAAATCACATCACAACGTCAAAAGAAACTCATGCCTAATTTATCCGAAAACCTAGTAAGCAAATTTTAATCATTTTAGCTCAGATCTAGAAGTTTAAATAATTCTAGTGATCAAAATCAACACATAGTACCTTAACTAAATCACCCAAACCTTTACTACAATTTTAATCTCACCCATATAAGATTTAGTAAAAGTTTAGTTTGCATTTAAGCTTAATTAAACAATTAGGAAAATAAAAAATAACAATCTCACAACTAGATTAAGTTTTCCTTGTCTAAACAACTCACTTAACCATTATAATAATCAAAACCCTAACTTGATCTTCATATTCTTTTCTTGAATTTCTAAATATGCAAATTAAATCCATACTTAAATATCTAATAAGCTAGCTTAAAGTATTTAAACAACAATTAAAACTTAGGGTTAGGATTTTATACCTCCACTTGAATCACAAACTTGCAACAAGATCATCAAAACAGCCTCCAAAATGCTAACTTTCATGAAGATCCATGCAAGATTTAGGCTAAAGAATAATGGGTATGGATTTGTATTTGAGTTTGTAGGATTATTTGATGATTTTTGATGATTTATTTGAGCTTGAAGAAGTGCAAATGGGGTGATAAGAGAGAGAGGGCAGCAAGGGGGAGGGGTTGGCCAAGGATAGGAAAAGATGATGGTTAAGGAATTGTGTGGAAATTTCTCGTCTAAAACATCAATTAAAGCTCATTAATTGCTCTCCCATCTATGCCATCTCTTAATCCTTTTCTTTTCTAATTAAATTTTTCTTTTAATTCACAAAAATATCTAGATATTTTCTAGGATATTTTCAAAGATGGATTAATACTTAATCTTGTGATTAAGTTAGCATAGATTCAAATTAGTATAATTAACCCAAACCAAATTGTAATTACCACTAATTAAGTGCATAATTAAAAGCTTATAATAATATTTTAATTAAAAAAAAATATTAAAGTGAACTAAAATTTTCAAGTGAAAACTAAAAACCGCAAACTAGCAATTTCCTAGTTAAACTAGGTTCAGTTAAGTCTATACAGAAAAAGGAACATTTCTAGGTTTTTACGGAAAACACAACTTATTTTAGCTATTAACGGAAAATTCACCTAAACGATTTCTAAAACGTTACAATCTTCCCCCCTTAAAAAAATTCGGTCTCCGAATTTAAAATTCTTACTATGCGTACCTTCAAAGAGATGAGGGAATATCTTTCGCATCTCGCTCGCAGCCTCCCAGTGATCTCCTCACTAGACGGGCTACGCCAAAGAATCTTCATAGATAACAAGACCTTTGACCGAAATTTCTTCACCTGCCGATCTACTATAACTATCGGCTGCTGGTGAATGAAAAATCGCGTCCAAATGAATGGTCTGGTGCTGAATCATGTGAGAAGGGTCATGAAGGTAATCGCGGAGTATCGACACAAGGAATACGGGGTGAACATCCGGAAATCTGGGTGGAAGTTCCAAACGTTAGGCAACGGTACTAACTCGCTCGAGGATCTCAAAAAGTCCTACAATTTAGGACTAAGCTTCCTAAAACTCAATACGCCATTCATCGGAAAAATTCGTAGGAATACATGATCTCCCACTACGAACTCAAGTCTGCGACAACGACGGTCGGCATAAGACTTCTGTCTGCACTGGGCTACTCTCATCTTGACCTGAATCAACTGGATCTTCTCCGAAGTCTTTAGACTAGCTGGGGTCCAAAATCCTGTTCTCGCGGAGTTGGTAAAACAGACTGGCGATCGACACCACCTACCATACAAAGTCTAAAAGGTTGCCATCTGAATCGTCTCCTGATAACAGTTATTGTAGGAGAATTCAATCAATGACAAGTGACGATCCCAACTGCCAACACAAATAAGCACGCACACAAGAAGCATATCCTCCAGAGTTTGTATAGTCCGCTCTGATTGACCATCGATCTATAGATAGAAAGTGGCGCTAAAACTCAAACAGTACCCAAGGCTTCCTAAACCTTCTGCCAAAGACGGCTAGCGAACTAGGTGCCTCTATTGGATACAACGCATGAAGGAACTCCGTGCAAACGCACAAACTTATCGAAAAACAACTGAGCAAACTGAGCATACTGAGCATAACCGGACAACAATCACCCAAATGGAGTCATACCCTTGACTAGAACTGGGTAGACTCACAATGAATCTATGGAGATTTGCTCCCATTCTCACTCCGGAACGGTTAATAGTTGCAACTCTCCTGCCGGTCTCAAATTCTCAACCTTAGCTTGCAATAAGTCAAGCACTTAAAAACGAAATCTGAAACTTCATTCTTCATCCCTGCCCACCCGTAACTATCTCTCAAGTCATGTTATATCTTGGTGGAACTTAGGTGAACACTGAAAGCCGATTGATGTGCCTGCTCTAAGATCTTGCATCTCTACCCATCAGTATCTGGTATACACAAGCGAGTCCCGCAACGTAGCACACCCTGGTCATCAATCAAGAACTCCGGATCTCTACCCTGCCGAATATGCTCAAGAATCTCATACAATGGGCATCGGCGGGCTGTGCCTCACGAAAACGATTAAGTAGAAGTGGACGGGCGAGGACGTGAGCAAGTTGTCCCCTAGTAGAGGCGAAGTTAAGATGTACTCAACGGTCGCACAAGAACTATAAATCTGCAGAGGACTGTCTCAAAACAGCGCACAATTGGAACAAGCTATCCCCGGGCCTACGACTCAAAGCATCAGCTACCACAATCGCCCTTCCACGGGTAATAAAGGATCTCACAATCACAATCCTTCACAAGCTACATGCAACGGCGCTGTCTCAAACTCAGATCCCGTTGTAGGAAGATTAAGCTCTGGTGTTCTGTGAAAATCTGACACGACTCTCCGTACAAGTAGTGTCTCCAAATCTTCAGCGCAGAACCACCGCGGCCATCTCAAGATCATGAGTGGGATAATCCTGCTTGTGCTCCTTCAACTATCGGGAAGCATAAGAGATAACTCTATCATGTTGCATCAATACACAATCAAGCCCCACTCGCGAAACATCACAGTAAACGACAAAGTCGTCCGATCCAGAAAGCAAAGATAGAACTGGTGCAGTCGTCAACCGAATCTTTAACTGCTGAAAACTCAACCCGCATGCCTCAGTCTAAAGAAAAGGAACTCCCTTCCTGGTTAGTCCGGTCAGCGGTATAGTGATACTCGAAAAAATCCTGCACGAAACGGCGGTAAAAACCGTCTAAGCCCAAAAGCTGCGGACCTTAGTCACTGATACAGGTCTGGGAAAAAACTGTATGGCCTCGATCTTCCTATAGTCCATACGAATACCGTCTCCCGTAACAACATGACCTAGGAAGTCAACACTATCAAGCCTGAAGGAACACTTCGAAAATTTAGGAAACAGCTGGTGCTCTCTCAATGTCTGCAAGGAAATCCTCAAGTGCTGCTTATGTTCCTCACGACTCTTGGAAAAGACCAGAATGTCATCAATAACACAACAATACACTGGTCGAGGAACGGCCTAAAAAATCTAGTTCATCACATCCATGAATGCTGTTAGGGCATTGGTGAGTCCACCCGACACCACCAAAAATTCATAATGCCCGTAGCGCGCACAAAAAGCAGTCTTCGGAATGTCATCATTCCGAATCCGCAACTAATGATGACCTGATCCTAAATTAAACTTAGAAAAATGCCTCGCACCCTGGAGCTGATCAAAGAAATCGTCAATGCAAGATAAAGGATACCTATCCCGCACCGTAATTCGGTTCAATTGACGATCAATCAATACACAACCTCAAACTGTCGTCCTTCTTCTTGACGAACAGAATAAGAGCTCCCCAAAGAGAAACACTTGGACGTACAAGTCCCCCATCAAGCAACTCTGCAGCTGATCCTTAAGCTCCCTATGCTCTGCCGGCTCATCTAGAACAACGTCGGAAAACTCTCGCACGATAGGAATCCGGTCCAACGAATCCACTGTGGCTCCAGTATCACAAATGAAAGCCAAGAATCCTCGACATCCTCTCTCAAAAGCCGAATAGCGAAAAGGCTGAAATCAAGCTGTGAGGGGCGGCACCACGGTCCTCCTGCACAACAAGAACTGACTCGCCGGGAAAACAAAACCTGACCGTTTTCTCGCGGCAGTCCACAGACCCATAGCACGTAGATAAACAGTCCGTTGCCGGGAGAAATTCAAAGTCCAACATCTCTAGAAGGATCAAATCGACAGATGAATCTCTATCTCCTATCCGATTGGCACATGACCGAAACACGTGTCGCACAACCAAAGAATCGCTGACAGGAGTAAACATAACAAACGGATGATCTAGCAAACACAACTCTTGACCCAACCTCGGCACGAAGTGTGTAGAACAAACGAGTGCATAGATTCTGGATTAAACAAACATGCGCATCAAAAGATCATACGAAAAAGAATATCTGAAACCACTACATTGGACGCCTGTGCGTCCCGATGAGTAGAAGCAAACACTTGTGCCTGCCCTCTACCAGCAACTGGCTGTCCTCCTCCTCTGCCATCCTGTACACTCTGAACAAACTCTCTGCGACCACGACCTCTCTGAACATAAGCCTGACGCGGATCAACAACAGGCGCAAAAGGCGACTCTCCCTGAGGTGAAGGTGATAAGGTATTATATGGTACTGCTACCCTCCTCTGGCGTACCACAGAACAATTCCTGACGAGGTGATGGAAACTCCCGCACCGGAAACATCCATACGATGACTGCAGACCTTCCTAGGGATAAGAGCTAAACAACTGTCCTCGTTCCAAGCCTTTGCTACTCTCACGACGTAAACGAAATCTGTCGCGGCGACTAAGCATCTGTCTCTGGGCGGATACACCTGTACGAGCCCTCCTCGGTTCCGGAACTTCCAAAGTCTCAGGAAGACGCTCCTCATCTAGTAGGGCTGCGTCCACTGCTGCTGTATACGTGACAAAATGCTGTGTGCTAATAGCAAAGAATAACTGGGTAACAAGGGTGGCAACCTCTTGTCGCTGCGCTCGACTGGCCTCAACCAACGATCCCATCATCTGGCGCAAATTCTGCATATCTGTCTCTAGCCTAGCGACACGATCTATCGAAGGCGGATCAATCTGCTCATGTACAGTGAGCGTACCATCCTAGTCAGTCCTCGTCCCAAGCGAGTCAACTCTGACCTCGGCTCTCGCTGCCTCTCTCTGAGCCCTCATAGTCATCGGCGGCATAAAGGCTAGAAGTGGAAATAGGATTCGATAAGAATACGGAAATCGAATCACAAGGATATGTATAATCATGGAAGGAATTTCAAGCAATAAGTACTAAGGTCACTTAGGCGGAGTACCGTGTCGTAAGTATGCCGCGGACATACACACGCTACATCACTCTGCTTAAGCTACCTACTCCATTATACCAAGGTCATCCAATACTCCAAAAAGTAAAACCTAGCGCTCTGATACCAATTTTGTCACGACCCAAAATTTGGCACGTGACGGCCCTTAAACCACGTAACTTCTACAGGTGTAACACAATTTAAGTAAGCCGAAAACCCAGCAATCTAAACCGTCAAAAGTAGTAAGTGATAAGAACATTGTTTAAAAGCTTTTGGGAATATCAAGTAAAAATCCTTTAAAGTCCAAATTTACTTTCTAAAAAAAATTTGGCAACACCTCCTTTGTAAAAACTAGCCCCAAAAAGGGTACAACAAAAGATATAAGTAAAGTATCCCCAAACGGGAGCAAATCCACGCCCAAAGGCGGAACAATCACCACAACAGATATACGACGCCGTAGCGAAGAAATGGACGATATAAATAAAAACAACATAAATGACATCCAGAGTCACAAAATAATATACAATATCGTCCTCACAACTCGTCTCTAAGTCAAATACATGAAAGTAGTAGATGGAGAGTACTAGATACAACAAATATACAAATGAGAATCATCGGATAACCACAAAACCCACATATAGCAAAACTGCACACAGTCAGCCGTAGCGGTATCCGCTGCAAAAGATGATAAGATAAAAAGAAGCCATGCCGCTACCACTCTGAGGGACACCTGCAAAACACTATGGCACAACGGGGGTGAGTTGCCAACTCGTGAATAGTAAATAACATATCCAGGTAATCGCAGGTATGCACGTACTGCGATAATCTATCACATGCAAGCTGATAGCAATAATGGCAATATGTATATGCAACAGTCACGAAAGGTACTCTATCAGGTACTACTAATACATGAAGCAATGCATATCAAATAAATGCTGAGTATGGGATAAAACATGTCATCCTCACGGAATTCTCATCGTGGCAGGACCAGTGTCCATCAAGACAATCTAAATCCCAATACCAAAGACACTGCATCCTCAGATCGGTCCTTATATCCTAGAAGTCTCATGGAACCTGAGTGTTCAATATCGACACCCGAAAACATCATGAAAACATATGCCTGTATATATATGTGTGTGTGTGTATGTGTGTGTCCCTCAACGACACATCAAAATCATGGAACCTGAGTGTCCAACATCGACACTCGAAACATCATGAAACCCGTGTCAAGCATCGACACGTAAATCCTCATATCTCAGGCGCCGTCACCAGGACCGGCCCTGATGTCCGTACACAACTCCGGTCGATATCCCCATAATAGCCGCCGAGTCCAAATACTATCACTGGTAAGGTAGCACTCTCCTGCCTCGAGCTCATCGCCATCATCTGCGATCTTCTTGCTCCGGGGTACCTCCGGGCTCCACCATGTACCCGCACACGGTCCCGTCCACTCCTCGCATGGGGTATCTAACACAAGTCTCAGAACCGAGAAATCTCATGGTGGACGCATCAAAATATCATATCAAGAGAAACCGGGTTTTTCAAACAATGCATAGTTTCATGAACTACCACGGTCCTCAAATCCAGAAAACATCATGTAAAGAATAAGAATACTTGCATAGATCATTATGATGATATATATTATATATATGTACATATATAACAGCGTTCCATACCACTGATATATATATATATATACATATATATAACAGCGTCATATACCACTGATATATATCATCAGGAGTAAAACATCCAGAAAACATCATATGAAATCCATATCTGAATGTGTAAATCCATGAAATATAATATATACAACATAAAACAGTAATATGAGCATATAAAGGAAAAACCGCTATTTAAATGCAACAAGTTATTAAATATATCATGTGGTTCCTAATTTCTCAAAAATCCAACGCAACATCATATAAGGGTGAACATGCAGCTATAACAAGGTATATGTGTGTAAATGCAAGTATGTATGCATGATTTACATGTAGCTATATCTCATATGTGTATATACCTGTCAATAATGATATAATACCCTATAGGTATATGTGTAGCTATAGCAAAATATGTGTCTATACTGTCAATAATGATACAATGCCCTATATGTATATGTGTAAGTATGTAGGTATATGTGTATGCTATCTTTCTTATACACAGTGGAAATAAGGATCAAGTATCAATGTCCCTAACCAAAACAATATCACGTATGTATATGTGTCAGCTACATCTCATATGCAAAAAGAAAATAAGGATCATGTCTTAATGTCCCTAACCAATACAATTTCACGTAGGTATAGGTGTCAGCTATATCTCATTTGCACAATGGAAATAAGGATCATGTCTCAATGTCCCTAATCAATACAATATCACATATGTATAGGGTCGTGCGTGTCATGGCAATTATCGACGGAGTGTGTGTGGCATACAATTAGTGCTCGTGTAACATGAACCGTCAATAATGGTGTTGTGTCTCATTAATACTATGTCCATATACAATAGGAAATGAGCTATGCAACAATGGTACACATGCACAATCAATGTCCATATACTTGTAACTAATAATCATGTCATTTAATCTAGCCCAGACGCATAACGCCATGCGGGCGATTTCCCTGTAGATGCTAAATCTACTCACCGATGATCTCGAGCTAAGTAAATCCGATCACCTGCTTCCCTTTCTTCGCAGCGTCCGAAGTCGTTGCTCGCGATCCTAAAATTTCACAAACACAACACATAAGACTAAATATCCTGCGCCGACACATGGACAATGAAATGCAAGGATAACGTCCACAAGATATACATACTGTGCACTCAGTGCACAAAACGCGTACAATATCGGCACAACCCTAGTTAGGATGACACAACCACTAAGCCTAGACCCAGATCGTACCGATCGTGCAATCACAACACATTTTATATCGGGGAAGATAAAATAAATCACATCACAACGTCAAAAGAAACCCATGCCTAATTTATCCGAAAACCTAGTAAGCAAATTTTAATCATTTTTGCTCAGGTCTAAAAATTTAAACAATTCTAATGATCAAAATCTACACATAGTAGCTTAACTAAGTCACCCAAACCTTTACTACAATTTTATTCTCACCCATATAAGATTTAGTAAAAGTTTAGTTTGCACTTAAGCTTAATTAGACAATTAGGAAAATAACAAATAACAGTCTCACAACTAGGTTAAGTTTTCCTTGTCTAAACAGCTCACTTGACCATTACAATAATCAAAACCCTAACTTGATCTTCATAATCTTTTCTTGAATTTCTAAATATGCAAATTAAAGTCATACTTAAACATCTAATAAGCTAACTTAAAATATTTAAACAACAATTAAAATTTAGGGTTAGAATTTTATATCTCCATTTCAATCACAAACTTGCAACAAGATCATCAAAATAGCCTCCAAAATGCTAACTTTCATGAAGATCCATGCAAGATTTAGGCTAAAGAATAATGGGTATGGATTTGTATTTGAGTTTGTGGGATTATTTGATAATTTTTGATGATTTATTTGAGCTTGAAGATGTGCAAATGGGGTGAGAAGAGAGAGAGGGCAGCAAGGGGGGAGGGGTCGGCCAAGGGTAGGAAAAGATGATGGTTAAGGAATTGTGTGGAAATTTCTAGTCTAAACCATCAATTAAAGCTCGGTAATACCTATCCCATCCATGCCACCTCTTAATCCTTTTCTTTTCTAATTAAAGTTTTCTTTTAATTCACCAAAATATCTAGATATTTTCTAGGATATTTTCAAAGATGGATTAACGCTTAATCTTGTGATTAAGTTAGAATGGATTCAAATTAGCATAATTAACCCAAGCCAAATTGTAATTACCACTAATTAAGTGCCTAATTAAAAGCTTATAATAATATTTTAATTAAGGAAAAATATTAAAGTGAACTAAAATTTTCAAGTGAGAACTAAAAACCGCAAACTAGTAATTTCCTAGTTAAAGTAAGTGCAGTTAAGTCTATACAGAAAAATGAACATTTCTATGTTTTTACGGAAAACACAACTTATTTTACCTATTAACGGAAAATTCACCTAAACGATTTCTAAAACGTTACATCCGACCAAAAAAGGAGAGCGCCGAGCTAACGAAACTCAGGACGAGGAAATTATGATGAGGTATAGGCCTTGATGGGGACCCCACCTCTATTTATAACTGTCGGCGTATACATCCAACGGCGACAGTCATCTCCCGCCGAAATGACTCATTGCATTCGACGGCCACCATCGCTCCACCTGTCGCACGCGCATTGATCGCACCCCATCGGACGCCGGAAATCTGTGGCCCGTCGTGTCAGCCAACCAGCGCCAGACACGTGGGCTGTCGCTTCGGTGAGCGTACGCACGATCTGGCACATCCTCTTTAATGCAAGATCTGTCCCCTGATCCTCTGACGTCATCAAGAAAATACAGCTGATTGCCCGCGGATGCACGCTTACGATATCTACGAAAAGGAGCTCACCTCTGGTGACCCGGCAGACCACTCTCAACCCGACCCGTGAGTGGGTCGGGACGAGAGTGTGTTAGTTATATGTATGCCCTAAAGGCCATTACTGTACATATGATGTATATTGTAATGGATGCTTAGACATATATAGGGAGGACTTTCTTGCTCGACATGATAGTATGCTATCTGGTTGTACTTTATCTTAACATGTACTTTGATTATCTCTATGTTACATGTTGATAAAGCCCTTAGGATATGTACTCGACTACTGGGATTATGATGAGATCATACTAGTGATGCCACGGTAGTCGACGAGTACATCCTAGTCGAGGGTGTATCAAGACAGGGCATCGATACACCAGAGTAGACTAGCGTATATGCATCTTGACCCATATGATGGGCGATGGATGATCCCATATCCATCGGTGTTTGACATCAAGGATGGTGTACGGGTGCTCAGTAGAGACTGGGTACACTGGACGGACTCGCCGAGAACTCCCAGATGGTATTATACCTCACGTCAGATGGCAGTTCTCCGGTGACACTGGTACAGGTTAGTCTGTAGACCCGAGATCGTCATAGAGTCTTGTGTGATTCCCACTGTGCTTTGATTTCCATCATACCACGTCCAAGAGGGCGTACAAAAAGGTAGCTTTTGGGTACAGTCCCGAATCACATGGAGGCAATGAGCGATAGGAGGGGATTCGTCTCTCCCGGTATAGGGAGTTAATGTTGCGCTGTGTTCAATTGGCTATAACTGGAAATCCCTGGCCAGGGTTGCTGAGATTTACTGGTAAGTGTTATCAGTAGTTTCTCGAACTGTTATAGACCGCATATCGACACGACTTATCAAGCTACTGGGGTCTAACGTTTACCACCCCTAGACGAGATATGCGACATATCAGACGACGAGACCGGACTGTACGGGAGTGTTACTGATTGGATTCGCAGGAGAATGTACAGGCTTTATTGTTGATCTTCTGATCGCTCAATACCTGGGTGATTGTTACGTTTAGCTGACCGCTTGTAGCTTTTGGGTGTTTGATATGATCATCACCTGCTACCGGCGTATTGACGATTCTTTAGAGTCCTACACAGAGGTTTCTTGACTCAGGCAAAACGGAGTAGGGGCACATATGTGATATGTGCATGACCGAGGATAATGCGATATGAGATACCGTATTCTATTCTCGCGATATTTGATATCAGCCGGTTCATCGGATCAAGTGTTGATTCGATGAATCGGTAAATGATATATTAGTCGGTTATATGCGATATAGCCGAATTGTCGGATCAAGTGTTGATTCAATGATTTAATGTATAATTATATATATGATATATTAAATTACATTAACTAATATCAGCTCACTAAAAGATTCTTTTTCTCACTTGTGTAATACATTGATATATATGCGATATATGTTAATTGTATTATTTTATTTTGTTACAATAAATATTATATATGTGATATATAATATTGTAACATGATATGGTTATTAATGCAACATGATTAGTGGAGATTAAACATGGTTAGGGCTTGATTTGGTTAAGCTTTTCTAGAAGTTTCTAGAAGGTTATGTTTTGTTTTGTGTAAAGATATTTGTGTTGATATTTTAAGTGACTCATTCTTTAACCTAACCAAAACCCTAGCCCTAGTTAAATCTCTACAAAGGTTACATTGACCATGGTTAACCTTATACTTGAACCTTATACTTGACTTGCATTGTTCATCACAAAAGGATTCATGATTACTTCTTCTTCTTCCTTCCTCTTTTCATGAAAAGCTTTCTCGCTTTTTATGAAGTGATGAAAATGAGTGAGTTAAAGAAAACTAATGAGAGCTAAAATCCTACTTCATCATCCTAATCTATCCTAGCCATTTAGATTAGGGTGTTCACTTGATTTTTGAGTGAGAGCTTGTGTTAAAGAAACTTTAAGGTAGATAATCTTTGTTATCGAAGATCGGAAGAAAGCATGCATCTTTCTCTTCGTGGAGCCTCTCGAGAGTCCGGAACTTGATGATCGCAGCGAAGGGACTACAACACGGAGCTTATGAAGTGAAGGACCGTACTACAAAGGTTGTAATCCCAAACTCTTAGATGTTAAAGTGTTTAACATGCTTTGTTTTGCCTAATCTCTAGTCTAAGATCTTGGTTTAGGGTTGTTCGGCACGGCTAAATTTTAAATCGGGCATGGTTGATACCTTATAGACCCTTGTGCGAGTGCCTAGTAACCCTACAGTGGTATCAGAGCCAAGCTAGAGCTTTAGGCGAAGTCTGAGCGAAGTTTAAAGTCCGATCGAACTCCGAATACCCGTAAAACCCTAGTTTCTAGAAATTTTTCAAAACTGTTGATTTTTTCATATTAAAAATGCTCAGAAAAATAAGCAGGAAAATCTAAGAATTACTGTGAAGTACGGACCACCAATACGATCACGTGACCGCGGAACCACGGCCAAACCACGCACGTGGCGGCGGTTCCGCGGCCTAACAATGTCGTTGGGGCCCACTGCTTCACAGTTTTATTCCTGGGTTCTTTTTCATTATTCTGGGAATTTTTAATTCCACTCAAATGTTGAGTTTTCTGGGTTGTATTGGGAGCTCGTTGATTCGATCGGAAAGTATAACTTCATTTATTTTGTCCAGGTAATATTTTAGAAAATGTTAAAAAGTTCGACCAGATATCAATAACTCACTTTTTTCCCTACCGGAAAATTTCCAAGTGTTGGATTTTTCCGTAGTTTAAGAACGTTCTAAGTCGTGCAAGTAACACGGTAAACCCTCTAGAAGACAACAAACCTTAACTCGATTATGTGACCGTCTTGAACTGCCTCTGAACCTTAGGGTTTGGGGCAGTACGGCGTTGCCACATGTGAGGCGTTGGCTTGACCCTTCTACGGCTGGACCATTGGTACTGTGGCATGTGATGGATATTTTTTTGAACTCCGCTCAAGTGTTGAGCTATTTGGGAAATCTTGGGTGTTTGATTATTCGATCGGAAAGTTTAACATTGTCTATTTATCTGGAATGTGATACAATATGTGGAATTCATATAGTTAGGCATGAAATGCGAAGTATGTGATATTTCGGATTTACGATGTCTAAAGTGATTGTGGATTCCAAATGTTGTAGTTTTACACTTTCTTTTCTGTGACCGTAAGCGTAGTATGTGGTGTATCGCCGGCTTCGTTGCTATACATCAACGACAATTGGGATACGCATACTTGCTTACGTTGATGATATGAGATATTATGTGTTGCTGTGATATGTTATATTGGATCGTCGTATTTGAATAGCCGGGGGTTGTTCCCCTCCGAACGGCGGCCAAGATAGGGACGTCTTGCCTGTGATTCGGGGCAGATGCTATTTGGTTTTATCCGTCCACCTCTCCGAAGATGCCAAGTTGATTTATGGCACCGTGTATCGGAGGTTTAGACGGATGCGGCCGATGTAGCAGACTTCGTCAGATTCCCCATCGCTTGAGGGGTTTTTGATTGTGGGGACGCTCTTCCCTGCAGGCGCAAGCCCTTGCAGTTAATTACGCTACTGCATCGCGGTAGCCATTTTCTCCTGCTCCAGAAGTTCACTTCATGTCGTGTGTGTTTGTTTTGTTTATGGTTGCCCGTGGATTATTTACGGAGACTATTTATTTCGTCGCCCGTAGGACGTGGATTAGTCCAAATCCGTATTTTCTTAGATTTGGGTTTTGGGTTTTGGTTTAAGGATACGTTAGCCATATTTGAGGCTAAGATCAACTTAAACGTTTGTTAAGGATACGTTAGTCTAATTTCCAGACTAAGATCTACTTAACGGGATCGTCTAGATCCATTTCCAGTTTAGGGACATGGTGGTCCATTGCATGTTTGGCCGTCGGGACCCGTTACCTCTCTGACGACGTTGAAGGATTACAACGACATATGTCACAGGAGATCAGAGATGTACCCTTGAACTAGAGTTGATTGGAGGATCTATAGTCCAATTTGGGACTGAAGTTTGTTTGAAGGTTTAAGGATACGTTAGCCATATTTGAGGCTAAGATCAACTTAAACAGGATCGTTTAGATCCGACAAAAGAGCATTTGGGGGCTCTATTGTTCCAGTTTAGGGACATAGTGGTCCATAGGTAGTTTAAGGACATTGCGGTCCGTTGCCAGTTTAGGGACATGGTGGTCCATGTTCCAGTTTAGGGACATAGGGGTCCATGTTCCAGTTTAGGGACATAGGGGTCCATCGTTCTCGTTTTAGGGACGGATATTAGTTTAAGGACGCATTAGTCCATGGGTTTAAGGACCCTATAGTCCATATAGATGTGTTTAAGGACGCATTAGTCCATTAGTTTAAGGACGCGTAAGTCCATGAGTTTAAGGACCCCACAGTCCGTATGGGTGTGTTTAAGGACGCATTAGTCTATGAGTTTAAGGACCCCACAGTCCGTATTAATGTGTGGTTGTCGGGACCCGTCGCCTTTCTGACGTCGTTGAAGGATTACAACGATAGGTGTCAGAGGAGTTCGGAGATGTACCCTTGAACCGGATGTAAATTGATTTAGGAGAGCAGTCTTGCTTAGTCAATTTAATTTGAGGACTTACGGCCATGATTGGGCTAAGTCCAGTTGAGAATATTCAACGTTTTTATTTTCGGCCTATTAGGCCTGTGCTAGGGCTTTGCCCCTGTTTAATAATGCACTGCATTTTATTCTGGCCTGCTAGGCCTTTTTTATTTGGGCTCTGTCCTTTTATAAATGATGCAGAGCATCTGTTTTGGTCTGACAGACCTTTGTTTGGGCTCTGCCCTTTTTAAAATAATGCATGGCATTTTATTAGGCCTATTAGGCCTTTTTAATTGGGCTCGGCCCTTCTTTTCAATAATACAGTGCATTAATTATCTGACAGTGGTCATGTGGCCTGTCAGGCGCTTTGCGCTAATTAATGAGCGCAAGCGCATGTGGAGGTGACACGTGTCACGCTCTAGTGAGCGCAAGCGCAGGTAGCGCAGTGCGCTGCGCTGCTGACACATGACGCGCTTTGGTGAGTTGCACCAATTTCAGAGAGCAATGCTCTATATTAAAAGCGCATAGCGTAAGTTGTTCTGGAGCTGACACGTGGCGCTCTCTGGTGGCTTGCGCCAACCCAAGAGCACAACAATACAGATTTACAAGTGCAAGGCACTGTTTTAATAGCTTGATCCAATTTTGGATTCAAGATAAGAATCTTTTTAAGATTCCAGAACCGGTGGTTCATCAAAAGGCAATGCCTTTGTGTAGATCAAATGATGTAATAAAGAAGTATATTACTTCTTATTTTATTCTTATTATTTGATCTTTTCTTTTTATTTTAAGATCTTGATCTTGTTCTTATATCATTGATCTTTTCAGAAAAAATTCTTCTTTTCAAAGGTTTACATTCTTTTCTTTCTGATTTCTTCTCAAACTTTCTTTTTAGGAGTTCTCTAAATTCTTTCTCTGTTTCTCTGTCAATGTTCTCTCTTCTTCTTTTTTTTATTTTAGAAAGAAGGATCATTGGTCGTTGGGACCTACCACCTCTCCGACGACACTGAGAGATTACAGTGCCATATATCGAAGGTGTGGAGGGATGTACCCTTTGAACCATGTCTCACTCATTAGGGGGGAAGAACAGGCTGGAGCTTAAGCTTCTCGCTGCTAAAAAAGGCTTCTTTGCGTTCGCGCACGTGCGTTACACGTTTTGGGCGCACGTGCGTCGCACCTGTTGGGCGCTCATATTTGCACGTAGCGTACATGGAGCTTGTGCATATGCACATTATGGGGGGAGCAATCTCCTATGGAGAACGAGTCTCCTTTTAATTGAATATTCTCATGTGGTGCGCACGTGCGTTGCACGTGGTGCGCGCGTGGCGGGCACACGTGCGTTGCGCGTGGCGGGCACACGTGCGTTGCACGTGGCGCACATGCGCATTATGAGGAGAAGCAGGACTTCTATACATGGAGAACTAGGCTTCTTTTAATATTATTAAATGTTCTCATGTGGTGCGCACGTGCGTTGCACGTGGTGCGCGCGTGGCAGGCACACGTGCGTTGCACGTAGCGCACATACGCATTATGAGGAGAAGCAGGGCTTCTATATATGGAGAACTAGGCTCCTTTTAATATTATTAAATGTTCTCATGTGGTGCGCACGTGCGTTGCACGTGGTGCGCGCGTAGCGGGCACACGTGCGTTGCACGGAGCGCACATGCGGATTATGAGGAGAAGCAGGGCTTCTATAGATGGAGAACTAGGCTCCTTTTAATATTATTAAATGTTCTCATGTGGTGCGCACGTGCGTTGCACGTGGTGCGCGCGTGGCAGGCACACGTGCGTTGCACGTAGCGCACATGCGCATTATGAGGAGAAGCAGGGCTTCTATATATGGAGAACTAGGCTCCTTTTAATATTATTAAATGTTCTCATGTGGTGCGCACGTGCGTTGCACGTGGTGCTGCATAGCGGGCACACGTGCGTTGCACATAGCGCACCTGGCGCTTGCGCAAATGCGCATAATGGGGAGGAGCATGCTCCTATCTTGGAGAACTAAGCTCCTTTGGAGAACTAAGCTCCTTTGAGTATTGAATCTTTTGAGGATTGAACTCTACCCTTTCTAAGAGGTATCCCATCTTATTTATATGGGAGTGGTAGAGAAGCCATCTCTTCTTTTCCCGACGTGGGACTAAAAAATGCATTCCCCATGTAGTAGAGCATTACTTTAGATTACACGTGCATAGCACATTTGCTCATAACTTTTGATCTCGGATGAATTATGATACCCATAAGATATCAAATTGAAGGATTTTTCAAGATACTTTCGATACCATCAAAATTTAGCTGTTTCTCATTCTGGAGTTTGTCAAAATACAGCTCGGAAAATACTGGTTCGCATCTTCTTCCTTAGATTACATGTGGATAGACATTTGCTCATAACTTTTGATCCCGGATGAATTATGAGGCCCATAATATATCAAATCGAAGGTTTGTTCGAGATTCTTTCAATACCATCAGAATTTAACTGTTTCTCATTCCGGAGTTTGTCAAAATACAGCTCGGAAAATACAGGTTCACATTTTCTTAAGCGTATCGCTGCCATTTGATGCCTTGGGCTCTTTTTTGCAGAAATTTGGCAGGAACAGGGATTTTATGTGAGATGAGAGTTTTTTCTTTTTCATTCATGTAAAATTCATTTGTATGTAATATTCATTTATTGGGGCACTTCCGGGATGAGGATGATGTCACCGTTGTATATTATTTCCTTTTCCGCATTAGATAGACCCAAGGCGGGGAGCATAAGTAACCGGGTTCCAGGGTCCAGTGGGAGACCATCTCGAGGTGTCGAGACCGGGTCTCCTAACCTTAGAATTGGTAGTGTTTCTTGCCGCTCTCGTAGGGGTGTAGGGATGTAGGTTTGGCTATTCATCGCGACCATGGAATCCGTATTTTATACAGGCTCGTATTAAAACACGGACGTCCTAATATATCCAATATTTCATATATGTTCTTCTGCTGCAATATTCTGTGATGAGATCATATTACTGCCTGAGACGAATGTTTATATTATATATATGAGATATATGTTATATTGCAGATTTCGTTTCAAATGTGATGCTTGTGAAGCATAATTAAAATGGGACTTCATTAATGAGATTAATGAAACTAAAAGAAACCTAAAGATATTGTAGAAATTTGTTTAAAAACTGGTAGCTCTAGTTCTTGCTTTGCATAGCGGTGTTCCTTGTAGAACATCCAGCACCTTATTCGATAAGGAAAGAGCCGAGATCCCTTCACCGGGAGTGACCTCTTTAGTGAAACTAGCAGATGCTACAAACATGGTTTGTCTTTTGATTGCTTCTATAGTTTTTGCTTTGCATAGTGATATTTGTGAAATATCCTGCACCTTATTCGATAAGGAAAGAGCCGACGATCCCTTCACCAGGAGTGACCTCTTTAGCAAAACTAGAAAAGGCCTCAAAAACATTCCATTAAAAATCACTCGATTCTACAACGATATTAAGTTCATTACGCAAAGGGTTTTCTTAAAAACCTGTCGTAGCCCTCCGTCATTTCAGATAATTACTAGTTAGTATTCGTGCTACGTTTGTTGACTATGTTAAGGCGTAGTGTGCGGTAGCTGATTAGTGCATATCTGTATAAGCATATGATGCGATTGGATTAGGGTAGTCGTGCGACTTTGTTGACTATGTTAAGGGTCGTGCGGGTGAGTTTAATTCAATCGGGAAATGACGGGTTAAACTTGACTAGCACTTATGATTTGTTGACTATGTTAAGGTCATAAAGTTGCTAGGGGTAAAATATTATTGGGAATTTCAAGTGTTGAAATTTGCAATGAGATTACATACCTTCTATTAGATAGTTGGATCCCGATACCCGCTGCGAGTAAGAGTTAATCCTGGGAGAGTTTTACACATTATAATTAGCCGATCAAGTAGGTGTCTAGAAAGGTGTTAACGGGGTTACGCCCCTGGAAAAACGAGGTTTACTTTAATTAGGTTCGTACGAAAGCAAGGGGAACCTCGCTCAAAGTACCGGCACTGGCCTGGCTGAAAGATTGGCGAACTTGTAGCGTGTAATTAATCCCGGCTAGTCTTTCCTTTTAGGGTTTGGAGGAAGATTTGACTAAAACAGTGGGATACATCCTGATTAGATATATTAGATAACCAATCTAATCTTGCAAGAGCATACGCTGAGTGTTTTCTTCTCTCTCTCCAGGTAGCGACCATATCACGCCTTAATCAAGATAATAATACGGATGTATTTGACCGAACCCGCTTGTTATACTGCGCTAGGGAACGTTGGTCCCGCTCCAACTTATAATTGTTATAAGACAGAGCAGGAAATGAAAGGTTCCTAGGCACACTATAGAGGTCTCACAAGGCATCAACCATGCCAATTTAAAATTTTATGGGTGCCGAGAAACACTAATACGGATCGTTGACTAGATGTTTAGGCGAAATACGAATCTAGTTAACAACTTAACTAAAGATAAGAATCTACAACCTTTGTAGATCCGGTTATCCACTTCCTTAGCTCCACGTAGACGTCCTCTCGCTGTCCTAGTCCGATCTCGGACTCTCGCGTCGGCTTCATCGAAGAAATGAGCGGAATAGTTCGTCGGCTTCGTGCCGAAGATGATCTACGTCGAGGCATCACAAGTTCAAGCTCCAACTTCACCAAGTTGTGAAACTTGTGAAGAAAACACCCAAAACAACTTGGCAAGAGGTAGAGGATGAAGAAATAGGAGGTGGGTTCACTTTAGAATTGGATTTCTCACACTATAGCTCAAGTTGCCATTAATGGACTTAAGCTTTTTCTTTTGAAGATCAAGAAGAAGATGAAGCTAGAATATGATAAGTCTATCTAAAAATAGAAAAGTAAATGAATACTTATCATATACTAACTAGGGTAGAGTGTAGAGAATAGACCATGGTTACTTGGATGAGTTAGGGTTAAGCATGAAGACAAGAATGGTTAAGAAGTCAAAGCTTCATGAAGCTTCAACTAGAAACAAATAAAGCCACCATTCTCATCTAAACCATTTCCAAATAAATAAATGAACAAATAAATAAATAAATGAATAAGCAAAACCCTAATTATCAACTTAACCATGGTTTAATTCTATACACTTAACCAAATGATCAAGTATCATCAAACATGATACAAATATGTGCACAAAAGTATATCACATATACAACTTGCACATCAAGTGAGAAAATCCATTTAAAGTGAACTAATACTAGCTAATGCAAAGTAATATATCAAATATATAATTATACATTAAATCATTAAATCAACACTTAATTTAACGATCCGGTCATATCGCATATAACCGACTAGTATCCTATGTATCGTTTTATCGAATCAATGATTCGATAACTAGGTCATATCGCATACAACCAATCGAAACATTCATCGCGAGAATGAAATGCGGTATCACATACACGCATTATTCTCGGTCCCTCACATATCTCATATGCGCTCCTATTTCGTTTCGCTTGAGCCAGGAAACCTCTGTGTAGGACTCTAAAGACTCGTCAATATGCCGGTAGCAGATGATGATCATATCAAGCACCCACAAGCCGCAAGCGGTCTGCTAAACGTAATGGCCATCCGGGTATTGAGCGATCAGAAGATCGACGAGCCAGCCCGCTCACACTCCTGTGAATCCAACCAGTAACACTTACCGTACAGTCCGGTCTGTTCGTCTGATATGTCGCATATCAAGTCTAGGGGTGGTAAACGTCAGACCCCAATAACCGATAAGTCATGCCGATGTGAGGCTCATAACGGGTCGAGAAACTACTGGTAACACTTACCAGCAAATCTCTGATCAGCCCTGGCCAGGGACTTCCCTGTTACGGCCAATCGAGCACAGCACAACATCAACCCCCAATACCGGGAGAGACGAAACCCCTCCTATCGCTCATTGCCTCCATGTGAATTGGGATTGTACCAAAAGACCACCGTTTTGCACGCCCTCATGGACGTGGTAAGGTGGAGATCAAAGTACAGTGGGAATCACACAAGACTCTATGACGATTTCGGGTCTACAGACTAACTTGTACAAGTGTCACCTGAGAACTGCCATCTGACGTGAGGTATAATACCATCTGGGAGTTCTCGGCGAGTCCGTCCAGTGTACCCAGTCTCCACTGAGCATCCGTATACCATCTCTGATGTCAAACACCAATGGATATGGGATCATCCATCGCCCATCTCATGGGTCGAGAAGCGTATACGCTAGTCTACATTAGTATATCGATGCCTTGTCTCGATACACCTACGACTAGGGACCTTGAAGGATGTACCTATAGACTACCATGTCCCCACTAGTATGATCTGCATCATAGTCCAGGTAGTCAAGTACACATCCTAAGGGCTTTACCAACATGTAACTATAAGACAGTATAAAGAGACTAGTATACATGTTAAGATAAAGAGTAACCAGATAGAATACTATCATATCGAGCAAGAAAGTCATCTCTATATATGTCCAAGCATCCAATATAATATACATCATCTGTACAATACTGGCCTCTAGGGCATACATACAACTAACAATCTCCCACTTGCACTAGGGCCAGCTGCTGTAGTATCGCATACCGAGCATCCCGAAGAGTCTCTCAAACTGTATCTGGGGAATGGCCTTCGTGAGTGGTTCCGCCGTGTTGTTCTTCGTGTCAACCCTCCTGACCTCGATCTCCCGGCGATCAACTATCTCCCGGATCAGGTGATACCGCCTCAGAATATGCCTGGATCGCTGATAGGACCTGGGTTCCTTGGCCAAAGCCACCGCTCCATTTTTCTCGCAATACAAAGGTATTGGATGCTCAATGGATGGAACCACTCCAAGTTCAGTAATGAACTTCTTGATCCAGACAGCCTCTTTGGCAGCATCGTTGGCAGCGATGTATTCAGCCTCCATCGTCGAGTCTGCCACGGTTTCCTGCTTGGAACTCTTCCAGCTAACCGCCCCCCCCCATAAAGGGTAAAGACAAATCCCGACTGCGACTTAGAGTCGTCCTTATCACTCTGGAAGCTCGAATCGGTAAAGGACTCCACTTGGAGTTCTCCGTTACCATACACCAAGAGCATCTCTTTAGTCCTTCGTAAGTACTTGAGAATGCTCTTCACAGCTGTCCAGTGACTCTCTCCAGGATCAGCTTGATACCTGCTCACTACACTTAGTGAGTATGCAACATCGGGTCTGGTACATAGCATCGCGTACATGATAGAGCCTACAGCCGAAGCATAGGGTATCCCTTGCATGCGAGCTCTCTCCAAATCAGTCTTGGGAGACATCTCTTTGGAGAGAGTGACTCCAGAGATCATGGGCAAGTTCCCACGCTTGGATTCTTCCATACTAAACCTCTTTAGTATGGTGTCAATGTACCTGGATTGGGACAATCCCAATATCCTTTTGGATCTATCTCTATAGATCCTAATTCCCAATATGCAGGAGGCATCACCAAGATCTTTCATTGAGAATCTTTATGATAAGAAGAGCTTGACCGATTGCAGCATAGGAATATCATTTCCTATCAAGAGTATGTCGTCCACGTACAATACGAGGAAGACAACCTTACTCTCTGCCACCTTCTTGTAGATACAAGGTTCATCTGGATTTTTGACGAAATCAAACTCTTTGATAACGACGTCAAAGCAGATGTTCCAACTCCGCGATACTTGCTTTAATCCATAAATGGATTTAAGCAGCTTGCACACCTTCCCGCTGCTCCCACTTTCTACGAAGCCCTCTGGCTGAGTCATGTACACGCACTCTTCTAAATCACCATTTAGAAAGGCGGTCTTAACATCCATTTGCCAGATTTCGTAATCATGATATGCAGCGATGGCAAGCATGATCTGGATGGATTTAAGCATAGCCACTGGAGAAAAGGTTTCGTCATAATCCACACCTGGTCTTTGACGAAAACCCTTTGCAACAAGTCTAGCTTTGAAAGTCTCCACTTTCCTATCTACACCAAGTTTCTTCTTGAAGATCCACTTGCTCCCAATGGGTTTTACCCCTTCAGGAGCAACATCCAAAGTCCATACTTTGTTGGTGTACATGGATTCCATCTCGGACTGCATAGCATCCAGCCATTTCACTGAGTCCCTACTCGTGATGGCCAGCTCGAAACTAGTTGGGTCATCATCTTCCATGATGCAATTCTCGCTCCCACCATCCATGAGAAAACCGTAGTATCTCTCAGGTGGGCGAGGAACCCTACTAGATCGGCGGAGAGGCTGAGGTTCATCGGGAGCTACTAAATCCTCTGGTTCAACCAAATCTTCTGTTGTACTCTTTATTGCTGGAACCTCTTCCAGTTCTACCTCCTTGCCACTAATCTCTTTTTCAAGAAATTCCTTTCCTAAAAAGGTGGCATGTCGAGAAACAAACACCTTTTGTTCCTCGGTGTGGTAAAAGATATACCCTCGCGAATGTTTGGGATATCCAATAAACTTATACAGAATAGACCTTGCCGCGAGTTTGTCCGGATTTTGCGTTTTTACATAGGCTGGACAACCACATATCTTAACATAATTAAGACATGGTCTCTTTCCTTTCCATATCTCATATGGAGTGGTCGGCACGGTTTTGGTGGGAACCATATTCAATAGGTCTGCAGCTGTTTCCAGTGCATATCCCCAGAAGGAAATAGGTAACTCAGCTGTGCTCATCATAGAGCGCACCATATCCAATAGGGTGCGGTTCCTCCGTTCTGATACACCGTTGTGCTGTGGTGTATATGGAGGAGTTAGCTGAGAGAGAATCCCATTCTCTTTTAGGAAGTTCAGGAATTCATTGCTTAAGTATTCTCCTCCTCGATCAGATCGAAGGATTTTAATACTTTTTCCGCTTTGGTTCTCGACTTCTTGTTTATATTCTCTAAATTTCTCAAAAGCTTCTGATTTGTGCTTCATCAGGAACACATATCCGAATCTAGAGAGATCGTCAGTGAATGTAATGAAGTACGAAGAACCATCCCTGGCATGTGTAGACATGGGACCGCATACATCACTATGTATCAGTCCCAAGAGTTCGGTAACTCTTTCTCCGTGTCCCGTAAACGGAGTTTTGGTCATCTTGCCTTTGAGACATGACTGGCAAGTGTCATAAGATGAAAATTCAAACGGATTTAAATATCCATCTTTATGACACTTAGCTAGTCGTGTCGCATTGATGTGACCCAGTCTACAATGCCACAAGAAGGATTCGTTCAGTTCTGAACTCTTCCTCTTGTGTGTGTTTGTTATGCTCAGAACTGTTGATTGATTTAGAACATAAATGCCATTACATAACGTGCCTGATCCAACCAACTTTTGGTTACGGAAAATGTTCATAACATTGTCCTGTAATACAAAATTATATCTCTCTTTACTCAACAAAGAAACCGATATAATGTTGCATATCAGGTTCGGCATGTAATAGCATTCGTTCAGAACCAATGTATTACCAGTTGGTAATACAAGGTGATATTCCTCGACAGTCTTAGCTGTAACAATTGCACCATTTCCAACTCTAATATCTTTATCACCTTCTCCAAGTTCTTTACCTTTCCTTAGCCCATGTAACTGATTACATATATGGGATCTTGACTCGGTATCTAATACCCAGGACGTAGAGCAAATGGAGAAACAGTTCTCTGTAACGAACACACCCGAAGAAAATGCATCAACATGTACTTTCTTCATTCGGGTGGCATGGGAATCCTGTTATTCCCCTATATCCTGTTCATTCCTATAACTCTTATAAGAAAGAACGGAACCAACGTTCCCCAGCACAGTATAACATGCGGGTTCGGTCAATACATCCATATTATTATCTTCATTAGGGCATGAAATGGTCGCTACCTGGAGAGAGAGAGAAGAAAACACTTTAGCGTATGCTCGTGCAAGATCAGATTGGTTATTATCTTATCTAATCAGGATGGCTCCCACTGGTTTTTATCAAATCTTCCTCCAAACCCTAAAAGGAAAGACTAGCCGGGATTAATTACACACTACAAGTTCTCCAATCTTTCAGCCAGGCCAGTGTCGGTACTTTGAGGGAGGTCCCCCGTGCTTTCGCACGAACCTAATTAATGTAAACCTCGTTTTCCCAGAGGCGTAACCTCGTTGACACCTTTCTAGACACCTACTTGATCGGCTAATTGTAATGTGTAAAACTCTCCTAGGAGTAACTCTTACTCGCAGTGGGTATCGGGATCCAACTATCTCATAGAAGGTATGCAATCTCATTGCAAATTTCAACACTTGAAATTCCCGATAATATTTTGCCCCTAGCGTCCTATGACCTTGACGCAGGCTAACAAACCATAGTGCGCTAGTCAAGTTCAACCCGTCATTTCCTGATTGAATTAAACCCACCCGTACGACCCTTGACGCAGGCTAACAAAGTCGCACGACTACCCTAATCCAATCTGCATCATATGCATAAGCAGATAAATACTAGTTAGCTACCGCACACTACGCCTTGACGCAGGCCAACAAACGTAGCACGAATACTAACTACTACTCATCTGAAATGACGGAGGGCTACGACAGGTTTTTCTGAAAACCTATTGCGTAATGAACTTGATATCATTGTAGAATCAAATGAAGTTTTAAAATGGAGTGATTTTGAGGCTTTTCTAGTTTTTGCTAAAGGGGTCACTCCCGGTGAAGGGATCGTCGGCCCTTTCCTCGTCGAATGAGGTGCGGGATATATCATATATATCACTGTGCAAAGCAGAAACTATAGAAGCAATCAAAAACAAACCGAGGGTGTAGCATCTACCAGTTATTGCTAAAGGAGTCACTCCCGGTGAAGGGATCTCGGTCCTTTCCTCATTGAATAAGGTGCAGGATATATCACATATACCGCTGTGCAAAGCAAGAACTGTAGCTACCTGTTTTATTTAAAATTTAATTCTACAACATCTTAGGTTTCTTTTCTTTCATTAATCACATTAATGAAGTCCCATCATTTAAGTACCTAAACATCACAGATAAATACGATGTACACTTATGCCATCCGCATTCGCCTCGATGTCCCCTCGTGCACCGTTAGGTTAGGTAACTAACGGCAGAGCGGGGCAGGGCTAGTACGGGTGTAAAACATAAGTAACGTCTATATAATATATCATATATACTATATACTGTATCCATCACAGAATATCACATGATCACATCACAGATATCGCAGCAGAAGAAACATATGAAATATTGGATATACTAGGACGTCCGTGTTTTCAATACGAGCCAGTATAAAACACGGATTCCACGGTCGTGATGAATAGCCAATCCCACACCCCTAGACCCCTACGAGAGCGGCAAGCAACCCTACCAATTCTAGGGTTAGGAGACCCGGACTCGACTCCTCGAGTTGGTCTCCCACTGGACCCCAGAACCCGGTTACTTGTGCTCCCCTCCTTGGGTCTATCCTAATGCGGAAAAGTAAATAATATACAAAAGGTGACAACTTCCGCTACCTGGAAGTGTCCCAAATAAAAGAATATTACATACAAGTTTTTACATGAATGAAAATGAAAAACACTCATCTCACATAAAAACCCCCGGCTATTCGAGCACGACGATCCAATATAACATATCCAGCAACACATAACATCACATGTCATCAACGTAAGTAAATATGCGCATCCCAATTGTCGTTGACATATAGCAACGAAACCGGCGATATCACATATTACACTTACGGTCACAGAAAAGAAAGTGTAAAACTACAACAGTTGGAATCCGCAACCTCTATAGACATCGCATGCCTAATCAAATGAATTCCTTAGACATCACATGCCTAACAATTATAAACTCCGCATTTTAGTCTCAAAATCGAAAACACTTTTCAATATCAAGTCGGGTAATTCAACAAGATTCCCGACTATTTGATCGAATGCTCGTCGCAAACTTTAGTAGACGGCCGCACCCCCGACGCCGTCGACGAAGTGCACCAAGGCGGAACACCGCTGCCGCGAGCACCCGAACGGATGCTTTCGGCGACGGGGTTCTCCTACAGTCACTTGGTCGGGGCTATGGGGTGAGGCTGTCTATTAAGTTTATCCGGCGAGTATCCGCGTACGCTACGTGATTGCGACGGACTTTTGATCACATCAAAATTCCGTGGCAACCGATCAAGTGAGACTAAAGTGCTATGTTTATAACATTCATTCAGTTATCTCATAACTACTTGTGAATTCCAATTATTGTATCACATTCCGGATAAATAGAAAATGTTAAACTTTCCGATCGAACAGTCGAACACCCAAATTTTCCCGATACAGATCAACACATGAAACAAGTCTAAAAACATTCAGTTCGTGCCTCAGTAGCAACGGTCCAGCCGTAGAAGGGTCAAGCCAACGCCTCACATGTGGCACGCCGTACTGCCCCAAACCCGAAGGTTCAAAGGGCAGTTCAAGACGGTCACATAATCGAGTTAAGGTTTGTTGTCTTCTAGAGGGTCCATCGCGTTACTTGCACTACTTAGAACGTCCTTAAACCACGGAAAAATCCAACACTTGGAAATTTCCCGGCAGGGGAAAGATTGGGTATTTACATCCGGTCGAACTTTTTAACATATTCTAAAATATCCGGAAAGCCACATAGACAAAATCTGATACTCCGATCGAAACATCGAATCCCCAAAACAACCCCAGAAAATTCAACTCTTGAATAAATATTAAAAATTCCCATAAAACTCAGCACTGATAAAGGGGAATTACTGTGCAAATCTTACAGTGAGAGTCGACCGTACGGCCGCGGAACCGCCGCATGAGCCATCTCATGCCGCGGAACCGCGGCGGTTTAGTTGAATTAGGATCTCGTTTTGCACCATAACTCTTAGATCTTCCTGCTGAATTTTTTAAAAATTATTAATCTGGAAAAAACCCAGTTTTTGAAAAAAGTCCAGAGAGCATATTGTGTTAGGGTTTCGATGTGTATTCGAGTTTCAAACGTCGTCTAGACTTCGCCTAAGGCTCTAGCTAGGCTCTGATACCAGTGAAAGGTTCCTAGGCACATTATAGAGGTCTCACAAGGTATCAACCATGCCAATTTAAAATTTTATGGGTGCCGAGAAACCCTAATACGGATCGTTGACTAGATGTTTAGGCGAAATACGAATCTAGTTAACAACTTAACTAAAGATAAGAAGCTACAACCTTTGTAGATCCGGTTATCGACTTCCTTAGCTCCACGTAGACGTCCTCTCGCTGTCCTAGTCCGATCTCGGACTCTCGCGTCGGCTTCATCGAAGAAATGAGCGGAATAGTTCGTCGGCTTCGTGCCGAAGATGATCTACGTCGAGGCATCACAAGTTCAAGCTCCAACTTCACCAAGTTGTGAAACTTGTGAAGAAAACACCCAAAACAACTTGGCAAAAGGTAGAGGATGAAGAAATAGGAGGTGGGTTCACTTTAGAATTGGATTTCTCACACTATAGCTCAAGTTGCCATTAATGGACTTAAGCTTTTTCTTTTGAAGATCAAGAAGAAGATGAAGCTAGAATATGATAAGTCTATCTAAAAATAGAAAAGTAAATGAATACTTATCATATACTAACTAGGGTAGAGTGTAGAGAATAGACCATGGTTACTTGGATGAGTTAGGGTTAAGCATGAAGACAAGAATGGTTAAGAAGTCAAAGCTTCATGAAGCTTCAACTAGAAACAAATAAAGCCACCATTCTCATCTAAACCATTTCCAAATAAATAAATGAACAAATAAATAAATAAATGAATAAGCAAAACCCTAATTATCAACTTAACCATGGTTTAATTCTATACACTTAACCAAATGATCAAGTATCATCAAACATGATACAAATATGTGCACAAAAGTATATCACATATACAACTTGCACATCAAGTGAGAAAATCCATTTAAAGTGAACTAATACTAGCTAATGCAAAGTAATATATCAAATATATAATTATACATTAAATCATTAAATCAACACTTGATTTAACGATCCGGTCATATCGTATATAACCGACTAGTATCCTATGTATCGTTTTATCGAATCAATGATTCGATAACTAGGTCATATCGCATACAACCAATCGAAACATTCATCGCGAGAATGAAATGCGGTATCACATACACGCATTATTCTCGGTCCCGCATATATCTCATATGCGCTCCTATTTCGTTTCGCTTGAGCCAGGAAACCTCTGTGTAGGACTCTAAAGACTCGTCAATACGCCGGTAGCAGATGACGATCATATCAAGCACCCACAAGCCGCAAGCGGTCTGCTAAACGTAACGGCCATCCGGGTATTGAGCGATCAGAAGATCGACGAGCCAGCCCGCTCACACTCCTGTGAATCCAACCAGTAACACTTACCGTACAGTCCGGTCTGTTCGTCTGATATGTCGCATATCAAGTCTAGGGGTGGTAAATGTTAGACCCCAATAACCGATAAGTCATGCCGATGTGAGGCTCATAACGGGTCGAGAAACTACTGGTAACACTTACCAGCAAATCTCTGATCAGCCCTGGCCAGGGACTTTCCTGTTACGGCCAATCGAGCACAGCGCAACATCAACCCCAATACCGGGAGAGACGAAACCCCTCCTATTGCTCATTGCCTCCATGTGACTCGGGACTGTACCCAAAGACCACCGTTTTGCACGCCCTCATGGACGTGGTAAGGTGGAGATCAAAGTACAGTGGGAATCACACAAGACTCTATGACGATTTCGGGTCTACAGACTAACCTGTACAAGTGTCACCTGAGAACTGCCATCTGACGTGAGGTATAATACCATCTGGGAGTTCTCGGCGAGTCCGTCCAGTGTACCCAGTCTCCACTGAGCACCCGTATACCATCTCTGATGTCAAACACCAATGGATATGGGATCATCCATCGCCCATCTCATGGGTCGAAAAGCGTATACGCTAGTCTACACTGGTATATCGATGCCCCGTCTTGATACACCTACGACTAGGGACCTTGAAGGATGTACCTATGGACTACCATGTCCCCACTAGTATGATCTGCATCATAGTCCAGGTAGTCAAGTACACATCCTAAGGGCTTTACCAACATGTAACTATAAGACAGTATAAAGAGACTAGTATACATGTTAAGATAAAGAGTAACCAGATAGCATACTATCATATCGAGCAAGAAAGTCATCTCTATATATGTCCAAGCATCCAATATAATATACATCATCTGTACAATACTGGCCTCTAGGGCATACATACAACTAACAGGAAATAGGGGATTACTAGAATTCCCGTGCCGCCCAAACGAAGAAAGTGCATGCTGATGCGTCTTCTTCGGATGTGTTCATTACAGAGAACTGTTTCTCAGTATCCTTTACGTCCTGGGTATGAGATACCGGATCAGGATCCCGCATATGTAATTTGTTACATGAACTACAGATGGGTAGAGAACTGAGAACGGGTGATAAATTTCATGAGATAGAAACGGTGCAAGTGTTGCAGCCAAGTCTGTTGGTAGTTATCACCCTGTATTATCAGAATACATTGATTCTGAATGAATGTTATTAGATATCAAACCTGATATACAACATCATATCAGTCTCTTTATTAGTAAAGAAGAATATAATTTTGTATTGTTGGATAATGTTTTGAACATTTCCTATATCAAGAGTTGATCGGTTCAGGCACGTTATCTAAAAGCATAGTCGTTCTAAATCAAACCACAGTTCTTAACGTACAGAACACACACAAGAGGAAGATTTCAGAAATGAACGAATCCTTCTTGAGGCATTATAGACTAGGTCATATCAATGCGACCCGACTAGCTGAAGTTACATAAAGATGCATATTTAAATTAGTTTGAATTTATATCTTGTGAAACTTGCCGGTCATGTCACAGAGATAAGTTGACCACAGCTCCATTTATTGGAAACAGAGAAAGAGTTAGTGAACTCTTGGGATTGATACATGCTGATGTATGAAGGTCCCCTGTCTACACATGCCAAAACCGGTTCTTTGTACTTCATTACATTCTTTGATGATCTCTCAAGATTCAGACATATGTTCCTGTTGAAACACAAGTCCGAACCTTTTGAGATATTCACAGAATATAAGTTAGAAGTAGAGAACCATAAACGGGTATAAGTATTATGTCCTTTGATGAGATCAGGGAGAAGAATACTTGAGCACGGAGATTCCTGGACTATTCTAAAGGAGAATGGGATTCTCTCTCAGCATTACTCCTCCGTATACACCATAGCACGATGGTATATCGGGGCGGAGCAATAGCACCCTATGTGATATATGGTGTGCTCTATGATGAGTACTACTGAGTTTTCTATTTCCTTTTGGGAGTTATGCACTTGAGAAGCTGCATATCTATTGAATAGGGTTCAAATCAAATCAGTTGCATACCACTTCATATGTGATATGGAAAGGGAAGAGCCCATATCTTAAGTTTTTTAAGATTTGGGTTGTCCAACCTATGTCTAAAAAGCAAAATCCAGACAAGCTCGAGGCAAAGTCAGATCTGTGGAAGTTTGTTGGATATCCCAATCATACGCAAGGGAATATCTTCTACCTAACCGAGGAAAAAAATATGTTTTGTTTATCGACATGCCACCTTTGTGAAAGGGAATTTCTTTTGAAGAAATTAGTGGTCATGAGGTAGAACTAGAAATAGTTCCAGATATACAAAACTGCAGCTGATGATTTGGTAGAACCAAAGGATTCAGTAGTTTCCAACGAACCTCAGCCTCTCCGTAGATCTAGTAGGGTTCCTCATCCACCTGAGAGATACTTCGGTTTCTCTACGACAGTGGGAGCGAGGATTGCATCATGAGATAATGACCCAACTAGTTTCGAGCAGGCCATCAGGAGTGAGACTCTGTAAGAATGGTTGGATGCTTAATGATCTGAGATGGAATCCTTATACACCAACAAAGTATGAACTTTGGTTGCTTTATCTGAAGGGTTAAACCCCCATCAGGAGCAAGTATATCTTGAGAAGATTACTTGGTGTACATAGAAAAGTTGAGACTTTCAAAGCTATGCTTAGGTTCATCCAGATCCTACTTGCCAGGGCTATATACCATGACTACGATATCTGGTGATTGGGTGTCATGACTGCTTTTCTAAATGATGTTTTAGAATAGAGCGTCTATAAGTACACAGCCAGAGGGCTTCGTAGACAGTGGGAGCAGCGGAAACGTGTGCAAGATGTTTAATGTGATAAAACAGGCATCGCGGAGTTGGAACGTCTGTTTTGATGCGGTAGTCAAAGAGTTTGACTTCATCAAAATGTTAGGTGAACCTTGTATATACAAAAAGGTAGTAGGGAGTATGGTGGTGATGCTCGTAGAGTACGTGGATGACATACTCTTGATAGGGAAGGAGTTTCCTATGCTACGATCGGTCAATCTCCGCTTATCACAAGGATTCTCCATATAGGATCAAAGTGATACCTCCTAAATCCTGGGTTTTGGATCTATGAGATAGATCTAATTGGATGTCAGGATACTCACTAGTTGTAGTGAGATGGTATCAATCGATCCTGGGGAGAATCACTGGAAAGGTTCCAATGTGATAAGGACGACTGAATGTCAGTCGCATGCATTGTCTTTACCCTCAGTGGAGGGACGGTATGTTGGAAGAGTTCCAAGCTAGATACCGTGACTTACTAGACGATTAAAGGCAAGATACATCGTTACTAAGGATGCTACCAAAGAGGCAATCTGGATATATAAGTTCATGAGATGAACTTCGTTCCAACCATTGTGTGACAATGGAGTTGTGGCTTTTGCCAAGGAACCCCCCGTCCCATCAGAAATCCAGATATAATTCTTAGGCAGTATCACCTGATCATGGAGATGTTTGATCTCCAGGAAGATCGAGGTTAGGAGAGTAGACACAGAGGACAACAGCGCGGATCCACTCACAAAGGCCTTTTCCCAGTAGAGACTTTTATGGGATGGTTGAGTATGAGATACTTCAACCACAGCTAATTGTTGGGTATGTGATACCACAACAGATGGCCCTAGTGCAAGTGGGAGATTGTTAGTTATATGTATGCCCTGGAGGCCATTACCATACATATGATGTATATTGTAATGGATGCTTGGACATATATAGGGAGGACTTTCTTGCTCGACATGATAGTATGCTATCTGGTTGTACTTTATCTTAACATGTACTCTGATTGTCTCTATGTTACATGTTGATAAAGCCCTTAGAATATGTACTCGACTACTGGGGCTATGATGAGATCATACTAGTGGGGCTACGGTAGTCGACGAGTACATCCTATAACTGTTCCTAGTCGAGGGTGTATCGAGACAGGGCATCGATACACCAGAGTAGACTGGCGTATACGCATCTTGACCCATATGATAGGCGATGGATGATCCCATATCCATCGGTGTTTGACATCAAGGATGGTGTACGGGTGCTCAGTAGAGACTGGGTACACTGGACGGACTCGCCGAGAACTCCCAGATGGTATTATATCTCACGTCAGATGGCAGTTCTCCGGTGACACTGGTACATGTTAGTCTGTAGACCCGAGATCGTCATAGAGTCTTGTGTAATTCCCACCGTGCTTCATACCACGGCCAAGAGGGCGTGCAAAAAGGTGACTTTTGGGTATAGCCCCGAATCACATGGAGGCAAAGAGTGATAGGAGGGGATTCGTTTTGAAAATCGTTTCGGTGAAATTTCGGAAAATCGGTAAAATAAGAGGGTTTTCTGTAAAAAGTCAAAATACAAATATTTTTATTATAAAATTAAATATATATATTCTAGCTATGTAATTACTAGTATTTGGTGTTTATTGAGCCACTGGTGAAATTTCAAATTTTCTGAAAAAAATTTCCAAAATTAATTATTTTAAGCCGTCACTAATACATTTAATTAGGGAAAATTACAAATTGGAATGAGTTGAAAAAATTTTTGTACATCATGGCACATTAAACAAAATTTTAACATGTTGTTTTTGAAACAAAATGAATCTGCCAAACGGTGTTAGAAATTATTGAAGAAAAAAGGCTTTTTTGGTGAAATTAGCGAAAACTTGCAATTTGGTAACTTGAGGGGGACTTTTTGCATGGAACATTTTTTGTAAATCACTCACTCACATGATCACCCCTCCTTGGCCGGCCCCACCACAGCAGCAACCCCCCTACAAGATCTCACTTCAAATCTTTTGTTAAGTGTGGAAATAGGATAAAAGTATAGGTTTTAATATAGTAAATTGAGGTGGGTATTATTGTACTTTGGGAGAGAGTTGACTTGGACTTTTACCCACAAAACCCACACACATCTCCCTCTCCCTCCTACAGATGAAATTCTGCAGCCCCCTCTCTCATTTCCCCATCTCTTTTCTTCTCCAAAAGTCCACAAAAATCCCAAGAAAAATCAAGTAAAACCTAACAAATTTCCAAATACAAACCTTACCCATTTTTCCTTAGCTATTCTTGTATGGATCTTGGTGAAGGGAAGCATGTTTGGGAGGCTAGATTTGTGCTAGATCTCAAGATGATTGTGGGGTAAATTCTTAACCTTATGGCTAATTGTTGTTTAATTATGATAATCTATTTTATTCAAGTGTTAATTTGGGTGTAATTGCTAGTTTAGGATATTCTAGAAAAGGGTTTAATTTTGGGATTAGGGTTTGTAAAATTCAAGTGAGGGTTTCTAGCATTAGAATATGGTTATAATGAGTGATTAGCATGTTAATTCTATGCAAAACTAAACCTTGTTGCTTATTGCTAAATTGTTATATGTAAATTGTACTAATTATGTTTGTTTTGCAAACTAGATTTTTGTAATTAATATAAAAAGTGAGATTAAAAATCTAGTTAATGGTTGTGTGGCTTAGTGAATATGTTTTAATGAGAATTATGGCCACTAGAATTGTTAAAATATTTAAAGTTGATTAAAATCCAAGTTTTGAGCTAAAATGGAAAATTGTGCTAATTTTGTTAACTAGGTTTTGTAAATATATATATTTTGAGGACAATAAATTATTGGAATGGTTTATATGACTTGGTTATGATATTGAGTGGATATTGCGGCCGCTAGATTTGTTTAAACGTCGAGTTTTGTACTAAAACGGGTAATTTTGCTTGCTAGATTTTCGGAAAAATAGCTTTTAAAGTGAGTTTGAGCTTTTTGTGAATTTTAAGCTATTTTATATTATAATAAGTGCTTATGATTGTGCAAATGAGTGTGTTTGGGTTTTTCTCGATGGTTTGGCGTTTGTACGCCGACGTCGAGGGTTTTTGGGTTGATTTGTGAAAGCAACCATAGGTTTTGACCTATGTGGGATTCGTGTGTCGTTTTGATCATGAGTCGGATTTTAATGCGATACGGTGCGTTATGATATGTAGGTACCCCATGTGGACTTTGAGACGACAAGCAAGCGCGTGGCGACGTCGGCACCGGCGAGCGAGGACCAGGTGAGTAGATTTATATCTACGTGGAGAAGTCGGGTGGATGGCGTATAGCACCCCCGCAGTTCGTGGTGATGTATACGAATACGTATACACATATATATATTGATTATATTGTTGAGATTATTGATGATAAAGATGGACTTTTGGGTGTTCTGTGATTGGTTTAGTGTAGTTGCGAAACCCTAGAGTAGGGGTTGCACCTATACACACACACACGCACATACTTGCATACATCCTTTCTTTTACATGTGCGTATATGGGATTATATATTTACGTGTTCACATTGGTATGGGACTATGTGTTCATATACTGGATTTGAGGATAGTACTTGGGATTTGAGATGAGTCGATGAGATTCGATTTGAGGCCGTGAGATCGGTGATATGACAGGGTTCGTATTTGATATACGACCTGATGTTTTAGCGGGTCCTTTGACGTAGTTTTCACACACGTGCATGCATACTTAGGTGATATTAGTATTGTACTAGACGTAGATCAGTACCCAGATTATGATCTTGGATAAAGAGGATACAAGATGAATAATGTGATATTGACCCGTACCCAGATTTGGGGATGCCGTACGACGGATTTACGTACGAGCTATATATTGATGATTGATCCGCACTCTTGACTTGGGATGTATAATTATAGATATGCTATCGGATATGATATTATTGAGGCGGGATCACCGACTATATATATACAGGTATGTATATGTATCGACTCAGATGTTAGGCGGTTTTCTTACCTGTAGTTCAGCTTGTTAGTTCAGCCATACAGTTTAATGTAGTTGTTAGACTAGATTAGACTCCTACCTATTTCTAAACTAACGGATCGTGGGTATTTTAAAAGACAGGTCAAGGGATTCTACGGAGATTTCAAAAGGCGTATCTTTTCTTAAAAACACCGTAGCCCTTATTTCCAAAACCTCATGATTTGTGTTATTTCAAATGGCACCATAGTATGACGTATATATATATTAAATGCAGATTAGTTACCGTTGTGTCTAGTATTTAGCTCCCGCTCATTATTGCTGTTCGCCCCGCATCGCATACTTGCATTGCTATTTCATATTGCATTGTTGATATTATGTTGTTAGCATACCAGCACCATTACCGATGATGCGTATGTACCACGTACACTTACTTGCCGGCACACACACATCTTCATCGGTAAATGCCATGTCACGTACACCTTAGAAAATATTATTGCTTGACTTTGCTTGTTAGTTAGTAGTTTGACATGATATTAGTGTACCTGTCTTATATGCCAGTTTAGACATTGTAGTTATTACTTGTCATTTCATGCATACTATTATTCATTGTTATACCGCATTCATAGATTTTCATGCCTATATTCATGGTTTTACGTGCTATTGATGATTTGGATTCGGATTTCATGAGATTTCTTGGATTTTGAGGAAAACCGCAAAAACATAAATAAACTTCTTCTCCCTCTTTTAAATAAAAAGTGCAGTTTTCCCATGATGTATGAGTCGTCCACCATGAGTTTGCTGATGGATTTCGAGACCCGGGTTCGAGGAGTGGAGGAACCGTTTCGGGTACATGGTGGACCCGGTGCGGTATCCCGGGGCAAGAGGATCGCAGATGATGGCGTTGAGCCTGGCAGGGGAGCACTACCGACCGGTGATTTTACCCGACGCGTGGGATATCCGGAGGATACCTTCGTAGTCTTGAGATGGATGGTAGGGGCCGGTCTGGACTGACGGCGTCCAAGATATTGAGATTTGAGACATTGAGATTTCGAGATATTGAGGTACTGAGATTTGATGATCCAGGTCAGTCAGGGTAGCCGGAGCCTGAGATATTGAGATATGTGGATTTATGCTTTTGTGTCGATACTAGACACGGTTTATACTGATTTCCTTATGATACCTCATTTTTAAAAATACAGAAATCTCACTGAGTTATGAAAGCAGTTTCTTCAGTACATGTACTCTGTTTTCATGCATTCATACATCATCCATATGATATATGTAGGGTTCCTAGGCACGCTCAAGGGGTCTCACAAGGCATCAACCATGCCAATTTCAAATTTTACGGTGCCGAGAAACCCTAGACTAGATCGTTGACTAGAATTTTAGGCGAAACAAGAACTAGAAAACTACTTTACTATAGGGTAAACGGAAATACAACCTTTGTAGATCCGGTTCTCCACCTCCATTGCTCCGGGATGAAGTCTCCTCGCTGCGATTATCGGATCCCGGGCTCTAGCGTCGGCTTCATCGGAGAAATTGGCGGGCTAGGTCGTCGACTTCGATGCCGAAGATGATCTACGTCGAGGCAACACAAGATCAAGCTCCTACTTCACCAAGTTATGAAACTTGTGACCCTATACTACTTGGCAAGTGGTAGAGGATGAAGAAATAGGAAGTGGGTTCACTTTAGAATTGGATTTCTCACTCATTTCATCAAGTCACCATTGATGGTGTCAAGTTTTTCTTCTTGAAGAAGAAGAAGAAGAAGATAAGAATATCATAAGTGTCATCCAAAAAGAATAATAAAAAAGAATACTTATCATATCCTAACCTTGGTTAAGTGTAGAGAATGAACTAGGGTTAGTTTGAATGGTTAGGGTTAAGCATGAGTACAAAAGTGGTCACTTAGTCAAAGCTTCATGAAGCTTCAACTAACAAACAAAGAAAGCCACCATTCATTTATTTATATTTTCCAAAATGAAAAAATAAATAAATAAATAAGCAAATAACCAAAACCCTAACCATTACACAACCATGGTTTAATCATACACTTAACTAAGTAGGCATGTATCATCAAACATGATACAATCAAGTGTACAAAAGTATATCACATATACAATGTGCACATCAAGTGAGAAAATCCATTTAAAGTGAACCAATACTAGTTAATGCAAAGTAATATATCAAATATATTATTATACATTAAATCATTAAATCAACACTTGATTTAACGATCCGGTCATATCGTATATAACCGACTAATATCCAATGTATCGGCTTATCGAAACAATCCTTGATTCGATGACTAGGTTATATCGCATACAACCATTCGATACATTCATCGCGAGAATGGAATACGGTATCACATACACGCATTACTCTCGGTCCCGCACATATCTCATATGCGCTCCTATTTCGTTTCGCTTGAGCCAGGAAACCTCTGTGTAGGACTCTAAAGACTCGTCAATACGCCGGCAGCAGGTGATGATCATATCAAACACCCACAAGCCGCAAGCGGTCTGCTAAACATAACGGCCACCCGGGTATTGAGCGATCAGAAGATCAACGAGCAAGCCCGCTCACACTCCTGTGAATCCAACCAGTAACACTTACCGTACAGTCCGGTCTCGTCGTCTGATATGCCGCATTTCTCGCCTAGGGGTGGTAAACGTCAGACCCCAATAGCTCAATAAGTCGTGTCGATATGAGGTCTATAACAGTTCGAGAAACTACTGGTAACACTTACCAGTAAATCTCAGCAACCCTGGCCAGGGATTTCCGGTTATAGCCAATCGAACACAGTGCAACATCAACTCCCTATACCGGGAGAGACGAATCCCCTCCTATCGCTCATTGCCTCCATGTGATTCGGGACTGTACCCAAAACCACCGTTTTGCACGCCCTCTTGGACGTGGTAAGGTGGAAATCAAAGCACAGTGGGAATCACACAAGACTCTATGACGATCTCGGGTCTACAGATTAACCTGTACCAGTGTCACCAGAGAACTGCCATCTGACGTGAGGTATAATACCATCTGGGAGTTCTCGGCGAGTCCGTCCAGTGTACCCAGTCTCCACTGAGCACTCGTATATCATCTCAGATGTCAAACACCAATGGATATGGGATCATCCATCGCCCATCTGTATGGGTCGAGAAGGTATACACTAGTCTACTCTGGTATATCGATGCCCCGTCTCGATACACCCACGACTAGGGACCTTGAAGGATGTACTTATGGACTACCATGTCTCCACTAGTATGATCCGCATCATAGTCCAGGTAGTCAAGTACACATCCTAAGGGCTTTACCAACATGTAACAGAGAGACAATCAGTATACACGTTAAGGTAAAGAGTAACCAGATAGCATACTATCATGTCGAGCAAGAAAGTCCTCCCTATATATGTCCCAGCATCCACTACAATATACATCCTATGTACAGTAATGGCCTCTAGAGCATACATATAACTAACAATCTCCCACTTGCACTAGGGCCATCTGTAGCAGTGGTTGCAGTATCTCATACTCAACCATCCTAAAAAAGTCTTTCTCTAGGAAAAGGCCTTTGTGAGTGGATCCGCCGTGTTGTCCTCTGAGTCTGCTCTCCTAACCTCGATCAACCTGGAGATTAACTATCTCCATGATCAGGTGATACTGCCTTAGAATATTTCTGGGTCACTGATGGGACCGGGGTTCCTGGGCCAAAGCCACAACTCCACTGTCACACAATGGGAGGAACGAAGTTCATCTCATGAACCGTTATACACCCAGACAGCCTCTTTGGTAGCATCTTAAGTAGCGATGTATCCAGCCTTTATCGTCTAGTTAGCCACGGTATCTAGCTTGGAACTCTTCCAACATACCGTCCCTCTACTGAGGGTAAAGACAATGCCTGCGACTGACATTCAGTCGTCCTTATCACCCTGGAACACTTCCAGTGATTCTCCCCAGGACCAATTGATACCATCTCACTACAACTAGTGAGTATCCTAACACCCAAATAACATCTATCTCATAGATGAAGACTCAGGATTTAGAAGGTATCACTTTGATCCTATTTGAAGAATCCATGTGATAAGCGGAGATTGACCGAGCGTAGCATAGGAAACTCCTTTCTTATCAAGAGTATGTCATCCACGTACTCTACGAGGATCACTACCATACTCCCTACTACCTTTTTGTATATACAAGGTTCATCTACCATTTTGATGATGTCAAACTGTTTCACTACTACATCAAAACAGACGTTCCAACTCCGCGATGCCTGTTTTATCACATAAAACATCTTGCACGCGTTTCCGCTGCTCCCATTGTTTACGAAGCCCTCTGGCTGTGTTCTTATAGACGTTCTCTTCTAAATCATTATTTAGAAAAGCAGTCATGGCACCCAACCGCCAGATATCGTAGTCATGGTATGTAGCCGTGGCAAGTAGGATCTGGATGGACTTAAGCATAAATCCTTAGAAAAGGTTTCAACATAATCCATACCTGGTCAATGATGCAAACCTTTAACAAGTCTAGCTTTGAAAGTCTCAACATTTCCATGTACACCAAGTAATCTTCTCAAGATATACTTGCTCCTGATGGGGATTTAACCCTTCAGATATAGCAACTAAAGTCCATACTTTGTTGGTGTATAAGGATTCCATCTCAGATCGCTAAGCATCCAGCCATTCTTACAGAGTCCCACTCTTGATGGCCAGCTCGAAACTAGTTGGGTCATCATCTCATGATGCATTCCTCACTCCCACTGTTATAGAGAAACCTAAGTATCTCTCAGGTGGGTGAGGAACCCTACTACATCGGCGGAGAGGCTGAGGTTCGTTGGAATCTACTGAATCCTTTGGTTCTATCAAATCATCTGCAGTAGTTTGTATAGCTGGAACATTTCCAGTTCTACAGAACTGACCTTGTCTCGATCTTGTCCGGATTTTGCTTTTTAGACATAGACCGGACAACCCCAAATCATAACTAACTTAAGATATGGGCTCTTCCCTTTCCATATCACATATGAAGTGGTAGGCAACTGATTTGATCGGGACCCTATTCAATAGGTATGCAACTTCATAAGTGCATAACTCCCAAAAGGAAATAGGTAATTCAGTAGTACTCATCATAGAGCACACCTTATCACATAGGGTGTGATGGCTCCGCCCCGATATACCATCGTGCTATGGTGTATACGGAAGAGTAAAGCTGAGAGAGAATCTCATTCTCCTTTAGAATAGTCTAGGATTTCCGTGCTCAAGTATTCTCCTCCCTGATCACATCAAAAGACATAATACTTTTACCCGTATTTTGGTTCTCTACTTCTATCTTATATTATGTGAATATCTCAAAAGGTTCGGACTTGTGTTTCAACAGGAACATATGTCTGAATCTAAAGAGATCATCAGAGAATGTAATGAAGTACAAAGAACCGGTCTTGGTATGTGTAGACAGGGGACCTACATACATCAACATGTATCATCCCAAGAGTTCATTAACTCTTTCTCTGTTTCCTGTAAACGGAGCTATGGTCATCTTATCTCTGTGACATGGCTGGCAAGTTTCACAAGATGTAAATTCAAACTAATTTAAATATGCATCTTTATGTAACTCAAGCTAGTCGGGTCGCATTGATATGACCTAGTCTACAATACCTCAAGAAGGATCCGTTCATTTCTGAACTCTTCCTCTTGTGTGTGTTCTGTATCTAAGAACTATAGTTTGATTTAGAACATCAATGCTTTTAGATAACGTATCTGAACCGATCAACTTTTGATATAGGAAATGTTCAAAACATTATCCAACAATACAAAATTTTATCATTTCTTTACTAATAAAGAGACTGATATGATTTTGTATATCAGGTTCGGTATCTAATAACATTCGTTCAGAATCAATGTATTGGTATTACAGGGTGACAGTGACCAACAGACTTGGCTGCAACGCTTGCCCCGTTTTCTGCCTCATGAAACTTATCACCCGTTCTCAGTTCTCTACCTATCTGTAGCCCTATGTAACAGATTATATATCTGGGATCCTGTTCCGGTATCAATATACCCAGGACGTAGAGGATACAGAGAAACAGTTCTTTGTAACGAACACACCCGAAGGAGATGCATCATATGCACTTTCTTCGTTTGGGCGGCACGGGAATTCTGGTAATCCCTAATTTCCTGCTCTGTCTTATAACAATTATAAGTTGGAGCGGGACCAACGTTCCCCAGCTCAGTATAACAAGTGGGTTCGGTCAATTTATCCGTTTTATTATCTTGATTAAGGCGTGATATGGTCGCTACCTGGAGAGAGAGAGAAGAAAACACTCAGCGTGCGCTCTTGCAAGATCAGATTGGTTATTATTTTATCTAATCAGGATGGCTCCCACTGTTTTTATCAAATCTTCCTTCAAACCCTAAAAGGAAAGACTAGCCGGGATTAATTACACACTACAAGTTCGCCAATCTTTCAGCCATGCCAGTGTCGGTACTTTGAGGGAGGTCCCCCGTGCTTTCGCACGAACCTAATTAATGTAAACCTCATTTTCCCAGAGGCGTAACCCCGTTGACACCTTTCTAGACACTTACTTGATCGGCTAATTTTAATGTGTAAAATTCTGCCAAGAGTAACGATTACTCACAGCGGGTATCGGGATCCAACTATCTCATAGAAGGTATGCAATCTCATTGCAAATTTCAACACTTGAAATTCCCGATAATTTTTTGCCCCTAACCTCCTATGACCTTGATAAAGGCCAACAAACCATAGGATGCTAGTCAAGTTCAACCCGTCATTTCCTGATTGAATTAAACCCACCCACACGACCTTTGACAAAGGCCAACAAGGTCGCACGACTACCCTAACCCAATCTGCATCATATGCATAAGCAGATAAGCACCAGTTAGCTACCGCACACTACGTCTTGACAAAGGCCAACAAACGCAGCACGAATACTAACTACTACTTATCTGAAATGACGGAGGGCTACGACAGGTTTTTCTGAAAACCTATTGCGTAATGAACTTGATATCGTTGTAGGATCGAATGTTTTTAAAATGGAGTGTTTCTGAGGCTTTTCTAGTTTTTGCTAAAGGAGTCACTCCCGGTGAAGGGATTGTCGGTCCTTTCCTCGTCGAATGAGGTGCGGGATATATCATATATATCACTGTGCAAAGCAGAAACTATAGAAGCTATCAAAAGACAAACCGAGTGTGTAGCATCTGCCAGTTATTGCTAAAGGAGTCACTCCCGGTGAAGGGATCTCGGTCCTTTCCTCATCGAATAAGGTGCAGGATGTTCTACAAGGAACACCTCGATGCAAAGCAAGAACTGTAGCTACCTGTTTTATTTCGAAATTCGATTCCACAACATCTTTAGGTTTCTTTTTCTTTCATTAATCACATTAATGAAGTCCCATCATTTAAGTTACCTAAACATCACAGATAAATACGACGTACACTTATGCCATCCGCATACGCCTCGATGTCCCCTCGTGCACCGTTAGGTTAGGTAACTAACGGCAGAGTGGGGCAGGGCTAGCGCGGGTGTAAAACATAAGTAACGTCTATATAATATATCATATATACTATATACAGTATTTATCACAGAACATCAAATGATCACATCACAGATATCGCAGCAGAAGAATCATATGAAATATTGGATATATTAGGACGTCCGTGTTTTTAATACGAGCTAGTATAAAACACGGATTCCACGGTCGCGATGAATAGCCAAACCCACACCCCAAGACCCCTACGAGAGCGGCAAGCAACCCTACCAATTCTAGAGTTAGGAGACCCAGACTCGACTCCTCGAGTTGGTCTCCCACTGGACTCCAGAACCCGGTTACTTGTGCCCTCCTCCTTGGGTCTATCCTAGTGCGGAAAAGTAAATAATATACATCAACGGTGACAACTTCCGCAACCTGGAAGTGCCCCAATAAAAGAATATTACATACAAGTTTTTACATGAATGAAAATGAAAAACACTCATCTCACATAAAAAAACCCCCGGCTTTTCAAACACGACAATCCAATATAACATATCCAGCAACACATAACAACACATGTCATCAGCGTAAGTAAACATGCGTATCCCAATTGTCGTTGACATATAGCAACGAAACTGGCGATATCACATATTACACTTACGGTCACAGAAAAGAAAGTGTAAAACTACAACAGTTGGAATCCGCAAACTCCTTAGACATCGCATGCCTAAACAAATGAATTCCTTAGACATCGCATACCTAATAATTATGAACCTCGCATTTTAGTCTCTTTATCGAAAACTCTTTTCAATATCAAGTCGGGCAATTCAACAAGATTCCCGATATTCTGATCGAATGCTCGTCGTAAACTTCAGTAGACGGCCGCACCCCCGATACCGTCGACGAAGTGCACCAAGGCGGAACACCGCTGCCGCGAGCACCCGAACGGATGCTTTCGGCGACGGGGTTCTCCTACAGTCACTTGGTCGGGGCTATGGGGTTTAGCTGTCTATTAAGTTTATCCGGCGAGTATCCGCGTACGCTACGTGATTGCGACGGACTTTTGATCACATCAAAATTCCGTGGCAACCGATCAAGTGAGACTAAAGTGCTATGTTTATAACATTCAAATCAGTTATCACATAACTGCTTGTGGATTCCAAATATTGTATCCCATTCCAGATAAATAGAAAATGTTAAACTTTCCGATCGAACATTCAAACACCCAAGTTTTCCCGAAACAAATCAACACATGAAATAGGTTTAAAAACATCCAGTTCATGCCTCAGTACCAACGGTCCAGCCGTAGAAGGGTCAAGCCAACGCCTCACATGTGGCACCCCGTACTGCCCCAAACCCGAAGGTTCAAAGGGCAGTTCAAGACGGTCACATAATCGAGTTAAGGTTTGTTGTCTTCTAGAGGGACCATCGCGTTACTTGCACTACTCAGAACGTCCTTAAACCACAGAAAAATCCAACACTTGGAAATTTTCCGGCAGGGGAAAAAGTGGGTATTTTTATCTGGTCGAACTTTTTAACATATTCTAAAATATCCGGAAAGCCACATAGACAAAATCTGATAATCCGATCGAATCATCTACGCTCTAAAACACCCCAGAAAACTCAACTCTTGAGTGCAAATTAAAAATTCCCAGAAAACTCAGCACCTGAAAACATGAATTACTGTGCAAACTTTGGAGGCTAATCTCATTAATTGGCCGCGGAACCGCCGCAGAAGCCAGGCTTCCGCCGCGGTTCCGCCGCGCTATAGACAGATCATGAGTTAATTTTTGCACCGTAATTCTTAGAATTCCCTGCTGAATTTTTTAAGCATTTTTAATATGGAAAAACCCAGTTTTTGAAAAAAGTCCAGAGAGCAATTTGGGTTAGGGTTTCGATGTTCGTTCGGATTTCAAACGTCGTCTACACTTCGCCTAAGGGTCTAGCTAGGCTTTGATACCACTATAGGGTTCCTAGGCACGCTCAAGGGGTCTCACAAGGCATCAACCATGCCAATTTCAAATTTTACGGTGCCGAGAAACCCTAGACTAGATCGTTGACTAGAATTTTAGGCGAAACAAGAACTAGTAAACTACTTTACTATAGGGTAAACAGAAATACAACCTTTGTAGATCCGGTTCTCCACCTCCATGGCTCCGCGATGAAGTCTCCTCGCTGCGATCATCGGATCCCGGGCTCTAGCGTCGGCTTCATCGGAGAAATTGGCGGGCTAGGTCGTCGACTTCGATGCCGAAGATGATCTACGTCGAGGCAACACAAGATCAAGCTCCCACTTCACCAAGTCATCAAACTTGTGAAGAAAACACCCTATACTACTTGGCAAGTGGTAGAGGATAAAGAAATAGGAAGTGGGTTCACTTTAGAATTGGATTTCTCACTCATTTCATTAAGTCACCATTGATGGTGTCAAGTTTTTCTTCTTGAAGAAGAAGAAGAAGATAAGAATATCATAAGTGTCATCCAAAAAGAATAATAAAAAAGAATACTTATCATATCCTAACCTTGGTTAAGTGTAGAGAATGAACTAGGGTTAGTTTGAATGGTTAGGGTTAAGCATGAGTACAAAAGTGGTCACTTAGTCAAAGCTTCATGAAGCTTCAACTAACAAACAAAGAAAGCCACCATTCATTTATTTATCTTTTCCAAAATGAAAAAATAAATAAATAAATAAGAAAATAACCAAAACCCTAACCATTACACAACCATGGTTTAATCATACACTTAACTAAGTAGGCATGTATCATCAAACATGATACAATCAAGTGTACAAAAGTATATCACATATACAATGTGCACATCAAGTGAGAAAATCCATTTAAAGTGAACCAATACTAGTTAATGCAAAGTAATATATCAAATATATTATTATACATTAAATCATTAAATCAACACTTGATTTAACGATCCGGTCATATCGTATATAACCGACTAATATCCAATGTATCGGCTTATCGAAACAATCCTTGATTCGATAACTAGGTTATATCGCATACAACCATTCGATACATTCATCGCGAGAATGGAATACGGTATCACATACACGCATTACTCTCGGTCCCGTACATATCTCATATGCGGTCCTATTTCGTTTCGCTTGAGCCAGGAAACCTCTGTGTAGGACTCTAAAGACTCGTCAATACGCCGGCAGCAGGTGATGATCATATCAAACACCCACAAGCCGCAAGCGGTCTGCTAAATGTATCGGCCACCCGGGTATTGAGCGATCAGAAGATCGACGAGCAAGCCCGCTCACACTCCTGTGAATCCAACCAGTAACACTTACCGTACAGTCCGGTCTTGTCGTCTGATATGTCGCATTTCTCGCCTAGGGGTGCTAACCGTCAGACCCCAATAGCTCGATAAGTCGTGTCGATATGAGGTCTATAACAGTTCAAGAAACTACTGGTAACACTTACCAGTAAATCTCAGCAACCCTGGCCAGGGCTTTCCGGTTATAGCCAATCGAACACAGTGCAACATCAACTCCCTATACCGGGAGAGACGAATCCCCTCTTATCGCTCATTGCCTCCATGTGATTCGGGACTGTTCCCAAAAGCCACCGTTTTGCACGCCTTCTTGGACGTGGTAAGGTGGAAATCAAAGCACAGTGGGAATCACACAAGACTCTATGACGATCTCGGGTCTACAGACTAACCTGTACCAGTGTCACCAGAGAACTGCCATCTAACGTGAGGTATAATACCATCTGGGAGTTCTCGGCGAGTCCGTCCAGTGTACCCAGTCTCCACTGAGCACCCGTATATCATCTCTGATGTCAAACACCAATGGATATGGGATCATCCATCGCCCATCTGTATGGGTCGAGAAGGTATACGCTAGTCTACTGTGGTATATCGATGCCCCGTCTCGATACACCCACGACTAGGGACCTTGAAGGATGTACTTATGGACTACCATGTCTCCACTAGTATGATCCGTATCATAGTCCAGGTAGTCAAGTACACATCCTAAGGGCTTTACCAACATGTAACAGAGAGACAATCAGTATACACGTTTAGGTAAAGAGTAACCAGATAGCATACTATCATGTCGAGTAAGAAAGTCCTCCCTATATATGTCCCAGCATCCACTACAATATAGATCATATGTACAGTAATGGCCTCTAGGGCATACATATAACTAACAATATATTGCTATCTGAGGCACTGACACGAGCACTTGGTATTACTGTTGTTTAGAGGTATACCCTAGCCATTGTTATAGGCTGCTGGTTATATATTTGAGGATATATATTGATCGTATGACCTAGGATTGCGTCATACATGCGATTCCTGTTCGTAGATGTATTCTATTCACGAGTTGGCAACTCACCCCCGTTGTGCCCCAGTTTCTTGCAGGTTTTGCCGTACATGTTTCATTACGGCTTTGCTGGCACTGCTTCTTTCGGGTGACTTGCTAGTAGGTGGGTTTATTTGTATCGTACCCATCATTATACATTGTATATTATTATTCAGTTGTATCTAGAAGTTCCATCAACCAAACATGTATTTATTTTTGAGATAGAGACCAGTGATGTTATTCTTTCGACCTTAGAGTCGCGCGTTATATTTCTGTGGATTTCTTGTTGTTTTGAGTTTCCTTTTGAGTTTTGATTCTCGCCCTTGGCGTTGTATATTATATTGCTTATGTGGTTGTGACCGTCGATTGACGAAGAGCTAGCTCCCGCTTGGGGATGCCTTTTATTGATTTCGTATACTATTCATGTTGTATCCCGTTTGGGGGCCAATATTTACAAAGGAGACTCTGCCGAAATTTTCAGGAAATATTTGATGTTTTTAAAAACGCATAATTTGGCTTATGCTATTAAAACTATTTGATTTAAATTGGTTTTCCTTCACTCTACTACTTTTCTTGTTTTGGTTTTCTGGGTTTTCGACTTACTTAGATTACGTACGCCTCGAGACGTTTCGTAGTCTAAGTGTCGGTCATGTTCCGTACTTTCGGGTCGTGACAAAGTTGGTATCAGAGCGTTAGGTTTTACCTTCAGAGCGTAGGATAACCCTTGGTTGATGGAATAGGTAGCTTGAGTAGAGTGACGTACCGTACGTATGTTCCGCGGCATATTTACGATACGCTACTCCACTTAAGAAGCCTTAGGATGTACATTTCTTTGTTCCATATTATATTTATTCCTGATCTAGCATCATTGGTACCAGTTATGGTTTTGCTGCCACGATTACGGGCAGGGAAAGCTACGGCTAGAGTTGCGGTCAGCACGAGCTCGTTACGAACGAGGACTGACCAGGGCGTAATTCCGGCGACACACGATTGCAGAGATGTGTCTTTTTATTGTGTTTTCATACCACGAGCGTTTGATGGATCGCTGTATGAGATTACTCGATTGTGCTGATCGGCACCAGAGAATTGCGCCACTGATAGAGGCCAACCGGATTTTGATGACCGTTGATGTATTGCTTATTCATGATGATTGAGGCACTGTTCAGCATGCAGACGAATGAGCCAGTTGTTGCTGCGAACGACGAGATATCGCCCCAGATGTTGGAGCTATTACAGTACGGGTTGTACTAAGAGATGATAGAAGGTCGCTAGTCACCCGAGGATGAATGACTAGGACATGTGGTTCGTTCGCCTACCCCGATGCGAGGTCATCAGATAGATTGATTCCAGCTAAAGACGACTTCACGCGGAGACGTAGAGAGTCAACAGAGATGATCGAATGTCGGAAACCTATTATTCCAGGTTTAAAGTATTCGGAAAGACATGCAGGCAATTCTATGGAACCTCTAGAAGAATGAAACCCTAACTCGACTTAATGACCGTGTGAAAGCCTTTGAACCTTAGGGTTTGCGGCAGTTCCGCGGCGCCATTAGTGAGGCTTGGGTTTGACCTTCTACGGCTGGACCATCGATGCTGTGGTATGTACTCGATACTGTTAAACTGTACCCAATATGTTGAGCTCTTGGGGGATTATGAGGTTTTGACAAATCGATCGGATGGTTCGACTTCATTCGGATGCTAGGTGGTGAGATGCATTCTTGGGAGACTCCAGATACGAGGATAGCCGTTGGAGCTCAGTCAATGCAGCCACGACGAGACGAGTCCGAAGCAGTCGACATTAGAGAAAGTGGAGTAAGAGGTTCGTACAAGATCTGGATAAGATGACGTTCCACTACGCCAACGTCAGAGATGTGATACGCATGCCGAGGCATTGTACTTGGATATACCTTCCAGAAGGAGTCGCGAAGTATATGCAGCCGTTCCGGAACAAGAAACAGATATAGTAAGGGACGATGATTTCCGGACAGTTAGGCAGAGACGAGATCTGGGAGAGACCTCGATAGGACCTTTCTGGAATAAATTACGAGAAAACTTGGACCCAGGAGTGGTCATGTTATGCACACCGGCAGGCCAGAGTTCAGGATCGTCGATGAGACATGCTATGAGTAACCACGACAGTTGGCCAGAGATTCTTGGAGGATGTGCTTGAGCGGGACTATTCCGCCATATTTGATTTCGGTATTTTGGACGATTTATTCGCATGACTGATTTTGATGATTGAGTTTCATGGTATTTGTTTTCATGTACCATGGTTGCACCTACTGAGTATTTACGATTTTTGCACAGTTGTTGCACTTGATATCATTTTCGTGCCTTGGTTTCGCATGTTTATGATTTTATGGGTTTCATACAGTTGAGTTGATTTTGTGCGTATGTACACACACGATTTGGTTTTTGCACTCGGTATAGTTCATATATGCTTTTAGTGCAGTGTTACGTATGTTGTGCATTTAGATGCACTGGACTTCGATTTCGATTGTGATGTTCGATATTTGTTTTGTGCATCTTGTGCACCTGATTGGATTTTGCGCATGTTCGGCGCTTGATATTGGATTTCATGATTTCGTGCACGATGGATGCACCTGATTTGGATTTTCGCGCATGTTGGGCGCATGTTTTGAGGTGCGATTTTGGGACACACCAGATGCACTAAATCGAGATTCTTCGTGCATGTCAGATGTACCTGATTTTGCTGTTAGGCACCCACGTTGCCTATGACAGATGTTTCGTGCACACCCGATGCACTTGGATCTTGTTTCTGTGCACATGTTGGCACATATATGGATTTTGATTTTCGTGCGCACCAGACGCACATAGTATTCATATGCGTATTTTAGGATTGATTTCTTATGGAGTAGTGCGTTTTTATGATGTTATTATGGTTTTCGTACTGAGTAGGACTAGTCAGAGGACAGTACCTGAGTATATTTTGCATGCATTGATAGCTATCGAAGGGGATTTCCAAAAAGCGAGATATTGTCTCAGTATTTACCTACGTGTCTGATAGGACACGAAACGTTTTTAAAAAAAAATAAAGAAACTCTTTTCTAAATTATTTTCAAAAAACGGCGGAACGTACATGTTAAACAAAAGATATATACGTATATGGTTATCTTCTTATAAGAGGCGTCCGCCACTGTGCAGTGTATGCACAGTGCACAGCGACTTTAAAAGATTTGGCATGCATTTTCTTCAGATATTTACATATATAGAGTTGATATTTACATGTATAGTTTCGAGATTATATCATATCGGTTTTGCTTTGGATTTGGCATACGTGTCTTCACCTTGACTCCGATAATTGCAGGATGCTGGATGGAGTTTTGATTTTGAGTTATATGCTCATTTTTCATGCGCATGCGCTGCGCTACGATTTGTTTTATGTATTTATGATTTCGGAGCCCCGACGACTTAATGGTTTTGCTTAGATGTTTTAGTATTTGGGGGGAGTTTTAATTTAAATTCGGGGACCGAATTTCTTTAAGGTGGGAAGATTGTAACGTTTTGAAAGTCGTTTCGGTGAAATTTCGGAAATTCGGTAAAATAAGGGAGTTTTCTGTAAAGAGTCAAAATACAAATATGTTTATTATAAAATTAAATATACATATTCTAGCTATGTAATTACTAGTATTTGGTGTTTATTGAGTCACTGGTGAAATTTCAAATTTTCTGAAATTTTTTTCCGAAATTAATTATTTTAAGCCGTCACTAATACATTTAATTAGGGAAAATTACAAATTGGAATGAGTTGAAATAAATTTTGTGCATCATGGCACATTAAAAAAATTTTTAACAAGTTGTTTTTGAAACAAAATGAATCTACCAAACGGTGTTAGAAATTATTGAAGAAAAAAGGCTTTTTGGTGAAATTAGCGAAAACTTGCAATTTGGTAACTTGAGGGGTTCTTTTTGCATGGAACTTTTTTTGTCAATCACTCACTCACATGCTCACCCCTCCTTGGCCAGCCCCACTACACCAGCAACCCCCCTCCAAGATCTCACTTCAACTGTTTTGTTAAGTGTGGAAATAGGATAAAAGTATAGGTTTTAATATAGTAAATTGAGGTGGGTATTATTGTACTTTGGGAGATAGTTGACTTGGACTTTTACCCACAAAACCCACACACATCTCCCTCTCCCTCCTGCAGCCGAAATTCTGCTTCCCCCTCTCTCATTTCCCCATCTCTTTTCTTCTCCAAAAGTCCACAAAAATCCCAAGAAAAATCAAGTAAAACCTCACAAATTTCCAAATACAAACCTTACCCATTTTTCTTTAACTATTCTTGTATGGATCTTGGTGAAGGGAAGCATGTTTGGGAGGCTAGATTTGTGCTAGATCTCAAGATGATTGTGGGGTAAATTCTTAACCTTATGGCTAATTGTTGTTTAATTATGATAATCTATTGTATTCAAGTGTTAATTTGGGTGTAATTGCTAGTTTAGGATATTCTAGAAAAGGGTTTGATTTTGGGATTAGGGTTTGTAAAATTCAAGTGAGGGTTTCTAGCATTAGATTATGGTTATAATGAGTGATTAGCATGTTAATTCTATGTAAAACTAAACCTTGTTGCTTATTGCTAAATTGTTATATGTAAATTGTCCTAATTATGTTTGTTTTGCAAACTAGATTTTTGTAATTAATATAAAGAGTGAGATTAAAAATCTAGTTAATGATTGTGTGGCTTAGTTAATATGTTTTAATAAGAATTATGGCCACTAGAATTGTTAAAATATTTAAAGTTGATTAAATCCCAAGTTTTGAGCTAAAATGGAAAATTGTGCTAATTTTGTTAACTAGGTTTTGTAAATATATATATTTTGAGGAGAATAAATTATTGGAATGGTTTATATGACTTGGTTATGATATTGAATGGATATTGCGACCGCTAGATTTGTTTAAACGTCGAGTTTTGTACTAAAACGGGTAATTTTGCTTGCTAGATTTTCGGAAAAATAGCTTTTAAAGTGAGTTTGAGGTTTTTGTGAATTTTAAGCTATTTTATATTATAATTTGTGCTTGTGATTGTGCAAATGAGTGTGTTTGGGTTTTTCTCGATGGTTTGGCGTTTGTACACCGACGTCGAGGGTTTTTGGGTTGATTTGTGAAAGCAACCATAGGTTTTGACCTATGTGGGATTTGTGTGTCGTTTTGGTCATGAGTCGGATTTTAATGCGATACGGTACGTTATGATATGTAGGTACCCCATGTGGACTTCGAGACGACAAGCAAGCGCGTGGCGACGTCGGCACCGGCGAGCGAGGACCAGGTGAGTAGATTTATATCTACGGGGAGAAGTCGGGTGGATGGCGTATAGCACCCCCGCAGTTCGTGGTGATGTATATGAATACGTATACATACATATATATTGATTATATTGTTGAGATTATTGATGATAAAGATGGACTTTTGGGTGTTCTGTGATTGGTTTAGTGTAGTTGCAAAACCCTAGAGTAGGGGTTGCACCTATACACACACACACGCACATACTTGCATACATCCTTTCTTTTACATGTGCGTATATGGGATTATATATTTACGTGTTCACATGGGTATGGGACTATGTGTTCATATACTGGATTTGAGGATAGTACTTGGGATTTGAGATGAGTCGATGAGATTATATTTGAGGCCGTGAGATCGGTGATATGACAGGGTTCATATTTGATATACGACCTGATGTTTTAGCGGGTCCTTTGACGTAGTTTTCACACACGTGCATGCATACTTAGGTGATATTAGTATCGTACTAGACGTAGATCAGTACCCAGATTATGATCTTAGATAAAGAGGATACCAGATGAATAATGTGATATTGACCCGTACCTAGATTTAGGGATGTCGTACGACGGATTTACGTACGAGCTATATATTGATGATTGATCCACACTCTTGACTTAGGATGTATGATTATAGATATGGTATCGGATATGATATTATTGAGGCGGGATCACCGACTATATATATACAGGTATGTATATGTATCGACTCAGATGTTAGGCGGTTTCCTTACCTGTAGTTCAGCTTGTTAGTTCAGCCATATAGTTTAGTATAGTTGTTAGACTAGATTAGAATCCTACCTATTTCAAAACTAACGGATCGTGGGTATTTTAAAAGACAGGTCAAGGGATTCTACGGAGATTTCAAAAGGCGTATCTTTTCTTAAAAACATCGTAACCCTTATTTCCAAAACCCCACGATTTGTGTTATTTCAAATGGCACCATAGTATGACGTATATATATATTAAATGCAGATTAGTTACCGTTGTGTCTAGTATTTAGCTCCCGCTCATTATTGCTGTTCGCCCCGCATCGCATACTTGCATTGCTATTTCATATTGCATTGTTGATATTATGCTGTTAGGACACCAGCACCATTACCGATGATGCGTATGTACCACGTACACTTACTTGCCGGCACACACACATCTTCATCGGTAATTGCCATGTCACGTATACCTTAGAAAATATTATTGCTTGACTTAGCTTGTTAGTAGTTTGACATGATATTACTGTACCTGCCTTATATGCTAGTTTAGACATTGTAGTTATTACTTGTCACTTCATGCATACTGTTATTCATTGTTATACCGCATTCATAAATTTTCATGCCTATATTCATGGTTTTACGTGCTATTGATGATTTGGATTCGGATTTCATGAGATTTCTTGGATTTGGAGGAAAACCGCAAAAACATAAATAAACTTCTTCTCTCTCTTTTAAATAAAAAGTGCGGTTTTCCCATGATGTATGAGTCGTCCACCATGAGTTTGCTGATGGATTTCGAGACCCGAGTTCGAGGAGTGGAGGAACCGTTTCGGGTACATGGTGGACCCGGTGCGGTACCCCGGGGCAAGAGGATCACAGATGATTGCGTTGAGCCTGGCAGGGGAGCACTACCGACCGGTGATTTTACCCGACGCGTCGGATATCCGGAGGATACCTTCGTAGTCTTGAGATGGATGGTAGGGGCCGGTCTGGACTGACGGCGCCCTAGATATTGAGATTTGAGACATTGAGATTTCGAGATATTGAGGTACTGAGATTTGATGATCTAGGTCAGTCCGGGTAGTCGGAGCCTGAGATATTGAGATATGTGGATTTATGTTTTTGTGTCAATGCTAGACACGGTTTATACTGATTTCCTTATGATACCTCATTTTTAAAAATACAGAAATCTCACTGAGTTATGAAAGCAGTTTCTTCAGTACATGTACTCTGCTTTCATGTATTCGTACATCATCCATATGATATATTGTTATCTGAGGCACTGACATGAGCACTTGGTATTACTGTTGTTTAGAGGTATACCCTAGCCATTGTTATAGGATGCTGGTTATATATTTGAGGATATATATTGATCGTATGACCTAGGATTACGTCATACATGCGATTCCTGTTCGTAGATGTATTCTATTCACGAGTTGGCAACTTACCCCCGTTGTGCCCCAGTTTCTTGCTGGTTTTGCCGTACAGGTTTCATTACGGCTTTGCTGGCACTGCTTCTTTCGGGTGACTTGCTAGTAGGTGGGTTTATTTGTATCGTACCCATCATTATACATTGTATATTATTATTCAGTTGTATCTAGAAGTTCCATCAACCAAACATGTATTTATTTTTGAGATAGAGACCAGTGATATTATTCTTTCGACCTTAGAGTCGCGCGTTATATTTCTGTGGATTTCTTGTTGTTTTGAGTTTCCTTTTGAGTTTTGATTCTCGCCCTTGGCGTTGTATATTATATTGCTTGTGTGGTTGTGACCGTCGATTGACGAAGAGCTAGCTCCCGCTTGGGGATGCCTTTTATTGATTTCGTATACTATTCATGTTGTATCCCGTTTGGGGGCCAGTATTTACAAAGGAGACTCTGCCGAAATTTTCAGGAAAGATGTTTTTAAAAACGCATAATTCGGCTTATGCTATTAAAACTATTTGATTTAAATTGGTTTTCCTTCACACTACTACTTTTCTTGTTTTGGTTTTCTGGGTTTTCGGCTTACTTAGATTACGTACGCCTCGAGACGTTTCGTAGTCTAAGTGCCGGTCATGTTCCGTACTTTCGGGTCGTGACAGGAGGGGATTCGTCTCTCCCGGTATAGGGAGTTGATGTTGCGCTGTATTCAATTGGTTATAACTGGAAATCCCTGGCCGGGGTTGCTGAGATTTACTGGTAAGTGTTATCAGTAGTTTCTCGAACTATTATAGACCTCATATCGACACGACTTATGAAGCTACTGGGGTCTGACGTTTACCACCCCTAGGCGAGATATGCGACATATCAGACAACGAGACCGGACTGTACGGGAGTGTTATTGATTGGATTCGCAGGAGAATGTACAGGCTTGCTTGTTGATCTTCTGATCGCTCAATACCTGGGTGGCTGTTACGTTTAGTTGACCGCTTGCAGCTTGTGGGTGTTTGATATGATCATCACCTGCTACCGGCGTATTGACGATTTTTTAGAGTCCTACACAGAGCTTTCTTGACTCAGGAAAAACGGAGTAGAGGAACATATGTGATATGTGCAGTACCGAGGATAATGCGATATGAGATACCGTATTCTATTCTCGCGATATTTGATATCAGCCGGGTCATCGGATCAAGTGTTGATTCGATGAATCGGTAAATGATATATCAGTCGGTTATATGCGATATAGCCGGATTGTTGGATCAAGTGTTGATTCGATGATTTAATGTATAATTATATATATGATATATTAAATTACATTAACTAATATCAGCTCACTAAAAGATTCTTTTTCTCACTCGGGTAATACATTGATATATATGCGATATATGTTAAGTGTATTATTTTATTTTGTTACAAAAAATATTATATATGTGATGTATAATATTGTAACATGATATGGTTATTAATGCAACATGATTAGTGGAGATTAAATATGCTTAGGGTTTGATTTGGGTTAAGCTTTTCTAGAAGTTTCTAAAAGGTTATGTTTTGTTTTGTGCAAAGATATTTGTGTTGATATTTTAAGTGACTCATTCTTTAACCCAACCAAAACCCTAGCCCTAGTTAAATCTCTACAAAGGTTACATTGACCATGGTTGCATTTCTAACCTTATACCTGACTTTCATTGTTCATGACAAAAGGATTCATGATTACTTCTTCTTCTTCCTTCTTCTTTTCATGAAAAGCTTTCTAGTTTTTTATGAAGTGATGAAAATGAGTGAGTTAAAGAAAACTAATGAGAGCTAAAATCCTACTTCATCATCCTAATCTATCCTAGCCATTTAGATTACGGTGTTCACTTGATTTTTGAATGAGAGCTTGTGTTAAAGAAACTTCAAGGTAGATCATCTTTGTTATCGAAGATCGGAAGCAAGCATGTATCTTTCTCTTTGTGGAGCCTCTCGAGAGTCCGGAACTTGATGATCGTAGCGAAGGGACCACAACACGGAGCTTATGAAGTGAAGGACCGGACTACAAAGGTTGTAATCCCAAACTCTTAGATGTTAAAGTGTTTAACATGCTTTGTTTCGCCTAATCTCTAGTCTAAGATCTTGGTTTACGGTTGTTCGGCACGGCTAAATTTTAAATCGGGCATGGTTGATGCCTTATAGACCTTTGTGCGAGTGCCTAGTAACCCTACAGAGTGGGGAGCTAATGATGATGCTTGATATCGGTGATCTCCCAGATCGTGACACGTGGCGGATGACATGTCCCGAAGGTTGAAAGAAATGACCAAGAACGGTACGTCGGAAGAATACCCCAAGTCCGTGGCCCATGGACGTAGCCGACCTTCTGCGACCGTCCACACCACTCCTATGCCCGCCTTACGAACAACCGTTGGCTTGTCTCTGAGCCCCCCTGCACAATTAGCCTCCTCGGCCCTCTCAGCTCGTCTCCGGGCTACCGCAGAACCAAGATACCTCGGCCTCCCGCTCGTCCCCGAGCAACCCGCTGAGCTCATTGTCCTCGGTCCAATCGACCAACCAGCAACACCGGTCGCAGATACCTCCACCACGGCTCCATGAATCTCATCATGCGTGAGATATCCGCCGCCCACGATCCCACGATCCCGCGTTCCACGCCATCACGATCCTCCATTAACGAGCCTGTCTCGTCATTAATGCGGGATCCCGCCTATCACACGGACGTGACGCTGGGGGCGTAACGGCCGACATGATTCTCGCGCCCGCCTGCTATTGGCTGCTGAGTATATAAACCCCTCTTTCAGGCGACTCAAGTAAATCATTCTTTCCTCACTAGGCCGTTACTCTGCTCAAATATCCGGTCTAACTTGATCGTCAGAGGGTTCTCGGTGGCACAACCATCCCGGGACTTCCTTGCAGGTAGCTCAGCCACAACAACCTCAAATCCATTGAGATCCACACGCTTCAGGAGGCAACCTCCAACTCAATCTCAGCCGTCTATCGTCGCTTGCAGCAGATCTACAGAAGGTAACATCTTGACAAGATCCGACATCCGTCAAGTATGGAAAACTCAGTAAAGATAGATAATTAAGAAAAAATTAGAAAAGCAACATCCTGTAGCTGTCTACTACAAGTAGATGATCAGGCCAAAATGATTTTACAGATGAGATACGTACCAGAATTTACTATGATCCAGTATCGTCCGGCATGACCTTCTACAATTGGTTGCAGTATGCAATGTTCTAAATGTCGTATGTTGGTGTCGTGTCGGTCCGAAAATTTTAATGTCGGATATCGGATGTCATGAAATGTCGGGTGGGTCAGGTTCTATATTTTAATAATGTAAACGTCATTTATATAATTTATTAAAATTATATTTTCCTTAATAGCTCAGTAGTCGAGCGGTCGCTTGTTAAAAGAACGGTCGTAGGTTCGAATTCTACTTGAGAATATTTGATGATAAATATTAAACATTAATAACCGAACGTAAAAAAATATTGATAATAAGCATTTAAAGTAAAAGTAATCGCAATAGAATATAAACCAGGAAGAGAAAGAGAGAGGTGTAAATTAACAAAATAATAAATAAATAAATTCCTTTAAATCTATGTGACTGAAACTTGATGATAATTAAAAAAATTGTGAAAGGGAGAGGAGAAAGATGTAGGGGGGGAAGGGGGGGAGGAGAAAGAGAGGGTGACAATGTAGAGAGAGAGGGTGCGAGGGAGGGAGAGAGAGAGGGAGTTATCTGGAGGCGATGGCGGCCGGAAGCGATGGTGACAGTGACGGTGGCGCTGGAGGCTGAAGGCAATGGCGATGGAGGTTGGAGGCGATGGTGGCGCTAGGGTTAGGGCTTGCTGCTCCGAGTAAACGAAGAAATGAGGTAAACTCACTTGCTGGTCCCGAGGATAAGAGAGGAAATGGATTAATTACTTATTTACTTGATATATGTAAATAACCCAAAGCGTAAAATCCCTAAGAAAATTATCCCAATTTTTTTCACAAATCAGTAGATGTCGACTATAACGGCGACATACCGAAATGTCGGCCGATATTTACTAAATAACGGTGACCGAAATAAATTTGCAATTTCCTATCGTTTTCATTTCAAAACCGACATGTCGCTGACATTTCGGTGATGTCGGCCGACATTTAGAACACTAGCAATATGCACTCAAGATCACTCTGTTTTTGCTTTACCTGGTCTTCGGATATAAGAAAATTAAGAAAAGATGTGATAAAAGTTAAAAATGTTACCAGATGAGACAGGGATTATTTAACATTGATACGTAAAGATTCAAGACAGAGAGTGTAGAAATTTCATTAACCAGTACTATAATCTCATCAAAAATTGCATACAAATGTGAAAATTATTCGTGTGTGCATTGTAGCACAGAAAAACTTTAAAAAAAAAAAAGAAACAATGCTTGAATTGAGATTATATATGAATTTTCATGACAGTTGGAGTAATACAATAACCATTATACACTACTAATTTTATTTTCTTCCATGATAGGATAAAAAGATAAGAACAAATCAAAATTTTAACCAACCAGTAGATTGGTTATAATATCTCATCCTCAGGCTTCTTTTACTTGTGTAGTTATGTGGTTATGTTGCATGGATACTGTTTTTCGAAACACAAGCAATAACATGTTACAAGGTAAATTAGATATTCTTAAAAAAGCTAGGATATGATGCAGCGTCAACACAACGGTGATCATTGTTAGCATGAGTATAAGCAGGGCTGAAAATGTAAGTATCCTGTTGATGAAGGGATGAACATCAAAGCACTGCTTGAAAACAGCTCATTCAAGAATGCTGCTTTAGTTTATAAAATTAAGATCCACCTTGGTTCGATGCTCGATATTAAACATGCTGACATCAAACTATAGCTGCCAGTTTGGACTTGGCAGGACTAGTATATCTAGGTACCCATTGTCTATACTTGGGCTGATTAATCTGAGTAACAGAGTTAAGAATTCCAGACTTATCTCATATTGACTTGACTTCTTTTGAGCTCAAATTGGGTGTGTTGAACATAGTGTTATGTATATGAGACAATCACAAAACAAACACACAATCGATAACGAGAAGAAAATCAAAGCACGGGAAAGATAAAAATATGAATACTAACCACAAAACAAATAGGCGAAGGCGAAGCTTTATCAATAAACAAATATCTGGAGGAGTATAAATCGATGGAGAATTACAAATCCCTCTCAAATAAACCCTAGATCTCTCACAATTATTAATGAGTTCTCACAAATTAACAAAAGACATCAGATCTAAGACTAATACAAACTACTATATAAATAGCATACAAAAGATTTTCGTAAAAAAACTAATTTCCTAACTAAGGAAATATCCGGTCCAGACATACGGCAGACGTCTGCACAAGAGATTGACAGACATATGTCTTTGTAGTCACGAAACTCTATAGCGTAAACCAGATGTCTGATCATGAGATGGCCAGGCGTCTGGATTTTTCTCCTAAAAAACAGAGCTCTCGGCAGACGTCTGAACCTCATCGAGACAGACGTCTGCCCAAAGTATGCTCGTGCATACAGAGAAGAGAAGAGACAGACGTATGGAGCTGAGACTGCCAGACGTCTGACATATTGATGACATCAAATCTCCATGTAGTTTCGTGATAACTCTAGATCTTCGAGTAGGAATTTTTGGGAGATCGAATGTGAGGAACATCTAAAAAATCTCCACCTTATCTCGCATTCCACAAATTCCTCCATCAAAATAATAATCACAAAACCCCTCAAGGGCTCAAATGAGTGCGACGCACTCCAATTAAGTTTCAGCTGTGCTCAAACATAACAAGTGAAAGAGACTTTGTCAACATGTCAGCCATATTGTCCGCGGTGCCAATCTTCTTCACTACAATCTCTTCTTTTTCCACGACTTCCTGCACGAACCAATACCTCACGTCAATGTGCTTCGTCCTATAATGATGCATCTGATGTTTCGTCAAGTGAATCGTGTTTTGGCTATCACAGTAGACTATTATAGTATCATTTGGAATACCAAGTTCTGAAAATAGTCTCTTCAACCAGATCGCTTCCTTAACGGCCCCAACAACGACCATATACTCTACCTCCATCGTAGAAAACGCTAACATAGGCAGTTGTCACGACCCGAAAAGTACGGAACATGACCGGCACTTAAATTACGAAACGTCTCGAGGCGTACGTAATATAAGTAGGCCGAAATCCAAACCAAGTAAAGTAGTAGAGTGAAGGAAAAACCAATTTAAATCAAGCAGTTTTGAAACATACGCCGAAATATGCATTGTTAAAATCATAAGTCTTTTCTAAAAATTTCGACAGAGTTTCCTTTATAAATACTGACCCCAAACGGGTACAAAACCTGATAAAGCATATATAATGAATAAAGGCATCCCCAAACGGGAGCTAGCACTTCGTCAATCGACGGTCATAACCACGTAAACAATATAATATACAACGCCGAAGGGCGAGGATCAAAACTCAAAAGGAAACTCAAAACAGCATGAAATTCATAGAAATACAACGCGCGACTCTAAAGTCGAAAGAATAAACATCACTGGTCTCTATCTTTGAAATAAATATACAAGTTTGGTTGATGGAGTCACTAGATACAACTGAAATAATAAATAAACAATGATGGTCCTGATGCAAAAGAACCCACCTATCAAAGCAAATCACCCGGAATGGAAGCAGTGTGCCAGTAAAGCCGTAACGAAACCTGTACGGAAAAACCTACAAGAAACTGTGGCACAACGGGGGTGAGTTGCCAACTCATGAGTAGAAAACATCACAGAGCAGAAATCGCATGTATGACGCAATCCTAGGTCATACGATCAAAATATAATCCTCAAATGATAAAGTCTAAAGCATGAAAAAGTGGCAGGGGTAAACATCTATACATAAGTGTAATCCCATGTGCTCGTGTCAATGCCTCAGGTAGCAAGCTATCATATGAATGAGGTATGAATGCATGAAAACAGAATACAAGTAAATGAAGAAGCTGTCTTCATAACTTAGTGAGATTTCTGTACATTTAAAACGAGGTATCATCAATAAAATCAACATAAAAAGTGTCTAGCATCGACACAAAACATAAATCCAAATATCTCAATATCTCAGGCTCCGGCTATTCGGACTGGCCTTATCATCAAATCTCAATACCTCAATATCTCAAAATCTCAGTGTCTCAAATCTCACTGTCTAGGGCGTCGTCAGTCCGGATCGGCCCCTAACATCAATCACAGGACCACGACGGTATCCTCCGGATATCCGACGTGTCAGGTAAAATCACCGGTAGGCAGTCTTCCCCTGCCGGGCTCATCGTCTACTACTCGATCTTCTTGCCCCGGGGTACCTTACCGGGTCCACCATGTACCCGCAGACGGTTCATCCAACTCCTCGAATCGGGTCTCGAAATCCATCTCATAACCGAGAAAACATCATGGTGGACGACTCATACATCATGAGAAAACCGCACATTTCATTTTAAAAAGAGAGAAGTTTATAAATATTCTTGCGGTTTTCTCGCAAATCTAGGAAATCTCATGAAAATCCGAAATCCAATCATCAACAGCATGTAAACAGTGAATATAGGCACAAAACTCCATAATACCGTATAACAGTGAATAATAATATGCATGGTGTAGCAAGTAATAACCGCAATGTCTAAACTGGCATATAGGGAAAGTACACTAATATCATGTCGAAACTATCAGCTAACAAGCTATGTCAATGAAATAGTATTCTCTAAAGTGTACGTGATATGGCAATTACCGATGATGATGTGTGTGAGCTGGCAAGTAAGTGTACGTGGAACATACGCATCATCGGTAATGGTGTTGGTGTCCTGACAGCATGGTATCAATAATGGTGTATGAAAACACACATAAGCATGCGGTGCGAAGCGAACAGCAATAATGTGCGGGAGCTGAATGATAAACACCTATGATAACTAAAATGCATTTATATAAATATGAATCATACAATGGTGCCAATTGAAATAACACGAATCGTAGTGTTTTGTAAATAAGGGCTACAGTGTTTTTAAGAAAAGATACATCCTTTGAAATATCCGTAGAATCCCTTGGCTTGTCTTTTAAAATACCCATGATTCGTTAGTTTTGAAATAGGTAGGAATCGAATCTAGTCTAACAACTACACTAACTATAGGGCTGAGCTAACAGGCTAAACGAAAGGTAAGGAAACCGCCTAACATCTGAGTCGATACATATATAAATAATAGTTGGTGATCCCGCCTCAATAGTATTATATACGATCCAAAATCTATAATATGACATTCTCAAGTCAAGAGTGCGGATTTATCATCAATATAAAACTCGTACGGTACATCCGTCGTACGGCCTCCCAAAACTGGGTACGGGTCAATGTCACATCTATCACACCATTCATCTGGTATCCTCTTTATCAAACGTCAAGATCCGGGGTACTGTCCTACGTCTAGTACAACACTGATACAATCTATGTATGCATGCATGTGTATGAAACACTACGTCAAAAGACCCGCTAAAACATCATGTCGTATTTCAAATACGAACCCTGTCACATCACCGATCTCACGGCCTCAAATCCAATCTCATCGACTCATCTCATATCCCAAGTACTATTCTCAAATCCAGTATATGAACACATAGTCCCATACCCATGTGTAAATATACACATCCCCATATACGCACAGGTAAAAGAAAGAATGTATGTAAGTATGTGTGTGCGTGTGTGTGGGTGCAACCACTACTCTAGGGTTTCACAACTAACACTAAACCAATTCAAGAACACCTAGAATCCATCTTTATCAACAATAAACTCAAATCAACATATAATATATATATGTGTGTATACGTATTCGTATACATCACCACGAACTGCGGGGGTGCTATACGCCATCCACCCGACTTCCCCCGTAAATATAATCTACTCACCTTGCATCCTGCGTGCCGGTGTCGATGTCGTCTTCATCTTCTTCATCATATGAAACCCTCGTGAAGGTACCTACAAAGATAACACAATCGCAAAAGCACATGAAAATCACATCGAAAAACCAAAACGACACGCTAAGGCCTATAGGTTAGAACCTATGGACTATGTTTTCAACACCATCAAACAACCCTCGATATCGTCTTACAAAAGTCAGGTGATCGAGGTAAAACACAAATACGCAAATCCAGAATTCAAAATACGAGAAACGAAACCCGAATCAAAACAGCAACTATTGAAAATGGTCCCAGATTTCACCCTAGGTCAAATTGGTCAATTCTGCATATGCCAAGGGACTAATTTACTGATGTAGGAGCTACAGAACAAGAACGAGCCACAAAGCTCCAGGTCTGTCCGCAAATTGCGGCCAGAAGGAATAAATCTGCGGCCAAGTTGGGGAGTTAGGGGCTAGGGTTTTTATGGTAAGTTCTAAATCACCTGCATGTATCACTGTCCTTGCAAAATAATTTTCAGGTAGCCCGAGTGTTAGCAGATTTCATTTTACATCCACAGAATCCACAATTTTCCGATATCGGGTTTTCTAAATCCGTATTCCGGGGTTCTAGTCTCTGGTTTAGGTCTGAATTCCGGCACTAGGGGTTTGTGTGGCCTCTACCGAGCTCAATTTCACATCACAACTCTCAATTTCCATTAACCCTAACTAGAATTTTCAAAGTTCATCCAAACCACACAATATCGGTTCTAATCTAACATGGGGGTAAAAGCAATGGAAATACTAAACTAAAGGTTCAGAAAATACCTCATTTGGAAACTCAAGAATTTTCTTAAGTTGCCCCAAGTGTCCAAAATTCTTGCTTTCTTGGTCCATGGGATAGCTAGTGAGCTCATGCATCTTTTTATTGAAATGGATGGTGGGTTTTGGGGTGTTTTTCATGGAGTTTGAGAGGGTTGAAGATGGTGGAGGAGGAGGGCAGCAGCAACAGCAGCAAATGATGAGGAGAGGGGAGAGGAATGAGTGAAGGAATGGAGAGGGAATGGCTCAAGACAAGGTTGACCCCTCACCCTCTCTTTCTCTCTCTTGTCCATCCCTCTTGACTTTTCTTTTCTTTTTTTTTTCTTTCTTTTATTTCCTTCTTTTCTCAATAGTAAACCCAAAACAAACCATACACCCAAAATCATGTAGGAAAAATGTAACAAGTGTAAAAAATGACATGTGCACAAAACACGCTTAAAGTCCAATTAGCGATTTTTAATCGCGATTAGCACAAAATTAGTGTATAATAAATCATAAACTCCCATAATTTGCATGGATCACATAAAATACCCTCTTTTTAGTAATTTCCATAATTTTCCAAATTTCTCCCAATTTATCGGTATTTAATTATACCACCTTATTAAAATATTCAATATTTTATTATTAAATTATAAAAATTCCTAAAAATAATATTTTATTTTTCTTAAATGTTACAATTTTCCCCCCTTAAAGAAATTCGGTCGCCGAATTTAAATTTAAACCCCTCAAATACTAAAACATTTCAGTAAAAAGTCCAAGTCGTCGGGGTCCTGAAATCATCATACATGAAACGCATCATAGCGTAATACATGCGCATGAAAAACGAGTATATCAATCAACAGTAAAACTCCGTCAAGCATCCCGCAATTATCAGAGTCATGGGAAAGACATAAATATCTAAATCCAATACGAAACCAATATAATATACCTCAACACTATTCATTTAAATATCATTAAAACATCGGGAAAAAATGCATGCCAAATCGTTTTAAGTCGCTGTACGATGCGCATAACACTGCACAGTGGCGGACGTCTCTAGTAAGAAAATAACTCTCTATATATGTATATCCTTTGTTTACATGCACGTACCGCCGTTTTGAAAACAATTTAGAAGGGTCTCCTTATTTTGAACGTTTCGTGTCATCTCAGACACGTAGGTAAATACTGAGACTATAGCTCTTTCTTTGGAAATCCGCTCGATAACTATCAATGCATGCAAAATATATCCAGGTACTGTCCTTTGACTAGTCCTGCTCAGTACGAAACAATAATAATATCATGAAAACGTACTGCTCCATAAGAAATCAATCCCAAAATGTGCATACGAATGCTACGTGCGTCTGATGCGCACAAAAATCAAAATCCATGAATGTGCCATACATGTGCACAGAAACAACATCTAAGTGCATCGGCTGTGCACGAAACGCCTGTCAGAGGCAACGTGTGTGTCTGACAGCAAAATCAGGTGCATCTGACATGTACGAAGAATCTCGATATAATGCATCCGGTGTGCACCAAAATCGCATCTCAAATCATGCGCCCAACATGCGCAAAAATCCAAATCAGGTGCACAAGGTGCGCAAAACAAATATCGGGTATCACTATCGAAATCGACGGTATACAACACATCTCCAACCCAAATCTGTAGCGTTTTGAAAATCGTTTCGGTGAAATTTCGGAAAATCGGTAAAATAAGGGGGTTTTCTGTAAAAAGTCAAAATACAAATATTTTATTGTAAAAAATTAAATATACATATTCTAGCTATGTAATTGCTAGTATTTGGTGTTTATTGAGCCGATGGTGAAATTTCAAATTTTCTGGAAAAAAAATTATTTTATTATTATTTTAAGCCGTCACTAATACATTTAATTAGGGAAAATTACAAATTGAAATGAGTTGAAACAAATTTTGTGCATCATAACACATTAAATAAAAATTTATCATATGGTTTTTGAAATGAAATGGTTTGCCAAAACGGTTTAGAAAAATATCGAAGAAAAAGGCTTTTTTTCGGTGAAATTAGTGTTAATGGGAATTGGGGTAATACATTTATCTTTTTCCTTAACCCACACACCCACACATCACCCTATCTCACTCTCCCCATGTGGCCGGCCCCACCATGACAGCCCTCCCCCCTCTCTCTCTCCAATCACCTCTTTTTTCAAAAGAAAAGAAAAGGAAAGAATAGAAAATGAAAGAAACAAAAGTGGACTTTGACTAGATGTTACTTTCTCCACCTCACTCTCTCTCCTCCCTCACCCATTCCCTCTTCCCCTTGGCTGAAACCTGCAGCAACAACAGCCTTCTCATTTCTTCTTCTCTTTTCTCTTCAAAATTCCATCAAAAAATCATCCAAAATGCATCAAAAATTCCACAAAATCAAAATCTAATCCCTACCCATTTTTACTTGACCATTCTAGTATGGATCTAGGGAACAAGATGGCAATTTGAGGGGCTAGATTTCAAGTTGGATCAATGAGTTGTGAGGTATAAAAATCTTGACCTTTTTGTTGAATTGTTGATTAATGCTTGTGTTAGCTTAATTAATTGTTAATTAGGTTTTATATGGGTTCAAATTGCATGATTGGAAAATTCAAGAATATGGTTTGAAGCTAATTTGGGTTTAACCATCACTATTAGGATAATCAAGTGTAGATTATCATCTTGTGGAATTGTAAAACCCAACCTAATTGTTAGTTTGCAAATGGTTAGGTTGATATTGTTATAATTAAGCAATATTGCTAACTAGGTTTTAGAAATTTAATTAAAATATGGGATTAAAGATCTAATTAGGTTTTTCATGACTTCATTAACATTATTAAGTGTAGTTTAAAACTTTAGTTCATGGAAATCCAACCTAAATTGTGGTTTGTGCATTTTTGCAATAAAATTGTTAAAATTTAGGTATTTTGTAAACTAGAATTTTAGGGTTTTTGGAATTTAACGAGATTAAATTATGAGAATTGTTTTCAGGACTTATTTAAGATATTTAGTGAATATTGTGGATGCTAGATTCGTTTATACATCGAGTTTTGTATTAAAACGGTGATTTGTGCCTGCTAGATTTTCGGAAAAATAACTTTTTAAGTGAAATTGGGGATTTTGTGAATTTTAAGCTATTTTATATTATAATTAGTGCTTGTAATTGTACAAATGAGTGTGTTGGGAGTTTTCTCGATGGTTTGGCATTTGTACGCCGACGTCGAGGGTTTTTGGGTCGATTTGTGAAAGCAACCATAGGTTTTGACCTATGTGGGATTCGTACGTCGTTTTGGTCATGATTCGGATTTTAATGCGATATGATGCGTTATGATATGTAGGTACCCCATGTGGACTTCGAGACGACAAGCAAGAGCGTGGCGACGTCGGCACCGGCGAGCGAGGACCAGGTGAGTAGATTTATATTTACGGGGAGAAGTCGGGTGGATGGCGTATAGCACCCCCGCAGTCCGTGGTGGTGTATACGGATGCGTATACACACCAACAATTTATTATATGTTATTTGGGATTAATAATGATGTTTAGGATGGATATTGGTGTGTTGGATTATTTTAGTGTTGCGAACCCTAGGGTAGTGTTGCACTACACATACACACATACATACTTGCATACATTCCTATTTATAAGTGCTCATGGGATTCTTTATAGTTATGTGTTCACATGGGTATGGGACTATGTGTTCACGTACGGATTTGAGGATGATACTTGGGATTGAGATGAGTCGAGGAGATTTTTGTTGAGGTTGTGATATCGGTGATATGGCAGGATTCGTACTTGAGGTACGTCCTGGTGTTATAGCGGATCTTGGGGCGGCGATACGGGTGAATAGTGTTATAAATAAAATGGTCGACATGTGATCGTGATATGAGGCATGATATGCTAGGATATTGATATTAGGCCGTATCGGGCGATGTATATCCTTGATGATGCTATGTGCTGACGGTATCGGTTTGTACGAGATTGTCGATCTGTAGTCAGATCATGAGTATATTGAGGATATTAGTATTGTACTAGACATAGGTCAGTACCCTAGACTATGATCTTGAATAAAGAGGATACCAGAGGAATGGTGTGAGGAATATGATATTGACCCGTACCCAGATTTAGGGATGCCGTACGACGGATTTACGTACGAGCTATATCTTGATGATTGATCCGCACTCTTGACTTGGGATTTCTGATTGTAGATATGGTATCGGATATGATATTATTGAGGCAGGATCACCGACTAATATATATACAGGTATGTATATGGATCGACTCAGATGTTAGGCGGTTTCCTTACCTGTAGTCCAGCTTGTTAGCTTAGCCCTTTAGTTTAGTTTAGTTGTTAGATTAGATTCGATTCTTACCTATTTCAAAAACTAACGAATTGTGGGTATTTTAAAAGACAGCCCAAGGGATCCTACGGATATTTCAAACGACGTATCTTTTCATAAAAACACCGTAGCCCCTATTTTCAAAACCCCATGATTCGTGTTATTTCAAAAGGCACCATTTGTAGGACTTATATTAGATTAATGCAGGTTAGTTATAGTTGTGTCTAGTATTCAGCTCCCGCTCATTATTGTGGTTCGCTTTGCATCGCATGCTTATATTATGTTTCATACTCCATTATTGATATCATGCTGTTAGGACACCAGCACCATTACCGATGATGCGTATGTACCACGTACACTTACTTGCCGGCTCATACACATCTTAATCGGTAATTGCCATGTCACGTACACCTTAGAAAATATTATTGCTTGACATAGCCTGTTAGCTAATAGTTTAGACATTGTAGTTATTACCTGCTACTTCATGCATACTGTTATTCATTGTTATGCCGCATTCATGGATTCTCATGCATATATTCACTATTTTACGTGTTATTGAGGTTTTGGATTCGGATTTCCATGAGATTTTCTGGATTTGGAGGGAAACCGCAAAAACATAAATAAACATTTTCTCTCTTTTAAAATAAAAAGTGCGGTTTTCCCATGATGTATGAGTCGTCCACCATGAGTTTGCTGATGGATTTCGAGACCCGATTCGAGGAGACGGATGAACCGTTTCGGGTACATGGTGGACCCGGTAAGGTACCCCGGGGCAAGAAGCGCGTGATGATGACGATGTGAGTCTGGCAAGGGAGCACTACCTACCGGTGATTTTACCCGACGCGTCGGATATCCGGAGGATACCGTCGTGGTCTTGAGATGGATGGTAGGGGCCGGTCTGGACTGACGGCGCCCTAGATATTGTGATTGAGACATTGAGATTTCGAGATATTGAGGTACAGAGACTATGATACAGAGATATCGAGATATTGGGATTACGTTTTGTGCCGATGCTAGGCACTGTTTTATGTTGATTTCATTATGATACCTCATTTTAAAAATACAAAGGAAATCTCACTAAATTATGAAAACAGTTCTTCATTTACATGTATTCTGTTTTCATGCATTCATACCTCATTCATATGATATATTGCTACCTGAGGCACTGACACGGGCGCATGAGATTACACTCGGGTTAGATATTTACCCTAGCCTTGTTATAGGCTACATGTTATTCATATATTTGAGGATATATTATGATCATTGACCTAGGTTGCGTTATTTATGCGATTTCTGTGCGTAGATATTTTTCTATTCACGAGTTGGAAACTCACCCCCGTTGTGCCCCAGTTTCTTACAGGTTTGCCGTACAGGTTTCTTTACGGCTTGCGGGCATAGTTTTCTTCGGGTGATTTACTAGTAGGTGGGTTTACTTGTATCGTACCCCCATTATATATCTTGTATATCATTATTCTGTTGTATCTAGAAATTCCATCAACCAAACATGTATTATTTTTGAGATAGAGACCAGTGATGTTATTGTTTTGACCTTAGAGTCGCGCGTTGTATTTCTATGGTTTTCTTGTTGTTTTGAGTTCCTTTTAAGTTTTGATCCTCGCCCTTAGCGTTGTATATTATATTGCTTGTGTGGTTGTGACCGTCGATTGACGAAGAGCTAGCTCCCGCTTGAGGATGCCTTTTTATTGATTTCGTATACTATTCATGTTGTATCCCGTTTGGGGGCCAGTATTTATAAAGTAGACTCTGCCGAAATTTTCAGGAAATATTTGATGTTTTTTTAAACGCATAATTCGGCTATGCTATTAAAACTACTTGATTTAAATTGGTTTTCCTTCACTCTACTACTTTTCTTGGTTTGGATTTCTGGGTTTTCGGTTTACTTAGATTACGTACGCCTCGAGACGTTTCGTAGTTTAAGTGCCGGTCATGTTCCGTACTTTCGGGACGTGACAAAGTTGGTATCAGAGCATTAGGTTTTACCTTCGGAGCGTAGGATGACCCTTGGTTGATGGAATAGGTGACTAAAGTATAGTGACGTACCGTTGGTATGTTTCGCGGCATATTTACGACACGCCACTCCACTTAAGAAGCCTTAGGATGTACATTTCCTTGTTCAGTATTATATTCCTTCCCGATCTAGCCTCATCGGTACCAGTTTGGTTTTGCTGCCACGATTACGGGCAGGGAGAGCTACAGCTAGAGTTGTGGTCAGCACGAGCTCGTCACGAACGAGGACTGACCAGGGCGAAATTCCGGCGACACACGATTGCGGAGATGTGTCTTTTTACTGTGTTTCCGCACCACGAGCGTTTGGCGGATCGCCTTTATGAGGTTACTCGGATGTGCTGATCGACACTAGAGAATTGAGCCAATGATAGAGGCCAGCCAGATTTTGATGACCGTTGGTGTATTGCTTACTCATGATGATTGAGGCACTGTTCAGCGTGCAGACGAGTGAACCAGTTGTTGCTGTGAGCGACGAGATATCACCCCATATGTTGGAACTATTGCAGTACAAGTTGTACTAAGAGATGATAGAAGGTCGCTAGTCACCCGGGGATGAATGACTAGGACATGTGGTTCGTTCGCCTACCCCATGAGAGGTCATCAGATAGATTGATTCCAGCAAGAGACGACTTCACGCAGAGACGTTGAGAGTCGACAGAGATGATCGAATGTCAGAAACCTATTAGTCCAAGTTTAAAGTATTCGGAAGGGCATGCAGGCAATTCTATGGACCCTCTAGAAGAATGAAACCCTAACTCGACTTAATGACCGTATGAAAGCCTTTGAACCTTCGGGTTTGTGGCAGTTCTGCGGCGCCATTAGTGAGGCTTGGGTTTGCCCTTCTACGGCTGGACCACCGATGCTGTGGTATGTACTCGATACTATTAAACTGTGCCCAAGATGTTGAGCTCTTGGGGGATTATTAGGTTTTGACGACTCGATCGGATGGCTCGACTTAATTCGGATGCTAGGTGGCGAGATGCATTTCTTGGGAGACTCCAGATACGAGGATGGTCATTGGAGCTCAGTCCATGCAGCCACGACGAGACGAGTCCAGAGCAGTCGACATTAGAAAAATGGTGTAAGAGGTTCGTACAAGATCTGGATATGATGACGTTCCCCTCCGCCGACATCAGGGATGCGATACGTATGCCGAGGCATTGTACTTGGATATACCTTCCAGAAGGAGTCGCGATGAGTATGCAGCCCTTCCGGAACGAGAACAGATCTAGTAAGGGACGATGACTTCCGGACAGTTCGGCAGAGACGAGATTTGGGAGAGATCCCGACAGGACCTTTGTGGAATGAATAACAAGAAGACCTTGACCCAGGAGTGGTCATTGTTACGCACACCAGCAGGCCAGAGTTCATGATCATCGACGAGACGTCCCACTCGTGACCGCGACAGTTGGCCCGAGATTCTTAGAGAATGCGCTTGAGCGGTACTATTCCGCCATTATTGATTTCGATGTTTTGGGTGATTTATTCGCATGATTTGATTTTGATGATTGAGGATTTACGATCTTTGCACAGTGTTGCACTTGATATCGTTTTCGTGCTTGGTTTCACATGTTTGTGATTTTACGGTTTTAGAAATTTGAGTTGATTTTGTGCGTATATACGCACACGATTTGGTTTTTGCACGCCGTATAGTTCATATATGCTTGCAGTGCAGTGTTACGTATGTTGTGCATTTAGATGCTCTGGACTTTGATTTCGATGGTGATGTTCGATATTTGTTTTGTGCACCTTGTGCACCTGATTTGATTTTGCGCATGTTCGGCACTTGATATTGGATTTCATGATTTCGTGCACGATGGATGCACCTGATTTTGCTGTCAGACACACATGTTGCCTACGACAGATGTTTCATGCACACCCGATGCACTTAGATGTTGTTTCTGTGCATATGTATGGCACATATTTGGATTTTGATTTCCATGCGCACAAGACGCACGTAGTATTCATATGCATATTTTGGGATTGATTTTTCTTATAGAGCAGTACGTTTTTATGATATTGCTATGTGTTTTCGTATTGAGCAGGACTAGTCAGAGGACAGTACATGAATATATTTTACATGTATAGTTTCGAGTTATATCATATTAGTTTTGCTTTGGATTTGGTATTGATGTCTTTCCCATGACTCCGATAATTGCGGGATGCTTGACGGATTTCTGATTTGAGTTATATGCTCATTTTTCATTCGCATGCATTGCGCTACGATTTGTTTTATGTATTTATGATTTCGGAGCCCCGGCGATTTGATGGTTTTGGCAGAAATATTTTAGTATTTGGGGAAAGTCTGAATTTTAAATTCGGGGACCGAATTTCTTTAAGGGGCGAAGATTGTAGCGTTTTGAAAATCGTTTCGGTGAAATTTCGGAAAATCGGCAAAATAAGGGGTTTTCTGTAAAAAGTCAAAATACAAATATCTTATTATAAAAAATTAAATATACATATTCTAGCTATGTAATTGCTAGTATTTGGTGTTTATTGAGCCACTGGTGAAATTTCAAATTTTCTGAAAAAAAATTATTTTATTATTATTTTAAGCCGTCACTAATACATTTAATTAGGGAAAATTACAAATTGAAATGAGTTGAAACAAATTTTGTGCATCATAACACATTAAATAAAAATTTATCATATAGTTTTTGAAATGAAATGGTTTGCCAAAACGGTTTAGAAAAATATCGAAGAAAAAGGCTTTTTTTCGGTGAAATTAGTGTTAATGGGAATTGGGGTAATACATTTATCTTTTTTCCTAACCCACACACCCACACCTCACCCTCTCTCCCTCTTCCCATGTGGCCGGCCCCACCATGACAGCCCTCCCCCTCTCTCTCTCTCCAATCACCCCTTTTTCAAAAGAAAAGAAAAGGAAAGAATAGAAAATGAAAGAAACAAAAGTGGACTTTGACTAGATGTTACTTTCTCCACCTCACTCTCTCTCCTCCCTCACCCATTCCCTCTTCCCCTTGGCTGAAACCTGCAGCAACAACAGCCCTCTCATTTCTTCTTCTCTTTTCTCTTCAAAATTCCATCAAAAAATCATCCAAAATGCATCAAAAATTCCACAAAATCAAAATCTAATCCCTACCCATTTTTACTTGACCATTCTAGTATGGATCTAGGGAACAAGATGGCAATTTGAGGGGCTAGATTTCAAGTTGGATCAATGAGTTGTGAGGTATAAAAATCTTGACCTTTTTGTTGAATTGTTGATTAATGCTTGTGTTAGCTTAATTAAGTGTTAATTAGGTTTTATATGGGTTCAAATTGCATGATTGGAAAATTCAAGAATATGGTTTGAAGCTAATTTGGGTTTAACCATCACTATTAGGATAATCAAGTGTAGATTATCATCTTGTGGAATTGTAAAACCCAACCTAATTGTTAGTTTGCAAATGGTTAGGTTGATATTGTTATAATTAAGCAATATTGCTAACTAGGTTTTAGAAATTTAATTAAAATATGGGATTAAAGATCTAATTAGGTTTTTCTTGACTTCATTAACATTATTAAGTGTAGTTTAACACTTTAGTTCATGGAAATCCAACCTAAATTGTGGTTTGTGCATTTTTGCTATAAAATTGTTAAAATTTAGGTATTTTGTAAACTAGAATTTTAGGGTTTTTGGAATTTAACGAGATTAAATTATGGGAATTATTTTCATGACTTATTTAAGATATTTAGTGAATATTGTGGATTCTAGATTCGTTTATACATCGAGTTTTGTACTAAAACGGTGATTTGTGCTTGCTAGATTTTCGGAAAAACAACTTTTTAAGTGAAATTGGGGTTTTTGTGAATTTTAAGCTATTTTATATTATAATTAGTGCTTGTAATTGTACAAATAAGTGTGTTGGGAGTTTTCTTGATGGTTTGGCGTTTGTATGCCGACGTCGAGGGTTTTTGGGTCGATTTGTGAAAGCAACCATAGGTTTTGACCTATGTTGGATTCGTGCGTCGTTTTGGTCATGAGTCGGATTTTAATGCGATATGGTGCATTATGATATGTAGGTACCCCATGTGGACTTCGAGACGACAAGCAAGCGCGTGGCGACGTCGGCACCGGCGAGCGAGGACCAGGTGAGTAGATTTATATCTACGGGGAGAAGTCGGGTGGATGGCGTATAGCACCCCCGCAGTCCGTGGTGGTGTATACGGATGCATATACACACCAACAATTTATTATATGTTATTTGGGATTAATAACGATGTTTAGGATGGATATTGGTGTGTTGGATTATTTTAGTGTTGCGAACCCTAGGGTAGTGTTGCACTACACATACACACATACATACTTGCATACATTCCTATTTATATGTGCTCATGGGATTCTTTATAGTTATGCGTTCACATGGGTATGGGACTATGTGTTCACGTACGGATTTGAGGATGATACTTGGGATTGAGATGTGTCGAGGAGATTTGTGTTGAGGTTGTGATATCGGTGATATGGCTGGATTCGTACTTGAGGTACGTCCTGGTGTTATAGCGGATCTTGGGGCGGCGATACGGGTGAATAGTGTTATAAATAAAATGGTCGACATGTGATCGTGATATGAGGCATGATATGCTAGGATATTGATATTAGGTCGTATCGGACGATGTATATCCTTGATGATGCTATGTGCTGACGGTATCGGTTTGTACGAGATTGTCGATCTGTAGTCAGATCATGAGTATATTGAGGATATTAGTATTGTACTAGACATAGGTCAGTACCCTAGACTATGATCTTGAATAAAGAGGATACCAGAGGAATGGTGTGAGGAATATGATATTGACCCGTACCCAGATTTGGGGATGCTGTACGACGGATTTAGGTACGAGCTATATCTTGATGATTGATCCGCACTCTTGGCTTGGGATGTCTGATTGTAGATATGGTATCGGATATGATATTATTGAGGTGGGATCACCGACTAATATATATACAGGTATGTATATGGATCGACTCAGATGTTAGGTGGTTTCCTTACCTATAGTCCATCTTGTTAGCTTAGCCCTTTAGTTTAGTTTAGTTGTTAGATTAGATTCGATTCTTATCTATTTCAAAAACTAACGAATTGTGGGTATTTTAAAAGACAGCCCAAAGGATCCTACGGATATTTCAAAAGACGTATCTTTTCATAAAAACACCGTAGCCCCTATTTTCAAAACCCCATGATTCGTGTTATTTCAAAAGGCACCATTTGTAGGACTTATATTAGATTAATGCAGGTTAGTTATAGTTGCGTCTAGTATTCAGCTCCCGCTCATTATTGTGGTTCGCTTCGCATCGCATGCTTATATTATGTTTCATACTCCATTATTGATATCATGCTGTTAGGACACCAGCACCATTACCGATGATGCGTATGTACTACGTACACTTACTTGCCGGCTCACACACATCTTTATCGGTAATTGCCATGTCACGTACACCTTAGAAAATATTATTGCTTGACATAGCCTGTTAGCTAATAGTTTAGACATTGTAGTTATTACCTGCTACTTCATGCATACTGTTATTCATTGTTATGCCGCATTCATGGATTCTCATGCATATATTCACTATTTTACGTGTTATTGAGGTTTTGGATTCGGATTTCCATGAGATTTTCTGGATTTGGAGGAAAACCGCAAAAACATAAATAAATCTTTTCTCTCTTTTAAAATAAAAAGTGCGGTTTTCCCATGATGTATGAGTCGTCCACCATGAGTTTGCTGATGGATTTCGAGACCCGATTCGAGAAGACGAATGAACCGTTTCGGGTACATGGTGGACCCGGTAAGGTACCCCGGGGCAAGAAGCGCGTGATGATGACGATGTGAGCCTGGCAGGGGAGCACTACCTACCGGTGATTTTACCCGACGCGTCGGATATCCGGAGGATACCGTCGTGGTCTTGAGATGGATGGTAGGGGCCGGTCTGGACTGACGGCGCCCAAGATATTATGATTGAGACATTGAGATTTCGAGATATTGAGGTACAGAGACTATGATACAGAGATATCGAGATATTGGGATTACGTTTTGTGCCGATGCTAGGCACTGTTTTATGCTGATTTCATTATGATACCTCATTTTAAAAATACAAAGGAAATCTCACTAAATTATGAAAACAGTTCTTCATTTACATGTATTCTGTTTTCATGCATTCAAACCTCATTCATATGATATATTGCTACCTGAGGCACTGACACGGGCACATGAGATTACACTCGGGTTAGATATTTACCCTAGCCTTATTATAGGCTACATGTTATTCATATATTTGAGGATATATTATGATCATTGACCTAGGTTGCGTTAGTTATGCGATTTCTGTGCATAGATATTTTTCTATTCACGAGTTGGAAATTCACCCCCGTTGTGCCCCAGTTTCTTGCAGGTTTGCCGTACAGGTTTCTTTACGGCTTGCGGGCATAGTTTTCTTCGGGTGATTTACTAGTAGGTGGGTTTACTTGTATCGTACCCCCATTATATATCTTGTATATCATTATTCTGTTGTATCTAGAAGTTCCATCAACCAAACATGTATTATTTTTGAGATAGAGACCAGTGATGTTATTCTTTCGACCTTAGAGTCGCGCGTTGTATTTCTATGGTTTTCTTGTTGTTTTGAGTTCCTTTTAAGTTTTGATCCTCGCCCTTGGCGTTGTATATTATATTGCTTGTGTGGTTGTGACCGTCGATTGACGAAGAGCTAGCTCCCGCTTGGGGATGCCTTTTTATTGATTTCGTATACTATTCATGTTGTATCCCGTTTGGGGGCCAGTATTTACAACGGAGACTCTGCCGAAATTTTCAGGAAATATTTGATGTTTTTTTTAAACGCATAATTCGGCTATGCTATTAAAACTACTTGATTTAAATTGGTTTTCCTTCACTCTACTACTTTTCTTGGTTTGGATTTCTGGGTTTTCGGTTTACTTAGATTACGTACGCCTCGAGACGTTTCGTAGTTTAAGTGCCGGTCATGTTCCGTACTTTCGGGACGTGACAAAATCAGGTATACCGTGGTATCAAATCTCACAACCATGTGCATCAGCGTGCACAAAATCTAATCAAAACACTAAAAGTGCATGAATACTATACCGTAAGCATAAGTCAAATCATATGCATGCCATAGGCATGAAGTCAAAATCAATACCTCAAATAATATCAAATCGAAGTCATGTGCATCTGTAGTGCATAAAATACGTATCACTGCACTGCAAGCATATATGAACTATACCGAGTGCAAGAACCAAATTGTGTGCGTACCATAAGCACAAAACCAACCTATCCGTATGAAATCCAGGAAGTCATAAACATGTGCAGCCAATGCACGAAAACGATATCAAGTGAAATAACTGTGCACAATCGTAAATACTAAGTAGGTGCAACCATGGTGCACGAAAACAAATATCATGAAACTCAGTCTTCAAAATCAATCATGTGAATAGATCGCCCAAATACCGTAAATCCAAAGTGATGGATACGTGATAATCAATCACAAAATCACAAATCATAAATACTGTCGTCGATATGTCCGTCCTTCAAAGTCGAGAAGGTGTCGGTGCATCCAATGCTAGCAGAGCAAGATATCTACTTGCCTTCTGATCATGGCATATCACCTAGTGCCCTTAGGCTCTCATCCCTCACTGCAGATTGCTAAGTACATAGCTCCTCGGCTCAACATGTAGGGTTCCTAGGCACGCTAATGAGGTCTCACAAGGCATCAACCATGCCAATTTCAAATTTTACAAGTGCCGAGAAACCCTAATACGGATCATTAACTAGAATTTTAGGCGAAAAGTGAAACTAGTTAACGACTTAACTAAAAGTAAGAAGCTACAACCTTTGTAGATCCGGTTCTCCACTTCCTTAGCTCTACGTAGACGTTCCCTCGCTGTCCATGTCGGATCTCGGACTCTAGCATCGGCTTCATTGGAGAAATGAGCGGACTAGTCGTCGGTTACGATGCCGAAGATGATCTACGTCGAGGAAACACAAGATCAAGCTCTAACTTCACCAAGTCGTGAAACTTGTGATGAAAACACCCTATACTACTTGGCAAGAGGTAGATGATGAAGAAATAGGAGGTGGGTTCACTTTAGAATTGGATTTCTCACTCTTTTCCTCAAGATGCCATTAATGGTGGCAAGCTTTTTCTTGAAGATGAAGTAGAAGAAGAAGATAGATTATGATAAGTCTTCTCTTTTAAAAAGAAAAACAATATGAATACTTATCATATCCTAACCATAGTCAAGTGTAGAGAGCAAACTAGGGTTAGGTGAATGGTTAGGTTAAGAGAAGAAAACAAAATGGTCAACCTTTTCAACTCTTCATGAAGCTTCATGAAAGAACCAAAGAAAGCCACCATTTACCTTTTCTTTTCCAAAATAAATAATCAATATAAATAAATGAACAAGTAAACAAAACCCTAACCATTCATATAACCATGGTTTAGTCTTTACACATGCACAAGTTAACATGTATCATCAAACATGATACAATCAAGTGTACACAAAAATATATCACATATACAATGTGCACATCAAGTGAGAAAATCCTTTTAAAATGAACCAATACTAGTTAATGCAAAGTAATATATCAAATATATAATTATACATTAAATCATTAAATCAACACTTGATTCAATGATCCGGTCATGTCGCACATAACCGACTAGTATTCAATGTATCGATTTATCAAATCAATCTTCGATTCGATAACTAGGTTATATCGCATACAACCAATCGAAACATTCATCGCGAGAATGAAATACGGTATCACATACACGCATTATTCTCGGTCCCGCACATATCTCATATGCGCTTCTATTTCGTTTCGCTTGAGCCAGGAAACCTCTGTGTAGGACTCTAAAGACTCGTCAATACGCCGGCAGCAGGTGATGATCATATCAAACACCCACAAGCCGCAACCGGTCTGCTAAACATAACGGCCACCCGGGTATTGAGCGATCAGAAGATCGACGAGCAAGCCCGCTCACACTCCTATGAATCCAACCAGTAACACTTACCGTACAGTCCGGTCTGATCGTCTGATATGTCGCATATCTCGCCTAGGGGTGGTAAACGTTAGACCCCAATAGCTCGATAAGTCGTGTCGATATGAGGTCTATAACAGTTCGAGATACTACTGATAACACTTACCAGTAAATCTCAGCAACCCTGGCCAGGGATTTCCGGTTATAGCCAATCGAACACAGCGCAACATCAACTCCCTATACCGGGAGAGACAAATCCCCTCCTATTGCTCATTGCTTCCATGTGATTCGGGACTGTACCCAAAAGCCACCGTTTTTCACGCCCTCTTGGACGTGGTAAGGTGGAAATCAAAGCACAGTGGGAATCACACAAGACTCTATGACGATCTCGGGTCTACAGACTAACCTGTACCAGTGTCACCAGAGAACTGCCATCTGACGTGAGGTATAATACCATCTGGGAGCTCTCGGCGAGTCCGTCCAGTGTACCCAGTCTCTACTGAGCACCCGTATATCATCTCTGATGTCAAACACCAATGAATATGTGATCATCCATCGCCTATCTGTATGGGTCGAGAAGGTATACGCTAGTCTACTCTGGTATATCGATGCCCCGTCTCGATACACCCATGACTAGGGACCTTGAAGGATGTACTTATGGACTACCATGTCCCCAGTAGTATGATCCGTATCATAGTCCAGGTAGTCAAGTACACATCCTAAGGGCTTTACCAACATGTAACAGAGAGACAATCAGTATACACGTTAAGGTAAAGAGTAACCAGATAGCATACTATCATGTCGAGCAAGAAAGTCCTCTCTATATATGTCCCAGCATCCACTACAATATACATCCTATGTACAGTAATGGCCTCTAGGGCATACATATAACTAACACAACGGCCCAATATGGAATGACGACTGAAACAGTCCCGCTCTGGCACATCCTCTATAGATCTCTGGCCAACTATCTCGTCGACGATGTTGAACTATGGCCTACTGAGTGTGCGTCATATGACCGCTCCTGGGTCCATGTCTTCTCATTCAGTATTTTCAGAAAGGTCCTGACGAGGTCTCTTTCAATTCTCATCTCTGCCTAACTGTCCGGAAGTCATCGTCCTTTACTATATCTGTTTCTTGTTCCGGAATGGCAGCATACTCATCACGACTCCTCCTGGAAAATATATCCGTAGTCAACGCTTCTGTTTTGCGTATCACACCTCTGATGTCGGCGGAGTGGAACGTCATCTCGTCAAGATCTCGTACGAACCTCTTACTCCATTTTTTTCAAATGTCGACCGTTTCGGACTCGTCTTCTCATGGCTGCATGGACTGTGCTCCAACGGCTATACTCGTATCTGGGGTCTCTCAAGCAATTCCTCCCATCATATGATATCCGAAAGATGTCGAACCATCCGATCGACTCGTCAAAACCTCATAATCCCTCAAGAGATCAACATCTTGGGTACAGTTTAATAGTATCGAGTACATGCCACAGCACCTATGGACCAACCGTAGAAGGGCAAACCCAAGCCTCACAAATGGCACCGCTAAACTGCTGCAAACCCTAAGGTTCAAAGGCGTTCCATGGTCATTACGTCGAGTTATGGTTTCATTCTTCTAGAGGGTCCGTAGAGTTATTTGCATGTTTTCTTCAAACACTTTAAACTTGGAAAAATGGGTTTCTGACATTCGATCGTCTCTATAGACTCCCAACGTATACGTATGAAGTCTCTTCAAACTGGAATCAATTATTCTGATGACCTCGCATCGGGGTAAGCGAACGAACCACCTATCCTAGTCATTCATCCTCGGGTGACTAGCGACCATCTATAATAGCTCTGAGTAACTCATACTACAATAGCTCCAATCATCTGGGCGATATCTTGTCGTTCGCAGTAACTACTGGTTCATTCGTCAGCATGCTGAATAGTGCCTCAATCATCATGAATAAGCGATACATCAACGGTCATCACATTCTAGCTGGCCTCTATCGGTGGCTCAATCCTTTGGTGCTGATCTGCACTTCCGAGTAATCTCATAAGAGCGATCCATCAAACGCTCGTGGCGCGAAAACGCAAAATAAACGACGCCTCTCTAAGAAATCGTATCCCTGGAATCATGCCCTGGTCAGTCCTCGTTCGTGACGAGCTCGTGCTGACCGCAACTCTAGCCGTAGCTCTCTCTGCCCGTGCAATCGTGACAGCAAAATCACATACCGATATCGATGAGGATGGATCATGAATGAATATAATACTATGCATAGAAATGTACATCCTAAGGCTTCTTAAGTGGAGTAGCGTATCGTAAATATGCCGTGGAACATACGTACGGTACGTCACTCTACTCAACCAACCTACACCATCAACCAGGGTCATCCTACACCCAGGAGGTAAAACCTAAAGCTTTGATACCAACTTTGCCACGACCCGAAAAGTACGGAACATGACCGACACTTAAATTATGAAACGTCTCGAGGCGTACGTAATCAAAGTAAGCTGAAAAACCCAGAAATCCAAACCAAGTAGTAGAGTGAAGGAAAAACCAATTTAAATCAAGCAGTTTTGCAACATACGCCGAAATATGCATTGTTAAAATCACAAGTCTTTTCTAAAAATTTCGGCAGAGTTTCCTTTGTAAATACTGACCCCAAACGGGTACAAAACCTGATAAAGCATATATAATGAATAAAGGCATCCCCAAGCGGGAGCTAGCTCTTCGTCAATCGACGGTCACAACCACGCAAGCAATATAATATACAACGCCGAAGGGCGAGGATCAAAACTCAAAAGGAAACTCAAAAAAGCATGAAATCCATAGAAATACAACGCGCGACTCTAAGGTCGAAAGAATAAACATCACCGGTCTCTATCTTTAAAATCAATATACAAGTTTGGTTGATGGAGTCATTAGATACAACTGAAATAATAAATAAACAATGGTGGTCCTGATGCAAAAGAACCCACCTACCAAAGCAAATCACCCGGAATGGAAGCAGTGTGCCAGCAAAGCCGTAACGAAACCTGTACGGCAAAACCTGCAAGAAACTGTGGCACAACGGGGGTGAGTTGCCAACTCATGAGTAGAAAACATCACAGAGTAGAAATCGCATGTATGATGCAATCCTAGGTCATACGATCAAAATATAATCCTCAAATGATACAGTCTAAAGCATGAAAAAGTGGCAAGGGTAAACATCTATACATAAGTGTAATCCCATGTGCTCGTGTCAATGCCTCAGGTAGCAACCTATCATATGAATCAGGTATGAATGCATGAAAACAGAATACAAGTAAATGAAGAAGCTGTCTTCATAACTTAGTGAGATTTCTGTACATTTAAAACGAGGTATCATCAATAAAATCAACATAAAAAGTGTCTTGCATCGATACAAAACATAAATCCCAATATCTCAATATCTCAGGCTCTGGCTATCCGGACTGGCCTGTATCATCAAATCTCAATACCTCAATATCTCAAAATCTCAGTGTCTTAAATCTCACTGTCTAGGGCGCCGTCAGTCCGGATCGGCCCCTAACATCAATCACAGGACGATGACGGTATCCTCCGGATATCCGACACGTCAGGTAAAATCACCGGTATGCAGTCTTCCCCTGCCGGGCTCATCGTCTACTACTCGATCTTCTTGCCCCGGGGTACCTTACCGGGTCCACCATGTACCCGCAGACGGTTCATCTAACTCCTCGAATCGGGTCTCGAAATCCATCTCATAACCGAGAAAACATCATGGTGGACGACTCATACATCATGAGAAAACCGCACATTTCATTTTAAAAAGAGAGAAGTTTATAAATATTCTTGCGGTTTTCTCGCAAATCCAGGAAATCTCATGAAAATCCGAAATCCAATCATCAACAGCATGTAAATAGTGAACATAGGCACAAAACTCCATAATACCGCATAACAGTGAATAATAATATGCATGATGTAGCAAGTAATAACCGCAATGTCTAAACTGGCATATAGGGCAAGTACACTAATCTCATGTCGAAACTATCAGCTAACAAGCTATGTCAATGAAATAGTATTCTCTAAAGTGTAAGTGACATGGAAATTACCGATGATGATGTGTGTGAGCCGGCAAGTAAGTGTACGTGGAACATACGCATCATCGGTAATGGTGCTGGTGTCCTGACAGCATGGTATCAATAATGGTGTATGAAAACACAACATAAGCATGCGGTGCGAAGCGAACAGCAATAATGTGCGGGAGCTGAATGCTAAACACCTATGATAACTAAACAGCATTTATATAAATATGAATCATACAATGGTGCCATTTGAAATAACACGAATCGTGGTGTTTTGCAAATAAGGGCTACGGTGCTTTTAAGAGAAGATACGTCCTTTGAAATATCCGTAAAATCCCTTGGCCTGTCTTTTAAAATACCCACAATTCGTTAGTTTTGAAATAGGTAGGAATCGAATCTAGTCTAACAACTACACTAACTATAGGGCTGAGCTAACAGGCTAAACGAAAGGTAAGGAAACCGCCTAACATCTGAGTCGATACATATATAAATAATAGTCGGTGATCCCGCCTTAATAGTATCATATACGATCCAAAATCTATAATATGACATCCTCAAGTCAAGAGTGCGGATCTATCATCAATATAAAACTCGTACGGTACATCCGTCGTACGGCCTCCCAAAACTGGATACGGGTCAATGTCACATCTATCACACCATTCATCTGGTATCCTCTTTATCAAACGTCAAGATCTGGGGTACTGACCTATGTCTAGTACAACACTGATACCATCTATGTATGCATGCATGTGTATGAAACACTACGTCAAAGGACCTGCTAAAACATCATGTCGTATCTCAAATACGAACCCTGTCACATCACCGATCTCACGGCCTCAAATCCAATCTCATCGACTCATCTCATATCCCAAGTACTATCCTCAAATCCAGTATATGAACACATAGTCCCATACCCATGTGTAAATATACACATCCCCATATACGCACTGGTAAAAGAAAGAATGTATGCAAGTATGTGTGTGCGTGTGTGTGGGTGCAACCACTACTCTAGGGTTTCGCAACTAACACTAAACCAATCCAAGAACACCTAGAATCCATCTTTATCAACAATAAACTCAAATCAACATATAATATATATGTGTGTATACGTATTCGTATACATCATCACGAACTGCGGGGGTGCTATACACCATCCACCCGACTTCCCCCGTAGATATAATCTATTCACCTTGCATCCTGCGTGCCGGTGTCGATGTCGCCTTCATCTTCTTCATCATATGAAACCCTCGTGAAGGTACCTATAAAGATAACACAATCGCAAAAGCATATGAAAATCACATCGGAAAACCAAAACGACACGCTAAGGCCTATAGGTTAGAACCTATGGACTACACTTTCAACACCATCAAACAACCCTCGATAACGTCGTACAAACGTCAGGTGATCGAGGTAAAACACAAATACGCAAATCCAGAATTCAAAACACGAGAAACGAAATCCGAATCAAAACAACAACTATTGAAAATGGTCCCAGATTTCACCCTAGGTCAAATTGGTCAATTCTGCATATGCCAGGGGTCTAATTTACTGATGTAGGAGCTACAGAACAAGAACGAGCCACAAAGCTCCAGGTCTGGCTGCAAATTGCGGCCGGAAGAAATAAATCTGCGGCCAAGTTGGGGAGTTATGGGCTAGGGTTTTTAGGGTATGTTCTAAATCACCTGTATGTATCGCTGTCCTTGCAAAATAATTTTCAGGTAGCACGAGTGTTAGCAGATTTCATTTTACATCCACAGAATCCACAATTTTACGATATCGAGTTTTCTAAATCCGTATTCTGGGGTTCTAGTCTCTGGTTTAGGTCCAAATTCCGTCACTAGGGGTTTGTGTGGCCTCTACTGAGCTCAATTTCATATCACAACTCTCAATTTCCATTAATCCTAATTAGAATTTTCAAAGTTCACCCAAAACACACAATATCGGTTCTAATCTAAAATGGGGGTAAAAGCAATGGAAATACTAAACTAAAGGTTCAGAAAATACCTCATTTGGCAACTCAAGAATTTTCTTGAGTTGCCCCAAGTGTCCAAAATCCTTGCTTTCTTGGTCCATGGAGTAGCTAGTGAGCTCATGCATCTTTTTATTGAAATGGGTGGTGGGTTTTGGGGTGTTTTTCATGGAGTTTAAGAGGGTTGAAGATGGTGGAGGAGGAGGGCAGCAGCAAATGATGAGGAGAGGGGAGAGGAATGGGTGAAGGAATGGAGAGGGAATGACTCAAGACAAGGTTGAACCCTCACCCTCTCTTTCTCTCTCTTGCCCATCCCTCTTGACTTTTCTTTTCTTTTCTTTTTCTTTTATTTCCTTCTCTTCTCAATAGTAAACCTAAAATAAACCATACACCCAAAATCATGTAGGAAAAATGTAACAAGTGTAAAAAATGGCATGTGCACAAAATACGCTTAAAGTCCAATTAGCGATTTTGAATCGCGATTAGCACAAAATTAGTGTATAATAAATCATAAACTCCCATAATTTGCATGAATCACATAAAGTACCCTCTTTTTAGTAATTTCCATAATTTTCCAAATTTTTCCTAATTTATCGGTATTTAATTATACCGTCTTATTAAAATATTCAATATTTTATTATTAAATTATAAAAATTCCCAAAAATAATATTTTATTTTTCTGAAATGTTACAGCTGTCACGATGCATGCCAACTAATGGTACATTCTTCCAAAGAGAACACATAACTGATGATCGACCTTCGTCTATCAAGATCACCGGCATAATCGAAATCGTTGAATCCAACTAAATTGTTGTCATTCCTTCCAAACACCAACTCCACGTCAGATATATCTCATAGGTATCGTAATAACCATTTCACTGCTTGCAAATGTCCCTTACCAGGAGAAGCCATATAGAGACTAACAGCACTAACATCATGTGAAATGTCGGATCGTATACAAACTAAGGCATATATAACGCTACCCACAGCATTCGCATATGGAACATTCGACATATATCTAATCACATCCTTTGTTTGCGGTGATGAACAAGTTGAAAGTTTAAAACGAGCTACCAATAGAGTACTTACAGATTTAGTATCTACCATTCCGAAATGCTCCAACACCTTCTCAACATATCGCTATTGAGACAACTATAGTTTTATTCCTTTTTGATCGCGCCTAATCTCCATACCAAGTATTTTCTTGGCCGCTCCTAAATCCTTGTTCTCAAAATTGCCTTTCAGCTGTTCCTTCAAAATCTTAACAGCAACCATAGATCTTGTTGTTATCACCATATTAATATAAACTAGCAAATATATGAAAGAACCATCGAGGAGCTTCTTCGAATATACACAGTGTTGCTCATACTTCTCGTAAGCCCTATTTCTTTCATGAAAGTCGAACTTCTTATACCAACTTCTTGGTGACCGCTTCAAACTATAGAGAGACTTTTCTAACAAGCAAACGTGGTCTTCTTTACCTTCGACTTCGAAAGCTTCGGGCTGTTGCATGTAGATTTTCTCTACCAAATCACCGTGTAAGAATGTAGTCTTCACATCGAGCTTCCCAAGCTCCAAATCTTGCATAGCTATCAAACCGAGCAAGACACATATAGAGATGTGTTTAACAACCAGAGAAAATATCTCAGTGAAGTCGACTCCCCCCACCTTCGAATATGCTTTAGCTACCAACCGCGCCTTATTTCTCATATCAACCGTCTCTTGGTCACCTTCTTTCTTTTTGAAAACCCACTTGCAGCCAACTATCTTATTTCCTCCTTCGGGCTTCACGACCTTCCAAGTTTGGTTCTTGTGAAGATACCCAATTTCTTCATTCATAGGGACTATCCAACAAGCTGCTTCATCAGATGAGATGACTTCTTTATAGCTTGTCGGCTCGCTACTATCAACTGTCTCTGCAACAGACATTGCATACGCCACTAGGTCATCGTAGCCATACCTCTGTGATGGTCTAATGTCCCTTCTCTGTCAGTCACGAGCGAGTAAATACTTCTCATCATGGGAATGCTCCTCTTGAGCTTCTTCAGACGATGGTGAATGGGAGATCTCCTTCGAACCCAAGCTCTCACTGACCTCAATATTAATTCTCGACTCATCCTTCTTCGAATCGTTTCAACTGGAGATTCCTTGTTGTTCGGTTTCAACATAACAGATTCATCAAACGTCACATCTTTGCTAATCATAAATTTAGGCGATTTTGGATCCTAGCACCACAATTTATAACCTTTAACGTCGGTAAGATAATCAAGAAAAATACATTTCTTCGCTCGGAGATCCAATTTGCCTTCACGGCAATGTGCATAAGCGGGGCAACCAAACACCTTAAGTATTGAATAATCGGCGTGTTTTTCCTGACCGTACCTACTCCAGTGTCTTATAACCTAGCGATGTATGTTGGCCATAGTGCCCTCAAGGCAATTATCATAGTCACAGGCATGTAATTATGATGATTGAGGGAGGACCTATACCGGTAGAACAGTCTTACTCGAGATGATAGTATACTATCTGGTTTGTCTTTATCATCATGTACAACATTATGTGGCATTACAGATCACTATTACATGTTGATAGAGCTCATAGGATTCTTGCTTGACTGCCAGCAGTATGATAGCGATCATATACGTGGGAGCTGAGTAGTCTATAGGCACATCCTTAAATGTCCCTAGTCGAGAGAGTTTCGAGACTGGGCATCGATACTCCACAGTAGACTAGTGTATACTGATCGAGACCCCGACGAGGGGCGGTGGCCGGTCTCACAAGGCATTGGTGTAAGTTTGTTCACCTAAGATGTATATAAGGTGCTCATTGGGTTATGAGTACACCGGACGGACTCGGCAGGAACATGCTAGTTGGTATTATACCTATTGTCAGATAGCAGTTCCCAGGTGACATGTGTACAGGTTAATCAATCGACCTGAGATCGTCATTTGTCTCATGTGAGTTCCCACTGTGCTTTGATTACTACCCTACCACGGCTCAAAGGAGTCATGCAAACAGGTTTTAGTTGGGTACAGTCCCGAGCCACATGGAGGCAGTGAGCGGATCGTCGGGGGATTCGTATATCCCGGTATTGGAGGTTGATGTCGCGGTTGTGCACGGCTGGCCATCACCAGAAATCCTTGGTCAAGGTAGTCGAGAATTACTGATCTAGGATCGGTAGTTTCTCAGGTGGTGATGGGCTTCATACCGACACTAAATGTCGCGTTATTAGGGGTCAGACATTATCCACCCTCCTAGACTCGATATGCGATACTCATAGATGAACGGACCAGACTGTATGGATATTGTCACTGTCAGGCTCAGTAGGGGTTTCAGGATGAATTTGCTCGTCATCCTCCCTTTCGCTCAATACCTTGGTATCCGTTACGTCCAGCTAGTGCCGCTGACGTGCTTGTGGTTAAACCCACTGCCAGTGTATTGACGAGTCTTTAGAGTCCCACACAGAGGGTTTTCCTACTTCGGGAGAAACAATGTAGAGGCCTTATGGTTTTACGGCAAGGTTCGATCACATACGTGTGCTTGTGGACGGATGATGTTCGAACGGATAATACTAATGGGCTTTGGTTTAAGCCGGATCCTAGTATTATATTTGTTGGATTATTTTCGTCTCTTTATATTCGTATTCATCGGAATACGGATGCGGGTATGTATATACGGATGAGGGGTATTCTTATAATTCATTACAAGATTATTTTTAGAAGATTACACATCATCATGGTTTAGACCTTTTTGGATTAAAAGGTTATTGAGGTGTAGGATGAGGTGTTTATTGCATTTTTGTGGTATGGTTAATCAGTGACCCTGGTTACTATTCTAGTATACTTAGGGTTTTTGTTTGTTGTGAGATTATGTTGACTTGAGATATTTTTTGTTGACTAAGATATTTTGGAGACATGGACATTTATTGTGATGGCTCCATTATTTCTTATCAACACTCGCAACACACAAAAGAACAAGCCATTATTCAATTCTTTTTCTCTTTCTTGAGTTGCTCTCAACACCTCATTCTTATGACATCTTCTTCTTCCTCTAGCTCCACCCAAACCTTCTCATGAGTTAAGAATCATTGGGTCTCTTGAGACAAATTAATCCTTCACCACTCTCTACTTCATATAGAGTGGCGATCTAGGTGCCCTAGTTGCCTCGAATATGAAGTTGGAGCTCGTTTCATAGAATCTCAGGTGGATCATTTTCGATGGAGGGAGACCGGAGATCAAGCTTGATCAAGGAAGCCCGTAGGAGCTTGGGATGATGGTTGAAGACCGAAGGACACGGATCTACTCGGTATAACCATTCTAACTCCTTTGCATGTTTTGTTATCCAGGGCTTATGGGTAGATCCGGGTAATTAGTTGTGGTAGCGCCAAGTTTTATAAATTTTTGTTCCGCATTTACTCACGGATTGATGGCCGGGGCGCTGCCATAACCCAAAATGGTATCAAATCAACTCCATAAGCCTTAGTTAACTCTTTGCGATTTTAGAAATCCTCCGTTTTTGTCGTGCAAAAACTGCCGACAAAAACAGTTCCAAAAACTGAAAGTTTGAGATGTTTGCACACCCCGCGGGCTCACGGTTTGAACTGAGAAACTACGGGGTGGTGCATGGGCACCCCGGGGAATCCTGTAAGTGTCACGACCCAAAATTGGCCCGTGACGGCCCTAGTACTACGCAACGCCCTAAGACGTAACGTAGTAAAAGAAAGCCAAAACCCAGAAATCTAAACCATAAAAATACGGAAAAGATAATATAAGTTTTTGAAACATTTGAAATCGCAACCCAAATTCTTTAAAAGTCCTGCTTTATTTCTTTAAAATTTTGGCAACACCCTGTTTTGTAAAAACTAACCCAAGATGAATACAACACAAAAATATGAAGCTATAGCGAAGAAATAAAGACAATAGAGAGAAGCTGTATATAAAAGACAACAAACCCACAAATAATATACAGTAACGTCCTCACCAAGTCTCTAAGTCAACAATACAATAGTAGATGGAGAGTACAAAATACAACGAGTGTACAATATGAAATACAGATAATCATCTAACCCACCTAAGCAAAATGGTACTGTGAGCTGATGCGGTATCTGTAGCAAAAGATAATAGCTGAAAAGCTGAATAGCCTGCCTCGACTACTCTGGGGAACAACCTGAAACACCTGTGGCACAACGGGGGTGAGTTGCCAACTCGTGAATAGTAGATAACATATGCAGGTAATCGCAGGAATGCACGTACAGCATGAATCTAAGATATGCGATTACAGTAATAACATGTCATGCAAATGCTGAATAAAGGAAAGTACACTAGCAGGTACAATCAATATGTGAAGCAATAGTAACATGACAATAATATGCAATAACCATGCAATAGGGATGTGGGAATGTAAATATGCAACTATCATAAGGGTACACTAACAGGTACTACCAATATATGAATCTGTGCATAAAATAGATAAGTGTGAGGTATAGGGTGGAATATGTCATTTCCACGGAAACCTGACATCGTGGTAGGATCACAATCCATCAAGACACTCAAATCCACAGTTCCTCAAATCAGCCCCTAAACTGGGCTCTCACATCATATAAGTCTCACATCTCCTCAATGTACAATATCGAGTAATCTTCTATATCCCGAATGTACAATCAACAATCTCTTTCATATCCACTATCCAATCTCAATGAATCACCTATATCCCAAGTCGAATCTCAAGTAAGTTTCTAACATCCTAAATAAATATATATGCAGCAATAAATATGATGGGGTCAATACACATATATTAGCGTCCCATTCCACTAATATTGGTATAAGGGTATATATAACAATGGCTAATCCCCTGTTATATATACAAAGGTGTTTAAAAGAAATATCATGAAAACAATGTGCCAAGCACCGACACAGAAATCCTGATAGGTACATATCACACGCTATCCCGAAAGCACGAGTGCCTAGCTCTGACCCTCGCCTTTCGACGTATGCATACGTGCATGACTCCCAACGGTGTCTCCATGACCCCCGCCGAGTCATCAGTACTGTCACCGGTAGGTACTAGCCTGCCTCCAGGCTAAATCGGCAAAATCCATCGATCTTCTTGCCGAGGGGAACCATACCGGGCCCCACCATGTACCCTCTACGGCCTCGACGCCTCCTCGTAGGGGTATATATAATCAGCACCGATAAAGCTCATGGTGGATGCACAAATATCATATCAAGGAAACCGGGTTTTTCAATGTATGCATAATTTCATGAACTCCCGCGGTTCCCAAATCCAGAAAACATCATCTAAAATCCCAATAACAATGCGCAAATCCAGGAATAAATATATGCGATATATCTGAAATGCGAGTATATAAATGAGAATATGTAGCTGAAACCAGATGTATGCGAAACCAATAAGGTACAGCTAAGTAACACCAGTAAAGGCAAATATGTAACTGCAACTGAATATGTGTGTAACATACAGGTGTAGCAATGTATAGGTATCTACCTATAGGAACTGATGTCGTATACCCCCTTGGGTATAAGAAGAATATGAGTAAGATATCCCCCCGGTATAAGTAAAATATGTAAAAGGTATACTTGTAGCTGTATCACAAGGTGTAAATGTACCTATCACTAAAGGTATGATACACTATAGATATACCGGTAAGCTAGATGACATGTGTGACAAGCAATAGTATTTATAAGGGGTAGTGTGTGACATGGCAATTATTGACGGTGTGTGTGTAGCATACAATCCGTGCTCGTGCAACATGAACCGTTAATAATATGTGCAGTGTCCTACGGCTGCTAGTCACAGTATAACTATATCAAGGAAATAAAATAAAGGCGCAATTCTACAATGACGTAGAATGTGCGACAGGTATTTGAATCCTAGCCCAGACGCATAACGCCATGCGGGCGATTCCCCTGTAGATGTTAAATCTACTCACCTACGCTCCATGCTAGGTGAATCCTACCATCTGCTCCCCCCTGTAGTAGTGTCCGTAGTCCCTGCCTGCAAACCTGCAAATAAGACATGGAAATCATATATAAGCCAAATATTCCGCAAAACGCGATATCGAACCAAAACGAGAAACTCGCGTCGCGAACTAAACGCGCGTGTGCACGATACGCTGAATCGTGTGTATACGCGTCTAAAACCATCGCGACACGCCGCGATACGCTGGATCACAGAACCCACTCACGTATCGCGCGTATCGCGCAAACACAACGGACACAAAAATGATATTTGATCCCAGATTTTCCTACAGGCCAAATCATACAAAACTAGACATGCCAAAACACTACACTACGCAGCAAACTACCAAACCCAAAACCCCAGCACCCCACTCCCCTTCCTGGCCGCAATTTGCGGCCAGAATGAAAGAATTTGCGGCCTGGGTTGGGAGATAGGGGCTCGTGCTCTGGTGGTGGTATCTATACCTAGTGTACATGCTCTAGTCTTCTCAATTTTATCCTGTAGGGTCCGGGTCAAAAGCAGATTCCAGAAGTCACAAATATCACTTTAAAAACACCGATTGCACAATTTAGAAACCTTATGGTATTTTAGTGAAATCTGGGGAATTCTCAGTTGAAGTGACCTTATTAACACTAAAATAGGCTAGGTTATCTAACACAATCATCAATTATCCAAAAGTCCACACAAAACATCATAACCTAGCACTAAACTCATAATTAACACAAACCGACACCAACTATCACACAACTAAGCAAACTAGGAATTGGTGTTCAGAAATTATACCTTACCCACGACCCTAGGCACAAGGAGAAGAAGAAAAGAGCTGTTGTTGATGCTGGGGCTGCTGCTAATGTTGCTGGAGCTGCTTCTGCCTCTGTTGCTGCTGCTGCCCCATGCTGTTGCTGCTTGCTGCTGATAATGATGATGATGATGATGATGATGATGATGATGCCTGCTACTGCTGCTGCCTTGCTCTGCTGCTGGAGCTGAAGTCTTGTGTGTGTGTGTGTGAGTGAGAGAATGAGAGAAATGAGTGAGAATGAGAGAATGCAAACAACCCCCCTTCTCACTCTCTCTCACTTCATTAATGAGGCATGGCTCTCTCTCCATGTAGCACCATACCCTATCCCTCTCACAAAGTCAACATTTCATACCAAAATAAAACCCTTTTGCAAATTCATTCTCCATTTTTAAAAGAACAACCATAACACTTAAACAAAACATAAAACTAACTTAAGACAATGGTTAGCTAACCATGATTGCTAATCATGTTTAACCCCAAAAACAACCCTAGTTATCATGCACAAGTGTGTGTGTGCCTAACAAAATTCTAATAAAATACTCATTAAATAGGATAAAATATTTAAAACTTAATTTGGTAAACTTTTTATTAAAAACCATACATTAAAATATAATTAGCTACAAAACACATTCTAAGGTGTTACAGTAAGTCCACGTTACCTCTCCCGGTTCTTTCGGGTTTGCAGAAATGGTGATAAACGATTTTTAGGGTTTATGGTAACATGGACTAGAAAACCCGGATCTTTGCGAAACAACACACAAGAAACAACTACGAGCTTTACCTACTCGGTTAGGGGGTTATACCTAGTCTTGAACTCCTTCTCTTCTTCTCCATGAAGTGGGTTGAATGGTTCTCCTTGTCGCCTTCTCTTGCCGAAGAAAGATCCACCCGAGGGCCTCTACCTTGAGCTCCTTCCTCGATCTTGAGGTAACTAAAGTATTAGGTTTGCTAAACCTTCAACCTTAGGATGAGTAGAGATGAGTTTTGGTGTTTTATCTCCAAGGCAAATGGTTCTCAACTCATGAGAGATTTTTGCCTTGAGCTAGAGGAAGAGGGAGAGCAAAGGATGAGAGAGAAGATGCAAGTGAGAATGAATGAGTTTTACAACCATGCTCACATATTTTAGAAAATGATAACAATAATAATAATTAACAATTTGTGATGGTGAGTTGATGAATGACCATTATCATTTCATTCATTAAATGCTTGTGCAAAAAATAAGAAGTATCTTTGAAATCAAATGATGATGGTCAACAAGTCCACTTTGGTCAACCGGTCAACTAGGTCAACAAGTCAACAAAAGTCAAGGATTCAACTCAACCATGGCACAATAATTGTTAACTAATATTATTAATCATATTTCCTATTCTCATTAGGGTTTGGAAAAAGACAACATTCAACTGTGCATACATACCCATACCATAACCCTAATGAGAATCCTCTGCCTCTGCCTCAGTCAACTGTACATACACACCCGCATCCGTGTTCCGAGGAACACGAATACAATGAGATAAAACTAACCCCAAAATATATACTAGGATCTGGCTTAAACCAAAGCCCGCTAGTAATAACTGTCCGGACACCAAACGTGCACAAGTGCGCGGATGTGAACGAACCCCGTCGCAAAACCATGCGACCTCTACTCTGTTTTGCCCAAAGGCGAATAACCCTCTGTATGGGACTCTAAAGACTCGACACTACGCTGGCAGTGGGTTTAACCACAGACCGCAAGCGGCACTAGCTGTACGTAACGGTCCCCAGGTAGATGTCGATAAGAAGACTGATGAGGTGAACCCATCCGAACTCCTACTGAGCCTGTATGTGACAATCTCCGTACAGTCCGGTATGTTCTTCTGAGAATATCGCATGGCGGGCCTAAGGGGGCGGTAAACGTCAGTCCCCTAATAGCGGTACAAGTCGTGTCGGAGTGTAGCCCAGAACACCCTGAGACAACACTGGATAACCTACCAGTATATCTCGCTTGCCCTGGACATGGACTTTATGTAATGGCTCTCCTAGACACATCGCGATATCAACCCCCAATACCGGGAGAGACGAATCCTATCTAACCGTCACTGCCTCGAAGTGTTTCGGGACTGCACCCAACTACTACCTGTTTGCACAACTCCTTTGAGCCGTGGTAGGGTAGTAATCAAAGTACAGTGGGAACACACTCGATGCGAAGTGACAGTGTCATGTCAGCGGACTAAGCTGTACTCATGTCACCTGGGAACTGATAACTGACGATAGGTATAGTACCAACCAACAGTTCCCGACGAGTCCTGTCCAGTGTACTCGTAACCTAACGAGCACCCGCATACTATCTCAAGTACGACGTACCGACGGATGTGGGACAGACCATCTCCCCTGCTGGGATGAGAACCGTATACGCTAGTCTACTCCGTAGTATCGATGCCCTGTCTCGATAGTCTTACGACTAGGGACCTGTATAAGGATGTGCTTATAGATTACCCAGCCCCCACAAGTCTGACTGCCATCAGAACGCTAGTAATCAAGCAAAGATCCTAAGGGCTCCACTAATGTGTATAGGCGATATGCTAAAAGAAACACATGTACACATTAAAGTCGAAACAAACCAAGTAGCATGCTACCATTTCGAGAAAGATTGTCTATACAACTGTGAATATCCCAAGCTTCCATCAAGTAATATACAAACTAGTATGATACAGTAATGGCCTCTAGGGCATATACACTAACAATCTCCAACTTGCACTAAGGCCATGTACTGGCGTATCGAAGACCTATCATCTCGATCAGCCGCTCGAACTGAGTCTGGGGTAAGGCCTTCATGAGTGGATCAGTAGTGTTATCTTCCGTAGCAACTCTCCGAACCTCAATTTCCTGGCGACCCAAGATCTCCCTGATCAGGCGATACCGCCTCAAGATGTGCCTGGACTTCTGATGGGACCTGGGTTCCTTCGCTAAAGCTATAACCCCATTGTTGTCGCAATACAGAGGTATTGGATCAACAATGGATGGAACCACCTGAAGTTCTATCAAGAACTTCCTCATCCAGACGGCTTCTTTTGCGGCATCAGATGTAGCGATATATTCCGCTTCCATCGTCGAGTTAGCAACGGTTTCCTGTTTGGAACTCTTCCAACACACCGCCCCTCTATTGAGGGTAAAGACATAACCCGACATGGACTTGGAATCATCCTTGTCACTTTGGAAGCTGGAGTCAGCAAAGGCCTCGATCTGGAGGTCTTTTCCGCCATACACCAAGAACATCTCCTTAGTCCTTCTCAGGTACTTGAGAATGTTCTTTACCGCTATCCAGTGCTTCTTCCCAGGGTTTGAATGATACCGGCTTACCACACTCAGTGCATAAGCTACATCTGGTCTGGTACACAACATCGCATACATTATAGAGCCTACCGCAGAATCGTAGGGTATAATAGACATGCGATCCCTTTCCAAATCAGTCTTGGGAGACATCTCTTTGGAGAGGGTGATCCCGTGACAAGCCGGTAGATTACCGTGCTTAGAATCTTCCATACTGAATCTTTTCAGTATGGTGTCGATGTACCTGGACTGCGAAAGTCCTAATATCCTCTTGGATATATCACGATGGATCCAGATCCACAGAATGTAAGAGGCATCACCCAGGTCTTTCATGGAGAACCTGTGTGACAAGAACCCTTTGACAGATTGTAGCATAGGAATGTCATTTCCTATCAAGAGAATGTCATCCACGTATAAAACAAGGAATACGACAGTTCTTGCTACAAATCTACTATAGATGCATGGTTCATCTGGATTTTTGATAAAGCCAAAATATTTGACCGTCTCATCAAAACAGATGTTCCAACTCCGCGATGCCTGCTTTAGTCCATAAATGGACTTAAGCAACTTGCACACCTTTCCGCTGCTCCCACTCTGAATGAAACCCTCTGGCTGGTCCATATAGACACACTCATCTAAATTTCCATTTAGAAAAGCGGTCTTTACGTCCATCTGCCAAATCTCATAATCGTGGAAGGCAGCAATGGCAAGAAGGATCCGAATGGATTTAAGCATAGCCACTGAAGAAAAGGTTTCGTCATAGTCCAAACCAGGTCTTTGACGAAATCCCTTTGCAACAAGTCTAGCCTTATAGGTCTCAACCTGTCCATCTACACCAATCTTCCTTTTGAAGATCCACTTGCATCCTACAGGTTTTACCCCATCTGGAGCAACGTCCAACGTCCATACTTTGTTGGTGTACATGGACTCCATTTCGGTCTGCATTGCATCCAGCCATTTTACCGAGTCAACGCTCTAAATGGCCTGCTGGAAGCTAGTCGGCTCATCACTATCAATGATGCAATCCTCTCTATCCCCGTCTATGAGAAAACCGTAGTATCTCTCGGGCGGATGAGACTGCCTACTACTCCTGCGGAGTGGCGTAGGAATGTCCTGATCTTTCGAACCCTATGGTTCTACTAAGCTTTCAGTAATAGTTCGTGGTTCTGGAATTTCTTCCAGTTCTATTGCGCTCCCACTTATCTGATTTTCCAAAAACTCAGTTTCCAAGAAGTGGGCATGACGAGAAACAAAAACCTTTTGTTCCTCTTCACAATAGAAGAAATATCCCTTGGAGTTCTTTGGATATCCCACAAGCTTGCACTGTACTGAGCGTACCTCGAGTTTGTCCGCATGCTGTTTTTTGACAAAAGCTGGACATCCCCATGTCTTAATATGCTTAAGATAGGGTTTCTTCCCACACCACATCTGATATGGTGTAGTAGGCACAGTCTTAGTTGGAACTCGGTTCAAAAGGTATGCAGCTTGTAGGGTTCTTAGGCACTCTTGTGAAGGTTCATAAGGCATCAAACATGCCCGGATAAAAATTTAGACGTGCCGAACAACCCAAAGCCGGGATCTTTGCTAGATTATTAGGGTTAAACATGCAAGATGATAACTTTTATCTAAGTGTGAGGGATTACAACCTTTGTAGTCCGCTCCTTCGCTTCACAAGCTCCGAGTAGAAGTCCCTTTGCCGCGATCCACGATCTCCCGGACTCATGAAAGGCTCCACGACTCGAACGATCCATGCTAGCTTGAAGTGTTCTAAATCTCCGATGATCTACGTCGAAGTTGCAAAGACTCAAGCTTTCTCACTCTAAAGAGATGAACACACTAATCTCATGGGCTAGATGAGATGAGGATGAGAGAGTAGTATTTTTGCTTTCTTTTTAAATCATTTTCTCATATTTATTCATCACATAAAGAATTTCTAGTGAGCTTTTTTTTTTTCAAGAGAGAAGAAGATGATCATGGAAAAGATAATGATAATTTCTTTTGTGATGAATAGAAAGAAATGTATATGATTGATATATAAACCATGGTCAAGGATGAGTGGCTAATAATGTGTAGAGAAACAACTAGAGTTAGGGTTTGGTTTGGTTAGCAATGTGTCATCAAAAATATCTTAACCATGACAAAAGATAAAGCTTCTAGAAGGAGCATGAAGCAACTAACCCTAATCAAACCCTAACCTCATTTAATCATCCTTAAACATGTTTAATAATAAATCATATCATGTCACAATAATATATATCACATATATATTATATATTTGCAACAAAAGAAAATAATACAATTAACATATATCGCATATATATCAATGTATCATCCAGTGAGAAAATGAAATAATAAAGCAAGCCAATATTAGATAATGTAATAATATATCATATATATTATTATACATCAAATTATCGAATCAACACTTGATCCGACGATCCGGCTATATCGAATATTACCGACTAATATATCATGTACCGATTCATCGAATCAACACTTGATCCGATGACCCGGTTCATATCTAAATATCGCGAGAATATAATACGGTATCTCATATCGCATTATTCTCGGTCCTGCACATATCACATATGTGCCTCTACTCCGTTTCGCCTGAGCCAAGAAACCTCTGTGTAGGACTCTAAAGAATCGTCAATACGCCGGTAGCAGGTGATGATCATATCAAACACCCACAAGCTGCAAGCGGTCAGCTAAACGTAACAGCCACCCAGGTATTGAGCGATCAGAAGATCAACAAGCTAGCCTGTGCGTTCTCCTGTGAATCCAATCAGTAACACTCCCGTACAGTCCGGTCTGTTCGTCTGATATGTCGCATATCAAGTCTAGGGGTGGTATACGTCAGACCCCATGTCACGACCCGAAAGTACAGAACGTGACCGGCACTTAGATTACGAAGCGTCTAGAGGCGCCACGTGACCTAAGTAAGCCGAAGCTCAGAAATCTAAACCATAAAAGAAGAAAAAGAAGAAAAGAAAAGAAAACAAGTATAAAAACATCAGCAAATTTTACCGAAAATTTCGGCAGAGTCTCCTCTGTAAAAACTGGCCCCCAAACGGGTACAACAAGTATAATATACATAAACAATAAAAAGCATCCCCAAACGGGAGCTAGCATCAACGCCAATAGGCGGAATCAACCACAACAGGCACAATAATATACAACTCCAAAGGGAGAGGCTCAAAACTCAAAAGAAAACAAAACCACCAGATCAGAATAATACATGCGCGACTCTAAGGTCGAAATAAAAGACTGGTCCAATAAACTTATCAAGTAATACAAATATGGTTGATGGAGCTTACTAGATACAAATGAAAGAATAAAAGTACAATGATGGTTCAGATACAAGTGAACTAACCTACCGTGCAAATCACCCTGAAAGAATAGATGTGCCAGCAAGCTGCCAGGAAAACCTGTACATCGAACCTGTAATAAAATTTGGCACAACGGGGGTGAGTTGCCAACTCGTGAGTAGAAGACATCTACGAAAAGAAATCGAATGCACGACGCTATCCTAGGTCATAATAATACACTACTATATCCCAAACATCTAGTAATAGCAGGGTAATACTTGATTGTTAGGATACGTGCGTGTTCAAGTTCTAGTTTAAATACCGCAATCAAGACGGTTTCGCTTGTAGCTAGCCGGTTGAGTACGGGTCGTCTGCAGGGAGATGGGAATCTTTTTCTATGTGTTTTTCGACGAGTTAAGTCCGGTTGTTCAGATTTTGTTTGTGATTAACTAAGTGTTGAGTTGATATTTAAAGAGAGCATGTTAGGGTTAGGATTAGGTTAGTTTGAGTTAGGAGTCTCCACATCTTTCGTTGCCCCTCTTAATATCGGTGTTACGGTAATCGGCAACAACGGGGATTAGCACGACTAGGAAGGACTTTGCGAGTATAAGCTAGGCTTTCCAACGCATAAGTCTTCCTTTTGGTGCTTGTCCGTCCGTTCTTGGCTCTTAGCCATAACCTCCGGTTAATCTAACCACAACCGGTCTCACTACGGAATCACCGCTATCATGTAGGATAGGGTGCCGTAAGGAGCGGATTGTGGTTCAATTAACGGGAGTCGATTTAAGCTGTTGGGCAAGGAAAGAGTGAGAGAGATTTCCTTCTCTCAAACTTCCCTTATCCTACCCTAACAAGAATGAACTACTCACACATCATAATATGGAAAAATAAAACAACACAAAAGAGGAAGATAGAAAGAGGGAGATTAGAAGAATACGACTAACTATTTGCGACCTCACCTTGGCGAGGATCGAGCGTAAGTATCATTGTCGTATGAATGATAAAGAAAAAGAGAGAAGAAAGAAACAACAAGGAAATAACAACAACTACTTAACGAATTAAAATTACAACATTTAACAAAATAAAGAGACAAGCATGATAATAAATGGTTCTTCTTTATTCATCACTCTTCACTCAAAAGCTCACTACAAGTTTAATGGAGAAGAGGTGAGAAGAGGAAGAAGAAACATACTAAACTTTAGCAAAATGAAACTACAAGAATGGACCCTCTCCTTCTCAAACTTCTGGGCTATTTATAGGCTGGAGAATGGAAACCTAGGGCAACCACCAGACCACACATGCAATGACCAAAATACCCCTGGAAACTTTTTGCTTGCCGCCACTATAAGGCCGCGGATCCGCGGCCTGGACCCCACTTTGGCCGCGGATCCGCGGCCTTATTGATGAATTGGAACTTGGTGTTTTTGGTGGCACCCTGTTTTGATGTACTCTTCTCTCTGGTACATGTGCTTTCTCAATTTGGCTCCACGATTTCTCCAGAATTTCTGTTGAGGGAAAGGTGGACTTTTTGTCAAGATTTTGTCATGATTGCCTCGAGCTCCGCGTAGATCTCTTGGATTTTGTGCTACCATTGAGCCTTGTGCATGAGAATGACATTGATTTGACCTTTTGTCTTCCTATTGATATCTGGCAACATACGGATGAAGAGCAGAGACCGTGTTTTATCTGTGGTTGGCAGGAACCCGGACTTTTTTCGTGTTTTCCATGAATTTCACCGTTTTAGAACCGAGAACCTGTATCCTGCAATTGACTAGCAAACACGGCTTAAGAGTATCTACGGATATGCAAATGTGATAAAAATTGGGCGGTATGAAAATGCAAAAATCTGATATGAACAAATACCCCCAAACTTATCATTTGCTCGTCCCGAGCAAAGCCCATTTATTCACAAAAAATTTCCTAACCTCACTTTCGCAGGGAACGCGATTGCACTGAGCATGTGCAACAAGCCGTTAAACCTCTAGGTGTCCCTAGTAGGAGGAGTGTTGTCTCCTGAGGGTTTTCAGCGGATACTACCCACAAAATCCGGTCAAGTTTGGTTTTGTAAAATAACTAAGCTTCAAAACCCTAAAGTTTTGTTTTAGAAAATAACAATTCTATAATCCTAAGTCTAGACTATCGAACCTTTATTTTTCACACCTCGCTTCTTATTTAACTACAGATTTTATATGTCTTTAGGTGCAGTGCGTATAGTGTCGTTAAGTTCCCGAAAGGTCGAATAAAGTCATCATGTCGCACAATAAAGCCCAGATAACAATTTTAAAAGGATCACATAAGTTTTATAACGAGTTAAGCATTTTTCAAGTTTCGTTTTCCAGTAAGGTTTCAACTTCAGAATTTCTATCTTCCTTAACAGGAAACTAAGTCGTATTTTTCACTCCACCTTTTTCTTGTTTTCATTTCATACACACCTCTGTGAACGTGCAATAGTCTTTATCATAGAATAAAACCTTCATATCTCCGTTAAAATTTTTTTAAAAGCCTGTCTTTTATCAAGATTATTCTCACACAAAGAACCGTTAGGAATTTTAACTCGGAGAGAACACTTGCTTGACTTTGTTTTAAACTGGACTTTCTAGGCTTCTTAGCGAGCTTTGGGCCAATGCACCCAAACCAGTTGGTTTTAGGGCATTAGGTGTAGAAACACCCCAGCGGACTTAATTACTCAAGTTACCTAGGTCCAAAAACAAAAGACAGTTTGTCGTGAAAATCAGATGATTTAATACGAACGGAGATATAACCGGCAGTTCAAATATTTTTTTGGATAAAAGACGTGTTTAGTGGGTTTGGTGTGTAATCATTCCAATCAAGTTTCCGATGGGTTATTTTTCAGACTTAGCTCCAATTACGGCATCAATAACATTCCTTCATATTCGCTTTACTTCATAAACTATTCTTGACATTACTTATTTCAGAACAAACCTATTTGATCCTTAGAAAATCATTTATCTGTTTAAAAGTTTAAACATGAAAGACTTGTCATCTAATTCCCAAAATTCACGACACGTGTAGTGTGATGTAAAGACGTATATCAGCTATAGTTAACTTCAAAGGAGAGTTATCTTTCAGGTTTTCAAAATCCAAACATAAGATCTAGTTATTCCTATTTTTTTCAAACAAAAACCGTTGAATGTTGAATCAGAGTTCTTCCACAAGCTAACTTGACAAAAAAGTTTTTATATTTTTTAGAAAATTTTCAAATTTTTATGGATTTTATGGATATTAATATGCAGATGCAAAATATACATATGAATGCGAAGGTAAGAAATTCAAATTTTTATGGATTTTATGGATATTAATATGCAGATGCAAAATATACATATGAATGCGAAGGTAAGAAATGCGTACCGAGCGTACCCCCAAACTTAAACTGGACAGTGTCCTCACTGTCATTGCATGAAGATATCATTTGAAGGGTCAAAATTGTCGGTTAGCGATACACAAATTTTTATTTGTTTTTGTTTTTTTTTTTTTAAGAAAAGAAAAAGAATATACACAAATATATACAAAATGGTTTGTACATACCCCCAAACTTATTTGGAACAGTGTCCGCTGTTCTTGGCTGGGTAACCGAAGTTTGGAGGTAGGCAGAGGAAGATCATTCAGGGTAAACCGGCTCCTGTAAGAACAAGAGCTCCTCTGTTGGATCGGCGCTAAGGTACGGTTTGCATCGGTGTCCGTTTACCTTGAAGAGTGAACCGTCCTTTGGATTCTCCAAATCCACAGCGCCCTACGGATACACATTCCGCACGAAATACGGCCCTTTCCAGCGAGATCTGAGCTTTCCTGGATGGAAATGAAGTCGGGTATCGTAAAGCAGTACCTGCTGACCAGGTATGAAGGTTTTGCGCAAAAGGTGTTTATCGTGAAACACCTTCGTTCAATTCTTAACGACAACCGCGTTGTCGTAAGCCTCATCCCTAAGCTCGCATAGTTCGTTCAGCTGCAGCTTCCGATGGCTGCCCGCATCTTCAAGAGACAGATTCAGCTCCTTTATCGCTCAAAATGCGCGATGCTCGATTTCAACAGGAAGGTGGCAGGCTTTTCCGTATACAAGCTGATAGGGAGACATGCCAAGGTCGGTCTTATAAGCGGTTCTAAATGTCCAAAGGGCATCAGTGAGTTTCAGCGACCAATCCTTACGGTTCTTGGAAACCGTCTTCTCCAGTATCTGCTTGATCCGCCGATTGGAAACTTCGGCCTGCCTGCAGGTTTGGGGGTGGTAGGGCATAGAGAGCTTATGATTAATGGAGTATTTCCGCATCACGGCCTCGAAAGTCCTATTGCAGAAATGACTTCCATTGTCGCTAATGATCGCTCGAGGGTGGCCAAACCGGGAGAAAATGTTTTCTTTAAGGAACCTAACGACAACCTTGTTGTCGTTAGTCCGGCTCGGCACAGCCTCGACCCATTTAGAGACGTAATCAACAGCTAGAAGAATGTACAAGTTCCCAAAAGAGCTGGGAAACGGCCCCATGAAGTCTATCCCCCAAACATTGAAAATCTCCACAACCAAGATCGGTTGGAGCGGCATCTCGTTCCTCCGGGATATCCGGCCCATGTGTTGGCACCGGGAGCAAGTCTTGCAATAGTCGTGAGCGTCTTTGAAAAGTTGTGGCCAGTAGAAACCACATTGCAAGATCTTCTCAGCTGTCTTTCTGGGCCCAAAATGCCCGCCACACGCTTGATCGTGGCAAAATGACAGCACACTCTTGAATTCTTCATCAGGGACACACCGACGAATAATCTGGTCGGGACAGTACTTGAACAAGTAGGGTTCGTCCCAGTAAAAGTGTTTTACTTGGGATAAGAAGCGAAGTCTGTCCTGACTCGACCATTCAGTCGGTAGTAATCCCGTGGCCAAATAGTTCACAATATCTGCGAACCAGGGTTCGCACGATACTGTCAAGAGTTGTTCATCCGGGAAAACGTCATTGATCGGAATTGGAAGCGAAGGCCAAGAAGGAAGTCGTGAGAGATGGTCGGCAACTACGTTTTCACATCCTCGTTTGTCCTTAATGACAAGGTCAAACTCTTGAAGCAAGAGGATCCAACGTATTAACCGAGACTTGGCATCTTTCTTCGCAAAAAGATGGCGCAGAGCAGAATGGTCAGTGTAGACAATGACTGGAGAGCCGATGAGGTAGGGCCTGAACTTTTCTAAAGCAAATACAACAGCTAAGAATTCCTTCTCAGTTGTTGTATAATTGAGTTGGGCGTCGTTCAGGGTTCGGCTCGCGTAATAGATTACGTGCGGCATCTTGTTAATGTGCTGTCCAAGGACAGCACCGATGGCAAAGTCGGATGCATCGCACATAATCTCGAATGGGTGCGTCCAGTCAGGTGAAGAAAGAACGGGCGCAGAAGTGAGTGAGCGTTTCAGTGACTCGAATGCAGTCACACAGCTCGAGTTGAAGTCGAAAGGCGTGTCCTTGGCCAGCAAAAGCGTCAAGGGCCTAGCAATCTTGCTAAAGTCCTTGATAAACCGTCTATAGAAACCGGCATGGCCAAGGAAGGCTCGGATATCTCTGACGCATCGGGGAGGAGGCAGATTGGAAATGACCTCAATCTTTGCTTTGTCAACCTCTATGCCATTTTGCGAGATGATATGTCCTAAGACAATACCTTCGCGCACCATGAAGTGGCATTTCTCCCAGTTCAAAGTGAGATTCTTGTCCTTACATCGGGTAAGGACAGCGTCAAGATGCAGCAAACACTCGTCAAAGGAGTCGCCGAAGATGGAGAAGTCATCCATGAAAATCTCCAGAAATTTTTCCACCATGTCCGAGAAAATTCCCATCATACACCGCTGGAAGGTAGCGGGCGCATTGCATAACCCAAAGGGCATGCGTCGATATGCAAACGTGCCGAAAGGACAAGTGAAAGTGGTCTTGTCCTGGTCTTTTTTGGCGATGGGAATTTGATTATAGCCAGAGTAGCCATCAAGAAAACAATAGTACTCATGTCCGGCCAATCGTTCAAGCATCTGGTCAATGAAGGGTAGCGGAAAGTGGTCTTTCCGCGTTGCGGCGTTGAGTTTTCTGTAATCAATGCAAACTCGCCACCCAGTTTGGGTGCGAGTAGGGATTAACTCATTCGCCTCGTTGGTGATGACCGTGATGCCCGACTTCTTGGGGACAACGTGAATGGGGCTGACCCACTGGCTATCAGAGATAGGGTAAATAATACCACTATCTAGACATTTGACGATCTCCTTCTTCACAGCCTCTTTCATGACTGGATTAAGACGTCTTTGTGGATCCCGGGCTGGTTTGGCATCATCCATCAGATGAATGTGATGCTCAACGATGAGGGGACTAATCCCCTTGATGTCCGCCATGGTCCAGCCAAAAGCTTGCCTGTTGCTGTGCAAGACCGCGAGAAGGGCTTTCTCTTGCTCGGGAGCTAGAGAAGCCGAGATGATGACAGGAAGGGTCTCGTTCTCACCTAAGTAAGCATACTTAAGGTGAGACGGCAACGGCTTGAGTTCGAGCGTTGGAGGTGAAATGATGGAAGGCAAGACTGGTGCAAAGGTCTCGAACTCAAAGGACTCCAGCAAAGGTTCAAAACGAGTGTAGGTAACCGAGTCGGATGGTTCAGGTAACTCATCCGGAAAGTCGAAGGATTCAAACTCGGGTTGAGCGCAGCTAAGATCGTTCGAAAACGTGAAACACTCGTAGTCGTTGTCGGGCGCAGAAACAGCAGCAGGTTCGAAGAGAAACGCACTAGTGGCGTCAAGATTATCGTGATCAAACAGAAACTCCTCGAATTCACACTCTTCTGGGGTGATCTCCTGGATCGAGCAGACGTCCAGTATATGAGCATTAGGTTCGGCGGGTTGATTCCCCAACCTAAAAATGTTGAGTTCAATCGTCATATTTCCAAAAGAGAGGTTCATTGAACCATTGCGACAATTGATCACAGCATTTGAGGTTGCGAGAAATGGGCGACCGAGTATCACCGGAATTTGATTCCGGGGGTTAGCTACAGGCTGTGTATCTAAGACAATGAAGTCGACGGGGAATATGAAGTCCCCGACTCTTATTAACACATCCTCTAGCTCACCCCTAGGATGGGTGATCGATCGGTCGGCCATCTGGAGAGTGCAGTGTGTGGGTTTCAGCTCTCCGACGCCTAATTGCTCGTATACTGAATACGGAAGCAAGTTAACACTGGCACCAAGATCTAATAGTGCGCGGTTGATGTTCTTATCCCCAATAGTAATTGAAATCGTAGGACAGCCAGGGTCCTTCCGTTTTTGTGGTAAAGATTGGGTAAGGGCATCACTCACAGCACTAGCCAAGAAAACTTTCTTGGGTACCTGAGACTTCCTCTTTTTCGTGCACAAGTCCTTTAAGATTTTCGCGTAAGATGGGACTTGTTGGACAGCATCTAAAAGAGGAATGTTAATGTTAACTTGCTTGAATAACTCCAAAATCTTCTCCATTTGTGGATTTTGTTTGTTAGACCTCAACCGGTTTGGAAATGGAACATTTTGAAAATTGGTTGAGTCTAATGCTGGAGGAGGAGATTTTGGAGTTGGAACGGATCCCAGAATAGGTGTTTTCGTGGAGTGAGAAGTGGGTCCGTTCAGAGCAGAAGAAGAGGAAGGAGAGCCTGTTGAAGAATGGAGAATAGGCTCAGAAGACGAAAAAGAAGAAGAAGAAGAAGAAGAAGAAGCGGCCGGGGTGTCATCGTTGATTCGCTTGCCAATGTTGTTTTGAAGCATCCTTCCCGATCTCAGTGTAGTCACGGCACTCACATTATGGTTTTGTTGTTCAAGAGCAACATGTGCATTATGTGGGTGACCGGGATTTGGAAGTGGCTGGGACGGGAGCTTCCCTTTCTCTCGCTCGCTCAAGGCCGCGTTCAGCTGTGCAATCTGGGCCTCGATGGTCTTGATGCTTTGCCCGTGTGCGGCAGTGTGTTGCACTAAGGATTGAATCGAAGACTGGATGTTGGCGGTAGATTGAGTCGATTGTTTAACGAACGCCTCCAGACTTCGCTCGAGCGAGGAAACCTTATCGTTGTTTGACGGAACAAAGTTGTTTGGTGGAAAAGAATTGTTGGGTGCAAAGTTGTTCGTCTGGTTTTGGAAAGGTTGGGGTTGGAAGGGCTGCTGATATTGATGCTGAGTTGTAAGTGCAGATACTCCGTGTTCGTGCAGATACTCCGTCATATGAAATGAAATGCAAGTGCAGATACTCCGTGTTCGTGTCAGTGCCTCATATAATACTATGTCATATGAAATGAAATGCATGCACCATGAATGTAAAGTAACAAATCCTGAAATCCAGATATATATGTATAAGAACTCTTTAGCTGTTATCATAGTAAAGTGTGTATAAGCATCTGAAATCTCAACAATGAAATCCATGGAAATCCGTGTCAAGCATCGACACAACACATGTAATCTCAAGTCTCAATATGTCGGGCTCCGTCAGTCCGGATCGGCCCATATCATCAAATCTCACGACAACGGTCGGTATCCTCCGGATATCCGCCGCGCCAGACATCACCGGTAGGTAGCCTTCCCCTGCCAGGCTCATCGTCTACAACTCGATCTTCTTGCCCCGGGGTACCATACCGGGCCCACCATGTACCCGAGACGGTTCATCCACTCCTCGAATCGGGTCTCGAAATCCAACAGAAAACATGAAATACTCATGGTGGACGACACATACATCACGAGAAAACCGCATCTTATTTTAAAAAGAGAAGAGGAGAGAGAGAGAAGTTTTTATATATTTTTGCGGTTTTCCCCAAAAATCCAGAAATCTCATAGAAATCCAAATCTCAAAATCATGAGTAAGTATATGATAAGTGTCGGCATATGCCCATACTACTGTGCGAAACATGAAAATATGAATGCATGAATGTCTAAGTAATAAATATCATGTCTTATACTAACATCAGAGAGTAATCACAATATTATATCGGTTTAGTTGTTAAATGATTCTATCAATAAAAGATAATATGATCTAAAGTGTACGTGACATAGCAATTACCGATGATGATGTGTGTGAGCCGGCAAATAAGTGTGCGTAGAATATACGCATCATCGGTAATGGTGCGGGTGTCCTAACAGGTAAGGTTTATACTGATTATAGCAATATATGTAAGAACATGCACCATGATAATTACAGTATGAATGTAAATACAGATGTGCATTATCCACTCCTCTGCGAGATACGAGTACAACTACCACTATGTGAGTCGAACCTAAACCAGTATCCATCTAACATCCTAAGGAACTAAACCTAATAGACTAGTCAGTAAGAAACTAGAGTCTACCTAAGGTCTGAATCAATATCTCTAATAGTCGGCGATCCCGCCTCAATAGCGTCACGTACGTAGTACGGCTTCCTCGAATCAAGAGTGCGGATCAATCATCAAATCTAAGCCTCGTACGGTAAAACCCATCGTACGGCATCCCAATATCGGGGTACGGTCAAGTATCTCCTAGGTGTCTCCTCATTCGTATAATGTCATCATCAACACATCTCATGATCAAGGTGCTAAACTGTGATCGCATACATCAATCATATATCATTGCCATCATGATAAGCATCATTAGTTTATCCTCAGAAATATCATGTCATATGTATCATATTGTGATTAAGTCATACTTATATGATATCGGCATCAGGTCACACCAATATAATGTCGTAATCAAGTTATACATATATCATATCGTGATCAGTCACAAGTTACAGTCCGGGTACTATTCTAGCGTCCTATGTACATCAATATCACCACCACTCTTTATAATTTATATATTCATGTTCATTATCTCATTCTCTAATGATCCGCTAACACTTTAATACGACTGTATAGCCAAGAATTACGGCATCAAGCCCAGTTACATTGTTTCATCATATCTCGGATATCATATCACATCAATGTATCCCATATACGTGTTGTATATATATATATATATACCTATACCTCGTCCTATATATATATATACACATGCACGTATACACCATGTCGTGTTTCAGTGTGTGAGTGTGTATGTTTCTACCTGAAACCTACGAATCTCTTCCAAGGTATTCATCTTCTGATATATCTTTCTAAATTAGTCTAATCCAGCCTAGGGTCATTACTAGGGTCCTACTCATTAAGAATATAGGGTCACATCTGGTTTCCTAATGACAATAAATACTATTCCTATTCTACGTTGCGGGGGTGCTAAACGCCATACACCCGACTTCCCCCCGTAGATATACATCTACTCACCTGGTCCATGTCTACCGAAGACGGTGTCGCCATCCTCCTCTTCATCGCCCGCAGTCCACGTGAGGGGTACCTAAACGCAAACATATAAATAGCATCGTAAACCGAATCACATACAAAAGTCAAACGATATAAGGAACAAGCATAGGTTAAAACCTATGTCCCGTCCACGCAAAAGAACCAAATACCGCTCGATATCGGCATACAAACTCCGATGGATCGAGATAACATCAACAAATAACTTGTAGTTTTAAAACACATTACTTATACTATAAAACAGGATTAAATCCATCGAAACCCGAAAATCTATCAAACCGTCCAATTTCGCAAAACCCGAAAATGCCAGTTTACCGTTTTTCATCAAAACTTAACATTTAAATGAAACCAATGGTCATAAAACTCATTAAATAGCATAACTAGACTATACAAACTATTACTATATTTTTATTACACAAACTTGTATAAATTTGAAATTTCTAGTTTGCACCCTTTAACAATTTTCAACATTTTTCAAGCAAAACACCACAATTCCACCACAAAACATGATTTTGCATAAATTAATGACTTAAACCACAATTCATGATGATAATGATATAATGAAACCATAATTATATTTTTAATCTCATTTATATAGGAATTTCTAAAATCTAGTTTACAAAATTAGCAATTTTTATCACAATTTATCAATTAACCATAGAAACTAGCAATCAAACTAAGTTTTTCTTTCCATTAACATGCTAATATTTCCACTAAAACTATAATCCAATGATAACAACCCAAATTAGGATTTTATATTAACAACAACCACATTTTGCAAAAACCTAGTTAACTAAATTCCTAATTTAAAACAATTTTTGAATAACAATTTGTTAAACAATAACCATGCAAGTTTTCCTAATACTCAAAGTGTTAAACTAACTAATATAACCCTAATTAATTATTAAAAATCATAACTTGAATTTAGAACCCTAGCTTGCATTTTAAAAAAAAGAACATAGAATTAATTCATTAAATCTAATTAAGCTTAATATGAACATCTAATAACAATAAGTCAAAAGAAAGAAAATTATACCTTCAAAATATGAAATCCAAACAAGAAATGAGCCTCCAAAATGCATGCTTTCCATCTCCAAATTTCATATAAAAATAAGCAAGGAATAAAGAGTATGGAATAAATAGGATTTTGTGGAATTTTAATTGAATTTTTGATGTGTTTTTGATGAATTTTGAATAAAAATGATTTGGGAAATGGGGGGGGAGGAAGCCATGGGGGGTTGTGGCCGGCCCTAGAGAGGTGAGGGAGAGAAAGAAGAGAGTGGAAAAGTGTGTAGAAGTTTCAAGAGAAAGAACAACACTTAAGTCTTTTCATGGTTTATTTAATTATTTATTTATTTATTTACTATAGCAACTCAAGAAAGCTCTAGAAAATAGGAAAAATTTGCAAATAATTTTTGCATGATACATACTAAATTCTAACATTCCATGGTTCATTTTTACAAATTAAAACCATTTAAATTTGTAATTTACACTAATTTAGTGTAAAAATAAAGCTTATGTTAATATTTAAAATAATTAATTTAGGAAAAATATTTTATTAAACTAAAAATTTATAAGTGGCTAAATAAACACCATTTACTAGTAATTTCATAATTAAAATGGATATTTTTAAAATTATAATGAAAAACAATCACGGTTTGATTTTACGAAAAATACATTTTACTTTACCGAAAATCATAAAATTCACTTAAACAATTTTATTCATTTAATTATTTTTAAAACGTTACAATCTTCCCCCCTTTAAGAAATTCGGTCCCCGAATTTAAATTAAAACTCCCGCTCCAAATACTAAAACATTTAGCAAAACACTCAAATCGTCGGGGCTCCGAAATCATCAATACATAACAAAAATCAACTCCGTCAAGCATAACGCAATCATCGGAGTTATGGCGAGAATAAAATATCATAACCCAATGTGAAAACCATCATAATATATATCAATCTATAACTTATATATAGTTCGCATCCTAGTAAAATCGCCTAAACCTCATAATAAAGAAGCATACAAAAACCCCTCTTGAAAATCGCCGTGCAATGCACGTGTCACGGTATAAGTAGCGGACGTTTAATTTAAAAAGATAGCTATATATATATCTTTTATTTAACATACACGTCCCGCCTGGTTACTAAATCAAATAATAATGACTATGAAAACATACTGCTCAAACTGAAATCAATCCCAATCACACCATAAAAATATCATGTGCGTCCGGTGCGCACTGAAATCGAAACCAACTAAAGATACCATGAATACACACAAAAACAAAACTAAGTGCAACAGGTGTGCACCAAAAACATCTGTCAAGTGCAACGGGCGTGCACGACTCAATATCAGGTGCATCTAATCTGCACAAAACCCCGATTTAGTGCATCTGATGTACACAAAATCGCATCAAGTGCGCCAAGTATGCGCAAGAATCCTAATCAGGTGCACATGGTGCACGAAAACATACCTCGAATATCAAAATCAAAATCACAGTACAAAAATGCATGAAAACTAAGTCAAAACATATGTCAAAATCATGTGTAACCCCTATGCACGAAATCAAATAAAAAATCTCAAAATATATAAAACCAAATCAAGTGTACTGGGTGCGTACTAAACCACATCAATACAACTGATATATGAAACACAGATAGAATGAAGGTACACACAGGAAATACCAATCGTAGAACAAAGTCCTCAAAATACAAAAATCCAATCAACGAAAATAGGAATTCAAATCACTAAATCACAATCGTAAACACTATCGTCAATGTGCGCCTCTTTCCTCTGATGTCGACTGCTTCGAACTCGTTCTTTCATAGGTGTGCTGACTGCGCTACCAACGGCAATACTCATGTCTAGAGTCCCCACATAGTCGTTCCCTTCACTTGATATCCAGACTACATTAAACTTTTCGATCGATCCATCAAAATCCCATAATTCCCCGAGAGCTCAACACTCAAGTACAGTTTAAAAATATCCGGTACATACCCCAGCATCGATGATCCAGCCATAGAAGGGCAAACCCAAGCCTCACTAATGGCATCGCGGAACTGCCGTAAACCCTAAGGTTCAAGGGCGTTCTCGTGGTCATTATGTCGAGTTAGGGTTTCATTCTTCTAGAGGGTCCATCGAAATACCTGCATGTTCTTCCGAATACCTTAAACTTGGGAACATGGTTTTCTGATAATCGTTCGAACCCTTTAACTTCATCCGGACGGCATGTGAATACCCTTCATCCGCACGCTAAACAATGTTTCAATCCTCAAGAATAACCAATACTCTAATGGTTATCGCATTCGAGCCGCAGCTCCCTCTGCCCGTGGTAAGAGAAACCACCATCCGACATTGACGAAGATAGATCAAAGGAACGAATGAAATACGGTGCAAACAATGTAAATCCTAGGGCTCCTCAAGCAGAGTAGCGTATCGTAAGTATGCCGCGGACCATACCCGCAGTACGTTACTCTACCTAAATCGCCTACTCCATCAACCAAGGGTCACCTAGACTTATACAGGGTTAAACCTAGCGCTCTGATACCAACTTTGTCACGACCCGAAAGTACAGAACGTGACCGGCACTTATATTACGAAGCGTCTAGAGGCGCCACGTGACCTAAGTAAGCCGAAGCCCAGAAATCTAAACCATAAAAGAAGAAAAAGAAGAAAAGAAAAGAAAACAAGTATAAAAACATCAGCAAATTTTACCGAAAATTTCGGCAGAGTCTCCTCTGTAAAAACTGGCCCCCAAACGGGTACAACAAGTATAATATACATAAACAATAAAAAGCATCCCCAAACGGAAGCTAGCATCAACGCCAATAGGCGGAATCAACCACAACAGGCACAATAATATACAACTCCAAAGGGCGAGGCTCAAAACTCAAAAGAAAACAAAACCACCAGATCAGAATAATACATGCGCGACTCTAAGGTCGAAATAAAAGACTGGTCCAATAAACTTATCAAGTAATACAAATATGGTTGATGGAGCTTACTAGATACAAATGAAAGAATAAAAGTACAATGATGGTTCGGATACAAGTGAACCAACCTACCGTGCAAATCACCCTGAAAGAATAGATGTGCCAGCAAGCTGCCAGGGAAACCAGTACATCGAACCTGTAATAAAATTTGGCACAACGGGGGTGAGTTGCCAACTCGTGAGTAGAAGACATCTACGAAAAGAAATCGAATGCACGACGCTATCCTAGGTCATAATAATACACTACTATATCCCAAACATCTAGTAATAGCAGGGTAATACTACGTGTAAGTGCAGATACTCCGTGTTCGTGTCAGTGCCTCATATAATACTATGTCATATGAAATGAAATGCATGCACCATGAATGTAAAGTAACAAATCCTGAAATCCAGATATATATGTATAAGAACTCTTTAGCTGTTATCATAGTAAAGTGTGTATAAGCATCTGAAATCTCAACAATGAAATCCATGGAAATCCGTGTCAAGCATCGACACAACACATGTAATCTCAAGTCTCAATATGTCGGGCTCCGTCAGTCCGGATCGGCCCATATCATCAAATCTCACGACAACGGTCGGTATCCTCCGGATATCCGCCGCGCCAGACATCACCGGTAGGTAGCCTTCCCCTGCCAGGCTCATCGTCTACAACTCGATCTTCTTGCCCCGGGGTACCATACCGGGCCCACCATGTACCCAAGACGGTTCATCCACTCCTCGAATCGGGTCTCGAAATCCAACAGAAAACATGAAATACTCATGGTGGACGACACATACATCACGAGAAAACCGCATCTTATTTTAAACAGAGAAGAGGAGAGAGAGAGAAGTTTTTATATATTTTTGCGGTTTTCCCCAAAAATCCAGAAATCTCATAGAAATCCAAATCTCAAAATCATGAGTAAGTATATGATAAGTGTCGGCATATGCCCATACTACTGTGCGATAACATGAAAATATGAATGCATGAATGTCTAAGTAATAAATATCATGTCTTATACTAACATCAGAGAGTAATCACAATATTATATCGGTTTAGTTGTTAACTGATTCTATCAATAAAAGATAATATGATCTAAAGTGTACGTGACATAGCAATTACCGATGATGATGTGTGTGAGCCGGCAAATAAGTGTGCGTGGAATATGCGCATCATCGGTAATGGTGCGGGTGTCCTAACAGGTAAGGTTTATACTGATTATAGCAACATATGTAAGAACATGCACCATGATAATTACAGTATGAATGTAAATACAGATATGCATTATCCACTCCTCTGTGAGATACGAGTACAACTACCACTATGTAAGTCGAACCTAAACCAGTGTCCATCTAACATCCTAAGGAACTAAACCTAATAGACTAGTCAGTAAGAAACTAGAGTCTACCTAAGGTCTGAATCAATATCTCTAATAGTCGGCGATCCCGCCTCAATAGCGTCACGTACGTAGTACGGCTTCCTCGAATCAAGAGTGCGGATCAATCATCAAATCTAAGCCTCGTACGGTAAATCCCATCGTACGGCATCCCAATATCGGGGTACGGTCAAGTATCTCCTAGGTGTCTCCTCATTCGTATAATGTCATCATCAACACATCTCATGATCAAGGTGCTAAACTGTGATCACATACATCAATCATATATCATTGCCATCATGATAAGCATCATTAGTTTATCCTCAGAAATATCATGTCATATGTATCATATTGTGATTAAGTCATACTTATATGATATCGGCATCAGGTCACACCAATATAATGTCGTAATCAAGTTATACATATATCATATCGTGATCAGTCACAAGTTACAGTCCGGGTACTATTCTAGCGTCCCATGTACATCAATATCACCACCACTCTTTATAATTTATATATTCATGTTCATTATCTCATTCTCTAATGATCCGCTAACACTTTAATACGACTGTATAGCCAAGAATTACGGCATCAAGCCCAGTTACATTGTTTCATCATATCTCGGATATCATATCACATCAATGTATCCCATATACGTGTTGTATATATATATATATATATATATATATATACCTATACCTCGTCCTATATATATATATACACATTCACGTATACACCATGTCGTGTTTCAGTGTGTGAGTGTGTATGTTTCTACCTGAAACCTACGAATCTCTTCCAAGGTATTCATCGTCTGATATGTCTTTCTAAATCAGTCTAATCCAGCCTAGGGTCATTACTAGGGTCCTACTCATTAAGAATATAGGGTCACATCTGGTTTCCTAATGACAATAAATACTATTCCTATTCTACGTTGCGGGGGTGCTAAACGCCATACACCCGACTTCCCCCCGTAGATATACATCTACTCACCTGGTCCATGTCTGCCGAAGACGGTGTCGCCATCCTCCTCTTCATCGCCCGCAGTCCACATGAGGGGTACCTAAACGCAAACATATAAATAGCATCGTAAACCGAATCACATACAAAAGTCAAACGATACAAGGAACAAGCATAGGTTAAAACCTATGTCCCGTCCACGCAAAAGAACCAAATACCGCTCGATATCGGCATACAAACTCCGATGGATCGAGATAACATCAACAAACAACTTGTAGTTTTAAAACACATTACTTATACTATAAAACATGATTAAATCCATCGAAACCCGAAAATCTATCAAACCGTCCAATTTCGCAAAACCCGAAAATGCCAGTTTACCGTTTTTCATCAAAACTTAACATTTAAATGAAACCAATGGTCATAAAACTCATTAAATAGCATAACTAGACTATACAAACTATTACTATATTTTTATTACACAAACTTGTATAAATTTGAAATTTCTAGTTTGCACCCTTTAACAATTTTCAATATTTTTCAAGCAAAACACCATAATTCCACCACAAAACATGATTTTGCATAAATTAATGACTTAAACCACAATTCATGATGATAATGATATAATGAAACCATAATTATATTTTAAATCTCATTTATATAGGAATTTCTAAAATCTAGTTTACAAAATTAGCAATTTTTATCACAATTTATCAATTAACCATAGAAAATAGCAATCAAACTAAGTTTTTCTTTCCATTAACATGCTAATATTTCCACTAAAACTATAATCCAATGATAACAACCCAAATTAGGATTTTATATTAACAACAACCACATTTTGCAAAAACCTAGTTAACTAAATTCCTAATTTAAAACAATTTTTGAATAACAATTTGTTAAACAATAACCATGCATGTTTTCCTAATACTAAAAGTGTTAAACTAACTAATATAACCCTAATTAATTATTAAAAATCATAACTTGAATTTAGAACTCTAGCTTGCATTTTAAAAAAAAGAACATAGAATTAATTCATTAAATCTAATTAAGCTTAATATGAACATCTAATAACAATAAGTCAAAAGAAAGAAAATTATACCTTCAAAATATGAAATCCAAACAAGAAATGAGCCTCCAAAATGCATGCTTTCCATCTCCAAATTTCATATAAAAATAAGCAAGGAATAAAGAGTATGGAATAAATAGGATTTTGTGGAATTTTAATTGAATTTTTGATGTGTTTTTGATGAATTTTGAATAAAAATGATGTGGGAAATAGGGGGGGGCAGCCATGGGGGGTTGTGGCCGGTCCTAGAGAGGTGAGGGAGAGAAAGAAGAGAGTGGAAAAAGTGTGTAGAAGTTTCAAGAGAAAGAACAACACTTAAGTCTTTTCATGGTTTATTTAATTATTTATTTATTTATTTACTATAGCAACTCAAGAAAGCTCTAGAAAATAGGAAAAATTTGCAAATAATTTTTGCATGATACATACTAAATTCTAACATGCCATGGTTCATTTTTACAAATTAAAACCATTTAAATTTGTAATTTACACTAATTTAGTGTAAAAATAAAGCTTATGTTAATATTTAAAATAATTAATTTAGGAAAAATATTTTATTAAACTAAAAATTTATAAGTGGCTAAATAAACACCATTTACTAGTAATTTCATAATTAAAATGGATATTTTTAAAATTATAATGAAAAACAATCACGGTTTGATTTTACGAAAAATACATTTTACTTTACCGAAAATCATAAAATTCACTTAAACAATTTTATTCTTTTAATTATTTATTTAATTATTTTTAAAACGTTACACCCCAGTAACCGATAAGTCGTGTCGATGTGTGGCTCATAACGGGTCGAGAAACTACTAGTAACACTTACTAGTAAATCTCTATATCAGCCCTGGCCAGGGACTTCCAGTTATAGCCAATCGAACACAGCACAACATCAACTCCCTATACCGGGAGAGACGAATCCCCTCCTATCGCTCATTGCCTCCATGTGTTTCGGGACTGTACCCAAAAGCCACCGTTTTGCACGCCCTCTTAGACGTGGTAAGGTGGAAATCAAAGCACAGTGGGAATCACACAAGACTCTATGACGATCTCTGGTCTACAGACTACCCTGTACCAGTGTCACCGGAGAACTGCCATCTGACGTGTGGTATATCACCATCTGGGAGTTCTCGGCGAGTCCGTCCAGTGTATCCAGTCTCCACTGAGCACCCGTACACCATCTCTGATGTCAAACACCGATGGATATGGGATCATCCATCGCCCATCATATGGGTCAAGATGCGTATACGCTAGTCTACTCTGGTGTATCGATGCCCTGTCTCGATATACCCTCGACTAGGAACAGTTATAGGATGTACTCATCGACTACCTAGGCCCCACTAGTATGATCTCATCATAGTCCCAGTAGTCGAGTACAGATCCTAAGGGCTTTATCAACATGTGAGAGAAAAACAGTAAACCAATACAAGTCAACATGTTAAGATAAAGTGAAACCAAATAGCATACTATCATGACGAGCAAGAAAGTCATCTCTATATATATCCAAGCATTCATTATAATATACATCATATGTACAACAATGGCCTCTAGGGCATATACATAACTAACAATCTCCTACTTGCACTAATGCCAGCTGCTGTAGTATCTCATACCTAGCATCCCGAATAATCTCTCAAACTGTATCTGGGGAATAGTCTTCGTGAATGGATCCGCAGTGTTGTCCTTCGTATCTACTCTCCTGACCTCGATCTCCCGGCGATCAACTATCTCCCTGATCAGGTGATACCGCTTCAGAATATGTCTGGACTTCTGATGGGATCTGTGTTCCTTGGCCAATGCCACAGCTCCATTGTTATCGCAATACAGAGGTATTGGATGCTCAATGGATGGAACCACTCCAAGTTCAGTAATGAACTTCTTGATCCAGACAGCCTCTTTGGCAGCATCGTTGGCAGCGATGTATTCAGCCTCTATCGTTGAGTCTGCAACGGTATCCTGTTTGGAACTCTTCCAACATACCGCCCCTCCATTGAGGGTAAAGACAAAACCCGAATGCGACTTAGAGTCGTCCTTATCACTTTGGAAGCTGGAATCGGTAAAGGAGTCCACCTGGAGTTCTCCATTACCATACACCAAGAACATCTCCTTAGTCCTTCGTAAGTACTTGAGAATGTTCTTCACAGCTATCCAATGACTCTCTCCAGGATCTGCTTGATACCGACTCACTACACTTAGTGAGTATGCTACATCGGGTCTGGTACATAGCATCGCATACATGATAGAGCCTACTGCCGAAGCATAGGGTATCCCTTGCATGCGAGCTCTCTCCAAATCAGTCTTGAGAGACATCTCTTTGGAGAGAGTGAGCCTAGAGATCGTGGGTTGGTTTCCACGCTTGGATTCTTCCATACTAAACCTCTTTAGTATGGTGTCAATATACCTAGATTGGGACAATCCCAGTATCCGTTTAGATCTATCTCTATAGATCATGATTCCCAATATGCACGAGGCATCACCTAGATCTTTCATTGAGAATCTCTGTGATAAGAAGAGCTTGACTGATTGCAGCATAGGAATATCATTTCCTATCAAGAGTATGTCATCCACGTACAATACGAGGAAGACAACCTTACCCTCTGCTACCTTCTTATAGATACAAGGTTCATCTATATTTTTGATGAAGTCAAACTCTTTGACTACAACATCAAAACAGATGTTCCAACTCCGTGATGCTTGTTTTAACCCATAAATGGATTTAAGCAGCTTGCACACCTTTCCGCTGCTCCCACTATCTACGAAGCCCTCTGGCTGAGTCATGTACACGCTCTCTTCTAAATCACCGTTTAGAAAGGCGGTCTTAACATCCATTTGCCAGATTTCGTAGTCATGGTATGCAGCAATGGCAAGTAAGATCCGGATGGACTTAAGCATAGCCACTGGAGAAAAGGTTTCGTCATAATCCACACCTGGTCGTTGACGAAAACCCTTTGCTACAAGTCTAGCTTTGAAAGTCTCAACTTTTCCATCTACACCAAATTTCCTTTTAAAAATCCACTTGCTCCCAATGGGTTTTACCCCTTCAGGAGCATTTTCCAAAATCCATACTTTATTGGTGTACATGGATTCCATCTCAGATCGCATTGCATCCAGCCATTTCATAGAGTCACCACTCGTGATGGCCTGCTCGAAACTAGTCGGGTCATCATCGTCCATGATACAATCATCGCTTCCACCATCAATGAGAAAACCGTAGTATCTCTCAGGTGGATGAGAAACCTTACTAGATCGGCGGAGACGCTGGGGTTCGTCGGGTACTACTGAATCCTCTGGTTCCATTAAATCATCTGCCGTAGTTTGTGTTGCTGGAACCTCTTCCAGTTCTACCTCATTGCCATCAATTTCTTTCATAAGAAAACCCTTTTCTAAAAAGGTGGCATGTCGAGAAACAAACACTTTTTGTTCCTCGGAGTGGTAGAAGATATACCCTCGCGAATGTTTGGGATATCCAATAAACTTACATAAAACAGATCTTATCTCGAGTTTGTCCGGATTTTGTCTTTTGACATAGGCTGGACAACCCCATATCTTAATATACATAAGAGATGGTCTCTTCCCTTTCCATATCTCATATGGAGTGGTAGGCACTGATTTGGTAGGAACCATATTCAATAGATGTATGGCTGTCTCAAGCGCATACCCCCAGAAGGAAATAGGTAACTCAGCCTCGCTCATCATAGAGCGCACCATATCTAATAGGGTGCGATTCCTCCGCTCAGATACACCGTTGTGCTGTGGTGTATAAGAAGGAGTAAGCTGAGAGAGAATCCCATTCTCTTTTAGATAATCTAAAAATTCACCGCTTAAGTATTCACCTCCTCGATCAGATCGAAGAATCTTAATACTTTTGCCCGTTTGGTTTTCTACTTCGTGCTTATATTCTCTGAATTTCTCAAAAGCTTCAGACTTATGTTTCATCAGAAACACATGTCCGTATCTAGAGAGATCGTCAGTGAATGTAATGAAGTAGGAAGAACCGTTCCTGGCATGCGTAGACATGGGACCGCATACATCACTATGTATTAGTCCTAAGAGTTCAGTAACTCTTTCTCCGTGTCCTCTAAACGGAGCTTTGGTCATTTTTCCTTTGAGACATGAATGGCAAGTATCATAAGATGATAATTCGAACGGATTCAAATAACCATCCTTATGTAACTTAGCCAGTCGTGTCGCATTGATATGACCAAGTCTACAATGCCACAAGTAGGATTCGTTCATATCTGAACTTTTCCTTTTGTGTGTGTTTTGTATATTCAGGACTGTATTCTGATTTAGAATGAATATGCCATTATGTAACGAGCCTGATGCAATCAACTTTTGATCTAGGAATATGTTCATAACATTATCCTTTACTACAAAATTATATCCTTCTTTACTTAATAAAGAAACTGATATAATGTTGCACATCATGTTCGGTATATAATAGCACTCATTTAGAATCAGTGTATCACCACTTGGTAATACTGGTGATATTCGCCAACTGCTTTGGCTGCAACATTTGCACCGTTCCCTACTTGAACGGAATGATCACCTTTTCCCAGTTCTCTACCTTTACGTAGCCCATGTAACTGTTTACATATGTGGGATCCTGATCCGGTATCTAATACCCAGGACGTAGGGTGAACTGAGAAACAGTTCTCAATAACTAACACACCCGAAGAAGATGCATCAACATGCATGTTCTTTTGGGCGGCGTGAGAATCCAGATATTCTCCTGTTTCCTGTTCAGTCTTATAACTCTTATAAGAAAGAACGGGTCCAACGTTCCCCTGCACTGTACAATAATCGGGTTCAGTCAATACATCCATATTATTATCTTGATTATGACCTGACATGGTCGCTACCTGGAGAGAGAGAGAAGAAAAACACTTTAGCGTATGCTCTTGCAAGATTAGATTGGTTATTATCTTATCTAATCAGGATGTCTCCCACTGTTTTTATCAAATCTACCTTCAAACCCTAAAAGGTAAGATTAGCCGGGATTAATTACACCCTACAATTTCGTCAATCATTCAGCCAGATCAGTGTCGGTACTTTGAGAGAGGTTCCCCGTGCTTTCGCACGGACCTAATTAATGTAAACCTCGTTTTCCCAGAGGCGTAACCCCGTTAACACTTTTCTAGACACCTACTTGAATGACTAATTGTCCTGTGTAAAACTCTCCCAGGAGTAACTCTTACTCGCAGTGGGTATCGGGATCCAACTATCTCATAGAAGGTATGCAATCTCATTGCAAATTTCAACATTTGAAATTCCCGATAATATTTTTCCCCCAGCATCCTATGACCTTGACGAAGGCCAAACTACCCATAGGGCGCTAGTCAAGTTCAACCCGTTCATTTCTTGATTGAATTAAACCCACCCGTACGACCCTTGACGAAGGCCAAACTACGCCGTACGAATACCCTAATCCAATCGCATCGTATGCTAACAGATAAGTATTAGTTAGCTACCGTACACTACGCCTTGACGAAGGCCAAACTACCGTAGCACGAATACTAAGTAGTATTTATCTGAAATGACGGAGGGCTACGCAGGTTTTCAGAAAAACCCTGAGCGTAATAAACTTGATATCGTTGTAGAATCATGTGTTTTTGAAAAGGAGTGTTTTTTGAGGCTTTTTCTTAGTTTCGCTAAAGGGGTCACTCCCGGTGAAGGGATCGTCGGCCCTTTCCTCATCGAATAAGGTGCAGGATATATCATATATACCTCTGTGCAAAGCAAAACACTAAAAGCATTCAAAAGACAAACCGCGTTTTGTAGCATCTGCCAGTTTCGCTAAAGAGGTCACTCCCGGTGAAGGGATCTCGGCTCTTTCCCAATCGAATAAGGTGCAGGATATATCATATATATCACTGTGCAAAGCAAAACTGTAGCTACCCTTTTTATAAAGTTTTGATTCTACAACATCTTTAGGTTTCTTTTCTTTTTTTATTAATCTCATTAATAAAATCCCATCAGCTTATGCTTCCTAAGCATCACAGAAGAAACGAAAGCAGTAATATTTATATATCAGCATATATATATAGTATAAGCATTCGTCTCAGGCAGTAATATGATCTCATCACAGAACATTGCAGCAGAAGAACATATATGAAATATTGGATATACTAGGACGTCCGTGTTTTCAATACGAGCATGTATAAAACACGGATTCCACGGTCGCGACGAATAGCCAAACCCACATCCCAAGACCCCTACGAGAGCGGCAAGTAACACTACCAATTCTAGGGTTAGGAGACCCGGTCTCGACTCCTCGAGATGGCCTCCCACTGGACCCTAGAACCCGGTTACTTGTGCTCCCCTCCTTGGGTCTACCTAATGCGGAAAAGTAAATAATATACACTGGTGACATCAACCTCAACCTGGAAGTGCCCCAAATAAAAGAATATTACATTACAAATGAATTTTACATGAATGAAAATAAAAACCCTCATCTCACATAAAACCCCCGGCTATTCAGAACACGACGATCCAATATAACATATCACAGCAACACATAATATCACATATCATCAACGTAAGTAAATATGCGCATCCCAATTGTCGTTGACATATAGCAACGAAACCGGCGATATCACATATTACACTTACGGTCACAGAAAAGAAAGTGTAAAACTACAACATTTGGAATCCACAATCACTTTAGACATCGTAAATCCGAAATATCACATACTTCGCATTTCATGCCTAACTCTATGAATTCCACATATTGTATCACATTCCAGATAAATAGACAGTATTAAACTTTCCGAACAGATAATCAAATACCCAAGATTTCCCAAAGTGCTCAACTCTTGAGCGGAGTTCAAATAATCCCAGAATATGTCAAAGTACCAGTGATCCAGCCGTAGAAGGGTCAAGCCAACGCCTCACATGTGGCATGCCGTACTGCCCCAAACCCGAAGGTTCAAAAGGCAGTTCAAGACGGTCACATAATCGAGTTAAGGTTTGTTGTCTTCTAGAGGGTCCACTGCTTAACTTGTACAATTTTTCCGAAAGATTTAAACCCAATAAAAATTCAACGCTTGAAAGTTTTACGTGCCGGGATAAAGTGGGTTAATGATATCCGTTCAACTAGTTTAACAGTTTCTAAATATCCGGAAAGAAATACGAATTTAAAATTTCCGATCGAGTCTACTATTACAAAACGAACCCCAGAAAACTCAACACTTGAAACAGATTAAAAATACCCATAAAAATAAACCAGAGAACTATGAATTACTGTGCAAAAATGGGGCCCTGATCTCTTTAAACTGCCGCGGTTCCGCGGCCCAAGCAAGATACGGCCGCGGTTCCGCGGTGATTTGTACGGATCAGTGGATTATTTTTCCACCGAAATTCTTATTTTTCCCTGCTGTATTTTTCAGGTATTTTTAATTCAGAAAAATCCCAGTTTTTGAAAAATTTCCAGAGAGGGGGTTAAATTCGTCGGTTCGGGTTCGATCGGAGTTTTAAGTTCGTAAACACGTCGCCTACTGCTCTAGCTAGGCTCTGATACCACTGTAGGATTCCTAGGCACTCTTGTGAAGGTTCATAAGGCATCAAACATGCCCGGATAAAAATTTAGACGTGCCGAACAACCCAAAGTCGGGATCTTTGCTAGATTATTAGGGTTAAACATGCAAGATGATAACTTTTATCTAAGTGTGAGGGATTACAACCATTGTAGTCCGCTCCTTCGCTTCACAAGCTCCGAGTAGAAGTCCCTTTGCCGCGATCCACAATCTCCCGGACTCATGAGAGGCTCCACGACTCGAACGATCCATGATAGCTTGAAGTGTTCCAAATCTCCGATGATCTACGTCGAAGTTGCAAAGACTCAAGCTTTCTCACTCTAAAGAGATGAACACACTAATCTCATGGGCTAGATGAGATGAGGATGAGAGAGTAGTATTTTTGCTTTCTTTTTAAATCATTTTCTCATATTTATTCATCACATAAAGAATTTCTAGTGAGCTTTTTTTTTTTCAAGAGAGAAGAAGATGATCATGGAAAAGATAATGATAATTTCTTTTGTGATAAATAGAAAAAAATGTATATGATTGATATATAAACCATGGTCAAGGATGAGTGGCTAATAATGTGTAGAGAAACAACTAGAGTTAGGGTTTGGTTTGGTTAGCAATGTGTCATCAAAAATATCTTAACCATGACAAAAGATAAAGCTTCTAGAAGGTGCATGAAGCAACTAACCCTAATCAAACCCTAACCTCATTTAATCATCCTTAAACATGTTTAATAATAAATCATATCATGTCACAATAATATATATCACATATATATTATATATTTGCAACAAAAGAAAATAATACAATTAACATTTATCGCATATATATCAATGTATCATCCAGTGAGAAAATGAAATAATAAAGCAAGCCAATATTAGATAATGTAATAATATATCATATATATTATTATACATCAAATCATCGAATCAACACTTGATCCGACGATCCGGCTATATCGAATATTACCGACTAATATATCATGTACCGATTCATCGAATCAACACTTGATCCGATGACCCGGTTCATATCTAAATATCGCGAGAATATAATACGGTATCTTATATCGCATTATTCTCGGTCCTGCACATATCACATATGTGCCTCTACTCCGTTTCGCCTGAGCCAAGAAAGCTCTGTGTAGGACTCTAAAGAATCGTCAATACGCCGGTAGCAGGTGATGATCATATCAAACACCCACAAGCTGCAAGCGGTCAGCTAAACGTAACAGCCACCCAGGTATTGAGCGATCAGAAGATCAACAAGCTAGCCTGTGCGTTCTCCTGTGAATCCAATCAGTAACACTCCCGTACAGTCCGGTCTGTTCGTCTGATATGTCACATATCAAGTCTAGGGGTGGTATACGTCAGACCCCAGTAACCGATAAGTCGTGTCGATGTGTGGCTCATAACGGGTCGAGAAACTACTAGTAACACTTACCAGTAAATCTCTATATCAGCCCTGGCCAGGGACTTCCAGTTATAGCCAATCGAACACAGCATAACATCAACTCCCTATACCGGGAGAGACGAATCCCCTCCTATCGCTCATTGCCTCCATGTGTTTCGGGACTGTACCCAAAAGCCACCGTTTTGCACGCCCTCTTGGACGTGGTAAGGTGGAAATCAAAGCACAGTGGCAATCACACAAGACTCTATGACGATCTTGGGTCTACAGACTACCCTGTACCAGTGTCACCGGAGAACTGCCATCTGACGTGTGGTATATCACCATCTGGGAGTTCTCGGCGAGTCCGTCCAGTGTACCCAGTCTCCACTGAGCACCCGTACACCATCTCTGATGTCAAACATCGATGGATATGGGATCATCCATCGCCCATCATATGGGTCAAGATGCGTATACGCTAGTCTACTCTGGTGTATCGATGCCCTGTCTCGATATACCCTCGACTAGGAACAGTTATAGGATGTACTCATCGACTACCTAGGCCCCACTAGTATGATCTCATCATAGTCCCAGTAGTCGAGTACAGATCCTAAGGGCTTTATCAACATGTGAGAGAAAAACAGTAAACCAATACAAGTCAACATGTTAAGATAAAGTGAAACCAAATAGCATACTATCATGACGAGCAAGAAAGTCATCTCTATATATATCCAAGCATTCATTATAATATACATCATATGTACAACAATGGCCTCTAGGGCATATACATAACTAACACAGCTGATTCTAGTGCATATCCCCAGAATGATCGCGGTAACTCAGCGTTACTCATCATGGAACGTACCATATCCAATAGGGTTCGGTTCCGCCTCTCCGATACACCGTTATGTTGTGGAGTGTATGGAGGAGTAAGCTGAGAGAAAATTCCATTCTCTTTTAAGTAATCCAGGAACTCGGCACTCAAGTATTCACTACCTCGATCAGATCTCAGTGTCTTGATACTTTTGCCTGTTTGTTTTTCTACGTCATTCTTATATTCCTGGAATTTTCCAAAGGCTTCGGATTTATGTTTCATTAAGAAGACATATCTGTACCTTGAAAAGTCATCCGTAAAAGTAATGAAGTAAGAATAACCGCTTCGCACATGTGTAGACATTGGACCGCACACATCGCTGTGTACGAGCCCCAAGAGCTCGCTCGCTCTTACTCCGTGTCTAGTGAACGGGGTCTTTGTCATCTTTCCTTTGAGACAGGATTGACAAGTTGCATATGATTGATATTCGAACGGATCCAAATATCCTTCTGTATGTAAGTTCGTCAACCTTCTCTCATTGATGTGACCCAGTCTACAATGCCATAAGAAAGCATGATTGATTTCTGGAGACTTTCTTTTATGTGTATTCTGGACATTGAAAATCTGTGGTTGGTTTAATACGTATATACCATTGCTTAATGTACCTGACCCAATCAGAACTTGATTAAGGTGAATGTTTACAACATTGCTTACAAATGCAAATTCATAACCTTCTTTAGATATTAAAGATACAAAAATGATATTACAAGTTGTATTGGGTACAAAATAACAATTACGCAAAACCAAAACGTGTCCATCTGACAATCCCAGGTGATAGTCCCCCACGGACTCAGCATCCATGCCAGCTCCGTTTACAACTCTGAGGGTCGTATCACCTTCCTTCAAAACCCTACGGTTTCTCAGTGCCTGCAAAGAATTACAGATATGAGATCCTGATCCGGTATCCAATACCCAAGAAGTAGAGTTTATTGATAGACAGTTTTCAATAACATACACACCTGAAGTCGAAGCCGCAACTTGCTTCGGGTCCTGGTTTCTGGCCTTCCAAGCCCTGCAATCCTTTTTCCAGTGTCCACTCTTGTGACAGTAAAAGCACTCTTCCTTTCCCACAAGCTTTCCCGCTACCTTTGTTGCCTTTGACTTTCCCTTCGTTTCCACTTTACTAACACCGCCCCTTGGTTTAGTGGGGGTTTTCTTCTTCTGTCCCTTGGCTTTCGCCTTGGACCTAGAGAGGAAGATCCTCCTACAAACAAAGTGGATGTTTCCCTACCTTTTTATAGGGTGCCCTCTGCATTCCTCAGCATGTTGAGGAGTTCTGAAAGTTCAACTTCTTTTTCTTGCAAGTTGATGTTCAGGATAAACTGGGCGTAAGTGGAAGGAAGGGACTGGAGAATCAAGTCCGTGTAGAGCTCATTCTCTAACGTGGTCCCAAGGTCCGCGAGCTCCTCAATGAAGCCAATCACCTTAAGCACGTGTTCCGCTACGGATGATCTGATGGCCAATCTCGCCGAAAACAGCTTTTCGAGACTTCGTATCTGGCGATACGGGATTGCTCTCCATACAGTTCTTTTGTATGAAGAAATATGGATTCCAGGTCCATATTCTTGTGCCTCCTCTGATGTTCATTGTCCATAGAGGCAAGCACGAGGCACTTGGCCTTCGCGCAGTCGATCTCCCAGGTCTTACGGATTTCCTTATCCGCGATGCTGGTTTTGGGACCTGGGACAGGGGAGCTTTGGTGGTAAGGAGATACCCCAACTTGTCATAAGTGATTGCCATTTTGACATTCCTGAGCCAATCTTTGTAGTTTGGCCCTGTCAGTATGTTTTTATCTAGTAGTAACTTAAGTCCGGTCATGATACTTGGTCGCTGCAATTAGAAGAGAGAGAAGAAACACTTTTAGAATGATGCTCTTGCAAGTTTAGAGTGGTTTTTAGTTTGTCTAAACAGGATGGCTCCCACCGTCTCTCGAATCTCTCCTCAAACCAAAAAAGAAGAATTAGTCGGGATCAATTTCACCGTACAATACTTGCTTAACCGTTCAGCCAGGCCAGTGTTGGTACTTCGAGGGAGGTTTTCCAACGCTTTCGCGAAGTTCCTTAATTAAATAACCTCTTTTCCCTGTGGGCGTAGCCCCGCTAACACCTTTCTAGACACCTACATGGTTTATAGCATTGATCGTTAAGTGAGAAAGTTCCGGAGGAGTAGAATATACTCACAGTAGGATCAGGATCCAAATATCATCGTGTGACAAAACTTAAGGAATCCTACCAGAATCATCACACTCCAAATGGTATGCAGCGCTAGCAAGTTTCATTTTCTTTAGAAACTCCCGATGTGGATTTTCGCCCCATGCTCTTATGACCTTGACTTTGGCCAACAAATCATAAGTCACATGTCAAGTTCTACCTATCATTCTCCAGGTTAATTTGAACCCACCCGTACCTACCCTTGACTTTGGCCAACAAGGCAGTACGATTGTCCCAAACCAACGCATCTATCTATGCTGCATATGAACACCCAATAGCTACCAATCACTGTGCCTTGACTTTGGCCAACAAACATAGCTTGAATACTATTGACTATCCATATGAAATGACGGAGGGCTACGAATGGTTTTGGCGAAACCGTGAACGTAGTGAACTTGATATAATCGAAGGAACGAGATAGCTTTTAAAAGGAGTGGTTTAAGCTCCGCGTTTAAAAGTTGTTTTGAAAAGAAACCGAGTGGTTTTGAAATTGTTCCAACGACTTTAACTTTGGTTTATTTTCTTGCATTAATTTAATGCGTCCCATCAATCAATCCTACCATTGCAGAAAAAACGAAAATATGACGTACGCTTATTCCATCCGCATTCGCCACGGGGTCCCGTCATCACCTGTTAGGTTACTTAACTAACGACAGAGAGGGGGCTGGACTAGCGCGGATGCAAAACATAAGCAACGCCTAAATAGATATCATATATAGATATTTACATTCGTCAGATGCAATGATAGCCATTCCAGATCACAGATGAACACATTGGATATATTAGGAATCCGCGTTTCGTTCGAGCCTACAACGAAAAACCGATTACACGGTCGTGATGAATAGCCAATACCCCACCCTAGACCCCTACGGGTGCGGCAAACTACCCGCCAAGTACCCGAAGCGAAGCAATCTCCCTCAACAACGTGAGTAGGCCACTCGACACTTCGAGGTACCCGGTAGTTTGTGCACCCCACCTTGGGTCTATCCTAGGAGCAAAAACTGTAAAAAAAATTATACAATGGCGGCTACAACCTCATCCCGGATGTGCGGCCAAACAAATAATATTACATCAATTTACATATTACATCAAATGAAAGATAAATAAAACTCTCATCTCACAACCCCCCGGCTATTCATCCGTGACAATCCAACGAATTCATATACACAAACCATCAACATTACAGATCACAGATATGTATAATCCCCACTAATCGACGTATAGCGATTAGCATACGTTCAATACATATATCACATCACAGATATAACCCATTAGCCAAAGTCTAGAGAAGATCGATCAAAATACGGATTTGTAACCACCCCAAAAACAAATTTGTTCTCTGGAAAATCTGGGCAGAAACAAACCATCCTAAAAATCCCAAAACACCAATATAAGAACACTGCAGGAGAAACGACCGACGGCCGAGTCAACTCGGCCGCGGATCCGCGGCAAGAGCATGATCTTGCCGCGGTTCCGCGGTGAGTTGGTCGACTCGCTGGATCGTTTTTCTTGGGTGTTCTTTAAAAACCCTGAGCCAATTTTTAGTACATGATTTATTATTTTTGGACAGAAATAAAAATCGGCAGAAAGTTGATATTTTTGACGTGTTTTACGGTTTTTTTCTCCGATCGAAATTCTAGATACTTTGCTAACATGATAGTGTGTGTTTAGCTAAGCTCTGATACCACTGTAAGTCCACGTTACCTCTCCCGGTTCTTTCGGGTTTGCGGAAATGGTGAAAAAATGATTTTTAGGGTTTATGGTAACATGGACTAGAAAACCCGGATCTTTGCTAAACAACACACAAGCAACAACTACGAGCTTTACCTACTCGGTTAGGGGGTTATACCTAGTCTTGAACTCCTTCTCTTCTTCTCCTTGGAGTGGGTTGAATGGTTCTCCTCGTCGCCTTCTCTTGCCGAAGAAAGATCAACCCGAGGGCCTCTACCTTGAGCTCCTTCCTCGATCTTGAGGTAACTAAAGTATTAGGTTTGCTAAACCTTCAACCTTAGGATGAGTAGAGATGAGTTTTGGTGTTTTATCTCCAAGGCAAATGGTTCTCAACTCATGAGAGATTTTTGCCTTGAGCTAGAGGAAGAGGGAGAGCAAAGGATGAGAGAGAAGATGCAAGTGAGAATGAATGAGTTTTACAACCATGCTATAATATTTTAGAAAATGATAACAATAATAATAATTAACAATTTGTGATGGTGAGTTGATGAATGACCATTATCATTTCATTCATTAAATGCTTGTGCAAAAAATAAGAAGTATCTTTGAAAACAAATGATGATGGTCAACAAGTCTACTTTGGTCAACCGGTCAACTAGGTCAACAAGTCAACAAAAGTCAAGGATTCAACTTAATCATGGCACAATAATTGTTAACTAATGTTATTAATCATATTTCCTATTCTCATTAGGGTTTAGAAAAAGACAACAGTCAACTGTGCATACACACCCGTACCATAACCCTAATGAGAATCCTCTGCCTCTGCCTCAGTCAACTGTGCATACACACCCGCATCCGTGTTCCGAGGAACACGAATACAATGAGATATAACTAAGCCCAAAACATATACTGGGATCTGGATTAAACCAAAGCCCGCTAGTAATAACTGTCCGGACACCAAACGTACACAAGTGCGCGGATGTGAACGAACCCTGTCGCAAAACCATGCGACCTCTACTCTGTTTTGCCCAAAGACGAATAACCCTCTGTATGGGACTCTAAAGACTCGACACTACGCTGACAGTGGGTTTAACCACAGACCGCAAGCGGCACTAGCTGTACGTAACGGTCCCCAGGTAGATGCCGATAAGAAGACTGATGAGGTGAACCCATCCGAACTCCTACTGAGCCTGTATGTGACAATCTCCGTACAGTCCGGTCTGTTCGTCTGAGAATATCACATGGCGGGCCTAAGAGGGCGGTAAACGTCAGTCCCCTAATAGCGGTACAAGTCATGTCGGAGTGTAGCCCAGAACACCCTGAGACAACACTGGATAACCTACCAGTATATCTCGCTTGCCCTGGCCAGGGACTTTGTGTAATGGCTCTCCTAGACACAGCGTGATATTAACCCCCAATACCGGGAGAGACGAATCCTATCTAACTGTCACTGCCTTCAAGTGCTTCGGGACTGCACCCAACTACTACCTGTTTGCATGACTCCTTTGAGCCGTGGTAGGGTAGTAATCAAAGTACAGTGGGAACACACTCGAGGCGAAGTGACAGTGTCAAGTCAGCGGACTAAGCTGTACTCATGTCACCTGGGAACTGATAACTGACGATAGGTATAGTACCAACCAACAGTTCCCGACGAGTCCTGTCCAGTGTACTCGTAACCTAACGAGCACCCGCATAATATCTCAAGTACGACGTACTGACGGCTGTGGGATAGACTATCTCCCCTGATGGGATGAGAAGTGTATACGCTAGTCTACTCCGGAGTATCGATGCCATGTCTCGATAGTCATACGACTAGGGACCTGTATAAGGATGTGCTTATAGATTACCCAGCCCCCACAAGTGTGACTACCATCACAACGCTGGTAATCAAGCAAAGATCCTAAGGGCTCCACTAATGTGTATAGGCGATATGCTAAAAGAAACACATGTACACATTAAAATAGAAACAAACTAAGTAGCATACTACCATTTCGAGCAAGATTGTCTATACAACTGTGAATATCCTAAGCTTCCATCAAGTAATATACAAACTAGTACGATATAGTAATGGCCTCTAGGGTATATACACTAACAAATCCCTGGGGGGCTGAACGGTTGGGCCCACTCCCCAAGACCACCACAAGGTGGTCATGGCGGTGGGGACCCGAAACTGCCCCACCTTGGGCAATTTCGGGTCTACCTAACCCCCTGGCCATCTCATGGTGGCCTCAGGGGTGGGGTACCCCCTCCAGGCCCACAACTCGAATTTAATTTCGTGCTCTAACTCCCCGCGAAGGTTCGGGCCTGTTTTGTTTTGATTCTGACTTCCGAATTGGCTTTAAACGGTCGGTTTTTGGAACATTAGCTCACTATTTTTTCATGTTTTTGGAAATTGGTTTAGTTTTCTAATTGCGTGCGGAATTCTAATGTCGTAGTTTACAGTACATACATTACTGTCTGTGACAATGAATGTCATTAGAGCGGTACAATATGTTTAATTACTATTGATGTTCTGTGTTGTGCTGTGATTGTGGCGGGATTGTCGTGGTGGATAGCTTGGGTGCAATGGTAGTACAGTTTGGGTTTATTTGTACATTTGATATTGCGGGGCGAGCGTACGACATGTGGAATTCCGTCACTGTCAGTTTGTATATTATTTGTTTGGGGCACGACCGGGTTGAGGTCGATGTCACCGTTGTATATATTATTTTCTTTTCTGTACTAGGATTACCCCATGGTGGAGTGCATGGTTAGCTGGGTTCTAGAGGGAAACAGGCCCGCATCTCATAGCATTGAGACAGAGGGGGCCTCACTCTAGAATTGGCGGGCTATTCGCAGCACTCGTATAGGGTATAGGTTGACCCACGGAGGAGTGCTCAAGTTACCGGATTTCGTAAAGTGCTGGGTAGCTCATTCACGTTGTTGATTGGGGTTTCCTCGCTTCTGGGATTGGCAGGTAACTTTCCACGCTTGTAGGGGTCTAGGTTTTTATTGCACAGGCTATCTACACGATCAGGGGAACGTTGGGTTTCACTTGCGGCTCAAAAGAAACCCGGGGCTCCCAGATTATCAGTATTGTTCTGTGATACTTATCGCTTATCTGTGATGTTGCATATATCATACCTAGAATGATTATTATATATTGCTATATATATACTAGTAGATGTTGTATATGTTTTGCACTCACGCTAGTCCAGCCCCCGCTCTGTCATTAGTTAAGTAACCTAACGGGTGATGACGGGGCCCAGTGGAGAATGCGGATGGCATATACGTACATCATATTTTCGTTCTTTTCTGGTGTGATTAATTGATGGGACTGGATTGATTCTGATCAATGCAAGGAAAACAGACCTATATGATGTTGTTGGAACAATTTTCAAAAGCTGTTATTACAATGACGTTTTATTTTGTTTTGCACAGCGGTATTCAGTTATGAATATCCAGCACCTCATTCGACGAGGCAAGAGCCGAGATCCCTTCACTGGGAGTGACCTCTTGGGAAGAAGTTTTCTTCAGGGTAATAATTTCATTATAGTCAATTACTTTTTTGCTTTGCATCGAGATATTCAGTTGGGAATATCCTGCATCTCATTTGATGAGGAAAGAGCCGAGATCTCTTCACGTGGAGTGACCTCTTTAGCAAAGGTTTTCACCACTATATATTTGTAAAGCTATCCGGTTCCTTCAACGATATCAAGTTCATTACGTTAAAGTTTTTTCGCCAAAAACCAATCGTAGCCCTCCGTCATTTCAGACGGGTGGCACTTAATATTCATGCTCTATTTATTGACCTTCGTCAAGGTATAATGTATGGTAGTTATTTGTTATTTTTCTGTTGCATAGATAGATGTGTTAGTTTGGGACAGTCGTACTACTATGTTGTTCTTCGTCAAGGGTATGTACGGGTGGGTTCAAATTAACCTGGACAATAACGGGTAGAACTTGACATGTGGCTTATGATATGTTGGCCTTCGTCATGGTCATAAGAGCATGGGGCAAAAATCACATCGGGGGTTTCAAACATACAGAAAACTTGCCAGGCATGCGCATACCTTCTAGAGTCTGATAACTTGAGTGGATTCCATCAGGTTATCATGCGATGATAGTTGGATTCCGATTCCCACTGATGAGTTGGTTTACTCGGGTGATTTTAAATGATCCCGATTTATTCTTCTTTTAGGGTTTGGAGAAGAATTTGAGGATACAGTGGGAGACATCCTGATTAGATAAAGTGATTAACCATTCTGATCTAGGTTAGAGTGCACGCTAAGTGTTTATTTTCTTTCTGTCTCTCTATCTCTCTCTGGCAGCGACCATGGCCCGACCCTAGACTAGAACTCATAAACCAAGTTAACCGAACCTTCTTAAAACACACTGTCATTTGGATTGTCAGAGTTGCATACTTCATTGCCACTCCTACTTTTACCCTTTACTTTTCTCCGGAACATTCCGTATCACTACGAAGATCCACATTTATTGGATATAACCATCGTATAGTTACAAACGAACTCGAAGAAACTTATTCCAGATTCGAGAATGGTTTCCAGTTCTAGAAAAATTGAATAGGACTATTCAGTTGCCTTTTCCTTTTACCTTCTCTCAGGTTGTGAGGACTCCTAGAATTAGGTGAAGGTACACCTACCGCACTTATTGGATAGTCTGCTTCCAAACTATAGGTAGGTGCTGAAAGGTAGGGAAGGAAGAAAACCAATTAGCCTAAGTGAGGTGTACAGAAGATAATAAGTAAAAACAAATAAATGGATTAGAAAGAAGGTAAAGTAAATTGCGACTGCTATCATTCACGACCAAACCGCGTATATCATCGCCACTCCTATTTCACCTTTGCATTTCTCCATAACACCCCGTATCACTACAAGGATCCACATTTATTGGATAATCCATCGTATAGTTACATATGAACTCAAAGGAATTTGTTCCTGTTCGAGAATGGATTCTGGTTCAGGAGAAATAGAATAATGATTATTCAGTTGACTTTTCCCTTTACCTTCTCTCAGGTTGCGAGGACTCCTAAGATTAGGAGGGTACACCTATTACGCTTATTGGATTATCTTTTTCCAAACCTTAGGCTGGTGCCAAAAGGTAGGAAAGGAAGAAAACCATTTAGCCTAAGTACGGTGTACAGAAAGTAATAAGTAAAGACAAATAAAGGGATTGGAGAGATGGCAAGGAAATATACGGTTATTGTCATGAATCAAAATAGTGGAAGAGGCATTACTAGGAATACCCGGATACCCTTTCGAAACATTTTCATGTTTCAGTTTCCCTGTGCAGTGTTAATTGAAAACCGATTTCCCAATTAGATTCTTACTCCAGGGTAAGTATTTACCAACTTTGATTCTTACATCTGTATGGTATTACAGATGATGAGTGGGAGTAAGATATTGGGAATTAGGTGATTATATCCTCATTATATCGGAATTCGTTGTAATTGGTGATATTTGAGAAAATCACCTGGGTTTTTGCCGGACGACAAGTATTTGGTTTTGAATATCCGTAGTTATGCACCAGTTTCAAACTGATATATCTGTACGTTTATTTTATAAAGTGAGATATAAATTTTTGAAATTATGTCTATGACATTTATCTATATCGGATGATGGTTAGGTAAGGAGTATTCGACAACGGTGTAATTCTTCTTAACCATAGTACAGTTTTCAACCTACGACGCATAGGGTTTGAGTTATTGAACTCAGGGGACTTATACAAAGTATTGTATGTTGTCCAGTGTCCATTAGGACAAAGGGGTTGGTACTCGTACTATATTCTGTTTACTTATGACTTCTTTAGTTTTTAGATAAGTATATCGTAGAAATACAAGGTCCAAGTTTTGAGAAGTAATAGGTGTTAGTTATGTATATGTCCTAGAGGCCATTATTGTACATATGATTTATATTATAGTGGATGCTTGGATATATATAGAGAGGACTTTCTTGCTCGATATGATAATATGCTATCTGGTTGCACTTTGTCTTAATATGTTGACTTGTATTGGTTTACTGTCTTGCTCTCACATGTTGATAAAGCCCTTTGGGATATATACTTGACTACTAGGACTATGATGAGATCATACTAGTAGGGCCAGGGTAGTCAACGAGTATATCCTATAACTGTTCCTAGTTGAGGGTGTATCGAGATAGGGCATCGATACACCAGAGTAGATTAGCGTATACGCATCTTGACCCATATGATGGGCGATGGATGATCCCATATCCATTGGTGTTTGACATCAAAAATGGTGTACGGGTGCTTAGTGGAGACTGGGTACACTGAACAGACTCGCCGAGAACTCCTAGATGGATTTATACCTATCGTCAGATAGCAGTTCTCTGGTGACACTGGTACAGGTTAGTCTGTAGACCCGAGATCGTCATAGAGTCTTGTGTGATTCCCACTGTGCTTTGATTTCCACCTTACCACGTCCAAGAGGGCGTGCAAAATGGTGGCTTTTAGGTACAGTCCCGAATCACATGGAGGCAATGAGCGATAGGAGGGGTTTCGTCTCTCCCGGTATAGGGAGTTGATGTTGTGCTGTGTTCGATTGGCTATAACTGAAAGTCCCTGGCCAGGGCTGATATGGAGTGCTACTGGTAAGAGTTATCAGTAGTTTCTCGACCTGTTATGAGCTTCACATCGACACGACTTATCGGTTACTGGGGTCTGACGTTTACCACCCCTATACTGGATATGCGACATATCAGACGAAGAGACCGGACTGTACGGGAGTGTTACTGATTGGATTCACAGGAGAATGTACATGCTTGCTTGTTGATCTTCTGATCGCTCAATACCTGGGTGGCTGTTACGTTTAGCTGACCGCTTGCATCTTGTGGGTGTTTGATATGATCATCACCTACTGCCAGCGTATTGACGATTCTTTTGAGTCCTACACAGAGGTTTCCTGGCTCAGGCAAAACGAAGTAGGAGCACATATGTGATATGTGCGGGAGCGAGACTAATACGATATGAGATACCATATTCTATTCTCACGATATGTGATATCGGCCGGGTATATGTGATATAGCCGGGTCATCGGATCAAGTGTTGATTCGATGAAATTGGTACATATTATATTAGTCGGTTATATGCAATATAGCAGGATTGTCAGATCAAGTGTTGATTCGATAATTTAATGTATAATTATATATGTGATAAATTACATTACGTCAACTAATATAAGCTCACTTTATTGATTCATTTTCTCACTGGATAATACATTGATGTATATACGATATATGTTAATTGTAATATTTTCTTTTGTTACAAAATATATTGTATATGTGATATATAATATTGTAACATGTTAGGGTTACAAATGCAATATGGTTTTAGAGTTTAAACCTAGTTAGGGTTTGGATTAGGGTTAAGCTTTGGATGAGCTTTCATGAAGCTTCATGAAGGTTTGACTTTTGTCTTCATCCTTGATGTTTTGTGAAGATATTTGTTAACCCAACCGAAACCCTTAACCTATGGTTTATTCTCTATAAGGGTTAAGCCTTTCATTCTTAACCCATGGTTGCAATTGTAACCTAACAATAATTCATTATTCATCACAAAAGCTTTTGCTTCTTCTTCCTCTTCTTCTTCTTCTTGCTTCTTGAAGAAAAGCTTCACTTGCCTTTCCATTTGTGATGATAAATGGTGAGAAATTGAAAACTAAAGAGAGCAAAATTCCTAGTTCATCATCCTCATCTATTCTAGCCACTTAGATTAGGGTGTTCACTTCTCTAATTACTTCATTAGTGAACTGTAAGCTTGGATTAGAGATTCTTCAAGCGAAGGGACCTCAACACGGAGCTTATGAAGTGAAGGAACGGACTACAAAGGTTGTAATCCCAAACTCTTAGAAGTAAAGTTGTTTGCTTCATTGTTTTGTTTGATTCTATAGTTAAAGATCTTATGTTTTTGGGTTATCTAGGCAAAAATTTAAACTTGGCATGTGTGATGCCTCCCGAAACCTTGTTGCCGTTGTAGGTATCCCAGCAGTGGTATCAGAGCCTAGCTAGAGAATTAAACGGATAAGTGTAGGATTACGTAAACGAAACAACTCCGAAACACCCGATGCAAAACCCCGGTTTCTGTCGAATTATTTTAGGTGTCAAAAAAGTTATCAAACAGTTGCAGAATATTGTATGAGATACAATATGAACACACACAAAAACCCAAACCCCCTGCTCGGATTTTGGCTGGCCAGAAGGCCAGAAAATCCGGCCTGCTCGGATTTCTGAGTGAGCTAGGGTTTGGTTTTTGGGTGGTGTTCAAGTCTCTGGGGTTTGGTACTTTTGGTGTTGTTTATTTTTGCTAAATTTGCATGAGATATTTATTTACTCAAAAGGTATTTCGGAGTGTTTCGTATTCGCAATTCTAGCTTTGTTTCGGTTGTTTAGACAGTGTTAAAAAGTTCGAACGGATATCAATAACTCAATTTTTCCCCTGTCGGAAAATTTCCATGTGTTGGATTTTTCCTTAGTTAAAGAACATTCAAAAATCGTGCAAGTGTTGCGGTGGACCCTCTAGAAGAACGAAACCTTAACTCGATTTTGTGACCATCAAAATCACCACTAAACCTTAGGGTTTGTGGTGGTTTAGCGGTGCCATAAGTGAGGCGTTGGTTTGACCCTTCTACGGCTGGTTCATTGCTACTATGGTATGTGATGGATGCTTTTAAACTAAGTTTAAGTGTTGAGCAATTGGGAAATTTTAAGTGTTTGTTGATTCGATCGGAATGTTTAACATCGTCTAGCTTTTTCTGTAATGTGATACAATATGTGGAATTCATACAGTTAGGCACGAAATGCGAAGTATGTGATATTTCGGATTTATGATGTCTAAGGAGTTTGTGGATTCCAAATGTCTTAGTTTTACATTTTCTTTTCTACGACCGTAAGTGTAATATATGGTGTGTCGCCGGTTTCGTTGCTATACATCGACAATTGGGATACGCATATTTACTTACATTGATGACATGTGATGTTATGTGTTGCTGTGATATATTATATTGGATAGTCGTGTTCTGAATAGCCGGGGGTTTTATGTGAGATGAGGATTTTTATTTTCATTCATGTAAAATTCATTGTATGTAATATTCTTTTATTGGGGCACTTCCGGGTTGAGGATGATGTCACCATTGTATATTATTTACTTTTCCGCATTAGGATAGACCCAAGGGGAGAGAACAAGCAGCCGGGTTCTAGGGTCCAGTGGGAGGCCATCTCGAGGAGTCGAGACCGGGTCTCCTAACCCTAGAATTGGTAGGCTTTCTTGCCGCTTTCGTAGGGGTCTAGGGATGTGGGTTTGGCTATTCATCGCGACCGTGGAATCCGTGTTTTATACAGGCTCAAAATAAAACACGTACCTCCTAGTATATCCAATATTTCATATGTTTCTTCTGCTGCAATGTTCTGTGATGAGATCATATTACTGCCTGAGACGAATGCATATACTATATATATATATGATGATATATAAATATTACTGCTTTCATTTCTTCTGTGATACTTAGGAAGCATAAATGATGGGATTCATTAATGAGATTAATGAAAGAAAAGAAACCTAAAAGATGTTGTAGAATCAAATTTATAAAAAAGGTAGCTATAGTTCTTGCTTTGCACAGCGGTATTTATGAAATATCTTGCATCTTATTCGATAAGGAAAGAGCCGAGATCCCTTCACCGGGAGTGACCTCTTTAGAAAAATTAGCAGGTGCTACAAACTCACGGTTTAGTTTTTGATTGCTTATATAGTTCTTGCTTTGCACAGCGGTATTTATGAAATATCCTGCACCTTATTCGATAAGGAAAGAGCCGAGATCCCTTCACCGGGAGTGAGCTCTTTAGCGAAACTAGAAAAGCCTCAAAAACATTCCTTTTCAAAATCACTTATTTCTACAACGATATCAAGTTCATTAAATCATGGTTTTCTGAAAAACCTGCGTAGCCCTCCGTCATTTCTGATAGATACTACTCAGTATTCGTGCTATGTTTGTTGGCCTGCGTCAAGGCGTAGTGTGCGGTAGCTAACTAGTGCTTATCTGTAACATGAGATGTGATTGGATTAGGGTAGTCGTACGACTTAGTTGGCCTGCGTCAAGGGTCGTGCGGGTGGGTTTAATTCAATCAAGAAATGTACGGGTTGAACTTGACTAGCGGACCGTGGTTTGTTGGCCTGCGTCAAGGTCACAGCACGCTAGGGATAAAAGCATTATCGGGAATTTCAAGTATTGAAATTTGCAATGAGATTGCATACCTCCTATGAGATAGTTGGATCCTGATACCCACTGTGAGTAAGAGTTACTCCTGGGAGAGTTTTACACAGGACAATTAGCCGATCAAGTAGGTGTCTAGAAAAGTGTTAACGGGGTTATGCCTCTGGGAAAACGAGGTTTATTTTAATTAGGTCCGTGCGAAAGCATGGGGAACCTCCCTCAAAGTACCAACACTGATCTGGCTGATAGATTGGCGAACTTGTAAGGTGTAATTAATCCCGGCTAGTCTTACCTTTTAGGGTTTGAAGGAAGACTTGATAAAACCAGTGGGAGACATCCTGACTAGATAAGATAATAACCAATCTAATCTTGCAAGAGCATACGCTAAAGTGTTTTTCTTCTCTCTCTCTCTCCAGGTAGCGACCATGTCAGGCCTTAATCAAGATAATAATATGGATGTATTGACTGAACCCGCTTATTACACTGAGAAGGGGAACGTTGGCCCCACTCCAACTTATAATTGTTATAAGTCCGATCAGGGAATAGGAGAATATTTGGATTCCCATGCCGCCCAAACGAAGAATAAGCATGCTGATGCATCTTCTTCGGGTATGTTTGTTATCGAGAACTGTTTCTCAGTTCATTCTACGTCCTGGGTATTAGATACCGGATCAGGATCCCACATATATAATATATTACATGGGCTGAGGAAAGGTAGGGAACTGGGAGAGGGTGATCATTCCGTAAGAGTAAGGAATGGTGAAGATGTTGCAGCCAAAGAAGTTGGCGAATATCACCTTGTATTACCAAATAGTAATACATTGATTCTGAACGAATGCTATTACATTCCGACCCTGATATACAATCTTATATCAGTTTCTTTATTAAGTAAAGAGGAATATAGTTTTGTAGTACAGAATTATGTTATGAACATCTTCCTAGAATCAAAAGTTGATTGGATCGGACTCGTTAAATAATGGTATATATGTTTTAAATCAAACTACAGTTCTTAATATACCGAACACACACAAGAGGAAAAGTTCAGAAATGAACGAATCCTTCTTGTGGCATTGTAGACTAGGTCATATCAATGCGACACGACTAGCTAAGTTACATAAGGATGGATATCTGAATACGTTCGAATTATCATCTTATGAAACTTTCCATTCATGTCTCAAAGGCAAAATGACCAAAACTCCGTTTAGTGGACACGGAGAAAGAGTTAAGGAACTCTTAGGACTGGTACATAGTGATGTATGCGGTCCCATGTCTACACATGCCAGGAATGGTTCCTCATACTTTATTACATTCACTGACGATCTCTCAAGAAATGGACATGTGTTCCTGTTGAAATACAAGTCTGAAGCTTTTGAGAAATTCAAATAATATAAGAACGAAGTAGAGAACCAAACGGGAAAAAGTATTAAGATCCTTCAATCTGATCGAGGAGGAGAATACTTGAGCAATGAGTTCCTGGATTATTTAAAAGAGAATGTGATTCTCTCTCAGCTTACTCCTTCTTATACACCACAGCACAACGGTGTATCGGAGCGGAGCAATCGCACCCTATTAGATATAGTGCGCTCTATGATGAGCACCGCTGAGTTGCCTATTTCCTTTTGGGGATATGCACCGGAGACAGCTGCAGACCTATTGAATATGGTTCCCACTAAATCTGTGCCATCCACTCTATATGAGATATGGAAAGGAAAGAGACCATATCTTAATTATGTTAAGATATGGGATTGTCAGGCATATGTGAAAACACAGAATCCGGACAAGCTCGGCGCAAGGTCTTTTCTGTGTAAGTTTATTAGATATCCCAAACATTCGCGCAGGTATATCTTCTACCACACCGAGGAACAAAATGTGTTTATTTCTCGACATGCCACCTTTTTAGAAAAGGAATTTCTTGAAAAAGAAATTAATGGTAAGGAGGTAGAACTAGAAGAGGTTTCAGCTATACAAACTACGACAGAAGATTTGGTTGAACCAGAGGATTCAGTAGTTCCCGACGAACCTCAGTCGCTCCGCCGATCTAGTAGGGTTCCTCATCCACCTGAGAGATACTACGGTTTTCTCGTAGATGGTGGAAGCGAGGATTGCATCATGGAAGATGATGACCCAACTAGCTTCGAGCAGGCCATCACGAGTGGTGACTCTGTGAAGTGGCTGGATGCAATGCGATCTGAGATGGAATCCATGTACACCAACAAAGTATGGACTTTGGAAGTTGCTCCTGAAGGGATAAAACCCATTGGGAGCAAATGGATCTTTAAGAAGAAACTTGGTGTAGATGGAAAAGTTGAGACTTTCAAAGCTAGACTTGTTGCAAAGGGTTGTTCAGACCATAATATTGTATTTTTTCATTCCCCTATTCTTATCCGTTTTATAAATAAACAGGTACTCTTGACGCACGTTTGTTGCATATTACAGGATACAGGCTCTTTGAGCGAATACATTGAAAAAGACGAAAGTTGATACAGAAAAGGGACTTTTGACCAACAAGTAGACGGATCCTAGTCAAGCCTAGACGAAGAACAGTGCAAGGTCCAAAATGTCAAGACAAACGGTTAAAAGATCGCTACAAGTTTTTCACTGAAACATCTGGTGAAGACCCAGAAGTCAAATGGAGAAAAGAAGTGGAAAAATAGAAAGCCCAAGAAGCCAAGAACAAAACCCTAAAAATTCAACATGTGATCTGACCAAAGGGCCGCGGAACCGCGGCCCAAGGCCTACATTTGCCGCGGTTCCGCGGCCATTCAGAGCCCGTGTCGGTGCAAACTTTCTGAGTTGGTGCGTCGGTGCGGGTGTTGGGATTTTTCGTGGGCAAATATGTAATTGCACATGTGCGAGAGTCTGTAACCCTAGTTTTCATGTTTTCCTATGAATTGTAATCACAGATCTGTAAAACTCATGCCTCTTTTCAATAAACAAATTCAGATCTGTTCTGTATTATTGCTTGGAGGGAGCCATCAAATTAGTAAGTTAATTTTATTTCTTCGCTTTTAATTCTCTTTTAATTAGTATGTCTTTTAATCCCCTAATGAGCGAGTAATCTCCTTGCTTGTTAGGGTTAGCCTTAGGGAAAGGTTTGAGAGATGAGATCTCTCACCCCTTTCATGCCATTTCATACCTAAGAATTAGAACTCCATGCATACACGCACAACCGCTCCCTACGGCACCCTACCCCTCGAGGTAACGGTGACACCGTAGTATAAAGGCCCGGTTGTGCGTGTTTTCCATGGAGGTTAGGGTAATTATCGATAAAGGAAGGATACGAATCTAGAGAAAGAAACATCTTCCCAAAAGACTCTAATCCACTTTATTGATAATTACCGTAACATCTAATTGATCAAAAATAAGGCATTGAAAGCGGTGAGGAAACCTTTAATCTCCAAACTTCCCCTAATCCTAACCCTAGCAAGACTTTAATTTAGATTAATTTAGTATATTTTCAGATCTAGTCTTTTTAGATTTAATAAAATCAATCTAAACAACATTTGGAATCAACTCATAAAAACACATTAAGAAAATTACCCATCTCTGTGGATCGACCCGTACTCACCGGCTAGCTGCAAAGCGACGCCGTTTCTGATTACGGTTAACAAGTATTTTTGGACTAATCAAATGGCGCCGTTGCCGGGGATGGCGTAAAATTTTTTCTGTATAATTTCGGGTTGATATAAATTTTAAAAAATTATAAAAATCTGGAAAAAAAAGGAAATAAAAAAATTATCAATTTTGATCTGTTTGAAGGGTGTATCTTTTGAATCTTGCAGGAACAGTGAATAATTGCGGATCTGGAAAATTACAGAGTGAAAAAAAGAAAAAGTCGCATCGGAACAGAGGAGAAAAGTCAAAACAGAGCCGTACAAATTTTCTGACGACCTGATCTCCTGCTCCCACCGCGCATCCGCGGCAGAAGTGCTTCCCAGACCGCGGAACCGCGGTTGTCTGAGCCCTTCTCTGCGCGAAAAAATTCCAGTTTGTTTCTAACTCTCCCCTCTTCCAACCTCAATATATCTTTTGTGAAATTTTCTGCAGGAATTCTTTGCGCTAAAAATTCTTTCTCCCCCTTCTAAATAACAGATTTTCTGCAGGTTTCTTTGCGTTGCGCTAAAAATTGATTGCAAGTGAATTTACAGTTTTGCATAATTTAATCGGACTTTAAGGGGCTAATTGACCAAATTCAGATTGGGTGGGGATTTCATCACCTTTCCCAGGACCCCAGAAAACACCTAAAGCATTTGCATTGACCACAATTAATTAAAAAAATACTAGACTCAGCCCTAAGGACTTCGAGCTCAATAGGAAAAGGACAAGCATAGGCATCGGCCGTTTATCCTAACCAGACCTTGCGGTGTCTAGGCAAGTGTGTCTAGGCTAGTGGTTATTAATTAGGCCCACTATTGTGGTTCCTTTCCACTTACCTGGCACTTACCTGGCCGCAAGTGTCGGTGAAGAGGTGGTTTGAGGTCCTATTTCTAGCCCTAGTTAGGAGCTGTCTAGCAGACCTAGGTGACCCTAGATCTAGGCCTGATTGTGCATGTGTGGTTGATACATTTGTGTCATAAGTCTCTTTTCAAAAACCTCTTTGCAAAACTCTCACATAAAAAAAAAGGGAAAATCTTTTCAAAACTTGCAACTTGTCGCTAAAGAAATCTTGCAACTTACTTACACCACTTCTTCTCATTGACGTTATCTTACCCCCACATTCTGTTTTTCTATTTTTCTGACTACACTACTCCTTTAGTGTATGTCACTTTGGACTAGGGATACTAACGCCCGATTAGTCCGTGTTTCGTTGGTACCGACCGACGAACCTTTCGACACCGAAGTCGAAATTCCCTCCATTTCCTTACCTCCACCTTCAAATTCTTCTTTCGAAGGTATGTCGGGACACGAACCCAACAATGCCTTACCGACGGGAATGATTCCACCTCCATTAGGTGCGAATAACCCGAATCTTCCGCCTGTTGTAGCGCCCGCACGAGTCGCGCTCCAGGATCTCTTCTACCCCGTCCGCACTTCTTTACCTACATGTCTTTCACCCCCATCGGCAAATGGGGACAATTTTGAAATAAAACCACATTTCATCAATATGCTGCCAAAATTTCATGGTTTGGAATCTGAAGACGCATATATCTTTATCAATAAATTCCAAAATGTGTGCGCTATGATGAAAACGACTCAATTAAGTGATGACGCTATAAGGCTAAGGGTCATTCCTTTTACCTTATGTGACCTAGCCGAGAAGTGGCTATATAGCACCGCATCACATTCCATTAGAAATTGGGACGAGTTTGTGAGAGCTTTTCTGAAAAAGTTCTATCCTCATCACAAAACTGCTAGAATCCGTAACGAGATAATACAATTTTCACAGCTTCCTTCCGAACCATTTTGGAAGTGCTTCGAGAGATTTAAAGACCTACTTGTTCAATGCCCTCATCATGGGATCGAAAGTTGGCAACTTTGCCAAAGATTATACGAGGGATTGAACTCCGCAACGAAGCAGTTGCTAGAGTCCATATGTCAAGGTCATTTTCTCTCCAAGTCTAGCGACGAAGCTTGGCAGTTTCTTGAGGATCTTAGTGAGCAAACAATTCAGTGGGAGAGTACCAAGACCACATCATCTTCTTCTGTTGGTCAATCTAGGGCAGGCATACATCAAGTAGATATGTCGATTACTATGAAGGCCGAGATGGCCGCACTTATGAAAAAGCTAGAAGCCATTGAGACTAAAATCTCATCGTCTTCTTCTGCCACTGCTTTACCCACGTGAACTGTTTGTGCTTGTTGTTCGAATCCATCGCATCTAACCGAAGAGTGTCCTTATAATGCATCTACTCAAGGACAGGATCAAGTCAATGCTGCATTTCAGCAACGACAAAGAAACGATCCGTACTCTTTGACATACAATCCGGGATGGAGGAGTCACCCAAATCAACAGTTCCAAGGGAATAACAATTTTCAAAGACCTCCTCCACAACAACAAAAAGCACCTTCACAAACTCAAAACCAGCAACCTTTCCAACAACAACCATATACAAATCAAACAAACAATTTGGTTCAACCAAATGATGATAAGGTTATCTCGCTCGAAAAAAGTCTAGATGCATTTCTCAAGCAATCTACAAAATCCGCAGCAAGATTTGAAAATTATGTTCAGTCTTTGATGCATAACAATGCCTCACACGATCAAACTATCAAATCTATTGAGGCACAAATTGCACAATTAACTGCTGTGTTGAGCGAGAGAGAAAAGGGAAAGATTCCATCTCAACCATTGCCAAATCCCGGTCACACACAAAACGCATATCCCAATCACAATATAAATGCGGTGACCACGTTGAGATCCGGAAGAGTGTTGCAAAATAATGTTGGAACTAGTGATGACATCCCCGCCGGTGGTTCTTCTTCTTCTTCTTCTTCTTTTTCTCCATCGTCATCTTCCCCTTCTTCATTTTCTTCACTTTCTTCTTCACCTTTTTCTTTAAAGCCTATTCTCCACCCTTCACACGGCTTTACTTCTTCTAGCTCGAACGGACCCATTTCTCACAACATGAACACATCTACACCGGGATCCGTTCCTACTCCACATTCTACTCCACAGACATTTGACTCAACGAATTTTCAAAATGCTCCATTCCCAAACAGGTTGAGTCCTAATAAACCAACTGCACAAGTGAAGAAGATTGTGGAGATATTTAAGCAGGTTAGCACAAATGTACCTCTCTTGGATGCAATCCAACAAGTCCCTTCATACGCGAAAATCTTAAAGGGCTTATGCACCTCGAAGAGAAAGGCATCTCAAGTACCCAAGAAAGTGCTAGTGGCTGTAGGGTTCCTAGGCATCCTAATGAAGTCTCACAAGGCATCGATCATGCCAATTTCAAAAAATATGGGTGCCGAGAAACCCTAATACGGATCGTCGGCTAGATTTCTAGGAGAAACGGTAAACTAGTTAACTACTTAACTAGAAGTGAGAAGCTACAACCTTTGTAGATCCGGATTTCCACTTCCTTAGCTCCACGTGGGTGTTCTATCTCTATCCATCATGAATCCCGAACCCAATCGTCAGCTTCATCGGATAAACGGGCGAGCTAGGTCGTCGGCTTCGTGTCAAAGACGATCTACGTCGAGGTTGCACTAGTTCAAGCTCCGACTTCACAAAGTTGTGAAACTTGTGAAGAAAACACCCAAAACAACTTGGCAAGAGGTAGAGGGTGAAGAAATAGGAGGTGGGTTCACTTTAGAATTGGATTTCTCTCACTAGAACTCAAGTTGCCATTAAAGTAGCAAGCTTTTTCTTTTTAGAAGAAGAAGATGATGAAGCTAGTTATGATAAGTTCTATTTTAAAATGAAAAGAAAATACAAACTTATCATAACTTTAACTAGGGTTAAGTGTAGAGAATAAACCATGGTCATTTGAGTGGGTTAGGGTTAAGCATGAAGACAAGAATGGTTAGCAAAGTCAAAGCTTCATGAAGCTTCAATATGAAACAAAAATTGCCACCATTTTCATCTTAAACTTTATCCAAATAAATGAATAAACAAATAAATGAATAAATGCATAATCAAAACCCTAATCTCAAGTTAACTATGGTTTAATTCTATACACTTAACCATATGATCAAGTATCATCAAACATGATACAAAAATGTGCACAAAAGTATATCACATATACGATGTGTAAATCAAGTGAGAAAAATCCGTTTAAAATGAACCAATACTAGTTAATGCAAAGTAATATATCAAATATATAATTATACATTAAATCATTAAATCAACACTTGATTCAATGATCCGGTCATGTCTAACATAACCGACTAGTATTCAATGCATCGATTTATCGAATCAATGATTCGATAACTAGGTCATATCTCATACAACCAATCGAAACATTAATCGCGAGAATCAAATACGGTATCACATACACGCATTATTCTCGGTCCCGCACATATCTCATATGCACCCCTATTTCGTTTCGCTTGAGCTAGGAAACCTCTGTGTAGGACTCTAAAGACTCGTCAATACGCCGGTAGCAGATGATGATCATATCAAGCACCCACAAGCCGCAAGCGGTCTGCTAAACGTAACGGCCACCCGGGTATTGAGCGATCAGAAGATCGACGAGCTAGCCCGCTCACACTCCTGCGAATCCGACCAGTAACACTTACCATACAGTCCAGTCTCTTCGTCTGATATGTCGCATATCAAGTCTAGGGGTGGTAAACGTCAGACCCCAATAACCCGATAAGTCGTGCCGATGTGAGGCTCATAACGGGTCGAGAAACTACTGGTAACACTTACCAGCAAATCTCTGATCAGCCCTGGCCAGGGACTTCCCTGCTACGGCCAATCGAGCACTGCGCAACATCAACCCCCAATACCGGGAGAGACGAAACCCCTCCTCTCGCTCATTGCCTCCATGTGACTCGGGACTGTGCCCAAAGACCACCGTTTTGCACGCCCTCATGGACGTGGTAAGGTGGAGATCAAAGCACAGTGGGAATCACACAAGACTCTATGACGATCTCGGGTCTACAGACTAACCTGTACTAGTGTCACCTGAGAACTGCCATCTGACGTGAGGTATAATACCATCTGGGAGTTCTCGGCGAGTCCGTCCAGTGTACTCAGTCTCCACTGAGCACCCGTATACCATCTCTGATGTCAAACACCAATGGATATGGGATCATCCATCGCCCATCACATGGGTCGAGAAGCGTATATGCTAGTCTACACTGGTATATCGATGCCCCGTCTCGATACACCCACGACTAGGGACCTTGAAGGATGTACTTATGGACTACCATGTCCCCACTAGTATGATATGCATCATAGTCCAGGTAGTCAAGTACAAATCCTAAGGGCTTTACCAACATGTAACTATAAGACAGTATAAAGAGACTAGTGTACATGTTAAGATAAAGAGTAACCAGATAGCATACTATCATATCGAGCAAGAAAGTCATCTCTGTATATGTCCAAGAATCCAATATAATATACATCATCTGTACAATACTGGCCTCTAGGGCATACATACAACTAACAATCTCCCACTTGCACTAGGGCCAGCTGCTGTAGTATCGCATACCGAGCATCCCGAAGAGTCTCTCAAACTGTATCTGGGGAATGGCCTTCGTGAGTGGATCCGCCGTGTTGTTCTTCGTGTCAACCCTCCTAACCTCGATCTCCCGGCGATCAACTATCTCCCGGATCAGGTGATACCGCCTCAGAATATGCCTGGACCGCTGATGGGACCTGGGTTCCTTGGCCAAAGCCACCGCTCCATTGTTATCGCAATACAAAGGTATTGGACGCTCAATGGATGGAACCACTCTAAGTTCAGTAATGAACTTCTTGATCCAGACAGCCTCTTTGGCAGCATCGTTGGCAGCGATGTATTCAGCCTCCATCGTCGAGTCTGCCACGGTTTCCTGCTTGGAACTCTTCCAGCTAACCGCCCCTCCGTAAAGGGTAAAGACAAAGCCCGACTGCGACTTAGAGTCGTCCTTATCACTCTGGAAGCTCGAATCGGTAAAGGACTCCACTTGGAGCTCTCCGTTACGATACACCAAGAACATATCTCTAGTCCTTCGCAAGTACTTGAGAATGCTCTTCACAGCTGTCCAGTGACTCTCTCCAGGATCAGCTTGATACCTGCTCACTACACTTAGTGAGTATGCTACATCGGGTCTGGTACATAGCATCGCATACATGATAGAGCCTACTGCCGAAGCATAGGGTATCTCTTGCATGCGAGCTCTCTCCAAATCAGTCTTGGGAGACATCTCTTTGGAGAGAGTGACTCCAGAGATCGTGGGCAAGTTCCCACGCTTGGACTCTTCCATACTAAACCTCTTTAGTATGGTGTCAATGTACCTGGATTGGGACAATCCCAAAATCCGTTTGGATCTATCTCTATAGATCCTAATTCCCAATATGCAGGAGGCATCACCAAGATCTTTCATCGAGAATCTTTGTGATAAGAAGAGCTTGACCGATTGCAGCATAGGAATATCATTTCCTATCAAGAGTATGTCGTCCACGTACAATACGAGGAAGACAACCTTACTCTCTGCCACCTTCTTGTAGATACAAGGTTCATCTGGATTTTTGACGAAATCAAACTCTTTGATAACGACGTCAAAGCAGATGTTCCAACTCCGCGATGCTTGCTTTAATCCATAAATGGATTTAAGCAGCTTGCACACCTTCCCGCTGCTCCCACTGTCTATGAAGCCCTCTGGCTGAGTCATGTACACGCACTCTTCTAAATCACCATTTAGAAAGGCGGTCTTAACATCCATTTGCCAGATTTCGTAGTCATGAAAGGCAGCAATGGCAAGCATGATTCGGATGGATTTAAGCATAGCCACTGGAGAAAAGGTTTCGTCATAGTCCACACCTGGTCTTTGACGAAAACCCTTTGCTACAAGTCTAGCTTTGAAAGTCTCCACTTTCCCATCTACACCAAATTTCTTCTTGAAGATCCACTTGCTCCCAATGGGTTTTACCCCTTCACGAGCAACTTCCAAAGTCCATACTTTTTTGGTGTACATGGATTCCATCTCGGACCGCATAGCATCCAGCCATTTCACTGAGTCCCTACTCATGATGGCCTGCTCGAAGCTAGTTGGGTCATCATCCTCCATGATGCAATCCTCGCTCCTACCGTCCATGAGAAAACCGTAGTATCTCTCAGGTTGGCGAGGAACCCTACTAGATCGGTGGAGTGGCTGGGGTTCATCGGGAACTACGGAATCCTTTGGTTCCACCAGATCTTCTGTTGTAGCTTCTGCAGCTGGAACCTCTTCCAGTTCTACCTCATGACCACTAATCTCTTTTTCAAGAAATTCCTTTTCTAAAAAGGTGGCATGCCGAGAAACAAATACTCTTTGTTCCTCAGGATGGTAGAAGATATACCCTTGAGAATTCTTGGGATATCCTATAAATTTGCATAGAACAGACCGTGCCTCGAGTTTGTCCGGATTTTGTCGTTTGACATAGGCTGGACAACCCCATATCTTAACATAGTTAAGACATGGTCTCTTCCCTTTCCATATCTCATATGGAGTGGTAGGCACAGATTTGGTGGGGACCATATTTAATAGATGTATGGCTGTCTCAAGCGCATACCCCCAGAAGGAAATAGGTAACTCAGCTGTGCTCATCATAGAGCGCACCATATCTAATAGGGTGCGGTTCCTCCGTTCTGATACACCGTTGTGCTGTGGTGTATATGGAGGAGTCAGCTGAGAGAGAATCCCATTCTCTTTTAGGAAGTCCAGGAATTCATTGCTCAAGTATTCACCTCCTCGATCAGATCGAAGGATTTTAATACTTTTTCCGGTTTGGTTTTTGACTTCTTGTTTATATTCTCTAAATTTCTCAAAAGCTTCAGACTTGTGTCTTATCAAGTACACATGTCCGTATCTTGAGAGATCGTCAGTGAATGTAATGAAGTACGAAGAACCATCCCTGGCATGTGTAGACATTGGACCGCATACATCACTATGTACTAGTCCTAAGAGTTCAGTAACTCTTTCTCCGTGTCCCGTAAACGGAGTTTTGGTCATCTTGCCTTTGAGACATGACTGGCAAGTGTCATAAGATAAAAATTCAAACGGATTTAAATATCCATCTTTATGCAACTTAGCTAGTCGTGTCGCATTGATGTGGCCCAGTCTACAATGCCACAAGAAGGATTCGTTGAGTTCAGAACTCTTCCTCTTGTGTGCGTTTGTTATGCTCAGAACTGTTGATTGATTTAGAACATAAATGCCATTGCATAACGTGCCTGATCCAACCAACTTTTGGTTACGGAAAATGTTCATAACATTGTCCTGTAATACAAAATTATATCCCTCTTTACTTAATAAAGAAACCGATATAATGTTGCATATCAGGTTCGGCATGTAATAGCATTCGTTCAGAACCAATGTATTACCAGTTGGTAATACAAGGTGATATTCCCCGACAGTCTTGGCTGCAACAATTGCACCATTTCCTACTCTTATGTCTTTATCACCTTCTCCAAGTTCTCTACCTTTCCTAAGCCCATGTAACTGATTACATATATGGGATCCTGACCCGGTATCCAATACCCAGGACGTAGAGCAAATGGAGAAACAGTTCTCAGTAACGAACACACCCGAAGAAAATGCATCAACATGTACTTTCTTCAATCGGGTGGCATGGGAATCCTGGTATTCCCCTATATCCTGTTCATTCCTATAACTCTTATAGGAAAGAACGGAACCAACGTTCCCCAGCATAGTATAACATGCGGGTTCGGTCAATACATCCATATTATTATCTTCATTAGGGCATGAAATGGTCGCTGCCTGGAGAGAGAGAGAAGAAAACACTTTAGCGTATGCTCGTGCAAGATCAGATTGGTTATTATCTTATCTAATCAGGATGGCTCCCACTGCTTTTTATCAAATCTTCCTTCAAACCCTAAAAGGAAAGACTAGCTGGGATTAATTACACACTACAAGTTCGTCAATCTTTCAGCCAGGCCAGTGTCGGTACTTTGAGGGAGGTCCCCCGTGCTTTCGCACGAACCTAATTAATGTAAACCTCGTTTTCCCAGAGGCGTAACCTCGTTAACACCTTTCTAGACACCTACTTGATCGACTAATTGTAATGTGTAAAATTCTCCCAGGAGTAACTCTTACTCGCAGTGGGTATCGGGATCCAACTATCTCATAGAAGGTATGCAATCTCATTGCAAATTTCAACACTTGAAATTCCCGATAATGCTTTTGCCCCTAGCGTGCTATGACCTTGACGAAAGCCAACAAACCACAGCCCGCTAGTCAAGTTCAACCCGTACATTTCTTGACTGAATTAAACCCACCCGCACGACCCTTGACGAAAGCCAACAAAGCCGTATGACTACCCTAATCCAGTCGCATCATATGCAGCAGATAAACAGCACATAGCTACCGCACACTACACCTTGACGAAAGCCAACAAATGTAGCACGAATACTATATGTAATTTATCTGAAATGACGGAGGGCTACGACAGGTTTTCTGAAAACCTATTGCGTAATGAACTTGATATCGTTGTAGAATCAAATGAAGTTTTAAAATGGAATGATTTTGAGGCTTTTCTAGTTTTGCTAAAGGGGTCACTCCCGGTGAAGGGATCGTCGGCCCTTTCCTCGTCGAATGAGGTGCGGGATATATCATATATATCACTGTGCAAAGCAAAAACTCTTAAAAGCAATCAAAGCCAAACCGAGTGTGTAGCATCTGCCAGTTATTGCTAAAGGAGTCACTCCCGGTGAAGGGATCTCGGTCCTTTCCTCATCGAATAAGGTGCAGGGTATATCATAAGAACTGTAGCTACCTGTTTTGTTTAAAATCTGATTCCACAACATCTTAGGTTTCTTTTCTTTCATTAATCACATTAATGAAGTCCCATCATTTAAATACCTAAACATCACAGATAGATATGACGTACACTTATGCCATCCGCATTCGCCTCGATGTCCCCTCGTGCACCGTTAGGTTAGGTAACTAACGACAGAGCAGGGCAGGGCTAGCGCGGGTGTAAAACATAAGTAACGTCTATATAATATATCATATATACTATATACTATATCCATCACAGAACATCTCATGATTACATCACAGATATCGCAGCAGAAGAAACATATGAAACATTGGATATACTAGGACGTCCGTGTTTTCAATACGAGCCAGTATAAAACACGGATTCCACGGTCGTGATGAATAGCCAATCCCACACCCCTAGACCCCTACGAGAGCGGCAAGCAACCCTGCCAATTCTAGGGTTAGGAGATCCGGACTCGACTCCTCGAGTTGGTCTCCCACTGGACCCCAGAACCCGGTTACTTATGCTCCCCTCCTTGGGTCTATCCTAATGCGGAAAAGTAAATAATATACAAAAGGTGACAACTTCCGCTACCTGGAAGTGCCCCAAATAAAAGAATATTACATACAAGTTTTTACATGAATGAAAATGAAAAACACTCATCTTACATAAAAACCCCCGGCTATTCGAACATGACGATCCAATATAACATATCCAGCAACACATAACATCACATGTCATCAACGTAAGTAAGTATGCATACCCCAATTGTCGTTGACGTATAGCAACGAAACCGGCGATATGAACATACTGCACTTACGGTCACAGAAAAGAAAGTGTAAAACGACAACAATTGGAATCCGCAACCTCTTTAGACATCGCATGCCAAACAGATATAAATCCCGCATTTTAGTCTCATTATCGAAAACTCTTTTCAATATCATATGGGACTAAATTGCTAGATTTATAACATTCATTCAGTTATCTCATAACTACTTGTGGATTCCAATTATTTATCACATTCCAGATAAACAGAAAATGTTAAACTTTCCGATCGAGCAGTCGAATACCCAAGTTTTCCCGATACAACTCAACACATGAAATAAGTCTAACAACATTCAGTTCGTTCCTCAGTACCAACGGTCCAGCCGTAGAAGGGTCAAGCCAACGCCTCACATGTGGCACGCCGTACTGCCCCAAACCCGAAGGTTCAAAGGGCAGTTCAAGACGGTCACATAATCGAGTTAAGGTTTGTTGTCTTCTAGAGGGTCCATCACGTTACTTGCACTACTTAGAACGTTGTTAAACTACGGAAAAATCCAACACTTGGAAATTTCCCGACAGGGGAAAAGTTGGGTATTTATATCCGGTCGAACTTTTTAACATATTCTAAAAATTATCCGGAAATACACAAAGACGAAATTTGATACCCCGATCGAAACACCGAATCCCCAAAGCAACCCCAGAAAATTCAACTCTTGAATAAATTTTAAAAATTCCCAGAAAATCCAACACCAGAAGGTATCAGTTACTGTGCAAAAATTATATAATAATTTAATAAATCTGCCGCGGATCCGCCGCCTAAGGAGGCTTAGGCCGCGGATCCGCCGCGCTTTAGACTGTTCATAAAGAAATTTTTGCACCGTAATTCATATATTTCCCTGCTGAATTTTTTAGCAATTTTTAATCTGGAAAAATCCCAGAATTTAGAAAAAGTCCAGAGAGCATCTTAAAGTTAGGTTTTCGGGTTCGATCGGGTTTCAAATTGCGTCTAGACTTCGTCTAAGGCTCTAGCTAGGCTCTGATACCACTGTAGGTCAGGCAGCAACCCCATCCAATGGGGTCGCCGTGGCACCAACGGGTCCCTCAGCAGCTACTTTTTACGCATGCCCCCTCGCGAGGACTACAACCCGCCGGAACACCTTCCGGTCTCGGGACACCCTGGGGGTAAGAGCCTATGCTTCGCCACACTGTCACACAGTGAGAACCCCCCATAGGTCGACATCCAATGCCTAGTAGCTCTGATACCACTGTAGGGTTCCTAGGCATCCTAATGAAGTCTCACAAGGCATCGATCATGCCAATTTCAAAAAATATGTGTGCCGAGAAACCCTAATACGGATCGTCGGCTAGATTTCTAGGCGAAACGGAAAACTAGTTAACTACTTAACTAGAAGTGAGAAGCTACAACCTTTGTAGATCCGGATTTCCACTTCCTTAGCTCCACGTGGGTGTTCTCTCGCTGTCCATCATGAATCCCGAACCCAATCGTCGGCTTCATCGGATAAACGGGCGAGCTAGGTCGTCGGCTTCGTGTCAAAGACGATCTACGTCGAGGTTGCACTAGTTCAAGCTCCGACTTCACAAAGTTGTGAAACTTGTGAAGAAAACACCCAAAACAACTTGGCAAGAGGTAGAGGGTGAAGAAATAGGAGGTGGGTTCACTTTAGAATTGGATTTCTCTCACTAGAACTCAAGTTGCCATTAAAGTAGCAAGCTTTTTCTTTTTAGAAGAAGAAGATGATGAAGCTAGTTATGATAAGTTCTATTTTAAAATGAAAAGAAAATACAAACTTATCATAACTTTAACTAGGGTTAAGTGTAGAGAATAAACCATGGTCATTTGAGTGGGTTAGGGTTAAGCATGAAGACAAGAATGGTTAGCAAAGTCAAAGCTTCATGAAGCTTCAATATGAAACAAAAATTGCCACCATTTTCATCTTAAAGTTTATCCAAATAAATGAATAAACAAATAAATGAATAAATGCATAATCAAAACCCTAATCTCAAGTTAACTATGGTTTAATTCTATACACTTAACCATATGATCAAGTATCATCAAACATGATACAAAAATGTGCACAAAAGTATATCACATATACAATGTGTAAATCAAGTGAGAAAAATCCGTTTAAAATGAACCAATACTAGTTAATGCAAAGTAATATATCAAATATATAATTATACATTAAATCATTAAATCAACACTTGATTCAATGATCCGGTCATGTCTAACATAACCGACTAGTATTCAATGCATCGATTTATCGAATCAATGATTCGATAACTAGGTCATATCTCATACAACCAATCGAAACATTAATCGCGAGAATCAAATACGGAATCACATACATGCATTATTCTCGGTCCCGCACATATCTCATATGCACCCCTATTTCGTTTCGCTTGAGCTAGGAAACCTCTGTGTAGGACTCTAAAGACTCGTCAATACGCCGGTAGCAGATGATGATCATATCAAGCACCCACAAGCCGCAAGCGGTCTGCTAAACGTAACGGCCACCCGGGTATTGAGGGATCAGAAGATCAACGAGCTAGCCCGCTCACACTCCTGCGAATCCGACCAGTAACACTTACCATACAGTCCGGTCTCTTCGTCTGATATGTCGCATATCAAGTCTAGGGGTGGTAAACGTCAGACCCCAATAACCCGATAAGTCGTGCCGATGTGAGGCTCATAACGGGTCGAGAAACTACTGGTAACACTTACCAGCAAATCTCTGATCAGCCCTGGCCAGGGACTTCCCTGCTACGGCCAATCGAGCACTGCGCAACATCAACCCCCAATACCGGGAGAGACGAAACCCCTCCTATCGCTCATTGCCTCCATGTGACTCGGGACTGTGCCCAAAGACCACCGTTTTGCACGCCCTCATGGACGTGGTAAGGTGGAGATCAAAGCACAGTGGGAATCACACAAGTCTCTATGACGATCTCGGGTCTACAGACTAACCTGTACTAGTGTCACCTGAGAACTGCCATCTGACGTGAGGTATAATACCATCTGGGAGTTCTCGACGAGTCCGTCCAGTGTACTCAGTCTCCACTGAGCACCTGTATACCATCTCTGATGTCAAACACCAATGGATATGGGATCATCCATCGCCCATCACATGGGTCGAGAAGCGTATACGCTAGTCTACACTGGTATATCGATGCCCCGTCTCGATACACCCACGACTAGGGACCTTGAAGGATGTACTTATGGACTACCATGTCCCCACTAGTATGATCTGCATCATAGTCCAGGTAGTCAAGTACAAATCCTAAGGGCTTTACCAACATGTAACTATAAGACAGTATAAAGAGACTAGTGTACATGTTAAGATAAAGAGTAACCAGATAGCATACTATCATATCGAGCAAGAAAGTCATCTCTATATATGTCCAAGCATCCAATATAATATACATCATCTGTACAATACTGGCCTCTAGGACATACATACAACTAACAGTGGCTAGTGCAGTGAGCAATGCTATTAACCACCATCAAACCTTACCCCAAAAACGAAAGGACCCCGGCTGTCCTACGATTTCAATCACAATTGGAGATAAGAAAATTAATCGAGCACTTTTAGATCTTGGGTCTAGTGTTAACCTGATTCCCTACTCCGTGTACGAACAATTAGGGGTTGGAGAGTTGAAACCCACTCGTTGTACTCTCCAAATGGCTGATCGATCAATCACCCATCCAAGGGGTCAGCTAGAGGATGTGTTGATCAAAATTGGGGAGTTCATATTCCCCATTGATTTTATTGTTATGGATACAAAACCTGTTGCTAACCCAAGAAACCAAATTCCGGTGATCCTCGGTCGACCATTTTTGGCCACTTCCAATGCTGTAATAAACTGTCGCAATGGCTCCATGACTCTATCCTTTGGGAAGATGTCTAGTGAGTTCAATATTTATAAGATGGGAAGTCCGCCCCCCGTGCCTAAAACTAGTACACGAGAAGTTTGCTCTATTCACGAAATCACACAGGAGGACTGCGAGCTTGAAAGATTTCTATTTGATGAAAACAGTTTTGACGCCACTAGTGCGTCCCTCCTTGAGCCTACCACCGTTGACACAACCGATATTGATTATGAATGTTTCACTTTTTCGGATGATGACAACTCACAGCCCGAATATGAGTCTTTTGAATTTTTGGATGAGTTAGTTGAACCATCCGAATCGGTTGTTTGCAGTGATTTCGAACCTGTGTTGGAGTCCTTTGAGTTCGAGGTAGATTCCGCAATGATTCTTTCGCCTCCGAAACTCGAACTCATGTCCTTGCCACCTCACCTTAAATATGCTTACATAGGTGAGAATGAGACCTTTCCCATTATAATATCAGCCTCTCTAGCCTTCGAGCAAGAGAACGCTATTTTAAAGGTCTTACAAGATAGGCGGCAAGTTTTCGGTTGGACTATGGCGGATATCGAGGAGATCAGTTCCCTTATAATTGAATATCATATGCAATTGATGGATGATGCCAAGTCAATAGAGGACCCACAGGAACATTTTGGGGGTATTGTGGTTAGTCAACCTTCTCCTTTGGAAGTTGAACCACCCCCATTTCTTTTAATAAGCTACGAGAATGCCAACATTCCACTGATTGCTGATCATTCGCATTCTCGTTTTGATTCATCACCACCTCCTGTCTATTCACCTCCATACCTTCCATACCACCACTTCTATCTTCCCCAATTCTTTATGGATCGCTACGACTTATTCTTCTACCAACTGATACTCTTTACTGATAAGTTTTTCAACTGGTTGGTGTTAACGTTTGGTCTATGCAAGGTTTGGCAGTAATGTCTAACATAAGTGAAGTTTGGGGGAGGGCCTTTTTGTATATATTTGTTTTTCTTAACAATAAAAAATTATAAATAAATAAACAGGGTTTGACCCTCTTGGTTTAGCATGACAGTGAGGACACTGTCAAGTTCAAGTTTAGGGGTATGCTCGGTATGTCTTCTTCCTTCGCATTCATTTGTACATATTTTTGCATTTGCATATTTTATTTGAAAACCCATAAAAATTTAAAAATTTCAAAAATTATAAAAATTAATGTATTCAATTTTGACCTAATTGACTTGAGTTTGACTAATAGGTTAACTGGCTAGGAACAACTAGATCTTAGACTTAGTAAATTAAAAACCCTAAAAATAACATTCCTTAAAGTTTAACGGTAGAAAGTATATGTCTTTGTAGTTTGTTTAGAAATAGGTAAATTTTGGGTTCACTTCTTGGGCTAAGTCGAAACATGGGAAGAGTATTGATGTTCTTATTAGAGTATAAGTTTGAAAAATAATTCCTTGCTTAAGTCTAGATTCTGAAAATGTATACCCTACAACTTGCACAATCACGCATCCTGAAACATGGAATAGTAGAAGAGACCTTGAAATGCTCTTGTCTAAAGTCCTTAGTACGATGAAAATAAAAGAAAAAAAATGTGCATGAAGAATAAAAAAAATGGACACTGGTTTTTGTGATTACTTAAGGCTGCAAAAATAGAAAAATATTTAGCGAGGGTGCTTCATCACCTAATACCTTAGACCAACTGGTTTGGAAGTCACTGCTAAAGCCTTGGGTGTTGCAAAACTAGGAAGTACGCTTTAAAGTGCTAACACATCTTGTAATCGGTTGTTGGTACCTCAAGAAGTATTAACGGTCGCATGAAGGATGTGTAAGCAAATTTCATTTAAAAATTCACTAATTAATAAGTGCTTTGGACAATGGACGAGAGTACGATTGCTTGATTTGAATTTCCAAGTGTAGGGGTGATATTTACACACACGTGGGGATATGTGATTAGAGTTTAGATGAGAGAAAGGGATGACGAATAGAACTTGTATCTTTAGTAGAGTTGATAGAAATTCCTAAGTGGAGATGAAACCCTAGAAGGAAGACTTGAGAGATGCCGAAAGCTAAGTAGGTCTAAATAACATATATAATCTTAAGTTAAATAATAAGGAAGTGTGAAGAATATGGGTGGATAATTTGCGGGTCGATGATAATAGAATTCTTAGTTAGAAAACCTAATTGGAGAACAAAAGTCAATAGGCCAAATTGATAGGATTTTGTGGGTAGTATCCGCTGAAAACCCTCAGGAGACAACACTCCTCCTACTAGGGACACCTAGAGGTTTAACGGCTTGTTGCACGTGCTCAGTGCAATCGCGTTTCCCTGCGAAAGTGTGGTTAGGATTTTAGTGAATAAAAAAAATAAGTTTGCTCGAGGACGAGCAAAAGATAAGTTTGGGGGTATTTGTTCAGACCATAATATTGCATTTTTTCATTCCCCTATTCTTATCCATTTTATAAATAAACAGGTACTCTTGACGCACGTTTGTTGCATATTACAGGATACAGGCTCTTGGAGCGAATACAGTGAAAAAGACGAAAGTTGATACAGAAAAGGGACTTTTGACCAACAAGTAGACGGATCCTAGTCAAGCCTAGACGAAGAACAGTGCAAGGTCCAAAATGTCAAGGCAAACGGTTAAAAGATCGCTACAAGTTTTTCACTGAAACATCTGGTGAAGACCCAGAAGTCAAATGAAGAAAAGAAGTGGAAAAATAGAAAGCCCAAGAAGCCAAGAACAAAACCCTAAAAATTCAACATGTGATCTGACCAAAGGGCCGCGAAACCGCGGCCCAAGGCCTACATTTGCCGTGGTTCCGCGGCCATTCAGAGCCCGTGTCGGTGCAAACTTTCTGAGTTGGTGCGTCGGTGCAGGTGTTGGGATTTTTCGTGGGAAAATATGCAATTGCACATGTGCGAGAGTCTGTAACCCTAGTTTTCATGTTTTCCTATAAATTGTAATCACAGATCTGTAAAACTCATGCCTCTTTTTAATAAACAAATTCAGATCTGTTCTGTATTATTGCTTGGAGGGAGCCATCAAATTAGTAAGTTAATTTTATTTCTTCGCTTTTAATTCTCTTTTAATTAGTATGTCTTTTAATCCCCTAATGAGCGAGTAATCTCCTCGCTTGTTAAGGTTAGCCTTAGGGAAAGGTTTGAGAGATGAGATCTCTCACTCCTTTCATGCCATTTCATACCTAAGAATTAGAACTCCATGCATACACGCACAACCGCTCCCTACGGCACCCTACCCCTCGAGGTAACGGTGACACCGTAGTATAAAGGCCCGGTTGCGTGTGTTTTCCATGGAGGTTAGGGTAATTATCGATAAAGGAAAGATACGAATCTAGAGAAAGAAACATCTTCCCGAAAGACTCTAATCCACTTTATTGATAATTACCGTAACATCTAATCGATCAAAAATAAGGCATTGAAAGCGGTGAGGAAACCTTTAATCTCCAAACTTCCCCTAATCCTAACCCTAGCAAGACTTTAATTTAGATTAATTTAGTATATTTTTAGATCTAGTCTTTTTAGATTTAATAAAATCAATCCAAACAACATTTGGAATCAACTCGTAAAAACACATTAAGAAAATTACCCATCTCTGTGGATCGACCCGTACTCACCGGCTAGCTGCAAAGCGATGCCGTTTCTGATTACGGTTAACAAGTATTTTTGGACTAATCAAGGGTTTTCATCAACGACCAGGTGCGGATTATGACGAAAACTTTTCTCCAGTGGCTATGCTTAAGTCCATTCCAGATCCTACTTGTCATTTCTGTATACCATGACTACGAAATCTGGCAAATGGATGTTAAGACCGCCTTTCTAAATGGTGATTTAGAGGAGTGCGTGTACATGACTCAGCCAGAGGGCTTCGTAGACAATGGGAGCAGCGGAAAAGTGTGCAAGCTGCTTAAATCCATCTACGGGTTAAAGCAAGTATCGCGGAGTTGGAATATCTGTTTTGATTTAGTAGTCAAAGAGTTTGACTTCATCAAAAACATAGATGAACCTTGTATCTACAAGAAGGTTGCATAGAGTAAGGTTGTCTTCCTCGTATTGCATGTGGATGACATACTCTTGATTGGAAATGATGTTCCTATGCTGCACTCGATCAAGCTCTTCTTATCACATAGATTCTCAATGAATGATCTAGGTGATGCCTCCTGCATTTTGGGAATTAAGATCTATAGAGATAGATCTAAACGGATACTGGGATTGTCCCAATCCAGGTACATTGACACCATACTAAAGAGGTTTAGTATGGAAGAATCCAAGCGTGGGTATTTACCCATGATCTCTGGACTCACTCTCTCCAAAGAGATGTCTCCCAAGACTGATTTGGAGAGAGCTCGCATGCAAGGGATACCCTATGCTTTGGCAGTAGGCTCTATCATGTATGCGATACTATGTACCAGACCTGATGTAGCATACTCACTAAGTGTAGTGAGTCGGTATCAAGCAGATCCTGGAGAGAATCACTGGATAGCTGTGAAGAACATTCTCAAGTACTTGAGAAGGACTAAAGAGATGTTCTTGGTATATGGTAACAGAGAACTCCAGGTGGAGTCCTTTACCGATTCGATCTTCCAAAGTGATAAGGACGACTCTAAGTCGCACTCGGGTTTTGTCTTTACCCTCAATGGAGGGACGGATATGTTGGAAGAGTTCCAAACAGGAAACCGTTGCAGACTCGACGATGGAGGCTGAATACATCGCTGCCAACGATGCTGCCAAAGAGGCTGTCTGGATGAAGAAGTTCATCACTGAACTTGGTGTGGTTCCGTCCATTGAGCATCCAATACCTTTGTATTGTGATAACAATGGAGCTTTGGCTTTGGCCAAGGAACCCAGGTCCCATCAAAAGTCCAAACATATTTTGAGGCGGTATCACCTGATCCAGAAGATAGTTGATCGCCGGGAGATCGAGGTCAGGAGAGTTGATACGAAGGACAACACTGCGGATCCACTCACGAAGGCTATACCCCAGATACAATTTGAGAGACTCTTCGGGATGTTAGGTATGAGATACTACAACAGCTGGCCTTAGTGCAAGTGGGAGATTGTTAGTTATGTATATGCCCTAGAGGCCATTATTGTACATATGATGTATATTATAGTGGATGCTTGGATATATATAGAGATGACTTTCTTGCTCGATATGATAGTATGCTATCTGGTTGCACTTTGTCTTAACATGTTGACTTGTATTGGTTTACTGTCTTGCTCTCACATGTTGATTAAGCCCTTTGGGATATGTACTTGACTACAAGGACTATGATGAGATCATACTAGTGGGGCCAGGGTAGTCAACGAGTATATCCTATAACTGTTCCTAGTTGAGGGTGTATCGAGACAGGGCATCGATACACCAGAGTAGACTAGCGTATACGCATCTTGACCCATATGATGGGCGATGGATGATCCCATATCCATTGGTGTTTGACATCAAAGATGGTGTATGGGTGCTCAGTGGAGACTGGGTACACTGAACAGACTCGCCGAGAACTCCTAGATGGATTTATACCTATCGTCAGATAGCAGTTCTCTGGTGACACTGGTACAGGTTAGTCTGTAGACCCGAGATCGTCATAGAGTCTTGTGTGATTCCCACTGTGCTTTGATTTCCACTTTACCACATCCAAGAGGGCGTGCAAAATGGTGGCTTTTGGGTACAGTCCCGAATCACATGGAGGCAATGAGCGATAGGAGGGGTTTCGTCTCTCCCGGTATAGGGAGTTGATGTTGTGCTGTGTTCGATTGGCTATAACTGGAAGTCCCTGGCTAGGGCTGATATGGAGTGCTACTGGTAAGAGTTATTAGTAGTTTCTCGACCTGTTATGAGCCTCTGTAGCGTTTTGAAAATCGTTTCGGTGAAATTTCGGAAAAATCGGTAAAATAAGGGGGTTTTCTGTAAAAAGTCAAAATACAAATATCTTATTATAAAAATTAAATATACATATTCTAGCTATGTAATTGCTATTATTTGGTGTTTATTGAGCCGCTGGTGAAATTTCAAATTTTCTGAAAAAAATATTATTTTATTATTATTTAAGCCGTCACTAATACATTTAATTAGGGAAAATTACAAATTGGAATGAGTTGAAACAAATTTTGTGCATCATAAAACATTAAATAAAATTTTATCATGTGGTTTTTGGAATGAAATCATTTGCCAAAACGGTTTGGAAATTATTGAAGAAAAAAGGCTTTTTTTTAGCGTAAATGGATGTTTGGGGTATTGTATTTATCATTTTTCATCACCCCACACCCGTACCCACACCCACACACCCCCACTTACTCCCTCCATGGCTGAATTCAGCAGCCCCCTCTCTTGTCCCCACTTGGTTTTCAAAGGAAAAGAAATAAAAGAAAAGAATAGAAAATGGATAAAGTAGTTAGACTTTTGACTTTGCTTGACCTTGACTTTGTCCCCCCCCCCCCATTTTCTCTACCTCCCTCTCTCTCCTCACACCCATTTCTGGCCAAAATTCCCTGCATCCCACAGCAGCAGCCCCCCCTCCAATTTCCCTTCTCTTTTCTCTTCAAAACTTCATGAAAAATTACTTCTAAATCCATCAAAAAAATCCCAAAACCCAAATCCGACTCCTACCCATTTTAGCTTAGCCCGTATAGCATGGATCCTTGTGAAAAGAGAGCATTTTGGGAGGCCATGGATGCTTGTGGACCTTCATATATTTTTGGGTATAATTCTAAAACTTTTTGCTTAAATTGTTACTTGTTTCTTAAAGCTAATTTAAATTAAGTGTTAACTTGGATATGTGAGTTTAATTGCAAGTTTTGGATTTCAAGTTAGGGTTTGTTGTGGAAATGAGTTGTGTTTGATTGTGCATGGTTTAGTGAAGTGGTTTAACATAATTAGTTTTGTAGAAAACTAATCTAGTTGTTAATTACAAGTTGTTACTTGAAAAATTGTGTTAATTTGCTAATTGCTTACTAGGTTTTTGAAATTTGTTAAATTCTTGGGATTAAAAATGTGATTAGGGTTTTCTTGGCTTCATTAACTTTATTAAGTGTGGTTTAATGCTTTGGATCATGCAAATCTAAGCTAGATTGTAGTTTGTGCATTTTTACTTTGAAATTGTTAAAAAAGGGTATTTTTGTAAACTAGAATATTAGGATTTTTGGAATTTAATGAGATTAAATTCCGGAAATTATTTATACGACTTATTTAAGATATTTAATAAGTTTATTGGCCGCTACTTTCATTTAAACATCATGTTTTGTACAAAAACGGCGAATTGTGCTTGCTAGATTTTCGGAAAAATAACTTTTTAAGTGAAAATGGGGTTTTTGTGAGTTTTTACCTAGTTTATATTAAAATTAGTGTTCGTGAATGTGCAAATGAGTGTGATTGGATTTTTCTCGATGGTTTGACGTTTGTACATCGACATCGAGGGTTGGTTTTACTATTCTTGCATGCGTAGGCGATAGGTTTGGACCTATGCGTGATACGCGTGCCGATTTGATTTTCGTATGCCGTTTCGATCTCGAATTTAGTTTTAATGCGATATGGTGCGTTATGATATGTAGGTACCCCCACGTGGACTTCGAGACGACAAGCAAGCGCGTGGCGACGTCGGCACCGGCGAGCGAGGACCAGGTGAGTAGATTTATATCTACGGGGAGAAGTCGGGTGGATGGCGTATAGCACCCCCGCAGTTCGTGGTGATGTATACGAATACGTATACACACACATATATATATTTTGACTATAATTTGTTTGATATTATCGATGATATAGATATTTGGTGTTCTTGGATGATTTAGTGTCGCGAAACCCTAGAGTAGTGGTCGCACCACACATGCACACACACACCCATACTTGCATACTTTCTTCTTTCATTTGCGCTTGTACGGGATTATATAGTTATGTGTTCACATGGGTATAGGACTATGTGTTCACATACGGATTGAGGATGATAGTACTTGGGATTTATGATGAGTCGATGAGATTTGATTTGAGGCCGTGAGATCGGTGATATAGCAGGGTTCGTATCTTAGATACGACATGACATTGTAGCGGGTCCTTGACGTAGTGTTTCACACACGTCCATGCATACGTAGGCGGTATCAGTATGGTACTAGACGTAGATTAGTACCCCGATCATGATATTTGATAAAGAGGATACCAGGTGAATAGTATGATGAATGTGATATTGACCCGTACCCAGATTGGGATGCCGTACGACGGATTTACGTACGAGCTATATTGATGATTGATCCGCACTCTTGACTTGGGATGCCTGATTATAGATATGGTATCGGATATGATATTATTGAGGCGAGATCACCGACTATACATATACAGGTATGTATATGTATCGACTCAGATGATAGGCGGTTTCCTTACCTGTAGTTCAGCTTGTAGTTCAACCGTATAGTTTAGTGTAGTTGTTAGATTAGATTAGACTTCTTACCTATTTCAAAAACTAACGAATCGTGGGCATTTTTAAAGACAGCTCAAGGGAATCTACGGATAATTCAAAAACGACGTATATTTTCATAAAAAACACCGTAGCCCCTATTTTCAAAACCCCATGATTCGTGTTATTTCAAAAGGCACCATTTGTAGGACTTATATTAGATTATTGCAGATTAGTTATCGTTGTGTCTAGTATTCATCTCCCGCACACTATTGCTGTTCGCTCTGCCTCGCATATTTATTTTGCTGCATATTCCATTATTGATATCATGCTGTTAGGACACCAGCACCATTACCGATGATGCGTATGTACCACGTACACCTACTTGCCGGCTCACACACATCTTCATCGGTAATTGCCATGTCACGTACACTTTAGAGAATATAATTGCTTGACTTAGATTGTTAGCTAGTAGTGTTGACATGATATTAGTGTACTTCCCTTATATGCCATATTAGACATTGTAGTTATTACCTACCACTTCATGCATACTGTTATTCAGTTGTTCATGCCTAGTTCATTATCATTGACATATGCACTTGTGATGATTTCTTGAGATTTATGATATTTCTGGATTTCGGGGAAAGCCGCAAAATTTACAACTTATGATCTTTTAAAATATAAAATGTTGCGGTTTTCTAGTGATGTAAAGTGTCGTCCACCATGAGTTTGCTGTGGTTTTGGAGATCCGTGTCGAGGAGTGGAGGAACCGTCACGGGTACATGGTGGGCCCGGTATGGTACCCCGGGGCAAGAGGAATGTGGTGTTGACGTTGAGCCTGGCTGGGGAGCACTACCTACCGGTGATATTACCCGACGCGTCGGATATCCGGAGGATACCGTCGTGGTCTTGAGATGGATGGTAGGGGCCGGTCTGGACTGACGGCGTCCTAGATATTGAGATTGAGACATTGATATTTCGAGACAGTGAGATTTATGTTTTGTGTCGATGCTAGACACTGTTGATACTGATTTTAATTATGATACCTCAGTTTAAAATATGAAGGAAATCTCACTAATTTATGAAAACAGTTTCTTCATTTACATGTATTCTGTTTTCATGCATTCATACCTCATTCATATGATATATTGCTACCTGAGGCACTGACACGGGCACATGAGTTTACACTCGGGTTAGATATTTACCCTAGCCATTGTTATAGGCTGCATGTTATTTATATTTGAGGATATATTATGATCATTGACCTAGGATTGCGTTATTTATGCGATTTCTGTGCGTAGATATTTTTCTATTCACGAGTTGGCAACTCACCCCCGTTGTGCCCCAGTTTCTTGCAGGTTGCCGTACAGGTTCATTACGGCTTTGCGGGCATAGTTTCATTCGGGTGATTTGCTAGTAGGTGGGTTTACTTATATCATACCCCCATTATTTATCTTGTATATCATTATTCTGTTGTATCTAGAATTCCATCAACCAAACATGTATTTTTTGAGATAGAGACCAGTGTTGGTTATTCTTTCGACCTTAGAGTCGCTCGTTATTTTTTCTGGTGGTTTTGAGTTTCCTTTTGAGTTTTGATCCTCGCCGTTGGCGTTGTATATTATATTGTTTGTGTGGTTGTGACCGTCGATTGACGAAGAGCTAGCTCCCGCTTGGGGATGCCCTTTTCTTGATTTCGTATACTATTCATGTTGTATCCCGTTTGGGGGCCAGTATTTACAAAGGAGACTCTGCCGAAATTTCCAGTAAATTTTTGATGTTTTAAAAACCGCATAATTCGGCTTATGCTATTGAAATTACTCGCTTTAAGTTGTTTTTCCTGCACTCTACTATTTTCTTGGTTTGGATTTCTGGGTTTTCGGTTTACTTAGATTACGTACGCCTCGAGACGTTCGTAGTTTAAGTGCCGGTCATGTTCCGTACTTTCGGGTCGTGACAAAGTTGGTATCAGAGCGTTAGGTTTTAACCTTCGGAGCGTAGGATGACCCTTGGTTGATGGAATAGGTGACTAAAGTAGAGTGACGTACCGTGGGTATGTTCCGCGGCATATTTACGATACGCTACTCCACTTAAGAACCCTTAGGATGTACATTTCTTTGTTCAGTATTATGTTCTTTCCGATCTAGCCTCATCGGTACCAGTTTGGTTTTGCTGCTACGGTTACGGCAGGGAGAGCTACGGCTAGAGTTGCGGTCAGCACAAGCTCGTCATGAACGAGGACTGACCAGGGAGAAATTCCGGCGGCACGATTGCAGAGATGTGTCTTCTTACTGTGTTTCCGCGCCACGAGCGTTTGGCGGATCGCCCTTATGAGGTTACTTGGAGGTGCTGGTCGACACTAGAGAATTGAGCCGATGATGGAGGCCAGCCAGATTTTGATGACAGTTGGTGTGTTGCTTACTCCTGATGATTGAGGCACTGTTCAGCGTGCAGACGAGCGAGCCAGTTGTTGCTGCGAGCGACGAGATATCGCCCCATATGTTGGAGCTATTGCGGGGCGAGTTGTACGAATAGATGATACAAGGTCGCTAGTCACCCGATGATGAATGACTAGGACAGGTGGTTCGTTCGCTTACCCCGATGCGAGGTCATCAGATAGATTGATTCCAGCTAGAGACCACTTCACGCGGAGACGTTGGGAGTCGACAGAGACGATCGAATGTCAGAAACCTATTATTCCAAGTTTAAAGTAGTCGGAAAGACATGCAGGCAATTCTATGGTCCCTCTAGAAGAATGAAACCCTAACTCGACTTAATGACCATGTGAAAGCCTTTGAACCTTCGGGTTTGCGGCAGTTCCACGGCGCCATTAGTGAGGCTTGGGCTTTCCCTTCTACGGCTGGACCACCGATGCTGTGGTATATATATTCGATACTATTAAACTGTACCAAGATGTTGAGCTCTTGGGGGATTATGAGGTTTTGACGAATCGATCGAATGGTTCGACTTCAATCGGATGCTAGGTGGAGAGATGCATTCTTGGGAGACTCCAGATACGAGGATAGCCGTTGGAGCTCAGTCCATGCAGCCGCGACGAGACGAGTCCAAAGAAGACGACATTAGAGAAAAGTGGAGTAAGAGGTTCGCACCAGATCTAGATGAGATGATGTTCCACTCCGCCGACATCAGAGAGGCGATGCGCATGCCGAGGCATGGTACTTGGACTTACCTTCCAGAAGGAGTCGCGATGAGTATGCAGTCGTTCCAGAGCAAGATGCAGATATAGGAAAGGACAACGACTTCCAGACAGTTGGCAGAGACGAGACATGGAAGAGACCGTGAGCAGGATTCCTTCCAGGACACTGCTGCAATGATACTTGCACCCAGGATCAGATGTGTCACGTACATTCAGAGAGCCAGAGGCCGACGCCAGTGATATGCTGTCTTACGAGTGGTCGCGATGATTGACCAAGAGATGACCAGAGAAGTGCCAGAACGGAATCGTCCCCGTTAGCACACCTGACAGGGCCGATGAGCCGATGTACCGAAAGATTGGTAATTCACAGTGAAGACCTTGACCCAGGAGTGGTCATGGTTACGCACACCAGCAGGACAGAGTTCATGATCATCGACGAGACGTCCCACTAGTGACCACGACAGTTGGCCGAGATTCTTAGCGGATGCACTTGAGCGGTACTATTCCGCCATTATTGATTACGATGTTTTGGGTGATTTATTCGTATGATTTGATTTTGATGATTGAGGATTTACGACCTTTGCACAGTGTTGCACTTGATATCGTTTTCGTGCTTTAGTTTCACATGTTTGTGATATTACGGTTTTAAACAGTTGAGTTGGTTTTGTGCGTATGCATGCACACGATTTCGTTCCTGCACTCGGTATAGTTTATATATGCTTGCAGTGCAGTGATACGCCTTATGTGCACTTAGATGCACTGGACTTCGATTTCGATTATGATACTCGATATTTGTTTTGTGCACCTTGTGCACCTGATTGATTTTGCGCACGTTCGGCGCTTGATATTGGATTTCATGATTTCGTGCGCGATGGATGCACCTGATTTGGATTTTCGCGCATGTCTTGAGATGCGATTTTGGTGCACACCAGATGCACTAAATTGAGATTTTTCGTGCATGTCAGATGCACCTGATTTTGCTGTCAGGCACACATGTTGCCTACGACAGATGTTTCGTGCACACCCAATGCACTTAGATGTTGTTTCTGTGCGCATGTATGGCACATTCATGGATTTTGATTTCCGTGCGCACCAGACGCACGTAGCATTCATGTGCATATTTTGGGGATTGATTTCGTATAGAGCAGTACGTTTTTATGATATTGCTATGTGTTTTCGTACTGAGCAGGACTAGTCAGAGGACAGTACCTGAATATATTTTGCATGCATTGATAGTTATTGAAGGGATTTCCAAAAAAAAAAAAGCGAGCTATAGCCTCAGTATTTACCTACGTGTCTGATATGACACGAAATGTTTAAAATAAGGAGACCCTTCTAAATTGTTTCCAAAACGGCGGAACGTACATTTCAAATAAAGGTATATATGTATATAGTTATTTCCTTATGTTAGACGTCCGCCACTGTGCAGTGTTATACGCGTGCACAGCGACATAAAGAGATTTGGCATGCATTTCCTTCAGATACTTACATATATAGATTCGATATTTACATGTATAGTTTCGAGTTATGTCATATTGGTTTTGATTTGGATTTGGCATTGATGTCTTCTCCATGACTCCGATGATTGCGGGATGCTTGACGGAGTTTTGATTTGAGTTATATGCTCATTTTTCAAGCGCATGCGCTGCGCTACGATTTGTTTTATGTATTTACAATTTCGGAGCCCCGACGACTTGATAGGTTTTCTTAGATGTTTTAGTATTTGGGGGAGTTTGAATTTAAATTCGGGGACCGAATTTCTTTAATGGGGGAAGATTGTAGCGTTTTGAAAATCGTTTCGGTGAAATTTCGAAAAAATCGGTAAAATAAGGGGGTTTTCTGTAAAAAGTCAAAATACAAATATCTTATTATAAAAATTAAATATACATATTCTAGCTATGTAATTGCTATTATTTGGTGTTTATTGAGCCGCTGGTGAAATTTCAAATTTTCTGAAAAAAATATTATTTTATTATTATTTAAGCCGTCACTAATACATTTAATTAGGGAAAATTACAAATTGGAATGAATTGAAACAAATTTTGTGCATCATAAAACATTAAATAAAATTTTATCATGTGGTTTTTGGAATGAAATCATTTGCCAAAACGGTTTGGAAATTATTGAAGAAAAAAGGCTTTTTTTTAGCGTAAATGGATGTTTGAGGTATTGTATTTATCATTTTTCATCACCCCACACCCGTACCCACACCCACACACCCCCACTTACTCCCTCCATGGCTGAATTCAGCAGCCCCCTCTCTTGTCCCCACTTGGTTTTCAAAGGAAAAGAAATAAAAGAAAAGAATAGAAAATGGATAAAGTAGTTAGACTTTTGACTTTGCTTGACCTTGACTTTGTCCCCCCCCCCCATTTTTTCTACCTCCCTCTCTCTCCTCACACCCATTTCTGGCCGAAATTCCCTGCATCCCACAGCAGCAGCCCCCCTCCAATTTCCCCTCTCTTTTCTCTTCAAAACTTCATGAAAAATTACTTCTAAATCCATCAAAAAAATCCCAAAACCCAAATCCGACTCCTACCCATTTTAGCTTAGCCCGTATAGCATGGATCCTTGTGAAAAGAGAGCATTTTGGGAGGCCATGGATGCTTGTGGACCTTCATATATTTTTGGGTATAATTCTAAAACTTTTTGCTTAAATTGTTACTTGTTTCTTAAAGCTAATTTAAATTAAGTGTTAACTTGGATATGTGAGTTTAATTGCAAGTTTTGGATTTCAAGTTAGGGTTTGTTGTGGAAATGAGTTGTGTTTGATTGTGCATGGTTTAGTGAAGTGGTTTAACATAATTATTTTTGTAGAAAACTAATCTAGTTGTTAATTACAAGTTGTTACTTGAAAAATTGTGTTAATTTGCTAATTGCTTACTAGGTTTTTGAAATTTGTTAAATTCTTGGGATTAAAAATGTGATTAGGGTTTTCTTGGCTTCATTAACTTTATTAAGTGTGGTTTAATGCTTTGGATCATGCAAATCTAAGCTAGATTGTAGTTTGTGCATTTTTGCTTTGAAATTGTTAAAAAAGGGTATTTTTGTAAACTAGAATATTAGGATTTTTGGAATTTAATGAGATTAAATTCCGGAAATTGTTTATACGACTTATTTAAGATATTTAATAAGTTTATTGGCCGCTACTTTCATTTAAACATCATGTTTTGTACAAAAACGGCGAATTGTGCTTGCTAGATTTTCGGAAAAATGACTTTTTAAGTGAAAATGGGGTTTTTGTGAGTTTTAACCTAGTTTATATTAAAATTAGTGTTCGTGAATGTGCAAATGAGTGTGATTGGATTTTTCTCGATGGTTTGACGTTTGTACATCGACATCGAGGGTTGGTTTTACTATTCTTGCATGCGTAGGCGATAGGTTTGGACCTATGCGTGATACGCGTGCCGATTTGATTTTCGTATGCCGTTTCGATCTTGAATTTAGTTTTAATGCGATATGGTGCGTTATGATATGTAGGTACCCCCACGTGGACTTCGAGACGACAAGCAAGCGCGTGGCGACGTCGGCACCGGCGAGCAAGGACCAGGTGAGTAGATTTATATCTACGGAGAGAAGTCGGGTGGATGGCGTATAGCACCCCCGCAGTTCGTGGTGATGTATACGAATACGTATACACACACATATATATATTTTGACTATAATTTGTTTGATATTATCGATGATATAGATATTTGGTGTTCTTGGATGATTTAGTGTCGTGAAACCCTAGAGTAGTGGTCGCACCACACATGCACACACACACCCATACTTGCATACTTTCTTCTTTCATTTGCGCTTGTACGGGATTATATAGTTATGTGTTCACATGGGTATGGGACTATGTGTTCACATACGGATTGAGGATGATAGTACTTCGGATTTATGATGAGTCGATGAGATTTGATTTGAGGCCGTGAGATCGGTGATATAGCAGGGTTCGTATCTTAGATACCACATGACGTTGTAGCGGGTCCTTGACGTAGTGTTTCACACACGTCCATGCATACGTAGGCGGTATCAGTATGGTACTAGACGTAGATTAGTACCCCGATCATGATATTTGATAAAGAGGATACCAGGTGAATAGTATGATGAATGTGATATTGACCTGTACCCAGATTGGGATGCCGTACGACGGATTTACGTACGAGCTATATTGATGATTGATCCGCACTCTTGACTTGGGATGCCTGATTATAGATATGGTATCGGATATGATATTATTGAGGCGAGATCACCGACTATACATATACAGGTATGTATATGTATCGACTCAGATGATAGGCGGTTTCCTTACCTGTAGTTCAGCTTGTAGTTCAGCCGTATAGTTTAGTGTAGTTGTTAGATTAGATTAGACTTCTTACCTATTTCAAAAACTAACGAATCGTGGGCATTTTTAAAGACAGCTCAAGGGAATCTACGGATAATTCAAAAACGACGTATCTTTTCATAAAAAACACCGTAGCCCCTATTTTCAAAACCCCATGATTCGTGTTATTTCAAAAGGCACCATTTGTAGGACTTATATTAGATTATTGCAGATTAGTTATCGTTGTGTCTAGTATTCAGCTCCCGCACACTATTGCTGTTCGCTCTGCCTCGCATATTTATTTTGCTGCATATTCCATTATTGATATCATGCTGTTAGGACACCAGCACCATTACCGATGATGCGTATGTACCACGTACACCTACTTGCCGGCTCACACACATCTTCATCGGTAACTGCCATGTCACGTACACTTTAGAGAATATAATTGCTTGACTTAGATTGTTAGCTAGTAGTGTTGACATGATATTAGTGTACTTCCCTTATATGCCATATTAGACATTGTAGTTATTACCTACCACTTCATGCATACTGTTATTCAGTTGTTCATGCCTAGTTCATTATCATTGACATATGCACTTGTGATGATTTCTTGAGATTTATGATATTTCTGGATTTCGGGGAAAGCCGCAAAATTTACAACTTATGATCTTTTAAAATATAAAATGTTGCGGTTTTCTAGTGATGTAAAGTGTCGTCCACCATGAGTTTGCTGTGGTTTTGGAGATCCGTGTCGAGGAGTGGAGGAACCGTCACGGGTACATGGTGGGCCCGGTATGGTACCCCGGGGCAAGAGGAATGTGGTGTTGACGTTGAGCCTGGCTGGGGAGCACTACCTACCGGTGATATTACCCGACGCGTCGGATATCCGGAGGATACCGTCGTGGTCTTGAGATGGATGGTAGGGGCCGGTCTGGACTGACGGCGCCTTAGATATTGAGATTGAGACATTGATATTTCGAGACAGTGAGATTTATGTTTTGTGTCGATGCTAGACACTGTTGATACTGATTTTAATTATGATACCTCAGTTTAAAATATGAAGGAAATCTCACTAATTTATGAAAACAGTTTCTTCATTTACATGTATTCTGTTTTCATGCATTCATACCTCATTCATATGATATATTGCTACCTGAGGCACTGACACGAGCACATGAGTTTACACTCGGGTTAGATATTTACCCTATCCATTGTTATAGGCTACATGTTATTTATATTTGAGGATATATTATGATCATTGACCTAGGATTGCGTTATTTATGCGATTTCTGTGCGTAGATGTTTTTCTATTCACGAGTTGGCAACTCACGCCCGTTGTGCCCCAGTTTCTTGCAGGTTGCCGTACAGGTTCATTACGGCTTTGCGGGCATAGTTTCATTCGGGTGATTTGCTAGTAGGTGGGTTTACTTGTATCATACCCCCATTATTTATCTTGTATATCATTATTCTGTTGTATCTAGAATTCCATCAACCAAACATGTATTTTTTGAGATAGAGACCAGTGTTGGTTATTCTTTCGACCTTAGAGTCGCTCGTTATTTTTTCTGGTGGTTTTGAGTTTCCTTTTGAGTTTTGATCCTCGCCGTTGGCGTTGTATATTATATTGTTTGTGTGGTTGTGACCGTCGATTGACGAAGAGCTAGCTCCCGCTTGGGGATGCCCTTTTCTTGATTTCGTATACTATTCATGTTGTATCCCGTTTGGGGGCCAGTATTTACAAAGGAGATTCTGCCGAAATTTCCAGTAAATTTTTGATGTTTTAAAAACCGCATAATTCGTCTTATGCTATTGAAATTACTTGCTTTAAGTTGTTTTTCCTGCACTCTACTATTTTCTTGGTTTGGATTTCTGGGTTTTCGGTTTACTTAGATTACGTACGCCTCGAGACGTTCGTAGTTTAAGTGCCGGTCATGTTCCGTACTTTTGGGTCGTGACAGCCTCACATCGACATGACTTATCGGTTACTGGGGTCTGACGTTTACCACCCCTAGACTGGATATGCGACATATCAGACGAAGAGACCGGAATGTACGGGAGTGTTACTGATTGGATTCACAGGAGAATGTACAGGCTTGCTTGTTGATCTTCTAATCGCTCAATACCTGGCTGGCTGTTATGTTTAGCTGACCGCTTGCAGCTTGTGGGTGTTTGATATGATCATCACCTACTGCCGGTGTATTGACGATTCTTTAGAGTCCTACACAGAGGTTTCCTGGCTCAGGCAAAACGGAGTAGGAGCACATATGTGATATGTACGGGACCGAGACTAATACGATATGAGATACCGTATTCTATTCTCGCGATATATGATATCATCCGGGTATATGTGATATAGCCGGGTCATCGGATTAAGTGTTGATTCGATGAAATTGGTACATGTTATATTAGTCGGTTATATGCAATATAGCCGGATTGTCGGATCAAGTGTTGATTCGCTAATTTAATGAATAATTATATATGTGATATATTACATTACGTCAACTAATATAAGCTCACTTTATTGATTCATTTTCTCACTGGATAATACATTGATGTATATGCGATATATGTTAATTGTATTATTTTCTTTTGTTACAAAATATATTGTATATGTGATATATAATATTGTAACATTTTAGGGTTACAAATGCAACATAGTTTTAGAGTTTAAACCTAGTTAGGGTTTTGGATTAGGGTTAAGCTTTGGATGAGCTTTCATGAAGCTTCATGAAGGTTTGACTTTTGACTTCATCCTTGATATTTTGTGAAGATATTTGTTAACCCAACCCAAACCCTTAACCTAAAGTTTATTCTCTACAAGGGTTAAGCCTTTCTTTCTTAACCCATGGTTGCAATTGTAACCACAACAATAATTCATTATTCATCACAAAAGCTTTTGCTTCTTCTTCTTCTTCTTGCTTCTTGAAGAAAAGCTTCACTTGCTTTTTCATTTGTGATGATAAATGGTGAGAAATTGAAAACAAAAGAGAGCAAAATTCCTACTTCATCATCCTCATCTATTCTAGCCACTTAGATTAGGGTGTTCACTTCTCTAATTACTCATTAGTGAACTGTAAGCTTGGATTAAAGATTCTTCAAGCGAAGGGACCTCATCACGGAGATTATGAAGCGAAGGAACGGACTACAAAGGTTGCAATCCCAAATTCTTAGAAGTATAGTTGTTTGCTTCATTGTTTTGTTTGATTCTATAGTTAAAGATCTTATGTTTGGGTTTTCTAGAATGGCAAAAATTTAAACTTGGCATGTGTGATGCCTCCCGAAACCTTGATGCCGTTGTAGGTATCCCAGCAATAGGTACAAGAATAAAGTAGAGAACCATGTGTTGCAAGTATCGGGATTCTTCAAGGTGATCGAAAATGTAGATACTTGTGTTTGGTATTCAATTGATAGTAATGGTTTTGAGAACTTGCTTCTCTTTCAGGTTACTCATTACTGGATGCACTCCTAATTGAGTAATGTTGATCGGACTCTCTCTATTTAGTTGACATGCACTGGAGACAGCTGCATGATTTTAATCCGGTTCCAATTAAATTAGTACCTCAGTTTCTATATTGTATATAGAATGGTTCATATCTTAACGATGTTATAGTATATAGAGTTGTCCGTCTTATGCTTAAAACCAAACTCTGGACATACTCAAGACACGTTTCAGTAATGGTAGTTTGTGGGTTATCCCGGGCTATGACGAGGGGTAACTTTCTACCATCTGGAAGATCAATAATGATATTGTTCTTGACTCGCCACAGTTTTAGCAAAATGAACTTTTTTCAGAAAATAGTAGTGGGAGTATGGTAGAACTGGAAGTGATTCCAGAACCATAAACGATTACTGAAGATTTAATAGAACCTAAATATTCAATTGGTTTTTGACATTCCATTAGCCACTCCGCAGATATGGTGGGTAACCCCAGGCGCCCAAGAGGTGCTTCGTTATCTTCAAAGACGGTGACAGAGAGGTTCTTGTTTACCTAGACTTACCATTGCTGCTGTTCTAGACAATGAGACCCGGCAGGAGGATGCGTATAGCGTCGTTCTAAATTAGCTTTAGAAGTGCACGTGTATATGACTCTGCCAGAGGGTTGTTATAGTCAGTGGGAGCAGCGGGAGTATAGTGGACAAGTAGCTTGTGTCTATTTATAGACTAAAGCAGGTATAGCGGAGATAGATCATCTATTTTTGATGTGACGGTCATAGGCTTTGACTTCATCAGAATAGGAGATGGATCTGTTAAGAAGGTAGTAGGGTGTGATGTTCTGGTATTTGGATGACATGCACTTTATAGGAAGTGAAATTCTTATACTACGATCGGTTATACTGTGGTTGTCACACAGTGGTTTCTCCAAATTGGATATGGATAATATATCAGGCATTCTGGTAACTAGATCTATGGTTTTAGATCTAGATTTGGGTAGTTTCCCAATCTGGGTACTTTGATACTATTCTTGTAAGTGCACGGTAGCGCCCCGGCCGTCTGTCCGAGGCCAAAATGCGGAAAACAAAAACTTTTCTTTAACTTAGAAACCGACGCTACCGCGGACTATAAACCCGGATCGGACCATTAACCTACTACTAGCTAACTGAAGAAAGGGTAGAGAGCTATACCGAGCGATCCGTGTCCTTCGGTCTTCGGCCACCATCCCGATCTCCTCGCGGAATCTCCGGTCTCGATCTCCTCGTCGGAAAGGGCACCACATCACCGAGTCTTTTTACGGGCTCCCACCTCTCAACCGAGGCAACTCGGACACAAAGTTGGCAAGCCGACGTGTCCAAGATTGCTGTAGACTGAGTGTAGAATGGTTTGTCTCAAGGGGTTAGTGAAGTTGCCATAATGATGTGGAGGAAAAATGAGCAAGAGGAATGAGCTTGAGGATTTTTCTTTTTCAATGAAAAGAACCAAAAATCCTCACACCAAAAATGAAGATCCCCTCCCTCTACAATAGTGGTCGGCCATGCTTTGTGAAGGGGAGAGAGAAATAATGCAAGAAAGAGAAAATGGGTGATCATGAGGAATAATGATCACCACCAAGTCAAATCAAAAACCCATCACCTAAAGGAAGTCAAAGTCAATCTAGAACCATCATAAAGAAACCACTTACAAAAAACACCCTACACTTTGCTAATTTGCACATTTGCAAATAACCCCCTCCACACCAATTTTCAGCCAAAGAAAGATAGAAAGGAAAATGGCCGAAACGGAACACAAACTGGCAACTTCAAAAAGAAGATCCCGTAATAAATTACTGGAAAACCCCGCGACTGTATATACATACCCGCATTTGTATTGCGACCGAATACAAATGCAATGAGACAAAATCTACACTGTACAATACTAGGATCCGGCTTAAACCAAAGCCCACTAGTATTATCCGTCTGAACCATAACACGTGTACAAGTGCACGCGTACGTTCGAACCCTGCCATAAATCCATACGGCCTCTACAGCGTTTCGCCCGAAATTTGAAAAACTGTCTGTGGGGGACTCTAAAGACTCGTCAATACTTTGGCTGTGGATTTAACCATTAGCACGTCAGAGGTATTAGCCGTACGTAACGAGCTACCAAATATTGACCAAAAGGGAGGTCGATGAGCGAACTCATCCTGACACCCTACTGAGCCTGTCAGTGACAATATCCGTACAGTCCGGTCCGTTCGTCTATGAGCATCGCATGGCGGGCCTAGGGGGTTGGGAAAAGTCAGACCCCCAAAAGCGGTACAAGTCGTGTCGGAGCGTAGCCCAGAACACCCTGAGATATTACTGGAATACCTACCAGTAAATCTCCTGCCTTGGCCAAGAACTTCGTGTAATGTCTCTCCTAGACACAGCGCGACCTCACCCCCAATACCAGGAGAGACGAACCCCTGCAGATCCGCTCACTGCCTCCATGTGGCTCGGGACTGTACCCAACTAAAACCTGTTTGCACGACTCCTTTGAGCCGTGGTAGGGTAGTAATCAAAGTACAGTGGGAACTCACACGAGACAAATGACGATCTCAGGTCGATGAACTAACCTGTACACTTGTCACCAGGGAACTGCTATCTGACGTCAGGTATAAAACCAACTAGCATGTTCCCGGCGAGTCCTGTCCGGTGTACTCATAACCCAATGAGCACCTGTATACATCTTAGGTGAACCAACTGACACCAGTGGCTTGTGAGACCGCCCACCGCCCCTCGTCGGGGTCTCGACTGTATACACTAGTCTACTCTGGAGTATCGAATACTCCTACGACTAGGGACCTTTTAAGGATGTGCTTATAGACCCTAGCTCCCACGTATATGATCGCCATCATACTGCTGGCCGTCAAGAAAGAATCCTAAGGGCTCTATCAACGCGCAATAGTGACCTGTAAGGTCACCTAAAGCCGTACACGATGATAAAGATAAACCAGATAGCATACTATCATCTTGAGTAAGACTGTCCTACCGGCATGGGTCCTCCCTCAATCATTGCAATCACGTGCCTGTGATCCAATAATTGACTCCGAGGGCACTATCTCCAACAATCTCCCACTTGCACTCAAGGCTAATTATTGCGATGTCGCATACTCACAGCCCGTGTGATACCGAACACCCAACTCCTCTACTAATCAGTCTCACAAAACCCGTTTGCAAAACTAATGCGTTCGAGGAATAGCCTCAGTGAATGGATCCGCTCTGATGTTTCTTTCTATGTCTCTCTTAATCTCAAGTTCGCTGAGAAACCCATCTCCCGAAATGAGCAATACTTGTCTTAAAATATGTCTGGATATCTGATGGGACCTAGTTCATAAATGAACTCCAAATCTAAACCTCTTAGACTGTATTGTCAACAAAACTTAATCAGTATCCTGCTCTATGCCTCCCTCAGTAACCGCCTGGACCACCTGTCCAAAATACTGCCCCTCGTCAGAGGGAAAACTATAACTCTGACAGTCACTCTGTCATCCAGGTCACCTTGGATGCCTGGAATGATAACTGTCTCCCGAATGAGGCTGTGGTTATCATATCCCTAGAACATCCACTTATGTTCTAAAACTGCTTCCGAATGTTTCTCCAAGATTGGATCAATATCAACTTATTGCATCCAGTGCAAAAACAACAACTGGTGTGGTACTTGACATCTCATGATTGACTCAATTGCCTAAGCAAGTGATCTGCCAATCATGTACATCCCTGTCTCCTTTAGTCTGTAAGACACCTTTAGAGAGGGTAACTCCACCACCTGCAAGTACACTACCGTGCCAGGAGTCGTCCATTCTAGAACACCTTTAGAATGTTGTCTAAGTACCCAGATTGGGACACTTCCCAAATCGAGATCTAAAACCATAGATCCAGTAACCAGAATGTCTGATATGAAATCCATGTCCTTTGTAGACAAACCACTGTGTGACAACCAAAGTATAACCGATCCTAGTATAGGAATTTCACTTCCTACTCTGTGTATGTCATCCAAATACCAGGACATCATACCCTACTACTTTCTTAACAGATCCATCCCCTATTCTGATGAAGTCAAACCTATGACTGTCACATCAGAAATAGATGATCTATCTCCGCTATATCTGCTTTAGTCCATAAATAGACATAAGCTACTTGTCCACTATGCTTCCGCTGCTCCCACTGACTACGACAACCTTCTGGCAGAGTCATATACACGTACACTTCTAAACCCAGTTCAGAACGACGCTATATTCATCCTCCTGCCGGGTCTCATAGTCTGGAACAACAGCAATGGCAAGTCTGGGTAAACAAGAACCTCCCTGTCACCTTCCTTGAGGCTACCGGAGTAGCTCTCGGGTGCCTGAGGTTACCCACCATATCTGCGGAGTGGCCAATGGAATGTCAATCCACATTGAATCTTTAGGTTCTTATCAAATTTTTAGTAATCGTTTGCGGCTCTAGAATCACTTCCAGTTCTAACATACTCCCACTACTGTTTTCTGAAAAAAAATCTATTTTTATTAAAACTGTGGCGAGTCAAGAACAATATCACTATTGATCTTCCAGATGGTAGAAAGTCAACCCTCGTCATAGCCCGGGTCAACCCACAAACAGCCATTACAGAAACGTGCCTTGAGTTATCCAGAGTCTGATTTTAAGCATAAGCCGGAAAACTCCCTGTACCTTAACATCGTTAAAATATGAACTGTTCTATATCCAATATAGAAACAGAGGCACTGATTTAATTGGAACCAGATTCAAATCATGCAACTGCCTCCAGTGCATGTCAACTAAATAGAAGGAGGCCGATCAGCGTTATTCACCTTAGGAATGCTTCTAATTATGAGTAACCTGAAAGAGAAACAAGTTTCTCAAAACCATTACTATCAACTGAATACCATACATAAGTATCTACATCTTCGATCACCTTGAAGAATCCTGATACTTGCAACGCCTGGTTCACTACTTTATTCTTATACCTATAACTTCTCAAAACTTAGACCTTGCATTTCTACGAAACACATGTCCAAGAACTAAAGAAGTCACAAGTAAACAGAATATAGTACGAGTACCAACCCCTCTCTCCTCATGGACACTGGACAACATATAATACTCTGTATAAGTCCCCTGAGTTTAATAACTCATTCCCTGTGCGTCGTAGGTTGAAAACTGTACTTATGGTTGAGAAGAATTACACCGCTATTTAATGCTTTTTACCTAACCATCCACTGATATAGGTAAATGTCATGGACATAATTTCAAAAAGTTATATCTCACTCTATAAAAATAGACGTACAGATATATCAATTTGAAATTGGTGCATAGCAACGGATATTCAAAACCAAATATTTGTCGTCCGGCAAACAGCCCAGGCGATTTCCTCAAATATCACCAATTACAACGAATTCCGATATAATGAGGATGATCACCTAATTACCAATAACCTACTCCTACTCATCATCTGTAAAACCATACAGATGTGAGAAACAAACCTGGTAAATACATACCCTGGAGCAAGGGCTAATTGGGAAATCAGTTTTCTTTTAACAGTACACAGTGAAACTGAAACATTGAAATATTTCGATGGGGTATCCGGGTATTCCTAGTAATGCCTCTTCCATTATCAGATTCACAACTGAAACCGTATATTTCTTTGCCATATCTCCAAATCCCTTTATATGTCTTTAGTCATTACCTTCTGTACACCCTCTTAGGCTTAAATGGTTTTCTTCCTTCCCTACCGTTCGGCACCAGCCTATGGTTTGGAAGAAGACTATCCAATATGCGTAATAGGTGTACTGTCCTAATCCTAGGAGCACTCGCAACCCGAGAGAAGGTAAAGATAAAAGACACCTGAATAAAACCTTATTCCTATTTCTCCTGAACCAGAATCCATCCCCGAACTGGAATAAGTTCCTTTCGAGTTCGTATATAACCATACGATGGAGTATCCAATAAACTGTGGATCTTCGTAGTGATACGGAGTGTTCTGGAGAAATACAAAGGTGATGTAGGATTGGTGAAGAAATGCTCGGTTTGGTCGTGAATAGCAGTCGCAATTTACTTTGCCCTCTTACTAATCCCTTTATTTGTCTTTACTTAATACCTTCTGCACACCTTTTAGGATAAATGGTTTTCTTCATTCCCTACCATTCGGCACCAGCCTATGGTTTGGAAAAAGACTATCCAATAAGCGTAATAGGTGTACCGTCCTAATCCAAAGAACACTCGCAAACTGAGAGAAGGTAAAAGGAAAAGACAACTAAATATTCCTATTCGTTTTCTCCAGAACCGGAACCATCCTCGAATCTGGAATATGTTCCTTCGAGTTCGTATATAACCATACGATGGTTTTATCTAATGGAAGTGGACGTTCGTAGTAATACGGGGTGTTCTGGAGAAAAGGGTAAAAGTAGGAGTGGCAATGAGGTATGCAACTATGAAAATCCAAAAGCCAGTGTTATAAGAAGGTTGGTTAATCTTGGTCACTGAGTCATAGTCTAGGGTCGGGCCATGGTCGCTGCCAAAGAGAGAGAGAAAAGAAACACTCTGCGTGCACTCTAACCTAGATCAGAATGGTTATCACTTTATCTAATCAGGAAACCTCCCACTGTAACCTCAAATTCTCCTCCAAACCTGAAAGAAGAATTAGTCGGGATCACCCGAGGAGTAAACCAACTCATCAGTGGGAATCGGGATCCAACTATCATCGCATGATAACGTGATGGAATCCACTCACGTTATCACACTCCAGAAGGTATGCGCATACCTGGCAAGTTTCAGTTTCTTTAGAAACTCCCGATGTGATTTTTACCCCATGCTCTTATGACCTTGACTTTGGCCAACAAATCATAAGTCACATGTCAAGTTCTACCCGTCATTATCTAGGTTAATTTGAACCCACCCGTACTTACCCTTGACTTTGGCCAACAAGGCAGTACGACTGTCCCAAACCAATGCATCTATCTATGCAACAGAAAAGTAACAAATAGCGACCATACACCATGCCTTGACTTTGGCCAACAAACATAGCATGAATACTACGTGCTACCCGTCTGAAATGACGGAGGGCTACGAGTGGTTTTTGGCGAAAAACCTTTAACGTATTGAACTTGATATCGTTGAAGGAACCGGATAGTTTTTTTATAAAAATATAGTGACGAAAACCTTTGCTAAAGAGGTCACTCCCGGTGAAGGGATCTCGGCTCTTTCCCCGTAGAATGAGGTGCAGGATATTCCAACTGAATACCACGATGCAAAGCAAAAGGCAATCGGCTATAGTGAAGTTATTGCCCTGACGCAAACTTCTGTCCAAGGGGTCACTCCCAGTGAAGGGATCTCGGCCTTGCCTCGTCGACTGAGGTGCTGGATATTCATAACCGATTACCACTGTGCAAAAAAAAAGAGAACGTCCTTGCAATAACAGCTTTTTGAAATGTGTTCCAACAACATCAGAATAGGTTTGTTTAGCTTGCATTGATCCGAATCAACGCAGTCACATCAATTGATCACACCAATAAAGAACGAAAATACGATGTACGTATATGCCATCCGCATTCGCCACTGGGTCCCGTCATCACCCGTTAGGTTACTTAACTAACGACAGAGCGGGGACTGGACTAGCGCGGGTGCAAAACATATACAACATCTACTAGTATATATATCAATATATAATATTCGCTCAAGGCGTGATAAAATGCAACATCATAGAAATGTAATAAGCATCACAGACAATAGAGATATCTGGGATCCCCGGGTTTCATAGAGCCGCTACTGAAACCCGACGTTCCCCTGGTCGTGTGGATAGCCTGTGCAATGAAATCCTAGACCCCTACGGGCGCGGCAAGTTACCCGCCAAAACCTGAAACGAGGCATCCCCCTTCAACAACGTGAATGGACCACCTAGCACTTCACGGAATCCGGTAACTTGAGCACCCCTCCTTGGGTCAACCTGTACCCCCTACGAGTGCGGCGAATAGCCCGCCAATTCTAGAGTGAATCCCCCTCCGTCTCAAAGCCATGAGATGCGGGCCCATTGCCCTCTAGAACTCGGCTATCCATGCACCCCACCACGGGGTAATCCTAGTACAGAAAGTAAAATATACAATGGGTACATCGACCTCAGCCCGGTCGTGCCCAAAAGAATAATATACAAACAGGCAGTAACGGCAGTCCACATGTCGGACGCTCGCCCCGCAATATCAAATGTACATAAATAACCAGACTGTGCTACCATTTCATCCAGGCTATCCACCACGACAAATCCGCAACATCACAGCACAACACAGAACATCAACGTGAATGTCACGTTCGCAAATCCGTCTAAAAGGGCTATAGCAGTTAGACAGGATTTACCGATCAAATGACATTCACGGTCGCAGATATAATGTAAATACTGTGAACTAACATGTTTGAAATTTTCGATCGACAAAAATTCTCGAAGTGGGCCCCAAGTACAATACTCAGCACACAAAATAAATCTGGGCCCAAACAGAATATACCAAAAACCCCAATTCCAACACAGAGACCTACTGAAGAAATTTGGTGCACTGTGGCTACAGTACGGCGGCGGCTCCGTGGCCAAAACGTGGTTACGGCCGCGGATCCGCCGCGCTACAGTGAAATCAGCCGACCAAATTTCTTTAGTTTTCTTGAAAAAGCCTACACATATTTCTGCAATATACCAAATAATTTTTTGACAACTAAAAAATTTCGACAGAAACTGATGCTTGGAAGATATGGTTTTTGGAAATTCGTTCGATCGAACTTGTAAACACGTTAGAGTAAGCTAGTAAAGGTTAATGGCACGGCTCTGATACCATGTAAGTGCACGGTAGCGCCCCGGCCGTCTGTCCGAGGCCAAAATGCGGAAAACAAAAATTTTTCTTTAACTTAGAAACCGGCGCTACCACGGACTATAAATCCGGATCGGACCATTAACCTACTACTAGCTAACTGAAGAAAGGGTTGAGAGCTATACCGAGCGATCCGTGTCCTTCGATCTTCGGCCACCATCCCGATCTCCTCGCGGAATCTCCGGTCTCGATCTCCTCATCGGAAAGGGCACCACATCACCGAGTCTTTTTACAGGCTCCCACCTCTGGACCGAGGCAACTCGGACACGAAGTTGGCAAGCCGACGTGTCCAAGATTGCTGTAGACTGAGTGTAGAATGGTTTGTCTCAAGGGGTTAGTGAAGTTGCCATTTTGATGTGGAGGAAAAATGAGCAAGAGGAATGAGATTGAGGATTTTTCTTTTTCAATGAAAAGAACCAAAAATCCTCACACCAAAAATGAAGATCCCCTCCCTCTACAATAGTGGCCGGCCATGCTTTGTGAAGGGGGGAGAGAAATAATGCAAGAAAGAGAAAATGGGTGATCATGAGGAATAATGATCACCACCAAGTCAAATCAAAAAACCATCACCTAAAGCAAGTCATGATGAACAAAGGAAGTCAAAGTCAATCTAGAACCATCATGAAGCAACCACCTACAAAAAACACCCCCCACTTTGCTAATTTGCACATTTGCAAATAACCCCCTCCACACCAATTTTCAGCCAAAGAAAGATAGAAAGGAAAATGGCCGAAACGGAACACAAACTGGCAACTTCAAAAAGACGATCCCGTAATAAATTATAGGAAAATCCCGCGACTGTATATACATACCCGCATTTGTATTGCGACCAAATACAAATGCAATGGGACAAAATCTACACTGTATAATACTAGGATCCGGCTTAAACCAAAGACCGCTAGTATTATCCGTCTGAACCATAACACGTTCATAAGTGCACGCGTACGTTCGAACCCTGCCATAAATCCATACGGCCTCTACAGCGTTTCGCCCGAAACTTGAGAAACTGTTTGTGGGGGACTCTAAAGACTCGTCAATACTTTGGCTGTGGATTTAACCACTAGCACGTCAGAGGTATTAGCCGTATGTAACGAGCTACCAGGTATTGACCAAAAGGAAGGTCGATGAGCGAACTCATCCTGACACCCTATTGAGCGTGTCAATGACAATATCCGTACAGTCCGGTCCATTCGTCTATGAGCATCGCATGGCGGGCCTAGGGGGTTGGTAAAAGTCAGACCCCCAAAAGCGGTACAAGTCGTGTCGGAGCGTAGCCCAGAACACCCTGAGATATTACTGGAATACCTACCAGTAAATCTCCTTCCTTGGCCAAGGACTTCGTGTAATGGCTCTCCTAGACACAGCGCGACCTCACCCCCAATACCAGGAGAGACGAACCCCTGCAGATCCGCTCACTACCTCCATGTGGCTCGGGACTGTACCCAACTAAAATCTGTTTGCACGACTCCTTTGAGCTGTGGTAGGGTAGTAATCAAAGTACAGTGGGAACTCACACGAGACAAATGACGATCTCAGGTCGATGAACTAACCTGTGCACATGTCACCAGGGAACTGCTATCTGACGTAAGGTATAAAACCAACTAGCATGTTCCCGGCAAGTCCTGTACGGTGTACTCATAACCCAATGAGCACCTGTATACATCTTAGGTGAACCAACTGACACCAGTGGCTTGTGATACCGGCCACCGCCCCTCGTCGGGGTCTCGACTGTATACACTAGTCTACTCTGGAGTATCGATGCCCTGTCTCGAAAACTCCCACGACTAGGGACCTTTTAAGGATGTGCTTATTTTTAGTTATATGTATGCCCTAGAGGCCATTACTGTACATACGATGTATATTGTAATGGATGCTTGGACATATATATAGGGAGGACTTTCTTGCACGACATGATAGTATGCTATCTGGTTGTACTTTATCGTAACATGTACTCTGATTGTCTCTATGTTACATGTTGATAAAGCCCATAGGATATGTACTCGACTACTGGGACTATGATGAGATCATACTAGTGGGGCCACGGTAGTCGACGAGTACATCCTATAACTGTTCCTAGTCGAAGGTGTATCGAGACAGGGCATCGATGCACCAGAGTAAACTAGCGTATACGCATCTTGACCCATATGATGGGCGATGGATGATCCCATATCCATCTGTGTTTGACATCAAGGATGGTGTACGGGTGCTCAGTGGAGACTGGGTACACTGGACGGACTCGCCGAGAACTCCCAGATGGTATTATACCTCACGTCAGATGGCAGTTCTCCGGTGACACTGGTACAGAGTAGTCTGTTGACCCGAGATCGTCATAGAGTCTTGTGTGATTCCCACTGTGCTTTGATTTCCATCATACCACATCCAAGAGGGCGTGCAAAAAGATGATTTTTGGGTACAGTCCCGAATCACATGGAGGCAATGAGCGATAGAAGGGGATTCGTTTCTCCCGGTATAGGGAGTTGATGTTGTGCTGTGTTCGATTGGCTATAACCGGAAATCCCTGGCCAGGGTTGCTGAGATTTACTGGTAAGTGTTATCAATAGTTTCTCGAACTGTTATAGACCTCATATCGACACGACTTATCGAGCTACTGGGGTCTGACGTTTACCACCCCTAGGCGAGATATGCAACATATCAGACGACGAAACCGGACTGTACGGGAGTGTAACTGTTTGGATTCACAGGAGAAGTTACAGGCTTGCTTGTTGATCTTCTGATCGCTCAATACCTGGGTAGCTGTTACGTTTAGTTGACCGCTTGCAGCTTGTGGGTGCTTGATATGATCATCACCTACTGCCGGCGTATTGACGATTCTTTAGAGTCCTACACAGAGGTTTCTTGGCTCAGGCAAAACGGAGTAGGAGCACATATGTGATATGTGCGGGACCGAGGATAATACGATATGAGATACCGTATTCTATTCTCGCGATATTTGATATCAGCCGGGTCATCGGATCAAGTGTTGATTCGATGAATCGGTACGGATATATATTAGTCGGTTATATGCGATATAGCCGGATTGTCGGATCAAGTGTTGATTCGATAATTTAATGTATAATAATATATATGATATATTAAATTACATTAACTAATATTAGCTCACTAAAAGATTCTTTTTCTCACTCGGGTAATACATTGATATATATGCGATATATGTTAATTGTATTATTTTATTTGGTTACAATAAATATTATATATGTGGTATATAATATTGTAACATGATATGATAACTAATGCAACATGTTTAGTAAAGATTAATCAAGATTAGGGTTTGATTTGGGTTAATGACTTCTAGTAGATTCTAGAAGGTTTTCTTTTTTGTTTTGGAAAAGATATTTACAAGTGACTCATTCTTAACTCAACCCAAACCCTAACCCTTGGTTAATTCTCTACAATGGTTGCATTATTTATCATATTAATCCTTTCATTATTCATCACAAAAGAAAATGGATCACTATTTTTCTTCTTCCTTGAGTTCTTCTTGAAAAGCTTTCTTGTTTTGATATTTGTGATGAATAAATATGAGAAAAAGATAAATAAAGAGAGCAAAAATCCTATTTCATCATCCTCATCTTCCCTTGACATTTAGATGAGGGTGTTCACATCATTTCATGAGTGTTAGCTTGTGTTAACGAAACTTCAAGGTAGATCATCTTTGTATCAAAGATCGGAAGCAAAGGTTGAATCTTTCTCTTCGTGGAACCTCTCGAGAGTCCGGAACCCGATGATCGCAGCGAAGGGACCACAACACGGAGCATATGAAGTGAAGGACCGGATCTACAAAGGTTGTAATCCCTCTCACTTAGTGTTAAAGTTGTTAACATGTTAGTTTTCGCCTAATCTCTAGTTTAAAGATCCGTATTCGGGTTGTTCGGCACGGCTAAAATTTTAATCGGGCATGGTTGATGCCTCGTAGACCTTTGTGCACGTGCCTAGCAACCCTATAGTGGTATCAGAGCCAAGCTAGAGCTTTAGGAGAAGTCTAGACGAAGTTTAAAGTCCGATCGAACCCGGAAAACCCGATATACCCTAGTTTCTGGAAATTTTTCAAAACTGTGATTTTTTCCAAATTAAAAATGCTCAAAAAATTCAGCAGGGAATTGTAAGAAATACTGTGAAGCACGTGCGCCCGATTCCACCAAAGCGCGGCGGAACCGCGGCACAAGCATGCCTTGTGCGGCGGTTCCGCGGCCATTTACTCACTTCAGCATTTGAAATTTGCACAGTAATTCTTATCTTTTAGTGCTGTGTTTTCTGGGAATTTTTAATATTTATTCAACAGTTGAATTTTCTGGGGTGTATTGGGGAATCGTTGTTTCGATCGGATATTTTAACTTAGTTTAGTTTTGTCCGGATAATTTTTAGAAACTGTTAAAAAGTTCGAACGGATATCAATAACTCACTTTTTTCCCCTGCCGGAAACTTTTTCAAAAGTTGGATTTTTTCTCCTGTTTAAGAACGTTCTAAGTCATGCAAGTAACGCGGTGGACCCTCTAGAAGACAACAAACCTTAACTCGATTATGTAACCGTCTTGAACTGCCTTTTGAACCTTAGGGTTTGGAGCAGTACGGCGTGCCACATGTGAGGCGATGGCTTGACCCTTCTACGGCTGGACCATTGGTACTGTGGCATGTGATGGATGTTTTTAAACTGATTTCAAGTGTTGAGATATATTGGGGAAATCTTGGGTGTTTGATGATTCGATCGGAAAGTTTAACTTTGTCTATTTATCTGGAATGTGATACAATATTTGGAATCCACAGGTAGTTATGAGATAACTAATTTGAATATTATAAACATACCAGTTTAGTCTCAAATGATCGGTTGCCACGGAATTTTGATGTGATCAAAAGTCCTTCGCAATCACGTAGCGTACGCGGATACTCGCCAGATAAACTTAATAGACAGCTACACCTCTTAGCCCCGACCAAGTGACTGTAGGAGAATCCCGTCGCCGAAAGCATCCGTTCGGGTGCTCGCGGCAGTGGTGTTCCGCCTTAGTGCACTTCGTCGACGGCATCTGAGGGTGCGGCCGTCTACTAAAGTTTGCGACGAGTATTCGATCAGGACGTCGGGAATCTTGTTGAATTGCCCGACTTGATATTGAAAAGAGTTTTCGATAATGAGACTTAAATGCAGGGTTTATAATTGTTAGGCATGCGATGTCTAAGGAATTCATTTGGTTAAGCATGCGATGTCTAAGGAGGTTGCGGATTCCAACTGTTGTAGTTTTACACTTTCTTTTCTGTGACCGTAAGCATAGTATGTAGTGTATCGCCAGCTTCGTTGCTATACATCAACGACAATCGGGATACGCATACTTGCTTACGTTGATGATATGAGATATTATGTGTTGCTGTGATATGTTGTATTGGATCGTCGCGTTTGAATAGCCGGGGGTTTTATGTGAGATGAGAGTTTTTTCTTTTTCATTCATGTAAAATTCATTTGTATGTAATATTCTTTTATTGGGGCACTTCCAGGTTGCGGAAGATGTCACCCTTGTATATTATTTACTTTTCCGCATTAGGTAGACCCAAGGAGGGGAGCACAAGTAACCGGGTTCTAGGGTCCAGTGGGAGACCATCTCGAGGAGTCGAGACCGGGTCTCCTAACCCTAGAATTGGCAGTATTACTAGCCGCTCTCGTAGGGGTCTAGGGATGTGGGTTTGGCTATTCATCGCGACCGTGGAATCCGTGTTTTATACAGGCTCGTATTGAAAACACGGACGTCCTAGTATATCCAATATTTCATATATGTTCTTCTGCTGCAATGTTCTGTGATGAGATCATATTACTGCCTGTGACGAATGTTTATATTATATATATGAGATATATGTTATATTGCAGATTTCGTTTCAAAAGAGATGCTTGTGAAGCATAACAAAATGGGACTTCATTAATGAGATTAATGAAATAAATGAAACCTAAGATGTTGTAGAAACTTGTTTTAAAAACTGGTAGCTCTAGTTCTTGCTTTGCATAGCGGTGTTCCTTGTAGAACATCCAGCACCTTATTCGATAAGGAAAGGACCGAGATCCCTTCACCGAGAGTGACTCCTTTAGCAATAACTGGCAGATGCTACAAACTCGGTTTGTCTTTTAATTGCTTCTATAGTTCTTGCTTTGCATAGTGATATTTATGAAATATCCTGCACCTTATTCGATGAGGAAAGGGCCGACGATCCCTTCACCAGGAGTGACCCCTTTAGCAAAACTAGAAAAGCCTCAAAAGCACTCCATTTAAAAATCACTCGATTCTACAACGATATCAAGTTCATTACGCAAAACGTTTTCTTAAAAACCTGTCGTAGCCCTCCGTCATTTCAGATAAGTACTTCATAGTATTCATGCTGCGTTTGTTGGCTTTCGTCAAGGAGTAGTGTGCGGTAGCTATTTATGCTTATCTGCTAGCATATGATGCGATTGAGTTAGGGTAGTCGTGCGACTTTGTTGGCTTTCGTCAAGGGTCGTGCGGGTGGGTTTAATTCAATCGGGAAATGACGGGTTGGACTTGACTAGTAGCCTATGGTTTGTTGGCTTTCGTCAAGGTCATAGGATGTTAGGGGTAAAATATTATTGGGAATTTCAAGTGTTGAAATTTGCAATGAGATTGCATACCTTCTATGAGATAGCTGGATCCCGATACCCGCTGCGAGTAAGAGTTACTCCTGGGAGAGTTTTACACATTACAATTAGCCGATCAAGTAGGTGTCTAGAAAGGTGTCAACAGGGTTACGCCCCTGGGAAAACGAGGTTTACTTTAATTAGGTTCGTGCGAAAGCACGGGGGACCTCTCTCAAAGTACCGACACTGGCCTGGCTGAAAGATTGGCGAACTTGTAGCGTGTAATTAATCCCGGCTAGTCTTTCCTTTTAGAGTTTGAAGGAAGATTTGATTAAAACAGTGGGAGACATCCTGATTAGATATATTAGATAACCAATCTAATCTTGCAAGAGCATACGCTGAGTGTTTTCTTCTCTCTCTCTCTAGGTAGCGACCATATCACGCCTTAATCAAGATAATAAAACGGATGTATTGACCGAACCCGCTTGTTATACTGAGCTGGGGAAAGTTGGTCCCGCTCCAACTTATAATTGTTATAAGACAGAGTAGGAAATTGGGGAATACCAGATTTCCCGTGCCGCCCAAACGAAGAAAGTGCAAGCTGATGCATCTTCTTCGGGTGTGTTCATTATACAGAACTGTTTCTCAGTATCCTTTACGTCCTGGGTATGTGATACCAGATCAGGATCCCGCATATGTAATCTATTACATGGGCTACAGATAGGTAGAGAACTGAGAACGGGTGATAAGTTTCATGAGACAGAAAACGGTGCAAGTGTTGCAGCCAAGTCTGTTGGTCACTATCACCCTGTATTACCAGAATACATTGATTCTGAACAAATATTATTAGATACCGAACCTGATATACAAAATCATATCGGTCTCTTTATTAGTAAAGAAGGATATAATTTTGTATTGTTGGATAATGTTTTGAACATTTCCTATATCAATGGTTGATCGGTTCAGGCATGTTATCTAAAAGTATTGACGTTCTAAATCAAACCACAGTTCTTAGTATATAGAACACACACAAGAGGAAGAGTTCAAAATGAACGAATCCTACTTGAGGTATTGTAGACTAGGTCATGTCAATGCGACCCGACTAGCTAAGTTACATTGAGATGCACTTTTAAATCTGTTTGAATTTACATCTTGTGAAACTTGCCAGTCATGTCACAAAGATAAGATGACCATAGCTCTGTTTATTGGAAGCAGAGAAAGAGTTAGTGAACTCTTGGAATTGATACATGCTGATGTATGAAGGTCCCCTGTCTACACATGCCAAGACCGGTTCTTTGTACTTCATTACATTCTCTGATAATCTCTCAAGATTCAGACATATGTTTCTGTTGAAACACAAGTCCGAATCTTTTGAGATATTCACAGAATATAAGTTAGAAGTAGAGAACCAAAATACGGGTATAAGTATTATGTCCTTTGATGTGATCAAGGAGGAGAATACTTGAGCACGGAATTCCTGGACTATTCTAAAGGAGAATGAGATTCTCTCTCAGCATTACTCCTTCGAATACACCACAGCACGTCGGTGTATCGGGGCGGAGCAATAGCACCCTATGTGATATGGTGTGCTCTATGATGAGTACTACTGAGTTTCTTATTTCCTTTTGGATGTTATGCGCTTGAGAAGCTGCATACCTATTGAATAGGGTTCAAATCCAATCAGTTGCCTACCACTTCATATGTGATATGGAAAGGGAAGATCCCATATCTTAAGTTTGTTAAGATTTAGGGTTGTCCGGACTATGTCTAAAAGCAAAATCCGCACAAGCTCGAGGCAAGGTCTGTTGTGTAGAACTGAAAATGTTCCAGCTGTACAAACAGCACTGATAATTTGGTAGAACCAAAGGATTCAATAGTTTCCAACGAACCGCAGCCTCTCCGCCGATCTAGTAGGGTTCCTCATCCACCTGAGAGATACTTCGGTTTCTCTATGACAGTGGGAGCGAGGATTGCATCATGAGATGATGACCCAACTAGTTTCGAGCAGGCCATCAGGAGTGGGACTCTGTAAGAATGGATGGATGCTTATCGATCTGAGATGGAATCCTTATACACCAACAAAGTATGGACTTTGGTTGCTTTATCTGAAGGGTTAAATCCCCATCAGGAGCGAGTATATCTTGAGAAGATTACTTGGTGTACATGGAAAAGTTGAGATTTTCTAAGGATCTATGCTTAAGTCCATCCAGATCCTACTTGCCACGGCTACATACCATGACTACGATATCTGGTGGTTGGGTGTCATCACTGCTTTTCTAAATGATGTTTTAGAAAAGAGCGTCTATAAGTACACAGCCAGAGGGCTTCGTAGACAGTGGGAGTAGCGGAAACGTGTGCAAGATGCTTTATAGGATAAAGCAGGCATCGCGGAGTTGGAACATCTGTTTTGATGTGGTAGTCAAAGAGTTTGACTTCATTAAAATGGTAGATGAACCTTGTATATACAAAAAGGTAGTAGAGATTATGGTGGTGATCCTCGTAGAGTACGTGGATGACATACTCTTGATAGCGAAGGAGTTTCCTATGTTACGCTCGGTCAATCTCCGCTTACCACAAGGATTCTCCATATAGGATCAAAATGATACCTCATAAATCCTGGATTTTGGATCTATGAGATAGATCTAATTGGATGTTAGGATACTCACTAGTTGTAGTGAGATGGTATCAATCGATCCTGGGGAGAATCACTGGAAAGGTTCCAGGGTGATAAGAACGACTGAATGTCAGTCGCAGGCATTGTCTTTACCCTCAGTGGAGGGACGGTATGTTGGAAGAGTTCCAAGCTAGATACCGTGACATACTAGAAGATTAAAGGCAAGATATATCGTTACCAAGGATGCTACCAAAGAGGCAGTCTGGATATATATAAGTTCATAAGATGAACTTCGTTCCTACCATTGTGTGACAATGGAGTTGTGGCTTTAGCCAAGGAACTACCGTCCCATCAGAAATCCAGATATAATTCTTAGGCAGTATCACCTGATCATGGAGATGGTTGATCTCCAGGAAGATCGAGGTTTGGAGAGTAGACACAGAGGACGACAGCGCGGATCCACTCACAAAGGCCTTTTTCCCAGTAAAGACTTTTATGGGATGGTTGAGTATGAGATGCTTCAACCGCAGCTAATTGTTGGGTATGCGATACCACAACAGATGGCCCTAGTGCAAGTGGGAGAATGTTAGTTATATGTATGCCCTAGAGGCCATTACTGTACATACGATGTATATTGTAATGGATGCTTGGACATATATATAGGGAGGACTTTCTTGCTCGACATGATAGTATGCTATCTGGTTGTACTTTATCTTAACATGTACTCTGATTGTCTCTATGTTACATGTTGATAAAGCCTTTAGGATATGTACTCGACTACTGGGACTATGATGAGATCATACTAGTAGGGCCACGGTAGTCGACGAGTACATCCTATAACTGTTCCTAGTCGAGGGTGTATCGAGACAGGGCATCGATGCACCAGAGTAGACTAGCGTATACGCCTCTTGACCCATATGATAGGCGATGGATGATCCCATATCCATCGGTGTTTGACATCAAGGATGGTGTACGGGTGCTCAGTGGAGACTGGGTACACTGGACGGACTCACCGAGAACTCCCAGATGGTATTATACCTCACGTCAGATGGCAGTTCTCCGGTGACACTGGTACAGAGTAGTCTGTTGACCTGAGATCGTCATAGAGTCTTGTGTGATTCCCACTGTGCTTTGATTTCCATCATACCACGTCCAAGAGGGCGTGCAAAAAGGTGGCTTTTGGGTACAGTCCCGAATCACATGGAGGCAATGAGCGATAGGAGGGGATTCGTCTCTCCCGGTATAGGGAGTTGATGTTGTACTGTGTTCGATTGGCTATAACCGGAAATCCCTGGCCAGGGTTGCTGAGATTTACTGGTAAGTGTTATCAGTAGTTTCTCGAACTGTTATAGACCTCATATCGACATGACTTATCGAGCTACTGGGGTCTGACGTTTACCATCCCTAGGCGAGATATGCAACATATCAGACGACGAGACCGGACTGTACGGGAGTGTTACTGTTTGGATTCACAGGAGAAGTTACAGGCTTGCTTGTTGATCTTCTGAGCGCTCAATACCTGGGTAGCTGTTACGTTTAGCTGACCGCTTGCAGCTTGTGGGTGTTTGATATGATCATCACCTACTGCCGGCGTATTGACGATTCTTTAGAGTCCTACACAGAGCTTTCTTGGCTCAGGCAAAATGGAGTAGGAGCATATATGTGATATGTGCGGGACCGAGGATAATACGATATGAGATACCGTATTCTATTCTCGCGATATTTGATATCAGTCGGGTCATCGGATCAAGTGTTGATTCGATGAATCGGTACGGATATATATTAGTCGGTTATATGCGATATAGCCGGATTGTCGGATCAAGTGTTGATTCGATAATTTAATGTATAATAATATATATGATATATTAAATTACATTAACTAATATTAGCTCAATAAAAGATTCTTTTTCTCACTCGGGTAATACATTGATATATATGCGATATATGTTAATTGTATTATTTTATTTGGTTACAATAAATATTATATATGTGATATATAATATTGTAACATGATATGATAACTAATGCAACATGTTTAGTAAAGATTAATCAAGATTAGGGTTTGATTTGGGTTAATGACTTCCAGTAGATTCTAGAAGGTTTTCTTTTTTGTTTTGGAAAAGATATTTACAAGTGACTCATTCTTAACTCAACCCAAACCCTAACCCTTGGTTAATTCTCTACAATGGTTAAGTCAACCATGGTTGCATTATTTATCATATTAATCCTTTCATTATTCATCACAAAAGAAAATGGATCACTATTCTTCTTCTTCCTTGAGTTCTTCTTGAAAAGCTTTCTTGTTTTGATATTTGTGATGAATAAATATGAGAAAAAGATAAATAAAGAGCGCAAAAATCCTACTTCATCATCCTCATCTTCCCTTGCCATTTAGATGAGGGTGTTCACATCATTTCATGAGTGTTAGCTTGTGTTAACGAAACTTCAACGTAGATCATCTTTGTATCGAAGATCGGAAGCAAAGGTTGCATCTTTCTCTTCGTGGAACCTCTCGAGAGTCCGGAACCCGATGATCGTAGCGAAGGGACCACAACACGGAGCATATGAAGTGAAGGACCGGATCTACAAAGGTTGTAATCCCTCTCACTTAGTGTTAAAGTTGTTAACATGTTAGTTTTCGCCTAATCTCTAGTTTAAAGATCTGTATTCGGGTTGTTCGGCACGGCTAAAATTTTAATCGGGCATGGTTGATGCCTCGTAGACCCTTGTGCGCGTGCCTAGCAACCCTACACTTATAGACCCCAGCTCCCACGTATATGATCGCCATCATACTGCTGGCCGTCAAGCAAGAATCCTAAGGGCTCTATCAACGCGCAATAGTGACCTATAAGGTCACCTAAAGCAGTACACGATTATAAAGATAAACCAGATAGCATACTATCATCTTGAGTAAGACTGTCCTACCGGCATAGGTCCTCCCTCAATCATTGCAATCACGTGCCTGTGATCCAATAATTGACTCTGAAGGCAGTATCTCCAACAATTCTGAAGGTGTTTTAGAATAGATGACTCTTGGCATGGTGGTGTACCTGCAGGTGATGGAGTCACCCTCTCTAAAGGTGTCTTACAGACTAAAGGGGAAAGGGATGTGCATGATTGGCATATCACTTGCTTAGGTAATTGAGTCAATCATGAGATGTCAAGTACCATATGTTGTTTTTTGCACTAGTTGAAATAAGTTTATATTAATATAGTTCTGGAGAAACTTTCGGAAGCAGTTTATGAACATAAGTGGATGTTCTAGGGATATGTTAACGGAAGACTCCTTTGGGAGACAGTTATCATTCCAGACTTCCAAGGTGACCTGGATGACAGAGTGGCTGTCAGAGTTATAGTTTTCCCTCTTCTGAGGGGGCAGCAGTTTGGACAGGTGGTCCAAGAGGATACTAAGAAAGGCATGGCACATGATACTGATTAAATTCAGTGGATGATACAGTCTAAGAAGTTTGCTGGATTTGGTGTTCATTTGTGAAATGAGTCCTATCAGATATCCAGACATATTCTAAGACAGGAATTGCTCATTTCGGGAGATACCTTTCTCCGCGAAGTTGAGATATAGAGAGATACAGAAAGAAACATTGGAGCGGATCCACTCACTGAGGCTATTTCTCGAACACAATAGTTTCGCAAACGAGCTTTGCGAGACTGATTAGTTGAGGAGTTGGGTGTTCGGTATCACACGGGCTATAAGTATGCGACATCGCAATAATTAGCCTTAAGTGCAAGTGGGAGATTGTTGGCTATAGTGCCCTCAAGGCAATTATCATAGTCGCAGGCAGGTGATTATGATGATTGAGGGAGGACCTATACCAGTAGAACAGTCTTACTCGAGATGATAGCATGCTATCTGGTTTGTCTTTATCATCATGTACAGCATTAGGTGGTATTACAGATCACTATTACATGTTGATAGAGCCCATAGGATTCTTGCTTGACTGTCAGCAGTATGATGGCGATCATATACGTGGGAGCTGGGTAGTCTATAGGCACATCCTTAAATGTCCCTAGTCGAGGGAGTTTCGAGACTGGGCATCGATACTCCACAGTAGACTAGTGTATACTGATCGAGACCCCGACGAGGGATGGTGGCTGGTCTCACAAGCCATCGGTGTTATTTTGTTCACCTAAGATATATACAGATGCTCATTGGGTTATGAGTACACCGGACGGACTCGCCGGGAACATGCTAGTTGGTATTATACCTATTGTCAGATAGCAGTTCCTAGGTGACATATGTACAGGTTAGTCTATCGACCTGAGATCATCATTTGTCTCGTGTGAGTTCCCACTGTGCTTTGATTACTACCCTACCACGGCTCAAAGGAGTCGTGTAAACAGATTTTAGTTAGGTACAGCCCCGAGCCATATGGAGGCAGTGAGAGGATCGTCGGGGGATTCGTATCTCCCGGTATTGGGGGTTGATGTCGCGGTTGTGCACGGGTGGCCATCACAGAAATCCTTGGCCAAGGTAGTTGAGAATTACTAATCTAGGATCTGTAGTTTCTCAGGTGGTGATGGGCTTCACACCGACACTAAATGTCGCATTATTAGGGGTCTGACTTTATCCACCCCCCTAGACTCGATATGCGATACTCATAGACAAACGGACCGGACTGTACGGATATTGTCACTGTTAGGCTCAGTAGGGGTTTCAGGATGAGTTTGCTCATCGTCCTCCCTTTCGCTCAATACCTGGGTAGCAGTTATGTACAGCTAGTGCCGCTGACGTGCTTGTGGTTAAACCCACTGCTAGCATATTGGCGAGTCATTAGAGTCCCACACAGAGGGTTGTAGGATTAGCTTAGCACCTTGTGAAGGTTTTGGTAAGTATCAATCATGCTACTTTAAAATTTTGGGGTGCTAAACAAACCCTAACCAAGATCTTAACTAGAGACTCAGGGTTAAACATGATATGTAAACTCTTTACAACTAAGTGAACAATGAATACAACCTTTGTAGACCGGTCCTTCACTTCAATAGCTCCGTGTAGTAGTCCCTTCGTTGCGATCACGAACTTCCGGGGTCTGGAAAGGTTCCCATGAAGAAACGAACAAGCTTGCTTCGAAGTCTTCGAGGACGAAGATGATCTACGTCGAGGAGACATTAGCTCATGCTATCTGTTCACTAATTGTGTAGATTAGTGAAGCAAACACCCTAAACTAAATGGCTAATAGTATAGGATGATGAAGTAGGAAGTGGGCTCACTTTATTTTTATTTTCTCACAAGGTTTCATCACTTTAGAAAAAAACTAGCAAGCTTTTGTCTCTTGAAGAAGAAGAAGAAGTGATGAAGCAAATGAATGAGAGAGTGAGATTAGAATTGCAACCATGAGTGAGTTAGTGTCATGCCTAACTCATGTAGAGAATAAATCATAGCTATGAGTTAAGGGTCGGGTTAAAAAATATCTTAAGCAATGACAAAAGAGTGGACTTGGTCAATATTTTCTACAAGCTTCCACAAGCTTCATTCATGACTCATTCTCAATCTTTTGTGAATTACTTAATGATAAATAAAACCCAAACATAAACCCTAGAATGGTATAAGTCTCTTACATACATGTTGCAAGTGTAACCTAATATGACACAACAATATATATCACATTTATATTTTGTATACAAAAAGAAAATAATAATACAATTAACATATATCACATATATATCAATGTATCATCAAGTGAGAAAACAAATCTTAAGTGAGCTAATATTAGTTAATGTAATTTAATATATCAAATATATAATTCTACATTAAATTATTAAATCAACACTTGATTTAATAATCCGGTTATAATACATATAACGAACTAATATCAAATGAATCAACATATCGAATCAACACTTGATCCGACCGATATCACATATCGGGAGAATTAAATACGGTATCACATGCTCGTATTAATCTCGGTCCCACACATATCACATATGTTCTCCTACTTCATTTCATATGAACCAGGAAACCTCTGTGTAGGACTCTAAAGACTAGTCAATACGCCGGCAGTAGGTGATGATCATACCGCAAGCGGTCTGCTAAACGTAACGGCTACCCGGGTATTGAGCGATCAGAAAATCATTAAGCAAGACTGCTATAACTCCTGTGAATCCAACCAGTAACACTACCGTACAGTCCAATCTCTTTGTCTGATATGTCGCATATCAACAGCCTGGGGGTGGTATAACGTCAGACTCCAATAGCCTGATAAGTCATGCCGATACAAGGTCCATAACGGTTCGACAAACTACTGATAACACTTACCAGTAAATCTCAGTAATCCTGGCCAGGGATTTCCTGTTATGGCCAATCGAGCATAGCGCAACATCAACTCCCTATAGCGGGAGAGACGAAACCCCTCCTATCGCTCATTGCCTTCATATGACTTGGGACTGTACCCAAAAGCCACCGTATTGCACGATCCCTTGACCATGGTATGGTGCAAATCAAAATACAATGGGAATCACACAAGACTCTATGACGATCTTGGGTCTACAGAATAACATGTACCAGTGTCACCAGAGAACTGCTATCCAACGATGGGTATAATACCATTTAGGAGTTCTCGGGGAGTCCGTTCAGTGTATCCAGTCTTTACTGAGCACCCGTATAACTTCTCTGATGTCAAACACCAATGGATATGGGATCATCCATCGTCCATCATATGGATCAAGAAGCGCATACGCTAGTCTACTCTGGAGTATCGATGCCCTGTCTCGATACTCCCACGACTAGGAACATTTGAAGGATGTACTTATCGACCGCCCTGTCCCCACTAGTATGATCTGCATCATAATCCTGGTAGTCAAGTAATCATCCTAAGGTTTTATCAATATATGATCACAAAACAGTATTTGTTAACATATTAAGAAAAAGTGCAACCAGATAGCATACTATCATGTCGAGCAAGAAAGTCCTTCCTATATATGTCAAAGCATCCACTACAATATACATCGCATGTACAGTAATGGCCTCTAGGGCATACATATAACCAACAAGGGTTTCCCTGCTTCGAGCGAAACGATATAGAGGCCGTAGGGTTTTACGGCAGAGTTCGATCACATACGTGTACTTGTGCACGGATGATGTTCGGACGGATAATACTAATGGGCTTTGGTTTAAGCCGGATCCTAGTATTATATTTGTTGGATTACTTTCGTCTCTTTGTATTCGTATTCTTCGGAATACGGATGCGGGTATGTATATACGGATGAGGGGTATTCTTGTAATTCATTACAAGATTACTTTTAGAAGATTACACCTCATCATGGTTTAGATCTTTTTGGATTAAAAGGTTATTGAGATGTAGGATAAGGTGTTTATTGCATTTTTGTGGCATGGCTAATTAGTCACCCATGATTACTATTCTAGCATGCTTAGGGTTTTTGTTTGTTGTGAGATTATGTTGACTTGAGATATTTTTTGTTGACTAAGATATTTTGGAGACATGGACATTTATTGTGATGGCTCCATTATTTCTTATCAATACTCACAACACATAAAAGAACAAGCCATTATTCATTTCTTTTTCTCTTTCTTGAGTTGCTCTCAACACCTCATTCTCATGGCATCTTCTTCTTCCTCTAGCTCCACCCAAACCTTCTCATGAGTTGAGAATCAATGGGTGTCTTGAGACAAATTAATCATTCATCACTCTCTAGTTTATCTACAGTATCTAGAGTAGCGATCTAGGTGCCCTAGTTACCTCGGATATGAAGTTGGAGCTCGTTACATAGACTCTTGGGTGGATCATCTTCGATGGAGGGAGACCGGAGATCAAGCTTGATCAAGGAAGCCCCTAGGAGCTTGGGATGATGGTTGAAGAACGAAGGACACAGATCTATTCGGTATAACCGTTCTAACTCCTTTGCATGTTTTGTTATCCTGGGCTTATGGGTAGATCCGGGTAATTGTTTGTGGTAGCGCCAAGTTTTATAAATTTTTGTTCCGCATTTGCTCACGGATTGATGGACGGGACTCTGCCGTAACCCAACAATGTAGAAGATGACCGATTCACAATATAACACGCCATATTTACCTCTTCTGTCCAAAACTCCTTTTCGAGCCTTGCGTTAAACAACAAGCACCGTGCTTTCTCCAAAAGAGTCCGGTTCATTCGCTCTGCAACTCCATTCTGTTGTGGTGTATAAACAATGATATAATGCCGAACTATTCCTTCGTTTTTGCAGAAATTGTTGAAATCTCCATCGCAAAACCCTAACCCATTGTCAATTCTCAGTCTCTTGATTTGTTTTCCTATCTACTTCTCAAGCAACGTCTTCTACTACTTGAATATAGTAAATACACCACTTTTGTGTTTCAAGAAGTAGACCCAAACCTTCCTCAAAAACTTATTAATGAAGCTAAGCAGATACTTGGCACCATTTCCTTTAGAAGCAACCGGAGAGAGTCTCCAAAGATCCGAATGGATATAATCTAGAGCACCTTTCGTGTTGTGCATCGCAGAACTGAAGCTAACACAATTTTTCTTTCCAAAGACGCAATGTTCACAATACTCTAACTTCGTCATACTTGTCATGTCCTGCTTCCCAAAATACGGAATACGAGAGGTGACTAGGCCAGCCATGTTTTTACGGTTAAGGAAAGATCGCCGTAGTCACACTTCAGCTTCTAGCAGTATATTGTAAGCAATAATCGCAGCACTAATAAAGAGAAATACAGTCACTAAATTTATCACATGTAAACAAATCAGAGTGTAATGGATACAAGTCTGTAACTTCAAAGGAAATAACTAACCAGATGATGGCAAAGGAAATGATAGAGCTGACGTCATTGGTCTAGATCTCCGCAATATCCTCGAAGCAAAGTAGGGCCACTTCTCATTCTGAGCATGCATACTCAGGTTTTCAAGGCGATACAATATAAAAATATATAATAATACTAACCGTTGCCAGTACAGTAAGTATGAAGTAACAGGTATAAAGCAATAATATGGATGAATGGAATAAAATGAATAGGGAACAATATAACATGTGAACTATAGCAATGGTCATGGTAATATACATGTCACTAATCTAATAGTTTTTATGTCAGTTGAAATCGATCGATGGAATGTTTCTTCATATTTAGCAAGGGTCTCATGCATACCCAAGACTATGGTCAAAACTATGTCTGGGACATAATCCTGGCAGCCGTGCCGCTAGGCACAACTACCAAAATTTATCACTGTCATTAATATCGAATGATCATCCTGTAAATGCTATACCTTGCTAAATACAATTTCAATTCCACTTTGATTCCCCATTTCCCCAGGTTTCAGTATATGCTCATGTATCGAACTGGTTATATTCAAGTACGTATCACTATACCTGTTCAATCGCTTTCACTGTTTAATTACTTTCACTAGCGTATTTTACACAACCAATTGATACGACTATCGCTCGACAATGCGCTATAATCACTAGGGTGTCAATGCAAACGATCACTATGCACTAAGGGTAAAACAGTCACACAATAATATAATAGAAATGAAGTAAAATACACTACGGATAAAATATGGGCAGCCGGTGTCATTCACCGTGGGAAAATCACAGTAATTTATACGTGCAGAATTAGGCAAAACAATATTAAAAGGAATACATAGTAAACTCAATTATCTAGATAGTAAAATTGGCTTCGTATCATTCAGGGTACTGATTAGGGAGATACGGTTGTTCTAAAATGGATGTTCACTGTTGGAATTCCAGTTTCTGAACTGGATGTCCAACTTCTAACACATTTTACCAATAGTTATGTTCAGATTTAGGCGCCGCTATAGTTTAATAAAATATATATTTAATAGTTAATCGACGGATCAGCAATATCCTACATAAACAGGGAGTTATGTTCAGGTTAAGTTTGACGTGTAAAATCTGTCACTGCAGAGTTCACCCAGACACATCGACATTATAAATTGTGTTAAAAATATCAAACTGTGATGGAATTTGGTGAAACCAGTGGCATATAAAATTTAAATCAGTTTTCTACGCATCGATATAAGGATCCGTGCATTTGCGCATTTAAACAGGGATATACAGTGGTTTAAAAATAGGGGTTAACAGGGATTGCTACTCTAGACTTCAATCCATAGCCGTAATTATCCTCAGTTTGCATTATCATAACACATTAAAATTCAGTAAACATCACTATAGATTAATCAGTCCTCTTAGTAACAAGATTAAGCACGCCACGATCCGATTTATATATGATTTATTATGAATTTTACGGGATAACATGTACATGAATTCCAGATTTGGAGTCGATTGTCGAGAATGTCATTTCATGTGTGAACGACGCTATTTTACATCAAAATTTCTACACGATGTTCACTATCAGTAAAGGGGTTTTTCAAACATAAGGTCCGCCATTTTTAATTAATTTACGCATAGGGTTCCATATCAAACACCTAGGCTATGTATACGGAATCAATAGAATTATCGGTTTAATTATTTTATTTGATTGAAATGTTAATTATCTCATATAAATTCCACATGAAATTTGGACCTGATTTATACTCCGCGTCACCTTATACGCAAACACGGATCACTTTATCTATCCAAGACCATAATAACATAATTAATCTTAATTGTTAACTAAACTTTTATTAAACTAACATATTATTTATATATGTCATAGCATGTAAAGAGTTTTTGAACTTGCCTATGATGATCAACGGTCACGAAAGCGACGATGAAGGTGAAGCACGCACAGTAGCAATACGTGCACGGCAACCTCATGGCATAACTAGAGCTTGGGCTCGAGCTCAGTTCAGTGATGGTGACGGGGCCACTGTGGTTTACGGTGAGGCATCGACAGTGACTCGTTGACGGTGATGTGGGCGACCGAAGGTGGAGCAGGTGGCAGCTGGCGACACGGGGAAATATCGAGTGCGGCTTTAAGTGGGTTGCAGCTTGAGGTCGTAGGGGTCGGCTAGGCTTCTTGGGTGCTTGGCTGGGCAGAGAAGAGGTCACCGGTGGTTCGTCAGCGACGAAAGAGGTGGCGGCCGGTAAGGATGAGGGAGCCGCAGCTTGGGCTTTAGGAAGAGAGAGGATGGGTCGCCGATGAGGGTAGACTAAGGTAGTGGGAGGTCGGCTTGGTGGCGGTGCTCGGAGGAGGTGATGAGGAGCAAGTGGGGGTCACTGGAGCTGACGGGAGAGATGGCCGGTGGTGCAGAGGGGCAGTGGGTGAGTGAGCGGGTGAGAGAGGGAGAGAGAGAAAGAAAGAGAATGGGAAAGAGAGAATTTTTCTGTAGATTTAAAAAAATATGCAAGAGAGGTATAGAAATCAATTAGGATTTATTAGAGAATTATGGGGAATAATGGGATTTAACGGTGATTAATAGGGAAAATTAAGGAGGGGATTTATGAGAGTTAAGGGGAATTTCAATGGGATTAAAACGGGGTTTCGGTTTGTGATTGATTGTGGGAATTTGAAAAATGAAAGAAGATAACTGTTGAGGGGGAGAGAGAGATGGGGCAGTTGAGTTTTAGGTTGAGGGTTTTGGGCTAAGAAAAAAATAGAAAGTAAGGGGCTTGGACTTTGGCCAGAGGTTAGAGATTAGGTTTGGGTAGAATAAAGATTTGGGTTTATTTATAGGAATATTTGAAAATACTAGGGTTAAATTATTAGGATAGGAGATATTAGAATAGAAATTAGGCTGGGGAAGTTATAGAGAATAAATTAAGAAAAATAATTGGATGAAAAATATATGGAATAGATTAAATAGAAAATATAAGGAAAAATTTATTATTGAAATACAGATAATTGGGTACAAAAGGAACTGAGTATTATAATACTCTTCTCACCTAATAGACCCTACTTCGACAACTCGGTCATACCTCTCTCACTCATATGCCCGAGCCTTATGCGCCACAATTTGGTGGTTTCTGAATCTCTCATAAATTGGATGATGAATTCGACGTCAATCCGGAAGTTGCCGAACGCTGCCATTAATATAAGGACCCTTTTTTCAAGTCCTTCATCACAACGAGGGCACCTTTGGTTACCTTCAAAACTCCACCTTCAGCGGAAAATTTGTAACCTTTGTCGTCGAGTACACCTAAAGAGATGGGGTTCTTCTTCAAGTCAGATATGTGACCGACTTTCGCCAATATTCTCACAACACCATCAAATATCTTGACTTAGATTGTCCCTTTACCAATAGCTCGGCATGAGCTATTGTTGCCCATCAAAACCACTCCAACATTAGTGGACTCATGCGTGGTGAAAAAATCCCTATTGGGAGACATGTGGTAAGAACAAGCCGAATCCATGATCCACTCGTCTTTGGATTGCTGTGAGTTCTCAAGGACCACAAGAAGATCTCCTTCTCCTCCGCTGTACTGTCTTCAGCCAAACACTTCTTTTTTTATTTGTCTTCCTGCTTTAGCTTGTTCTGCAATTTAAAGTAATCAATCTTGAAGTGCCTCTTCTTCTTACAATAATTGCAGGTAACGTTTTTTGTCTTAGATTTTGACCGCGACTTCTTCCTATTTGCTTCCAGATCTCTTTTCTCAGCTCTCCCTCAAACAAATAAGACATACGATGAACTATCCACTTCGGTGGAAATCAACTCCTTGTCAATCTTCTCTTTGTTCATCAAATTCTCATTGACATTCTTGATTGAGAGTGTGTCTTGTCCATAAACTATGGTGTCATGGAAGTGCTTATTAAAAAGTGGCAACGAACACAACAAGAGAAGAGTTTGATCTTCATCATCAATCTTAATTTCGATCTTACCCAGATCTGTAATGATCGCATTAAACTCACAAACATGAGATTTTATTGGAGTGTCTTTTGACATGCGAAGTGTGTAGAGACGCTGCTTCAATAAGATTCGATTCATGAAAAATTTCCTTAAATATAAGTCCTCCAATTTATTTCATAAATCAACCACCGTCTTTTCCACCAAAACTTCTTATAGAATTTCATTTGTTAGACATAAGTGGATAGCCGTGAGGGAATTTTCATCCATTTCCTCCTAAGCTTCCTCCATTATAGTGGAAGGCTTTTTATCATTCTCATGAATCGCCTTCTTGAAATTGTTTTGAGTCAAAACGGCAACCATACGGATTTGCAACAAACTAAAACTCATATTTCCATTAAACTTCTCGATGTCGAACTTCATAATTGTTGAAGACATAATGTGGGATCAAATCAAAATACCTTGAGTACCAATGAATCCTAAAACTTCAAAATTACGATCTAAGAAAATGGGGAAGAGTATGTGCTTGTCGTCACCCACCGTTGACCTAGATCGCAAAATCAAAGACCTGATGGTTCAACTAAAAATCATACAACGACGCAATAATAGCTCTAATATTGGTTTGTTGCATATATGAGACAATCACAGAGCAAACACATAATCGATAACGAGAAGAAAATCAAACTACAGGCATGATAGAAATATGAATACTAAGCATAAAACAAATAGGCGTAGGAGAAGCTTTATTAATAAACAAATATCCGGAAGCGTGCAAATCGATGGAGAATTGCAAATCCCTCTCAAATAAACCATAAATCTTTCACAATTATCAATGGGTTCCCACAAATTAATAAAAGACATCTGAACTAGGGCTAATACAAACTATTATATAAATAGCATACAAAAGATTTTCCAAAAAACTAATTTCCTAACTAAGAAAATATCCAGTCCAGACATACGACAGACGTCTGCACAAGAGATTAGCAGAAGTCGTCTTTATTGTCAAAAAACTCTAGAGCATAAACCAGACGTCTGAACATGAGATAGCCAGATGTCTGGATTTGTCTCCCAAAAGAATAAAGCGCTCGGAAGACATCTGAACATTATCGAGGCAGACATCTGCCGAAAGTATGCTCGTAGATGCAGAGCAGAGGCAGACGTCTGACGCTGAGACTGCCAGACGTCTGACATGTAGATGACATCAAATCTCCATGTAGTTTCGTGATAACTCCGGTTTTTCGAATAGAAAATTTTAGGGGATCGAATGTGTGGCACATCTAACACATAGGAAGAGAGGCCCCCCAGAATAGCGTATGGGCCAACACATACTTGTTCAAAAATTCTTTAACTCTACATTGTAGCTTTTTAAAGTTTATTCGCTATGTTCGACCCGTCAAGAACCACTTCATCCAAAAGTTTAATCGCTTAGACCGCGGATTCCAAAATCAAACCAACAAAATATTTTAACACCCTACCCAGCCCCCACCCCTCCAACACATATATGGGCCTTAGAAGTTTGGGCCACATGGAAAGCCCTCCAACATAAATTCTTGCCATGAAAGATGGAATAAATCGGGGTAAATAAATATGTTTTTGAATGTAAATAACAAGGTTTAAGCCCGGGATTTCTAGCACATTGTGTACCCTTACAACATGTCAAGAATTACTTTACCCAAAAGCTTACGTTGTTATATTGTCAGATAACAATGTATATCTCTAACACAATATTTTACAACCTCCTAATCTATTTTCTTTTGCCCAACACGCAACATACAATTTACCTCCTTGTCGCACAAAGCATCCCCTCCCCCAACCATTTATTTTACTCGACTACATAAACTATCCATCTTTCTCCTACACGGTGCAGGGACTATTCTTTTTTTATTTACTCCAACACCCTAATGTAGTTTGGATTACAGTTCTGATGATCAACATTTAATTAGAAGAGTCTATTTGCAAAAAGGCCCTTGCCAACCTTGTAATACTGAATTCTGCTTTAGGTAATAAGGAGATGATTCTAGTATTCTCGTTCCTTCCAATTTTGAAGAACATAAAACTTAGGAACTCATCCAACAAAGGAAATCAAGGAAGTGGGAGTGCTTTTGGGAACAAGGGGCTTTAAAGTCAGAAAGAGGAGACATTTTGTATTTCATACAATGTTGTTGATAGAGAGTGTCATGGTGTAATGAATCAAAAGAAACACTTTGATGTTGCTATCAATTTTGTTACATATGACATTACTTTCAAACATAACGCAAGTATTGTTGTATTGAGATTGGCATCATGTAGCTTCATGTGTCGCATGGCAAATAAGCATTTGTTGCTTTTGATAGAAAGTGCGGATTCGTTAGGACGGGCTCCTGTTTTTTCAAATTCACGAACTTTTTCGTGCGGTGTCTTACAAATAACCCGTTCCATTCAAATTGTTCTATACGTTTTAGATAGTGAATGGATGCAAAATTATATCGATCAGAAGTGTTTTGCATATTTAGAAATCGTGCGGCGTTTTACAAACGATTTATTCCATTCAAGTTATTCTACATGTTTTAGATAGTGAATGGATGCAAAATTATATCGATCAGAAGTGTTTTGCATGTGTAAAAATATGTGGATTTATTTCAGCCGTGCAGTTTTTAAAATTTTAAAACCAGATTCTACACATGCAAATTACTTCCGATCGGTGCGATTTTGCATCCATTCACTACCAACGACGTTTAGAACAATTTGAACGGAATGGATTGTTCATAGGACGCTGCACGAAAAAGATGGTGAATTTGAAAAACACGAACTCGTCCTAACGGATCTGCACTTTATATATATGTGTGTGTGTGTGTGTGGTGTGTGTGGTGTGTGTGTGTTTGTATTTATATAGAATATATGGGTAGATATATATGTATATACTTATATATGTATATATAAAGAGAACAAGGGAGGAAAGATGCCATAGGAGGGAATTTCATATTTGCTTCCAGATCTCTTTTCTCAGCTCGCTCTCAAACAAATACGCTATATGATGAACCATCCACTTTGGTGGAAGTCAACTCCTTGTCGTTTTTCTCTTTGCACATCAAATTCTCATTGACATCCTTGATTGAGAGTGTGTCTTGTCCATAAACTATGGTGTCATGAAAGTGCTTATTAAAGGATAGCAACGAACACAACAAGAGAAGAGTTTGATCTTCATCATCAATCTTAATTTCGATCTTACTCAGATCCGTAATGATCGCATTAAACTTACAAACGTGAGATTTTATTGGAGTATCTTTTGACATGCGAAATGAGTAGAGACGCTGCTTCAATAAGATTCGATTCATGAAAAATTTCCTTAAATATAAATCCTCCAATTTATTCCACAAATCAGCCGCCGTCTTTTCCACCAAAACTTCTTAGTAGAACTTCGTTTCCATCAAACTTGCAACAAACTAAAATTCATATTTCCATCTAACTTCTCGATGTCGAACTTCATGATTGTCGAAGACATAATGTGGGATCAAATCAAAATATCTTGAGTACCAACGAATCCTAAAACTTCAAAATCACGGTCTAAGAAAGTGGGAAAGAAGACGTGCTTGTCGTTACCCACCGTTGACCTAGATCGCAAAATTAAAGACCTAATGGTTCAACTAAAAATCATACAACAACGCAATAATAGCTCTAATATCGGTTTGTTGCATATATGAGACAATCACAAACCAAACACATAATCGATAACGAGAAGAAAATCAAACTACAGGCATGATAGAAATATGAATAATAAGCACAAAACAAATAGGCATAGGAGAAGCTTTATTAATAAACAAATATCCGGAAGAGTGCAATCTATTGTCGGTAAACCATTAATCTTGAACCCACCAATTCAACGGTGAAAAAGTTGTAGAATCACATGAAATTTGGCGTACCCACATCTTAGATGATAACGATGAAGATGATGAATTCCGATCGTCAGAAAATACGACGAAGGGCGTAATTTTTCGACGCCATAGAAGGAAATTCCTTCCTATGGCCTATTTCCTCCATTATTCTCATATATAAATGTATATACGTACACACACACACACAAAGAGGCTGTGGGAGAGTGGGTCGAGATTAGGCAATCGACCCATCTGGATTGAAAGTTGTCTTGCAGTACCATTGAAATAAATGTTTTGTTTATTGTTAAAATATATTTCTATAAGTTTTTTTTTTCTATATATCACCCCCGAAACTTATCTAATTCTAAATACCACTCCTAAATCTTCTTATTTCCTTATCACCCCAAAACTATTCTGCTATTCGAAAAAAAAACCTTCAACCATCTCCACCAATTTTTTTTAACCAAACTTGGGTTAACTTGACTTCTCCCGAGCCCAAATAAAGAAAATTCATGAACCTAACAAGTCTCATCCCAATCTTTTCTCTTCTAATCCTATAAATCCAACAATTCTTCTCTTAATCTAGTGTTATGAACCTAACACTCACATCTTTAATCTCTTTTAATCTCATGAAGTCAACAATTTCTTCTTAGAAATAACACCATATTTATTACTATAAACATTCTATTAAATATGACATATAAGCATAATACAATTGCGTGGTTATAATTATGAAACCATATGGTAGGTTTGAGTGGTTATTGTCACGGAACCACCAAGTAGTTATAATAACTACCTATAACTCCCTTGATGGAAGGTGTTATATAAAGAGAGTTCTTGCCTACACAATGAGAGTGTGAAAAGAGATCAAGTCTTATGAATTAAGTTGGGTTTTCTATCCATCAATAAAACTTTAAAAGAAATGGAGTAGGTAAAAAAGATCAATGGAATCTGGTTATTATTGTTATCTTACACACATTGTTTTAAGGTATGTTTCTCTAGACTCATGTTGGCATGTACATAAGATTATAATATAATGAATCATGCCATATAGATTAAAGAAATATAAATGTATAAATTTCTTACAATTAGTATCAGAGCCCATTGATTTGAATTGGGCCAAATTCCGCTCAAAATCGAATTCTCCATCGATTTATAAGAAAAGGAATTTTTTTCTTCTTTCTTTCTCGTCGAATTTTTCAGCGAACTCGTCGGGAATGGCATCATGGTGTGTTGAAGTGGCCGGTCTTCAGTATCGTGCCTCCGGTATCACCGGTGGTGACCATGAGCATAGGATGGACATGATAACGAGAAAGAAAAGAACCCGTCTAGTTTTTAATGAGTTTGTTGAGTCTATCCAACTCTGATGAAGAGAAAAGGAAAATTATTATAAAGCCCTTGGAAATTGTTTGGGTTGTTATTTAATTTTCCATTTCATTTATAACCATATTTTTATTGTAAGGCCAGTGTGATAACGGTGTTTTGAAACTTGTATATATTATTAGCCAGGAAAGGATAGCTCTACTTCTTGATTGTTGAATTCGACCATTTTCTTGAGAGATTAGCGTTCTAAATCATTGCATTTTGTTATGATATTTTTTTGATGTAAATTTTAAAATTGATTATGCCCACATGAAAAGAAATTGTCTATATGATATTAAATTTCTAATTTAATTATAAAAAAATTATTTCTTTTAATTGGTTTAAGATGGCTTAAAGAATAAAAAAAAAAAAACTTTTAATTGGTTTAAGATGGCTTAAAGAATGATAGAATATAGATTTTTTATGCTCATGGGAAAAGAGATTTCTATTTTGATATTAAATTGCTAATCTTAATATATTGTAATTAGTGTACTCATGCATTTAGCAAATTCTATCCACAGAAAGGTTGAATTACCAAATAAAAGTAGACATTGGTCTATTTTAATATACTTTGGATATTATGATAATGATGCGTATATTAACTTGATTATAAAATTATTCCTACTTGTTGATGGATATAGATGCCCTCAAGGCAATTATTGTAATTGAAGGAGGACCTATACGAGAGAACAATTTTACTCGATATAATAGTATGCTATCTAGTTTGTCTTTATTATTTATGTGTATACGTTTTATTCGTCATCACGTATCGCTAATATATAATGATAAAGCCCGTAAGATCTTTGTTTGATTACCAGGATTGTGATAGGGATCATACTGGTGGGGCATGGGTAGTCTGTTAGTGATATTGCCCTGGAGGCCTTTATTGTATAGTACTGGATTGTATATTATATTTTGAAAGCTTGCGATATATACAGATATAATAACAGTCTTGCTCAACATGATAGTATGCTATCTGGTTTGAGTCTATCTAAACATTTGTATATGTTTCTTTTAACGTATCGCTAATACATGTTGATAGAGCCCTTAGGATTTTTGATTGACTACTAGCGTTGTGGTGGAAGTCACACTAGCGAGGGCTGGCTAGTCTATAAACACATCCTTAAACTTGTCTCTAGTCGTAGAATTATCTGGATAGGGCATCGATACTTCAGAGTAGACTAGTGTATACGCTTCTTATCCTCGTCAGGAGAGGTGGCATGTCCCGCAGCCATTAGTATACGGTACCAAAGATAGTATACAGATGCTCATTGGATTATGAGTTACACTAGACGGACTCGCTGGGAACTTCTATTTGGTGTTATGCCTATCGTCAGTTAGCAGTACTCCAGTGACATGAGTACAGGTTAGTTCGTTGACTTGATATCACTGTTCATGTCGAGTGTGTTCCCACTGTACTTAGATTACTACCCTACCACGGCTCAAATGAGTCGTACAAACAGGTAGTAGTTGGGTGCAGTCCCGAAGCACTTGGAGGAAGTAGGGGCTCGAAGGGATTCGTCTCTCCCGATATTTAGAGTTGATATCGCGCTGTGTACAGCTGGCTAATACACAAAGTCCCTAACCAGGACAAGTGAGATTTACTGGTAGGTACACTAGTAGTTTCTCAGGGTGTATTTGGTTCCACACCGACACGACTTATTACTCTATTAGAGGTCTGACGTTTACCATCCCCTAGGCCCGATATGCGATACTCTTAGACGAACAGATCGGACTGTATGGAGAATGTCACCTATAGGCTTAGTAGGGTTTTCGGATGAGTTATCGTGTCGATCTTCCTTTCGACGGATACCTGGGTAGCTGTTACGCATAGCTAGTACCACTGACGTGCTTATGGTCAAACCCACCGCTAGCGTATTGTTGAGTCTTTAGAGTCCCCACACAGAGGGTTTCCCGGTTCAGGCGAAACGGTGTAGTTTGCATATGATTTTACGCAGGGGTGTTTGATTGAACACTTACATTTATACACATATTTTAATCGGACGGTTTAGTACTACTAGCAGGTTTGAAAGACAGCCAGTTTTGATGCTAGTATTATATTGCTATCTTTTGGGTATTTGTATTTTAACACGAATACGATATTTATACCAATACATGTATTTGTATTTTGATACAAATACATATATTTCTTTCTAAATATGAATACGCATATTTTGTATTTTCGGTACAAATACGGTATACGTATTTATACGGGTATGGGTATACTTGTTTTTTTACTTACATTTATATTTATAAGTGTTTGTATATATGTACCTAATGAGATGGACACACTCTCTCTCTCTCTTCTCTTCACCATTAAACATAGAAGTGTGTGGGCTTGTGACTCACCTTAGTGAGTCACCAAGCCCACCCACTCTTTTGTTTTGGATGAGTAGAGATAAGTGAGAGAGTGTAAGATATTTGTGTGAGCATGGTAGATATTTTTTATCACTTGAGAATTTTCTCTAGTATCCACCATCTTCATCTTCTTCCTCGATCTTCTCTCTTGAGTTGTGAGGATTAAAAGAGAGCACTTAGTTTCACAAACTAGACCACTCTAAGTATCTTGTCTTAGCAAGACTTGATCTTTAGTTGCTTCGGACGAAACTATCGCTTGAATTTGTATCCACGGGTGGCTCATCTTTGACACGGAAGACCGGCATCGAGAGCTCGTTCTATCAACCCAAGGAGCTTGATGAGTCAACTTTCAAGACCTGAAGGACCGTCTACAAAGATTGTAATTTCAACCGAGTAGTTAAAACTCTAGTTAGGGTTTGTTTAGTATAGTGTTTGGGTTTGTATCCTAAGAATTTTAATGTATTGTGCTCAAGTTTTAAAGGTTTTTGATTCTGCATAGCCGTAGTTGACACGGTAAGGAGCACATATACACTTACATAGTCTATAAGCACATCCTTAAAAGTTCCTAACCGAGAGAGTATCGAGACTGGGTATTGATACTCCAGATTAGACTAGTGTATACGTTTCTTGACCCCGACCGGGGCGATGGTTGATCCCATAGTCATTGGTGTTTGACACCAAAGATTGTATACAGGTGCTCATTAGATGAATGATTTACACTGGACGGACTCACCTGAGAACTCCTGATGGTATTGTACCTATCGTCAGATAGCAGTTCTCATGTGACATGAGTACAACATAGTCTGTAGACCTAAGATCTTCATAATATCTTGTGTGTGTTCCCACAATACTTTTATTACTACCCTACCATGGCTTTAAAGAATAGTGCAAACAGGTTTTAGTTGGGTACAGTTCCGAAGTACTTGGAGGTAGTGAGCGATCAAAGGATTTCGTCTCTCCCGGTATAGGGAGTTGAGATCATGCTGTTCCAGATCAATTATAACCATAAGTTCTTGGCTAAGACAATTGAGATTTACTGATAAACGTTATCAAAAGTTTCTCGGGTGGTTATGAGTTTATGATCAACATGACTAATCAGGTTATTGAGAGTCTGACGGCTTCCACCTCCCAGACCTGGCATGCGACGCTCTTTGATAAAGAGACCAGACTGTACAGTGATTGTTACTGATAGATTTTATAAGGTTCAGATGAGCTTTCTCATTCACCTTTTTTCGATCAATACCTGGGTAGCCGTTACGTGCAGTTAGTATCGTTGATGTAGGGTTGGCTTAGCACCTTGTGAAGGTTTTGGTAAGCATCAATCATGCTACTTTAAAAATTTTGGGGTGCTAAACAAACCCTAACCAAGATCTTAACTAGAGACTTAGGGTTAAACATGATATGTAAACTTTTTACATCTAAATGAACAAGGAATACAACCTTTGTAGACCGGTCCTTCACTTCAATAGCTCCGTGTAGTAGTCCTTTCGCTGCGATCACGATCCCCCGGACTCTAGAAAGGCTCCCATGAAGAAACGAACAAGCTTACTTCGAAGTCTTCGGGGCCGAAGATAATCTACGTTGAGGAGACACTAGCTCATTCTATCTCTTCACTAATTGTGTAGATTAGTGAAGCAAACACCCTAAACTAAATGGCTAATAGTATAGGATGATGAAGTAGGAAGTGGGTTCATTTTAGTTTTATTTTTCTCACAATTTTTCATCACTTAAAAAAAACTAGCAAGCTTTTTCAGGTGAAGAAGAAGTGATGAAGCAAATGAATGAGAGAGTGAGGTTAGAATTGCAACCATGGGTGAGTTAGTGTCATGCCTAACTCATGTAGAGAATAAACTATAGCTATGAGTTAAGGGTCGGGTTAAAAAATATCTTAAGCAATGATAAAAGAGTGGACTTGGTCAATATTTTCTACATGCTTCTTCCATAACTCATTCTCAATCTTTTGTGAATTATTTAATGATAAATAAAACCGAAACATAAACCCTAGAATGGTATAAGTCTCTTACATACATGTTGCAAGTGTAAGCTATCATGACACAACAATATATATCACACATATATATTTGTGTACATAAAGAAAATAATACAATTAACATATATCACATATATATTAATGTATCATCAAGTGAGAAAAAGTAATACTTAAGTGAGCTAATATTAGTTAATGTAATTTAATATATCAAATATATAATTATACATTAAATTATCAAATCAACTCTTGATTTAATACTCCGGCTATATTACATATAACCGACTAATATCATCTGAATCAATTTATCGAATCAACACTTGATCCGATAATCCAGCTATATCATATATAACCGACCGATATCACATATCGCGAGAGTGGAATGCGGCATCACATACTCGCATTAATCTCGGTCCCGCACATATCACATATGTGCTCCTACTCCGTTTCGCATGAACCAGGACACCTCTGTGTAGGACTCTAAAGACTCGTCAATACGCCGCCAATAGGTGATGATCATATCAAACACCCACAAGCCGCAAGCGGTCTGCTAAACGTAACGGCCACCCAGGTATTGAACGGTCAGAAGATCAACAAGCAAGCCTGCTATAACTCCTGTGAAACCAATCATTAACACTACCGTACAGTCCGGTCTCTTCGTCTGATATGTCGCATATCACAGCCTGGGGGTGGTATAACGTCAGACCCCAATAGCCTGATAAGTCATGCCGATGCAAGGTCCATAACGGTTCGAGAAACTACGGGTAACACTTACCAGTAAATCTCAGCAACCCTGGCCAGGGATTTCCTGTTATGGCTAATCGAGCATAGCGCAACATCAACTCCCAATACTGGGAGAGACGAAACTCCTCCTATCGCTCATTGCCTCTATGTGACTCGCGAATGTACCCAAAAACCACCTTTTTGCACGATCTCTTGACCGTGGTATGGTGGAAATCAAAGCACAGTGGGAATCACACAAGACACTATGACGATCTCGGGTTTACAGACTAACATGTACCAGTGTCACCAGAGAACTGCTATCCGACGATAGATATATTACCATCTAGGAGTTCTCGGCGAGTCCGTCCAGTATACCCAGTCTCCACTGAGCACCCGTATATCTTCTCTGATGTCAAACACCAATGGATATGGGATCATCCATTGCCCATCAAATGGGTCGAGAAGCGTATACGCTAGTCTACTCTGGAGTACCGATGCCCTGTCTCGATACTCCCATGACTAGGAACATAAGAAGGATGTACTTATCGACTACCAGTCCCTACTAGTATGATCTACATCATAGTCCTGGTAGTCAAGTACTCATCCTAATGGCTTTATCAACATGTAACAAAGAGAAAATAAGTATATATGTTAAGATAAAGGACAACCAGATAGCTTATTATCATATCAAGCAAGAAAGTCCTCCCTATATATGTCCAAGCATCCACTACAATATACATCGTATGTACAATAATGGCCTCTAGGGCATACATATGACTAACAATCTCCCACTTGTACTAAGGCCATCTGTTGTAGTATCCAATACCTAACAATTTAGGAGTGGTTGTTGTATCACATACTCAACCATCCCATAAAAGTCTTTCTAAGGGTAAGGGCTTAGTGAGTGGATCCGCTGTGTCATCCTTCTTGTCAACTCTCCTATCCTCGATCCCTTGGAGATCAACCATCTCCCTGATCAGGTGATACTTGCCTCAGAATATGTCTGGAACGCTGATGGGACCGGTGTTCCTAGGCCAAAGCCATAACTCCATTGTTGTCATAATAACAGTTATTGGACGCTCAATGGTAGGAACCCTGTTCATCTTATGAACAAGACATGTTTAGACAGCCACTTTGGTAGTGTCATTTGTAGCAATGTATTCAGCCTTTATCGTCTAGTATGTCACGGTATCTAGCTTGGAACTCTTCCAACATACCGTCCCTCCACTGAGGGTAAAGACAATGCCTGTGACTGACTCTCAGTCGAACTTATCACTCTGGAAGCTGGAACCAAGAACTTTCTTTTAGTACTTAAGAATGTCCTCCACAGCTTTTCAGTGATTCTCCCAAGATCCGATTGATTCCTGATCACCATTCCTAGTGAGTTATCTACATCGAGTATGGTACACAACATCGAATACTCTGATAGAGCCTACTGCCGAAGCATAGGGTATCCCTTACATGCGAGCTCTCTCCAAATCAGTCTTAGAAGACATTTTTTTGGAGAGAGTGATTCCTGAGGTAATGGGAGAACCACCACGCTTAGAATCCTCCATACTAAACATCTTTAGTATGGTGTTAATATACCTGGATTTGGGACACTCCCAATATCCACTTAGATCTATCACCATAGATCATAATCTAAAAGATGTAGTAGGTATCATCCAGATCTTTTATTGAGAATCCTCGTGATAAGAGGAGCTTGACCAAGTGTAGCATAGGAAACCATTTCCTATCAAGAGTGTGTCATTTACATACAATACGTGGAATACATCCTTACTCTCTACAACCTTCTTGTATATACAAGATTCATCTATTATTTTGATGAAGTCAAACTCTTTGACTGTTACATCAAAACAGATGTTCCAACTCCACAATACTTGCATTGATCCTGATGGACTTTAAGCATAGTTTTGAAAGTCTTAACTTTTCCATCTACACCAAGAATCTTCTCAAGATTCAATTTTCTCCTAATGGGTTTTACCCCTTCAGGTGCAACATACAAAGTCATACTTTATTGGTGTACATGGATTCCATCTTTGATCGCATAGCATCCAGCCATTTCATAGAGTCACCACTCCTGATTGTAGGGTTCCTAGGCACCCTAATGAGGTCTCACAAGGCATCGAACATGCCATTTTCAAAAATTCTAGGTGCCGAGAGACCCGACTACGAATCGTTTGCTAGAAAACTAGGCGAAAATATAATCTAGTTAACACTTAACTAAGGGAATACGGATATACAACCTTTGTAGATCTGGTGCTCCACCTCCACGGCTCCGCAATGAAGTCTCCTTGCTGTCCAAGATGGATCCCGGGCTCTAGCGTCGGCTTCATCGGAGAATGGACGGGCTAGGTCATCGACAACGTGCCGCAGATGATCTACGTCGAAGCATCGCTAAATCAAGCTCCACCTTCACCAAGTCTTGAAAACTTGTGAAGGAAACACACTCTACTACTTGGCAAGAGGTAGAGGATGAAGAAATAGGAAGTGGGTAGACTTTAGAATTGGATTTCTCACACTTATGCTCAAATTGCCATTGTTGAAGCAAGCTTTCTTCTTGAAGAAGAAGAAGAAGAAGAAGATGATAAATCTTATGATAAGTTAATTCAAAATAGAAAATAAATTGAACACTTATCATGTGGCAACCATGGTCAAGTGTAGAGAATAAATCATGGTTAGAAGGAGTGGTTAGGGTTAAGCATGAAGACAAAATGGTCACTTAGTCAAAGCTTCATGAACTTTCAATGTAAAACAAAACAAGCAACCATTTTCTTTTCTTTTGCCATTTCTTTTCCAAAATAAAATAAATGCAATAAATAAATAAATGAAAAAGAAAACCCTAACCAATATACAACCATGGTTTAATCTTTACACAAACCCTAAAGAGCATGTATCATCAAACATGATACAATCAAGTGCACAAAAAGTATATCACATATACAATGTGCACATCCGAGCGAGAAAATCCGTCTTAAGTAAACCGATACTAGTTGATGAAAAGTAATATATCAAATATATAAATATGCATCAAATCATTAAATCAACACTTGATTCAATGATCCGGTCATGTCGCACACAACCGATTAGTATTCAATGTATCGGCTTATCGAATCAACCCTCGATTCGATAACTAGGTTATATCGCATATAACCATTCGACACATTCATCGCGAGAATAGAATACGGTATCACATACACGTATTATTCTCGGGCCCGCACATATCTCATATGCGCTCCTATTTCGTTTCGCTTGAGCCAGGAAACCTCTGTGTAGGACTCTAAAGACTCGTCAATACGCCGGCAGCAGATGATGATCATATCAAACACCCACAAGCCGCAAGCGGTCTGCTAAACGTAACGGCCACCCGGGTATTGAGCGATCTGAAGATCGACGAGCAAGCCCGCTCACACTCCAGTGAATCCAACCAGTAACACTACCGTACAGTCCGGTCTGATCGTCTGATATGTCGCATATTTCGCCTAGGGGTGGTAAACGTCAGACCCCAATAGCTCGATAAGTCGTGTCGATATGAGGTCTATAACAATTCGAGAAACTACTGGTAACACTTACCAGTAAATCTCAGCAACCCTGGCCAGGGATTTCCTGTTATAGCCAATCGAACACAGCGCAACATCAACCCCCTATACCGGGAGAGACGAATCCCCTCCTATCGCTCATTGCCTCCATGTGACTCGGGACTGTACCCAAAAACCACCGTTTTGCACGCCCTCTTGGACGTGGTAAGATGGAAATCAAAGCACAGTGGGAACCACATGAGACTCTATGACGATCTCGGGTCAACAGACTACTCTGTACCAGTGTCACCAGAGAACTGCCATCTGACGTAAGGTATAATACCATCTGGGAGTTCTCGGCGAGTCCGTCCAATGTACCCAGTCTCTACTGAGCACCCGTATATCTCCTCTGATGTCAAACACCAATGGATATGGGATCATCCATCGCCCATCTGTATGGGTCGAGAAGGTACACGCTAGTCTACTCTGGTATATCGATGCCCTGTCTCGATACACCCACGACTAGGGACTTTGAAAGATGTACTTATAGACTACCATGTCCCCACTAGTATGATCCGCATCATTGTCCAGGTAGTCAAGTACACATCCTAAGGGCTTTACCAACATGTAACAGAGAGACAATTAGCGTACACGTTAAGGTAAAGATCAACCAGATAGCATACTATCATGTCGAGCAAGAAAGTCCTCCCTATATATGTCCCAGCATCCACTACAATATACATCCAATGTACAGTAATGGCCTCTAGGACATACATATAACTAACAATCTCCCACTTGCACTAGGGCCATCTATAGCAGTGGTTGCAGTATCTCATACTCAACCATCCCATAAAAGTCTCTCTCTGGGAAAAGGCCTTTCGTGAGTGGATCCGCTGTGTTTGTCCTCTGAGTCTACTCTCCTAACCTCGATCACCATGGAGATCAACCATCTCCACGATCAGGTGATACTGCCTTAGAATATGTCTGGATCACTGATGGGACGGACGTTCCTTGGCATAAGCCACAACTCCATTGTCACACAATGGGAGGAATATGGTTCATCTTATGAACCAATATATACCCAAACAGCCTCTTTGGTAGCATCTTAAGTAGCGATGTATGCTGCCTTTATCGTCTAGTATGTCACGGTATCTAGCTTGGAACTCTTCCAACATACCGTCCCTTTACTGAGGGTAAAGACAATGCCTGCGACTGACATTCAGTCGTCTTTATCACCCTGGAACCATTCCAGTGATTCTCCCCAGGGTCGATTGATACCTTCTCACTACAACTAGTGAGAATCCTAACCTCCATTTAGATCTATCTCATAGATCCAAAACCTAGGATTTAGTAGGTATCATTTTGATCCTATATGGAGAATCATTATGATAAGCGGAGATTGATCGAGCGTAGCATAAGAAACTCCTTTCTTATCAAGAGTATGTCATCCATGTACTCTACGAGGATCACCACCATACTCCCTACTACCTTTTTGTTTATACAAGGTTCATCTACCATTTTGATGATGTCAAACTCTTTGACTACTACATCAAAACAGATGTTCCAACTCCGCGATGCCTGCTTTATCATATAAAACATCTTGCACACGTTTCTGCTGCTCCCACTGTCTACGAGTCCCTCTGGCTGTGTACTTATAGACGCACTCTTCTAAAACATCATTTAGAAAAGCAGTCATGGCACCCAACCGCCAGATATCGTAGTTATGGTATGTAGCCGTGGCAAGTAGGATCTGGATGGACTTAAGCATAGCTACTTGAAAAGATTTTATCATTATCCGTACCTGGTCAATGATGCAAACTTTTAACAAGTCTAGCTATGAAAGTCTCAACTTTTCCATGTACACCAAGTAATCTTCTCAAAATATACTTGCTCCTGATGGGGATTTAACCCTTCAGATATAGCAACTAAAGTCCATACTTTGTTGGTGTATAAGGATTCCATCTCAGATCGATAAACATCCAGCCATTCTTACAGAATCTTACTCTCGATGGCCAGCTCGAAGCTAGTTGGGTCATCATCTCATGATGCAATCCTCGCTCCCACTGTCATAGAGAAACCGAAGTATCTCTCAGGTGGGTGAGGAACCCTATTAGATCGGCGGAGAGGCTGAGGTTCGTTGGTATCTACTGAATCCCTTGGTTCTATCAAATCATCTGCTGTAGTTCGTATAGCTGGAACCTTTCCAGTTCTACATTACAGACCTTGCCTCGAGCTTGTCCGGATTTTGCTTTCAGACATAGGCCGGACAACCCCAAATCTTAACTAACTTAAGAAATGGGCTCTTCCATTTCCATATCACATATGAAGTGGTAGGCAACTGATTTGATTGGAACCCTATTCAATAGGTATGCAACTTCGTAAGTGCATAACTCCCAAAAGGAAATAGGTAACTCAGCAGTACTCATCATAGAGCACACCTTATCATATAGGGTGTGATTGCTCCACCCCGATATACCATCGTGCTATGGTGTATACGGAGGAGTAATGCCGAGAGAGAATCTCATTCTCCTTTAGAATAGTCCAGTATTTCCGTGCTTAAGTATTCTCCTCCTTGATCTCATCAAAGGACATAATACTTATACCCGTTTATTGGTTCTCTACTTCTAACTTATATTCTGTGAATACCTCAAAAGGTTCGGACTTATGTTTCAACAGGAACATATGACTGAATCTTGAGAGATTATCAGAGAATATAATGAAGTATAAAGAACCGGTCCTGGCATGTGTAGACAGGGGACCTTCATACATCAACATGTATCATCCCAAGAGTTCACTAACTCTTTCTCTGTTTCTAATAAACAGAGCTATGGTCATCTTATCTTTGTGACATGACTGGCGAGTTTCACAAGATGTAAATTCAAACTGATTTAAATATGCATCTATATGTAACTCTAGCTAGTCGGGTCACATTCATCTGACCTAGTCTACAATGCCTCAAGAAGAATTCGTTCATTTCTGAACTCTTCCTCTTTTGTGTGTTCCGTATACTAAGACATGTAGTTTGATTTAGAACATCAATGCTTTTAGATAACGTGCCTGAACCGATCAACTTTTGATATAGGAAATGTTCAAAACATTATCCAACAATACAAAATTATATCCTTTCTTTACTAATAAAGAGACTGATATGATTTTGTATATCAGGTTCGGTATCTAACAACATTCGTTCAGAATCAATGTATTGGTAATACAGGGTGACAGTGACCAACAGACTTGGCTGCAACACTTGCCCCGTTTTCTGCCTCATGAAACTTATCACCCGTTCTCAGTTCTCTACCTTTCTGTAGCCCTATGTAACAGATTACATATCTGGGATCCTGATCTGGTATCACATACCCAGGACGTAGAGGATACAGAGAAACAGTTCTGTATAATGAACACACCCGAAGATGATGTATCAGCATGCACTCTCTTCGTTTGGGCGGCACGGGAAATCTGGTATTCCCCAACTTCCTGCTCTGTCTTATAACAATTATAAGTTGGAGCGGGACCAACGTTCCCCAGCTCAGTATAACAAGCGGGTTCGGTCAATATTCCGTATTATTATCTTGATTAAGGCGTGATATGGTCGCTACCAGGGGAGAGAGAGAAGAAAACACTCAGCGTGCGCTCTTGCAAGAATAGATTGGTTATTATTTTATCTAATCAGGATGGCTCCCACTGCTTTTTATCAAATCTTCCTTCAAACCCTAAAAGGAAAGACTAGCCGGGATTAATTACACACTACAAGTTCGCCAATCTTTCAGCCAGGCCAGTGTCGGTACTTTGAGGGAGGTCCCCCGTGCTTTCGCACGAACCTAATTAATGTAAACCTCGTTTTCCCAGAGGCGTAACCTCGTTAACACCTTTCTAGACACCTACTTGATCGGCTAATTGTAATGTATAAAACTCTCCCAGGAGTAACTCTTACTCGCAGCGGGTATCGGGATCCAACTATCTCATAGATGGTATGCAATCTCATTGCAAATTTCAACACTTGAAATTCCCGATAATATTTTGCCCCTAGCGTCCTATGACCTTGACAGAGGTCAACAAACCATAGGCTGCTAGTCAAGTTCAACCCGTCATTTCCTGATTGAAGTAAACCCACCCGCACGACCCTTGACAGAGGTCAACAAGGTCGCACGACTACCCTAAATCAATCACATCATATGCTTATGCAGACAAGCACTAATCAGCTACCGCACACTACGCCTTAACAGAGGTCAACAAACGTAGCACGAATACTAACTAGTACTTATCTGAAATGACGGAGGGCTACGACAGGTTTTTCTGAAAACCTATTGCGTAATGAACTTGATATCGTTGTAGAATCAAATGATTTTAAAATGGAGTGCTTTTGAGGCTTTTCTAGTTTTGCTAAAGGAGTCACTCCCGGTGAAGGGATCGTCGGTCCTTTCCTCGTCGAATGAGGTGCGGGATATATCATATATATCACTGTGCAAAGCAAAAACTCTTAAAAGCAATCAAAAGACAAACCGAGTGTGTAGCATCTGCCAGTTATTGCTAAAGGAGTCACTCCCGGTGAAGGGATCTCGGTCCTTTCCTCATCGAATAAGGTGCAGGATATATCACATATACCGCTGTGCAAAGCAAGAACTGTAGCTACCTGTTTTAATTTGAAATTCAATTCTACAACATCTTAGGTTTCTTTTATTTCATTAATCATATTAATGAAGTCCCATCAATTATGTACCTAAACATCACTGATAAATACGACGTACACTTATGCCATCCGCATTCGCCTCGATGTCCCCTCGTGCACCGTTAGGTTAGGTAACTAACGGCAGAGCGGGGCAGGGCTAGTGCGGGTGTAAAACATAAGTAACATCTATATAATATATCATATATACTATATACTGTATCTATCACAGAACATCACATGATCACATCACAGATATCGCAGCAGAAGAAACATATGAAATATTGGATATACTAGGACGTCCGTGTTTTCAATACGAGCCAGTATAAAACACGGATTCCACGGTCGTGATGAATAGCCAAACCCACACCCCTAGACCCCTACGAGAGCGGCAAGCAACCCTACCAATTCTGGAGTTAGGAGACCCGGACTCGACTCCTCGAGTTGGTCTCCCACTGGACCCCAGAACCCGGTTACTTGTGCTCCCCTCCTTGGGTCTATCCTAGTGCGGAAAAGTAAATAATATACAAAAGGTGACAACTTCCGCAACCTGGAAGCGCCCCAATAAAAGAATATTACATACAAGTTTTTACATGAATGAAAATGAAAAACACTCATCTCACATAAAAACCCCCGGCTATTCAAACACGACGATCCAATATAACATATCCAGCAACACATAACATCATATGTCATCAACGTAAGTAAATATGTCCATCCCAATTGTCGTTGACATATAGTAACGAAACTGGCGATATCACATATTACACTTACGGTCACAGAAAAGAAAGTGTAAAACTACAACAGTTGGAATCCGCAATCTCTTTAGACATCACATGCCTAATCAAATGAATTACTTAGACATCGCATGCCTAACAATTATAAACCCCGCATTTTAGTCTCATTATCGAAAACTCTTTTCAATATTCAAGTCGGGCAATTCAACAAGATTCCCGACATCCTGATCGAATGCTCGTCGCAAACTTCAGTAGGCGGCCGCACCCCCGACGCCGTCGACCAAGTGCACCAAGGCGGAACACCGCTACCGCGAGCACCCGAACGGATGCTTTCGGCGACGGGGTTCTCCTACAGTCACTTGGTCGGGGCTATGGAGCGAGGCTGTCTATTAAGTTTACCCGGCGAGTATCCGCGTACGCTACGTGATTGCGACGGACTTTTGATCACATCAAAATTCCGTGGCAACCGATCAAGTGAGACTAAAGTGCTATGTTTATAACATTCATTCAGTTATCTCATAACTACTTGTGAATTCCAATTATTGTATCCCATTCCAGATAAATAGAAAATGTTAAACTTTTCGATCGAACAATCGAACACCCAAGTTTTCCCGATACAGCTCAACACATGAAATAAGTCTAACAACATTCCGTTCGTGCCTCAGTACTAACGGTCCAGCCGTAGAAGGGTCAAGCCAACGCCTCACATGTGGCACGCCGTACTGCCCCAAACCCGAAGGTTCAAAGGGCAGTTCAAGACGGTCACATAATCGAGTTAAGATTTGTTGTCTTCTAGAGGGTCCATCGCGTTACTTGCACTACTTAGAACGTCGTTAAACTTCGGAAAAATCCAACACTTGGAAATTTCCCGACAGGGGAAAAATTGGGTATTTATATCCGGTCGAACTTTTTAACATATTCTGAAAATTATCCGGAAAAACACAAAGACGAAATTTGATACCCCGATCGAAACACCGAATCCCCAAAAAAACTCCAGAAAAATTCAACTCTTGAAAAAATATTAAAAATACCCAGGAAAACCAGCACTGAAAATTAAGAATTACTGTGCAAATTTCGAAGCACAAAACGACAACAGGGCCGCGGATCCGCCGCATGAGCCTCCTGTAAGGCCGCGGATCCGCGCCCTCTTTAAGGAATCACTTGCTCGAATTTTGCAGTAAACCTTATATCTTCCTGCTTATTTTTCTGAATATTTTTAATCTGGAAAAATCCACATTTTTGAAAAAAGGACAGAGAGCATGGAAATTTTGCGGTTTCGGTTCGTTCGGACTTCAAATCGCGTCTAGACTTCGCCTAAGGCTCTAGCTAGGCTCTGATACCACTGTAGGGTTCCTAGGCACCCTAATGAGGTCTCACAAGGCATCGAACATGCCATTTTCAAAAATTCTAGGTGCCGAGAGACCCGACTACGGATCGTTTGCTAGAAAACTAGGCGAAAATATAATCTAGTTAACACTTAACTAAGGGAATACGGATATACAACCTTTGTAGATCCGGTGCTCCACCTCCACGGCTCCGCAATGAAGTCTCCTCGCTGTCCAAGACGGATCCCGGGCTCTAGCGTCGGCTTCATCGGAGAATGGACGGGCTAGGTCATCGACAACGTGCCGAAGATGATCTACGTCGAAGCATCGCTAAATCAAGCTCCACCTTCACCAAGTCTTGAAAACTTGTGAAGGAAACACACTCTACTACTTGGCAAGAGGTAGAGGATGAAGAAATAGGAAGTGGGTAGACTTTAGAATTGGATTTCTCACACTTATGCTTAAATTGCCATTGTTGAAGCAAGCTTTCTTCTTGAAGAAGAAGAAGAAGAAGATGATAAATCTTATGATAAGTTAATTCAAAATAGAAAATAAATTGAACACTTATCATGTGGCAACCATGGTCAAGTGTAGAGAATAAATCATGGTTAGAAGGAGTGGTTAGGGTTAAGCATGAAGACAAAATGGTCACTTAGTCAAAGCTTCATGAACTTTCAATGTAAAACAAAACTAGCAACCATTTTCTTTTCTTTTGCCATTTCTTTTCCAAAATAAAATAAATGCAATAAATAAATAAATGAAAAAGAAAACCCTAACCAATATACAACCATGGTTTAATCTTTACACAAACCCTAAAGAGCATGTATCATCAAACATGATACAATCAAGTGCACAAAAAGTATATCACATATACAATGTGCACATCCGAGCGAGAAAATCCGTCTTAAGTAAACCGATACTAGTTGATGCAAAGTAATATATTAAATATATAAATATGCATCAAATCATTAAATCAACACTTGATTCAATGATCCGGTCATGTCGCACACAACCGACTAGTATTCAATGTATCGGCTTATCGAATCAACCCTCGATTCGATAACTAGGTTATATCGCATATAACCATTCGACACATTCATCGCGAGAATAGAATACGGTATCACATACACGTATTATTCTCGGTCCCGCACATATCTCATATGCGCTCCTATTTCGTTTCGCTTGAGCCAGGAAACCTCTGTGTAGGACTCTAAAGACTCGTCAATACGCCGGCAGCAGATGATGATCATATCAAACACCCACAAGCCGCAAGCGGTCTGCTAAACGTAACGGCCACCCGGGTATTGAGCGATCTGAAGATCGACGAGCAAGCCCGCTCACACTCCAGTGAATCCAACCAGTAACACTACCGTACAGTCCGGTCTGATCGTCTGATTTGTCGCATATTTCGCCTAGGGGTGGTAAACGTCAGACCCCAATAGCTCGATAAGTCGTGTCGATATGAGGTCTATAACAATTCGAGAAACTACCGGTAACACTTACCAGTAAATCTCAGCAACCCTGGCCAGGGATTTCCTGTTATAGCCAATCGAACACAGCGCAACATCAACCCCCTATACCGGGAGAGACGAATCCCCTCCTATCGCTCATTGCCTCCATGTGACTTGGGACTGTACCCAAAAACCACCGTTTTGCACGCCCTCTTGGACGTGGTAAGATGGAAATCAAAGCACAGTAGGAACCACACGAGACTCTATGATGATCTCGGGTCAACAGACTACTCTGTACCAGTGTCACCAGAGAACTGCCATCTGACGTAAGGTATAATACCATCTGGGAGTTCTCGGCGAGTCCGTCCAGTGTACCCAGTCTCTACTGAGCAACCGTATATCTCCTCTGATGTCAAACACCAATGGATATGGGATCATCCATCACCCATCTGTATGGGTCGAGAAGGTACACGCTAGTCTACTCTGGTATATCGATGCCCTGTCTCGATACACCCACGACTAGGGACTTTGAAGGATGTACTTATAGACTACCATGTCCCCACTAGTATGATCCGCATCATAGTCCAGGTAGTCAAGTACACATCCTAAGGGCTTTACCAACATGTAACAGAGAGACAATTAGTGTACACGTTAAGGTAAAGATCAACCAGATTGCATACTATCATGTCGAGCAAGAAAGTCCTCCCTATATATGTCCCAGCATCCACTACAATATACATCCAATGTACAGTAATGGCCTCTAGGGCATACATATAACTAACACTGATGGCCTGCCTGAACCCAGTTGGGCCATCATCTCATGATGCAATCCTCGCTCCCACTGTCACCGAGAAAACCGTAGTATCTCTTAAGTGGATGAGGAACCCTACCAGATTCGCGGAGAGACTGAGGTTCGTTGGAAACTATTGAATCCTTTGGTTTCACCAAATCATCAGCTGTTAGTTTGTCTAGCTGGAACTCCTTCCAATTCTACCTCATGTCCACAAATTTCATCATAAGAAATACATTTTCTCAAAAGGTGGCATGCTGAGAAACAAAACACCTTTTGCTCCTCAGTTAGGTGGAAGATATTCCCTTACCAATGTTTGGGATATACTGACAAACTTTTACAGAACTGATCTTGCCTCGAGCTTGTCCGAATTCTGCCTTTCAACATAGGCCGGACAACCCCATATCTTAACTCGTTTAAGACATGGTCTCTTCCCATCGCATATCTCATATGTAGTGGTAGCAGAGATTTTGACGGAACCCTATTCAATAGGTATGCAGCTTCTCAAGTGCATAACACCCAAGAGGAAACAGGTAACTCAGTAGTACTCATCATGGAGCGTGCTATATCTCATAGGGTGCGATACCTCCACCCCGATACATCGTTGTGCTGTGGTGTATACGAAGGAGTAAGCTGAGAGAGAATCACATTCTCTTTTAAATAATCCAGGAACTCTATGCCAAAGTATTCACCTCCTCGATCACATCGTAGGACTTTATATTTTTACCCATTTGGTTCTTTAACTTCAAAACTTATATTTCTTGAATTTCTCAAAAATTTCAGACTTGTGTTTCAACAGGAACACATGTTCGAATCTTGAGAGATGATCGATGAATGTAAACGAAGTACAAAGAACCAACCCTGGCATTTGTAGACATGGGACCATATACATCATCATGTATCTGTCCCAAGAGTTCACTAACTCTTTCTCTGTTTCCAGTAAACGAGGTATTGGTCATTTTATCTTTGAGACAAGACTAGCAAGTAGCATAAGATGAAAATTCGAACAGATTCTCATATTCATCCTTATGTAACTTAGCTGATCGTGTCGCATTGATATGACCTAGTCTACAATGCCTCAAGAAGGATTCGTTCATTTCTGAATTAGTCCTCTTGTGTGTGGTTTACATACTTTGAACTGTGGTTTGATTTAGAACGTATATGCTATTATATAACGTGCCTGATCGAATCAACTCTTGATTCAGAAAAATGTTCACAACATTATCCTCCAATACAGAATTATATCCTTCTTTAACTCAGTAAAGAACATGATGTAATGTTGTATATCAGGTTCGGTATGTAATAACATTCGTTCAGAATCAATGTATCTAATACAAGGTGATATTTGCCAACTGACTTGGCTGCAACAATTGTACCATTCTCTAACACTTAGATACATATCACCCTTTCTCAGTTCTCTACCTTTCTGTAGCCTATGTAACATATTACATATACGGGATTCTGATCCGGTATCACATACTCAGGACGTAGAGGATACTGAAAAACGGTTCTCGGTAATAAGAACACCCGAAGAATATGCATCAACATGCACTTTCTTCGATTGGGTGGCATGGGAATCCGGATATTCCCTTATTTCCTGCTCGGACTTATAAGTATTATAAGATTTGAGCGGAACCAAAGTTCCCTAGCTCAGTATAATAAGCAGGTTCGGTCAATACATCCATATTATTATCTTGATTAAGGTGTGACATAGTCGCTACCACGAGAGAGAGAGAAGAAAATACTCTGCGTGTGCTCTTTCAAGATTAGATTGGTTATTATTTTATCTAATCAGGATGGCTCCCACTGTTTTAGTCAAATCTTCCTTCAAACCTTAAAAGGTAAGACTAGTCGGGATTAATTACACCCTACAAATTCGCCAATCTTTTGGCCAGACCAGTGTCGGTACTTTGAGGGAGGTTCCCCATGCTTTCGCACGGACCTAATTAAAATAAACCTCGTTTTCCCATGGGTGTAACCCCGTTAAAACCTTTCTAGACACCTACTTGATCGGCTAATTGTAATGTGTAAACTCTTCCAGGAGTAACTCTTACTCGCAGTGGGTATTGGGATCCAACTATCTCATAGAAGGTATACAATCTCATTGCAAATTTTAACACTTGAAATTCCCGATAATGTTTTGCCCCAAGCCTCCTATGACCTTGACAGAGGTCAACAAAGCATAGGCTGCTAGTCAAGTTCAACCCGTCATTTCCCGATTGAATTAAACCCACCCGCACGACTCTTGGCAGAGGTCAACAAGGTCGTACGACTACCCTAATCCAACTGCATCATATGCTAGCAGAAAAACAGTAATCAGCTACTACACACTATGCCTTGACAGAGGTCAACAAACGCAACATGAATACTAAATACTACTTATCTGAAATGACGGAGGGTTACGACAGGTTTTTAAGAAAACCTTTTGCGTAATGAACTTGATATCGTCGTAGAATCGAGTGATTTTGAAAAGGAGTGTTTTTTAGGCCTTTACTAGTTTTGCTAAAGAGGTCACTCCCGGTGAAGGGATCTCGGCTCTTTCCTTATCGAATAAGGTGCGGGATATTTCACAAATAGCACTATGCAAAGCAAAAACTATAGAAGCAATCAAAAGACAAACCGAGTTTGTAGCATCTGCTAGTTTCGCTAAAGAGGTCACTCTCGGTGAAGGGATCTTGGCTCTTTCCTTATCGAATAAGGTGCCGGATATTCTACAAGGAATACCGCGATGCAAAGCAAGAACTAGAGCTACCAGTTTTTAAACAAGTTTCTACAACATCTTTAGCTTTCTTTTTCTTTCATTAATCTCATTAATGAGGTCCCATTTATTTATGCTTCTCAGGCATCACATAAGAAACGAAAGCAGCAATATTTATTATATCTCATATATGTAATATAGGCATTCGTCTCAGAACATATCAAATGATCACATCACAGAAAATCAGCATCAGAAGAATCATATATGAAATATTGGATATACTAGGAATTCCGAGTTTTAAGTAAAGCCAGTATAAAACACGGATTCCACAGTCGTGATGAATAGCCAAACCCACATCCCTAGACCCCTACGAGAGCGGCAAGCAACCCTACCAATTCTAGAGTTAGGAGACCCGGTCTCGACTCCTCGAGATGGTCTCCCACTGGACCCTAGAACCCGGTTACTTGTGCTCCCCGCCTTGGGTCTATCCTAATGCAGAAATGTAAATAATATACAATGGTGACATCATCCTCAATCCGGAAGTGCCTCAATAAAAGAATATTATATACAAGCTTTTACATGAATGAAAATGAAAAACTCTCATCTCACATAAAACCCCCGGCTATTCAGAACACGACGATCCAATATAACATATCATAGCAACACATAACATCACATGTTATCAACGTAAGTAAATATGAGTATCCCAATTGTCGTTGACATATAGCACCGAAACCGGCGATACACCACATATTACACTTACGGTCGCAGAAAAAAAGTGAAAAATTACAATAGTTAGAATCCGCAATCTCTTCAGACATCATAAACCTAACGTATCACATAGTTTGGATTTCATGCCCAACCAAATGATTTCCTTAGATATCGCATGCCTAACAATTATAAATCCCGCATTTTAGTCTCAATATTAAAAACACTTTCCAATAACCTGACGGGTAATTCATCAAGATTCCCGATAACCAGATCGAATGCTCGTCGGAAACTTTATTAGATGGCCTCAACACCCGGTACCGTCGACGAAGTGCACCAAGGCGGAACATCGCAGCCACGAGCACCCGAACGGATGCTTTAAGCGACGGGGTTCTCCTACAGTCACTTGGTCGGGGCTATGGGGCGTGGCTATTTAGTAAGGTTACCCGGCGAGTATCCGCGTACACTACATAATTTCGACAGACTTTTGATGTAACATTTCAAAAAAAATTAAAATATTATTTTTGGGAATTTTTATAATTTAATATTATTTTATTGAATATTTTAATATTTCGGTATAATTAAATACCGATAAATGGTAAAAATTTTGGAAAAAATTATGGAAATTCTAAACTAGGGTATTTTATGGAATTATGCTATTTCTAAGTTTTTATGAATTATTTGACACTAATTTAGTGCTAATCGCGATTAAAAATCGCTAATCGGATTTTTAGCATTTTTGTGCAAAACATGCACATATCATTTTTTACACTTGTGTTTCATGTGTTTCTTTGCCTTCTCTTCACTTTACCATGGTTTGTTTTGGGTTTACTATTTGTATGAAAAGGATTTAGAGAGAAAAAGGAAATGAGAAAAAGAAAAGGGTCAAAGGGGAGACATAATCATTAGGTTAGGTGTACTTGGAGAGAGAAGAGAGAGTGAGTATTAGTGAGAGAGAGGGGGGGCTGCTGCCCAAAATGAGATCCCCCACCATTTCCATCACCCTCTTCATCTTCCTCAACTCCTCTACCCTCCACTAAAACCCTAGATCTACCTCCAACCATTCCCCAAAACCCTACACTCCCTTCACAAAACTTAACCCCCATCTCCTCCTCTACACGATGGACCGAGCAAAATGGGATTTTGACGACGTTGGGAAGTTAGTGCTGCCTTGAGTGGACTAGATGAGGTATAATTTCTTCCCTTTAGATTAGTTGTGTGTGATATCATATTTTAGTGTCGTTTTATGATGTTGCTGACCTGCTGTAACCCTGAGCCCTCACTGGGAAAACAAACAGTATCATAGTGTTGTACTGGTAGCTCTAGGTGACCACCTAAAACCCTGCCCCTTCCCACCGGTCATGGGCCGGTGACCAGTGGACCAATTCCGGCGACCTCGGCTGAATAGGAGAACTAGGGATTGGGTTTTGTAGGGTAGTTACCTGAAGGTGTTTAGGGGTATTTGGTTCTACTTGATTTTTCTGTAATGACTATAGGTGAATCCTGGGGACTTTGGTAAGTGTTTACTTGACCATGGTAAAACGATTCATGACCTGAGCCATAAAGCTGAGCCGTTGTATGAACTCAGGAAATTGAACCATATCACTTTTGTGACTTTGAGTGTGCCAATGGGGTATCTGGAGCAACCCAGGGAATATCTGAGACAACCAAACAATACTAGGGGCCTAGACATACTGCTAGGAGACCAAGTTGACCTGATGAACCCAAACCGAGACCCTTAGGCCGGCGACATCGGAATTTCGGGTATAGGGGCCGGCCACTTGGTGAGGTTAGGAGCCTAGGTTGGTTCAGTAGCTCACCTATACTATATACATTACCCTAGACTTGTTTGCCTGGCTTTATTTGACCTGAGTCAAAATCTGGAAATACTTGTGTGGGATTTTGAGTGGTGTTAGTGCAATTGGACCTTAGAGATGGCCTTAAACCACCCATGAGGTTAGAAACCCAGATCTATTTGAAACAAACCAAGTTTACTGAAAACAGAAACTTTCATGTCGGTTTTGTGAGGGTTTGGAGCATGCAGGGAAATCTGGAGCGACCCGCGACCAAAACTAGAAAAATAAACAAGTCCAGAGACCGATTTGATACCCTAGAAACCCCCTGTAGTGAGACGAAACCCATTGGAGCACCCAGGGCCGGCTTGGCCGGATTTTCCTTTATGGGGCTCGGCCACTTGGTGTGGGGTAGGGACCAGGTTTCTTCTGTAGGTCATGTGTACCCTATATATCACCCTAGTGTTGTTTTGGAACTTTGTTTTCACTTTAAGCAAAATCTGGAACATGTTTTCAATGTTGCTGCCTTATGCTTTCCATTGTTTTTGAATTCAAGTTTTGGTATTTGATGATTCGTTTCTGTCGGGTGGTGTTTGAACGTCAACGACAAGGGGTTATTGGTCGTGTTTGCATGCGAGACTATAGGTTTTTACCTATGAGAGTAGCATGTGCCGTCTTGGTTTTCCGATGTGATTTTCATGATTCTTTTGCGATTGTGTTATCTTTGTAGGTACCCTACGTGATGTCGAGGCATTGAAGATGAAGATGGCGGCATCGGCGTCGGCACACGAGAAGCAAGATGAGTAGATTTATATCTACGGGGAGAAGTCGGGTGGATGGCGTATAGCACCCCCGCAGTTCGTGGTGATGTATACGGATACGTATACATACATATAGATTTTATATATTGATTGAGATTATTAATGATAAAGATGGATTTTGGTGTTCTTGGATTGGTTTAGTGTAGTTGCGAAACCCTAGAGTAGTGGTTGCATCCATACATACACGCACACACATACATGCATACATTCCTTCTTTCACATATGCGTATATGGGAATAGATATTTATGTGTTCACATGGATATGGGACTATGTGTTCATATACTGGATTTGAGGATAGTACTTGGGATTTGAGATGAGTCGATGAGATTTGATTTGAGGCCGTGAGATCGGTGATATGGCAGGGTTCGTATTTGAGATACGACATGATGTTTTAGCGGGTCCTTTGACATAGTGTTTCATACACGTGCATGCATACCTAGGTGGTATCAGTATTGTACTAGATATAGATCAGTACCCGGATTATGATCTTTGATAAAGAGAATACCAGATGAATAATATGATGAATGTGATATTGACCCGTACCCAGATTTGGGATGCCGTACGACGGATTTACATACGAGCTATATATTGATGATAGATCTGCACTCATGACTTGGGAATGTCTGATTATAGATATGGTATCGGATGTGATATTATTGAGACAGGATCACCGACTAATATATATATATGTATGTATGTATGTATGTATGTATGTATCCACTCAGATGTTAGGCGGTTTCCTTACCTTTAGTTCAGCTTGTTACTCAGCCGTATAGTTTAGTGTAGTTGTTAGACTAGGTTAGACTCCTACCTATTTCAAAACTAACAAATCGCGGGTATTTTAAAAGACAGGCCAAGGGGTTCTACGGATATTTCAAAGGACGCATCTTTTCTTAAAAACACCGTAGCCCTTATTTTCAAAACACCGCGATTCGTGTTATTTCAAAGGGCACTACTGTATGATTTATATTTATATTAAATGCAGATTAGTTATCGTTGTGTCTAGTATTCAGCTCCCGCATATTATTGCTGCTTGCTCCGCATCGCCTACTTATATTGTGATTCATATACCATTATTGATATCATACTGTTAGGACACCAGCACCATTACCGATGATGCGTATGCTCCACGTACACTTACTTGCCGGCTCACACACATCATCATCGGTAATTGCCATGTCACGTACACTTTAGAGAATAATATTTCATGGACATAGCTTGTTAGCTAATAGTTTCGACATGATATTAGTGTACTTGCCTTATATGTTAGTTTAGACATTGTAATTATTACTTGCTACTTCATGCATATTGTTATTCACTGTTATATCGCATTCATGGATTTTTATGCCTATATTCACTGTTTTACGGGCTATTGATGGTTTGGATTCGGATTTTCATGAGATTTCCTGGATTTGGGGGAAAACCGCAAAAAACATATATAAACTTCTTCTCTCTCTCTTTTCGAAAATGAAAAGTGCGGTTTTCCCATGATGTATGAGTCGTCCACCATGAGTTTTCATGATTGCTGATAGATTTCGAGACCCGATTCAAGGATTTGGATGAACCGTCTCGGGTACATGGTGGACCCGGTAAGGAACCTCGGGGCGAGAAGGTCGCAGATGATGGCGTTGAGCCTGGCAGGGGAAGACTACCTACCGGTGATTTTACCCGACGTGTCGGATATCCGGAGGATACCGTCGTGGTCTTGAGATTGATGGCAGGGGCCGGTCTGGACTGACGGCGCCCTAGATAGTGAGTTGATACTGAGATTTTGAGATATTGAGGTACTGAGATTTGATGATACAGGTCAGTCCGGATAGCCGGAGCCTGAGATATTGAGATATTTGGATTTATGTTTTGTATCGATGCTAGACACTGTTTCTGCTGATTTCATTTATGATACCTCGTTTTAAAAATAAAGAAATCTCACTGAGTTATGAAAGCAGTTTCTTCATTTACATGTATTCTGTTTTCATGCATTCATACCTCATCCATATGATATATTGCTACCTGAGGCACTGACACGAGCACATGGGATTACACTTGGGTTAGATATTTACCCTTGCCATCTTTTTATGCTCCAGACTTGTCATATATGAGGATTATATATATATAGTGATCGTATGACCTAGGATTGCGTTGTTCATGCGATTTCTGTTCGTAGATGTTTTCTACTCACGAGTTGGCAACTCACCCCCGTTGTGCCACAGTTTCTTACAGATTTTGCCGTACAGGTTTCATTACGGTTTTGCTGGCACTACTTCCTTTTCTGGGTGATTTGCTAGTAGGTGGGTTCACTTGCATCGTGACCATCATTATACTTTGTATATTATTATTCTGTTGTATCTAGAAGCTCCATCAACCAAACATATATTTTTTTCAGATAGAGACCAGTGTTGTTTATTCATTCGACCTTAGAGTCGTGCGTTGTATTTCTATAGATTTCATGCTGTTTTGAGTTTCCTTTTCTTTTGTGATCCTCGCCTTTCGGCGTTGTTTATTATATTGCTTGTGTCGTTGTGACCGTCGATTGACGAAGAGCTAGCTCCCGCTTTATGATACCTCGTTTTAAAAATACAGAAATCTCACTGAGTTATGAAAGCAGTTTCTTCATTTACATGTATTCTGTTTTCATGCAATCATACCTCATCCATATGCTATATTGCTACCTTAGGCACTGACACGAGCACATGGGATTACACTTGGGTTAGATTTTTACCCTTTCCACCTTTTTATGCTCCAGACTTGTCATATTTGAGGATTATATATATATATATATATATATATAGTGATCGTATGACCTAGGATTGCGTTGTTCATGCGATTTCTGTTCGTAGATGTTTTCTACTCACGAGTTGGCAACTCACACCCGTTGTTCCACAGTTTCTTGCAGGTTTTGCCGTACAGGTTTCATTACGGCTTTGCTGGCACTACTTCCTTTTCCGGGTGATTTGCTAGTAGGTGGGTTCACTTGTATCGTGACCATCATTATACTTTGTATATTATTATTCTGTTGTATCTAGAAGTTCTATCAACCAAACATGTATTTATTTCAGATAGAGACCAGTGTTGTTTATTCATTCGACCTTAGAGTCGTGCGTTATATTTCTATAGATTTCATGTTGTTTGGAGTTTCCTTTTCTGTTGTGATCCTCGTCTTTCGGCGTTGTATATTATATTGCTTGTGTGGTTGTGACCGTCGATTGACGAAGAGCTACCTCCCGCTTGGGGATGCCTTTATTCTTTTTATTTGCTTTATCAGGTTTTGTACCCGTTTGGGGTCTGTTTTTACAAAGGAAACTCTGCCGAAATTTTTAGAAAAGACTTGTGATTTTAAAATGCATATTTCGGCGTATGTTGCAAACTACTCGATTTAAATTGGTTTTTCCTTCACTCTACTACTTTTCTTGGTTTGGATTTCTGGGTTTTCGGCTTACTTAGATTACATACGCCTCGAGACGTTTCGTAGTTTAAGTGCCGGTCAGGTTCCGTACTTTCGGGACATGACATTTGATCAATATCAAAATTCTGTGGCAACCGATCAATTGAGACTAAACCGCTAGATTTACAAAATTCAAACTAGTTATCACATAACCAATTATGTGGATTCCAAATATTGTATCACAATCACAGATAGTTAGGCGAAGTTAGATAATTCGATAGATGCAACGAATCCCCAAAAATTCCTAGAGAGCTCAATACTTGGGCATAGTTAAAAGTTCCCAGAAGCATGCCCCCATACTTACGGACCAACAGCTGAAGGGCCCGACTCAAGCCTCTCAAGCGGCGCTGCGGTTCCGCCGCCAAAACCATGTTTTGGCCGTGGATCCGCGGTCACTTGGACGAGTTAGGGTTTCGTTCTTCAGGTGTGTCCATATAATTCTCTACATGATTTTCTGAGTATTTTTAACATGGAAAAATCCAACTTTTGGAAAAATTTCCAGAAAAGGGGTCATTTCGAGCTTTCGGAGTTCGATCGGACTTTAGATTTCGCCTAATGCTCTAGCTTTGCTCTAATACCACTGTAGGGTTGGCTTAGCACCTTGTGAAGGTTTTAGCAAGCATCAATCATGCTACTTTAAAAATTTTGGGGTGCTAAACAAACCCTAACCAAGATCTTAACTAGAGACTTAGGGTTAAACATGATATGTAAACTCTTTACATCTAAGTGAACAAGGAATACAACCTTTGTAAACCGGTCCTTCACTTCAATAGCTCCGTGTAGTAGTCGCTTCACTGCGATCACGATCCCCCAGACTCTAGAAAGGCTCCCATGAAGAAACGAACAAGTTTGCTTCGCAGTCTTCGAGGCCGAAGATGATCTACGTCGAGAAGACACTAGTTCATGCTATCTATTCACTAATTGTGTAGATTAGTGAAGCAAACAATCTAAACTAAATGGCTAATAGTATAGGATGATGAAGTAGGAAGTGGGTTCACTTTAGTTTTATTTTCTCACAATTTTTCATCACTTAAAAAAAACTAGCAAACTTTTTCAAGTGAAGAAGAAGAAGAAGTGATGAAGTAAATGAATGAGAGAGTGAGGTTAGAATTGCAACCATGGGTGAGTTAGTGTCATGCCTAACTCATGTAGAGAATAAACCATAGCTATGAGTTAAGGGTTGGGTTAAAAAATATTTTAAGCAATGATAAAAGAGTGGACTTGGTCAATGTTTTCTGCAAGCTTCATCCATGACTCATTCTCAATCTTTTGTGAATTACATAATGATAAATAAAACCCAAACATAAACCCTAGAATGGTATAAGTCTCTTACATAAATATTGCAAGTGTAACCTATCATGACACAACAATATATATCACACATATATATTTGTGTACATAAAGAAAATAATACAATTAACATATATCACATATATATTAATGTATCATCAAGTGAGAAAAAGTAATACTTAAGTGAGCTAATATTACTTAATGTAATTTAATATATCAAATATATAATTATACATTAAATTATTAAATCAACTCTTGATTTAATAATCCGGCTATATTACATATAACCGACTAATATCATTTGAATCAACTTATCAAATCAACACTTGATCCGATAACACGGGTATATCATATATAACCGACCGATATCACATATCGCGAGAGTGGAATGCGGTATCACATACTCGCATTAATCTCGGTCCCGCACATATCACATATGTGCTCCTACTCCGTTTCGCATGAACGAGAAAACCTCTGTGTATGACTTTAAAGACTCGTCAATACGCCGACAGTAGGTGATGATCATATCAAACACCCATAAGCTACATGAGGTCTGCTAAACGTAACGGCCACCCCTGTATTGAACGATCAGAAGATCAACAAGCAAACCTGCTATAACTCCTGTGAATCCAATCAGTAATACTACCGTATAGTCCGGTCTCTTCGTCTGATATGTCGCATATCACAGCCTTGGGGTGGTATAATGTCAGACCCCAATAGCCTGATAAGTCATGACGATGCAATGTCCATAACGGTTCGAGAAACTACTGGTAACACTTACCAGTAAATCTCAGCAACCCTAACCAGGGATTTCCTGTTATGGCCAATCGAGCATAGCGCACCATCAACTCCTAATATCGGGAGAGACGAAATCGCTCCTATCACTCATTGCCTCTATGTGACTCGGGAATGTACCCAAAAACCACATTTTTGCATGATATCTTGACCGTGGTATGGTGGAAATCAAAGCACAGTGGGAATCACACAAGTCTCTATGACGATCTCGGGTCTACAGACTAACCTGTACCAGTGTCACCAGAGAACTGCTATCCGACGATAGGTATATTACCATCTAGGAGTTCTCGGCGAGTCCGTCCAGTGTACCCAGTCTCCACTGAGAACCCGTATACCTTCTCTGATGTCAAACACCAATGGATATGGGATCATCCATCGCCCATCATATGGGTCGAGAAGCGTATACGCTAGTCTACTCTGGAGTACCGATGCCCTGTCTCGATACTCCCACGACTAGGAATATAAGAAGGATGTACTTATCGACTACCAGTCCCAACTAGTATGATCTACATCATAGTCCTGGTAGTCAAGAACTCATCCTAAGGGCTTTATCAACATGTAACAGAGAGATAATAAGTATGCATGTTAAGATAAAAGACAACCAGATAGCATACTATCATATCAAGCAAGAAAGTCCTCCCTATATATGTCCAAGCATCCACTACAATGTACATCGTATCTATAGTAATGGCCTCTAGGGCATACATATAACTAACAGTTGACGTGCTTGTGGGCCATGGATATGATCTTAACATACTTCCAGCGAATTGTCGAGTCTTTGGAGTCGCATACAGAGGTTTCCTGGCTCAGACGAAATGATATAGGGAACATATGAGGATACGTGTAAGAGTTCGATTAAACACGTGTATTAGATACACATATTTTAATCAGGCGTTTTATGATATTAGCCGGTTCATATATGATATAACTGGATTATTAAATCAAGTGTTGATTTAGTAGTTAGATATATATATTTATATATGATATAAATATATATTAAACTAATATCATGTTCACTTTATTATTTATTCTTTATATATATATATATATATATATATATATATATATATATATATATATATATCATGTTAGCTTATACATGCGTGTTGTGAGTATGAGATGCACACACAAATTTAGCTTATACATGATAGTAGTATGTATAGGATGCACAAGGAAAGTGAGATGATAATTCACTTGTTTCTTTATTTATTTGAAAAGAAAATGATTCATTCTTGGTTTATATATAAAGATAACAATGGCTACTTTTTTAAGAAGAAGCATTATCATCTCATTCTCACTATCTTCATCACCTCTCTTGAGTTTTTATTCTTGAGAGAAAGAAAAGAGAAGAGAAGAAAATTAGAGAGCGAATTATTCTACATCCTTACTAATAACTCCTAGCAATTTTGATTTGTGAGTTGATTCACAAATGATATGATCAATTGAAGCTATAACTTGTGATGGAGGGATCTAAAGGTGGATCATATTCGGTAAGGAGAACACCGAGCGAGCTTGTTCTGGATTTCGTGGAGACTAGCCGGAGTCCAAGGAGAGATGGCTAACGTGTTATAAAGGTTGTAGCCCGCCAAACCCTTTATTTTAGCTTACTAGATTAGTATCAAGTTTATTCTATTGGTTGTTATCTTGGTTTGGGGTTGCTATTGCTCTCTAGATTTTTTAAAATTACCGCTTCCGCCGCACTTTAAAACCCCCTACGCGAGCCTAGCATCCCAGCAGTGGTTCAGAGCCATACCAAAAGACTACAACTTGTCAAGACGACGTTATAGTTTCGATCCTGAAAAATTTTCGTATTTTGTTTCCAAAGATTAAGCCACTGTTTGTTTTTTAAAACGCGACCTGAAATTTTTTTAAACAATACCAGTGAATTGCATATGTTTTAAAAATGACGTAACATGAACTCGGGCATACAATTCCCTAGCCTGGCCACTAGTAGCGGTTTTTCCACGGCTCCAATTTGGTGTTTTGGGCTCGTGTTCGTACTGTGGCTCAATTGTTTTGAAATAGGATTTTTAGGATACTTTGTTTTGTCCCAGATTTTGATTTGATCTCGTAGTGTTTAGAATGTTTTGCTATTGAAACTATAGCGTCGTTTTTGTTTCACGAATAAAGTTTTGTGTTGCTTAACGTCACCGAATTGATATGGTCAATTCGACGGGGTTGCACACTTGTTATTTGCAATATTGTGATATCTAGATGTTATGTTATGGTTTGGCGGATCGTTGGATGAATAGCCCCTCGTGTGAGATGCTTATATTAATGTTATATATGAATTTCATTAATTTGGGACAAGCGGCCTTATTGTGGTCGTCATTACCATTTGTTGTATATTTTTTCATTGGGACACTTCTGGGTTGAGGTTGATATCACCACTTGATAGATATTTTTTGATTCATGCACTCGGATATCCCACAGAGAAACACACGGAGAACTGGATTCTAAAATGCAGCGGGTGGCAATCTCAAGAAGTTAAGATCCGGGTTACCCTATTCTAAAATTGGCGGGTGATTCGCCGCGCTTGTAGGGGGTTAGGTATGACTCATGGAGGAGCGCCCAAGTTACCGGGTCCTAGATAGCGATGGGTGGCCCACTCTTGATATTGAGTGCAGGTTGCCTCACTAGTAGGATTGGCGAGTGACTTGCCGCACTCGTAGGGGTCGAGGATCGAAGATGTATGGGTTATTCACATAACTGTAGAATTTCGTATTTCATGTTTAGCTCAATTGAAACGCGTTATTCCTACTATATCCGTTTTTTCATATTCTGTGATGTTCATTACATGCCAGTAATGTGTTTACCTACCTGTGATGATATTTATCGGTTACCTGTAATGCTGATTATTGAAAGTTTACACTAGCACCACTATGGGGTTTTAATAGCATCAAGCATGAAAAATTTTAAATTTTTCGGGTGGTAGATTAGACTAAACAAGATCGTAACTAAAAGATTAAGATTAAACATATGATGATATGTAAACTAAAGAAGTAAAGATGGCTATACCTTCGTAGATCGAGTCCTTCACTTCATAGGCTCCATGAAGTAGTCCACGCGACTCCACTAGATTCCACGTGAGGGTTTGGACGAGCTTCCTCCGATGACCTTCGTACCGAAGATGATCTACACGAAGCCCGCTAGCTCAAGCTATCTCTTCATTAATCTTCTATTAGTGAAGGAAACACGCCATACCAAAGTGCTAGTTTGGTGTGAGATGGTGAAGTACGGGATTTGAGGTTCACTAATATGTGTTCAAGTTTCATGGTTCACATCACATGTGAGGGTTGAAATTTGAACCATGATGAGGTAGAAGAAGAAGAGTGCAAGTGAGAGCAAGTGCTCAAGAAGAATGGCTAAGGCATTGTGAATCAAGTGAAGAATGGCAACCCCTTGACCCTCACTCATTCAAGCATGGAGATAAATACAACATAAAATTGCAAGCATGCTTGAATAGTGAGTCAAGATGAATAACAAAAGAAAAATGCCATGCCTCATCATACTTCATCATTTTCTACCTCTTTTTCTATTTTCCAAAAATAGAAAATCATGCCATGCTTTATATATATATATATATATATATATATATATTAATTAAATAATTAGTGAGCTAATAATATTAGTTAAGATATAATTATATCAAATATAATATATATCACATTATTAAATCAATACTGGATTTAATAATCCGGTTATATCACATATGACCGACTAATATCATTTATCCGTGTATCACATTATCAAATCAACACTTGATTCGATAATCTGGTTATATCACATATAACCTAACTGACAAAAGATAACTGCCAGATTACATTATGGTATCACATACAGATATTTAATCAGGCCCACACATATATCACATATGTGCCCTACTTCGTTTCGCTTGAACCAGAAACTTCTGTGTGAGACTCTAAAGACTCATCAATATGCCAGCAGTAGGTGATGATCACATCAGTCACCTACAAGCCGTCAGCGGTACTAGATGAACGTAACAGCTACCCGGGTATTGAGCGATATGAAGATCAACAAGCAAGCTTGTCCAAACTCTCCATGATGCCTATCAGTAACACTAGCGTACAGTCCGGTCTTTTCGTCTGATATATCACATATCAAGTCTAGGGATGGTAAACGTCAGTGTTGGATATAGTGCCCTCAAGTCAATTATTGGATCGCGGGCACGTGATTGCAATGATTGAGGGAGGATCTATACCGGTAGGACAGTCTTACTCGAGATGATAGTATGCTATCTGGTTTTTCTTTATCATCGTGTACATGCTTCAGGTGACATTACAGATCACTATTACACGTTGATAGAGACCTTAGGATTCTTTCTTGACTACCAGCAGTATGATGGCGATCATATACGTGGGAGTTGGATAGTCTATAAGCACATCCTTAAAGTGTCCCTAGTCATGGGAGTTTCGAGACTGGGCATCGATACTCCATTAGTAGACTAGTGTATACAGTCGAGACACTGACAAGGGGCGGTGGCCGGTCTTACAAGCCATTGGTGTCGGTTGGTTCACCTAAGATGTATACAGGTGCTCATTGGGTTATGAGTACACCGGACAGGACTCGCCGGGAACCTACTAGTTGGTATTGTACCTAGCGTCAGATAGCAGTTCCCTGGTGACATGTGTACAGATTAGTTCATCGACCTGAGATCGTCATGTTAGTTATATGTATGCCCTAGAGGCCATTACAATACATAAGATGTATATTGTAGTGGATGCTTGGACATATGTAGGGAGGGCTTTCTTGCTCGACATGATAGTATGCTATCTGGTTACTCTTTACCTTAACGTGTACACTGATTGTCTCTCTGTTACATGTTGGTAAAGCCCTTAGGATGTGTACTTGACTACCTGGATTATGATGCAGATCATACTAGTGGGGACATGGTAGTCCATAAGTACATCCTTCAAGGTCCCTAGTCGTGGGTGTATCGAGACAGGGCATCGATATACCAGAGTAGACTAGCGTATACCTTCTCGACCCATACAGATGGGCGATGGATGATCCCATATCCATTGGTGTTTGACATCAGAGATGATATACGGGTGCTTAGTGGAGACTGGGTACACTAGACGGACTCGCCGAGAAGTCCCAGATGGTATTATACCTTACGTCAGATGGCAGTTCTCTGGTGACACTGGTACAGGTTAGTCTGTAGACCCGAGATCGTCATAGAGTCTTGTGTGATTCCCACTGTGCTTTGATTTCCACCTTACCATGTCCAAAACGGTGGTTTTTGGGTACAGTCCCGAATCACATGGAGGCAATGAGCGATAGGAGGGGATTCGTCTCTCCCGGTATAGGGAGTTGATGTTGCGCTGTGTTCGATTGGCTATAACCGGAAATCCCTGGCCAGGGATGCTGAGATTTACTGGTAAGTGTTACCAGTAGTTTCTCGAACTGTTATAGACCTCACATCGATATGACTTATCGAGCTATTGGGGTCTGACGTTTACCACCCCTAGGCAAGTTATGCGACATATCAGACGATCAGACCGGACTGTGCGGTAAGTGTTACTGGTTGGATTCACAGGAGTGTGAGCGGGCTTGCTCATTGATCTTCTGATCGCTCAATACCCGGGTGGCCGTTACGTTTAGCAGACCGCTTGCGGCTTGTGGGTGTTTGATATGATCATCGCCTGCTGCCGGCGTATTGACGAGTCTTTAGAGTCCTACACAGAGGTTTCCTGGCTCAAGCGAAACGAAATAGGAGCGCATATGAGATATGTGCGGGACCGAGATTAATGCGTGTATGTGACACCGTATTCTATTCTCGCGATGAATGTATCGATTGGTTGTATGCGATATAATCTAGTTATCTAATCGAGGATTGATTCGATAAGTCGATACATTGGATATTAGTCGGTCATATACGATATGACCGGATCGTTAAATCAAGTGTTGATTTAATGATTTAATGTATAATTATATATTTGATATATTACTTTACATTAACTAGTAATGGTTCACTTAAGATTATTTTCTCACTTGAATGTGCACATTGTATATATGATATATGTTTGTGCACTAGTTTGTATCATGTTTGATGATACATGCAAACTTGGGTGTGTGTTTACTTTAAACCATGTTTAGGTTAATGGTTAGGGTTTTAAATGTTTTATTTATTTTCTTTAATCCATTTTTGGCAAAAAGGGAAATGGTGGCTTGCTTTGTTTTATAGTTGAAGCTTCATGAAGCTTTGAATAAGTCTACCATTTTTGTTTTATGCTTAACCTAACCATTAAACCTAAACCATAGTTTATTTTCTACATGAGTAAACTTCACCCATGGTTGCAATATGATAAGGGTCACTTGAATTTTCTATTTAATTAATTCATAATTCTTTTTCTTTCTTCTTCATGAAGAGAAGAAAACCTAGCTAGAAAATTCTAAGTGATGAATTCAAGTGAGAAATCAAAATCAAAGTCAACCCACTTCCTATTTCTTCATCCTCTACCACTTGCCATGTAGTATAGGGTATTTTCTTCATAAGTTTCATGACTTGGTGAAGTTGGAGCTCGATTTAGAGTCGCCTCAACGTAGATCATCTTTGGCATCGAAGTCATCGACCTAGCCTGATCATTTTTTCGATGAAACCACCGTGAGAGTCCAGGATTCCGATGATCGCAGTGGAGGGACATCAACACGGAGCTAGGGAAGTGGTGGACCGGATCTACAAAGGTTGTATTTCCATTCACTTAGCAATAAAGATGTTTACTTGCTTGCTTTTCGCCTTTACCTCTAGTTAACAATCTTGCATTAGGGTTTCTCGGCATATAATTTTTTAATTTGGCATGGTTGATGCCTTGTGGGACCTCTTGAGTGTGCCTAGGAACCCTACACGTCATTTGTCTCGTGTGAGTTCCCACTGTGCTTTGATTACGACCCTACCACGGCTCAAAGGGGTCGTGCAAACAAGTTTTAGTTGGGTACAGTCCCGAACCACATGGAGGCAGTGAGCAGATCGGCAGGGGATTCGTCTCTCCCGGTATTGGGGGTGAGATCGTGCTGTGTCTAAGAGAGCCATTACACAAAGTCCTTGGCTAAGGAAAATGAGATTTAATGGTAGGTATTCCAGTAGTATCTCAGGGTGTTCTGGGATACACTCCGATACGACTTGTACCGCTTTTGGGGGTCTGACGTTTACCAGCCCCCTAGGCCCAACATGCGATACTCATAGACGAATGGACCGGACTGTACGGATATTGTTACTGACAGGCTCAGTAGGGTTTCAGGATGAGTTCGCTCATCGGTCTCCCTTTTGGTCAATACATTGGTAGCCGTTACGTACAGCTAATACCACTGACGTGCTTGTGGTTAATCCCACTGCCAGCGTATTGACGAGTCTTTAGAGTCCCCCACAGAAAGTTTCCTAAGTTCGGGCGAAACTTTGTAGAGGCCGTATGGTTTTATGGCAGGGTTCGATCATATACGTGCACTTGTGCACGGATCATGATCAGACGGATCATACTAGTGGGCTTTGGTTTAAACCGGATCCTAGTATTAGATTTGTTGGATTGCTTTAGTCTCATTGTATTCGTATTCAGTCGGAATGCGGATGCAGGTATGTATTTACATGTGAGGGGTATTCTTGTGATCCGTCACGAGTTTACTTTAGTTGATGCCATATCTTTTTTTTGGATTAAACATTTTGGTTTAAATGTTTAATTAGGTGGAAATGGTGAGCTCAAGTCATCATGAAGAGCATTAAATGTGGCATGTGCATGGGTGATGACTCATGGTGTGTTTTCTTGTGCCATGACCATTTTCATGTTTGTTTGTTGTGTGGAATTGATGGGTGGAGAGAGAGAGGGCATCCACTAGTGAGGGGTTTGCTCTTGAGATATCATTCTAGCTCTCACAATTTATTCCACACAATAGCAAGCTCTTCTTCTTCTTCTTTCCTGTCTTGATCTCACCATCTTCTCATTAATGGCTTCTTCTTCAACCTCCATCCATACAATCTCATGTGTTGAGAATCAATGGATGAACTGAGACAAAGTTATCACACACATTCTCTACTTCATCTTCGACATGTCGGCTAGCAAATTTCATGTCCGAGTTGCTTCGGTTTGAAGCGGGAGCCCGCATAAAGATTCCTCGACGTGGTGCCACTTCGACAAGCGAGACCGGAGTGCGAAGTTCGTCGGGGCAGCCGCGACAAGCATGGGACGGAGATTGAAGACCGAAGGATACGGATCGATCGGTATAATCTTTGAAACCCCTTTACAGTTTTGCTAGTTAACGGTTAATGGAACGATCCGGGTATTTAGTTGTGGTAGCGCCAAGTTTGAAAAGTTTTTGTTCTGCATTTGGTCTCGGATTGACGGCCGGGGCCCTGCCATAACCCAACATGGTATCAGAGCTATCCCATTAACCCTTAGCTAGCTTGTTTAGACAATGATAATCTATCAAAATTAAAACAAACCCGATACACTGCACTGCTGATTTCAATTTCTGTTGATTTCAAAAGTGTCTTCAAAAATTTTTCAAACACCTGCAGAAGACTACTGACATGACCTATAGCCTGCACCCCAAAAACGACACCAACCCCTCAGATTTTGGCCGAGCACATTGCTCCCAAAACCGAGGAGGCCGGCCATTTGTGTCCTCTGAGCTTCATTTTTGGGGTGTTGTTTGGTCTCTGGAATCTTGGTTCAGTGGTATTATTTGTTTAGCCCAGTTTGGATATGGTTTTATCAGGTATTTAGGGTTATTCGGGGGTTATTTCGAAGTAGATATTTTCTAACATTGTTTAAAGTTTACAGTGCATTACATTACTATCTGCGGCCGTGAATGTCATTCGAGCGGTAAATCTTGTCTAATTGCTATAGTCCTTTTAGACGGGTTTTGTAAACGTGACATTCACGTTGATGTTCTGTGTTGTGCTGTGATGTTGCGGATTTGTCATGGTGGATAGCTTGCATGCAATGGTAGTGCAGTTTGGATTTATTTGTACATTTGATATCGCGAGGCGAGCGTCCGACATGTGGACTGCCGTCACTGCCTGTTTGTATATTATTCTTTTGGGGCACGACCGGGTTGAGGTTGATGTCACCGTTGTACATATTTTCTTTTTTGTACTAGGATTACCCCATGGTGGAGTGCACGGATAGCCGTGTTCTAGAGAGCAACGAGCCCGCATCTCATGGCTTTGAGACGGAGGGGGCTTCACTCTAGAATTGGCGGGCTATTCGCCACACTCGTACGGGGTATAGGTTGACCCAAGGAGGGGTGCTCAAGTTACCGGATTCCGTGAAGTGCGGGGTGGCCTATTCACTTTGCTGAAGGGGGATGCCTCACTTCTGGTTTTGGCGGGTAACTTGCCACACCCGTAGGGGTCTAGGTTTGTAGGGTTCCTGGGCATGCTAAGGAGGTCTCACAAGGCATCGAACATGCCAATATAAAATTTTACGGTGCCGAGAAACCCTAAACTACGATCGTTGGCTAGAAATCTAGGCGAAACAATAAACTAGTTAACACTTAACTAAGAGATACGGAAATACAACCTTTGTAGATCCGGTTCTCTACCTCCATAGCTCCACAACGAAGTCCTCTCCGCTGTCCAAAAGGAATCCGGGCTCTAGCGTCGACTTCATCGGAGAATAAGCGAGCTAGGTCGTCGATGTCCATGCCGAAGATGATCTACGTCGAGGCATCGCTAAATCAAGCTCCGACTTCACCAAGTCAAGAAACTTGTGAAGAAAACACACTCTACTACTTGGCAAGAGGTAGAGGATGAAGAAATAGGAAGTGGGTAGACTTTAGATTTGGATTTCTCACTCTTAATCATCAATCACCATTGATGGACCTTAGGTTTTCTTCTTGAGTTGAAGGAAGAAGAAGAAGAAATGATATCATAAGTTAATTAAAAAAGAAAAGAATAAATCAATCCTTATCATAACATGACCATAGTTTAGTGTAGAGAACTAATCATGGTTCAATGCAATGGTTAGGGTTAAGCTAAAATACAAAATGGTCAAAGTCTTCATGAAGCTTCAACAAGCTTCCAAACAAAGCCACCATTTTGCATTATGCTTATCATTTTCCAAAATGAATAAACAAATAAATAAATAGATATGAAAATGAAAACCCTAACCATTACATAACCATGCATTAAACTTTACACAAAACACAAGTTATCATGCATCATCAAACATGATACATACAAGTGTACAAAAGTATATCACATATACAATGTGCACAAACCAAGTGAGAAAATCCGTTTAAAGTGAACTAATACTAGTTAGTGCAAAGTAATATATCAAATATATAATTATGCATTAAATCATTAAATCAACACTTGATTCAATGATCTGGTCATGTCGCACACAACCGACTAGTATTCAATGTATCGGCTTATCGAATCAATACTTGATTCGATAACTAGGTTATATCGCATACAACCATTCGATACATTCATCGCGAGAATAGAATACGGTATCACATACACGCATTATTCTCGGTCCCGCACATATCTCATATGCGCTCCTATTTCGTTTCGCTTGAGCCAGGAAACCTCTGTGTAGGACTCTAAAGACTCGTCAATACGCCGGCAGCAGGTGATGATCATATCAAACACCCACAAGCCGCAAGCGGTCTGCTAAACGTAACGGCCACCCGGGTATTGAGCGATCTGAAGATCGACGAGCAAGCCCGCTCACACTCCAGTGAATCCAACCAGTAACACTACCGTACAGTCCGGTCTGATCGTCTGATATGTCGCATATCTCGCCTAGGGGTGGTAAACGTCAGACCCCAATAGCTCGATAAGTCGTGTCGATATGAGGTCTATAACTATTCGAGAAACTACAGGTAACACTTACCAGTAAATCTCAGCAACCCTGGCCAGGGATTTCCTGTTATAACCAATCGAACACAGCACAACATCAACCCCCTATACCGGGAGAGACGAATCCCCTCCTATCGCTCATTGCCTCCATGTGACTCGGGACTGTACCCAAAAACCACCGTTTTGCACGCCCTCTTGGACGTGGTAAGATGGAAATCAAAGCACAGTGGGAACCACACAAGACTCTATGACGATCTCGGGTCAACAGACTACTCTGTACCAGTGTCACCAGAGAACTGCCATCTGACGTGAGGTATAATACCATCTGGGAGTTCTCGGCGAGTCCGTCCAGTGTACCCAGTCTCTATTGAGCACCCGTATATCATCTCTGATGTCAAACACCGATGGATATGGGATCATCCATCGCCCATCTGTATGGGTCAAGAAGGTATACGCTAGTCTACTCTGGTATATCGATGCCTCGTCTCGATACACCCACGACTAGGGACTTTGAAGGATGTACTTATGGACTACCATGTCCCCACTAGTATGATCCGCATCATAGTCCAGGTAATCAAGTACAGATCCTAAGGGCTTTACCAACATGTAACAGAGAGACAATCAGTATCCACGTTAAGGTAAAGAGCAACCAGATAGCATACTATCATGTCGAGCAAGAAAGTCCTCCCTATATATGTCCCGGCATCCACTACAATATACATCCTATGTATAGTAATGGCCTCTAGGGCATACATATAACTAACAATCTCCCACTTGCACTAGGGCCATCTGTAGCAGTAGTTGTAGTATCTCATACTCAACCATCCCATAAAAGTCTCTCTCTGGGAACAGGCCTTTGTGAGTGGATCCGCTGTGTTGTCCTCTTAGTCTACTCTCCTATACCTCGATCTCCTTGGAGATCAAGCATCTCCATGATCAGGTAATACTGCCTTAGAATATGTCTGGATCACTGATGGGACGGGCGTTCCTTGGCATAAGCCACAACTCCATTGTCACACAATGGGAGGAACTAAGTTCATCTCATGAACTAATATACACCCAGACAGCCTCTTTGGTAGCATCTTAAGAAGCGATGTATCCTGCCTTTATCGTCTAGTATGCCACGGTATCTAGCTTGGAACTATTCCAACATACCATCCCTTTACTGAGGGTAAAGACAATGCCTGCGACTGACATTCAGTCGTCTTTATCACCCTGGAACCCTTCCAGTGATTCTCCCCAGGATCGATTGATACCATCTCACTACAACTAGTGAGAATCCTAACATCCAATTAGATCTATCTCATAGATCCAAAAACCCAGTATTTAGGAGGTATCATTTTGATCCTATGTGGAGAATCATTGTGATAAGCGGAGATTGACCGAGCGTAGTATAGGAAACTCCTTCCCCATCAAGAGTATGTCATCCACGCACTCTACGAGGAGCACCACCATACTCCCTACTACCTTTTTTTTTATACAAGGTTCATCTACCATTTTGATGATGTCAAACTCTTTGACTAATCCATCAAAACAGATGTTCCATCTCCGCGATGCCTGCTTTAATCCTATAAAGCATCTTGTACACGTTTCCGCTGCTCCCACTGTCTACGAAGCCCTCTGGCTGTGTACTTATAGACGCACTTGTTAGTTGTATGTATGCCCTAGAGGCCAGTATTGTACAGATGATGTATATTATATTGGATGCTTGGACATATATAGAGATGACTTTCTTGCTCGACATGATAGTATGCTATCTGGTTGCTCTTTATCTTAACATGTACACTAGTCTCTTTATACTGTCTTATAGTTACATGTTGGTAAAGCCCTTAGGATTTGTACTTGACTACCTAGACTATGATGCAGATCATACTAATGGGGATATGGTAGTCCATAAGTACATCCTTCAAGGTCCCTAGTCGTGGGTGTATCGAGACGGGGCATCGATATACCAGTGTAGACTAGCGTATACGCTTCTCGACCCATGTGATGGGCGATGGATGATCCCATATCCATTGGTGTTTGACATCAGATATGGTATACGGGTGCTCAGTGGAGACTGGGTACACTGGACGGACTCGCCGAGAACTCCCAGATGGTATTATACCTCACGTCAGATGGCAGTTCTCAGGTGACACTTGTACAGGTTAGTCTGTAGACCCGAGATCGTCATAGAGTCTTGTGTGATTCCCACTGTGCTTTGATCTCCACCTTACCACGTCCATGAGGGCGTGCAAAACGGTGGTCTTTGGGTACAGTCCCGAGTCACATGGAGGCAATGAGCGATAGGAGGGGTTTCGTCTCTCCCGGTATTGGGAGTTGATGTTGCGCTGTGCTCGATTGGCCGTAACAGGGAAGTCCCTGGCCAGGGCTGATCAGAGATTTGCTGGTAAGTGTTACCAGTAGTTTCTCGAACCGTTATGAGCCTCACATCGGCACGACTTATCAGTTATTGGGGTCTGACGTATACCACCCCTAGACTTGATATGCGACGTATCAGACGAACAGACCGGACTGTACGGTAAGTGTTACTGGTTGGATTCACAGGAGTGTGAGCGGGCTAGCTCGTCGATCTTCTGATCGCTCAATACCCGGGTGGCCGTTATGTTTAGCAGACCGCTTGCGGCTTGTGGGTGTTTGATATGATCATCATCTGCTACCGGCGTATTGACGAGTCTTTAGAGTCCTACACAGAGGTTTCCTGGCTCAAGCGAAACGAAATAGGAGCGCATATGAGATATGTGCAGGACCGAGAATAATGCGTGTATGTGATACCGTATTCCATTCTCGCGATATATGTATCGAATGGTTATATTCGATATAACCTAGTTATCGAATCGAAGATCGATTCGATAAGCCGATACATTGAATACTAGTCGGTCATGTGCGACATGACTGGATCATTGAATCAAGTGTTGATTTAATGATTTAATGTATAATTATATATTTGATATATTACTTTGCATTAACTAGTATTGGTTCACTTTAAACGGATTTTTCTCACTTGGATTGCACATTGTATATGTGATATACTTTTGTGCACTTTTTGGTATCATGTTTGATGATACTTGATCATATGGTTAAGTGAATAGAATTAAACCATGGTTATTATGATAATTAGGGTTTTGCATATTTATTTATTCATTTATTTTTTTATTCATTTATTTGGATAAGTTTAAAGAGAATGTTGGCTTTCTTTTGTCATTAGTTGAAGCTTCATGAAGCTTTGACTTCTTTAACCATTCTTGTCTTCTTGCTTAACCCTAACCCACTTAATTCACCATGGTTTATTCTCTACACTTAACCCTAGTTTAAGTTATGATAAGTATTGATTTTCTATTTCTTTTTAAAAGAACTTATCATAACCATCTTCATCTTCTTCAAGCTTGCTACTTTAATGGCAACTTGAGATCTAGTGAGAGAAATCCAAATCTAAAGTGAACCCACCTCCTATTTATTCACCCTCTACCTCTTGCCAAGTTGTTTTGGGTGTTTTCTTCACAAGTTTCACAACTTTGTGAAGTCGGAGCTTGAGCTTGTGCAACCTCGACGTAGATCGTCTTTGATACGAAGCCGACTACCTATTCCGCACGTTTCTCCGATGAAGCCGTCACGAGAGTCCAAGGTTCAAGATGGACAGCGAGAGGATGCCCTCGTGGAGCTAAGGAAGTGGGTATCCGGATCTACAAAGGTTGTAGCATCCTAACTTTTAGTTAATTTGTTAACTAGATTATCTTTTCGCCTAAACATCTAGTCTAAGATCCGTAGTCTAGGGTTTCTCGGCACCATTTTTTTTAAATTGGCATGTTCGATGCCTTGTGAGACCTTACTAGAGTGCCTAGGAACCTTTCACTGGTATCAGAGCCTAGCTAGAGCCTTAGGCGAAGTCCTGACGGAATTTGAACTCCGATCGAACCGAAACCGAACCCCAAAAATTGCTCTCTGTACTTTTTCTAAATTCGTGGATTTTTCAAAATTAAAAATATGCAGAAAACTCAGCAGGGAATTCTAAGAATTACGACGCAAATTTTATTCCATGAACAGTGACAAGCGCGACGGAACCGCGGCCTAAGCCAGCTTAGGCGGCGGTTCCGCGGCGGCTTGATGACGTCATCCCTATATTTTTGCACAGTAACTCTTATTTAACAGTGCTGAGTTCTCTGGTTGTTTTTAATATTTTTCATGAGTTGCATTTTCTGGGGTTGCTTTGGAGCTTCAATAGTTCGATCGGATTATCAAATTTCGTCTTTGTGTATTTCCGGATAATTTATAGAAAATGTTAAAAAGTTCGACCGGATATAAATACCCAACTTTTCCCCTGTCGGGAAATTTCCAAGTGTTGGATTTTTCCGTAGTTTAACGACATTCTAAGTAGTGCAAGTAACGCGATGGACCCTCTAGAAGACAACAAACCTTAACTCGATTATGTGACCGTCTTGAACTGCCCTTTGAACCTTCGGGTTTGGGGCAGTACGGCGTGCCACATGTGAGGCGTTGGCTTGACCCTTCTACGGCTGGACCGTCGGTACTGAGGCACGAACTGAATGTTGTTAGACTTATTTCATGTGTTGAGCTGTATCGGGAAAACTTGGGTATTCGACTGTTCGATCGGAAAGTTTAACATTTTCTGTTTATCTGGAATGTGATACAATAATTGGAATTCACAAACAGTTATGTGATAACTGAATGAATGTTATAAATCTAGCGGTTTAGTTTCACTTTATATTGAAAAGTGTTTTCGATAATGAGACTAAAATGCGGGGTTTATAACTGTTAGGCATGTGATGTCTAAGTATTTCATTTGATTAGGCATGCGATGTCTAAAGAAGTTGCGGATTCCAATTGTTGTAGTTTTACACTTTCTTTTCTGTGACCGTAAGTGTAGTATGTTCATATCGCCGGTTTCGTTGCTATACGTCAACGACAATTGGGGTATGCATACTTACTTACGTTGATGGCATGTGATGTTATGTGTTGCTGGATATGTTATATTGGATCGTCGTGTTTGAATAGCCGGGGGTTTTTATGTGAGATGAGTGTTTTTCATTTTTCATTCATGTAAAAACTTGTATGTAATATTCTTTTATTTGGGGCACTTCCAGGTAGCGGAAGTTGTCACCTTTTGTATATTATTTTCTTTTCCGCATTAGGATAGACCCAAGGATGGGAGCACAAGTAACCGGGTTCTGGGGTCCAGTGGGAGACCAACTCGAGGAGTCGAGTCCGGGTCTCCTAACCCTAGAATTGGCAGGGTTGCTTGCCGCTCTCGTAGGGGTCTAGGGGTGTGGGATTGGCTATTCATCACGACCGTGGAATCCGTGTTTTATACTGGCTCGTATTGAAAACACGGACGTCCTAGTATATCCTATATTTCATATGTTTATTCTGCTGCGATATCTGTGTTGTGACTCTGTGATGGATATAGTATATAGTATATATGATATATTATATAGACGTTACTTATGTTTTACACCCGCGCTAGCCCTGCCCTGCTCTGTCGTTAGTTACCTAACCTAACGGTGCACGAGGGGACATCGAGGCGAATGCGGATGGCATAAGTGTACGTCATATCTATCTGTGATGTTTAGGTATTTAAACGACGGGACTTCATTAATATGATTAATGAAAGATAAGAAACCTAAGATGTTGTGGAATCGAATGTTAAAATAAAACAGGTAGCTACAGTTCTTGCTTTGCACAGCGGTATATATGATATACCCTGCACCTTATTCAATGAGGAAAGGACCGAGATCCCTTCACCGGGAGTGACTCCTTTAGCAATAACTGGCAGATGCTACACACTCGGTTTGCTTTTGACTGCTTTTGGGTTTTTGCTTTGCACATCGATATATATGATATATCCCGCACCTCATTCGACGAGGAAAGGACCGAGATCCCTTCACCGGGAGTGACTCCTTTAGCAAAACTAGAAAAGCCTCAAAATCACTCCATTTCAAAACTTCATTTGATTCTACAACGATATCAAGTTCATTACGCTCATGGTTTTTATGAAAAACCTGCGTAGCCCTCCGTCATTTCAGATAAGTATTAGTTAGTATTCGTGCTGCGGTAGTTTGGCCTCCGTCAAGACGCAGTGTACGGTAGCTAACTAGTGCTTATCTGCTAGCATATGATGCGATTGGATTAGGGTATTCGTACGGCGTTGTTTGGCCTCCGTCAAGGGTCGTGCGGGTGGGTTTAATTCAATCAGGAAATGACGGGTTGAACTTGACTAGCGGACTATGGGTTGTTTGGCCTCCGTCAAGGTCATAGGACGCTAGGGGCAAAACATTATCGGGAATTTCAAGTGTTGAAATTTGCAATGAGATTGCATACCTTCTATGAGATAGTTGGATCCCGATACCCACTGCGAGTAAGAGTTACTCCTAGAAGAGTTTTACACATTGCAATTAGTTGATCAAGTAGGTGTCTAGAAAGGTGTCAACGGGGTTACGCCTCTGGGAAAACGAGGTTTACATTAATTAGGTTCGTGCGAAAGCACGGGGGACCTCCCTCAAAGTACCGACTCTGGCCTGGCTGAAAGATTGGCGAACTTGTAGTGTGTAATTAATCCCGGCTAGTCTTTCCTTTTTAGGGTTTGAAGGAAGATTTGATAAAAAGCAGTGGGAGCCATCCTGATTAGATAAGATAATAACCAATCTGATCTTGCACGAGCATACGCTAAAGTGTTTTCTTCTCTCTCTCTCCAGGTAGCGACCATTTCATGCCCTAATGAAGATAATAATATGGATGTATTGACCGAACCCGCATGTTATACTGTGCTGGGGAACGTTGGTTCCGTTCTTTCCTATAAGAGTTATAGGAATGAACAGGATATAGGGGAATACCAGGATTCCCATGCCACCCGATTGAAGAAAGTACATGTTGATGCATTTTCTTCGGGTGTGTTCGTTACTGAGAACTGTTTCTCCATTTGCTCTACGTCCTGGGTATTGGATACCGGGTCAGGATCCCATATATGTAATCAGTTACATGGGCTTAGGAAAGGTAGAGAACTTGGAGAAGGTGATAAAGACATAAGAGTAGGAAATGGTGCAATTGTTGCAGCCAAGACTGTCGGGGAATATCACCTTGTATTACCAACTGGTAATACATTGGTTCTGAACGAATGCTATTACATGCCGAACCTGATATGCAACATTATATCAGTTTCTTTATTAAGTAAAGAGGGATATAATTTTGTATTACAGGACAATGTTATGAACATTTTCCGTAACCAAAAGTTGGTTGGATCGGGCACGTTATGCAATGGCATTTATGTTCTAAATCAATCAACAGTTCTGAGCATAACAAACACACACAAGAGGAAGAGTTCTGAACTCAACGAATCCTTCTTGTGGCATTGTAGACTGGGTCACATCAATGTGACACGACTGGCTAAGTTGCATAAGGATGGATATTTGAAACCTTTCGAATTTTCATCTTATGACACTTGCCAGTCATGTCTCAAAGGCAAGATGACCAAAACTCCGTTTACGGGACACGGAGAAAGAGTTACCGAACTCTTGGGACTGATACATAGTGATGTATGTGGTCCCATGTCTACACATGCCAGGGATGGTTCTTCGTACTTCATTACATTCACTGACGATCTCTCTAGATTCGGATATGTGTTCCTGATGAAACACAAATCAGAAGCTTTTGAGAAATTTAGGGAATATAAACAAGAAGTTGAGAACCAAACCGGAAAAAGTATTAAAATCCTACGATCTGATCGAGGAGGTGAATACTTGAGCAATGAATTCCGGGACTTCCTAAAAGAGAATGGGATTCTCTCTCAGCTGACTCCTCCATATACACCACAGCACAACGGTGTATCGGAGCGGAGAAATCGCACCCTATTAGATATGGTGCGCTCTATGATGAGTACAGCTGAGTTACCTATCTCCTTCTGGGGATATGCACTGGAGACTGCTGCATACCTACTGAATAGAGTTCCGACCAAATCAGTGCCTACCACTCCATATGAGATATGGAATGGCAAGAGACCATGTCTTAATTTTATTCAGATATGGGGTTGTCCGGCCTATGTTAAAACACAAAATCCAGACAAGCTCGAGGCAAGGTCTGTTCTATGTAAGTTTGTTGGATATCCCAAACATTCGCGAGGGTATATCTTCTACCACTCCGAGGAACAAAAAGTGTTTGTTTCTCGGCATGCCACATTCTTAGAAAAAGGTTTTCTTATGAAACAGATAGGTGGCATTGAGGTAGAACTGGAAGAGGTTCCAGCAATACAGACTACAACAGAAGATTTGGTTGAACCAGAGGATTCCGTAGTTCCCGATGAACCCCAGCCTCTCCGTCGATCTAGTAGGGTTCCTCGCCAACCTGAGAGATACTACGGTTTTCTCATGGATGGTGGGAGCGAGGATTGCATCATGGAGGATGATGACCCAACTAGCTTCGAGCAGGCCATCACGAGTAGGGACTCAGTGAAATGGCTGGATGCTATGCGGTCCGAGATGGAATCCATGTACACCAACAAAGTATGGACTTTGGAAGTTGCTCCTGAAGGGGTAAAACCCATTGGGAGCAAGTGGATCTTCAAGAAGAAACTTGGTGTAGATGGGAAAGTGGAGACTTTCAAAGCTAGACTTGTAGCAAAGGGTTTTCGTCAAAGACCAGGTGTGGACTATGACGAGACCTTTTCTCCAGTGGCTATGCTTAAATCCATCCGGATCATGCTTGCCATCGCTGCTTATCATGATTACGAAATCTGGCAAATGGATGTTAAGACCGCCTTTCTAAATGGTGATTTAGAAGAGTGCGTGTACATGACTCAGCCAGAGGGCTTCGTAGACAGTGGGAGCAGCGGAAAGGTGTGCAAGCTGCTTAAATCCATTTATGGATTAAAGCAAGCATCGCGGAGTTGGAACATCTGCTTTGACGTCGTTATCAAAGAGTTTGATTTCGTCAAAAATCCAGATGAACCTTGTATCTACAAGAAGGTGGCAGAGAGTAAGGTTGTCTTCCTCGTATTGTACGTGGACGACATACTCTTGATAGGAAATGATATTCCTATGCTGCAATCGGTCAAGCTCTTCTTATCACAAAGATTCTCAATGAAAGATCTTGGTGATGCCTCCTGCATATTGGGAATTAGGATCTATAGAGATAGATCTAAAAGGATTTTGGGATTGTCCCAATCCAGGTACATTGACACCATACTAAAGAGGTTTAGTATGGAAGAGTCCAAGCGTAGGAACTTGCCCACGATCTCTGGAGTCACTCTCTCCAAAGAGATGTCTCCCAAGACTGATTTGGAGAGAGCTTGCATGCAAGGGATACCCTATGCTTCGGCAGTAGGCTCTATCATGTATGCGATGCTATGTACCAGACCCGATGTAGCATACTCACTAAGTGTAGTGAGCAGGTATCAAGCTGATCCTGGAGAGAGTCACTGGACAGCTGTGAAGAGCATTCTCAAGTACTTGCGAAGGACTAGAGATATGTTCTTGGTGTATGGTAACGGAGAGCTCCAAGTGGAGTCCTTTACCGATTCGAGCTTCCAGAGTGATAAGGACGACTCTAAGTCGCAGTCGGGCTTTGTCTTTACCCTTTACGGAGGGGCGGTTAGCTGGAAGAGTTCCAAGCAGGAAACCGTGGCAGACTCGACGATGGAGGCTGAATACATCGCTGCCAACGATGCTGCTAAAGAGGCTGTCTGGATCAAGAAGTTCATTACTGAACTTGGTGTGGTTCCATCCATTGAGCATCCAATACCTTTGTATTGCGATAACAATGGAGCAGTGGCTTTGGCCAAGGAACCCAGGTCCCATCAGCGATCCAGGCATATTCTGAGGCGGTATCACTTGATCCGGGAGATAGTTGATCGCCGGGAGATCGAGGTCAGGAGGGTTGACACGAAGGATAACACGGCGGATCCACTCACGAAGGCCATTCCCTAGATACAGTTTGAGAGACTCTTCGGGATGCTCGGTATGCGATACTACAGCAGCTGGCCTTAGTGCAAGTGGGAGATTGTTAGTTGTATGTATGCCCTAGAGGCCAGTATTGTACAGATGATGTATATTATATTGGATGCTTGGACATATATAGAGATGACTTTCTTGCTCGACATGATAGTATGCTATCTGGTTGCCCTTTATCTTAACATGTACACTAGTCTCTTTATACTGTCTTATAGTTACATGTTGGTAAAGCCCTTAGGATTTGTACTTGACTACCTGGACTATGATGCAGATCATACTAATGGGGACATGGTAGTCCATAAGTACATCCTTCAAGGTCCCTAGTCGTGGGTGTATCGAGACGGGGCATCGATATACCAGTGTAGACTAGCGTATACGCTTCTCGACCCATGTGATGGGCGATGGATGATCCCATATCCATTGGTGTTTGACATCAGAGATGGTATACGGGTGCTCAGTGAAGACTGGGTACACTGGACGGACTCGCCGAGAACTCCCAGATGGTATTATACCTCACGTCAGATGGCAGTTCTCAGGTGACACTTGTACAGGTTAGTCTGTAGACCCGAGATCGTCATAGAGTCTTGTGTGATTCCCACTGTGCTTTGATCTCCACCTTACCACGTCCATGAGGGCGTGCAAAACGGTGGTCTTTGGGTACAGTCCCGAGTCACATGGAGGCAATGAGCGATAGGAGGGGTTTCGTCTCTCCCGGTATTGGGAGTTGATGTTGCGCTGTGCTCGATTGGCCGTAACAGGAAAGTCCCTGGCCAGGGCTGATCAGAGATTTGCTGGTAAGTGTTACCAGTAGTTTCTTGACCCGTTATGAGCCTCACATCGGCACGACTTATCAGTTATTGGGGTCTGACGTATACCACCCCTAGACTTGATATGCGACGTATCAGACGAACAGACCGGACTGTACGGTAAGTGTTACTGGTTGGATTCACAGGAGTGTGAGCGGGCTAGCTCGTCGATCTTCTGATCGCTCAATACCCGGGTGGCCGTTACGTTTAGCAGACCGCTTGCGGCTTGTGGGTGTTTGATATGATCATCATCTGCTACCGGCGTATTGACGAGTCTTTAGAGTCCTACACAGAGGTTTCCTGGCTCAAGCGAAACGAAATAGGAGCGCATATGAGATATGTGCACGACCGAGAATAATGCGTGTATGTGATACCATATTCCATTCTCGCGATATATGTATCGAATGGTTATATTCGATATAACCTAGTTATCGAATCGAAGATCGATTCGATAAGCCGATACATTGAATACTAGTCGGTCATGTGCGACATGACCGGATCATTGAATCAAGTGTTGATTTAATGATTAAATGTATAATTATATATTTGATATATTACTTTGCATTAACTAGTATTGGTTCACTTTAAACGGATTTTTCTCACTTGGATTGCACATTGTATATGTGATATACTTTTGTGCACTTTTTGGTATCATGTTTGATGATACTTGATCATATGGTTAAGTGAATAGAATTAAACCATGGTTATTATGATAATTAGGGTTTTGCATATTTATTTATTCATTTATTTGTTTATTCATTTATTTGGATAAGTTTAAAGAGAATGGTGGCTTTCTTTTGTCATTAGTTGAAGCTTCATGAAGCTTTGACTTCTTTAACCATTCTTGTCTTCTTGCTTAACCCTAACCCACTTAATTCACCATGGTTTATTCTCTACACTTAACCCTAGTTTAAGTTATGATAAGTATGGATTTTCTATTTCTTTTTAAAAGAACTTATCATAACCATCTTCATCTTCTTCAAGCTTGCTACTTTAATGGCAACTTGAGATCTAGTGAGAGAAATCCAAATCTAAAGTGAACCCACCTCCTATTTCTTCACCCTCTACCTCTTGCCAAGTTGTTTTGGGTGTTTTCTTCACAAGTTTCACAACTTTGTGAAGTCGGAGCTTGAGCTTGTGCAACCTCGACGTAGATCGTCTTTGACACGAAGCCGACTACCTATTCCGCACGTTTCTCCGATGAAGCCGTCACGAGAGTCCAAGGTTCAAGATGGACAGTGAGAGGACGCCCTCGTGGAGCTAAGGAAGTGGGTATCCGGATCTACAAAGGTTGTAGCATCCTAACTTTTAGTTAATTTGTTAACTAGATTATCTTTTCGCCTAAACATCTAGTCTAAGATCCGTAGTCTAGGGTTTCTCGGCACCATTTTTTTTAAATTAGCATGTTCGATGCCTTGTGAGACCTTACTAGAGTGCCTAGGAACCTTTCAGCACTCTTCTAAAACATCATTTAGAAAAGCTGTCATGACACCCAACCACCAGTTATCGTAGTCATGGTATGTAGCCGTGACAAGTAGGATCTGGATGGACTTAAGCATAGCTACTTGAAAAGGTTTCATCATTATCCACGCCTGGTCGATGACGAAAACCCTTAACAAGTCTAGCTTTGAAAGTCTCAACTTTTCCATGTACACCAAGTAATCTTCTCAAGATATACTTGCTCCTGATGGGAATTTAACCCTTCAGATATTGCAACCAAAGTCCATACTTTGTTGGTGTATAAGGATTCCATCTCAGATCACTAAACATCCAGCCATTCTTACAGAGTCTCACTCCTGATGTCCAGCTCGAAGCTAGTTGGGTCATCATCTCATGATGCATTCCTCGCTCCCACTGTCATAGAGAAACCGAAGTATCTCTCAGGTGGATGAGGAACCCTACTAGATCGGCGGAGAGGCTGAGGTTCGTTGGTTTCTACTGAATCCTCTGGTTGTACCAAATCATCTGCTGTAGTTTGTATAGCTGGAACACTTCCAGTTCTACATAACAGACCTTGCCTCGAGCTTGTCCGGATTTTGCTTTTAGACATAGGCCGGACAACCCCAAATCTTAACCAACTTAAGATATGGGCTCTCCCCTTTCCATATCACATATGAAGCGGTAGGCAACTGATTTGATTGGAATCCTATTCAATAGGTATGCAAATTCTCAAGTGCATAACTCCCAAAAGGAAATAGGTAACTCAGTAGTACTCATCATAGAGCACACCTTATCATATAGGGTGTTATTGCTCCGCCCCGATATACCATCGTGCTATGGTGTATACAGAGGAGTAATGCTGAGAGAGAATCTCATTCTCCTTTAGAATAATCCAGGATTTTCGTGCTCAAGTATTCTCCTCCTTGATCTCATCAAAGGACATAATACTTATACCCGTATTGGTTCTCTACTTCTAACTTATATTCTGTGAATATCTCAAAAGATTCAGACTTGTGTTTCAACAGGAACATATGTCTGAATCTTGAGAGATTATCAGAGAACGTAATGAAGTATAAAGAACCGGTCCTGGCATGTGTAGACAGGGGACCTTCATACATCAACATGTATCATCCCAAAAGTTCACTAACTCTTTCTCTGTTTCCAATAAACAGAGCTATGGTCATCTTATCTTTGTGACATGACTGGCAAGTTTCATAAGATGTAAATTCAAACAGATTTAAATATGCATCTATATGGAACTTTGCTTGTCGGGTCGCATTGATATGACCTAGTCTACAATACCTTAAGAAGAATTCGTTCATTTCTAAACTCTTCCTCTTGTGTGTGTTCCGTATACTAAGAACTGTAGTTTGATTTAGAACATCAATGCTTTTAGATAACGTGCCTGAACCGATCAACTTTTGATATAGGAAATGTTCAAAACATTATCTAACAATACAAAATTATATCCTTTCTTTACTAATAAAGAGACTGATATGATCTTGTATATCAGGTTCGGTATCTAACAACATTCGTTCAGAATCAATGTATTGGTAATACAGGGTGACAGTGACCAACAGACTTGGCTGCAACACTTGCCCCGTTTTCTGCCTCATGAAACTTATCACCCGTTCTCAGTTCTCTACCTTTTTGTAGCCCTATGTAACATATTACATATCTGGGATCCTGATCTGGTATCACATACCCAGGACGTAAAGGATACTGAGAAACAGTTCTGTATAATGAACACACCCGAAGATGATGCATCAGCATGCACTCTCTTCGTTTGGGCGGCACGGGAATTCTGGTATTCCCCAATTTCCTGCTCTGTCTTATAACAATTATAAGTTGGAGCGGGACCAACGTTCCCCAGCTCAGTATAACAAGCGGGTTCGGTCAATTATCCGTATTATTATCTTGATTAAGGCGTGATATGGTCGCTACCAGGAGAGAGAGAGAAGAAAACACTCAGCGTGCGCTCTTGCAAGAATAGATTGGTTATTATTTTATCTAATTAGGATGGCTCCCACTGCTTTTTATCAAATCTTCCTTCAAACCCTAAAAGGAAAGACTAGCCGGGATTAATTACACACTACAAGTTCGCCAATCTTTCAGCCAGGCCAGTGTCGGTACTTTGAGGGAGGTCCCCCGTGCTTTCGCACGAACCTAATTACTCTAAACCTCGTTTTCCCAGAGGCGTAACCCCATTGACACCTTTCTAGACACCTACTTGATCGGCTAATTGTAATGTATAAAACTCTCCCAGGAGTAACTCTTACTCGCAGCGGGTATCGGGATCCAACTATCTCATAGAAGGTATGCAATCTCATTGCAAATTTCAACACTTGAAATTCCCGATAATATTTTGCCCCTAACGTGCTATGACCTTGACGAAAGCCAACAAACCATAGCCCGCTAGTCAAGTTCAACCCGTACATTTCTTGATTGAATTAAACCCACCCGTACGACCCTTGACGAAAGCCAACAAAGCCGCACGACTACCCTAATCCAATCGCATCGTATGCTAGCAGATAAGCAGCATATAGCTACCGCACACTGCACCTTGACGAAAGCCAACAAATGCAGCACGAATACTATATACAACTTATCTGAAATGACGGAGGGCTACGACAGGTTTTTCTGAAAACCTATTGTGTAATGAACTTGATATCGTTGTAGGATCGAATGATTTTAAAATGGAGTATTTTTTGAGGCTTTTCTAGTTTTGCTAAAGGAGTCACTCCCGGTGAAGGGATCGTCGGTCCTTTCTTCGTCGAATGAGGTGCGGGATATATCTTATATATCGCTGTGCAAAGCAAAAACACTTAAAAGCAATCAAAAGACAAACCGAGTGTGTAGCATCTGCCAGTTATTGCTAAAGGAGTCACTCCCGATGAAGGGATCTCGGTCCTTTCCTTATCGAATAAGGTGCAGGATATATCATATATACCGCTGTGCAAAGCAAGAACTGTAGCTACCTGTTTTATTTTGAAATTCGATTCTATAACATCTTAGGTTTCTTTTATTTCATTAATCACATTAATGAAGTCCCATCATTTAAGTACCTAAACATCACAGATAAATACGACGTACACTTATGCCATCCGCATTCGCCTCGATGTCCCCTCGTGCACCGTTAGGTTAGGTAACTAACGGCAGAGCGGGGCAGGGCTAGCGCGAGTGCAAAACATAAGTAACGTCTATATAATATAACATATATACTATATACTGTATCTATCACAGAACATCTCATGATCACATCACAGATATCGCAGCAGAAGAATCATATGAAATATTGGATATACTAGGACGTCCGTGTTTTCAATACGAGCCAGTATAAAACACGGATTCCACGGTCGTGATGAATAGCCAAACCCACACCCTTAGACCCCTATGAGAGCGGCAAGCAACCCTACCAATTCTGGAGTTAGGAGACCCGGACCCGACTCCTCGAGTTGGTCTCCCACTGGACTCCAGAACCCGGTTACTTGTGCTCCCCTCCTTGGGTCTATCCTAGTGCGGAAAAGTAAATAATATACAAAGGTGACAACTTTCGCAACCTGGAAGCGCCCCAATAAAAGAATATTACATACAAGTTTTTACATGAATGAAAATGAAAAACACTCATCTCATATAAAAAAACCCCGGCTATTCGAACACGACGATCCAATATAACATATCCAGCAACACATAACATCACATGTCATCAACGTAAGTAAATATGCGCATCCCAATTGTCGTTGACATATAGCAACGAAACCGGCGATATCACATATTACACTTACGGTCACAGAAAAGAAAGTGTAAAACTACAACAGTTGGAATCCGCAACCACCTCAGACATTACATGCCTGACCAAATGAATTCCTTAGACATCGCATGCCTAACAATTATAAACCCCGCATTTTAGTCTCATTATCGAAAACACTTTTCAATACCAAGTCGGGCAATTCAACAGGATTCCCGACATTCTGATCGAATACTCGTCGCAAACTTCAGTAGACGGCCGCACCCCCGACGCCGTCGACGAAGTGCACCAAGGCGGAACACCGCTACCGCGAGCACCCGAACGGATGCTTTCGGCGACGGGGTTCTCCTACAGTCACTTGGTCGGGGCTATGGAGCGAGGCTGTCTATTAAGTTTACCCGGCGAGTATCCGCGTACGCTACGTGATTGCGACGGACTTTTGATCACATCAAAATTCCGTGGCAACCGATCAAGTGAGACTAAATTGCTGCGTTTATAACATTCATTCAGTTATCTCATAACTTCTTGTGAATTCCAATTATTGTATCCCATTCCGGATAAATAGAAAATGATAAACTTTCCGATCGAACAGTCAAACACCCAAGTTTTCCCGATACAGCTCAACACATGAAATAAGTCTAACAACATTCAGTTCGTGCCTCAGTACCAACGGTCCAGCCGTAGAAGGGTCAAGCCAACGCTTCACATGTGGCACGCCGTACTGCCCCAAACCCTAAGGTTCAAAGGGCAGTTCAAGACGGTCACATAATCGAGTTAAGGTTTGTTGTCTTCTAGAGGGTCCATCGCGTTACTTGCACTACTTAGAACGTCGTTAAACTACGGAAAAATCCAACACTTGGAAATTTCCCGACAGGGGAAAAATTGGGTATTTATATCCGGTCGAACTTTTTAACATATTCTAAAATTTATCCGGAAAGCCACACAGACAAAATTTGATAATCCGATCGAGTCCATGAAATCCCAAAACAACCCAGAAAAATTCAACTCTTGAATAATATTTAAAAATACCCAGGAAAACAAGCAATATCAATTAGGAGTTACTGTGTAACATTGACTGAAGAATGAGTCCGTACGGCCGCGGATCCGCCGCACGAGCCATGCTCGTGCCGCGGAACCGCGGCAGTTTGATGGAATTACGCACTCGTATTTCACAGTTACTCTTAAAATAACCTGCTGATATTTCTGCATATTTTTAATACTGAAAAATCCCTGTTTTTGAAAATTGGACAGAGAGCATGGGTGTGTTAGGATTTCGGGTTCGTTCGGAGTTCAAAATCCGTCTAGACTTCGCCTAAGGCTCTAGCTAGGCTTTGATACCACTGTAGGGTTCCTAGGCACGCTAAGGAGGTCTCACAAGGCATCGAACATGCCAATATAAAATTTTACGGTGCCGAGAAACCCTAAACTACGGATCGTTGGCTAGAAATCTAGGCGAAACAATAAACTAGTTAACACTTAACTAAGAGATACGGAAATACAACCTTTGTAGATCCGGTTCTCCACCTCCATAGCTCCGCAATGAAGTCCTCTCCGCTGTCCAAAAGGAATCCGGGCTCTAGCGTCGACTTCATCGGAGAATAAGCGAGCTAGGTCGTCGATGTCCATGCCGAAGATGATCTACGTCGAGGCATCGCTAAATTAAGCTCCGACTTCACCAAGTCAAGAAACTTGTGAAGAAAACACACTCTACTACTTGGCAAGAGGTAGAGGATGAAGAAATAGGAAGTGGGTAGACTTTAGATTTGGATTTCTCACTCTTAATCATCAATCACCATTGATGGACCTTAGGTTTTCTTCTTGAGTTGAAGGAAGAAGAAGAAGAAATGATATCATAAGTTAATTAAAAAAGAAAAGAATAAATCAATCCTTATCATAACATGACCATAGTTTAGTGTAGAGAACTAATCATGGTTCAATGCAATGGTTAGGGTTAAGCTAAAATACAAAATGGTCAAAGTCTTCATGAAGCTTCAACAAGCTTCCAAACAAAGCCACCATTTTGCATTATGCTTATCATTTTCCAAAATGAATAAACAAATAAATAAATAGATATGAAAATGAAAACCCTAACCATTACATAACCATGCATTAAACTTTACACAAAACACAAGTTAGCATGCATCATCAAACATGATACATACAAGTGTACAAAAGTATATCACATATACAATGTGCACAAACCAAGTGAGAAAATCCGTTTAAAGTGAACCAATACTAGTTAGTGCAAAGTAATATATCAAATATATAATTATGCATTAAATCATTAAATCAACACTTGATTCAATGATCCGGTCATGTCGCACACAACCGACTAGTATTCAATGTATCGGCTTATCGAATCAATACTTGATTCGATAACTAGGTTATATCGCATACAACCATTCGATACATTCATCGCGAGAATAGAATACGGTATCACATACACGCATTATTCTCGGTCCCGCACATATCTCATATGCGCTCCTATTTCGTTTCGCTTGAGCCAGGAAACCTCTGTGTAGGACTCTAAAGACTCGTCAATACGCCGGCAGCAGGTGATGATCATATCAAACACCCACAAGCCGCAAGCGGTCTGCTAAACGTAACGGCCACCCGGGTATTGAGCGATCTGAAGATCGACGAGCAAGCCCGCTCACACTCCAGTGAATCCAACCAGTAACACTACCGTACAGTCCGGTCTGATCGTCTGATATGTCGCATATCTCGCCTAGGGGTTGTAAACGTCAGACCCCAATAGCTCGATAAGTCGTGTCGATATGAGGTCTATAACTATTCGAGAAACTACAGGTAACACTTACCAGTAAATCTCAGCAACCCTGGCTAGGGATTTCCTGTTATAGCCAATCGAACACAGCACAACATCAACCCCCTATACCGGGAGAGACGAATCCCCTCCTATCGCTCATTGCTTCCATGTGACTCGGGACTGTACCCAAAAACCACCGTTTTGCACGCCCTCTTGGACGTGGTAAGATGGAAATCAAAGCACAGTGGGAACCACACAAGACTCTATGACGATCTCGGGTCAACAGACTACTCTGTACCAGTGTCACCAGAGAACTGCCATCTGACATAAGGTATAATACCATCTGGGAGTTCTCGGCGAGTTCGTCCAGTGTACCCAGTCTCTACTGAGCACCCGTATATCATCTCTGATGTCAAACACCGATGGATATGGGATCATCCATCGCCCATCTGTATGGGTCGAGAAGGTATACGCTAGTCTACTCTGGTATATCGATGCCCCGTCTCGATACACCCACGACTAGGGACTTTGAAGGATGTACTTATGGACTACCATGTCCCCACTAGTATGATCCGCATCATAGTCCAGGTAGTCAAGTACAGATCCTAAGGGCTTTACCAACATGTAACAGAGAGACAATCAGTATACACGTTAAGGTAAAGAGCAACCAGATAGCATACTATCATGTCGAGCAAGAAAGTCCTCCCTATATATGTCCCGGCATCCACTACAATATACATCCTATGTATAGTAATGGCCTCTAGGGCATACATATAACTAACAAGGTTTTCATTGCACAAGCTATCTACACGACTAAGGGAACGTCGGGTTTCACTTGCGGCTCAAAGGAAACCCGGGGCTCCCAGATTATCTGTATTGTTCTGTGATGCTTATTACTTTTCTGTGATGTTGTATTTATCACGTCTGGAGAAATTATTATATATTGATATATATATACTAGTAGATGTTGTATATGTTTTACACCCACGCTAGTCCAGTCCCCGCTCTGTCGTTATTTAAGTAACCTAACGGATGATGACGGGACCTAGTGGAGAATGCGGGTAGCATATATGTACATCATATTTTCGTTCTTTATTGGTGTGATTAATTGATGAGACTGTATTGATTCGGATCAATGCAAGGAAAACAAACCTGTTTGATGTTGTTGGAACAATTTTCAAAAAGCTATTATTACAAGGACGTTTTCTTTTGTTTTGCACAGTGGTATTCGGTTAAAAATATCCAGCACCTCATTCTACGAGGCAAGGGCCGAGATCCCTTCATCGGGAGTGACCACTTGGACAGAAGTTTGCGTCAGGGTAATAACTTCACTATAGTCGATTACTTTTTGCTTTGCATCATGGTATTCAGTTGGAATATCCTGCACCTCATTCTACGGGGAAAAAGCCGAGATCCCTTCACCGGGAATGACCTCTTTAGCAAAGGTTTTTCACCACTATATATTTATAAAAAGATATGTGGTTCCTTCAACGATATCAAGTTCATTACGTTAAAGGTTTTTTGCCAAAAACCAGTCGTAACCCTCCGTCACTTCTTACAGGTATTACTTAGTATTCATGCTGTGTATGTTGACCTCTGTCAAGGCACAGTGCTTGGTAGCTGGGTAATGCTTATTTGTTGCATAGATATGTGATTATTTAAGACAGTCGCACGGTCATTTTGACCTCTGTAAAGAGCACGTGCGGGTGGGCCTAAGTTAATCAAGGACAATGACGGGGTGAACTTGACTTGCGACTTATGATATGTTGACCTCTGTTAAGGTCATAAGCCGCTTGGGGTAAAAATCACATCGGGAGATTCTAAAGAAACTGAAACTTACCAGGCATGCGCATACCTTCTGGAGTGTGATATCGTGAGTGGATTCCATCATGTTATCATGCGATGATAGTTGGATCCCGATTCCCACTGATGAGTTGGTTTACTCCTCGGGTGATCCCGACTAATTCTTCTTTCAGATTTGGAGGAGAATTTGAGGTTACATTGGGAGACATCCTGATTAGATAAAGTATTAACCATTCTGATCTATGTTAGAGTGCACGCAGAGTGTTTCTTTTCCCTCTCTTTGACAACGACCATGGCCTGACCCTAGACTATGACTCAGTAACCAAGTTAACCGATCTTTCTTAAAACACTGACTTTTGGATTGTCTGAGTTGCATACATCATTGTCACTCCTTCTTTTAGCCTTTGCATTTCTCCAGAACACCCCGTAACACTACAAACATCCACTTCCATTGGATAAATCCATCGTTTGGTTACATACAAACTCGAAGGAACTTGTTCCAGATTCGAGGATGGATTCTGGTTCTGGAGAAATTGAATAGGACTATTCAGTTGTCTTTTTCTTTTACCTTCTCTCAGGTTGTGAGAGCTCCTAGGATTAAAAGAGAGTACACCTATTGCGCTTATTAGATAGTCTTCTTCCAAACCATAGGCAGGTGCCGAAAGGTAGGGAATGAAGAAAACCGATTAGCCTAAAGTGTGGTGTACAGAAGGTAATAAGTAAAGACAAATAAAGGGATTAGAAAAAGGGTAAAGTAAATTGCAACTGGTATCATTCACGACCAAACCACATATTTCATCGCCACTCCTACTTCGCCTTTGGATTTCTCCAGAACACCCCGTATCACTACGAAGATCCACAGTTATTGGATAATCCATCGTATGGTTATATACGAACTCGAAGGAACTTGTTCCAGTTCGAGGATGGATTCTGGTTCAGGAGAAATAGGAACAAGGTTTATTCAGTTGTCTTTTATCTTTACCTTCTCTCAGGTTGCGAGTGCTACTAGGATTAGGACAGTACACCTATTACGCTTATTGGATAGTCTTCTTCCAAACCATAGGCTGGTGCCGAACGGTTGGGAAGGATAAAAACCATTTAGCCTAAGGGGTTGTACAGAAGATAATAAGTAAAGACAAATAAAGGGATTTGGAGAGATGGCAAAGAAATATACGGTTACAGTTGTGAATCTGATAATGGAAGATGCATTACTAGGAATACCCGGATACCCCTTCGAAACATTTTCATGTTTCAGTTTCACTGTGCATTGTTAATAGAAAACTGATTTCCAAAATAGACCTTGCTCCAGGGTATCTATTTACCAGGTTTGATTCTCACATTTGTATCGTTTTACAGATGATGAGTGGGAGTAAGTTATTGGGAATTAGGTGATCATCCTCATTATATCGGAATTCGTTGTAATTGGTAATATTTGAGGGAATCGCCTGGGTTTTTGCCGAACGGCAAATATTTGGTTTTGAATATCCATTATTATGCACCAATTTCAAAGTGATATATCTGTACGTTTATTTTATAAAGTGAGATATAGCTTTTTGAAATTATGTCCATGACATTTACCTATATCAGTTGACGGTTAGGTAAAGAGCATTCAACAGCTGTGTAATTTTTCATAACCATAGTACAGTTTTCAACCTACGACGCACAGGGTTTGAATTATTCAACTCAGGGGACTTATACAAAGTATTGTATGTTGTCCAGTATCCATTAGGACAAAGGGGTTGGTCCTCGTACTATATTCTGTTTACTTGTGACTTCTCAAGTTTTAGACAAATATTTCGTAGAAATACATGGTCCAAGTTTTGAGAAGTTATAGGTACAAGAATAAAGTAGAGAACCATGTGTTGCAAGTATCGGGATTCTTCAAGGTGATCGAAGAAGTAGATACCTGTGTTTGGTATTCAGTTGATAGTAATGGTTTTGAGAACTTGCTTCTCTTTCAGGTTACTCATGTTTGGATGCACTCCTAAGTTGACTAATGTTGATCGGCCTCTCTCCATTCAGTTGACATGCACTGGAGACAGCTGCATGATTTGAATTTAGTTCCAATTAGATCAGTGCCTCTGTTTCTATATTGTATATAGAATAACTCATATCTTAATGATATTAAGGTATATGGAGTTGTCTGGCTTATGCTTAAAACCAGACTCTGGATAACTCAAGGCACGTTTCTATAATGACTGTTTGTGGGTTAACCCGGGCAATGACGAGGGTTAACTTTCTACCATCTGGAAGATCAATAGTGATATTGTTCTTGACTCACCACAGTTTTAATAAAATGGACTTTTTCAGAAAATAGTAGTGGGAGTATGGTAAAACTGGAAGTGATTCCAGAACCGCAAACAATTACTGAAAGTTTAATAGGACCTAAAGATTCAATCAGGTTTGACATTCCATTAGTCACTCCGCAGAATGGAGGGTAACCTCAAGCACCTGAGAGGACTCCGGTAGCCTCAAGGACAGTGACAGGGAGGTTCTTGTTTACCCAGACTTGCCATTACTGCTGTTCCAGACTATGAGACCCGACAGGAGGATGAGTATAGCGGCGTTCTAAACTAGCTTTAGAAGTGCACGTGTATATGATTCTGCCAGAAGGTTGTTGTAGTCAGTGGGAGCAGCGGAAGCATAGCGGACAAGTAGCTTATATCTATTTATAGACTAAAGCAGATATAGCGGAGATAGATCATCTATTTTTGATGTCACAGTCATAGGTTTTGACTTCATCAGAATAGGGGATGGATCTATTAAGAAAGTAGTAGAATGTGATGTCCTGGTATTTGGATGACATACATATAATAAGAAGTGAAATTCCTATACTACGATCGGTTATACTTTGGTTGTCACACAGTGGTTTCTCCACATAGAATATGGATATAATATCAGATATTCAGGTTACTAGATCTATGGTTTTAGATCTAGATTTAGGTAGTTTCCCAATTTGGGTACTTAGACAGTATTCTAAAGGTATTTTAGAATGGACGACTCCTGACACGGTAGTATACCTGCAGGTGATGAAGTCACCCTCTCTAAAGGTGTCTTACAGACTAAAGGGGAGAGGGATGTGCATGATTGGCATATCACTTGCTTGGGCAATTGAGTCGATCATGAGATGTCAAGTACCATACCAGATGTTGTTTTTGCACTAGCTGCAATAAGTTGATATTAATCCAATCCTGGAGAAACGTTCGGAAGCAGTTTTAGAACATAAGTCGATTTTCTAGGGATTTGATAACGACAGCCTCCATCGGGAGACGGTTATCATTCAAGGCTTCCAAGGTGACCTGGATGACAGAGTGACTGTTAGAGTTATTGTTTTCCCTCTGACGAGGGGAAGTAGTTTGGACAAGTGGTCCAAGCGGATACTGAGGGAGGCATGATGCAGGATACTGATTAAATTCAGTTGGCGATACTGTCTAATAAGTTTTCTAGATTTGGAGTTCGTTTATGAACTGGGTCCCATCAGAAATCCAGACATATTCTAAGACAGGTATTGCTCATTTCGGGAGATGGCTTTCTCTACGAACTTGAGATAAAGAAAGACATAAAAAGAAACATCAGGGCGGATCCACTCACTGAGGCTATTTCTCGAACACAATAGTTTTACAAACGAGCTTTGTGAGACTGATCAGTAGAGGAGTTGGGTGTTCAGTATCATACGGGTTGTGAGTATGCGACATCGCAATAATTAGCCTTAAGTGCAAGTGGAAGATTGTTGGATATAGTGCCCTCAAGTCAATTATTGGATCGCAGGCACGTGATTGCAATGATTGAGGGAGGACCTATACCGGTAGGACAGTCTTACCTGAGATGATAGTATACTATCTGGTTTGTCTTTATCATCGTGTACATGCTTCAGGTGACATTACAGATCACTATTACACTTTGATAGAGCCCTTAGGATTCTTGCTTGACTACCAGCAGTATGATGGTGATTATATACGTGGAAATTGGGTAGTCTATAAGCACATCCTTACAGTGTCCCTAGTCATGGGAGTTTCGAGACCGGGCATCGATACTCTATTAGTAGACTAGTGTATACAGTTGAGACCCCGACAAGGGGCGGTGGCCAGTCTCACAAGCCATTGGTGTCAGTTGGTTCACCTAAGATGTATATGGGTGCTCATTGGGTTATGAGTACACCGGACAGGATTCGCCGGGAACCTGCTAGTTGGTATTGTACCTAGCGTCAGATAGCAGTTCCCTGGTAACATGCGTACATGTTAGTTCATCGACCTAAGATCGTCATTTGTCTCGTGTGAGTTCCCACTGTGCTTTGATTACTACCCTACCACGGCTGAAAGGAGTCGTGCAAATAGGTTTTAGTTGGGTACAGTCCCGAGCCATATGGAGGCAGTGAGCAAATCGGCAGGGGATTCGTCTCTTCCGGTATTGGGGGTGAGATCGCGCTGTGTCTAGGAGAGCCATTACACGAAGTCCTTGGCCAAGGCAAGTGAGATTTACTGGTAGGTATTCCAGTAGTATCTCAGGGTGTTCTGGGCTACACTCCGACACGACTTGTACCGCTTTTGGGGGTCTGACGTTTACCAGCCCCCTAGGCCCGACATGCGATACTCATAGACGAATGGACCGGACTGTACGGATATTGTTACTGACAGGCTCAGTAGGGTTTCAGGATGAGTTCGCTCATCGGTCTCCCTTTTGGTCAATAAAAGGGTAGCCGTTACGTACAGCTAGTACCACTGACGTGCTTGTGGTTAATCCCACTGCTAGCGTATTGACGAGTATTTAGAGTCCCCCACAGAAAGTTTTCCAAGTTCGGGCGAAACGTTGTAGAGGTCATATGGTTTTATGGAAGGGTTCGATCATATACATGCACTTGTGCACGGATCATGATCAGACGGATCATACTAGTGGGCTTTGGTTTAAGCCGGATCCTAGTATTAGATTTGTTGGATTGATTTAGTGTCATTGCATTCGTATTCAGTCGGAATGCGGATGCAGGTATGTATTTACAGGTGAGGGGTATTCTTGTGATCCGTCACGAGCTTACTTTAGTTAATTCCATATCTTTTTGTTGGATTAAACATTTTGGTTTAAATGTTTAATTAGGTGGAAATGGTGACCTCAAGTCATCAAGAAGAACATTAAATGTGGCATGTGCATGGGTGATGACTCATGGTGTGTTTTCTTATGCCATGTCCATTTTCATGTTTGTTTATTGTGTGGAATTGATGGGTGGAGAGAGAGAGAGGGTAGCCACTAGTGAGGGGTTTGCTCTTGAGATATCATTCTAGCTCTTACAATTTATTCCACACAATAGCAAGCTCTTCTTCTTATTCTTTCTTCTCTTGAGCTCACCATCTCCTCATCAATGGCTTCTTCTTTAACCTCCATCCATACAATCTCATGTGTTGAGAATCAATAGATGAATTGAGACAAAGTTATCACACACATTCTCTACTTCACCTTGGACATGTCGGCTAGTAAACTTCATGTCCGAGTTGCTTCGATTTGAAACGGGAGCCTGTATAAAGATTCCTCGACATGGTGCCACTTCGATAAGTGAGACCGGAGAGAGAAGTTCGTCGGGGCAGCCGCGATAAGCATGGGACGGAGATTGAAGACCGAAGGACATGGATCAATCGGTATAATCTTTGAAACCCCTTTACAGTTTTTCTAGTTAACGGTTAATGGAACGATTTGGGTATTTGGTTGTGGTAGTGCCAAGTTTGAAAAGTTTTTGTTCCGCATTTGGTCTCGGATTGACGGCCGGTGCGCTGCCGTAACCCAATAGTTAGACCCCAGTAATATGATAAGTCATGCCAATGTCTGGCCTATAAAGGTTCGAGAAACTACTGATAACTCTTATCAGTAAATCTCAGTAGCAGCTCTGGCCAGGGACTTCCAGTTATATCCAATCGAGCATAGCGCAAGATCAATCCCTAATACCTGGATAGATGAAACCCCTCCTATCGCTCATTGCTTCCATGTGACTCGGGACTGTACCCAAAATCCACCTGTTTGCATAACTCCTCTTGAGCGTGGCAGGGAGGAAATCAAAGCACAGTAGGAGCCATACAAGACTCTATGACGATCTCGGGTCTACAGACTAACCTGTACTAGTGTCACCAGAGGACTGCTATCTGACGATAGGTATACTACCAACTAGGAGTCCTCGGCGAGTCCGTTCAGTGTACCCATTCTCTAATGAGCAACTGTGTACAATCTTTGATGTCACACACCAATGGCTGTGGGATCAACCATCGCCCTCTAAGGGATAAGAAACGTACACACTAGTCTACTCTTGAATATCGATGCCCTGTCTCGATATCCTCTCGACTAGGAACAGTTAAAGGATGTACTTTTGGACCACCCTGGCTCACTAGTATGATCTCATCATAATCCTGGTAGTCAAGTACATATCTTAAAGGCTTTATCAATATGTAAGAGACAGACAGTATAATAATACCAGTCTACATGTTAAGATAGAGGTAACCAGATAGCAAACTATCATGTCGAGCAAGAAAGTCCTCTATATATATGTCCAAGCATCCACTATATCAACAATAATGGCCTCTAAGGCATACATATTTCTAACAATCTCTCACTTGCACTAAGGCCAGTTGTTGTAGTATCTCATACAAAACATCCCAAAAATCTCTCGAATCACATTTGGGGGTAGTCTTTTGTAAGTGGATCCGCTATGTTATCCTCTGTGTCAACTCTCCTGACATCGATCTCCCGGAGATCAACTATCTCCCTGATCAGGTGATACTGCGTAAGAATATATCTGGATCGCTAATGGGACCGGGGTTCCTAGGTGAAGTCTATAACTCCATTGTTATCACAATACATAGGTATTGGATGCTCAATGGTAGGAACCAAGTTCATCTTATGAACTTCTTCATCCAGACAACCTCTTTGACAGCATCGTTGGTAGCGATGAAATCAGCCTCTATCAACGAGTCTGCTGCGGTATATTGCTTGGAACTCTTCCAACATACCGTCCCTCCACTAAGGGTGAAGACAAAACCCGAGACTGACTTTCAGTCGTCCGTATCACTCTGGAAGCTCGAATCGGTAAAGGACTCCACCTGGAGTTCACCGTTACCATACACCAAGAACATCTCTTTAGTCCTTCTCAAGTACTTAAGAATGTTCTTCACAGCTATCTAATATTTCTCCCTTGTATCTTGATTGATACATACTCACTACACCTAGTGAGCATGCTACATCCGGTCTGGTATACAACATCGCATACATGATTGACCCGACTGTCGAAACATAGGGTATCTCTTGTATGCGAGCCCTCTCCAAATCATTCATGAGAGACATCTCCTTGGAGAGAGTGATTCCTGAACAAGCGGGTACATTACCACGCTTAGAATCTTCCATACTAAACCCTTTTAGTATGGTGTCTATGTACCTGGATTGGAACAATCCCAACATCCGTTTAGATCTATCTCTATAGATCTATATCCCCAGGATATAGGAGGCATCAGTTAGATCTTTCATGGAGAACTTGTGTAATAAGAAGAGCTTGACCAAGTGTAGCATAGGAACATCGTTTCCTATCAAGAGTATGCCATCCACATACAATACGAAGAAGACAACCTTACTCTTTACAACCTTCTTAGATATACATGGTTATATATTTTTGATGAAGTCAAACTCTTTGACAGCTTTATCAAAACTGATGTTCCATCTCCGCAATGCCTGCTTTAATCCGTAGATGGATTTAAGCAGCTTGCACACGCTTCCGCTGCTCCTACTATCTACGAAGCCTTCTAGCAGTTTCATGAACATGCTTTCTTCTAAATCATCATTTAGAAAAGCGGGCTTGACGTCCAATTTGCCAGATTTCATAGTTATGGTATGTAGTAATGGCAAGTAGGATCCGGATGGACTTAAGCATAGCGACGGAGAAAAGGTTTCATCATAGTCGACACCGGGTCGTTGACGAAAACCTTTTGCTACAAATCTAGGTTTGAAAGTCTCAACTTTTCCATCTACACCAAATTATCTTTCTCAAAGATCCATTTGCTCCCGATGGGTTTTACCCCTTCAGGAGCAACATTCAAAGTCAACACTTTATTGGTGTACATGGATTCTATCTCAGATCGCATAGCATTCAACCATTTCACAGAGTCCTCACTCGTGATGGCCTGCTCGAAACTAGTTGGGTCATCATCTTGCATGATGCAATCCTCGCTCCCACCATCTATGAGAAAACCGTAATATCTCTCAGGTGGATAAAGAATCCTACTAGATTCGTAGAGTGGCTGCGGTTCATCGGGGACTATTGAATCCTCCGGTTCCACCAAATCGTCAGTTATAGATTGTGTTGCTGGAACTTCTTCCAGTTCTACCTCATTGCCACTAATTTCTTTCATAAGAAATTCCTTCTCTAAAAAAGTGGCATTTCCGAGAGAAAAAAAACATTTTGTTCCTCGGTGTGGTAGAAGATATACCCTCGCGAATGTTTGGAATATCCTACAAACTTGCACAGAACTGACCTTGCCTTGAGCTTGTCCGAATTTTGCTTTTTAACATAGGCCGGACAACCCCAAATCTTAACTTGTTTAATAGATGGTCTCTTCCCATTCCATATCTCATATGGAGTGGTAGGCAACGGATTTGGTCGGAAATCTATTCAATAGAAATGCAGCTATCTCAAGTGCATAACCCCAAAAGGAAATAGGTAACTCAGCAGTATTCATCATAGAGTACACCATATCTAATAGGGTGCGATTCCTCCACCCCGATATACCGTTGTGCTGTGGTGTATACAGAGGAGTAAGCTGAGAGAGAATCTCATTCTCTTTTAAGTAGTCTCTGAATTCCGTGCTCAAGTATTCTCCTCCCAGATCATATCAAAGGATTTGAATACTTTTACCTATCTGGTTCTCAACTTCGTACTTATATTCCTTGAATTTCTCGAAAGATTCAGATTTGTGTTTCAACAGGAATACATGTCTGTGCAGGGTTGTCTAGCACGGCAACAAGGTTTTGGGAGGCATCGTCCATGCCATATTTAAATTTTTTCCTTTCTAGCTAACCCTTACCCTAGAATCAAAACTAGAAAATCTGACGAATCGATATGCAAACAACTTTGCAAAGAACTGAACAAGGAATACAACCTTTGTAGACCGGTCATTCACTTCAATAGCTCCGTGTAGTAGTCCCTTCGTTGCGATGGTGAACTCCCAGACTCTAGAGAGGGTTCACTTGAAGAAACGAATAAGCTTGCTGAATGTCTTCGAAGCCGAAGATGATCTACATTGAGGAGACTCGAGCTCATGCTATCTCTTCACTAATGTGTGAAATTAGTGAAGCAAACACCCTAAACTAAATGGCTAATAGTAGAGGATGATGAAGTAAGAAGTGGGCTCACTTTAGTTTTATTTTTCTCACAATTTTTCATCACTTAAAAAAAAATAGCAAACTTTTTTCTCTTGAGGAAGAAGAAAAAGTGATGAAGAAAATGAATGGAGAGTGAGATTAGAATTGCAACCATGGGTGAGTTAGTGTCATGCCTAACTCATGTAGAGAATAAACCATAGCTACGAGTTAAGGGTTGGGTTATGAAATATCTTAAGCTAGACAAATAAGTGGACTAAGTCAATATTAACTACAAGCTTCTACAAGCTTTGCCATGACTCATTATCCAAGTTGTTTGAATTACTTAAAATAAATAAAACCCTAACTTTAACCTAGCATGGTGTGAGTCTCATAAATACATGTTGCATGTGTAAGCTAGCATGACACAACAATATATATCACATATATATTTTGTGTGTAAAAAGAAAACTATACATTTAACATATATCAATGTATCATAAGTGAGAAAAATGAATACTTAAGTGAGCTAATATATTTAATGTAATGTAATATATCAAATATATAATTATACATTAAATTATTAAATCAACTCTTGATTTAATAATCTGGCTACATCACATATAACCGACTAATATCAAATGTAACAACTTATTGAATCTACTCTTGATCCGATAAATTGGCTATATCACATATAACCGACGATGTCACAAGTCGCAAGAATAGAATGTGGTATCACATACTCGCATTAATCTCGGTCCCGCATATATCACATATGTGCTCCTACTCCATTTCGCATGAACCAGGAAACCTCTGTATAGACTCTAAAGACTCGTCAATACGCCGGCAGTAGGTGATGATCATATCAAACACCCACAAGCCACAAGCGGTCTGCTAAACATAACGACCACCCGGGTATTGAATGATCAGAAAATCAACAAGAAAGCCTGCTCGTACTCCTGCGAATCCAATCGGTAACACTACCGTAGAGTCCGGTCTCTTCGCCTGATATGTCGTATATCACAGCCTGGGGGTGGTATAACGTCAGACCCTAATAGCCTGATAAGTCATACCGATGCAAGGTCTATAACGGTTCGAGAAACTACTGATAACACTTACCAGTAAATCTCAGCAGCCCTGACCAGGGATTTCCTGTTATGGCCAATCGAACATAGCGCAACATCAACTCCCAATACCGGGAGAGACGAAACCCCTCCTATCACTCATTGCCTCCTTGTGACTCGGAACTGTACCCAAAAACCACCTTTTTGCACGATCTCTTGACCGTGGTATGGTAAAAAATCAAAGCATAGTGGGAATCACACAAGTCTCTATAACGATCTCGGGTCTACAGACTAACCTGTACCAGTGTCACTAGAGAACTGCTATCCGACGATAGGTATAATACCATCTAGGAGTTCTCGGTGAGTCCGTCCAGTGTATCTAGTCTCCTCTAAGGACTGCGCGCTCACTAGGAAAAGTTAAGGGTATTTCGAACACCGCCCATTGGTACATTATTCAAGAAGTGTCTAGGAAAGTGTGAAAGGCGCAAACGCCAAAAGAAAGAAGCTTATTCTAATTAAGGAACCTCGCAAAAGCGAGGGACAACCTCCCTTCTTCTCTGCACTTACCTGGCTTCTCGATCAGTTTATCTTTGGCCCGTTCTACGGTACATTTTTACTTCACAAAGCAAGTTTTTTTTAGCAGGTCTAGTTGACCTAGGTAACCCTAGACTGTTTAGGTGTGTGCAGTATGTCTTGTTTGTGTTCTTGTTATACCTTTTTCTGTGATATTTGTTGTTGTGAATATTTTGGTTAACAACACTTTTTCCTCCATTTCCTCATTCTTTCCCTACCACTTCCGGATAGTGCATGTCTGTTCCCCTCCGAAGGACGGCGCACAGGACCGCGATGTCCTGGCACTGAGATTCGGGGCAGATGCTATATGGTTTTATCCGTCTACCTCTCCGAAGATGCCAAGTTAATTTATGGCACCGTGTATCGGAGGTTTAGACGGATGCGGCCGATGTAGCAGACTTCGTCAGATTCCCCCTCGTTTGAGAGGTTTTTGATTGTGGGGACGCTCTTCCCTGCAGGCGCAAGCCCCTGCAGTTAATTATGCTACCGCATCGCGGTAACAACTTTCTCCTTCTCCAGAATTTCACTTCGTGTCGTGGGTGTTTGTTTTGTTCGTGGTTGCCTGTGGATTGTATACGGAGACTGAGTAATGCCGTCGCCCGTAGGACGTGGATTAGTCCAAATCCGTATTTACTTAGATTTGGGTTTGGTGTTTTTAGTTTAAGGATGCATTAGTCGCGTTGCGGCTAAGATCAACTTAAACGTTCGTTAAGGATACGATAGTCCTGTTTAAGACTAAGATCAACTTAACGTGATCGTTTAGATCTGACAAAAGAGCATTTGGGCTCTATTGTTCCAGTTTGGGAGATTCATAGTCCAATTTGGGACTAAAGTCTGTTTGGAGGCTACGTTAGCCATTTTTGAGGCTAAGATCGACTCAAACGTTTGTTAAGGATTCGTTAGTCCAGTTTGAGACTAAGATCAACTTAACGGGACCGTTTAGATCCGACAAAAGAGCATTTGGGCTGCCAGTTTAGGGACGTGGTGGTCCATATTCCAGTTTAGGGACGTCTCGGTCCGATATTAGTTTAAGGACGTCTCGGTCCAATATTAGTTTAAGGACGTCTCGGTCCAATATTAGTTTTAAGGACGTTTCGGTCCAATATTAGTTTAGGGACGTCTCGGTCCACGAGTTTAAGGACCCCGCAGTCCGTATTCATGTGTGATCGTTGGGACCCGTCACCTCTCTGACGTCGTTGAGGAATTACAGCGATGGATGTCAAAGGAGTTCGGAGATGTACCCTCGAACCGGATGTAGATTGATTTAGGAGAGCCATTTTGCTCAGCCAATTTAATTTAAGGACTTACGGCCACGATTGGGCTAAGTCCAGTTGAGAATATTCAACATTTTTCTTGATCTTTGGGCTATTAGGCCTGTGCCGGGGTTTTGCCCATATTTAATAATGCACTGCATTCTATTCTGGCCTGCTAGGCTTTTGATTTGGGCTCTGTCCCTTTATTTATGATGCAGAGCATCTATTTTAGTTTGGGCTCTGTCCCTTTTTTAAAGCAATGCATTGCATTTTATTAGACCTGTTAGGCTTCTTTAATTGGGCTTGGCCCCTTTTGTAACCAAGGCAGTGCATTTGTCTGGCGCTTTGCGCCGAGTAATGAGCGCAAGCTCATATGGTGATAACACGTGTCATGCTCTGGTGAGCGCAAGCGCACTAGCGCAGTGCGCTGCGCTAGCGTGTTGCGCTGTTGTGCTGCTGACACGTGGCGCGCTCTCAGCGAGTTGCGCCAATTCCAGAGAGCAAAGCTCTATCTTAAGGGCGCTTAGCTCAAGTGGTTCTATAACTGACACGTGGCGCTCTCTTAAGAGCGCAACGGCGCAATTTGGAAGTGCAAAGCACTAAGAATCTTTTAGATTCAAGAACGGAAGTGCAAAGCACTATTTAATTTCTTGATCTAAATTAGATCAAAGAAAAATAAATTCTTCTTTTGTTTGAAGAACCAGAGGTTCTTAAAAGTGCAAAGCACTATTTTTTATTTTTATTGTTTTAAAGAACCAGAGGTTCACAAGAAGTGCAAAGCACTGTTTATTATATGAAGATCATTGATCTTGTTTTTAGATCAATGATCTATTAGAGGAAATTTCTTTTTCCTTATAAAGGTTTTTTACCTCTTCTTGAAATTTTCCTCAGAGTTCTCTCTGTTCGAAGCTCTTGATTTTTCAAGAAAAATGTTCATGCCTTTGAATTGAGGCTTAGGGTCCTTTTTATAGTGCTCACAAATTAGTTAAATTTGTTAAAGAGATCATTCTCTGAGTGATTTGGGGAATTTTCCTCACCGTTGGATCTTTGATCCAAGGGCTTCTGCTTTGCAGAAGAAAATCTTCTTGTTTTAACAAGAACAGAAAAGATTTCTTAAAATCTTAATTCAGTTTGGCGCAGATGCCCCAGCGCGTGACACGTGTCGCGCAGCGCACAGCGCAGCGCAACTGCGCTAGCGCATCTGCGCTGACACGTGTCGCGCAGCGCAGAGCGCAGCGCAACTGGGCTTGCGCAACTGCGCAGACACGTGTCGCGCAGTGAGGCGCTTGCGCAACTGCGCAGACACGTGTCGCTCAACGGTGCACTCGCGCAAAAGAGTTTGCGCAACTGCGCGGACACGTGTCGCTCAGCGGTGAACTCGCGCAACAGTGTTTGCGCAACTGCGCGGACACGTGTCGCGCAGCGGTGCGCTTGCGCAGTTGTTGCGCAAACACGTATCACGCAGCGCAGCGCTTGCGCAACTGAGCGTTGCTTTTGCTTTTTAAAGAGCCTTGCTCTGATTGGACGCACTGCCTTGGGCGTTGTGCTGCCGAGTCAACTTCTGACACGTGGCGCGCTGCGCAAAGAATCTGAAGCGTTGCTTCATTCATTAAAGTTTTAATTTTTCAAAGCAAAGCTTTATTTCTGATTGGGGGAAGATGAAGCGTTGCTTCATCTCCCGCCTTGGAATTTGAACAGAGCTTTGCTCTGATTGGGGTAAACAAATGCCCCCCCACCGCTGCGCTTACGTGGCCTCCAAACGCAAGCGCAACGGTGGCAGAATCCGAACCGTCGCGGCACCTTTGGCAGTTGAAGAGGCAATTGATGCCTATAAATAGGACCTTTGGTACTTTAGATGATTTTCATCTTCACAATTTTATTTTCAAAACTCAGAGCCCTGCTCTTTATTTTCAAGAACTGCAAGAGTTGAACTCTTTAAAACTTTTTAGGTGAAAATTTAAATTAAGATTAAATTAAATTAGATTAATTTTCATCAACAGAGCCTTGCTCTCCATAGATCCCTGTTCTAAAGAAAACCCATTTAGTGTTTCATTTAGCAGAGCTTTGCTCTAAAGGGGTCCAAAGAGAACTCAGGAGAATCCTGTTAGGGTTCCATTAATAGAGCTTCGCTCTATAAAAGATTTTTCTTATATCTTCTTAATTAATGGAGCTTTGCTCCTCCCAAATTATATGGCACTTGATAATATTATTATTATTATATCATTTTTTTTCCCAGAGCGGAGCTCTCAATGTTCTCAAGGATTTTTCCTCAAATTCTCCTCATAACTGATTTTGACTGGTGTCGCTCCTGTCTGCAGAGCATTGCTCTCGAGGAGTTTAACTTTTAACTTTCTGTATTTTCTTGTTTGTTAATCTCCCTGTATTGTTTTCTTCAGGTATTATGGCGGTGCGTCTATACAGTTTGCATGAGTTCATCACTTATGAGGATATCCGTGTACAAGGCCGTCAACAGAACCAGGAGTTTACGGACGCCCAGTGTGCGGAGGTCATGGGTCGCCTCAACGCGAGTTGTGGTTGGCTGCTTCCTCGTCGTTCGGCTCTCTTAAAGGTTGTGCTGGGAGCAATATGGAGAGCACTTCCGGGTCTTCATGAGGCCCTACCGCTCAATGCGTTGGATGATGCCGAAGACAAGGTGCATTCAGTATACCTGACGGGGCTGATCTCGAAGAAACGGCGGGACGGTCTCATTGACATCCTACATCAAATCTTTCAGCAGACGACGATAGTTGCTGCTTATCGAAGGCCGGAAGGGCTTGCCGATGATATCGACACAGAGGAGCGCGAGAGGCTGCACATAAGAATAGTTAGAAAGGCCAGAAGAACTCTGGATGGCCTTACTTTTGAATTCCTCAATCCGTGCCCCGGATCTGAGGTTATTCCATTGTAATAATACTTTTCTTTCATTGCTTTTTATGATTGTAAGAATTTTGGGCAATATTAATGAATTTTTTTTTTATCCCAGCTTGTCTTTATTATATATCTTTTGTCCTGAGTCTTTTTGCCCATGCATGAATGAATGTGCCTTGAACGCTTGATCAAATATAAATCAGATGCTCTTTCTGTTGCTTTTCCTCTTTTTCAGCATGTCGTCACAATTAGCAAGTGATAGAGTAAGCTTCTTGAGTTCTTCACGAGATAACGAGGGCTTAGGCCGCAAGTTCAGATCTGCTGCCTAAAACTTTTCAACTCTATGAGCCGTGAGGGTCTCATAGAGACTTTTCTCCCTACGGATCGAGAGGATCTCGTAGGTGGGTTTTTCTCCTTAGGAATCGTGAGGATTCCTAAGTGTGGTTTTCTCTTTTAAGTCATAAGGATCCTACAAGAGAATTTTTCCCTCTTACGAGTCGAGAGGACTTGTAAGCGGTTGTTTCCCTCCTTGTCGAAGTTCGATGTTGGAGAGTGAGACCCGTGGATGGTATGCAAGAGACCGTTTTGGGCCAACTTGCAGGGTCCCAATGCTTAGGAAACAGGCTTCTTTTATGCCTACTGCCTAAGCCTTTATCTCACGAGTCGAGCCGCCTCGACAATTTTTCACAAGTCGAGACGAATCGAACGTTTCTCGCAAGAACATCTTAACGTCGTATTTAACCTCTGCTCTTTACGACAGAAGCCCGTTAAGGTTGGTGGTACTTAGGGTTTTGGCCATCGTACCGTCGCATAAGCTGATATAGTTCTCGATAGGCAATCGTGCTGTTCGAGTAGCCCTGCGACTGCCGTGTCTCTGATCCCTTCGGGGGCTGGACAAGACGTCTTCAAGCAATCCTCCTTGGCAGTTTGACCATCGGAAGAGCAAGCGCTAGGAATTTGCCATGCCGCTTTTTACTTGAGGTTAGGCTCATTTTGGAGAGCCCCAATGAGTCATAACCACTCCGCGCTGGTGTGGGATGATCTCCGATAGTCTTTCGGGTTTTATATGAGTTGCCGTCAAGACCCTGAAGCTAGGAATTTGGCCTTGGCTTCGTCTGCTGGTATTGCGTCTGCTGTATCGAGATGAATGTTGCGGTGGGAACTAGGGATTTTGCCGTGGTTCCGTTTGTTTGATGACGTTGCGTCTGCTGTATCGAGACGAACGTTGGGGTGACATCTTGTCTGCTGTATCGAGACGGACGTCGAGGTTGTCTTTAGGTTGCTGGTGAACCGCCGAGATTTGGAACTAGGGATTTTGCCGTGGCTCCATTCGTTTAATGACGTTGCGTCTGCTGTGTCGAGACGAACATTGGGGTGACATCTCGTCTACTGTATCGAGACGGACGTCGAGGTTGTCTCTAGGTTGCTGGTGAACCGTCGAGGTTCGGAACTAGGGATTTTGTCGTGGCTCCATTTGTTTAATGACGTTGCGTCTGCTGTGTCGAGATGAACATTGGGGTGACATCTCGTCTACTGTATCAAGACGGACGTCGAGGTTGTCTCTAGGTTGCTGGTGAACCGTCGAGGTTCGGAACTAGGGATTTTGCCGTGGCTCCATTTGTTTAATAACGTTGCGTCTGCTGTGTCGAGATGAACATTGGGGTGACATCTCGTCTATTGTATCGAGACGGACGTCGAGGTTGTCTCTAGGTCATCTATGAACCGTCGAGATTTGGCTTCGCTTTCTGGTGGAGCCTGTTGGGAAGGTATTGTTCCCTTTTTATCTGTGCCCCTGGATTGTATACAGGGATCGATGTGATTTCACCTGCAGGGCAGAAAATTTCATTCTTTCATTTTTTTTATTCTTTCCGCGATGCTCTATCATTTCAGCTTTTATATCGCGAAGGTCGCAATTGCCCAATCATTTCGGCTATTTTTCGCGGTGCCCAATCATTTCGGCTGTTTACTTTATTTTTACTCGCTGTTTTTTATTGCGAGTTGCCCAATCATTTCGGCTGTTTATTTTATTTTTACTCGCTGTTTTTTTTATTGCGAGTTGCCCAATCATTTCGGCATTTTGCATGCATACATTTTTACTTGCTGATTTTGTTTGCAAGTTGCCCCATCATTTCGGCTATTTCGTATGCATTTTTTTTCTTGGGGCTCGCTGATTTTTTTTTTTTTTTGCGAGTAGGGGATTTGGGATCTGATACCAATCTTGGCATCAGCATCGCTGCGACTGGAATATTGCCAGGAGCGAATCATCATTTGCCGTGAAAGGACTTGAAATTTGATACCGGTTAAGACATCAGCATCGCTGCAACTGGGATATTACCAGGAGCGAATCATCATTTGCCTTGGAAGGACTCGGAATTTGATACCGTTTTAGGCATCAGCATCGCTGCAACTGGGATATTGCCAGGAGCGAATCATCATTTGCTTATGTCGATGCCGAACAAAGGTGGCTTAGTAAATAGGGTTAAGGGTCCTGTCGGCTAAGGCTTTTGACTTCATGAGCCGTAAGGGTCTCACAAAGGTATTTCTCTCTACAAGTCGTGAGGATCTTGTAGGTGTGTTTTCTCCTTGGGAATCGTGAGGATTCCTAAGTGCATGTTCTCTTGTAAATCGTAAGGATCTTACAAAAGGGTTTTCTCCTTATAAGTTGAGAGGACTTACAAGTGTTGTTTGCTGTACAAGCATATCCCTAGTCGCGGATGGGACTTTGTTAGGGAAATATTTATTCGTGCCCGTGGATTGTATACAAGGGTCATTATGAGCCGCTTGTAGGGCAATATCGAAGGTTGTGGGGGCTGCTTAAGAACAGGTTAAGGTTTCTGCAACTTAAGACTTTCAAATCTTATGAGCCGTAAGGGTCCCACAAGAGAGTTCTCCTTACGAGTCGTGAGGATCTCGCAAGTGTATTTTCTCCTTCGGAATCGTGGGGATCTTGTAGGCGTGTTTTCTCCTTTGTGAGTCGTAAGGATCTCACGTAGGTGGTTTCTCCTTACAGGGTCGAGAGGACCCTATAAGTGTTTCTTAACGAAGTTGAGCCCTTTCAGGTTTTCACAAACACTCGCCGGTAGCCCTGCTGTTTTTACTCACGGAGCCCTTTCGGGTTTTCATCCTTGCCTATTTTGCTTATGGACATACCGTTTTTTTTTTATTCTTTTTATTTTTATTTTTTTCTTTTCTTTTTTTTTACGAGGTCGCGCCCTTTCGGGTTTTCACGAACACTCGCCGGTAGCCCTGCTGTTTTTACTCACGGAGCCCTTTCGGGTTTTCCTCCGTGCCCATTTTGCTTATGGACATACCGTTTTTTTTTGTTTTTTTTTTATATTCTCGTCAACCTGAGAATGCTGCGGTAGTAGGTTAAAAACATTTCGGTCATTTGCAAGTTTTAGGACATTGCGGTCCATCATTAGTTTAAGGACATCTCGGTCCGTTGTTAGTTTAAGGAAGTTTCGGTCCGTTGTCGCCGTATTTGAGGCGAATATCGAGTTTATTGACTTTTCGGTCTATGAGTCCTTCTCCATGAATGAACATGATGCCCCCGGCGTATCCATCTTCTTCGGAGCGTGCGGTTGTGGCGGACTCACCTTCCAGTTCTCAGACAGCGCAAACTTGCCCTGTTGGTATTGGTCTTCAACCCAGTTTTTGAAGACGTAGCAGTCTTCGATCAGGTGACCTACTGTTTGGTGGTAAGGGCAATAATTGGCATTATTAACATCGCCTGGCCGCAACGGACGTTTTGGACCCGGCAGATTGATGAGTCTGTCGCACACTGCCAGCTCGAACAGTCCCCTTGTTTTATCTTGCGGAAACGAGTAAGGACGTTTCAACTTTTCCTGGAGGGGTTGCCGCTTGTTGCTTTGGCAAGCAACCGGTCTAGGGTCACCTGATTGTTGTTGAGCGCTGGCGACGAGGGCCTTTTTTCCTTTTCTTTTATCCTTTTTGTCCGCTCCGTTGTTTGCTGGGCCGGGATTTTTTCCGAGTAGCATGCGATTGCATGGCTAAACGTTCTCGCAGCTTCTCAATTCCTTTATTTTTGAAATAGATTCCCCGAGAGAAGAGTTGGGGATAGCTTCTCCATCAGAGTTGCTTCCAAAGGTGATAATTTGCGATGCCTTAGAGTCGGCTATATGGCAATCGTCGGCGACTCTTTTGCGCTCATATATCGCATTTTTCCGATGTCCACAAGCTTCACACTTTGTCCCGTCGAAGTGTTGCTTTTGAGCAACATACCCTTGCCACCAACAGTTAAAGGATTCGCAGTCTTCGGTAGGATGTATGATCTTCTGATGATATAAACAGAAGTTAGGGTGCATCTCTGCCTCAGCGAGAGTATTTTCTTCAGAGGGCGGTAGCTTCATTCCTACTGACAGAGCTTTGGCGAACCTTTTTCTCGTCTTGAATTTGTTTTTACCCGCAGTGTATGGCTTTTGATTTGACGGGAATACCTTGGTTCTTTCTAGTATGGCCATTTCACGTTCTTGATTGGCTTTTGCTTTCAGACGAATTTCACTTAGGAAGACATCGATCAACTCGTCTGATGGCTGTAGAATCTCCGGCTCAGGATTCGCCATTGGTTTCTCAGTGCAAGGAGCCTCTTTATCATCCTTCAGTGAATGAGAAATCATATGACAAGTCGCTGCGTAGTCTTCAGATTCATCCGATGAGTTTTCTCCATTGTTTTCATCCTTGACTAAAGAACAAGCTGCCCCCGGCGTGTCCGTCTTCTTTGGAGAGTGCGGCTGTGGTGGGTTTACCTTCCAGCTTTCAGACAGCGCGAACTTGCCTTGCAGGTATTGATCCTCAATCCATCCCTTAAAGACGAAACAATCCTCAATCGGGTGACTTACCGTTTGGTGGTAAGGGCAATAATTGGGATTATTAAGATCGCCTGGCTGCGACAGACGCTTTGGACTCGGCAGATTGATGAGTCTGTTACGCACTGCCAGCTCAAACAGTCTTCTCGTTTTATTCTGAGGAAACGAGTAAGGACGTCCTAGCCTCTCTTCGAGGGATGGGCATGGACGCATGTTGTTTTGGCGAACGACCGGCTTTGAGTTGCTCGACTATCGTGGAGCATTGGCGACGACGATCGCTTTCCCTTTTCCTTTCTCATCTCGGGAATCTGATTTTGGAGGAGACGGTCTATGGCCCATCTGGTCCATTTGGGCTAATTTGTCAATCAAGGCCTGGAAGGTGGTCGGCCTAAAGAACATCATGAATTGCGAGATGGTCGCCTGAGAATCGAGAGTGCCCACAAACATGCCTACCGCAGGTGCCTCTTCTATGCGTTGTTCGCATTTCGACCATAGGTTTCGCCATCGTGTTGCGTATTGGACCCACGTTTCGCCGGGCCTTATCCTGGCATTTATCAGTGCTGTAATCGGGGTGCGTTCACTAGCACTTGCGAATCTTTGTGTAAACAGCAGTTCCATCTCTGCAAATGTTTTGACAGAGTCGTTAGGTAGCTCTGAATACCATTCAAAGGCTGTTTCTGCTAAGCTGCCGACGAATTGACGTAGCATCAATTTGTCATCGCCTCCAGTATTGCCGCATAAGGCCCTGAATTGAGCGACATGCTGATGCGGATTCCCTGTCCCTTTATATACGTGGAATTTAGGGATCGTATATCCTGGCGGGTAACTGATTTGGTCATACCAGCCCGGATACGGTCATCCGGTTCTAACAATTTGCCCAGCCGCTTCATTCGCCTGATGAACCCGGATCTGCTGAGCTATATATTCGTCTAGGTCAACTTTGGAGATTTCCTCCTCCTTGGCTGTTGACAGAGCCGGCGGAGGATTTGACGTTTCTCCCCTGTCGTCTTCAAGGACGATCGGAGGATCTTCAGCAGGAGGGTCCGACTGTAACATCATCCCTACCATATCTTGGAAGAGGAGCGCCATCTGTTTTATGTTAGCCGCCTGCTCTGCAGCTTCTTTGTCCCTCTTTTCGAGGACTCTGCGTAAAAAGTCAGCGTCAGTTTCTTGTTCTTGACGCTCATCCGAAGACGTTTCAGAGCTTTCTTTTGGCTCAGTGAGTGCAGCCATTGTAGTCATCATTTCCCGAAGCTTTTGTTGTTGCTCCTGGGCTTTCGTCACGGATCGGGTGGGCGGTCGGTGGCCCGTAGAAGTGCGGCTTTCATCCTTTCCAGAAGTCATATAAACAGTGTGCACCACCATGCCCCCAGACTTGGGGCGTTTGTGTTCAGCGCTTTTATGCTTCGCCATGTTCGCAGGGGCTTTTTGTGGCCTCCTTTTTTGGGTGATTGGAGTTAAGGGAGCCGTTGTAGTGGGCACCCAAGTAGCTTTTGCTTTTTGTGGTTTGACAGAGTAATCCTTCCCCTGCCGAACCTTCATCTTTTTCTGTCGTCGGAGGCAGTCTTGATCGATCACCGACTCTTGGACCTGTCGCCAGACTTTGTAAATTTTAGAGGACAGCCGTTGATGGGGCTGCTCTAGCTTCTTCTCTGGAGTATTCTCCACAGGTGAAGGAGTTCGTTTCAACATCGCAGTAGGAGAGTTTCTGCGCACCTTGTTGAGCAGTTCAAAGCTGTTCTTGGTTGGAACAGCAGCATCGATCCTCACCATCGGAGCTGACGGAGTTATCCTAGAGGGGGAGTTGCCCCCAGCCTTCCTTACTCGACGCCAGTGGCGATGTCGAGCGTGTCTTACGGATGGAGTTGTTTCAGCTATAGGGGCGACCTCCTCATGCCCTCTGTATTGGTCAGAATATACTGGTACCAGCTTTTTAAAGATCGACGTCCGTTGAACGGGGACAGCCAACTTGTCAGAAGCGGACTTCTGAACATGGGAAGCAACCTTGGTGATTTTGCCAGGAACGGGAGTTGGAATGGCTATCCGCTTCGGGATAACGCCTTCTGGTATGGCAGGCTTCTTCATGAGCCTGTTAGAGCTCTGGTCTAGTCCGTTAAAAACTGAAGCAGTGGAGTTGGACGACCCGTTGAGAGGGGTCGCGGCAGTGGTAAGTCGATCGAAGACCGACTTCTTTGGAGTTTCTTGCAATGTCATTAGGGCGTTGAAGCTCATTGGTGGGAGCATGGTCCCAAAAAATAGTCCAGTGGTGGCTTGAGCCACCTGCTCCACCGGCATCTTGAAAAGGGAGGCCGCTTGGGGCCCATAAGTCACTCCTCTAGCAATGACGGAGCGAGAGTTATCGCTGCGGGCGGTGCAGTTCGAAGCCATCGATTTTCTGTTTTCTGCACGGAGCAAGACACCAAATCTTAGTACCTTGAATCCACAGGAAACCACAGCAAACCGCGATTTGTTCGCGAACACGACACACGAAGTGTGGAGTGGAAAGAGGAAGAGGTCCCACAGGGCGTGCCAGAATCTGTTCCCCTCCGAAGGACGGCGCACAGGACCGCGATGTCCTGGCACTGAGATTCGGGGCAGATGCTATATGGTTTTACCCGTCTACCTCTCCGAAGATGCCAAGTTGATTTATGGCACCGTGTATTGGAGGTTTAGACGGATGCGGCCGATGTAGCAGACTTCGTCAGATTCCCCCTCGTTTGAGGGGTTTTTGATTGTGGGGACGCTCTTCCCTGCAGGCGCAAGCCCCTGCAGTTAATTACGCTACCGCATCGCGGTAACAACTTTCTCCTTCTCCAGAATTTCACTTCGTGTCGTGGGTGTTTGTTTTGTTCGTGGTTGCCCGTGGATTGTATACGGAGACTGAGTAATGTCGTCGCCCGTAGGACGTGGATTAGTCCAAATCCGTATTTACTTAGATTTGGGTTTGGTGTTTTTAGTTTAAGGATGCATTAGTCGCGTTGCGGCTAAGATCAACTTAAACGTTCGTTAAGGATACGATAGTCCTGTTTGAGACTAAGATCAACTTAACGTGATCGTTTAGATCTGACAAAAGAGCATTTGGGCTCTATTGTTCCAGTTGGGAGATTCATAGTCCAATTTGGGACTAAAGTCTGTTTGGAGGATACGTTAGCCATTTTTGAGGCTAAGATCGACTCAAACGTTTGTTAAGGATTCGTTAGTCCAGTTTGAGACTAAGATCAACTTAACGGGACCGTTTAGATCCGACAAAAGAGCATTTGAGCTCTATTGTGCCAGTTTAGGGACGTGGTGGTCCATATTCCAGTTTAGGGACGTGGTGGTCCGATATTAGTTTAGGGACGTCTCGGTCCGATATTAGTTTAAGGACGTCTCGGTCCAATATTAGTTTTAAGGACGTTTCGGTCCAATATTAGTTTAGGGACGTCTCGGTCCACGAGTTTAAGGACCCCGCAGTCCGTATTCATGTGTGATCGTTGGGACCCGTCACCTCTCTGACGTCGTTGAGGAATTACAACGATGGATGTCAAAGGAGTTCGGAGATGTACCCTCGAACCGGATGTAGATTGATTTAGGAGAGCCATTTTGCTCAGCCAATTTAATTTAAGGACTTACGGCCACGATTGGGCTAAGTCCAGTTGAGAATATTCAACATTTTTCTTGATCTTTGGCCTATTAGGCCTGTGCCGAGGTTTTGCCCATATTTAATAATGCACTGCATTCTATTCTGGCCTGCTAGGCTTTTGATTTGGGCTCTGTCCCTTTATTTATGATGCAGAGCATCTATTTTAGTTTGGGCTCTGTCCCTTTTTTAAAGCAATGCATTGCATTTTATTAGACCTGTTAGGCCTTCTTTAATTGGGCTTGGCCCCTTTTGTAACCAAGGCAGTGCATTTGTCTGGCGCTTTGCGCCGAATAATGAGCGCAAGCTCATATGGTGATAACACGTGTCATGCTCTGGTGAGCGCAAGCGCACTAGCGCAGTACGCTGCGCTAGCGCGCTGCGCTGTTGCGCTGCTGACACATGGCGCGCTCTCAGCGAGTTGCGCCAATTCCAGAGAGCAAAGCTCTATCATAAGGGCGCTTAGCGCAAGCGGTTCTATAACTGACACGTGGCGCTCTCTTAAGAGCGCAACGGCGCAATTTGGAAGTGCAAAGCACTAAGAATCTTTTAGATTCAAGAACGGAAGTGCAAAGCACTATTTAATTTCTTGATCTAAATTAGATCAAAGAAAAATAAATTCTTCTTTTGTTTGAAGAACCAGAGGTTCTTAAAAGTGTAAAGCACTATTTTTTATTTTTATTGTTTTAAAGAACCAGAGGTTCACAAGAAGTGCAAAGCACTGTTTATTATATGAAGATCATTGATCTTGTTTTTAGATCAATGATCTATTAGAGGAAATTTCTTTTTCCTTATAAAGGTTTTTTACCTCTTCTTGAAATTTTCCTCAGAGTTCTCTCTGTTTGAAGCTCTTGATTTTTCAAGAAAAATGTTCATGCCTTTGAATTGAGGCTTAGGGTCCTTTTTATAGTGCTCACAAATTAGTTAAATTTGTTAAAGAGATCATTCTCTGAGTGATTTGGGGAATTTTCCCCACCGTTGGATCTTTGATCCAAGGGCTTTTGCTTTGCAGAAGAAAATCTTCTTGTTTTAACAAGAACAGAAAAGATTTCTTAAAATCTTAATTCAGTTTGGCGCAGATGCCCCAGCGCGTGACACGTGTCGCGCAGCTCACAGCGCAGCGCAACTGCGCTAGCGCATCTGCGCTGATACGTGTCGCGCAGCGCAGAACGCAGCGCAACTGCGCTAGCGCATCTGCGCAGACACGTGTCGCGCTGTGAGGCGCTTGCGCAACTGCGCTTGCGCAACTGCGCAGACACGTGTCGCTCAACGGTGCACTCGCGCAAAAGAGTTTGCGCAACTGCGCGGACACGTGTCGCTCAGCGGTGCACTCGCGCAAAAGTGTTTGCGCTTGCGCAGTTGTGCTTGCGCAACTGCGCGGACACGTGTCGCGCTGCGGTGCGCTTGCGCAGTTGTGCTTGCGCACACAACTGCGCAAACACGTGTCACGCAGCGCAGCGCTTGCGCAACTGAGCGTTGCTTTTGCTTTTTAAAGAGCCTTGCTCTGATTGGACGCACTGCCTTGGGCGTTGTGCTGCCGAGTCAACTTCTGACACGTGGCGCGTTGCGCGCAGCGCAAAGAATCTGAAGCGTTGCTTCATTCATTAAAGTTTTAATTTTTTAAAGCAAAGCTTTATTTCTGATTGGGGGAAGATGAAGCGTTGCTTCATCTCCCGCCTTGGAATTTGAACAGAGCTTTGCTCTGATTGGGGTAAACAATGTCAGCTTAGACTAAAGATTCACAATCTCGATTAGTCCGGTTTGTGACTGTATCTTCCGACTCTTCTACACCTTCTGATTCCTTAGAACCTTCCGAGACCTTCTTACCTTCTGCTTCAACGGAGCCGTCCGATCCTACACTTCTTTCACCCTCACATTCTTCTCCTACACCACCGGCAATGACGAAACAAACGATCGTGGGACAACAGGAGGCGGCGTTACAGGACAGATGCCACCCACACCGTTCATCCCTACCTTCATGCATAGTGTTGCCCACCATTGCGGCAAACAACTATGAAATCAAGCCGCAATTCATATCACTGTAGGGTTAGCTTAGCACCTTAGCAAGATTTTGGCAAGCATCAATCATGCTACTTTACAATTTTGGGGTGCTAAACAAACCCTAACCAAGATCTTAACTAGAGAATTAGGGTAAAACATGATATGTAAACTCTTTACATCTAAGTGAATAAGGAACACAACCTTTGTAGACCGGTCCTTCACTTCAATAGCTCCGTGTAGTAGTCCTTCGCTGCGATCACGATCCCCCAGACTCTAGAAACGCTCTCATGAAGAAACGAACAAGCTTGCTTTGAAGTCTTCGAGGCCGAAGATGATCTACGCCGAGGAGACACTAGCTCATGCAATCTCTTCACTAATTGTGTAGATTAGTGAAGAAAACACCCTAAACTAAATGGCTAATAGTATAGGATGATGAAGTAGCAAGTGGGCTCACTTTAGATATATTTTTCTCACAAGAAATCATCACTTTCACAAAAGCTAGAAAGCTTGAATGAGGAAGAAGATGATGAAGCTCAAGTGATGAATGAATCCATGAGGTTAGAAATGCAACCATAGTTAGTGTATGTCATCCACTAACCATTGTAGAGACTTAACCATAACTATGAGTTAAGGGTTGGGTCAAAAAATATCTTAAGCTAAACAAACAAGTGGACTAAGTCAGAGTTTTCCACAAGCTTCTCCAAGCTTCCACCATGACTCATTATCCAAGTGTTTGAATTACTTAAAACAAATAAAACCCTAATTTAACCCTAGCATAGTGATCGCACGCTTTTGGCGTGTCGGAGTTCAAAGTTCTAAAGTTATAACCGCGATCAGGACGGTGTTGCTTCGCAGCTAGCCGGTTGAGCACGGGTCGATCCGCAGGGAGATGGTTGTATGTCCGTTCGAGTTTTAGACAAGTCAATAAAGAATGTGTAATGTTTTTTCAGTTCTATCCTAAGTGTTCGTATTTATATTCAAGTAAGCTTGTTAAGCTTAAGGTTGGTTAGTAGAGTTAGGATTAGTCTTGTACTTATCTTTTGCCATTCTTAAAACGATGTTGGGATAATCGAAAGTAGCGGGGATTAGGAGGACATAGGAATGGAATTTGCGAGTTTAAGCAAGCTTTCCGATGCTAAATCCATTCCTAGTGCCCCTTGTCCGTCCGCTAAATACGCTTATTTCCAACCCTCGGCCAAACACCCGCAACCATGTATCCAATTAAGTCACAACTACATGTCACGTTGTAGTGCGCTCAAAGAACTTCTCAACTTAGGTCGCGGCTACATGTCACGTGTAACGCGCCTAAGCGAGGGGGTTGCGGTTGTTTGGTCGGGGTTCGTTTCATGTTGTTTGGCGAAGAGAAGCACAAGGGATTTCTCCGTCCCTCATACCACCTTCCTTAGCCTTAACAAGAGGGAAATTATTCACACATCATAAAAGAAAAGAAAACAAAACAAGAAGGAAGAAAGGAAAGGAAAATATGGTTTTACAAGTGAAGCAAGCTAACTCTTGGGTCCTCACCTTAGCAAGGAACTCCGTCGAGTATCATCGCTTGAAAATATGGATAAAAGAAGAAAAGAAAAGAGAACAAGAAAAGAAATAACAACAACTAGTTAACAACAAATAATAAAGTTACACTAGAAATGAAATTACAATGCAATGAAATTAAAATACAAGATAAGAAAAACAACCCTCATCTTCATTTCGTCATCCACTCAATGCTCTCACTACATTTTAATGGAGGAAGACATGAAGAAGAAGAAGAAGAAGCTAAACTAAACCCTAACAAAAAGAGATGGAAAAGAAGACATGAAGAAGCCCCTTGGCTTGGCACAAAACTGGGCTATTTATAGGCTGCGTGCTGAAACCCTAGGGCAACATTCTGGCCCCAAATGAAATGTCCAAACTAACCCAAAAATTTGGTCAGATGATTACACTAAAGCGCTGCGGATCCGCCGCGAAAACCCACATTTGGCGGCGGTTCCGCCGCGGTTTTGTGGAATTGGGGTCTCGTATTTTCTGGGTTTCCTTGTTTTGCTATCTTATGTTATACATGTCCCAAATTGCAAATTGCCTTCACAATTTCTTCAGATCTGCACAGTCCAAACATAGCTTCACTTTTGATTGATTTGAGCTTTCTCCCTCGAGCTCCGCGCACCTATTAATTCTTGTGCTACCCCTCTCGTGTTCTGTGCTTGTCCGAGACACGAATGACCACTGCCATATGTCTTGTCTCTGGAACTGGTACGCGGCACTGGACGAATACGGATGACCGGAACCCGGTTTTATCTGTTGGCAACAGATATTCTGTATTTTGGCATAACAGTGGAGATTTTGTATCATTTGTGTTATTTTGGATTTGGAACCTGTAGCCTGTAAATATATAGCAAACACGGAATAAAAGCACTTACCTATAAACAAACGAGCATAAGAATGGGCGGTAATAAATGCAATATTCTGGTATGAACAAATACCCTCAAACTTAACTTTTGCTCGTCCCGAGCAAAACCAATTATTCACAAAAAGTCACCTCACTTTCGCAGGGAACGCGATTGCACTGAGCTCGTACAACAAGCCGTTATATCTCTAGGTGTCCCTAGTAGGAAGAGTGTTGTCTCCTGAGGGTTTTCAGCGGATTACATCCACAAAATCCCGTCAAGCTAGTGTCATAAGTTAACATTGATTCTACTCCTATAGTTTAGTATCTACGTTAGAAACTCTATCATCCGAAGTTAGAAATATCCAACCCATATTTTTCACGCCTCCTATCTACTTAACTTTAGATCCTATACGTTCCAAAAAAGTTTAGAAAGATGTTAGTTCTCCTGAGTTTTCCTTCTAACAGTGTGGTCTTAAATCAGGGATTTTTATCAATTTTACAGAAAACATAAGTCTTATCTTTTATTTCTATCTTTTATCCAAACATCGATTGTATACCCCTACGTGTGTGTGTATTTGCACCCCTACACTCAAGAATTCAATTCAAGCTATAATACCCTTGCCCTAATACCTAATACTACTTTTTTTCATTAAGGATGGACGGATTTGCTCACACACCTTTCATGCGACTATTAATGCTTCTTGAGGCACTAACGGCCGATTACTGAATGTGTGAACTTAAAGCGTAAATAGCAGTTTCCAGGTCTTGACTTTATTCTATTTTTTATTTTTCTTTTTCAAGACCGGATATATTTTTCAATAATGCTCTTTTGATGTTTAGCTTTAAATACCATTTTTTTTTCATACTAGGTTTTCAGGCAAGAGTTTTTCTAGGTATCCTCTACTATCCCAAGTTTCAAGGTGCGTGTAAGTGCAGTTTGTAGGGTGTATACTTTCTAAATTTGAACTCAAGAAAAGAAACTATTTTTCAGACTTATCCTTCAGTAAAGCTTCAATACTTTCCCCTCATCTTAACTTAACTCAAGAACTGAACTCAAGATTACCTACTTCTATAAAAAAAAACTGTAAGGACGTATAATCACCAAGTTTAAACAGAATGAGGGTTATTTTTAGGAATTTCAATTCCTAAGCCTAGAATTTAGTTATTTCTAACATATCAACTAAACTTTCAGAATATAAATCTAAGTTACCTTATTAGCTAACTTGACGACAAAGTTTTTATATTTTGGAAAATTTTCGATTTTTTATGGTTTTTTTTCTTAAATAAGGTATGCAAATGCAGAATATACAAATGAATGCGAAGGAAGAAAGCTTATCAAGCACACCCCCAAACTTAAACTTGACAGTGCCCTCACTGTCAGGCTACACCAAGAGGGTCAAAATTGTCGGCGCTCTCCAAAAGAAAATTTTATACAAAATAAAATAAAAAAGAAAACCAAAAATATATACACAAAAAGGTTCCCACCCAAACTTAAGTAAAACAGTGTTTCCACTGTTTAGCGTTGAAGTTCAGGATCGGGGGGGGGAAAGAACAGTATCAAGCTATACAAGGCCTTACACAGGCCAAAAGTGAGCACCAACCATTCAAAAAATTTATCTCTATAATGTGCTGGTTGGTGAAAGAATGCAGAGAGGTAAGAAATGGAGAATACGCGAGACCGTATAGAGATAGAAGCGGGATACAGTCTCGGTATATGAGAAGAAGAATGGCGGAAGGGAGAAAGAAGTGGAATACGAACTTGAGGGTGGAAATGGATTGAATAAATTAGTACAATCTGTAATGATCGATGTGAAAAGATGGATTGTACTAATCAATCAATATGGAGAGAAATTGGGTCAAATCCCTCAAGATTCGTGAGAAACCATGGGTACGCCGAACTTGGTAAACCAGACACAGGAAGTGAAAATGATACGGTTTCTTGCAATGTCGAAACGATGGAAAGGATGGGGGGAAGTGATTGAGGAAAGGTATCGGTTAAGGGTTTTGGAGGGTGTACACAGTCAATGACAGGGACAGGATGAATTGGAAAATCCGACTCATCAAGGAAAACTGGTTCATCCTCAAAAATATCCTCAAAATTCAGCACATCCATGCATTTATCCTCAAAATCCAGAGGCATATGGGGTTCGAGAAAAACATTTAATGACTCGGGATGATGAATTGGAGAGAAAAACTTAGCCAAATCTACGGGTTCATCATCCAAAATATTCCCCGCGTCAATATCCTTAATCAAGTGAAAATCTATATTCTCAGACACCTCAACAAAAGCATGGATATCAATCAATTCAGGTTCTAGAGTGGAGGTGTAGAGGTCAAAAGGATTGGGATTGGTTTCACTTGGCAAGGTCCCTTCACAATCGGGTAAATCAAACACTACAAAGTCGCACAACTCATTAATCATTCTATCTTCAATTGATAAATCATTTGGGACACTTGATAGACTTTCAAAACAGGAGTTGTGGGATTCAATTTGGTATGGGTAGGTTTGATTTGGAAGGGGGTACAACTCACTCTTTGTACTCAAATTCTCAGCCTATCCTACCGCCTCATCATACATTGGAAAATTTGGAGTTAGTTGGAAATTAGCTACCGGGTCAGTAGGTTGTATGAGCGCGGCCATGGACGCATTCAAATCCATCATCTGTTGACACGAAGCTACCCGAAAATCTTCCAACGACTGTTCGAAGCTAGACAAGGGCAATACAAGATTCAAAACTGTTTGGGTACTGGAAACTCCCAAATGACGGTTCAGAAGCAATGTCTAGGGAAGGTGCAAATGTCGGGTAGGACTGGTAGCAATTGAATGGCTGGACATGGGTAGGATCAACATATGAATAAGAAGGTGAATGGAATTGTTGATCCAAAGAATTTATAGTGGTGAAAGAAGTGAAAGATCGGCTACGGGATTGTTCAATATGTTCAGCAATAGACATGGGTTTCGGAGTTAGAACTGGACTCGAAAAAGGGGTATCAACGTAAGAAGGTAGTGAAGGTTGAAATGGTTGGTACAAGGTGGATTGCGGGGTCCGATTGTTCGTCCTAGACGCGTCTATCCGATCTCTCAACAAAATTTTGGGCATGGATGGATCGTTCGAAGTTCGGCCAAAGCAAGAATCGTAAGAAGAAATGTCTGGTTGTGGATACCAAAGTTAGGCAAGAGTTTTGCGAAGTGGGGTACCCATGTTAGAAGAGTGAAAGGGTAGGAAGGGAGGGAAGTGGTATATTTTTTATTTTTATTTATTATTATTATTATTATTTATAAAAAAATTTTATAAAAAAAATTATTTTTGGAGTTTTTGAAATTGTTTGCTTTTAAAGAATACGGAATTATGGGACTAACTTTTTACAAGCACAAGCACAATCACAATCACAATATGCACAAACACACCTAGAGCTAGGGTCTTCAAAGTCCAACTAGACCGCTCCTAGACTTCCAAGCGACAAGTTGCAAGATAACCCTCGAATCGCCTCTTCATTGCCAATTGTGGCCAGGTAAGCACAAGTGAGGTAAGGAGGGTTCCGCTTACGAATCACCGTGAGACGGGCCTTTTAAAATTACCTCCTCACTTGTCTAGCCTAGGCACCACAAAGTCAAGTTTAGATAAACGACCGATTCCACGCAAACTTCACTTATCCTAAATGAGCGCGACAGGTCCATATAGGTTTGGTCTAGATATATTTTATTAGCTCAAGGTAATGCGTATGCAATTAGTGATTTGTGGGGTCTTAGAAAGAGTGATGAAATCCCCACCCAATATGAATTGGTGTTATAGCCCCTTAATGTCTGTATTAATATATGCAAAGCGGTAAACAAACAAAATCTAAAACAACAAAAATTTATTTGGCGGCTGTGCAATCTGTGCAAAGAAACCTGCAGAAAATACAGTATAGTGGAATTCACAGAGAAGATAAAAGGAAAGAGAAAGGGCAGAAAAAAATTGGGGCACAGTGGCCTCAATGCAGCCGCGGAACCGCCGCCAAAGCCCCACTTTGACCGCGGTTCCGCGGTCAAACAGTGGAATTGGAGCCTCTGATTTGGTTCCCTGCACTCTCCTTGATCTCTACTCCAAAATAAAATGCTCTGTTTCTTGATTGAATTACTGTACTTGCTCCAGATTAGCCTGTACACTTGCACACAAAAATTATCAAAAATAACAAAAAGATTTATTTATTTTATTTTATTTATAATTTTTTATATGTACAAAAAGAATATTAACCCGAATAATAAGAAAGAAAATACGTTACCGTCTCCCCGGCAACGGCGCCATTTGATCGCACGCTTTTGGCGTGTCGGAGTTCAAAGTTCTAAAGTTATAACCGTGATCAGGACGGTGTCGCTTCGCAGCTAACCGGTTGAGCACGGGTCGATCCGTAGGGAGATGGTTGTATGTCCGTTCGAGTTTTAGACTAGTCAATAAAGAATGTGTATATGTTTGTTCAGTTCTATCCTAAGTGTTCGTATTTATGTTCAAGTAAGCTTGTTAAGATTAAGGTTGGTTAGTAGAGTTAGGATTAGTCTTGTACTTATCTTTTGCCATTCTTAAAACGATGTTGGGATAATCGAAAGTAGCGGGGATTAGGAGGACATAGGAATGGGATTTGCGAGTTTAAGCAAGGTTTCCAACGCTAAATCCATTCCTAGTGCCCCTTGTCCGTCCGCTAAATACGCTTATTTCCAACCCTCGGCCAAACACCCGCAACCATGTATCCAATTAAGTCACAACTACATGTCACGTTGTAGTGCGCTTAAAAAACTTCTCAACTTAGGTCGCGGCTACATGTCACGTATAGCGCGCCTAAGCGAGGGGGTTGCGGTTGTTTGGTCGGGATTCGTTTCAAGTTGTTTGGCGAAGAGAAGCACAAGGGATTTCTCCATCCCTCATACCACCTTCCTTAGCCTTAATAAGAGGGAAATTATTCACACATCATAAAAGAAAAGAAAACAAAACAAGAAGGAAGAAAGGAAAGGAAAATACGGTTTTACAAGTGAAGCAAGCTAACTCTTGGGTCCTCACCTTAGCAAGGAACTCCGTCGAGTATCATCGCTTGAAAATACGGATAAAAGAAGAAAACAAAAGAGAACAAGAAAGGAAATAACAACTAGTTAACAACAAATAATAATGTTAAACTAGAAATGAAATTACAATGCAATGAAATTAAAATACAAGATAAGAAAAACAACCCTCAACTTCATTTCATCATCCACTCAATGCTCTCACTACATTTTAATGGAGGAAGACATGAAGAAGAAGAAAATTAAGCTAAACTAAACCCTAACAAAAAGAGATGGAAAAGAAGACATGAAGATGCCCCTTGGCTTGGCACAAAACTGGGTTATTTATAGGCTGCGTGCTGAAACCCTAGGGCAACATTCTGGCCCCAAATGAAATGTCCAAACTAACCCAAAAATTTGGTCAGATGATTACACTAAACCACGGCGGATCCGCCGCGAAAACCCATATTTGGCGGCGGTTCTGCCGCGGTTTTGTGGAATTGGGGTCTCGTATTTTCTGGGTTTCCTTGTTTTGCTATCTTATGTTGTTATACATGTCCCAAATTGCAAATTGCCTTCACAATTTCTTCAGATCTGTACAGTCCAAATATAGTTTCAATTTTGATTGATTTGACCTTTCTCCATCGAGCTCCGCACACCCATTGATTCTTGTGCTGCCCCTCTCGTGCTCTGTGCTTGTCCGAGACATGAATGACCACTGTCATATGTCTTGTCTCTGGAACTGGTACGCGGCACTGGACGGATACGGATGACCGGAACCCGGCTTTATCTGTTGGCAACAGATATTCTGTATTTTGGCATAACAGTGGAGATTCTGTATCATTTGTGTTATTTTGGACTAGGAACCTGTAGCCTGTAAATATGTAGCAAACATGGATTAAAAGCACCAACCTATAAACAAACGAGCATAAGAATAGGCGGTAATAAATGCAATATTCTGGTATGAACAAATACCCACAAACTTAACTTTTGCTCGTCCCGAGCAAAACCAATTATTCACAAAAAGTCCTAACCTCACTTTCGCAGGGAACGCGATTGCACTGAGCTCGTGCAACAAGCCGTTAAACCTCTAGGTGTCCCTAGTAGGAGGAGTGTTGTCTCCAGAGGGTTTTCAGCGGATTACACCCACAAAATCCCGTCAAGCTAGTATCATAAGTTAACATTGATTCTACTCCTATAGTTTAGTGTCTACGTTAGAAACTCTATCATCCTAAGTTAGAAATATCCAACCCATATTTTTCACGCCTCTTATCTATTTAACTATAGATCCTATACGTTCCAAAAAAGTTTAGAAAGATGTTGGTTCTCCTGAGTTTTCCTTCTAACAGTGTGGTCTTAAATTAGGGATTTTTATCAACTTTACAGAAAACATAAGTCTTATTTTTTATTTCTATCTTTTATCCAAACATCGATTGTATACCCCTACGTGTGTGTATATTTGCACCCCTACACTCAAGAATTCAATTCAAGCTATAATACCCTTGCCCTAATACCTAATACTACTTCTTTTCATTCAGGATGGACGGATTTGCTCACACACCTTTCATGCAACTATTAATGCTTCTTGAGGCACTAACGGTCGATTACTGAATGTGTGAACTTAAAGCGTAAATAGCAGTTTTCAGGTCTTGACTTTATTCTATTTTTCTTTTTCTTTTTTCTTTTTCTTTTTCAAGACCGGATATATTTTTCAATAATGCTCTTTTGGTGTTTAGCTTTAAATACCATTTTTTTCATACTAGGTTTTCAGGCAAGAGTATTTCTAGGTATCCTCTACTATCCCAAGTTTCAAGGTGCGTATAAGTGCAGTTTGTAGGGTGTATACTTTCTAAATTTGAACTCAAGAAAGAAACTATTTTTCAGACTTATCCTTCAGTAAAACTTCAATACTTTCCCCTCATCTTAACTTAACTCAAGAACTGAACTCAAGATTACCCACTTCTATAAAAAAAACTGTAAGGACGTATAATCACCAAGTTTAAACAGAATGAGGGTTATTTTTACGATTTTCAATTCCTAAGCCTAGAATTTAGTTATTTCTAACATATCAACTATACTTTCAGAATAAAAATCTAAGTCCCTATTAGCTAACTTAACGACAAATTTTTTATATTTTGGAAAATTTTCGATTTTTTATGGTTTTTTTTTAAATAAGGTATGCAAATGCAGAATATACAAATGAATGCGAAGGAAGAAAGCTTACCGAGCACACCCCCAAACATAAACTTGACAGTGCCCTCATTATCAGGCTACACCAAGAGGGTCAAAATTGTCGGCGCTCTCCAAAAGAAAATTTTATACAAAATAAAATAAAAAAGAAAACCAAAAATATATACACAAAAAGGTTCCCCCCCAAACTTAAGTGAAACAGTGTTTCCACTATTTAGCGTTGAAGTTCTGGATCGGGGGGGAAAGAACAGTATCAAGCTATACAAGGCCTTATACAGACCAAAAGTGAGCACCAACCATTCAAAAAATTTATCTCTATAATGTGCTGGTTGGTGAAATAATGAGGAAAGGTAAGAAATGGAGAATACGCGAGACTGTATGGGGATAGAAGCCGGATACAGTCTCGGTATATGAGAAGAAGAATGGCGGAAGGGAGAAAGAAGTGGAATACAAACTTGAGGGTGGAAATGGATTGAATAAATTAGTACAATCTGTAATGATCGATGTGAAAAGATGGATTGTACTAATCTATCAATATGGCGAGAAATTGGGTCAAATCCCTCAAGATTCGTGAGAAACCATGGGTACGCCGAACTTGGTAAACCAGACACAGGAAGTGAAAATGATACGGTTTCTTGCAATGTCGAAACGATGGAAAGGATGGGGGGAAGTGATTGAGGAAGGGTATCGGTTAAGGGTTCTGGAGGGTGTACAAAGTCAATTACAGGGACAGGATGAATTGGAAAATCCGACTCATCAAGCAAAACTGGTTCATCCTCATGATTTAATATCCGACTCATGCATATATGTTGCATGTGTAATCTAGCATGACACAACAATATATATCACATATATATTTTGTGCAAAAAGAAAACAATACATTTAACATATATCACATATATATCAATGTATCATAAAGTGAGAAAAGAAATCTTAAGTGAGCTCATATTAGTCAATGTAATTTAATATATCAAATATATATTTATACATTAAATTATTAAATCAACTCTTGATTTAATAATCCGGCTATAATACATATAACCGACTAATATCAAATGAATCAACTTATCGAATCAACACTTGATCCGATAACCCGGCTATATCACATATACCCGACCGATATCACATATCGCGAGAATAGAATACGGTATCACATACCCGTATTAATCTCGGTCCCGCACATATACATATGTGCTCCTACTCCGTTTCGCATGAACCAGGAAACCTCTGTGTAGCACTCTAAAGACTCGTTAATACGCCGGCAGTAGGTGATGATCATATCAAACACCTACAAGCCGCAAGCGGTCTGCTAAACCTAACGGTCACCTGGATATTGAGCGATCAGAAGATCAACAAGCAAGCCTGCTATAACTTCTGCGAATCCAATCAGTAACACTATCGTACAGTCCGGTCTCTTCGTTTGATTTGTCGCATATCACAGCCTGGGGGTAATATAACGTCAGACCCCAATAGCCTGATAAGTCATGCCGATACAAGGTCCATAACGGTTCGAGAAACTACTGATAACACTTACCAGTAGATCTCAGCAACCCTGGCCAGGGATTTCCTGTTATGACCAATCGAACATAGCGCAACATCAATTCCCAATACAGGGAGAGAAGAAACCCCTCCTATCGCTCATTGCCTCCATGTGACTCAGGACTGTACCCAAAAACCACCTTTTTGCATGATCTTTTGACCGTGGTATGGTGGAAATCAAAGCACGGTGGGAATCACACAAGACTCTATGACGATCGCGGATCTACAGACTAACCTGTACCGGTGTCACCAGAGAACTGCTATCCGACGATAGGTATAATACCATCTAGGAGTTCTCGGCTAGTCCGTCCAGTGTACCCAGTCTCCACTGAGCACCCATATACCTTCTTTGATGTCAAACACCAATGGATATGGGATCATCCATCGCCCATCTTATGGGTCAAGAAGTATATACGCTAGTATACTCTGGAATATCGATGTCCTGTCTCGATACTCCCTCGACTAGGAACAATTATAGGGTGTACTTGTGGACTAACCTTGGCCCCACTTGTATGATCTCCATCATAGTCCTGGTAGTCAAGTACACATCCTAAGGGCTTTGTCAACATGTGAGAGTAAGACAGTATCACGTATACAAGTCAACATGTTAAGACAAAGAGCAACCACATAGCATACTATCATATCAAGCAAGAAAGTCCTCCCTATATATGTGCAAGCATCTACTACAATATACATCCCATGTACAGTAACGACCTCTAGGGCATACATATAACTAACAATCTCCCACTTGCACTAAGACCATCTGTTGTAGTATCCAATACCCAACATGTATAGCAGTGGTTGTAGTATCCCATACTAAACCATACCAAAAATCTTTCAAATAGTATTTGGGGAAGCAGGCCTTGGGGAGTGGATCCGCCGTGTTTACCTCAAAATCTACTCTCCTAACCTCGATCCCTTGGAGATCAACCATCTACCTGATCAGGTGACACTTGCCTCTAAATATGTCTGGAACGCTGATGGGACCTTCGTTCCTAGGCCAAAGACACAACTACATTGTTTTCCAATAACAGTTATTGGACGCTCAATGGGAGGAACCTTGTTCATTTCATGAATAAGAAATGCCCAGACAGCCACTTTGGCAGTATCATTGGTAGCAATGTATTCAACATTTATCGTCTAGTATGCCATGGTATCTAGCTTGGAACTCTTCCAACATACCGTCCCTCCACTGAGGGTAAAGACATCGCCTGTGACTGACTTTCAGTCGACCTTATCACTCTGGAAGCTCGAACCAAGAACTTTCTTTTAGTGCTTCTGATTCCTAATCACTACACCTAGTGAGTCATCTATATCTAGTCTGGTACATAATATCGTGCACATGATAGAGCATACTGCCGAAGCATAGGTTATCCTTTGCACGTGAGCTCTCTCCAAATCAATCTTGGGAGACTACTTTTTGGAGAGAGTGATTCCTGAGTAAGTGGACGAACCACAACGCTTAGAATCATCCATACTAACCCCTTTAGTATGGTATTAATGTACCTGGATTTGGGACACACCCAACATCCACTTAGATCTATCACCATAGATCATAATTCAGAAGATGTAGTAGGTATCATCCAGATCTTCTATTGAAAATCCTCATGATAAGAGGAGCTTGACCGAGTGTAGCATAGGAAACCATTTCCTATCAAGAGTATGTCATCTACGTACACTACATGGAAGACAACCTTACTCTCTGCAACCTTCTTGTATATACAAGGTTCATCTACCATTTTGATAAAGTCAAACTCTTTGACTGTCACATCAAAACAGATGTTCCAACTCCGCGATGCATGTATTGATACTGATGGACTTAAACATAGCTTTGAAAGTCTCAACTTTTCTATCTACACCAAGAATCTTCTTAAGATTCAATTTTCTCCCAATGGGTTTTACCCCTTCAGGCATTCAAAGTCATAATTTATTAGTATGCATGGATTCCATCTTTGATCGCATAGCATTCAGCCATTTCACTGAGTCCCCACTTGTGATGGCCTGCCTGAACCTAGTTGGGCCATCATCAACCATGATGTAATCCTCGCTCCCACTGTCACCGAGAAGACCGTAGTATCACTCAAGTGGATGAGGAACCCTACCAGATTCGCGGAGAGGCTGAGCTTCGTTGGTGACTATTGAATCCTTTGGTTTCACCAAATCATCAGCTGTTAGTTTGTCTAGCTGGAACTGCTTCCAGTTCTACTTCATGACCACAAATTTCTGTAAGACTACAGTAGCGCCCCGGCCGTCTGTACGAGGCCAAAATGCGGAAACGAAAACTTTTTCAAACTAGAAAAATGGCGCTATCGTATGCTTAAAACCCGGATCGAACCATTAACCTACTAATAGCTACAAGAGAGAGGGTTGGAAAGCTATACCGATCGATCCGTGTCCTTCGGTCTTTGGCCACCATCACAAGCTCCTCACGGCATCTCCGGTCTTGATCTCCTCGTCGGAACAGGCACCACATCTACGAGTCTTTTTACGGGCTCCCGCTTCATCCGAAGCAACTCGGGCACGACGTGTGCTAGCAGACGTGTCCAAGGTGTTGTAGAGAATGTTTGTGATCACTTTGTCTCTTGCATCAATTGCTTGGATGGAGGTTGAAGGTGTTGCCACTAATGAAAGCTATGAGATAGAGGAGGAAGAAGAAGAAGAGAAGGCTTTCTTTCTTTTGTTGTTCTTATGATAAAATGAGAGAGAGTGTGAAAAAAATACAAGACCAAGCTCTCTTTAGGCAGCCCCTCTCTCTCTCCTCTTATCAAATCATCACAAAACCATCATATAATGTGACATTAGTACATAAAAAGAGACCATGAGTCACTAATGAAGTCCATGTCACATTTAATGCATCTCATGATGAAATTCTAGCACATTATTTCCATTAACAAACATTAATCCAAATGTTTGCAACAATAAAAAGATACGGCAACATCTAAAGTAAACTCGTGACGGATCACAAGGATACCCCTCACCGTATATACATACCAGCATCCGCATTCCGACTGAATGCGAATTTAATCCAACAAATCTAATACTAGGATCCGGCTTAAACCAAAGCCCACTAGTATGATCCGTCCGATCAAGATCCGTGCACTACCGCACGAATAAGATCGAACCCTGCCATATATCATACGGCCTCTACAACGTTTTGCCCGAAACTTAAGAAACTGTCTGTGGGGGACTCTAAAGACTCGTCAATACTTTGGCTGTGGATTTAACCACTAGCTCGTCAGAGGTATTAGCCGTACGTAACGGGCTACTAAGTATTGACCAAAAGGGAGGTCGATGAGCGAACTCATCCTGACACCCTACTGAGCCTGTCAGTGACAATATCCGTACAGTCCGGTCCGTTCGTCTATGAGCATCGCATGTCGGGCCTAGGGGGTTGGTAAAAGTCAGAGCCCCAAAAGCGGTACAAGTCGTGTCGGAGTGTAGCCCAGAACACCCTGAGATACTACTGGAATACCTACTAGTAAATCTCCTGCCTTGGCCAAGGACTTCGTGTAATGGCTCTCCTAGACACAGTACGATCTCACCCCCAATACCGGGAGAGACGAACCCCTGCCGATCCGCTCACTGCTTCCATGTGGCTCGGGACTGTACCCAACTAAAACCTGTTTGCACGACTCCTTTGAGCCGTGGTAGGGTAGTAATCAAAGTACAGTGGGAACTCATACGAGACAAATGACGATCTCAGGTCGATGAACTAACCTGTACACATGTCACCAGGGAACTGCTATCTGACGCTAGGTATAATACCAACTAGCATGTTCCCGGCGAGTCCTGTCCGGTGTACTCATAACCCAATGAGCACCTGTATACATCTTAGGTGATCCAACTGACACCAATGGCTTGTGAGACCGGCCACCGTCCCTCGTCGGGGTCTCGACTGTATACACTAGTCTACTAATGGAGTATCGATGCCCAGTCTCGAAACTCCCACGACTAGGGACCACTTTAAGGATGTGCCTATAGACCCCAGCTCCCACGTATATGATCGCCATCATACTGCCGGTCGTCAAGCAAGAATCCTAGGGGCACTATCAGCGTATAATAGAGACCTGTAAGGTCACCTAAAGCAGTACACGAAGATAAAGACAAACCATGGTAGCATACTATTCTCTATCAAAGTGTAATAGTGAACTACAATGTCACCTAAAGTATGTACACGATGATAAAGACAAACCAGATAGTATACAAACCTCTTGAGTAAGACTGTCCTACCGGTACAGGTCCTCTCTCAATCATTGCAATCATGTGCCTGCGATCTAATAATTGACTCTGAGGGCATTATATCCAACGATCTCCCACTTGCACTCAAGGCTAATTATTGCGATGTCGCATACTCACTGCCCGTGTGATACCGAACACCCAACTCCTCTACTAATCAGTCTCACAAAGCTCGTTTGTGAAACTATTGCGTTCGAGAAATAGCCCCAGCTAGTGGATCCGTCCTGATGTTTCTTTCTATGTCTCTCTTTATCTCAAGTTCGCAGAGAAAGCCATCTCCCGAAATGAGCAATACCTATCTTAGAATATGTCTGGATATCTGATAGGACCTAGTTCATAATTGAACTCCAAATCCAAACTTCTTAGACTGTATCGTCAACTGAAACCATTCAGTATCCTGCGCCAAGCCTCCCTCAGTATCCGCTTGGACCACCTGTCCAAAATACTTCCCCTCGTCAGAGGGAAAACTATAACTCTGACAGCCACTCTGTCATCCAGGTCACCTTGGAAGCCTGGAATGATAACTGTCTCCCGAAGGAGGATGCCATTATCATATCCCTAGAACATCCACTTATGTTCTAAAACTGCTTCTGAACGTTTCTCCACGATAGGATTAATATCAACTTATTGCATCTAGTGCAAAAACAACGTCTGGTATAGTACTTGACATCTCATGATCAATTCAATTGCCTAAGCAAGTGATCTGCCAATCATGCGCATCCCTCTCCCCTTTAGTATGTAAGACACCTTTAGAGAGGGTGACTCCATCACCTGCAGGTACACTACCGTGCCAGGAGTCGTCCATTCTAAAGCACCTTTAGAATGCTGTCTAAGTACCCAGATTGGGAAACTACCCAAATCTAGATCTAAAACCATAGATCTAGTAACCAGAATGTCTGATATAGTATCCAATTCCTTTGTGGAAAAACCACTGTGTGACAACCAAAGTATAACCGATCTTAGTATAGGAATTTCACTTCCTACTCTGTGTATGTCATCCAAATACCAGGACATCACACCCTACTACTTTCTTAACAGATCCATCCCCTATTATGATGAAGTCAAACCTATGACTGTCACATCAGAAATAGGTGATCTATCTTCGGTAAATCTGCTTTAGTCCGCAAATAGACATAAGCTACTTGTCCACTATACTTCCGCTGCTCCCACTGACTATGACAACCCTCTGGCAGAGTCATATACACATGCACTTCTAAAGCTAATTTAGAACTACGCTATACTCATCCTCCTACCGGGTCTCACAGTCTGGAACAACAGCAATGGCAAGTCTGGGTAAACAAGAACCTCCCTGTCACCGTCTTTGAGCATACCGAAGTACCTCTCGAGTGTCTGAGGTTACCCACCATATCTGCGGAGTGGCCAATGGAATGTCAAACTAGATTAAATCTTTAGGTTCTTATCAAATTTTCAGTAATCGTTTGCGGTTCTGGAATCACTTCTAGTTCTATCATACTCCCACTTCTGTTTTCTGAAAAAATCCATTTTAATAAAACTGTGGCGAGTCAAGAACAATATCACTATTGATCTTCCAGATGGTAGAAATTCAACCCTCGTCATAGCCCGGGTCAACCCACAAACAGCCATTACAGATACGTGCCTTGAGTTATCCAGAGTCTGGTTTTAAGCATAAGCCGGACAACTCTCCGTACCTTAACAATGTTAAGATATGAACTATTCTATATCCAATATAGTAATAAAGGCACTGATTTAATTAGAACCAGATTCAAATCATGCAGCTGTCTCCAGTGCATGTCAACTAAATGGAGAGAGGCCAATCAGCATTACTCAACTTAAGAATGCTTCCAATTATGAGTAACCTGAAAGAGAAGCAAGTTCTCTTAATCATTACTATCAACTGAATACCATACACAAGTATCTATATCTTCGATCATCTTGAAGAATCCTGATACTTGCAACACCTGGTTCTCTACTTTATTCTTATACCTATAACTTCTCAAAACTTAGACCTTGCATTTCCACGAAACACGTGTCTAAGAACTTGAGAAGTCACAAGTAAACAGAATATAGTATGAGTACCAACCCCTTTGTTCTCATGGACACTGGACAACATACAATACTCTGTATAAGTCCTCTGAGTCTAATAACTCATTCCCTGTGTGTCGTAGGTTGAAAACTGTACTTATGGTTAAGAAGAATTACACCGCTGTTTAATGCTCCTTACTTAACCATCCACTGATATAGGTAAATGTCATAGACATAATTTCAAAAAGTTATATCTCACATTATAAAAATAAACGTACAAATATATCAATTTGAAATTGGTGCATTATAACGGATATTCAAAACCAAATATTTTCCATCCGGCAAACAACCCAGGAGATTTCCTCAAATATCACCAATTACAACGAATCCCAATATAATGAGGATGATCACCTAATTCCCAATAAGTTACTCCCACTCATCATCTGTAAAACCATACAGATGTGATAATCAAACCTGGTAAATACATACCCTGGAGCAAGGACTAATTTGGAAATCAGTTTTCTTTTAACAGTACACAGTAAAACTGAAACATGTTAAATGTTTCGAAGGGGTATCCGGGTATTCTTAATAATGTCTCTTCCATTATCAGATTCACAACTATAACCGTATATTTCTTTGCCATCTCTCCAAATCCCTTTATATGTCTTTAGTCATTACCTTCTGTACACCCTTTTAGGCTAAATGGTTTTCTTCCTTCCCTACCGTTCGGCACCAGCCTATGGTTTGGAAGAAGACTATCCAATAAGCATAATGGGTATACTCTCCTAATCCTAGGAGTACTCGTAACCTGAGAGAAGGTGAAGATAAAAGACAACTGAATAAACCTTATTCCTATTTCTCCTGAACCAGAATCCATCCCCGAACTGGAACAAGTTCCTTCGAGTTCGTATATAACCATACGATGGAGTATCCAAATAACTGTGGATCTTCGTAGTGATACGGAGTGTCCTGGAGAAATACAAAGGTGATATAGGATTGGCGAAGAAAAACTTGGTTTGGTCGTGAATAGCAGTCGCAATTTACTTTGCCCTCTTACTAATCCCTTTATTTGTCTTAACTTATTACCTTCTGCACACCATCGTTAGGCTAATTGGTTTTCTTCATTCCCCACCATTCGGCACCAGCCTATGGTTTGGAAGAAGACTATCCAATAAGCGTAATAGGTGTACTGTCCTAATCCAAAGAGCACTCGCAACCTGAGAGAAGGTAAAAGGAAAAGACAACTGAATAGTCCTATTCATTTTCTCCAGAACCGGAAACCATTCTCGAATCTGGAATAAGTTCCTTCGAGTTCATATATAATCATACGATGGTTTTATCCAATGGAAGTGGACGTTCGCAGTAATACGGGGTGTTCTGGAGAAAAGGGTAAAAGTAGGAGTGGCAATGAGGTATGCAACTCTGACAATCCAAAAGCCAGTGTTTTAAGAATGTTCGGTTAACTTGGTCACTGAGTCATGGTCTAGGTTAGGTCATGGTCGCTGCCAAAGAGAGAGAGAAAAGAAACACTCAGCGTGTACTCTAACCTAGATCAGAATAGTTATCAATTTATCTAATCAGGAAACCTCCCACTGTAACCTCAAATTCTCCTCCAAACCTGAAAGAAGAATTAGTCGGGATCACCCGAGGAGTAAACCAACTCAACAGTGGAAATCGGGATCCAACTATCATCGCATGATAATGTAATAGAATCCACTCACATTATCACACTCCAGAAGGTATGCGCATGCCTGGCAAGTTTCAGTTTCTTTAGAAACCCCCCATGTGTGTTTTTACCCCTAGGACCCAAGTGACCTTGACAATACCAACATATCAAAGAGTCCCAGTCAAGTTCAACCTGTCATTATCATGATTGCGTTAAACCCACCCGTACGAGTCCTTGACAATGCCAACATAACCGTACGACTGTCCTAACCAATCCACTTATCCATGCGACAGAAAAGCATTACATAGCTACCGAACACTACGCCTCGGCAATGCACAACATACGTAGCATGAATACTAAGCAATACTAATCTAAAATGACAGAGGGATACGACAGGTTTTTGGCAAAAAACCTTTAACGTAATGAACTTGATATCGTTGAAGGAACCGGATAGCTTTTTATAAAAATATAGTGGTGAAAACCTTTGCTAAAGAGGTCACTCCCGGTGAAGGGATCTCGGCTCTTTTCCCATAGAATGAAGTGCAGGATATTCCAACTGAATACCACGATGCAAAGCAAAAGGCAATCGGCTATAGTGAAGTTATTACCCTGACACAAACTTCTGTCCAAGGGGTCACTCCCGGTGAAGGGATCTCGGCCCTTGCCTTGTCGACTGAGGTGCTGGATATTCATAACCGAATACCACTGTGCAAAACAAAAGAGAACGTCCTTGCAATAACAGCTTTTTTTTGAAAAATGTTCCAACAATATCAGAATAAGTTTGTTTAGCTTGCATTGATCCGAATCAATGCAGTCCCATCAATTGATCACACCAATAAAGAACGAAAATACGATGTACATATATGCCATTCGCATTCGCCACTGGGTCCCGTCATCACCCGTTAGGTTACTTAACTAACGACAGAGCGGGGACTGGACTAGCGCGGGTGTAAAACTTATACAACATCTACTAGTATATATACAATATATAATATTCGCTCATGGCGTGATAAAAATGCAACATCACAGAAATGTAATAAGCATCACAGAACAATACAGATAATCTGGGATCCCCGGGTTTCATAGAGCCGCTACTGAAACTCGACGTTCCCCTGGTCGTGTGGATAGCCTGTGCAATGAAATCCTAGACCCCTATTGGCGCGGCAAGTTACCCGCCAAAACGTGAAGCTAGGCAGCCCCCTTCAACAACATGAATGGACTACCCAGCACTTCACGGAATCCGGTAACTTGAGCACCCCTCCTTGGGTCAACCTGTACCCCCTACAAGTGCGGCGAATTGCCCGCCAATTCTAGAGTGAAGCCCCCTCCGTCTCAAAGCCATGAGATGCGGGCCTGTTGCCTTCTAGAACCCGGCTATCCGTGCACCCCACCGCAGGGTAATCCTAGTACAGAAAGTAAAATATACAACGGGTACATCGACCCCAGCCCAATCGTGCCCCAAAGAATAATATACAAACAGGTAGTGACGGCAGTCCACATGTCGGACGCCCGCCCCGCAATATCAAATGTACAAATACAACCAAACTGTACTACCATTACATCCAGGCTATCCACCACGACAAATCCACAACATCACAGCACAACACAGAACATCAACGTGAATGTCACGTTCGCAAATCCGTCTAAATGAACTATAGCAATTAGACAGGATTTACTGATCAAATGATATTCATGGTCGTAGATATAATGTAAATACTGTGAACTAACATATTTAAATTTTCGATCGACAAAATTTCCCGAAGTGGGCCCCAAGCACAATTCCTAGTACTCAGACAAATCTGGGCTCAAATAAAAAATACCAGAAACCACATTTCCAACTCAGAATTCACTGTAGGAAAAATGGTGCAGAGACGTTACTGTTCAGCGGCGGAACCGCGGCCAAAAAGGGGTTATGGCCGCGGTTCCGCGACTCCACAGTAACCTCATTCAACCATTTTTCTGCAATGTTCTCTAAAAGCCCTGCCCGATTTTCTGCAATACACCAAATAATTTTTTTACCACAGAAAAATTTCGACAGAAACCGTGACTTTGAAATTGAGGTTTTAGAAAATTCGTTCGATCGATATTTTAAATACGTTAGAACGAGCTAGTAAAGGTTAATGGCGTAGCTCTGATACCATGTAAGACTACGGTAGCACCCCGGCCGTCTGTACGAGGCCAAAATGCGGAAACGAAAACTTTTTCAAACTAGAAAAATGGCGCTATCGTATGCTTAAAACCCGGATCGAACCATTAACCTACTACTAGCTACAAGAGAGAGGGTTGGAAAGCTATACCGATCGATCCATATCCTTCGGTCCTTGGCCACCATCCCAAACTCCTCGCGGCATCTCCGGTCTTGATCTCCTCGTCGGAAAGGGCACCACATCTTCGAGTCTTTTTACGGGCTCCCGCTTCATCCGAAGCAACTCGGGCACGAAGTGTACTAGCCGACGTGTCCAAGGTGTTGTAGAGAATGTTTGTGATCACTTTGTCTCTTGCATCCTTGCTTGGATGGAGGTTGAAGGTGTTGCCATTAATGGAAGCTATAAGCTAGAGGAAGAAGAAGAAGAAGAGAATGCTTTCTTTCTTTTGTTGTTCTTGTGATAAAATGAGAGAGAGTGTGAAAAAAAATACAAGACCAAGCTCTCTTTAGGCAGCCCCTCTCTCTTTCCTCTTATCAAATCATCACAAAACCATCATATAATGTGACATTAGCACATAAAAAGAGACCATGAGTCACTAATGAAGTCCATGTCACATTTAATGCATCTCATGATGAAATTCTAGCTCATTATTTCCATTAACAAACATTAATCCAAATGTTTGCAATAATAAAAAGATACGGCAACATCTAAAGTAAATTCGTGACGGATCACAAGGATACCCCTCACCTGTATATACATACCTGCATCCGCATTCTGACTGAATGTGAATGCGACGAGACTAAAGTAATCCGACAAATCTAATACTAGGATCCGGCTTAAACCAAAGCCCACTAGTATGATCCGTCCAATCAAGATCCGTGCACTACCGCACGAATAAGATCGAACCCTGCCATATGTCATATGGCCTCTACAACGTTTCGCCCGAAACTTGAGAAACTGTCTGTGGGGGACTCTAAAGACTCGTCAATACTTTGGCTATGGATTTAACCACTAGCTCGTCAGAGGTATTAGCTGTACGTAACGGGCTACTAAGTATTGACCAAAAGGGAGGTCGATGAGCGAACTCATCCTGACACCCTACTGAGCCTGTCAGTGACAATATCCGTACAGTCCGGTCCATTCATCTATGAGCATCGCATGTCGGGCCTAGGGGTTGGTAAAAGTCAGACCCCCAAAAGCGGTACAAGTCATGTCGGAGTGTGGCCTAGAACACCCTGAGATACTACTGGAATACCTACCAGTAAATCTCCTGCCTTGGCCATGGACTTCGTGTAATGGCTCTCCTAGACACAGCGCGATCTCACCTCCAATACCGGGAGAGACGAACCCCTGCCGATCCGCTCACTGCCTCCATGTGGCTCGGGACTGTACTCAACTAAAACCTGTTTGCACGACTCCTTTGAGCCGGGGTAGGGTAGTAATCAAAGTACAGTGGGAACTCACACGAGACAAATGACGATCTCAGGTCGATGAACTAACCTGTACACATGTCACCAGGGAACTACTATCTGATGCTAGGTATAATACGAACTAGCATGTTCCCGGCGAGTCCTATCCGGTGTACTCATAACCCAATGAGCACCTGTATACATCTTAGGTGATCCAACTGACACCAATGGCTTGTGAGATCGGCCACCGCCCCTCGTGGGGGTCTCGACTGTATACACTAGTCTACTAATGGAGTATCGGTGCCCAGTCTCGAAACTCCCATGACTAGGGACCACTATATGGATGTGCTTATAAACCCCAGCTCCCACGTATATAGTCGCCATTATACTGCTGGTCGTCAAGCAAGAATCCTAAGGGCTCTATCAGCGTGCAGTAGCGACCTATAAGGTCACCTAAAGCAGTACACGATAATAAAGACAAACCATGGTAGCATACTATTCTCTATCAAAGTGTAATAGTGAACTACAATGTCACCTAAAGCATGTACACGATGATAAAGACAAACCAGATAGTTTACAAACCTCTCGAGTAAGACTGTCCTACCGGTACAAGTCCTCCTTCAATCATTGCAATCATGTGCCTGCGATCCAATAATTGACTCTGAGGGCACTATATCCAACAATTTCTTCACAAGAAATTCCTTTTCTAAAAAGGTGGCATGCTGAGAAACAAAACACCTTTTGCTCCTCAGTGTGGCAGAAGATATCCCCTCGCAAATGTTTGGGATATCCAACAAATATATACAGAACTGACCTTGCCTCAAGCTTGTCCGGATTCTGTCTTTTAACATAGGCCGGACAACTCCATATCTTAACTCGTTTAAGACATGGTCTCTTCCCACACCATATCTCATATGCAGTGGTAGGCTCTGATTTAGATGGAACCCCATTCAATAGGTATGTTGTTTCTCAAGTGCATAACACCAAAAGAAAACAGGTAACTCAGCAGTACTCATCATAAAGCGCGTCATATCTCATAGGGTGTGATACCCCCGCCCCGATACACCGTTGTGCTGTGGTGTACTCGAAGGAGTAAGCTGAGAGAGAATCACATTCTCTTTTAGAAACTCCAGGAACTCCATGCCTAAGTATTCTCTTCTCCGATCACATCGAAGGACTTAATACTTCTACCCGTCTGGTTCTTCAACTTCAAGCTTATATTCTTTGAATTTCTCAGAAGTTTCAGACTTGTGTTTCAACATGAATATATGTCTGAATCCTGAGAGATGATCAGTGAATATAATGAAGTGCGAAGAACCAACCTTGGCATTTTGTAGACATAGGACCGTATACATCATCATGTATCCATCCCAAGATTTCAATAACTCTTTTTCTGTTCCCAGTAAACGGAGTATTGGTCATATTACCTTTGAGACAAGACTGGCAAGTAGCATAAGATGAAAATTCAAACAATTTCTCATATTCATCCTTATGTAACTTAGCTGGTCGTGTCGCATTGATATGACCTAGTCTACAATACCGCAAGAAGGATTCGTTCATTTCTGAACTACTCCTCTTGTGTGTGTTGTACATACTTTGAACTGTGGTTTGATTTAGAACGTATATGCTATTATATAACGTGCCTGAACGAATCAACTCTTGATTCAGGAAAATGTTCACAATATTATCCTCTAATACAAAATTATATCGTTCTTTAACTTAATAAAGAAACTGATGTAATGTTGTATATCAGGTTCAGTATGTAATAACATTCATTCAGAATCAGTGTATTTATACAAGGTGATATCTGTCAACTGACTTAGCTGCAACAATTGCACCATTCTCTATCTCTTAGAGATATATCATCTGTTCTCAGTTCTCTACCTTTCTGTAGCCCATGTAACTCTTACATATGTGGAATCCTGATCTGGTATCTCATACTTAGGACGTAGAGGACACTGAGAAACAGTTCTTGGTAATGAACACACCCGAAGAAGATGCATCAACATGCACTTTCTTTGATTGGGTGGCATGGGAATCCGGATATTCCCATATTTCCTGCTCGGACTTATAACAGTTATAAGATAGAGCGGAACCAACGTTCCCTAGTTCAGTATAATAAGCAGGTTCGGTCAATACATCCATATTATTATCTTGATTAAGGCATGACACGGTCACTACCAGGAGAGAGAGAGAAGAAAATACTCTACGTGCGCTCTTGCAAGATTAGATTGTTTATTATTTTATCTAATAAGGATGGCTCCCACTGTTTTTAGTCAAATCTTCCTTCAAACCCTAAAAGTTAAGACAAGCCGGGATTAATTACACCGTACAAGTTCGCCAATCTTTCGGCCAGGCCAGTGTCGGTACATTGAGGGAGGTTCCCCGTGCTTTCGCACGGACCTAATTAAAATAAACCTCATTTTCCCAGGGGCGTAACCCCGTTAACATCTTTCTAGACACCTACTTGATCAGCTAATTGTAATGTGTAAAAGTCTTCCAAGAGTAACTCTTACTCGCAGTGGGTATCGGGATCCAACTATCTCATAGAAGGTATGAGATCTCATTGCAAATTTCAACACTTGAAATTCCCGATAATATTTTGCCACTAGCGTTCTATGACCTTAACGAAAGCCAAAAAACCATAGTCCGCTAGTCAAGTTCAACCCGTACATTTCATGATTGAATTAAACCCACCCGTACGACTCTTGACGAAAGCCAACAAAGTCGCACGACTACCCTAATCCAATCGCATCATATGCTTTAGCAGATAAGCACTAGTTAGCTACCGCACACTACGCCTTAACGAAAGCCAACAAACGTAGCACAAATACTAAGCAGTACTTATCTGAAATGATGGAGGGCTATGCAGGTTTTTAAGAAAACCCTTTACGTAATGAACTTGATATCGTTGTAGAATCGAGTGAATTTTAAAAGGAGTGTTTTTTAGGCTTTTACTAGTTTTGCTAAAGAGGTCACTCCCGGTGAAGAGATCTCGGCTCTTTCCTTATCGAATAAGGTGCAGGATATTTCACAAATACCACTATGCAAAGCAAAAACTATAAAAGCAATCAAAAGACAAACCGAGTGGGTTGTAGCATCTGCCAGTTTCACTAAAGAGGTAACTCCCGGTGAAGGGATTTCGGCTCTTTCCTTATCGAATAAGGTGCAGGATATTCTACAAGGAATATCGCTATGCAAAGCAAGAACTAGAGCTACCGGTTTTTGAAACAAGTTTTTACAACATTTTTAGGTTTCTTTTATTTCATTAATCTCATTAATGAATTCCCATCAATTTTATGCTTCCTAAGCATCACATATGAAACGAAAGCAGCAATATTAATTATATCTCATATATATAATATAGGCATTCGTCTGAACATATCACAGTGATCACATCACAGAGCAGCAGAAGATAACATATGAAATATTGGATATACTAGGATTTTCGTGTTTTAAATTAAGCCAGTATAAAACACGGATTCCACGGTCGCGATGAATAGCCAAACCCACATCCCGAGACCTCTATGAGAGCGGCAAGCAACCCTACCAATTCTAGAGTTAGGAGACCCGGTCTCGACTCCTCGAGATGGTCTCCCACTGGACCCTAGAACCCGGTTACTTGTGCTCCCTGCCTTGGCTCTATCCTAATGCGAAAAAGTAAATAATATACATCAATGGTGACATCATCCTCAACCCGGAAGTGCCCCAATAAAAAATTACATACAAGCTTTTATATAAATGAAAATAAAAAACTCTCATCTCAAATAAAAACTGTTAGTGTTTATGCCCTAGAGGCCATTACTGTATCATACTAGTTTGTATATTACTTAATGGAAGCTTGAGATATTCACAGTTGTATTAACAGTCTTGCTAAAAATGGTAGTATGCTACTTGGTTTGTTTCTACTTTAATATATGCATGCGTTTCTTTTAACATATCGCTTATACATATTAGTAGAGCCCTCAGGATCTTTGCTTGATTACCAGCGTTGTGATGGCAGTCACACTAGTGGGGCTGGGTAGTCTATAAGCAACATCCTATACAGGTCCCTAGTCGTAGGATTATCAAGACGGGGCATCGATACTCCGGAGTAGACTGGTGTATACGCTTTTCATCCCAGTATGGAGAGATGGTCTATCCAACAGCCATCAGTACGTCATACTGGAGATAGTATGCAGGTGCTCGTTAGGTTACGAGTACACAGGACAGGACTCGCCGGGAACTACAGGTTGGTATTATACCCATCGTCAGATAGCAGTTCCCAGGTGACATGAGTACAGCTTAGTCCGTCGACTTGACACTGCTACTTCGCCTCGGGTGTATTCCCACTGTTCTTAGATTACTATCCTACCACGGCTCAAAGGAGTCGTGCAAACAGGTAGTGGTTGGGTGGAGTCTTGAAGCACTTGGAGGTAGTGGCGGTTAGACAGGATTCGTCTCTCCTGGTATTGGGGGTTGATATCGCGCTGTGTATGGAGAGCCATTACGCAAAGTCCTTAGCCAGGGCAAGCGAGATTTACTGGTAGGTTCCAGTAGTTTCTCAAGGTGTAATGGGCTACACTCCGACATGACTTATACCGCTATTAGGGGTCTGACGTTTACCGTCCCCCTAGGCCCGATATGCGATAGTCCTAGACGAACAGACCGGACTGTAGGGAGATTGTCACATCAGGCTCAATAGGAGTTCGGATGGGTTTCCTCATCGACCATCTTATCGACATCTACCTGGGGACCATTACGTACAGCTAGTACCGCTTGTGGCCTATGGTTAAACCCACTACCAGCGTAGTGTCGAGTCTTTAGAGTCCCACACAGAGAGTTTCCCTTCACCAGGCAAAAGGTGTAGAGGCCGTATGGTTTTACGGCAGGGCCGCGATCACTTACGTACACTTGTGCACGTACTATAATCGGGCAGATAATACTAGCGGGTTTTAGTTTAAGCCAGATTCTAGTATTATACAGATGGATTTATTCAGTCAAAGATTATCCGTGTTTTCCGGAAATACGGATGGGAGGGGCAGTCTCGAATTTCTCGGGAAGTTTCTAGAAGAAGGTGACTCATTTGTGTTTATTTCCTTTTAGGATTTAAACTAAATGAGGTGGAGGATGAGGAGTATGTTTACATTAAATACTTAATGACTCATGAGGTGATCCACACTTAGAATTAAATGAAGCATGCTAGATATTATCATGATATTATCAAGAGAGATATTATTATGCTTCATATTATTCTAGCATGAGAATTATTCATTTCATTATTACAAAACACTTCTCTCTCCTAAAGTCTTCATCTTCTTCCTCAAACCCTAAAATCTCTCATGAGTTGAGAATCCTAAGGTTTAAGTGACTAATTAATCCATCTAAATACTCTACACGCTCTAGGACTTCTAGAGTAGCAAGCTAGAAGCCGTAGTTATCTCAGATTTGAGATTGGAGATCGGACTATAGACTCTCGGGTGGATCGTCTTTGACTCGAGGAGGCCGTTGAGGTACTGATTGGTATGGAATTTTATGCTTATGCTATTTGTGATCAATGAATTAACCGCAATCAAGAACGGTGTCGCTTGGTAGCTAGCTGGTTGAGTACGGGTCGGTCCACAGGAAGATGGATTCCTTTTCTTTATGTTCTAACGAGTTAATCCGATCAAATCGGGTTTTGTTTTAGATCTAAGAATGAGAATAAATTGATAAAAAGGCTTGTTAGGGTTAGGGTTAGGGTTAGGTTAGTTTGGAAAGTCAATTATTCTCACCACTTTCTTTGCCCTAATTAAGAACTTTTAGGTGTTAGGGTAATAATTAAGAAAGGGGATTAGCTTAACCAGGAAGAAACTAGGTTTCTTCCTTTTGGTCCTTGTTCGTCCTTTCTTAACTCTTAGCCCTAACCTCTATGGAAATCAACCACAACCGGTCTTTAAGTAGGGAATCACCGCTACCTCATGGGATAGGGTGCCATAGTGAGCGGTGTGTGGTTGTTTGCATAGAGCCCTTATTTTAAAATATGAACGGGCAAGAAAGGGGTGAGAGATTTTCATTTCTCAAACATTCCCCAAACCTAACCCTAACAAGTGAGGAACTACTCACTCATTAAGGAATTAACAAAGGAATTCATTTTTATAACTACGGCAGATAAAAAATTGCAGAGAAATAACTAGGTTAGAAAAGAAATTCAAGATAAAAACACTTATTTCTTTATTGATGCACTCTTTGACAATTATAAGGAATGAAAATTCTAAACTAGAGAAATAAAAAGAGGCATCCCAAAAGAGGCACCCAAAAGAGGCACGCTCCAAAAAGAGCTGTAGGATTCCAATTTATAGATAATAGAAACCCTAGGGTTTACATCTGATCCATATCTAGAATTACAAAAATACCCTGAGAAAACCGGGTCAATGCACCGACTCCACCGACACGCACCGACACGTGCCGACACGTGCATAGCACTGCCGCGGATCCACGGCCATTTGCCTTGTTTAGCCGCGGATCCGCGGCCATTTGATGGGCTTGCTGGCTCATTTCTTCAGGGCTTCTTTCTATTGCTTTTTCCTTATATTTTCTTCACTTGGTTCTTCAGAATGTCTTCTAGTTTCTTCCAGATTTCCACAGTGCAGAATGTTGTGGACTTTTCCCGTTCGCTTCGTGTTGAAGTCTTGAATCATGTGCTGTCTTTTTACTTTGTGAAATCGAACTGTTCATTGATCTTCATTTGTTCCTTAACTGTAGGCGGCATGATAAAGATTCTTCTATTTGTTGGTTGTAGTCTCGCTTTTGTAGCGTTTTTTCATCATTTTGACTGTATTGTTCCGAGAACCTGTTACCTGCAACTATTTAACAGACATGGATCAAAAGCACCCGTTTATTTGCAATATGATTAAGAATGGGGAATATAATAATGCAAAATTCTGATATGAACAAATACCCCCAAACTTATCTTTTGCTCGTCCCGAGCAAAACTAGTTTTATTCTTGAAAAAGCCTAACCTCACTTTCGCAGGGAAACACGATTACACTGAGCTCTTGCAACAAGCCGTTAAACCTCTAGGTGTCCCTAGTAGGAGGAGTGTTGTCTCCTAAGGGTTTTCAGCGGATACTACCCACAAAATCCTATCAATTTGGCCTATTGACTTTCATTCTTCAATTCGATGTTCTAACAAGAAATTCTATTATCTTTAACATAGAAGTCATCAACCCATATTTTTTCACACTTTCTTTTCATTTAACTTAAGATCGTATATGTTCTGCAAATTTACTTAGCTTTCAGTATCTTTTGAATTTTCCTTCTAAGGTTCCATCTCAACTTAGGAATTTTTATCATCTCTGCTGAAAATATAAGCTCTATCTTTCATTCCTATCTCTCATCCAAACTCCAATCATATACCCCTACGTGTGTGTATGTATCACCCCTACACTTGAAAATTCAATTCAAGCTATCATACTCTTGTCCATTGTCCAAAGTACTTTTAATTGGTGAATTTTTAGATGAAAATAGCTCACACATCCTTCATACGACCGTTGATACTTCTTGAGCTACTAACGACCGATTACAAAATATGTTTGCGCATTAAGGCGTAATTCCTCGTCTTGTAATACCTAAGGCTTTAGCAGTGACTCCCAAACCAGTTGGTCTAAGGCACTAGGTGATAAAGCACCCTCGCTATATATATTTTTTTATTTTACGCAGCCTTAAGCAATTACAAAAGCAGTGTTCATTTTTTTTATCTCTTTATTCACACTTATACTTTTATTTTATTTTCCTTCATACTAAGGATTTTAGACAAGAGCATTACAAGGTATCCTCTACTATTCCACGTTTCAAGGTGCGTGTATGTGCTAATTGTAGGGTATATATTTTCAGAATTTAGACTTAAGATTCAGAATTATTTTTCAGACTTACACTTCAAATAAAAATTCAATACTCTTCCCTTATTTTGACTTAGCCCAAGAACTGAACTCAAAATTTGCCTATTTCTAAATAAACTATAAGGATATATATTTTCTACAGTTAAATTTTAAGAAAGGTTATTTTTAGGGTTTTTAATTTACTAAGTTTAGGATCTAGTTTTTCCCTACTATTCAACCGTCATGTTGAACTTAAGTCAAATATGGCCAAAATTGAACTTTTCAATTTTTATAATTTTTATAATTTTTCAATTTTTATGGGTTTTAAAATAAGTATGCAAATGCAAAAATATACATATGAATACGAAGGATGACAGCTTATCGAGCACACCCCCAAACTTAAACTTGACAGTGTCCTCACTGTCAGGCTACACCAAGAGGGTCAAAATTGTCGGCACTCCCCTGTTTATTTATTTTTTAATTATTAACAGAAAAAGAACACAAAATATATATACACAAAAAGGCCCCCCAAACTTAAGTGAAATAGTGTTTCCACTGTTTAAACGTTAAAGTTTAGAGTTAGGGGGAGAAAAACACAGTATCAAGCTATACAAGTCCTTACACAAGCCAAAGGTTAGCACCAACCATTCAAAAAATTTATCGTTATAATGGTGTGGTTGGTGAAAGAATGGAGTGTAGAGAAAAGAAATGAGAAACACACGAGACTGTGTGGAGATAAAAGAAGTATACGGTCTCGGTGGAGGAGAAGAATGGCGGAAGGGAAAAAGAAATGGTGGTGGTTCGACTTCTTCAGGTGGAGGTTGATTAATCACAAAATCCGTGTCGTTTAAGAATGCGATTTCGTCAGCGAAAATATCTTCGAAACTTTCATCGAAGATTCGAATGAACGTTTCAATGTCAATAAGTGTCGCGCCAGAATTTAACACACTTGATTTTTCAAAAATTATGACGGTAGGATAGTCGTAAGGTTCATTTACCTTATTTTCAAAAGAGTCTAAATCAAGTTGTTTTTCTAGAATTATCAAACTCAAAATATCGGATTGTGATTCATTAACACTGGGTATCATTAAAGGAAGATTAGATGAAGAACCAGAGAAAGTGGGAGAAAGAAGTTGAATATGAACTTGAGGGTGGAGATGGAGTGTATAAATTAGCACATTTTGTAATGACCGATGTGTAAAAAGCGATTGTGCTAATCTATCAACCCACTGAGAAATGAGGTCAAATCCCTCAAGATTCGTGAGCAAACATGGGTACGTCGAACTTGGTAAATCAGACATTGAAAATGAAAGGGATACGGTCTCTTGCGCTGTCGGAAAGATGGAAAGGACAAAGGGGAGTGATTTAGGAAGGGTCACAGTTAAAGGTTCAGAAGGGTGTACACAGTCAGTGGAAAGAACAGGATGAATTGGAAAATCCGACTTATCAAACAAAACTGGTTTATCCTCAATAATTTCCTCAATATTCTCCTCAAAATTTAGTTTATCCATGCCATTCTCATCAAAATCAAGACGCATGCAGAATTCGAGAAAAACATTTAATGATTCGGGGTAATGAATTGGAGAGAAAAACTCGGCCAAATCTGTGGGTTCATCATCCAAATTATTCCCTGCGTCAATATCCTCAATCAAGTGAAAATCAATTTTTTCGGACACCTCATCAAAAGCATGGATATTTATCAATTCAAGTTCTAAATTGGAGGTGTAGAGGTTAAAATGATTGGTGATGGTTTCACTCGAAAGGGACCCTTCACAATCTGGCAAATCAAGCACTACAAAGTCGCACAACTCATTAAACGTTTTATTTTCAACTGGTGAATCATTTAGGACGCTTGATAGACATTCAAAACCGGAGTTGTGGGGTTCAATTGGGGATGGGTAAGTTTGATTTAGAAGGGTGCACAGCTCACTCTCTCCACTCAAATTCTCAATCTGTCCAACCGCCTCATCATACATTGGAAAATTTGGAGCTAGTTGGAAACTAGCTACTAGGTCACTAGGTTGAATAAGGGCGGCAATGGACACATTCAAATCCTTAATCTGTTGTCTTGATGCTACCAAAAAATCTTCCAACGACTGTTCCAGACTAGACATGGGTTATGAAGGGGTTTCGGTAAAAGATTCAAAATTGTTTGGATACGTGAAACTCCCAAATGGATGTGTAGAAGCAATGTCTAAGGAAGGTGCGAAAGTCGGGTAGGACTGGTAGGAATTGAATGGTTGGACAGGAGTTGGATCAATATTTGCATAAAAAGGTGAATGGACTTGTTGATCACAAGAACTAGAAGTGTTGAAAGGAGTGAATGATCGATTACGAGATTGTTCAATATGTTCAGCAATAGACATGGGTTTCGGAGTTACCTTCGGACTCTAAAAAGGGGTATCAACGTAAGAAGGTGGTGAAGGTTGAAACGGTTGATACAAAGTGGATTGCGGAGTCCAACTGTTTCTCCTAGACGATTCCATTCGATCTTTCAAAGAGATTTTGGGCATGGAGGGGTCGTCCGTAATTCGACCAAAACGATGAGCGTAGGAATTAATGTCTGGTTGAGAGTACCAAAGTTCGGTAAGAGTTTTGCGAGGTGGGGTACCCATGATGTAAGAAAGAAGAAGAAAAAGAATGTGATGATTTTTTTATTTTTTATTTTTAAAAAAAAATTATTTTTTTTTAAAGAAATTGTTTGTTTTTAGGTTTTTGAAATTTTTGAAAGTGTATTTTTTTAGAAAGAGTTTTTGCAAAATTTGTACGGACTACTACACACTTTCAAACAGTCACAATATAAGCATGCACAATCAAGCCTAGAGCTAGGGTCTCCTAAGTCAATTAGACTGCTCCTAACTGTTCCAAAGGGCAAGTTGTGAGATCCTCGAATCGCCTCTTCACCGCCAATTGTGGCCAGGTAAGCACAAGTAAAGAAAGAAGGAATCCGCTCATGAATCACCGTGAGACGGGCCTTTTAAAATTATCCTTCCCATCTGTCTAGCCTAGGCACCACAAAGTCAGGTTTAGATAAACGACTGATGCCTACAACCTTCCTTTTGTCCTAATGAGCACGACAGTCCTTATTGGCTAAGTCTAATATTTTTTAATTAACTCGAGGGTTGATGCAAAATGCTTTTTGTGATTTTTGGGGTCTTAGGAAGGGTAATGAAATCCCCACCCAATCTTGATTGGTATTATAGCCCCTTAAAAGTCCGTTTCAAATATGCAAAGCAATTAACACAGAAAAATCTAAAACACTTTCAAAAATTTTTAGTTGGCAGCGCAAAGAATCCTGCACAAAAATAATTTATTGGAGAGGGAGAAGAATTTTGCGGAAAGAACCCTGCAGGAAAATTTTTCAGTGGAGTTCAGGGGGTTACAGAGGAGAAATGGAATGCTTACAGAGCAAAATGGATTGCTGACGTCAGCGGTTGACCGCGGTTCCGCGGTCAAACCTGCACTTCCACCGTGGTTCCGTGGCGGTTCAGTTGGTTCAGATCTCCAAATTTTTTCTGTTTTCTTGTTATGATTCTCCTATGTCTGTTCAGATCTTCTGTTTCTTGATTTGTCCACTGGGATTTTCTAGATCTGAATCTGTCCGTCTTCTTTTCCTGCACATTTGCACAAAAACCTTTCAAAAAGAACAAGATGATTTTTATTTTTATTTTATTTTTTTTATTATTATTTTTTTTGTTTCAAAATTTTTTCAATTTTTATAATTTTTAAAAATTTATTTATTTATTTATTTTTAACCCGAAATTACACAAAGAAAGAGACTACCGTGTCTCCAGCAACGGCGCCATTTGATTGGTATAGAATTTTATGTTTATGCTATTCGTGATCAAAGAATTAACCGCAATCAAGAACGGTGTCGCTTGGTAGCTAGCCGGTTGAGTACGGGTCGGTCCACAGGGAGATAGATTCCTTTTCTTTATGTTCTAACGAGTTAATCCGATCAAATCGGGTTTTGTTTTAGATCTAAGAATGAGAATAAATTGATAAAAAGGCTTGTTAGGGTTAGGGTTAGGTTAGTTTGGAAAGCCAATTATTCTCACCGCTTTCATTGCTCTAATTAAGAACTTTTAGGTTTTAGGGTAATAATTAACAAAGGGGATTAGCACAACCGGGAAGAAATTAGGTTTCTTCCCTTTGGTCCTTGTCCGTCCTTTCTTAACTCTTAGCCCTAACCTCTATGGAAATCAACCACAACCGGTCTTTAAGTAGGGAATCACTGCTACCTCGTAGGATAGGATGCCGTAGTGAGCGGTGTGTGGTTGTTTGCATAGAGCCCTTATTTTAAAATATGAACGGGCTAGAAAGGGGTGAGAGATTTTCATCTCTCAAACCTTCCCCAAACCTAACCCTAACAAGTGATGAACTACTCACTCATTAGGAAATTAACAAAGCAATTCAATTTTATAACTACGGCAGATAAAAAATTGCAGAGAAATAACTAGGGCAGAAAAGAAATTCAAGTTAAAAAAACTTACTTCTTTATTGATGCACTCTTTGACAATTACAAGGAATGAAAATTCTAAACTAGAGAAATAAAAAAAAGGCATCTCAAAAGAGGCACCCAAAAGAGGCACGCTCCAAAATGAGCTGTAAGATTCCTATTTATAGATAATAGAAACCCTAGGGTTTATATCTGATCCATATCTAGAATTACAAAAATACCCTAAGAAAACCGGGTCAATGCACCGACTCCACCGACACGCACCGATACGTGCCGACACGTGCACAGCACGGCCGTGGATCCGTGACCATTTGCCTTGTTTGGCCGCGAATCCGCGGCCATTTGATGGGCTTGCTGGCTCATTTCTTCAGGGCTTCTTTCTGTTGCTTTTTCCTTATATTTTCTTCACTTGGTTCTTCAGAATGTTTTCTAGTTTCTTCCAGATTTTCACAGTGCAGAATGTTGTGGACTTTTCCCATTCGTTTCATGTTAAAGTCTTGAATCATGTGCTGCCGTTTTACTTTGTGAAATCGAACTGTTCATTGATCTTCATTTGTTCCTTAACTGTAGGCGGCGTGATAAAGATTCTTCTATTTGTTGGTCGTAGTCTCACTTTTGTAGCGTTTTTTCATCATTTTCACTGTATTGTTCCGAGAACCTGTTACCTGCAACTATTTAACAGACATGGATCAAAAGCACCTGTTTATTTGCAATATGATTAAGAATGGGGAATATAATAATGCAAAATTCTGATATGAACAGGTACCTATGTTCCATAGAGCCTACGAGATGTGGAGTACAGCGATGAAGACCCGAAGGACTTGTAACGTGAGGTATAACTTCGAATCCGAGTAGTTAAACCTCATGTAGTTTGCTAGCTACGGTTTGTGTTCGACCCTTGGTTTGAGTCGATGTTGTGAAGTTCGAAAAAATAATTTTTTGCTAATTCCTCCTCCCAGCGGACACGTAGGGTGCGTGACATCGACATACAATGGTATCAGAGCCTTTCACAAACCTTAGATAGCTTGTAACAATGATAGAATTCCGCCGTTTTTGTCGCCGGAAAACTGTCGACAAAAACAGTTTTGAAAAGTGAGGTTTTGAGTTGTTTGCACACCCCGCGGGCTCACGGTTTGAACCGAGAAGCCGCGGGGTGAAGCGTATGTATCCCGGGGACATCCTGGGAGGGACCAACAGCCGGGAACACCCCCAAGACCACCAATTGGTGGCCTTGGGGGCTTCTGACCTGAGAGACCAGCAACTGGTCTCTCAGGTTTGTCCTCTTTTGAGGGCTACCTCATGGTGGTCCCCAGGGGTGGGTACCCCCCAAGGCCCCCCACTCGACGTATTATCATGTATCTTCACCTCTGAAAAAGATTCGGGCGGGTTTCGAGTTCGTTTCGACTCCCGGATTAGCTCAAAACTTTCAGCTTTTAAAATTTAGCTCACTGGATTTTCGGGTTTTGGAAAATTGGATGTGTTTGCTAATTGCATGCGGGATTCTAATGTCATTGTTACTTTACAAGCTTGGTGATGTTTATATGCATTCGTAAACCTCCGCTAATTGCTAGTATGTCAGTTAGTTGGGGGTTGCACATTTCTGTAATGGACATGTTGGTTTGTGTATATGAACTTGTTGGATTGTCGTGGATGAATAGCCGGGGATGTGAGATGAGGGTTTTTCATTCTTTCATTCAAATGTAAATTGTAAATTTGTTGTAATATTATTTCACGGGGCACATCCGGGTTAAAGTTGTAGCCACCGTTGTACTATTTCATTTACTGTTTTCTGCTCCTAGGATAGACCTAAGGTGGGGTGCACAAACTACCGGGTACTTTGAAGTGCTTAGTGGCCTACTCACGTCGTTGAGGGAGACCGCTTCACTTCGGATACTTGGCGGGTAGTTTGCTGTACCCGTAGGGGTCTAGGGTAGGGTTTGGCTGTTCATCACGACCGTGTAATCCGTCTTTTGTTGCAGGATCAAACGAAACGCGGATTTCTAGTATATCCAATATGTTCATCTGTGATCTGGAATGCCTATTATTGCGTCTGACGAATGTACAATATCTATATATGATATCTAGTAGGCGTTGCTTATGTTTTGCATCCGCGCTAGCCCAGCCCCCGCTCTGTCATTTGTTAAGTAACCTAACGGTGAATGACGGGACCCAGTGGCGAATGCGGATGGCATAAGCGGACGTTGTATTTTCGTTGTTTTCTGCAATGATAGGATAAATAATGGGACGCATTATATTAATGCAAAGAAAATAAACCAAAGTTGAATCGTTGGAACAAATTTAAAAGAAACCACTCAGTTATTTTTAAAAAGAGCAGAATTTTTAATTGCGGAGCTTTAACCACTCCTTTTAAAAAAGCTATCAGGTTCCTTCGATTATATAAAGTTCATTACGTTCACGGTTTCGCCAAAACCAGTCGTAGTCCTCCGTCATTTCATATGGATAGTCAGTAGTATTCAAGCTATGTTTGTTGGCCTTCGCCAAGGCATATTGTTTGGTAGCTGCTGGGGTATTCATATGTAGCATAGATAGACGAGTTGGTTTGGGACAGTCGTACTTCCATTTGGCCAACGTCAGGGGTATGTACGGTTGGGTTCAAATTAACAAGATAATGATGGGTAGAACTTGACATGTAACTTATGATTTGTTGGCCTTCGTCAAGGTCATAAGAGCATGGGGCAAAAATCCACATCGGGAGTTTCTAAAGAAACTGAAACTTGCTAGTGTTTCATACCATTTGGAGTTTGATAATGTTGGTAGGATTCTTTCAGCACTATCACACGATGATATTTGGATCCCGATCCTACTATGAGTATATGCTACTCATCAGGAGATTCGTCACTTAACGATCAATGCTATAAACCAAGTAGGTGTCTAGAACAGTGTCTGCGGGGCTACACCTCCAAGGAAAAGAGGTTGTTTAATTAAGGAACTTCACGAAAGCGTCGTAAAACCTTCCTCGAAGTACCGACACTAGCCTGGCAGAACGGTTAAGCAAGTATTGTACGGTGAGATCAGTCCTGGCTAATTCTTCTTTTATGGTTTGAGGAAGGATTCGAGAAACAGTGGGAGCCATCCAGTTTAGATAAACTAAAAACCAATCTAAACTTGCAAGAGTATCATGCTAAAGTGTTTTCTTCTCCCTCTCAACTGCAGCGACCATGTGACCATGACTAGGTTACAACTAGATGACAAGTTGACTGAATCTGACTTTTATGACTGGCAAAGGTCTGTCCAGATGTCCATTGCCTATGACAAGCTGGACCACACTATTACTACTCAAGCCCTCGCCGTCCCAGGTCCAGTTTCCACCATCGCGGATATGGATATCCGTCAGACAAGGGAAAAGGACAGTGCGAATGCCAAGTGCCTCATATTGGTTTCAGTAGATGGTGTATACCAAAAGCAGCATGAGAAGATGGGCTCGGTTTCCATCTTCCTCCATAACAAAGATCTATATGGAGAGCAATCTCGTGTCGCAAGATATGAGACCTCGAACGAATTGCTTCAAGCGAGGTTGACTGTCGGGTCATCTGTAAGGGACGACGTCCTTATGATGACTAGCTATATTGATGAGCTCACGGACCTGGAGACCACGTTGGAAAACAGGTCATATGCTGACTTATTTCCACAGTCCCTACCCTCTACTTACGCCCTGAAAGAAACCAGGGAGACACCCGCTCTGCTTAATGGGGGACCTTCTTCTTCTGCATCCAGGGCGAAAGCAAAGGGTGAAAAGAGGAAAACCTCCACAAAGCCGATATATGGTGTCAATGAAGTAGAAAGAAAGGGAAGAGCAAAAGTTTCGGGACTTGGAGTAAGTAAAGAAGGATGTTCCTATTGTTATGGGAACGGGCATTTGCAGAAGGATTGCAGGGCTTAGGAAGCCAGTAGCCAGGATTCGAAGCTTGTTGTGGCTTCGGCCTCGAGTGTGTTTGTAATTGAGAACTGTTTGTCAATTAACTCTACTTCCTGGGTACTAGATACCGGAGCAGGATCTCATATCTGTAATTCATTACATACTTTGAGAAACCGTAGAGTTATTACGGTAGGCGATTTGTCTCTCAGAGTTGCGAACGGAATGAGCGTGGACGCTGAATCCGTGGGAGAATATCGCCTAGGTTTGACAAATGGGCAGATATTGATTCTACGTAACTGTTTGTATGTACCTAGTTTGACTTGTAATATCATATCAGTGTTCTCACTTTTGACAGAGGGATATGATTTTACATTCGTAAGCAATGTGGTTCACATCCACCTAAATCAAGTTCTGATTGGGTCCGGTACATTAGATGACGGTATATACGTATTGAATCAAGCTCAGGTTTTCAATGTCCAGAACACACTTAAAAGAAAGTCTCCGGAAATAAATCAGGCTTTCTTATGGCATTGTAGACTAGGTCATATCAATGAAACACGGTTGACTAAGTTACATAGAGAAGGATATTTGAATCCGTTCGAATATCAATCTTATGCTACTTGTGAATCTTGTCTCATGGGAAAGATGACAAAGACTTCGTTTACTGGACACGGAGTAAGAGCGAGCGAGCTCTTGGGACTCATACACAGCGATGTGTGTGTTCTAATGTCTACACATGCACGAGGTGGTTATTCCTACTTCATTACTTTTACGGATGATTTCTCTAGGTATGGACATATCTTCTTGATGAAGCATAAATCCGAGACCTTCGAGAAATTCCGAGAATACAAGAATGAAGTGGAAAACCAAACAGGAAAAAGTATCAAGACACTGAGATCTGATCGAGGTAGTGAATACTTAAGTGCCGAGTTCCTAGGTTACTTAAAAGAGAATGGAATTCTCTCTCAGCTTACTCCTCCATACACACCAAAACACAACGGTGTATCCGAAAGGCGGAATCGAACCCTATTGGATATGGTCCGTTCCATGATGAGTAAGGCTGAGTTACCGCGATCTTTCTGGGTTTATGCACTAGAATCAGCTGCATATCTTTTGAAAAAGGTTCCAACCAAGACTGTGCCTACCACACCATATCATATGTAGAGTGGGAAGAAACCCTATCTTCAGTACCTAAAGACATGGGGATGTCCAGCTTTTGTTAAAAAGCAGTATGCGGACAAGCTCGAGGCACGCTCAGTACAGTGTAAGTTTGTGGGATATCCAAAGAACTCCAAGGGGTATTGTTTCTATTACGCAGAGGAACAAAAAGTTTTTATTTCTCGTCATGCCCACTTCTTGGAAGCTGAATTTTTAGCAAATCAGAAGAGTGGGAGCGAAATAGAACTGGAAGAAATTCCAGAACCACAAGCTGTTACTGAAAGTATGGTAGAACCAGAAGTTTCAAAAGAAAGGGACATCCCGGCGCCTATCCACAGAATTAGTAGGCAGTCTTATCCGCCCAAGAGATACTACGGTTTTCTTATAAATGGGGATAGAGAAGATTGCATCATTGACAATGATGACCCTACTAGCTTCCAACAAGCCATTCAGAGCGGCGACTCAGTAAAATGGCTGGATGCAATGCGGACCGAAATGGAGTCCATGTACACTAACAAAGTATGGACTTTGGACATTGCTCCAGATGGGGTAAAACCCATAGGATGCAAATGGATCTTCAGAAAGAAGATTGGTGTAGATGGACAGGTTGAAACCTATAAGGCTAGACTTGTTACAAAGGGCTTTCGTCAAAGACCTGGTTTGGACTATGACGAAACCTTTTTCTCCAGTAGCTATGCTCAAATCCATTCGGGTCCTTCTTGCCATTGCTGCCTTCCACAATTATGAGATCTGGCAGATAGACATAAAGACGGCTTTTCTAAATGGTAATTTGGAAGAGTGCGTCTATATGGATCGGCCAGAGGGATTCATTCAGAGTGGGAGCAGCGGTAAAGTGTGCAAGTTACTTAAGTCCATTTATGGACTAAAGCAGGCATCGCGGAGTTGAAACATCTGTTTTGATGATACTGTTAAAGAATTCGACTTTATCAAGAATCCAGATGAACCATGCATATACAGTAAGATTGTAGGGAGAGCTGTAGTATTGCTCGTCTTGTAAGTGGATGACATTCTCCTAATAGGAAATGATATTCCTATGCTACAGTCAGTCAAAGGATTCTTTTCACAGAAGTTCTACATGAAGGACCTGGGTGATGCCACCTACATTCTAGGGATCCAGATCTATCATAATAGATCAAAGAGGATGTTGGGACTTTCGTAGTCCAGGTACATAGACACCATATTGAAAAGTTTCGGTATAGAAGATTCTAAGCGCGGTGACCTACCGGCTTGTCACGGAATCACCCTCTCCAAAGAGATGTCTCCAAAGACTGATTTAGAAAGGGCTTGAATGTCGATTATACCATACGCTTCTGCGGTAGGCTCTATAATGTAGGCGATGTTATGTACCAGACCAGATGTAGCATACGCATTGAGCGTTGTAAGACGGTATCAGGCAAACCCAGCAGAGAAGCACTGGATAGCAGTAAAGAACATTCTCAAGTACCTGAGGAGGACTAACCCAGCGGAGAAGCACTGGATAGCAGTAAAGAACATTCTCAAGTACCTGAGGAGGACTAAGGAAATGTTCTTGGTGTATGGCCGAAAAGACCTCCAGATCGAGGCCTTTGCTGACTTCAGCTTCCAGAGTGACAAGGATAACTCCAAGTCAATGTCGGGTTATGTCTTTACCCTCAATGGAGGAGCGGTCTGTTGGAAGAGTTCCAAGCAGGACACTGTTGCTGACTCGACGATGGAAGCGGAGTACATAGCTGCTTGCGATGCCACAAAAGAAGCTGTCTGGATGAAGAAGTTCCTCACAGAACTTCAGGTGGTTCCTACCAGTGTTGATCCAATACCTCTGTATTGCGACAACAATGGCGCTATAGATTTAGCGAAGGAACCCAGGTCCCATCAGAAGTCTAGACACATCTTAAGGTGGTATCACCTGATCTGGGAGAACATAGATCGTCGGGAGATCGAGGTGAAGAGAGTAAATACGGAGAATAACACTGCTGATCCATTCACAAAGGCCATTCCTCAGACGCAGTTCGAGAGGCTATTCGAGATAATAGGTCTGCGATATGCCAGTACATGGCCCTAGTGCAAGTAGGAGATTGTTAGTGTTTATGCCCTAAAGGCCATTACTGTATCATACTAGTTTGTATATTACTTAATGGAAGCTTAGGATATTCAAAGTTGTATTAACAGTCTTGCTAAAAATGGTAGTATGCTACTTGGTTTGTTTCTACTTTAATATGTGCATGTGTTTCTTTTTAACATATCGCTTATACATATTAGTAGAGCCCTTAGGATCTTTGCTTGATTACCAGCGTTATGATGGCAGTCAGACTAGTGGGGGCTGGGTAGTCTATAAGCAACATCCTATACAGGTCCCTAGTAGTAGGATTATCGAGATAGGGCATCGATACTCCGGAGTAGACTGGTGTATACGCTTCTCATCCTAGCATGGGGAGATGGTCTGTCCCATAGCCATCAGTACGTCGTTTTGGAGATAGTTTGCAGGTGCTCGTTAGGTTACGAGTACACAGGACAGGACTCGCCGGGAACTGCAGGTTGGTTCTATACCCATCGTCAGATAGCAGTTCCCAGGTGACATGACTACAGCTTAGTCCGTCGACTTGACACTGCTACTTCGCTTCGAGTGTGTTCCCACTGTATTTAGATTACTACACTACCACGGCTCAAAGGAGTCGTGCAAATAGGTAGTAGTTGGGTGCAGTCCCGAAGCACTTGGAGGCAGTGGCGGTTAGACATGATTCGTCTCTCCCGGTATTGGGGGTTGATATAACGTTGTATATGGAGAGCCATTACGCAAGGTCCCTAGCCACAGCAAGCGAGATTTACTAGTAGGTGTTCCAGTAGTTTCTCAAGTTATAATGGGCTTCACTCCGACACGACTTATACCGCTATTAGGGGTCTGACGTTTACCGCCCCCTAGGCCCGATATGCAATAGTCCTAGACGAACAGACCGAACTGTACGGAGATTGTCACATCAGGCTCAGTAGGAGTTTGGATCGGTTTCCTCATCGTCCTTCTTATCGACATCTACATAGGGACTGTTACGTACAGCTAATACCGCTTATGGCCTGTGGTTAAACCCACTGTCAGCATATTGTCGAGTCTTTAGAGTCCCACACAGAGAGTTTCCCTGCACCAGGCAAAAGGTGTAGAGGCTGTATGGTTTTACGGCAGGGCCGCTATCACTTACGTACACTTGTGCACGTACTATGATCGGGTAGATAATACTAGCGGGCTTTGGTTTAACCAGATTCTAGTATTATACAGATGGATTTATTCAGTCAAAGATTATCCGTGTTTTTCGGAAATATGGATGGGAGGGGCAGTCTCATAATTTCTCGGGAAGCTTCTAGAAGAAGGTGACTCATTTGTGTTTATTTCCTTTTAGGATTTAAACTAAATGAGGTGGAGGATGAGGTGTATGTTTACATTAAATGCTTAATGACTCATAAGGTGATTCACCCATAGAATTAAATGAAGCATGCTAGATATTATCTTGATATTATCAAGAGAGATATTATTATGCTTCATATTATTCTAGCATGAGTATTATTCATTTCATTATCACAAAACACTTCTCTCTCCTCAAGTTTTCATCTTCTTCCTCAAAGCCTAAAAGCTCTCATGAGTTGAGAATCCTAGGGTTTAAAGTGACTAAGTAATCCATCTAAATACTCTACACCCTCTAGGACTTCTAGATTAGCAAACTAGAAGCCGTAGTTTTCTCAGATTCGAGATAGGAACTCGGACTATAGAGTCTCGGGTGGATCGTCTTTGACTCGAGGAGGCCGTTGAGGTATCCATGTTCCATAGAGGCGACGAGGTGTGGAGGACAGTGATGAAGACCCGAAGGACAAGTAACGTGAGGTATAACTTTGAATCAGAGTAGTTAAACCTGTCCTAGTTTGCTAGTAATTGTTTAGACACGATCCGTGTGCTCAAGTCCGTGTTACGAAGCTTTGATAATTGTTTTTCATATATTCTGCCTCCCCGCGAACACGTGGGGTGCGTGACATGGACTTACAGTTATGTTTAGCTGACCTCTTGCAGCTTGTGGGTGATTTGATATGATCATCACCTACTGCCGGCGTATTGACGAGTCTTTAGAGTCCTACACAGAGGTTTCCGGGCTCAGGCAAAATGGAGTAGGAGCACATATGTGATATGTGCGGGACCGAGAACAATACGTGTATGTAATACCGTATTCGATTCTCACGATATGAGATATCGGCTGGGTATATGTGATATAGCCGTGTCATCGGATCAAGTGTTGATTCGATGAACTGATAAATGTTATATTAGTCGGTTATTCGCAAAATAGTCGGATTATCGGATCAAGTGTTGATTCGATAATTTAATGTATAATTATATGTGTGATATATTACATACACTAACTAATATAAGCTCACTTAAATGATTCTTTTTCTCACTTGATGATACATTGATATATATGTGATATATGTTAATTGTATTATTTTCTTTTATTACATTATATATTATATATGTGATATATAATATTGTAACATGTAAGGGTTACAAATGCAACTGGGGTTTTGAGATCAAACCAAGCTAGGTTTTGTATTAGGGTTAATATTTTATTTTGGGTAAATTGTAAATTGTGTGGATATTATTGAGATATTTATTCATATTGACTAAAGTCCACCCTTTAGATAATATCTAGATATTTGTTAACCTAACCTCTTAACCCTAGCCTATGGTTTATTCTCTACAAGGGTTAAGCATGCCATGCTTATCCTTTGGTTGCATTTCTAACCTCACACAATTCATTCATCATAATTCTTCTTCTTCTTCCTCTAACAAAAGCTTTCTAGCTTTTCTTTTTGTGATGAATTAAAGTGAGAATTAAAAAACAAAAGAGAGCAAAATTCCTACTTCATCATTCTCGTCTATTTTAGCCACTTAGATTAGGGTGTTTGCTTCACTAATACATCATTAGTGAAGTGAGAGCTTGGGTTTGTGTTTCCTCATGGTAGATCGTCTTGGATTTCGAAGACTTCAAGCAACATGCATCATTCACCTCATGGAGCCTCTCGAGAGTCCAGGAACTTGATGATCGCAGCGAAGGGACTTCAACTCGGAGCTTATGAAGTGAAGGAACGGACTGCAAAGGTTGTAATTCCTCTCACTTAGTAGTAAAGTTGTTTGCTTTAAGTTTATAACCCTAATTCTCTAGTAAAGATCCTTACTTAGGTTGTTTGGCACTTGTAAAAATAAAATATGGCATGTTTGATGCCTTGTAGAACCTTGTCCTAGTGCCCAAGAACTTTACAGTGGTATCAGAGCCTAGTTAGAGCATTAGGCGTTGCGTAGGCGAAGTTAAAAGTCCAATCGAACCCCGAAAATCCAAATTATACCCCTTCTCTGGAAATTTTTCAAAAAGTTGGATTTTTCCATGTTAAAAATATTCAGAAAATCATGCAGGGAATTTTATGGACACACCTGAAGTACGGACCTTAACTCGTCTAAGTGACCGCGGATCCGCGGCTAAAAAAAGGTTTTGGCGGCGGATCCGCGGCGCCACTTAAGAGTCTTAGGTCGGGCCCTTCAGCTGTAGGTCCGTAGGTGCTGTGGTATGTCTCTGGTTAATTTTAACAGTGCTCAAGTGTTGAGCTTTCTGGGAATTTTGGAAATTCGTTGTTTCAATCGAATTTTTTAACGTCGTCTAGCTTTCTGTAATGAGATACAATAATTAGAATCTACAAATTTGTTTGTTGCGTATAAATCTAACATTTCGGTCTCAGGGTAATCGGAAATCTTGTTGAATTATCCGACTTATTTTGAAATTTGTTTTCATGGGTGAGACCTAAATGTGAGCTTTACATTGTTAGGCATGAAATCTTGGATATGTGATGTCCCGGGTTGTATTATCTAAGGGCAGTTACGATTCCAAATGTTGTAGTTTTACATTTTCTTTTCTGCGACCGTAAGTGTAATATGTAGTGTATCGCCGGTTTCGGTACTATATGTCAATGATAATTAGGATACGCATATTTACTTACGTTGATGTCAAGTGATGTTATGTGTTGTTGTGATATGTTATATTGGATCGTCGTGTTTTGAATAGCCGGGGTTTTTATGTGAGATGAGGTTTTTTATTTTCATTCATGTAAAATTCATTGTATATAATATTCTTTTATTGGGGCACATCCGGGTTGAGGATGATATCACCATTGTATATTATTTACTTTTCCGCATTAGGATAGACCAAAGGAGGGGAGCATAAGTAACCGGGTTCTAGGGTCCAGAGGGAGGCCATCTCGAGGAGTCGAGACCGGGTCTCCTAACCCTAAAATTTGTAGGATTTCTTGTCACTCTCGTAGTGGTTTAGGGATGTGGGTTTGGCTATTCATCGCGACCATGGAATCCGTGTTTTATACAGGCTCAAAATAAAACATGGACCTCCTAGTATATCCAATGTTTCATATGTTATCTTCTGCTGCTGATATACTGTGATGTGATCATTTTATATGCGTGAGACGAATGCTTTATTATTGTATATATGATATATAATAAATGTTGCTTATGTTTTGCACCCGCGCTAGTCCCGTCACGGTATGCCGTTAGTTAAGTAACCTAACGGTGTATAACGGGACACTGTGGCGAATGCGGATGGCATAAGCGTACGTTGTATTTTCGTTTCTTCTGTGATGCTTAGGGAAGCATAAATGATGGGATTCATTAATAAGATTAATGAAAGAAAAGAAACCTAAAAGATGTTGTAGAATCATATTTTCAAAATGGGTAGCTCTAATTTTTGCTTTGCATAGCGGTATTCCTTGTAGAATATCCAGCACCTTATTCGATAAGGAAAGAGCCGAGATCCCTTCACCGGGAGTGACCTCTTTAGCGAAACTAGTAAAAGCCTCAAAAACACTCTTTTTCAAAATCACTCGATTCTACAATATGATATCAAGTTCATTACGCAAAAGGTTTTCATAAAAACCTGACGTAGCCTCCGTCATTTCAGATAAGAAGTATTTAGTATTCGTGCTGCGTTTGTTGACATTGTCAAGGCGTAGTGTACGGTAGCTATTTACTGCTTATCTGCTAGCATATGATGCGATTGGATTAAGGTAGTCGTACGGCCATGTTGACCTTGTCAAGGGTCGTGCGGGTGGGTTTAATTCAATCAGGAAATGACGGGTTGAACTTGACATGCGATTTATGGTTTGTTGACCTTGTCAAGGTCATAAATCGCTAGGGGCAAAACTTTATCAGGAATTTCAAGTGTTGAAATTTTCAATGAGATTGCATACCCTCTATGAGATAGTTGGATCCCGATACCCACTGCGAGTAAGAGTTACTCCTGGGAGAGTTTTACACATGACAATTAGCCGATCAAGTAGGTGTTTACGGGGTTAAGCCTCTAGGAAAATGAGGTTTATTTTAATTAGGTCCGTACGAAAGCACGGGGAACCTCCCTCAAACTACCAACACTGACCTGGCTGAAAGATTGGCGAACTTGTAAGGTGTAATTAATCCCGGCTAGTCTTTCCTTTTTAGGTTTGAAGGAAGATTTGATAAAAATGGTGGGAGCCATCCTGATTAGATAAGATAATAACCAATCTAATCTTGCAAGATCATACGCTAAAGTGTTTTCTTCTCTCTCTCCAGGTAGCAACCATGTCAGGCCTTAATCAAGATAATAATATGGATGTATTGACCGAACCCGCTTATTATACTGAGAAGGGGAACGTTGGTCCCGTTCTTTCTTATAATTGTTATAAGACAGAGCAGGGAATAGGAGAATATCTGGATTCTCACACCGCCCGAACGAAGAATAAGCATATTAATGCATCTTCTTCGAGTGTGTTGGTTATCGAGAACTGTTTTTCAGTTCACTCTACGTCCTGGGTATTAGATACCAGATCGGGATCCCACATATGTAATATGTTACATGGGCTAAAGAAAGGTAGAGAACTGGGAAAGGGTGATCATTCCGTAAGAGTAGGGAATGGTGCAAATGTTGCAGCCAAAGCAGTTGGCGAATATCACCTTGTGTTACCAAATGGTAATACAATGATTCTGAACGAATGCTATTACATTCCGACCCTAATATACAATCTTATATCAGTTTCATTATTGAGTAAAGAAGGATATAATTTTATAGTACAGGATAATTTTATGAACATCTTCCTGAATCAGAAGTTGATTGGATCAGGCTCGTTAAATAATGGCATATACGTTCTAAATCAAACCACGGTTCTTAATATACAGAACACACACAAGAGGAAGAGTTCAGAAATGAACGAATCCTTATTGTGGCATTGTAGATTAGGTCATATCAATGCGACACGACTAGCTAAGTTGCATAAGGATGGATATTTTAATCCATTCGAATTTTCATCTTATGACACTTGCCAGTCATGTCTCAAAGGCAAGATGACCAAAACTCCGTTTAGTGGATATGGAGAAAGAGTTACGGAACTCTTGCGACTGATACATAGTGATGTATGCGGTCCCATGTCTATACATGACAGGAATGGTTTTTCGTACTTCATTACATTCACTGACGATCTCTCAAGATACGGACATGTGTTTCTGTTAAAACACAAGTCTGAAACTTTTGAGAAATTCAAAGAATATAAGAACGAAGTCGAGAACCAAACGGGTAAAAGTTTTAAGATCCTTCGATCTGATCGAGGAGGAGAATACTTAAGCAATAAGTTTCTAGACTATCTAAAAGAGAATGGGATTCTCTCTCAGCTTACTCCTTCTTATACACCATAGCACAACGGTGTATCGGAGCAAAGGATTCGCACCCTATAGATATGGTGCGCTCTATGATGAGCACTGCTGAGTTTCCTATTTCCTTTTGGAGTTATGTGCTTGAGACAGCAGCATACCTATTGAATCAAGTTCCATCTAAATCTGTACCTACTACACCATATGAGATATGGAGTGGGAAGAGACCATATCTTAAACGAGTTAAAATATGGGGTTGTCCGGCCTATGTCAAAAGGCAAAATCCGGATAAACTCGAGGCACGATCTCTGCAAGTTTGTGGGATATCCAAAGAATTCATATGGATATTTTTTCTACCATAATGAGAAACAAAAGGTGTTTGTTGCTCAACATGCCACCTTTTTAGAAAAGGAATTTCTTGCAAAGGAAATTAGTGGCGAAGAGGTAGAGCTGGAAAAAGTTCCAGCAGCACAAACAGCAACTGAAGATTTAGTGGAACCAGAGGATTTGATAGTTCCCAACAAACCCCCGCCTAACTGCCGATCTAGTAGGGTTCCTCATCCACCTGAGAAATACTACAGTTTTCTCATCGAAGGTGGGAGCGAGGATTGCATCATGGTAGATGATGACCCGACTAGTTTCGAGCAGGCCATCATGTGTGGGGACTCTGTGAAATGGCTGGATGCAATGCGATCTGAGATGGAATCCATGTACACCAACAAAGTATGGACTTTGGTAGTTGCTCCTGAAGGGGTAAAACCCATTGGGAGCAAATGGATCTTTAAGAAGAAACGTGGTGTAGATGGAAAAGTTGAGACTTTCAAAGCTAGACTTGTTGCAAAGGGTTTTCGTCAACGACCAGGTGTGGATTATGACGAAACCTTTTCTCCAGTAGCTATGCTTAAGTCCATCCGGATCTTACTTGCCATTTCTGTAAGTGCAAGGCGGCGCCCCGGCCGTCAATCCGACGGCCAAGTGCGGAAGCGGTGATAAACTTTAATTTTTCATGAACTGGCACCACCGCGCACTAATACCCGGATCGAACCATTAACTAGTCCTAGCTAACTACAAGATCGGGAAGAGAGATATACCGACTGATCCGAGTCCTCCGGTCTTCTCGTTGTCGGACCGATCTCTTGCGGAAGCTCCGGTCTCCACCTCGTCGCCGGAAGTGCACCACATCGCCTACTTCTTTTACGGGCTCCGACCTTAATGCCGAGGCAACTCGGGCACGAAGCTGGCTAGTCGACGTGCCCAAGGTTTGCTGTAGAATGTCTAGTGAGCAAGTCTCATTTGGGGTTCATGGAGATGCCATTTTGGTGGAGGGATGATACATGTAATTTTTGTGGAGCTATAGGATTTTTACAATGCCAAAAGAGACAAAATCCCTCCACTACAAATTTGGACAGCCCCTATATTGCTTGGCCGGCCACTACTAGTGAGGGGGGAGTAAGAATGAGAGAGAGACCAAAAGAATGAGTGGGAAACTCTATCATGCAAGAGAGAGGAAAAAGAAATCATGTGAACCAATGATAACAAGGCAAAACCAACACTCAACTATCACTCATCACAAACAAAGTCCACCCATCATGAACCATCATGAAGTCAAGAAGTCAAGGTATGGAGCTCCCATCATGATGCAACAAAATGCAAAAGCCCCCTCCACAAATACTTATTTGCAACAATGCAAATAAGCCCTCCTCCACCAATCTTCGGCCAATGAACGATACAAAGGAAATTGGCCGAAACGGAAAGCAAACTGGCAACCCCAGAAAACTGGTCCCGTAATACATTACAGGAAAAACCCCGCTACTGTGCATACACACCCGCATCTGTATTTCGACCGAAATACAAATGCAATGAGACAAAATCTACACTGTACTATACTAGGATCCGGCTTAAACCAAAGCCGGCTAGTAATATCCGTTCGATCCTGATCCGTGCAATACCGCACGTATCTGATCGAACCCTGCCATATATCCATACGGCCTGTAGTACAAACTGTCCGATCCTGATCCGTGCAATACCGCACGTATCTGATCGGAGCTTACCATATCTCCATACGGCCTCTACAGCTTTTCGCCCGAAAGCTTGAGTAAATAAATGTGGGGGACTCTAAAGACTCGTCAACACCTTGGTTGTGGATTTAACCACTAGCACGTCAGAGGTATAAGCCAATACGTAACGGGCTACCAGATATTGACCAAAAGGGACGTCTGTGAGCGAACTCAGCCTGACACCCCACTGAGCCTGTCAGTGACAATATCCGTACAGTCCGGTCCATTCATCCATGAGTATCGCATGGCGGGCCTAGGGGGTTGGTAAAAGTCAGACCCCCAAAAGCGGTACAAGTCGTGTCGGAGTGTAGCCCAGAACACCCTGAGATACTACTGGAATACCTACCAGTAAATCTCCTGCCTTGGCCAAGGACTTTTCATGTTCCGGCTCTCCTAGACACAGCACGACCTCACCCCCAATACCGGGAGAGACGAACCCCTGAAGATACGCTCACTGCCTCTATGTGGCTCGGGACTGTACCCAACTAAAACCTGTTTGCACGACTCCTTTGAGCCATGGTAGGGTAGTAATCAAAGTACAGTGGGAACTCACACGAGACAAATGACGATCCCCAGGTCGATGAACTAACCTGTACACATGTCACCAGGGAACTGCTATCTGACGTCTGGTATAAGACCAACTAGCATGTTCCCGGCGAGTCCTTTCCGGTGTACTCATAACCCAATGAGCACCTGTATACATCTTAGGTGATCCAACTGACACCAATGGCTTGTGAGACCGGCCACCGCCCCTCGTCGGGGTCTCGACTGTATACACTAGTCTACTCTGGAGAATCGATGCCCTGTCTCGAAACTCTCACGACTAGGGACCTTTTAAGGATGTGCTTATAGACTACCAGCTCCCACGTATATGATCGCCCTCATACTGATGGTGGTCAAGCAAGAATCCTAGGTGCTCTACCAACGTGTAATAGCGACTTGTCAGGTCACCTAAAACAGTACACGATGATAAAGGTAAACCAGATAGCATACTATCATCTCGAGTAAGACTGTCCTCCTGGGATGGGTCCTCCATCAATCATTGCAATCACGTGCCTGTGACCCAATAATTGACTCTGAGGGCACTATCTCCAATAATCTCCCACTTGCACTCAAGGCTAATTATTGCGATATCGCATACTCACAGCCCGTGTGATACCGAACACCCAACTCCTCTACTATTCAGTCTCACAAAACCCGTTTGCGAAACTATTGCGTTCGAGGAATAGCCTCAGTGAGTGGATCCGCTTTGTTGTTTCTTTCTATGTCTCTCTATATCTCAAGTTCGCGGAGAAACCCATCTCCCGAAATGAGCAATACCTGTCTTAGAATATGTCTGGATGTCTGATGGGACCTAGCTCATAAATGAACTCCAAATCCAAACTTCTTAGACTGTATCGTCAACTGAACTTAATCAGTATCCTGCGCCATGCCTCCCTCGGTATTGCCTTGGACCACCTGTCCAAAATACTGCCCCTCGTCAGAAGGAAAACTATAACTCTGACAACCTCCTTGTCGTCCAGGTCACCTTGGAAGCCTGGAATGATAACTGTCTTCCGAAAGAGGCTGTCGTTATCATATACCTAGAACATCCACATATGTTCTAGAACTGCTTCCGACTGTTTCTCCAGGATTGGGTCAATGTCAACTTATTGCATCTAGTGCAAGAACAACATCTGGTGTGGTACTTGACATCTCATGATTGACTCAATTGCCTGAGCAAGTGATCTGCCAATCATGCACATCCCTCTCCACTTTAGTCTGTAAGACACCTTTAGAGAGGGTGACTCCATCACCTGCAGGTACACTACCGTGCCAGGAGTCGTTCATTCTAAATACTCTTAGAATGCTGTCAAGGTACCCTGATTGGGAAACCACCCAAATCTATATCTAAAACCATAGATCTAGTAACCAGTATGTCTGATATAATGTCCAAGTCCCATGTAGAGAAACCACTGTGTGACGACCAAAGTATAACCGATCGTAGTATAGGAGTTTCTTTTCCTACTCTGTGTATGTCATCCAAATACCAGGATATCACACCCTACTACCTTCTCAACAGATCCATCCCCTATTCTGATGAAGTCAAACCCATGACTGTCATGTCAAAAATAGATGATCTATCTCCGCTACGTCTTCTTTAGTCTATAAGTAGACATAAGCTACCTGTCCACCAATGCTTCCGCTGCTCCCACTGACTACGACAACCCTCTGGCAGAGTCATATATACGTACACTTCTAAATCCTAGTTTAGAACGACGCTATACTTATCCTCCTGCCGGGTCTCACAGTCTGGAACAACAGCAATGGCAAACCTGGGTAAACAAGAACTTCCCTGTCACCGTCCTTGAGGCTACCGTAGTACCTCTCGGGTGCCTGAAGTTACCCACCATATGTGCGGAGTGCCCAATGGAATATCAAACCAGATTGAATCTTTAGGTTCCTATGAAATCTTCAGTAATCGTTTGTGGTTCTGGAATCACTTCCAGTTCTACCATACTCCCACTACTGTTTTCTGAAAAAATCCATTTTTAATAAAACTGTGGCGAGTCTAGAACAATATCGCTATTGTTCTTCCAGATGGTAGAAAGTCAACCCGCGTCATAGCCTGGGTCAACCCACAAACAGCCATTACAGAAACGTGCCTTGAGTTGTCCAGTGTCTGGTTTTAATCATAAGCCGGACAACTCCCCGTACTTTAACAATGTTAAGATATGAACTGTACTATATCCAATATAGAACCAGAGGCACTGATTTAATTGAACCAGATTCAAATCATGCAGCTATCTCCAGTGCATGTCAACTAAATGGAAGGAGTCCGATCAGCGTTACTCAACTTAGGAATGCTTCCAATTATGAGTAACCTGAAAGAGAAGCAATTTCTCTTTATCATTACTATCAACTGAATACCATACACAAGTATCTACATCTTCAATCACTTTGAAGAATCCCGATACTTGCTACACCTGGTTCTCTACTCTATTCAAATACCTATAACTCCTCAAAACTTAGACCCTGTGTTTCTACGAAACACATGTCTAAGAACTAGAGAAGTTAAAAGTAAAAAAAATTTAGTATGAGGACCAACCCCTCTGTCCTAATGGACACTGGACAACATACAATACTCTGTATAAGTCCGCTGAGTCTAACAACTCTTTCACTGTGTGTCGTAGGTTGAAAACTGTTCTTATGGTTAAGAAGAATTACACCGCTGTTTAATGCTCCTTACCTAACCATCCACTGATATAGGTAAATGTCATCGACATAATATCAAAAGGTATATCTCACTCTATAAAAATAGACGTACAGATATATCAATTTGAAATTGGTGCACAACAGCGGATATTCAAAACCAAATATTTGCCGACCGGCAAACATCCCAGATGATCTCCTCAAATATCACCGATTTCAACGAATCCCGATATAATGAGGATGATCACCCTATTCCCAATAACTTACTCCCACTCATCATCTGTAAAACCATACAGATGTGAGAATCAAACCTGGTAAATACATACCCTGGAGCAAGTGTCCAATCGGGAAATCAGTTTTCTTTTAACAGTACACAGTTGAACTGAAACATTGTAATGTTTCGATGGGGTATCCTGGTATTCCTAGTAATGCCTCTACCATTATCCAGATTCACAACTATAACCGTATAATTCTTTGCCACCTCTCCAAATCCCTTTATATGTCTTTAGTCATTACCTTCTGCACACCCCTCAGGCCAAATGGTTTTCTTCCTTCCCTACCGTTCGGCACCAGCCTATGGTTTGGAAGAAGACTATCCAATAAGCATAATGGGTGTACTGTCCTAGTCCTAGGAGCACTCGCAATGCGAGAGAAGTGAAGATGAAAGACAACCGAATAAACCTTATTCCTATTTCTCCTGAACCAGAATCCATCCCCGAACTGGAACAAGTTCCTTTCGAGTTCGTATATAACCATACGATGGAGTATCCAGTAAACTGTGGATCTTCATAGTGATACGGAGTGTTCTGGAGAAATACAAAGGTGATTTTAGGATTGGCGAAGAAATACTCGGTTTGATCGTGAATAGCAGTGACAATTTACTTTGCCCTCTTACTAATCCCTTGCTTTGTCTTAACTTAATACCTTCTGCACACCATCGTTATGCTAATTGGTTTTCTTCATTCCCTACCGGTCGGCACCTGCCTATGGTTTGGAAGAAGACTATCCAATTTGCGTAATAGGTGTACTATCTCCTAAACCAAGGAGTACTCGTAACCTGAGAGAAGGAAAAAGGAAAAGTCAACTGAATAATCCTATCCGTTTTCTCCAGAACCGGAAACCATCCTCGAATAAATTCTTTAGAGTTCGTATCTAACCATACGATGGTTTTGTCCAATGGAAGTGGACGTTCGTAGTAAAACGGGGTGTCCTGGAGAAAAGGGTAAAAGTAGAAGTGGCAATGAGGTTTGCAACTCTGACAATCCAAAAGCCAGTGTTAAGAAGGTTCGGTCAACTTGGTCACTGAGTCATAGTCTTAGGGTCGGGTCAATGGTCGCTGCCAAAGAGAGAGAGAAAAGAAACACTCAGCGTACACTCTAACCTAGATCAGAATGGTTACCAATTTATCTAATCTGGAAACCTCCCACTGTACCTCAAATTCTCCTCCAAACCTGAAAGAAGAATTAGTCGGGGTCACCCGAGGAGTAAACTAACTCATCAGTGGGAATCGGGATCCAACTATCATCGCATGATAACGTGACGGAATCCGCTCATATCATCACACTCCAGAAGGTATGCGCATATCTGGCAAGTTTCAGTTCTTTTGAAACTCCCGATGTGATTTCTGCCCCATGCTCTTATGACCTTGACTTTGGCCAACATATCATAAGTCACATGTCAAGTTCTACCCGTCATTCTCCAGGTTAATTTGAACCCACCCTACCTACCCTTGACTTTGGCCAAAATGGCAGTACGACTGTCCCAAACCAACACATCTATCTATGCTGCATATGAATACCCCAATAGCTACCAATCACTGTGCCTTGACTTTGGCCAACATACACAGCTTGAATACTATTGACCACCCATATGAAACGACGGAGGGCTACGAATGGTTTCTGGCGAAAACCTTTAACGTAATGAACTTGATATCGTCGAAGGAACGGATAGCTTTTAAAAATATAATGACGAAAACCTTTGCTAAAGAGGTCACTCCCTGTGAAGGGATCTCGGCTCTTTCCCCGTAGAATGAGGTGCAGGATATTCCAACTGAATACCACGATGCAAAGCAAAAGTAATCGGCTATAGTGAAGTTAATGCCCTGACGCAAACTTCTGTCCAAGGGGTCACTCCCGGTGAAGGGATCTTGGCCCTTGCCTCGTCGACTGAGGAGCAGGATATTCCAACCGAATACCACGATGCAAAACAAAAGTGAACGTCCTTGCAATAACAGCCTTTTGAAAAGTGTTCCAACAACATCAGATTAGGTTTGTTTTTAACTTGCATTGATCCGAATCAACGCAGTCCCATCAATTGATCACACCACAAAGAACGAAAATATACTGATGTACGTATATGGCATCCGCAATCGCCACTGGGTCCCGTCATTACCCGTTAGGTTAGCTAACTAACGACAGAGCAGGGACTGGACTAGCGCGGATGTAAAACATATACAACATCTACTAATATATATACCAATATATAATATTCGCTCAGGCGTGATAAAAAATGCAACATCACAGAAATGTACAGCATCACAGAACAATACAGATATCTGGGATCCCCAGGTTTCACAGAGCCACTACTGAAACCCGACGTTCCCCTGGTCGTGTGGATAGCCTGTGCAATGAAATCCTAGACCCCTATGGGCACGGCAAGTTACCTGCCAAAACCTGAAGCGAGGCAGCCCCCTTCAGCAACGTGAATGGACCACCCAGCACTTCACGGAATCCGGTAACTTGGGCACCCCTCCTGGGTCAACCTGTACCCCCTACGAGTGCGGCGAATAGCCCGCCAATTCTAGAGTGAAGCCCCCTCCGTCCTAATGCCATGAGATGCGGGCCCGTTGCCCTCTAGAACCCGGCTATCCGTGCACCCCACCTTGGGGTAATCCTAGTACAGAAAGTAAAATATACATACAACGGGTACATCGACCGCAACCTGGCCGTGCCCCAAAATAATAATACAAACAGGCAGTGACGGCAGTCCACATGTCGGACGCTCGCCCCGCAATATCAAATGTACATAATACAATCACAACTGTACTAGCATTGCATCCAGGCTATCCCCCACGACCAATCCGCAACATCACAGCAATACATAGAATATCAACGTGAAAGTCACGTTCGCAAATCCGTCTAACCGGGCTATAGCAGTTAGACTGGATTTACCGATCGAGTGACATTCACGGTCGCAGATATAATGTAAATACTGTGAAATAATATGTTTAAAATATCCGATCGATCAAATTTTAACAAGTGGGCCCCCAAGCATTACTGTAGCAGATCAAGAAATTCTGGGCCCAATGTTATTATTCCAAAACCCCTATTTTCAGCCCAGAAGGCAACTGTAGAAATTTGACATGGCAAAGACATCATAGTGCGGCGGAACCGCGGCCTAAAGTGGGGTTTGGCCGCGGTTCCGCGCTCTGGTTGTCGATTTACTGTGTCGAATTTTTACAGTATTCTTAGATCTTCGAGTACAACACTTTTCTACAACCTGAAAAAATTTTCGACTCCAAAAAATTTCAACAGAAAACTGATGTGAACAAAAATGCGGATTTTGGAATTTTGGTCGATCGGAAATGTAAACACATTAAACAAAGCTAGACTAAGTTAATGGCGAGGCTCTGATACAACTGTAAGTGCACGGCGGCACCCCGGCCGTCAATCCGACGGCCAAGTGCGGAAGCGGTGATAAACTTTAATTTTTCATGAACTGGCACCACCGCGCACTAATACCCGGATCGAACCATTAACTAGTCCTAGCTAACTACAAGATGGGGAAGAGAGATATACCGACTGATCCGAGTCCTCCGGTCTTCTCGTCGTCGGACCGATCTCTTGCGGAAGCTCCGGTCTCCACCTCGTCGTCGGAAGTGCACCACATCGCCTACTTCTTTTACGGGCTCCCACCTCAATGTCGAGGCAACTCGGGCACGAAGCTGGCTAGTCGACGTGCCTAAGGTTTGCTGTAGAATGTCTAGTGAGCAAGTCTCATTTGGGGTTCATGGAGATGCCATTTTGGTGGAGGGATGATACATGTAATTTTTGTGGAGCTATAGGATTTTTACAATGCCAAAAGAGATAAAATCCCTCCACTACAAATTTGGACAGCCCCTATATTGCTTGGCCGGCCACTACTAGTGAGGGGGGAGTAAGAATGAGAGAGAGACCAAAAGAATGAGTGGGAAACTCTATCATGCAAGAGAGAGGAAAAAGAAATCATGTGAACCAATGATAACAAGGCAAAACCAACACTCAACTATCACTCATCACAAACAAAGTCCACCCATCATGAACCATCATGAAGTCAAGAAGTCAAGGTATGGAGCTCCCATTATGATGCAACAAAATGCAAAAGCCCCCTCCACAAATACTTATTTGCAACAATGCAAATAAGCCCTCCTCCACCAATCTTCGGCCAATGAACGATACAAAGGAAATTGGCCGAAACGGAAAGCAAACTGGCAACTCCAGAAAACTGGTCCCGTAATAAATTACAGGAAAAACCCCGCTACTGTGCATACACACCCGCATCTGTATTTCGACCGAAATACAAATGCAATGAGACAAAATCTACACTGTACTATACTAGGATCCGGCTTAAACCAAAGCCGGCTAGTAATATCCGTTCGATCCTGATCCGTGCAATACCGCACGTATCTGATCGAACCCTGCCATATATCCATACGGCCTGTAGTACAAACTGTCCGATCCTGATCCGTGCAATACCGCACGTATCTGATCGGACCTTGCCATATCTCCATACGGCCTCTACAGCTTTTCGCCCGAAAGCTTGAGTAAATGAATGTGGGGGACTCTAAAGACTCGTCAAAACCTTGGTTGTGGATTTAACCACTAGCACATCAGAGGTATAAGCCAATACGTAACGGGCTACCAGATATTGACCAAAAGGGACGTCTGTGAGCGAACTCAGCCTGACACCCCACTGAGCCTATCAGTGACAATATCCGTACAGTCCGGTCTATTCATCCATGAGTATCGCATGGCGGGCCTAGGGGGTTGGTAAAAGTCAGACCCCCAAAAGCGGTACAAGTCGTGTCGGAGTGTAGCCCAGAACACCCTGAGATACTACTGGAATACCTACCAGTAAATCTCCTGCCTTGGCCAAGGACTTTTCATGTTCCGGCTCTCCTAGACACAGCACGACCTCACCCCCAATTCCGGGAGAGACGAACCCCTGAAGATACGCTCACTGCCTCCATGTGGCTCGGGACTGTACCCAACTAAAACCTGTTTGCACGACTCCTTTGAGCCATGGTAGGGTAGTAATCAAAGTACAGTGGGAACTCACACGAGACAAATGACGATCCCCAGGTCGATGAACTAACCTGTACACATGTCACCAGGGAACTGCTATCTGACGTCTGGTATAAGACCAACTAGCATGTTCCCGGCGAGTCCTGTCCGGTGTACTCATAACCCAATGAGCACATGTATACATCTTAGGTGATCCAACTGACACTAATGGCTTGTGAGACCGGCCACCGCCCCTCGTCGGGGTCTCGACTGTATACACTAGTCTACTCTGGAGAATCGATGCCCTGTCTCGAAACTCTCACGACTAGGGACCTTTTAAGGATGTGCTTATAGACTACCAGCTCCCACGTATATGATCGCCCTCATACTGCTGGTGGTCAAGCAAGAATCCTAGGGTCTCTACCAACGTGTAATAGCGACTTGTCAGGTCACCTAAAACAGTACACGATGATAAAGGTAAACCAGATAGCATACTATCATCTCGAGTAAGACTGTCCTCCTGGGATGGGTCCTCCATCAATCATTGCAATCACGTGCCTGTGACCCAATAATTGACTCTGAGGGCACTATCTCCAACAATTTCTGCATACCATAACTACGAAATCTGGAAAATGGATGTTAAGACCGCCTTTCTAAATAGTGATTTAGAGGAGTGCGTGTACATGACTCAGCCAAAGGGCTACATAGACAGTGGGAGCAGCGGAAAGGTGTGCAGGCTGCTTAAATCCATATACGGTTTAAGGCAGGCATCACAGAGTTGGAACATCTATTTTGATGTTATAGTCAAAGAGTTTGACTTCATCAAGAACGTAGATGAACCTTGTATTTACAAGAAGGTGGCAGAGAGTAAGGTTGTCTTTCTCGTATTGTACGTGGATGACATACTCTTGATAGGAAATGATGTTCCTATGCTGCACTCGGTCAAGCTCTTCTTATCACAAAGATTCTCAATGAAAGATCTAGGTGATGCCTCCTGCATTTTGGGGATTAGGATCTATAGAGATAGATCTAAATGGATACTGGGATTGTCCCAATTCAAGTACATTGACACTATACTAAAGAGGTTTAGTATAGAAGAATCAAAGCGTGGGAACTTACCAACGATCTTTGGACTCACTCTCTCCAAAGAGATGTCTCCCAAGACTGATTTTTTAACGTTTTGAAAATCGTTTCGGTGAAATTTCGAAAAAAACGGTAAAATAAGGGGGGTTTCTGTAAAAAGTCAAAATACAAATATCTTTATTATAAAATTAAATATACATATTCTAGCTATGTAATTGCTAGTATTTGGTGTTTATTGACCCACTGGTGAAATTTCAAATTTTCTGAAAATTTTTCCGAAATTAATTATTTTAATATTATTTTAAGCCGTCACTAATATATTTAATTAGGGAAAATTACAAATTGGAATGAGTTGAAACAAATTTTGTGCATCATAACACATTAAATAAAATTTTATCATGTGGTTTCTGAAATGAAATGGTTTGCCAAAACGGTTTGGAAAATATCGAAGAAAAAGGCTTAATTTGTGAAAATAAAAGGGTTTTGGTGCATATTGAATTGGTGTTTGGTGTTCTTTACTTCACACACACACACCCTCTCACCTTTCCACCATGTGGCCGGCCCCCTTTTTGTTTAGACAGCCCTCTCTCTCTCTCTCTCTCCAATCACTTCTTGTAAGAATAGAAAAGAAAAGAAATTCAAAAATGAAAAGAATAGAATAAGAGGTATGGTGTTGATAAGAGATATGGGCTTTATTTTCTTTGACTTCAAGCACCATGTCACTCTCTCCCTTCCTCCCTCTAACCTGGCCGAAACCTCCCCACTTCAGCCCCAAAATTTCTCCACCACATTTCCTCTTCAAAAACTCCACAAAATTGCTTCAAAAATCCACATAAAACATCACTAATCCCTAATCTAATCTCTACCCATTTTCCCATGGCCCAAGCTAGCATGAATCAAGGAGAAAGATGATGATTTGGGAGGCTAAGAGTTCATGCTAAATCTCAAGATTCTAGGAGGTATAAATCTTAACCCTATATTGAAATTGTTAGTTTTTGCTTAAAGCAAATTGATTTAAGTGTTAATTATAGTTTAATTTCAAGTTTTGGAAATTAAAGAGAAGGGTTTAAATACTAAGTTAGGGTTTAGGTCAATTGATCATGATCTAATTGTGTGGTTAATATCTAGTGGGCTTGCTAAAACAAAGCTAATTACTAGGTTACTAATTGTTTTGTTTAAATTGTTCTAATTATGCTAATTTGCTAACTAGGTTTTAATGAAATACTTATATAATGGAGATTAAAATCTAATTAGGTTTTGCGTGGTATTATTAACATTTTAAAGTGTAGTTTAATACTTTAGTTCATGAAAATCCAAGCTAGATTGTAGTTGTGCATTTTGCTATAAAATTGTTAAAATTGGTTAATATTGCAAACTAGGTTTTTGAAATCAAATTAAATTGTGGGTTTAAAATTTACGTAATGGTTTCTATGGCATAATTAAGATATTCAGTTATAATCTTGGTCACTAGATTTGTTAAAATATCATGTTTTGTACAAAAAACGGTAATTTGTGCTTGCTAGATTTTCGAAAAAATGACTTTCTAAGTGAAATTGAGCTTTTTGTGAATTTTAAGCTATTTTATATATATAATTAAGGTGTTGTGAAACCACGATTAATACATTTGAGTTTTTCTCGATGGTATGGCGTTTGTACACCGACGTCGAGGGTTTTTAGGTTGATTTGTGAAATCAACCATAGGTTTTGACTTATGTGGGATTCGTGTGTCGTTTTGGTCATGAGTCGGATTTTAATGCGATACGATGCGTTGTGATGTGTAGGTACCCCCATGTGGACTTCGAGACGATAAGAAAGCGCGTGGCGATGTCGACACCGGCGAGCGAGGACCAGGTGAGTAGATTTATATCTATGGGGAGAAGTCGGGTGGATGGCGTATAGCACCCCCGCAGTCCGTAGTGTAGCATATATATATATATATATATATATATATATATATATATATATATATATATATGTTTATATAGGTGTTTTATGATACGAGAATGTTCATTCATGTTATGTTTATGTGTTCATGGAGTACCTTTGGGTTAGTTGCGAAACCCTAGAGTAGTTGTTATACCCACATACGCACACACAGACTTGCACTACTACAAATAAGGGTTGCCCCTACGGATAAATCCGTAGGGACAACCCACTGCCCCTACGGATATATACGTAGGGGCGAAAAAATACCCCGTAGGTGCAAAGGCCGCAGGTGCAAGTTGAGGTCCTGAACTTGCCCCTACGGGCAAATTCTTGCCCCTACGGATTTATGTGTAGGTCTTGTTGCCCCTACGGATTAAGCCGTAGGTTATAAGATTTTATATTATTTACGGTTTTTTTAATATATTACTTGTACCTACGGACATGTCCGTAGGTCCATGTACTACCCCCTACGGATATGTGCGTAGGTACGTTTTCGTAGGGGCAAAATATCAGGAATCCTGATATTTTGCCCCTACGGATAACGCCGTAGGGGATAGGCAGTGGCCCCTACGGATATGTCCGTAGGGGCACTCCCAACCCCCTGGCACTGAGATCAGGGGGGAAATATCAGTTACTGCTGATATTTTGCCCCTGCGGATATATCTGTAGGGGTAACTTGTGTGCCTACGGATTAATCCGTAAGTACATATTGTCTGTATTTTTTTTTAAAAAATGGGCTGCTTGATTTTTTCCCGCCTTGTGCACAATAATATATACATCAATCAAATCATATATTGCAGTATTCATAATCACATCTCACGCATATATATAATATACAAAAGAAACCCAAAAACTGAATATGATATAAATACAAACCAATATCAATATCGTATCGTTTCAAAATGTAGTACAATGTGTATGATATAAATAAATACATGTTTCAAAAAATAAGAACCAAAAATCTACCCTAGCTCAGTCCAGCTCCACCTCTGAATAATGATAGAATAACGTGCGCCTGCTCCTCGATCAATAAACTATGCAATTCGTCACGAGCGGGAGTCTGAGCGGCATGTGGAGCTGGCGATGTGGTCTGCGCAGCCGCCGTCGAGGTAGTCGCTTGCGGAGCCACGGCTGCGGGAGTCTGAGTGGGCGGTGGAGCTACAGGAGCTGTCTGCGGAACCGCAGCCGATGTACTGGCTTGCGGAGCCGCAGCCGAAGGAGATGCATGTGGAGGCTCGGCCGATCTACCCTGTCGCGTCTGGACATAACGTGTGTAAGAAGCGTGTAAGAACTGTGTATTATTCGAATTCGTATCATTATTAAGTAATTTCGAAACCCTGTTTGGATATGTAGTTTGGAAAAGCGTTGTTTATTTTAATTACATATGTATGTATGATTAATCAAACTTAAGTCTAAAACCAAATAAGCTCAAGCTACGTACTAATTATGGATATGTTGATATGTATATAATATGAAATGATATTTTACTATAAAGTAGTATACATACTAGCATCTCCTTCAACTCCTGAACGGTGGCCCTCAAGCTATCCAGTTCCTGATGGACATGCCGGTCACTGGAGACGGAGGGAGTAACCGCCGGGGTGGAGTCCAACCTCATATGGGCCCTGCTAGGGCCCAATCCCCGGCCTCTCTCCCAACCTCCGTGGTGCCCTCCGTGTGCGGCGTCCAGAATTGGGGTCAGCAGCCTCGGATCGTTCTGTCCGGTAAAATCGATCCCCGAGGCCTGGGCCTGCTCAACCACCCGCTCCTACACCCACATTAAGCAGTAAAGTATAAGTATAAAATTTAAACTTGAACCTTCCAAAACTAAAATTTCAAATTTGGGTAGAAAAAATATTAACACTTACGCAGTACTCTTGGGTAGCGACGTCGGGATATCGAAACTCGCCCGTGGCGGGATCTGTCGAGGTGCCGTGGACGGCAAGATATGCGGACAGCACGCTCGGTGTACCACCTGACGCCACGGTCCGAGATGTCTGCAATATTAGAAAGTAACTCTTAATATTAGAAATATTAGAGAATAACTCTTAATATTGCAGAATATTAGAGAATAACTCTTAATTTACCGATAACTCCATGGCTCGAGTAATGTTCCTCGAGCCACCTGTGTAAGTGGGGCGACTCCTCTTCGCCGACTTCCTGTTCTCCGTATTCTGAGCGGCCTGTTTCTGCACATCGCATTAACATTTAGTTTTCTAATTAAGAAACACAAAGAAATAAATTATATCATAAATAATGAATTAAATTTAAAATACATACCTGTTTGCGTTGGGAGTCGAAATAAGCGCACAATAGAGGCCATGTCTCTACGTCGAGTCTCGCAAACGTCGGAGTAGATAGGAGGGCCGCTCTCTCTGCCTCGGGGGTCGCCATCCACAGGGAGTAGCAGTCGGCCTTCAGCTCATTCCTGTTGTATCGGACCTTGGCCTGCATGTTCTTCATCAGGCCATTGAACAGAGCATGAAGGTCGAGCACCCTCCCCGGGTGATCAGGGTCGGCTACAGGCTGAAAATCGTAATCCAACTGAAAATACAAAAAAAAACATTGTTATTAGATTGCAAGTGTTAATAATAAATATATTGGATAGATCAAATGAAAATATATATTAATACATACCCGAGCCTGATCAAAGAAGAGGGCGAATGAGCGCTGGTGCTGCTCGCCCCACTCAACGTGAAGTGGATAGTTCTTCACAATCCGGCTCTCGTCCCCCAAATACCGGCCGAACCTCTCGGCATGAGGACCGGTATAGCGATAGTCAAGGGTAAAAAATAGGGGGAATGCTGCCTCCCCCTTAGCTCTATCAGGCCTCAGCCTATGGGACTGATTCGGGCCTCGAGTCCCCCTCTGGGGATGGAGAGGCCCTGCGTCTGCACGAAATATCAAAACAATCAATAATAAGACAAAGTTGTATTAAGAAATCAAGGTTAAACAAAAATTCAAGTGTGATATATACCTCCGGTGACTAGCGCACGAGCCTGGGCCCGAGCAGCAGCACGAGCGGGACGATAGTTCCTCCGGTGAGGAACAACCGGGGTCCCGGACCCGGACGCATCCCCTCCAACTATAAAATAAACATCGATGCTAAATTTCCATGAAGTTCATATTTATTCTATAGAGCATATGTAAAATGAATAAATATTTTAAATTTATTCATACTAACCTGCAGACGATGCGGAGGGTATGGAAGCGGCAGGAGTAGCCTCTGTGGAAGGTGTGGCCGCACCACCTATAATTAGACAATTAAAAATAGATTATATAAGTAATTGCAAAAAGAATGTGTAGATCAATAATATAACATTCTAAATCAATATGCATGCACTATAGGATATATAAACATACCCGCAGGTGCGGTGGTGTCACCACCTACAGCTAGACAATAATAAAAATTGCTAAGTAAGAGCAAAAGGAATGTGTGTATTTATGATATAGCATTCTAAATCAATATACATACACTATATGATATATAAACATACCTGGAGGAGCGGGGGTGGCCTCTGTCCCAGATGTGGACGCATCACCAACAACTAGACAATCAAACATTGACAATATAAGTAATTTTGACATAAACATGCATGAATATCTGTAATATTACATTCAAAATGGATATACGTGCAGTATACCTGGAGGTGTGGCCAAATCAACACGGAAGGAGGCATCCGAAGGGGTCTCCAATCTGGGTGCAAGACAGGCCCTCTGAAGCTCCCTACGGAGCTCTCCGGGCGGCAGAACCGCTCTGCCTCTGCCTCTGCCTCTGCCGCGGCTGGAGCTCCTGCCGCCCCTCGCTGCTCCCGACATCGTCATCAAATCTAGATAAACGGTTCGTGGACGCATTAGACAATCATTAAAAGTATTGACTATATATGATCTAGAGCGTAAAATGTGAAGTAATAATATAACATTACTGATAACCTTTTTCGTTTCGTGGGCGCATCATACATATCTACTTGGATTTCATCGTCGATGTCATTTCTAACCACGTAACTTCATGATCGGTCGAAGACAACCCGTCCTTCGAAACAGACGGTCGGAGCACTTTAAGCCTTCTCTCTTCTTCGTCCTCATCGCTGTCCTCGTATTCTGGGACATCGTAGACATCTCTAGGTTTCCATCGGCATACAACACTCCACCCCGGATGCTTCAAACACTGTGAGTAGTATACTTGGAACGCTTGGTTCGGAAAGATAAACGGATCGTCCTGACCGTAAAATCGAAGTGTGTTCACACTGGTCAATCCCTCCAAGTCCCAAGACTGCTTCTCCACCTGTCCGTATCGGTTCGCGGATCGTACCAAGTACACTGGAATATATAAAAGGGTTCTAATCGTCCGGGATAGTGGATGCCGAGTATACAATTTAAGTACCATAGTAAATCACACCATCTGATCCTACCGTCGCAATCGCACTATTCTGAGTGGTTCTAGATGTTTCTATGTCCTTAACTTCGAATTTGTATCCAAGGACACCAAATCCTTTGTAATATGCAACCTCCATACTAGGAAATTGAGCTAAACATCTTGAATCACTCTCAAATGATGCAGACAAGTTCGGATCGTGGATCTAACAAAACAAATTTTACGACAAAATACATAACGATACAAGTTTAGATTAAAACTGATAGCAATAAAATGTTATTCGAATAACTTACTGTAAGTGCACGGCGGCGCCCCGGCCGTCAATCCGACGCCGGAATGCGGAAATGGTGGTAAACTTAAAATTTGCGGACTTAGCAAACCGGCACCACCGCGCACTAAACACCCGGATCGTTACCATTAACAAGTCTAAGCTAACTAGAAGATGGGTTAGAGATATACCGACAATCCTAGTCCTCCGGTCTTCTCGTCATGGTCCCGATCTCCTGCGGAAAGTCCTGCCTCCTCCTCGTCGCCGGAAATGCACCACATCGCCTACTTTGTTTACGGGCTCCCACCTCAATGCCGAGGCAACTCGGGCACGAAGCCGGCTACTCGACGTGCCCAACGTTTGCTGTAGAATGTGTAGTAGAGGATTGTGTCTCATTTGGGGTTTTGGAGATGCCATTGGTGGAGGGATAGAAGTGAACCTTTTGGAGAGGGAGTTGTAGGGATTTCTCAAAAACTCAAGATACAAAATTTTCCACCACATGAAAATGAAATCCCCACCCTCACTAGGAATGGCCGGCCCCCCCCCCCCATATTGGTGTGATTGGAGAGAGAGAGAGAATGGCTTGAACAATAATGCAAAGAAAATGATGGCTTAAAAAGTCCAACACTCAACAACCATCTCTTCTCCCATCATCACAACCAAAGTCAAGAAATCATGAAAACAAAGTCAAGAAGTCAAGGTAAGGTGCAACCATGATGAAGTCAAAAAGTCAAGCAAGGTCAAGGTATGGTGAGTCATCATGACACAAGGAAATATGCAAAGACCCCCTCCACAAATGCCTATTTGCAACAATGCAAATAAACCCTCCTCCACCAAACTTCGGCCAATGAACGGAACAATGGAAATTGGCCGAAACGGAAAGCAAACTGGCAACTCCAGAAAACTGGTCCCGTAATAAATTACAAGAAAACCCCGATACTGTGCATACACACCCGCATCTGTATTTCGACCGAAATACAAATGCAATGAGACATAATCTACACTGTACTATACTAGGATCCGGCTTATACCAAAGCCGGCTAGTAATATCTGTTCGATCATGATCCGTGCAATACCGCACGTATCTGATCGAACCCTGCTATATACCAATACAGCCTATAGTACAAACCGTCCGATCCTGATCCGTGCAATACCGCACGTATCTGATCGGACCTTGCCATATCTCCATACGGCCTCTACAACCTTTCGCCCGAAAGCTGAGTAACTGAATGTGGGGGACTCTAAAGACTCGTCAACACCTTGGTTGTGGATTTAACCACTAGCACGTCAGAGGTATAAGCCAATACGTGACGGGCTACCAGGTACTGACTAAAAGGGACGTCTGTGAGCGAACTCAGCCCGACAACCCTACTGAGCCTGTCAGTGACAATATCCGTGCAGTCCGGTCCGTTCGTCTATGAGTATCGCATGGCGGGCCTAGGGGGTTGGTAAAAGTCAGACCCCCAAAAGCGGTACAAGTCGTGTCGGAGTGTAGCCCAGAACACCCTGAGATACTACTGGAATACCTACCAGTAAATCTCCTTGCCTTGGCCAAGGACTTTGTGTAATGGCTCTCCTAGACACAGCACGACCTCACCCCCAATACCGGGAGAGACGAACCCCTGAAGATGCGCTCACTGCCTCCATGTGGCTCGGGACTGTACCCAACTAAAACCTGTTTGCACGACTCCTTTGAGCCGTGGTAGGGTAGTAATCAAAGTACAGTGGGAACTCACACGAGACAAATGACGATCCCCAGGTCGATGAACTAACCTGCACACATGTCACCAGGGAACTGCCATCTGACGTCTGGTATATGACCAACTAGCATGTTCCCGGCGAGTCCTGTCCGGTGTACTCATAACCCAATGAGCACCTGTATACCTCTTAGGTGATCCAACTGACACCAGTGGCTTGTGAGACCGGCCACCGCCCCTCGTCGGGGTCTCGACTGTATACACTAGTCTACTAATGGAGTATCGATGCCCAGTCTCGAAACTCCCACGACTAGGGACCTTTTAAGGATATGCTTGTAGACCCCCAGCTCCCACTTATATGATCGCCCTCATACTGCTGGTGGTCAAGCAAGAATCCTAGGGGCTCTATCAACGTGTAATAGCGACGTGTCAGGTCACCTAAAGCAGTACACGATGATAAAGGTAAACCAGATAGCATACTATCATCTCGAGTAAGACTGTCCTACCGGGATAGGTCCTCCCTCAATCATTACAATCACGTACCTGTGACCTAATAATTGACTCTGAGGGCACTATCACCAACAATCTCCCACTTGCACTCAAGGCTAATTATTGCGATGTCGCATACTCACAGCCCGTGTGATACCGAACATCCAACTCCTCTACTAGTCAGTCTCACAAAGCTCGTTTGCGGAACTATTGCGTTCGAGGAATAGCCTCAGTGAGTGGATCCGCTTAGTTGTTTCTTTCTATGTCTCTCTATATCTCAAGTTCGCGGAGAAAACCATCTCCCGAAAAGAGCAATACCTGTCTCAGAATATGTCTGGATGTCTGATGGGACCTAGCTCATAAATGAACTCCAAATCCAAACTTCTTAGACTGTATCGTCAACTGAACTTAATCAGTATCCTGCGCGCCATGCCTCCCTCAGTATTGCCTTGGACCACCTGTCCAAAATACTGCCCCTCAGCAGAAGGAAAACTATAACTCTGACAACCTCCTTGTCGTCCATGTCACCTTGGAAGCCTGGAATGATAACTGTCTCCCGAATGAGGCTGTCGTTATCATCTCCCTAGAACATCCACTTATGTTCTAAAACTGCTTCCGACTGTTTCTCCAGGATTGGATTAATGTCAACTTATTGCATCTAGTGCAAGAACAACATCTGGTGTGGTACTTGACATCTCACGATTGACTCAATTGCCTGAGCAAGTAATCTGCCAATCATGCCCGTCCCTCTCCCCTTTAGTCTGTAAGACACCTTTGGAGAGGGTGACTCCATTACCTGCAGGTACACTACCGTGCCAGGAGTCGTCCATCCTAAATACTCTTAGAATGTTGTCAAGTACCCTGATTGGGAAACCACCCAAATCTAGATCTAAGACCATAGATCTAGTAACCAGTATGTCTGATATAATGTCCAAGTCCTGTGTGGAGAAACCACTGTGTGACGACCAAAGTATAACCGATCGTAGTATAGGAGTTTCCTTTCCTACTTTGTGTATGTCATCCAAATACCAGGATATCACACCCTACTACCTTCTCAACAGATCCATCCCCTATTCTGATGAAGTCAAACCCATGACTGTCATGTCAGAAATAGATGATCTATCTCCGCTACATCTGCTTTAGTCTATAAATAGACATAAGCTACCTGTCCACCAATGCTTCCGCTGCTCCCACTGACTACGACAACCCTCTGGCAGAGTCATATAGACGTACACTTCTAAAACTAGTTTAGAACGAGGCTATACTCATCCTCCCGCCTGGTCTCGCAGCCTGGAACAACAGCAATGGTAATTATGGGTAAACAAGAACTTCCCTGTCACCGTCCTTGAGGCTACCGTAGTACCTCTCGGGTGCCTGAAGTTACCCACCTTATCTGCGGAGTGGCCAATGGAATGTCAATCCAGATTGAATCTTTAGGTTCCTTGTCAAATCTTCAGTAATCGCTTGTGGTTTTGGAATCACTTCCAGTTCTACCATACTCCCACTACTGTTTTCTGAAAAAATCCATTTTTAATAAAACTGTGGCGAGTCTAGAACAATATCGCTATTGTTCATCCAGATGGTAGAAAGTCAACCCTCGTCATTGCCTGGGTCAACCCACAAACAGCCATTACAGAAACGTGCCTTGAGTTGTCCAGTGTCTGGTTTTAAGCATAAGCCGGACAACTCCCCGTACCTTAACATCGTTAAGATATGAACTGTTCTATATCCAATATAGAAACAGAGGCACTGATTTAATTGAACCAGATTCAAATCATGCAGCTGTCCCCAGCGCATGTCAACTAAACGGAAGGAGGCCGATCAGCGTTACTCAACTCAGGAATGCTTCCAATTATGAGTAACCTGAAAGAGAAACAAGATCTCTTTATCATTACTATCAACTGAATACCATACACAAGTATCTACATCTTCGATCTCTTTGAAGAATCCCGATACTTGCTATACCTGGTTCTCTACTCTATTCAAATACCTATAACTTCTCAAAATTCAGATCCTGTGTTTCCACGAAACACCTGTCTAAAAACTAGAGAAGTCATAAGTAAACTGAATGTAGTACGAGGACCAACCCCTCTGTCCTGATGGACCCTGGACAACATACAATCCTTTGTATAAGTCCCTTGAGTCTGATAACTCATTCACTGTGTGTCGTAGGTTGAAAACTATACTTATGGTTAAGAAGAATTACACCGCTGTTTAATGCTCCTTACCTAACCATCCACTGATATAGGTAAATGTCGTAGACATAATTTCAGAAAGGTATATCTCACTCTATGAAAATAGACGTACAGATATATCAATTTGAAATTGGTGCATAACAGCGGATATTCAAAACCAAATATTTGTCGTCCGGCAAACAGCCCAGGTGATTTCCTTAAATATCACCGATTACAACGAATCCCGATATAATGAGGATAATCACCCAATTCCCAATAACTTACTCCCACTCATCATCTGTAAAACCATACAGATGTGAGAATCGTACCTGGTAAATACATACCCTGGAGTAAGTATCTAATCGGGAAATCAGTTTTCCTTTAACATTACACAGTGAAACTGAAACATTGAAATGTTCCGATGGGGTATTCTGGTATTCCTAGTAATGCCTCTTCCAGATTCACGACTGTAACCGTATAGTTCTTTGCCACCTCTCCAAATCCCTTCATATGTCTTTAGTCTTTACCTTCTGTACACCCCTTTAGGCCAAATGGTTTTCTTCCTTCCCTACCGTTCGGCACCAGCCTATGGTTTGGAAGAAGACTATCCAATAAGCATAATGGGTGTACTGTCCCAATCCTAGGAACACTCGCAATGAGAGAGGGTGAAGATAAAAGACAACCGAATAAACCTTATTCCTATTTCTCCTGGACCAGAATCCATCCCCGAACTGGAACAAGTTCCATTCGAGTTCGTATATAACCATACGATGGAGTATCCAAATAAACTGTGGATCTTCGTAGTGATACGGAGTGTCCTGGAGAAATACAAAGGTGATGTGGGAGTGGTAACGAAATATTTGGTTTGGTCGTGAATATCTGTTGCAATTTACTTTGCCCTCTTACTAATCCCTTGCTTTGTCTGAACTTAATACCTTCTGCACACCATCGTTATGCTAATTGGTTTTCTTCATTCCCTACCGGTCGGCACCAGCCTAAGATTTGGAAGAAGACAATCCAATTTGCGTAATAGGTGTACTACCCCTAAACCAAGGAGTACTCGTAACCTGAGAGAGGGTAAAAGGAAAAGACAACTGAATAATCCTATCCGTTTTCTCCAGAACCGGAAACCATCCTCGAATAAATTCTTTAGAGTTCGTATCTAACCATACGATGGTTTTGTCCAATGGAAGTGGACGTTCGTAGTAATACGGGGTGTCCTGGAGAAAAGGGTAAAAATAGGAGTGGCAATGAGGTCTGCAACTCTGACAATCCAAAAAGCCGGTGTTTAAGAAGGTTCGGTCAACTTGGTCACTGAGTCATAGTCTTAGGGTCGGGTCAATGGTCGCTGCCAAAGAGAGAGAGAAAAGAAACACTCAGCGTGCACTCTAACCTAGATCAGAATGGTCACCAATTTATCTAATATGGAATCCTCCCACTGTACCTCAAATTCTCCTCCAAACCTGAAAGAAGAATTAGTCGGGGTCACCCGAGGAGTAAACTAACTCATCAGTGGGAATCGGGATCCAACTATCATCGCATGATAACGTGACGGAATCCGCTCACGGTATCACACTCCAGAAGGTATGCGCATATCTGGCAAGTTTCAGTTCTTTTGAAACTCCCGATGTGATTTCTGCCCCATGCTCTTATGACCTTGGCGTGAGGTCAAAATATCATAAGTCACATGTCAAGTTCTGCCCGTCATTATCCAGGTTAATTTGAACCCACCCGTACATACCCTTGACGTAGGCCAAAATAGTAGTACGACTGTCCCAAACCAACGCATCTATCTATGCAACAGATAAATAACCGGCAGCTACCAAACACTATGCCTTGGCGTGAGGTCAAAATACATAGCTTGAATACTACCGAATATTTAACTGAAATGACGGAGGGCTACGAATGGTTTCTGGCGAAAACCTTTAACGTAATGAACTTGATATCGTCGAAGGAACGGATAGCTTTTTAAAAATATAGTGACGAAAACCGTTGCTAAAGAGGTCACTCCCTGTGAGGGGATCTCGGCTCTTTCCCCGTAGAATGGGGTGCAGGATATTCCAAATGAATACCGCGATGCAAAGCAAAAGTAATCGGCTATAGTGAAGTTAATGCCCTGACGCAAACTTCTGTCCAAGGGGTCACTCCCGGTGAAGGGATCTCGGCCCTTGCCTCGTCGACTGAGGAGCAGGATATTCCAATGAATACCACGATGCAAAACAAAAGTAAACGTCCTTGCAATAACAGCTTTTTGAAAAGTGTTCCAACAACATCAGATTAGGTTTGTTTTTAACTTGCATTGATCCGAATCAATGCAGTCCCATCAATTGATCACACCAAAAAGAACGAAAATATACTGATGTACGTATATGCCATCCGCATTCGCCACTAGGTCCCGTCATTACCCGTTAGGTTAGCTTACTAACGACAGAGCGGGGACTGGACTAGCGCGGATGCAAAACATATACTACATCTACTAATATATATACCAATATATTATATTCGCTCAAGGCGTGAAAGAAATGCAACATCACAGAAAATGTACAGCATCACAGAAACAATACAGATATCTGGGATCCCCGGGTTTCACAGAGCCGCTGAAACCCGACGTTCCCCTGGTCGTGTGGATAGCCTGCGCAATGAAATCCTAGACCCCTACGGGCGCGGCAAGTCACCCGCCAAAACCTGAAGCGAGGCAGCCCCCTTCAGCACCGTGAATGGACCACCCAGCACCTCACGGAATCCGGTAACTTGGGCACCCCTCCTGGGTCAACCTGTACCCCCTACGAGTGCGGCGAATAGCCCGCCAATCCTAGAGTGAAGCCCCCTCCGTCTCAATGCCATGAGATGCGGGCTTGTTGCCCTCTAGAACCCGGCTACCCGTGCACCCCTCCGCGGAGTAATCCTAGTACAGAAAGTAAAATATACATACACCGGGTACATCGACCGCAACCAGGTCGTGCCCCAAAATAATAATACAATCAGGCAGTGATGGCAGTCCACATGTCGGACGCTCGCCCCGCAGTATCAAATGTACATAATACAACCACAACTGTACTAGCATTGCATCCAGGCTATCCCTACGACCGATCCGCAACAACACAGCAAATACATAGAACATCAACGTGAAAGTCACGTTCGCAAATCCGTCTAACCGGGCTATAGCAGTTAGACAAGATTTACCGATCGAGTGACATTCACGGTCGCAGATATAATGTAAATACTGTGAAAAATGTGTTTAAAATTTTCCGATTAACCAAAAATTAACAAGTGGGCCCCAATCAAAACTGTAGCAGTTAAAGAAATTCTGGGCCCAAATTTATTATTCCAAAAACCCTATTTTCTCCCCAGAAGCCCACTGTAAAAATCCAACCCAATGATTCTTCCATACTGCGGCGGAAGCGCGGCCAGAAGTGGGTTTTGGCCGCCCTTCCGCGCTCTGGTTGGAAGATCATTGTCTCGAATTTGAACAGTGGTCTTATAATTTTTAGTACATCAATATTTTAGAACCTGAAAAAATTTTCGACACCAAAAATTTCCAACAGAAAACTGATGTGGGCAAATACGGGTTTTTGGACATTTCGATCGATCGGAACTAAAAAACACATTACACAAAGCTAGACTAAGTTAATGGCGAGGCTCTGATACCACTGTAAGTGCACGGCGGCGCCCCGGCCGTCAATCCGACGCCGGAATGCGGAAACGGTGGTAAACTTAAAATTTGCGGACTTAGCAAACCGGCACCACCGCGCACTAAACACCCGGATCGTTACCATTAACAAGTCTAAGCTAACTAGAAGATGGGTTAGAGATATACCGACGATCCTAGTCCTCCGGTCTTCTCGTCATGGTCCCGATCTCCTGCGGAAAGTCCTGCCTCCTCCTCGTCGCCGGAAATGCACCACATCGCCTACTTTGTTTACGGGCTCCCACCTCAATGCCGAGGCAACTCGGGCACGAAGCCGGCTACTCGACGTGCCCAACGTTTGCTGTAGAATGTGTAGTAGAGGATTGTGTCTCATTTGGGGTTTTGGAGATGCCATTGGTGGAGGGATAGAAGTGAACCTTTTGGAGAGGGAGTTGTAGGGATTTCTCAAAAACTCAAGATACAAAATTTTCCACCACATGAAAATGAAATCCCCACCCTCACTAGGAATGGCCGGCCCCCCCCCATATTGGTGTGATTGGAGAGAGAGAGAGAATGGCTTGAACAATAATGCAAAGAAAATGATGGCTTGAAAAGTCCAACACTCAACAACCATCTCTTCTCCCATCATCACAACCAAAGTCAAGAAATCATGAAAACAAAGTCAAGAAGTCAAGGTAAGGTGCAACCATGATGAAGTCAAAAAGTCAAGCAAGGTCAAGGTATGGTGAGTCATCATGACACAAGGAAATATGCAAAGACCCCCTCCACAAATGCCTATTTGCAACAATGCAAATAAACCCTCCTCCACCAAACTTCGGCCAATGAACGGAACAATGGAAATTGGCCGAAACGGAAAGCAAACTGGCAACTCCAGAAAACTGGTCCCGTAATAAATTACAAGAAAACCCCGATACTGTGCATACACACCCGCATCTGTATTTCGACCGAAATACAAATGCAATGAGACATAATCTACACTGTACTATACTAGGATCCGGCTTATACCAAAGCCGGCTAGTAATATCTGTTCGATCATGATCCGTGCAATACCGCACGTATCTGATCGAACCCTGCTATATACCAATACAGCCTATAGTACAAACCGTCCGATCCTGATCCGTGCAATACCGCACGTATCTGATCGGACCTTGCCATATCTCCATACGGCCTCTACAACCTTTCGCCCGAAAGCTGAGTAACTGAATGTGGGGGACTCTAAAGACTCGTCAACACCTTGGTTGTGGATTTAACCACTAGCACGTCAGAGGTATAAGCCAATACGTGACGGGCTACCAGGTACTGACTAAAAGGGACGTCTGTGAGCGAACTCAGCCCGACAACCCTACTGAGCCTGTCAGTGACAATATCCGTGCAGTCCGGTCCGTTCGTCTATGAGTATCGCATGGCGGGCCTAGGGGGTTGGTAAAAGTCAGACCCCCAAAAGCGGTACAAGTCGTGTCGGAGTGTAGCCCAGAACACCCTGAGATACTACTGGAATACCTACCAGTAAATCTCCTTGCCTTGGCCAAGGACTTTGTGTAATGGCTCTCCTAGACACAGCACGACCTCACCCCCAATACCGGGAGAGACGAACCCCTGAAGATGCGCTCACTGCCTCCATGTGGCTCGGGACTGTACCCAACTAAAACCTGTTTGCACGACTCCTTTGAGCCGTGGTAGGGTAGTAATCAAAGTACAGTGGGAACTCACACGAGACAAATGACGATCCCCAGGTCGATGAACTAACCTGCACACATGTCACCAGGGAACTGCCATCTGACGTCTGGTATATGACCAACTAGCATGTTCCCGGCGAGTCCTGTCCGGTGTACTCATAACCCAATGAGCACCTGTATACCTCTTAGGTGATCCAACTGACACCAGTGGCTTGTGAGACCGGCCACCGCCCCTCGTCGGGGTCTCGACTGTATACACTAGTCTACTAATGGAGTATCGATGCCCAGTCTCGAAACTCCCACGACTAGGGACCTTTTAAGGATATGCTTGTAGACCCCCAGCTCCCACTTATATGATCGCCCTCATACTGCTGGTGGTCAAGCAAGAATCCTAGGGGCTCTATCAACGTGTAATAGCGACGTGTCAGGTCACCTAAAGCAGTACACGATGATAAAGGTAAACCAGATAGCATACTATCATCTCGAGTAAGACTGTCCTACCGGGATAGGTCCTCCCTCAATCATTATAATCACGTACCTGTGACCTAATAATTGACTCTGAGGGCACTATCACCAACAATCTCCCACTTGCACTCAAGGCTAATTATTGCGATGTCGCATACTCACAGCCCGTGTGATACCGAACATCCAACTCCTCTACTAGTCAGTCTCACAAAGCTCGTTTGCGGAACTATTGCGTTCGAGGAATAGCCTCAGTGAGTGGATCCGCTTAGTTGTTTCTTTCTATGTCTCTCTATATCTCAAGTTCGCGGAGAAAACCATCTCCCGAAAAGAGCAATACCTGTCTCAGAATATGTCTGGATGTCTGATGGGACCTAGCTCATAAATGAACTCCAAATCCAAACTTCTTAGACTGTATCGTCAACTGAACTTAATCAGTATCCTGCGCGCCATGCCTCCCTCAGTATTGCCTTGGACCACCTGTCCAAAATACTGCCCCTCAGCAGAAGGAAAACTATAACTCTGACAACGTCCTTGTCGTCCATGTCACCTTGGAAGCCTGGAATGATAACTGTCTCCCGAATGAGGCTGTCGTTATCATCTCCCTAGAACATCCACTTATGTTCTAAAACTGCTTCCGACTGTTTCTCCAGGATTGGATTAATGTCAACTTATTGCATCTAGTGCAAGAACAACATCTGGTGTGGTACTTGACATCTCACGATTGACTCAATTGCCTGAGCAAGTGATCTGCCAATCATGCCCGTCCCTCTCCCCTTTAGTCTGTAAGACACCTTTGGAGAGGGTGACTCCATTACCTGCAGGTACACTACCGTGCCAGGAGTCGTCCATCCTAAATACTCTTAGAATGTTGTCAAGTACCCTGATTGGGAAACCACCCAAATCTAGATCTAAGACCATAGATCTAGTAACCAGTATGTCTGATATAATGTCCAAGTCCTGTGTGGAGAAACCACTGTGTGACGACCAAAGTATAACCGATCGTAGTATAGGAGTTTCCTTTCCTACTTTGTGTATGTCATCCAAATACCAGGATATCACACCCTACTACCTTCTCAACAGATCCATCCCCTATTCTGATGAAGTCAAACCCATGACTGTCATGTCAGAAATAGATGATCTATCTCCGCTACATCTGCTTTAGTCTATAAATAGACATAAGCTACCTGTCCACCAATGCTTCCGCTGCTCCCACTGACTACGACAACCCTCTGGCAGAGTCATATAGACGTACACTTCTAAAACTAGTTTAGAACGAGGCTATACTCATCCTCCCGCCTGGTCTCGCAGCCTGGAACAACAGCAATGGTAATTATGGGTAAACAAGAACTTCCCTGTCACCGTCCTTGAGGCTACCGTAGTACCTCTCGGGTGCCTGAAGTTACCCACCTTATCTGCGGAGTGGCCAATGGAATGTCAATCCAGATTGAATCTTTAGGTTCCTTGTCAAATCTTCAGTAATCGCTTGTGGTTTTGGAATCACTTCCAGTTCTACCATACTCCCACTACTGTTTTCTGAAAAAATCCATTTTTAATAAAACTGTGGCGAGTCTAGAACAATATCGCTATTGTTCATCCAGATGGTAGAAAGTCAACCCTCGTCATTGCCTGGGTCAACCCACAAACAGCCATTACAGAAACGTGCCTTGAGTTGTCCAGTGTCTGGTTTTAAGCATAAGCCGGACAACTCCCCGTACCTTAACATCGTTAAGATATGAACTGTTCTATATCCAATATAGAAACAGAGGCACTGATTTAATTGAACCAGATTCAAATCATGCAGCTGTCCCCAGCGCATGTCAACTAAACGGAAGGAGGCCGATCAGCGTTACTCAACTCAGGAATGCTTCCAATTATGAGTAACCTGAAAGAGAAACAAGATCTCTTTATCATTACTATCAACTGAATACCATACACAAGTATCTACATCTTCGATCTCTTTGAAGAATCCCGATACTTGCTATACCTGGTTCTCTACTCTATTCAAATACCTATAACTTCTCAAAATTCAGATCCTGTGTTTCCACGAAACACCTGTCTAAAAACTAGAGAAGTCATAAGTAAACTGAATGTAGTACGAGGACCAACCCCTCTGTCCTGATGGACCCTGGACAACATACAATCCTTTGTATAAGTCCCTTGAGTCTGATAACTCATTCACTGTGTGTCGTAGGTTGAAAACTATACTTATGGTTAAGAAGAATTACACCGCTGTTTAATGCTCCTTACCTAACCATCCACTGATATAGGTAAATGTCGTAGACATAATTTCAGAAAGGTATATCTCACTCTATGAAAATAGACGTACAGATATATCAATTTGAAATTGGTGCATAACAGCGGATATTCAAAACCAAATATTTGTCGTCCGGCAAACAGCCCAGGTGATTTCCTTAAATATCACCGATTACAACGAATCCCGATATAATGAGGATAATCACCCAATTCCCAATAACTTACTCCCACTCATCATCTGTAAAACCATACAGATGTGAGAATCGTACCTGGTAAATACATACCCTGGAGTAAGTATCTAATCGGGAAATCAGTTTTCCTTTAACATTACACAGTGAAACTGAAACATTGAAATGTTCCGATGGGGTATTCTGGTATTCCTAGTAATGCCTCTTCCAGATTCACGACTGTAACCGTATAGTTCTTTGCCACCTCTCCAAATCCCTTCATATGTCTTTAGTCTTTACCTTCTGTACACCCCTTTAGGCCAAATGGTTTTCTTCCTTCCCTACCGTTCGGCACCAGCCTATGGTTTGGAAGAAGACTATCCAATAAGCATAATGGGTGTACTGTCCCAATCCTAGGAACACTCGCAATGAGAGAGGGTGAAGATAAAAGACAACCGAATAAACCTTATTCCTATTTCTCCTGGACCAGAATCCATCCCCGAACTGGAACAAGTTCCATTCGAGTTCGTATATAACCATACGATGGAGTATCCAAATAAACTGTGGATCTTCGTAGTGATACGGAGTGTCCTGGAGAAATACAAAGGTGATGTGGGAGTGGTAACGAAATATTTGGTTTGGTCGTGAATATCTGTTGCAATTTACTTTGCCCTCTTACTAATCCCTTGCTTTGTCTGAACTTAATACCTTCTGCACACCATCGTTATGCTAATTGGTTTTCTTCATTCCCTACCGGTCGGCACCAGCCTAAGATTTGGAAGAAGACAATCCAATTTGCGTAATAGGTGTACTACCCCTAAACCAAGGAGTACTCGTAACCTGAGAGAGGGTAAAAGGAAAAGACAACTGAATAATCCTATCCGTTTTCTCCAGAACCGGAAACCATCCTCGAATAAATTCTTTAGAGTTCGTATCTAACCATACGATGGTTTTGTCCAATGGAAGTGGACGTTCGTAGTAATACGGGGTGTCCTGGAGAAAAGGGTAAAAATAGGAGTGGCAATGAGGTCTGCAACTCTGACAATCCAAAAAGCCGGTGTTTAAGAAGGTTCGGTCAACTTGGTCACTGAGTCATAGTCTTAGGGTCGGGTCAATGGTCGCTGCCAAAGAGAGAGAGAAAAGAAACACTCAGCGTGCACTCTAACCTAGATCAGAATGGTCACCAATTTATCTAATATGGAATCCTCCCACTGTACCTCAAATTCTCCTCCAAACCTGAAAGAAGAATTAGTCGGGGTCACCCGAGGAGTAAACTAACTCATCAGTGGGAATCGGGATCCAACTATCATCGCATGATAACGTGACGGAATCCGCTCACGGTATCACACTCCAGAAGGTATGCGCATATCTGGCAAGTTTCAGTTCTTTTGAAACTCCCGATGTGATTTCTGCCCCATGCTCTTATGACCTTGGCGTGAGGTCAAAATATCATAAGTCACATGTCAAGTTCTGCCCGTCATTATCCAGGTTAATTTGAACCCACCCGTACATACCCTTGACGTAGGCCAAAATAGTAGTACGACTGTCCCAAACCAACGCATCTATCTATGCAACAGATAAATAACCGGCAGCTACCAAACACTATGCCTTGGCGTGAGGTCAAAATACATAGCTTGAATACTACCGAATATTTAACTGAAATGACGGAGGGCTACGAATGGTTTCTAGCGAAAACCTTTAACGTAATGAACTTGATATCGTCGAAGGAACGGATAGCTTTTTAAAAATATAGTGACGAAAACCGTTGCTAAAGAGGTCACTCCCTGTGAGGGGATCTCGGCTCTTTCCCCGTAGAATGGGGTGTAGGATATTCCAAATGAATACCGCGATGCAAAGCAAAAGTAATCGGCTATAGTGAAGTTAATGCCCTGACGCAAACTTCTGTCCAAGGGGTCACTCCCGGTGAAGGGATCTCGGCCCTTGCCTCGTCGACTGAGGAGCAGGATATTCCAATGAATACCACGATGCAAAACAAAAGTAAACGTCCTTGCAATAACAGCTTTTTGAAAAGTGTTCCAACAACATCAGATTAGGTTTGTTTTTAACTTGCATTGATCCGAATCAATGCAGTCCCATCAATTGATCACACCAAAAAGAACGAAAATATACTGATGTACGTATATGCCATCCGCATTCGCCACTAGGTCCCGTCATTACCCGTTAGGTTAGCTTACTAACGACAGAGCGGGGACTGGACTAGCGCGGATGCAAAACATATACTACATCTACTAATATATATACCAATATATTATATTCGCTCAAGGCGTGAAAGAAATGCAACATCACAGAAAATGTACAGCATCACAGAAACAATACAGATATCTGGGATCCCCGGGTTTCACAGAGCCGCTGAAACCCGACGTTCCCCTGGTCGTGTGGATAGCCTGCGCAATGAAATCCTAGACCCCTACGGGCGCGGCAAGTCACCCGCCAAAACCTGAAGCGAGGCAGCCCCCTTCAGCACCGTGAATGGACCACCCAGCACCTCACGGAATCCGGTAACTTGGGCACCCCTCCTGGGTCAACCTGTACCCCCTACGAGTGCGGCGAATAGCCCGCCAATCCTAGAGTGAAGCCCCCTCCGTCTCAATGCCATGAGATGCGGGCTTGTTGCCCTCTAGAACCCGGCTACCCGTGCACCCCTCCGCGGAGTAATCCTAGTACAGAAAGTAAAATATACATACACCGGGTACATCGACCGCAACCAGGTCGTGCCCCAAAATAATAATACAATCAGGCAGTGACGGCAGTCCACATGTCGGACGCTCGCCCCGCAGTATCAAATGTACATAATACAACCACAACTGTACTAGCATTGCATCCAGGCTATCCCTACGACCGATCCGCAACAACACAGCAAATACATAGAACATCAACGTGAAAGTCACGTTCGCAAATCCGTCTAACCGGGCTATAGCAGTTAGACAAGATTTACCGATCGAGTGACATTCACGGTCGCAGATATAATGTAAATACTGTGAAAAATGTGTTTAAAATTTTCCGATTAACCAAAAATTAACAAGTGGGCCCCAATCAAAACTGTAGCAGTTAAAGAAATTCTGGGCCCAAATTTATTATTCCAAAAACCCTATTTTCTCCCCAGAAGCCCACTGTAAAAATCCAACCCAATGATTCTTCCATACTGCGGCGGAAGCGCGGCCAGAAGTGGGTTTTGGCCGCCCTTCCGCGCTCTGGTTGGAAGATCATTGTCTCGAATTTGAACAGTGGTCTTATAATTTTTAGTACATCAATATTTTAGAACCTGAAAAATTTTTCGACACCAAAAATTTCCAACAGAAAACTGATGTGGGCAAATACGGGTTTTTGGACATTTCGATCGATCGGAACTAAAAAACACATTACACAAAGCTAGACTAAGTTAATGGCGAGGCTCTGATACCACTGTAAGTGCACGGCGGCGCCCCGGCCGTCAATCCGACGCCGGAATGCGGAAACGGTGGTAAACTTAAAATTTGCGGACTTAGCAAACCGGCACCACCGCGCACTAAACACCCGGATCGTTACCATTAACAAGTCTAAGCTAACTAGAAGATGGGTTAGAGATATACCGACGATCCTAGTCCTCCGGTCTTCTCGTCATGGTCCCGATCTCCTGCGGAAAGTCCTGCCTCCTCCTCGTCGCCGGAAATGCACCACATCGCCTACTTTGTTTACGGGCTCCCACCTCAATGCCGAGGCAACTCGGGCACGAAGCCGGCTACTCGACGTGCCCAACGTTTGCTGTAGAATGTGTAGTAGAGGATTGTGTCTCATTTGGGGTTTTGGAGATGCCATTGGTGGAGGGATAGAAGTGAACCTTTTGGAGAGGGAGTTGTAGGGATTTCTCAAAAACTCAAGATACAAAATTTTCCACCACATGAAAATGAAATCCCCACCCTCATTAGGAATGGCCGGCCCCCCCCCATATTGGTGTGATTGGAGAGAGAGAGAGAGAATGGCTTGAACAATAATGCAAAGAAAATGATGGCTTGAAAAGTCCAACACTCAACAACCATCTCTTCTCCCATCATCACAACCAAAGTCAAGAAATCATGAAAACAAAGTCAAGAAGTCAAGGTAAGGTGCAACCATGATGAAGTCAAAAAGTCAAGCAAGGTCAAGGTATGGTGAGTCATCATGACACAAGGAAATATGCAAAGACCCCCTCCACAAATGCCTATTTGCAACAATGCAAATAAACCCTCCTCCACCAAACTTCGGCCAATGAACGGAACAATGGAAATTGGCCGAAACGGAAAGCAAACTGGCAACTCCAGAAAACTGGTCCCGTAATAAATTACAGGAAAACCCCGATACTGTGCATACACACCCGCATCTGTATTTCGACCGAAATACAAATGCAATGAGACATAATCTACACTGTACTATACTAGGATCCGGCTTATACCAAAGCCGGCTAGTAATATCTGTTCGATCCTGATCCGTGCAATACCGCACGTATCTGATCGAACCCTGCTATATACCAATACAGCCTATAGTACAAACCGTCCGATCCTGATCCGTGCAATACCGCACGTATCTGATCGGACCTTGCCATATCTCCATACGGCCTCTACAACCTTTCGCCCGAAAGCTGAGTAACTGAATGTGGGGGACTCTAAAGACTCGTCAACACCTTGGTTGTGGATTTAACCACTAGCACGTCAGAGGTATAAGCCAATACGTGACGGGCTACCAGGTACTGACTAAAAGGGACGTCTGTGAGCGAACTCAGCCCGACAACCCTACTGAGCCTGTCAGTGACAATATCCGTGCAGTCCGGTCCGTTCGTCTATGAGTATCGCATGGCGGGCCTAGGGGGTTGGTAAAAGTCAGACCCCCAAAAGCGGTACAAGTCGTGTCGGAGTGTAGCCCAGAACACCCTGAGATACTACTGGAATACCTACCAGTAAATCTCCTTGCCTTGGCCAAGGACTTTGTGTAATGGCTCTCCTAGACACAGCACGACCTCACCCCCAATACCGGGAGAGACGAACCCCTGAAGATACGCTCACTGCCTCCATGTGGCTCGGGACTGTACCCAACTAAAACCTGTTTGCACGACTCCTTTGAGCCGTGGTAGGGTAGTAATCAAAGTACAGTGGGAACTCACACGAGACAAATGACGATCCCCAGGTCGATGAACTAACCTGCACACATGTCACCAGGGAACTGCCATCTGACGTCTGGTATATGACCAACTAGCATGTTCCCGGCGAGTCCTGTCCGGTGTACTCATAACCCAATGAGCACCTGTATACCTCTTAGGTGATCCAACTGACACCAGTGGCTTGTGAGACCGGCCACCGCCCCTCGTCGGGGTCTCGACTGTATACACTAGTCTACTAATGGAGTATCGATGCCCAGTCTCGAAACTCCCACGACTAGAGACCTTTTAAGGATATGCTTGTAGACCCCCAGCTCCCACTTATATGATCGCCCTCATACTGCTGGTGGTCAAGCAAGAATCCTAGGGGCTCTATCAACGTGTAATAGCGACGTGTCAGGTCACCTAAAGCAGTACACGATGATAAAGGTAAACCAGATAGCATACTATCATCTCGAGTAAGACTGTCCTACCGGGATAGGTCCTCCCTCAATCATTACAATCACGTACCTGTGACCTAATAATTGACTCTGAGGGCACTATCACCAACACTTACATGATCTGTGACCCAATCACAAAAATTATCCTGATGGTATTTTTCCAAACGTTTTTCGTTCCAATCAGGATGCCCCTCACGTACCTCGTTAAAATGAGTTCTGTTTTCGACAAGTAATTGTGACATTAATATTATGTCATTTCATACACACACAAACACAGATATAACAATTAATCCAAAAGAACTTACTATCTAATTTGTTCAAGATATGCGCAATTAAGCAAGATAAACCGGTATATCTTGTTAATAAACATAGTGTCTACCCTCTTATACTCGGCTTTACCATATGGCCCGTCTTGAATTCTTCGTGGTCGGTTAAGCCTTGTCTCAATGTTCTCGTCCAGATAGCGGGAACAAAATGTGGTTGCTTCATCAAGAAGATAACCTTGCATGATAGAACCCTCTGGTCGATTTTTATTGCGTATATACTTCTTAAGAGTGTAGAGGTACCTAATGAGAATATGTTGAATAAATAAATACGGGCATACATGACAACAATAAATTTATAAATTGCGCGAAACGAAAAATTACACGTACCTCTCGACGGGATACATCCATCGATATTGTACTGGTCCGGCTGACTTCGCCTCAGTTGCAAGATGAACCGTCAAGTGTATTATGATATCGAAAAATGACGGTGGGAAAATACGCTCAAACTTGCAAAGTATCAACGCAATAGAATTTTCTAGTTTATCCAGCGTCGCAACCTCCAGTGTTTTAGCACACAACTCCCTGAAAAAACAACATAGGTCATTGATTACTAGACCAACCGAGTCGGGGAGAGAAGTCCTGAGGGCTAATGGAAGAAGGTGCTCCGTGATAACATGGTGATCATGACTTTTCAGCCCATCGATCTTGCCCTTCACAATTTTTATTTTCTTGCTGAATGATCCTCAGAAACCTGTGGGGACTTTCAAATCATGCAACACCTGCCGGAATATTTTCTTCTCCGGTTGTGACATATGATAAGCGGCATTGGGAAGTACAAACTTGCCCGGTTTACCCGCTACCGGTCTTGGGTGCAATTCACTTCTTATTCCCCACTCTTGTAGATCCATCCGAGCCTTCATGTTGTCTTTCGATTTCCCGTCTTTACACAGAAGCAAGTTAAGTATTGCTCTGATACTCCCTTCTCTATATGCATGACGTCCAGACAATGACGCACTGAATTTGTAGACCAGTACGGAAGCTCGAAGAAAATGCTTAACTTGTTCCAATATTGTGGTTTGACCTGTTTCATCGGATCCATCCCGAAGGTCACGTTATTGTAACCATCCCATTTAGCAGTCACGTCCTCTCCGGATAATGGGGATGGAGCTCCAAGAAGCTCCTGATGACCATCAAAGTGAACCGTGTCTAACCTATAGGGATGGTCTGGAGGCAGAAAACGTCGATGGCCGCAATAACAAACCTTCCTGCTAAAATTCAAAAATTTTGATGTTGTGTGTTCATGGCAATGAGGACATGCTTTGTGACCATGTACGGACCAACCTGATAGCATTCCATACGCAGGAAAGTCATTAATTGTCCACATTAAAGCCGCACGCAGTATGAAGGTTGTATTTGTGTTTGAATCATACGTCTCTACACCATCAATGAACAAAGTTTTCAGCTCCTCGATCAGAGGTCGGAGATAGACGTCGATATTGTTCCCCGGTGAGTTTGGTCCGTCGATAAGAAGAGGCATCATAAAGTATGATTGGTCCATAGCCAACCAAGGCGACAGATTATAAATTATCATTACAACGGGCCATGTACTGTGACTTCCAGCCATATAGTTGAATGGGCAGAAGCCATCGGTAGCCAGTCCGAGCCGGACATTGCGAGGATCGCTACTGAATATTGCGTGCCTCCTATCGAAATCCTTCCATGCCGGTGAATCTCTTGGATGACTCATTTTTCCATTTTCTCTTGGAGGAGCACGGTGATGCCAAATCATTGCCTCGGCTGTTTTCTTGCACCTGAATAGCCTTTGTAGCCTCTGTGTTATGGGAAAATATCGTGCTATCTTCACAGGTATATCAGGCTTCTTATCAGAATCTTTCGGCTTATACCTGGCCTCTCCGCATGTTGGACACTCTTTCAAATATGAATTCTCTTTCCGGTACAACACGCAATTTTTAGGACATGCTTGAATCTTCTCGCACTTTAGACCCAAATCAGACATCATTTTCTGGGCTTCGTACCAGCTTTCGGGCACATTATTTCCCGGAGGCATAGAATCTTTCAAGAACGAAAGAAGCATTGTGAATGACTTGTTGCTCCATCCATTTATGCACTTAATCTGGAAAAGTTGGACGAACCATGAGAGGGTGGAATACTTCGCATTCTCATAAATTGGTTTCCTAGCATCATTCATGAAATTTTCATATTTATACGCACGCGGTCCTTGACCGGAAGGAATGTCATCTTCGGTACGAATAGATTCACCTAGGGCAGCCTCTACCATTTCCTCCATTTCTTCTGATGGAAATAAATTTCCGTCTCCTGCCGTATTACCGAATTCTTCTTCTCCTGCCGCATTATCGTGTTCTCCTTCTTCTTCTACCGCAGTACTGCATTCTTCTCCTTCCCCGTGATATTTCCAACTTGAATAAAGTCTAGTAAACCCATGTTTTACAATATGAAGCTCTGCCAATTCTACCTTCTGCCAGTACTTATTGCCACATCTATCGCACAGACAGAGAATCTTCTCTATTATGATCTTATTATGTGCGCGTGCAAATTCGAGGAAAGCAGCAACTCCTGCGACAAACTTAGGTTGCATACGTTGTTTCCAATCCACATACATCCAGTCCTTAACTCTGACGTACTCATGGGCCATGTTAGACTGAATAACATATAAATTGTAGGTTATGCTGACTATATTGAGAAATATAAGAACGGGATAGTTACTGACAAAGGAGAAAATCCGTGTATATGCTTTGTGTGTGCGTTTGTCGTTGAAAAGAATAAATTATCGCACGTTATGTTAACCGATAGACGGGGACTAAGTGGCGCATTTAGTTTCATATATGAGTATCGATGGGAATATGAAGGTTTCATATTATCATATATTGGTTTTAACCCGAACATCTCGAATCGCTCTCTAATTATGCGTTTGTATGTATGTGTTCCGGCTGTCGGGGGTAGGCTTCTATCCCATTAAGAATGTATAGAGCGAACGCCCATCACTTGTGCTTTCAACCGTTTCGAGTAAATTTCGGCAGCACCTCCCCGCTGTTCTTCGAGTACACTGTAATAGAATAGATAATCATTTCAAAGCTGTGAAACAACGTTGAAATGAACATCTAATCTATCTTTGTACACGGAGAACCAGCGGAAAGGTACCGACGAAATATCTCGAAACGGATGAAAACACAAGTGAATGAAGGCGTTTGCTTTATACATTCTTAACTTGTCCACACGGGACAAATCTATGGGTTACCATACGATTGAATTTTCTCGTCGCGTAGACTATACGACGGTTGTTAGTATCGAGCTATACTGTCCGATATTTAACAACCTTCGTATAGTTCTAGGTCACGACGAGCATCGCACGTATGTTAACCGATAGACGGGGACTAAGTGGCGCTTTTAGTTTCATATACGAGTATCGATGGGAATATAAAGGTTTCATATTATCATCGAGTATCATATATTGGTTTTAACCCGAACATCTCGAATCGCTCTCTAATTATGCGTTTGTTGTGTATTCTTGTTGTATGTGTGTGTTCCGGCTGTCGGGGGTAGGCTTCTATCCCATTAAGAATGTATAGAGCGAACGCCCATCACTTGTGCTTTCAACCGTTTCGAGTAAATTTCGGCAGCACCTCCCCGCTGTTCTCCGAGTACACTGTAATAGAATAGATAATCATTTCAAAGCTGTGAAATAACGTTGAAATGAACATCTAATCTATCTTTGTACACGGAGAACCAGCGGAAAGGTACCGACGAAATATCTCGAAACGGATGAAAACACAAGTGAATGAAGGCGTTTGCTTTATACATTCTTAACTTGTCCACACGGGACAAATCTATGGGTTACCATACGATTGAATTTTCTCGTCGCGTAGACTATACGACGGTTGTTAGTATCGAGCTATACTGTCCGATATTTAACAACCTTCGTATAGTTCTAGGTCACGACGAGCATCGCACGTATGTTAACCGATAGACGGGGACTAAGTGGCGCTTTTAGTTTCATATACGAGTATCGATGGGAATATGAAGGTTTCATATTATCATCGAGTATCATATATTGGTTTTAACCCGAACATCTCGAATCGCTCTCTAATTATGCGTTTGTTGTGTATTCTTGTTGTATGTGTGTGTTCCGGCTATCGGGGGTAGGCTTCTATCCCATTAAGAATGTATAGAGCGAACGCCCATCACTTGTGCTTTCAACCGTTTCGAGTAAATTTCGGCAGCACCTCCCCGCTGTTCTCCGAGTATACTGTAATAGAATAGATAATCATTTCAAAGCTGTGAAACAACGTTGAAATGAACATCTAATCTATCTTTGTACACGGAGAACCAGCGGAAAGGTACCGACGAAATATCTCGAAACGGATGAAAACACAAGTGAATGAAGGCGTTTGCTTTATACATTCTTAACTTGTCCACACGGGACAAATCTATGGGTTACCATACGATTGAATTTTCTCGTCGCGTAGACTATACGACGGTTGTTAGTATCGAGCTATATTGTCCGATATTTAACAACCTTCATATAGTTCTAGGTCACGACGAGCATCGCACGTATGTTAACCGATAGACGGAGACTAAGTGGCGCTTTTAGTTTCATATACGAGTATCGATGGGAATATGAAGGTTTCATATTATCATCGAGTATCATATATTGGTTTTAACCCGAACATCTCTAATCGCTCTCTAATTATGCGTTTGTTTTGTATTCTTGTTGTATGTGTGTGTTCCGGCTGTCGGGGGTAGGCTTCTATCCCATTAAGAATGTATAGAGCGAACGCCCATCACTTGTGCTTTCAACCGTTTCGAGTAAATTTCGGCAGCACCTCCCCGCTGTTCTCCGAGTACACTGTAATAGAATAGATAATCATTTCAAAGCTGTAAAACAACGTTGAAATGAACATCTAATCTATCTTTGTACACGGAGAACCAGCGGAAAGGTACCGACGAAATATCTCGAAACGGATGAAAACACAAGTGAATGAAGGCGTTTGCTTTATACATTCTTAACTTGTCCACACGGGACAAATCTATGGGTTACCATACGATTGAATTTTCTCATCGCGTAGACTATACGACGGTTGTTAGTATCGAGCTATACTGTCCGATATTTAACAACCTTCGTATAGTTCTAGGTCACGACGAGCATCGCACGTATGTTAACCGATAGACGGGGACTAAGTGGCGCTTTTAGTTTCATATATGAGTATCGATGGGAATATGAAGGTTTCATATTATCATCGATTATCATATATTGGTTTTAACCTGAATATCTCGAGTCGCTCTCTAATTATGCGTTTGTTGTGCATTCGTGTTGTATGTGTAACATGATTTTAAACCATTGAGATCAAGATTGATAGAACTGATCATCCTACATTGCAATAGCATTCATCAACCAAAAACTATTATTGCAATGGTATTCATCTATAACAATCAACAATTAAAACTACAAATGTAGGATACTGATATCTTAAAGCGTTATACGCAACATTGATAGAACTGATAAATAAAAAAACGAAACACAAACCGTATCAAGATTTAACAACTTTGATTATGTCATATACGCGGGCCGATATTTTCATATTAGCCAATAGGCAAAAATAGATTGCGGTCTGGATATGGCATATTGGCAGATGTTACCTATATGCATACATGCATGTTGTCTCCCCATTTTTTCATAAATCAAACCAACTACATACATCAAACTAGTCCATGCCACCAATCAGAAACTCCACTATGTCTTTGAATTATTATTTTTCCAAATAGCATTGAGCTCCTATTGACATTGTCCCATCCAACAAATTTATTGCGCTTGCCTCGACCTTCATCTAGCTTTCACATGACATACACATTATATGAGTAATATAGTTATAAATTATGGTATTTTGTTGTCATCAATCCACCTAACCCTAACCCCAAGTCGCTCTCTGAAAGCACATAGAACCATCCCCCCTAGTCAAGCATAGCTTTTTCTGTGCAATTGTTCTCATTCTTAATTTCTCACATTCATTACTCTCTCATTTTCTTGTCAACAAATTTGTTGTGCAATTGTTCTCATTCTTAATTTCTCACATTCATTTTCTTTTTTTTTCTAACTCCCCACCACTTAACCCCAACCCAGCCCCAGCCCCCAGCCCCCAGCCCCAGCCCAGCCCAAACCTAACCCTAACCCCAGCGCGGCCAGCTAAACCCCAACACCAACCCTAAGGCAAACCCTAACCCCAGCCCCACCCCAGCAGCAGCCGAACCCCAACCCTAACCCTACCCCGACCCCGACCCCGACCGCGACCGCGACCCCTGCCCAACCCCAACTCACGCGCGCAACCCCAGACCCAGCCATGAACCCTAAGCCCAAAATAATCCAAAAATTCTTTAATTTACCTCGAGATTTACTCACCTGAACGGCTGCTGCTGGGGCTGGGGCGACGACCTGAACGGCGGTGGCGACGACCTGAACCGCGGTGGCGACGAGAACTGCGGTGGCGACGAAACCGGCGGTGGCGACGAGGAGAACGACGGTGGCGACGACGGCGTGGCGATTTGGGGATTTTTTCACGCACGATCGAGAGAGAGAGAGAGAGAAAGTGAGCGTAGGTGATCGATCTGGGCTTTTGTTAAATCGATATTTACTTGCCCCTACGGATATACCCGTAGGTCCTTTGTTTGCGGCTCCGTAGGGGAAAACACCAAATTAAGAATTAATATTTTTATTCTTGGACGTCTGTGCCCGTAGGGGCAACCTTTTAGCCCTACGGATTAATCCGTAGGGCCAGGTTAAATCTGCCCCTACGGATTCCAATATCCGTAGGGGCAACCCCCTATTTTACTAGTGTTGCATACTTTACTTTCTTGTGCGCAGATTGGGATGTGTATATATGTATATATGCGTGGGTATGGGACTATGCATATGTACATTCATATATGCATGCATGGATAATGAGGATAGTACTTGGGATTTAAGATGAGTCGATGAGATTTGATTTGAGGCCGTGAGATCGGTGATATAGCAGGGTTCGTATTTGAGATACGACATGACGTTGTAGCGGGTCCTTGACGTAGTGTTTCACACACGTCCATGCATACTTAGGCGGTATCAGTATTGTACTAGACGTAGATCAATATCCCGATCATGATATTTGATAAAGAGGATACCAGGTGAATAGTATGATGAATGTGATATTGACCCGTACCCAGATTTGGGGATGCCGTACGACGGATTTACGTACGAGCTATATTTTGATGATTGATCCGCACTCTTGACTTGGGATGTCTGGTTATAGATATAGTATCGGATATGATATTATTGAGGCGGGATCACCGACTGATATATATATACAGGTATGTATATGTATTGACTCAGATGTTAGGCGGTTTCCTTACCTGCAGTCCAGCTTGTTAACTTAGTCCTTTAGTTTAGTTTAGTTGTTAGATTATATTCGATTCTTACCTATTTCAAAAACTAACGAATCGTAGGTATTTTAAAAGACATCCCAAGGGATCCTACGGATATTTCAAAAGACGTATCTTTTCATAAAAACACCGTAGCCCCTATTTTCAAAACCTCATGATTCGTTTTATTTCAAAAGGCACCATTTGTAGGATTTATATTAGGGTAATGCAGATTAGTTATCGTTGTGTTTAGTATTTAGCTCCCGCTCATTATTACTGTTCGCTCCGCATCGCATACTTATAGTATAATTTCTTATTGCATTGTTGATATCATACTGTTAGGACACCAGCACCATTACCGATGATGCGTATGTACCACGTACACTTGCTTGCCGGCTCACACACATCTTCATCGGTAATTGCCATGTCACGCACACCTTAGAAAATATTATCGCCTAATGTAGCTTGTTAACTAGTAGTTTTGACATGATGATTAGTTGCTTGCATTATATGCTAGTTTAAACATTGTAGTTGTTACTTGTCACTTCGTGCATACTGTTATTCATTATATGCCGTATTCATGGATGCTCATGCTTATATTCATGGTTTTACATGCTTTTGATGATTCGGATTCCATGATATTTTCTGGATTTGGAGGAAAACCGCAAAACATATATAAACTGCTTTCTCTCTTTTTAAATAAAAAAATGCGGTTTTTCCATGATGTATGAGTCGTCCACCATGAGTTTGCTGATGGATTTCGAGACCCGATTCGAGGAGATGGATGAACCGTTTCGGGTACATGGTGGGCCCGATGCGGTACCCCGGGACGAGAAGGTCGTGTTGTTGACGTTGAGCCTGGCAGGGGAGCACTACCGACCGGTGATTTTATCCGACGTGTCGGATATCCGGAGGATACCGTCGTGGTCTTGAGATAGATGGTAGGGGCCGGTCTGGATTGACGGCGCCCTATATATTGTGATTGAGATATTGAGGTACAGAGATTGTGATACAGAGATATCGAGATATTTAGACACTTGTTTTGTGTCGATGCTGGGCACTGTTTTATGCTGATTTCATTTATGGTACCTCACTTTTAAAATACAGAAATCTCACTGATTTATGAAAGCAGTTTTCTTCAGTACATGCATTCTGTTTCATGCATTCATACATCATCCATATGATACATTGCTATCTGAGGCACTGACACGGGCATATGGAATTACACTTGGGTTAGAAATTTGCCCTAACCATTGTTATGGGTTGCTGGTTATATATTTGAGATTATATTATGATCATTGACCTAGGATTGCGTTATTTATGCGATTTCTTTTCGTAGATGTTTTTCTATTCACGAGTTGGCAACTCGCCCCCGTTGTGCCCCAATTTCTTGCAGGTTTGCCGTACAGGCTTCATTACGGCTTTGCGGGCATAGTTTCCTTCGGGTGATTTGCTAGTAGGTGGGTTTACTTGTATCGTACCCCCATTTTATATCTTGTATATCATTATTCTGATGTATCTAGAAGTTCCATTAACCAAACATGTATTTATTTTAAGATAGAGACCAGTGATGTTATTCCTTCGACCTTAGAGTCGCGCGTTATATTTCTGTGGTTTTGTTGTGGTTTTGAGTTTCCTTTTGAATTTTGATCCTCGCCGTTGGCGTTGTATATTATATTGCTTGTGTGGTTGTGACCGTCGATTGACGAAGAGCTAGCTCCCGCTTGGGGATGCCTTTTTATTGATTTTGTATACTATTCATGTTGTATCCCGTTTGGGGGCCAGTATTTACAAAGGAGACTCTGCCGAAATTTTCGGGAAATATTTGATTTTTTTTTTAAAAAACCGCATAATTCGGCTTATGCTATTAAAACTACTTGTTTTAAATTGGTTTTCCTTCACTCTACTACATTTCTTGGTTTGGATTTCTGGGTTTTCGGCTCACTTAGATTACGTACGCCTCGAGACGTTCGTAGTTTAAGTGCCGGTCATGTTCCGTACTTTCGGGGCGTGACAAAGTTGGTATCAGAGCGTTTGGTTTTACCTTCGGAGCGTAGGATGACCCTTGGTTGATGGAATAGGTGACTAAAGTAGAGTGACGTACCGTAGGTATGTTCCACGGCATATTTACGATACGCTACTCCACTTAAAAAGCCTTAGGATGTACATTTCTTTGCTCAGTATTATATTCATTCCGATCTAGCCTCATCAGTACCAGTTATGGTTTTGCTGCCACGATTACGGGCAGGGAGAGCTACAGCTAGAGTTGCGGTCAGCATGAGCTCGTCACGAATGAGGACTGACCAGGGCGAAATTCCGGCGACACACGATTGCGGAGATATGTCTTTTTACTGTGTTTCCGCGCCACGAGCGTTTGGCGGATCGCCTTTATGAGATTTCTCGGACGTGCCGATCAGTATCAGAGGATTGGGCCACTGACAGAGGCCAGCCAGATTTTGATGACCGTTGGTGTATTGCTTATTCATGATGGTCGAGGCACTGTTCAGCGTGCAGACGAGCGAGCCAGTTATTGCTGCGAACGATGAGATATTGCCCCAGATGCTGGAGTTAGTGCAGAACGAGTTGTACTAAGAGATGATAGAAGGTCGCTAGTCATCGAGGATGAATGACTAGGACATGTGGTTCGTTCGCCTAACCGATGAGAGGTCATCGATAGATTGATTCCAGCTAGAGACGACTTCACGCGGAGACGTTGGGAGTCGACAGAGACGATCGAATGTCAGAAACCTATTATTCCATGTTTAAAGTAGTCGGAAAGACATGCAGGCAATTCTATGAACCCTCTAGAAGAATGAAACCCTAACTCGACATAATGACCGTGTGAAAGCCTTTGAACCTTCGGGTTTGCGGCAGTTCCACGGCGCCATTAGTGAGGCTTGGGTTTGCCCTTCTACGGCTGGACCACCAATGCTGTGGTATGTACTCGATACTATTAAACTGTGCCCAAGATGTTGAGCCCTTGGGGGATTATGAGGTTTTGACAATCGATTGGATGGTTCGACTTAATTCGGATGCTAGGTGGTGAGATGCATTTCTTGGGAGACTCCCGATACGAGGATAGCCGTTGGAGCTCAGTCCATGCAGCCACGACGAGACGAGTCCGAAGCGGCCGACATTAGAGAAAAATGGAGTAAGAGGTTCGTACAAGATCTGGATATGATGATGTTCCCCTCCGCCGACATCAGAGATGCGATGCGCATGCCGAGGCAGAGTACTGGATATACCTTCCAGAAGGAGTCGCGATGGGTATGCAGCCGTTCCAGAGCAAGATGTAGATATAGGAAAGGACGATGACTTCCGGACAGTTGGCAGAGACGGGACATGGAAGAGACCGTGAGCAGGATTCCTTCCAGGACACTGCTGCAATGATACTTGCACCCAGGATCAGATGTGTCACGTACATTCAGAGAGCCAGAGGCCGACGCCAGTGATATGCTGTCTTACGAGTGGTCGCGATGATTGACCGGGAGATGACAAGAGACGTGCCAGAACGGGATCATCCACGTTAGCACACCTGACAGGGCCAATGAGCCGATGGACCGAGAGATTGTTAATTCACAGTGAAGACCTTGACCCAGGAGTGGTCATTGTTACGCACACCAGCAGGCCAGAGTTCATGATCATCGACGAGACGTCCTACTAGTGACCGCGACAGTTGGCCCGAGATTCTTAGAGGATGCACTTGAGCGGTACTATTCCGCCATTATTGATTTCGATGTTTTGGGTGATTTATTCGCATGATTTATTTTTGATGATTGAGGATTTACGATCTTTGCACAGTGTTGCACTTGATATCGTTTTCGTGCTTTGGTTTCACATGTTTGTGATTTTACGGTTTTAGACATTTGAGTTGATTTTGTGCGTATGCACGCACACGATTTGGTTCCTGCACTCTGTATAGTTTATATATGCTTGCAGTGCAGTGATACGCCTTTTGTGCACTTAGATGCACTGGACTTTGATTTCGATTGTGATACTCGATATTTGTTTTGTGCACCTGATTTGATTTTGCGCATGTTCGGCGCCTGATATTGGACTTCATGATTTCGTGCATGATGGATGCCCCTGGTTTTGGGTTTTCGCGCATGTTGAGCGCATGTCTTGAGATGCGATTTTGGTGCACACCAGATACACTAAATCGAGATTTTTTCGTGCATGTCAGATGCACCTGATTTTTCTATCAGGCACACACGTTGCCTACGACAGATGCTTTGTGCACACCCGATGCACTTAGATCTTGTTTCTGTGTACTTATATGGCATGTATATGGATTTTGATTGTCGTGCGCACCAGACGCACGTAGTATTCATACGCGTATTTTGGGATTGATTTCTTATAGAGCAGTACGTTTTTTTAATGATAATTGCGATGTGTTTTCGTACTAAGCAGGACTAATCAGAGGACAGTACCTGAATGTATTTTGCATGCATTAATAGCTATCGAAGGGAATTCCAAAAAGCGAGCTATAGTCTCAGTATTTACCTACATGTCTGATATGACACGAAACATTTAAAATAAGGAAATCCTTCTAAATTATTTCCCAAAACGGCGGAACGTACATTTCAAACAAAGGTATATATGTATATAGTTATTTTCTTATGATAGACGTCCGCCACTGGGCAGTGTTATGCGCATTGCACAACAACTTAAAGGATTTGGCATGCATTTCCTCCTGATATTTACATGTATAGTTTCGATTTATAGCATATCGGTCTTGCTTGAGATTTGGCATTCGTGTCTTCACCTTGACTCCGATAATTGCGGGATGCTTGACGGAGTTTTGATTTCGAGTTATCTACTCATTACTCATGCGCATGCATTGCGCTATGATGTGTTTATGTATTTATGATTTCGGAGCCCCGGCGATTTGATGGTTTTGGCTGAAATATTTTAGTATTTGGGGGGGAGTTTTAATTTAAATTCGGGGACCAAATTTCTTTAAGGGGGGAAGATTGTAACATTTTGAAAATCGTTTCGGTGAAATTTCGAAAAAACGGTAAAATAAGGGGGTTTTCTGTAAAAAGTCAAAATACAAATATCTTTATTATAAAATTAAATATACATATTCTAGCTATGTAATTGCTAGTATTTGGTGTTTATTGACCCACAGGTGAAATTTCAAATTTTCTGAAAATTTTTCCGAAATTAATTATTTTAATATTATTTTAAGCCGTCACTAATATATTTAATTAGGGAAAATTACAAATTGGAATGAGTTGAAACAAATTTTGTGCATCATGAAACATTAAATAAAATTTTATCATTTGGTTTCTGAAATTAAATGGTTTGCCAAAACGGTTTGGAAAATATTGAAGAAAAAAGCTTAATTTGTGAAAATAAAAGGGTTTTGGTGCATATTGAATTGGTGTTTGGTGTTCTTTACTTCACACGCACACACCTGTAAGTCTATGCTGCCTCTCCCGGTACTTTCGGGCATGCGGAATTTGGTGAAAAACAATTTTCTAGAGGCGGTAACATGGACTCAAAACCGGATCTTGGTTAAACATCTAACTAACAACCTAACTAGGAGTTGTTAACTACTCGGTTAGGGGGTTATACCTTTCTTTCTTGAACTCCTTCGTCTTCAAGCCTCGATGGTTGTCCGGATCGGCTTCACCCCATCGTCTCCTTACGCCGAAGATCGATCCACCTGAAAGCTTCTACCTTTGGCTTCTTCTTCGGTCTTTGAAGAAACTAGTTCACTTGGTTTGCTAAACCTTATGAACTAGAGTAAGTAGAGAAGAGTGTGTTGGGATTTTCTCTATGGTTCTTGGTTCTCAACACATGAGACAAGTGAACCATAGAATAAAGAGAGGGAGAGCAAGAGGAAGAAGATGAGAGCTCAAGAACAAGAGAGAGAATCAAAAATGATAGAATGAGAAAGACTTTTCTCACTTGGCTCTCATAATCCAAAACCATCATCACAAAAATAGTAATCAAGTATTGTGTAAAATGGTTCAAGTCAAACTGGCTAAATCATTTCATGCACACATATTGCACAAGATAACAAGCAAGTGAAAAGTCTTTGCCATGAAATGATAGCCATTGTCATCATGATGGTCAACTAGTCCAACCTAGTCAACCGGTCAACAAAGTCAACAAGTCAACAAAGTCAACCCCTCAACAACCATGTCACCACAATACTTAATTAATATTATTGTTAATCAAGTATCATATTCTCATTAGGGTTGAGCAAAAAGTCAATAGTCAACAGTCAACGGTCAACAACCCTAATGAGAATCCTCTGCCTCTGTCTCTCCACCAACTGTGCATACACACCCGCATCCGCGTTCTGAGGAACACGAATACAAACTGAATAAAACCAATCCCAATTCGTACACTAGGATCTGGCTTAAACCAAAGCCCTCTAGTGTAAACTGTCCGGACACTAAACGTGCACAAGTGCACGAATGTGACTGAACCCTGTCGCAAAACCATGCGACCTGTCGCAAAACCATGCGACCTCTACTCTTTTGCCTAAAGGCGAATAGCTTTCTGTGTGGGACTCTAAAGACTCGACACTACGCTGGTAGTGGGTTTAACCACAGACCGCAAGCGGCACTAGCTGTGCGTAACGGTCCCCAGGTAGATGCCGACAAGAAGACAGACGAGGTGAAACCCATCTGAACTCCTACTGAGTCTGACTGTGAAAATCTCCGTACAGTCCGGTTTGTTCGTCTGATACATCGCATGGCGGGCCTAGGGGGCGGTAAAACGTCAGTCCCTTAATAGCGGTACAAGTCGTGTCGGAGTGAAGCCCAATACACCCTGAGATAACACTGGAAGCCTACCAGTATATCCCGCTTGCCCTGGCCAGGGACTAGTCGTGTAATGGCTCTCCTAGACACAGCGCGATGTCAACCCCCAATACCGGGAGAGACGAATCCTGTCTAACCGTCACTGCCTCCAAGTGCTTCGGGACTGCACCCAACTACTACATGTTTGCACGACTCCTTTGAGCTGTGGTAGGGTAGCAATCAAAGTACAGTGGGAACACACTCGAGGCGAAGTGATAGTGTCAAGTCAGCGGACTAAGCTGTACTCATGTCACCTGGGAACTGATAACTGACGATAGGTATAATACCAACCGGTCAGTTCCCAACGAGTCCTGTCCAGTGTACTCGTAACCTAACGAGCACCCGCATACTATCTCCAGTACGACGTACTGATGGCTGTGGGACAGACCATCTCCCATACTGGGATGAGAAGCGCATGCGCTAGTCTACTCCGGAGTATCGATGCCCTGTCTCGATAGTCCTGCGACTAGGGACCTGCATAAGGATGTGCTTATAGATTACCCAGCCCCTACTAGTGTGACTGCCATCACAACGCTGGTAATCAAGTAAAGATCCTAAGGGCTCCACTAATGCGTATAGGTGATATAATAAAATAAACACATGTACACATTTAAGTAGAAACAAACCAAGTAGCATACTACTATTTTGAGCAAGATTGTATATACAAGGTGAATATCCCAAGCTTCCATTAAGTAATATACAAACTAGTATGATACAGTAATGGCCTCTAGGGCATATACACTAACAATCTCCCACTTGCACTAAGGCCATGTACTGGCGTATCGAAGACCTATCATCTCGATCAGCCGCTCGAACTGAGTCTGGGGCAAGGCCTTGGTGAATGGATCTGCAGTGTTATCTTCTGAAGCAACCCTCCGAACCTCGATCTCCTGGCGATCCACGATCTCCCTGATCAGGTGATACCGCCTCAAGATGTTTCTGGATCTCTGATGGGACCTGGGTTCCTTCGCTAAAGCTATAGCCCCGTTGTTGTCGCAATACAGAGGTATTGGATCAACAATGGACGGAACCACCTGAAGTTCTTTCAAGAACTTTCTCATCCAGATAGCTACTTTTGCGGCATCAGATGCAGCGATGTATTCCGCTTCCATCGTCGAGTCTGCAACGGTTTCCTGTTTGGAACTCTTCCAACACACCGCCCCTCCATTGAGGGTGAAGACAAAACCCGACATGGACTTGGAATCATCCTTGTCACTCTGGAAGCTGGAGTCAGCAAAGGCCTCGATCTGGAGGTCTTTTCCGCCATACACCAAGAACATCTCCTTAGTCCTTCTCAGGTACTTGAGAATGTTCTTTACCGCTATCTAGTGTTTCTCCCCAGGGTTTTACTGATACCGGCTTACCACACTCAGTGCATAAGATACATCCGGTGTGGTACACAACATCGCATACATTATAGAGCCTACCGCAGAAACGTAGGGTATAATAGACATGCGATCCCTCTCCAAATCAGTTTTGGGAGACATCTCTTTAGAGAGGGTGATCCCGTGACAAGCCGGTAGGTTACCGCGCTTGGAATCTTCCATACTGAATCTTTTCAGTATGGTGTCGATGTACCTGGACTGTGAAAGTCCTAATATCCTCTTGGATCTATCACGATGGATCCGGATCCCTAGGATGTATGAGGCATCACCCAGGTCTTTCATGGAGAACCTGTATGACAAGAACCCCTTGACAGATTGTAGCATAGGAATGTCATTTCCTATTAAGAGAATGTCATCCACGTATAAAATGAGGAATACTACAGTTCTCGCTACAAATCTACTATAGATGCATGGTTCATCTGGATTTTTGATAAAGCCAAATTCCTTGACCGTCTCATCAAAACAGATGTTCCAACTCCGCGATGCCTGCTTTAGTCCATAGATGGACTTAAGCAACTTGCACACCTTTCCGCTGCTCCCACTCTGAATGAAACCCTCTGGTTGGTCCATATAGACACACTCCTCTAAATTTCCATTTAGAAAAGCAGTCTTTACGTCCATCTGCCATATCTCATAATCGTGGAAGGCAGCAATGGCAAGAAGGATCCGAATGGATTTCAGCATAGCCACTGGAGAAAAGGTTTCGTCATAGTCCAAACCAGGTCTTTGACGAAAACCCTTTGCAACAAGTCTAGCTTTATAGGTCTCAACCTGTCCATCTACACCAATCTTCCTTTTGAAGATCCACTTGCATCCTATGGGTTTTACCCCGTTTGGAGCAATGTCCAACGTCCATACCTTGTTAGTGTACATGGACTCCATTTCGGTACGCATTACATCCAGCCATTTTACCGAGTCAACGCTCTGAACAGCCTACTGGAAGCTAGTAGGCTCATCATAATCTATGATGCAATCCTCTCTATCCCCGTCTATGAGAAAACCGTAGTATCTCTCGGGCGGATGAGACTGCCTACTACTCCTGCGGAGCGGCGTAGGAATGTCTTGTTCTTTTGAACCCTCTGGTTCCACTAAGCTTTCAGTAATAGTTCGTGGTTCTGGAATTTCTTCCAGTTCTACTGTGCTCCCACTTATCTGGTTTTCCAAAAACTCAGTTTCCAAGAAGTAGGCATGACGAGAAACAAAAACCTTTTGTTCCTCTTCGCAGTAGAAGAAATATCCCTTGGAGTTCTTTGGATATCCCACGAACTTGCACTGTACTGAGCGTGCCTCGAGCTTGTCCGCATGCTGCTTTTTAACAAAAGCTGGACTTCCCCATGTCTTAATGTGATTAAGATAGGGTCTCTTCCCACACCACATCTCATATGGTGTAGTAGGCACAGTCTTAGTGGGAACTCGGTTCAAAAGGTATGCGGCTGATTCTAGCGCATACCCCCAGAATGATCGCGGTAACTCAGCGTTACTCATCATGGACCGTACCATATCCAATAGGGTTCGGTTCCGTCTCTCGGATACACCGTTATATTGCGGAGTGTATGGAGGAGTAAGCTGAGAGAGAATTCCGTTCTCTTTTAAATAGTCTAGGAACTCGGCACTCAAGTATTCACCACCTCGATCCGATCTTAGGATCTTGATACTTTTGCCGGTTTGTTTTTCAACTTCATTCTTATATTCCTGGAATTTTCCAAAGGCTTCGGACTTATGTTTCATTAAGAAGACATAACCGTACCTTGAAAAGTCATCCGTAAAAGTAATGAAGTAAGAATAACCGCTTCGCGCATGTGTAGAAATTGGACCGCACACGTCGCTGTGTACGAGTCCCAAGAGCTCGCTCGCCCTTACTCCGTGTCCAGTGAACGGAGTCTTTATCATCTTTCCTTTGAGACAGGATTGACAAGTGGCATACGATTGATATTCGAACGCATTCAGATATCCTTCTGTATGTAACTTCGTCAACCTTCTCTCATTGATGTGACCCAGTCTACAATGCCACAAGAAAGTCTGATTTATTTCTGGAGACTTTCTTTTGTGTGTATTCTGGACATTGAAAATCTGTGGTTGGTTTAATACGTATATACCATTACTCAATGTACCTGACCCAATCAGAACTTGATTAAGGTGAATGTTTACAACATTGCTTACAAACGCAAATTCATAACCTTCTTTAGAAACCAAAGATACAGAAATGATATTACAAGTTGCGTTGGGTACAAAAAACCAATTACGCAAAACCAAAACATGTCCATCTGACATTCCCAGGTGATAGTCCCCCACGGCCTTAGCATCCATGCTAGCTCCGTTTGCAACTTTGGGGGTCATGTCACCTGCCTTCAAAACCCTACGGTTTCTCAACGCCTGCAAAGAATTACAGATATGAGATTCTGATCCGGTATCCAATACCCAGGAAGTAGAGTTTATTGAAAGACAGTTTTCAATAACATATACACCTGAAGCTGAAGCCGCAACCTGCTTCAATTCCTGTGTCCTGGCTTTCCAAGCCCTGCAATCATTCTTCCAGTGTCCCTTCTTATGACAATAGAAGCATTCTTCCTTATCCACAAGCTTTCCCACTTTCTTTGTTGCTTTTGCCTTTCCCTTCGTATCTACTTTACTAACACAGCCCCTTGGTTTGGCGGGGGCTTTCTTCTTCTTTCCCTTGGCTTTCGCCTCGGACCTAGAAGAGGAAGATCCTCCTACAAACAAAGTGGATGTTTCCCTACCTTTCTGTAGGGTGCCCTCTGCACTCCTCAGCATGTTGAGGAGTTCTGAAAGTTCGACTTCCTTTTCTTGTAAGTTGAAGTTCAGGATAAACTGGGCGTAAGTGTAGGGTTCCTAGGCACTCTCAAGAGGTCTCACAAGGCATCAACCATGCCAATTTTAAATTTTACAAGTGCCGAGAAACTCTAATACGGATCGTTAACTAGAATTTTAGGCGAAACAATAAACTAGTTAACAACTTAACTAAAGTTAAGAAGCTACAACCTTTGTAGATCCGGTTATTCACTTCCTTAGCTCCACGTAGTCGTCCCCTCGCTGTCCATCTCGAATCCCGGACTCTTGCGTCGGCTTCATCGGAGAAAATGAGCGGACTAGTCGTCGGCTACGATGCCGAAGATGATCTACGTCGAGGTTGCACAAGATCAAGCTCCAACTTCACCAAGTTGTGAAACTTGTGAAGAAAACACCCTATACTACTTGGCAAGAGGTAGAGGGTGAAGAAATAGGAAGTGGGTTCACTTTGGAATTGGATTTCTCACTCTTTTTCTCAAGGTGCCATTGATGGAGGCTAGGTTTTCTTCATGAAGATGAAGAAGAAGAAGAAGATAGAATATGATAAGTGTTATTAAAAAGAATAATTAAAATGAATACTTATCATCTTCTAACCTTGGTTAGGTGTAGAGAATAGACCATAGTTAGTGGGAATGGTTTGGGTTAAGGATGAAGACAAAATGGTCACTTTAGTCAAAGCTTCATGAAGCTTCAACAAGCTTCATGATAAAAAGAAACCATTTTGTTTTCCTTTATTTATTTGTCAAGAAAGAATGGATAAATAAATAAGTGAATAACTCAAAACCCTAACCATTATCATAACCATGGTTTAATTCTTTGCACAAAGCCAAGTAAAAATGTATCATCAAATATGATACAAACAAGTGCACACAAAATGTATCACATATACAATGTGCACTTCAAGTGAGAAAATCCTTTTAAAATGAACCAATACTAGTTAATGCAAAGTAATATATCAAATATATAATTATACATTAAATCATTAAATCAACACTTGATTCAATGATCCGGTCATGTCACACATAACCGACTAGTATAAAATGAATCGACTTATCGAATCAATCTTCGATTCGATAACTAGGTTATATCGCATATAACCAATCGAAACATTCATCGCGAGCATGAAATACGGTATCACATACACGTATCATTCTCGGTCCCGTACATATCTCATATGCGCCTCTATTTCGTTTCGCTTGAGCCAGGAAACCTCTGTGTAGGACTCTAAAGACTCGTCAATACGCCGGCAGCAGATGATGATTATATCAATCACCCACAAGCCGAAAGCGGTCTGCTAAACGTAACGGCCATCCGGGTATTGAGCGATCAGAAGATCGACGAGGTAGCCCGCTCACACTCCTGTGAATCCAAGCAGTAACACTTACCGTACAGTCCGGTCCGTTCGTCTGATATGTCGCATATCAAGTCTAGGGGTGGTAAACGTCAGACCCCAATAACCGATAAGTCGTGCCGATGTGAATCTCATAACGGGTCGAGAAACTACTGGTAACACTTACCAGCAAATCTCTGATCAGCCCTGGTCAGGGACTTCCCTGTTACGGCCAATCGAGCACAGCGCAACATCAACCCCCAATACCGGGAGAGACGAAACCCCTCCTATCGCTCATTGCCTCCATGTGACTCGGGACTGTACCCAAAGACCACCGTTTTGCACGCCCTCATGGACGTGGTAAGGTGGAGATCAAAGCACAGTGGGAATCACACAAGACTCTATGACGATCTCGGGTCTACAGACTAACCTGTACAAGTGTCACCTGAGAACTGCCATCTGACGTGAGGTATAATACCATCTGGGAGTTCTCGGCGAGTCCGTCCAGTGTACCCAGTCTCCACTGAGCACCCGTATACCATCTCTGATGTCAAACACCAATGGATATGGGATCATCCATCGCCCATCTCATGGGTCGAGAAGCGTATACGCTAGTCTACACTGGTATATCGATGCCCCGTCTCGATACACCCACGACTAGGGACCTTGAAGGATGTACCTATAGACTACCATGTCCCCACTAGTATGATCCGTATCACAGTCCAGGTAGTCAAGTACAAATCCTAAAGGCTTTACCAACATGTAACTATAAGACAGTTTAAAGAGACTAGTGTACATGTTAAGATAAAGTGCAACCAGATAGCATACTATCATATCGAGCAAGAAAGTCATCTCTATATATATGTCCAAGCATCCAATATAATATACATCATCTGTACAATACTGGCCTCTAGGGCATACATACAACTAACAATCTCCCACTTGCACTAGGGCCAGCTGCTATAGTATCGCATACCGAGCATCCCGAAGAGTCTCTCAAACTGTATCTGGGGAATGGCCTTCGTGAGTGGATCCGCCGTGTTGTTCTTCGTGTCAACCCTCCTGACCTCGATCTCCCGGCGATCTACTATCTCTCGGATCAGGTGATACCGCCTCCGAATATGCCTGGATCGCTGATGGGACCTGGGTTCCTTGGCCAAAGCCACCGCTCCATTGTTATCGCAATACAAAGGTATTGGATGCTCAATGGATGGAACCACTCCAAGTTCAGTAATGAACTTCTTGATCTAGACAGCCTCTTTAGCAGCATCGTTGGCAGCGATGTATTCAGCCTCCATTGTCGAGTCTGCCACGGTTTCCTGCTTGGAACTCTTCCAGCTAACCGCCCCTCCGTAAAGGGTAAAGACAAATCCTGACTGCGACTTAGAGTCGTCCTTATCACTCTGAAAGCTCGAATCGGTAAAGGACTCCACTTGGAGTTCTCCGTTACCATACACCAAGAGCATCTCTTTAGTCCTTCGCAAGTACTTGAGAATGCTCTTCACAGCTGTCCAGTGACTCTCTCCAGGATCAGCTTGATACCTGCTCACTACACTTAGTGAGTATGCTACATCGGGTCTGGTACATAGCATCGCGTACATGATAGAGCCTACAGCCGAAGCATAGGGTATCCCTTGCATGTGAGCTCTCTCCAAATCAGTCTTGGGAGACATCTCTTTGGAGAGAGTGACTCCAGAAATCGTGGGCAAGTTCCCACGCTTGGATTCTTCCATACTAAACCTCTTTAGTATGGTGTCAATGTACCTGGATTGGGACATTCCCAAAATCCGTTTGGATCTATCTCTATAGATCCTAATTCCCAATATGCAGGAGGCATCACCAAGATCTTTCATTGAGAATCTTTGTGATAAGAAGAGCTTGACCGATTGCAGCATAGGAATATCATTTCCTATCAAGAGTATGTCGTCCACGTACAATACGAGGAAGACAACCTTACTCTCTGCTACCTTCTTGTAGATACAAGGTTCATCTGGGTTTTTGACGAAATCAAACTCTTTGATAACGACGTCAAAGCAGATGTTCCAACTCCGCGATGCTTGCTTTAATCCATAAATGGATTTAAGCAGCTTGCACACCTTCCCGCTGCTCCCACTGTCTACGAAGCCCTCTGGCTGAGTCATGTATACGCTCTCTTCTAAATCATCATTTAGAAAGGCGGTCTTAACATCCATTTGCCAGATTTCGTAGTTATGATATGCAGCGATGGCAAGCATGATCTGGATGGATTTAAGCATAGCCACCGGAGAAAAGGTTTCGTCATAGTCCACACCTGGTCTTTGACGAAAACCCTTTGCAACAAGTCTAGCTTTGAAAGTCTCCACTTTCCCATCTACACCAAGTTTTTTTTTGAAGATCCACTTGCTCCCAATGGGTTTTACCCCTTCAGGAGCAACTTCCAAAGTCCATACTTTGTTGGTGTATATGGATTCCATCTCGGACCGCATTGCATCCAGCCATTTCACTGAGTCCCTACTCGTGATGGCCTGCTTGAAGCTAGTTGGGTCATCATCCTCCATGATGCAATCCTCGCTCCCACCATCCATGAGAAAACCGTAGTATCTCTCAGGTTGGCGAGGAACCCTACTAGATCGGCGGAGAGGCTGGGGTTCGTCGGGTACTATTGAATCCTCTGGTTCTACCAAGTCTTCTGTTATAGTTTGTGTCGCTGGAACTTCTTCCAGTTCTACCTCAATGCCACTTATCTGTTTCATAAGAAAACTTTTTTCTAAGAAAGTGGCATGTCGAGAAACAAACACCTTTTGTTCCTCGGGATGGTAGAAGATATACCCTTGTGAATTTTTGGGATATCCTATAAACTTACATAAGACTGATCTTGCCTCGAGTTTGTCCGGATTTTATCTTTTGACATAGGCTGGACAACCCCATATCTTAATATAATTAAGATGCGGTCTCTTCCCTTTCCATATCTCATATGGAGTGGTAGGCACTGATTTGGTAGGAACTCTATTCAATAGGTCCATGGCTGTCTCAAGCGCATATCCCCAGAAGGAAATAGGTAACTCAGCTGCACTCATCATTGAGCGCACCATATCTAATAGGGTGTGGTTTCTCCGTTCAGATACACCGTTGTGCTGTGGTGTATATGGAGGAGTTAGCTGAGAGAGAATCCTATTCTCTTTTAGGAAGTCCAGGAATTCATTGCTCAAGTATTCACCTCCTCGATCAGATCGAAGGATTTTAATACTTTTTCCGGTTTGGTTCTCAACTTCTTGTTTATATTCTCTAAATTTCTCAAAAGCTTCTGATTTGTGTTTCATCAGGAACACATACCCGAACCTAGAGAGATCGTCAGTGAATGTAATGAAGTATGAAGAACCATCCCTGGCATGTGTAGACATAGGACCGCATACATCACTATGTATCAGTCCCAAGAGTACGGTAACTCTTTCTCCGTGTCCCGTAAACGGAGTTTTGGTCATCTTTCCTTTGAGACATGACTGGCAAGTGTCATAAGATGAAAATTCAAATGGATTTAAATATCCATCCTTATGCAACTTTGCTAGTCGTGTCGCATTGATGTGACCCAGTCTACAATGCCACAAGAAGGATTCGTTCAGTTCAGAACTCTTCCTCTTGTGTGTGTTTGTTATGCTCAGAACTGTTGATTGATTTAGAACATAAATGCCATTGCACAACGTGCCTGATCCAACCAACTTTTGGTTACGGAAAATGTTCATAACATTATTCTGTAATACAAAATTATATCCTTCTTTAGTCAATAAAGAAACCGATATAATGTTGCATATCAGGTTCGGCATGTAATAGCATTCGTTCAGAACCAATGTATTACCAGTTGGTAATACAATGTGATATTCCCCGACAGTCTTAGCTGCAACAATTGCACCATTTCCAACTCTAATGTCTTTATCACCTTCTCCAAGTTCTCTACCTTTTCTAAGCCCATGTAACTGATTACATATATGGGATCCTGACCCGGTATCTAATACCCAGGACGTAGGGCAAATGGAGAAACAGTTCTCTGTAACGAACACACCCGAAGAAAATGCATCAACATGTACTTTCTTCAATCGGGTGGCATGGGAATCCTGGTATTCCCCTATATCCTATTCAGTCCTATAACTCTTATAAGAAAGAACGGAACCAACGTTCCCCAGCACAGTATAACATGCGGGTTCGGTCAATACATCCATATTATTATCTTTATTAGGGCATGACATGGTCGCTACCTGGAGAGAGAGAGAAGAAAACACTTTAGCGTATGCTCTTGCAAGATCAGATTGGTTATTATCTTATCTAATCAGGATGGCTCCCACTGGTTTTTATCAAATCTTCCTTCAAACCCTAAAAGGAAAGACTAGCCGGGATTAATTACACACTACAAGTTCGCCAATCTTTCAGCCAGGCCAGTGTCGGTACTTTGAGGGAGGTCCCCCGTGCTTTCGCACGAACCTAATTAATGTAAACCTCGTTTTCCCAGAGGCATAACCCCGTTGACACCTTTCTAGACACCTACTTGATCAGCTAATTGCAATGTGTAAAACTCTCCCAGGAGTAACTCTTACTCGCAGTGGGTATCGGGATCCAACTATCTCATAGAAGGTATGCAATCTCATTGCAAATTTCAACACTTGAAATTCCCGATAATATTTTGTCCCTAGCGTGCTATGACCTTGACGCATGCCAAACAACCCATAGTCCGCTAGTCAAGTTCAACCCGTACAATTCGTGATCGAATTAAACCCACCCGTACGACCCTTGACGCATGCCAAACAACGCCGTACGAATACCTTAATCCAATCGCATCTCATGCTACAGATAAGTAATAATCAGCTACCGTACACTACGCCTTGACGCATGCCAAACAACAGTAGCACGAATACTGAATATTACATATCTGAATTGACGGAGGGCTACGCAGGTTTTTTCTGAAAACCATGAGCGTAATGAACTTGATATCGTTGTAGAATCAAATGAAGTTTTGAAAGGGAGTGATTTTGAGGCTTTTCTAGTTATGCTAAAAGGGTCACTCCCGGTGAAGGGATCGTCGGCCCTTTCCTCGTCGAATGAGGTGCGGGATATATCATATATATCACTGTGCAAAGTAAAACTATAGAAGCAATCAAAAGTCAGACCGAGTGTGTAGCATCTGCCAGTTATTGCTAAGGGGTCACTCCCGGTGAAGGGATCTCGGCCCTTTCCTCATCGAATAAGGTGCAGGGTATATCATTTATACCTCTGTGCAAAGCAAGAACTGTAGCTACCTGTTTTATTTAAAATTTGATTCTACAACATCTTTTGGTTTCTTTTAATTCATTAATCACATTAATGAAGTCCCATCATTTAAATACCTAAACATCACAGATAAATACGACGTACACTTATGCCATCCGCATTCGCCTCGATGTCCCCTCGTGCACCGTTAGGTTAGGTAACTAACGACAGAGCATGGCAGGGCTAGTGCGGGTGTAAAACATAAGTAACGCCTATATAATATATCATATATACTATATACAGTATCTATCACAGAACATCACATGATCACATCACAGATATCGCAGCAGAAAAAGTCATATGAAATATTGGATATACTAGGACGTCCGTGTTTTCAATACGAGCCAGTATAAAACACGGATTCTACGGTCGTGATGAATAGCCAATCCCACACCCCTAGACCCCTACGAGAGCGGCAAGCAACCCTACCAATTCTAGGGTTAGGAGACCCGGACTCGACTCCTCGAGATGGTCTCCCACTGGACCCTAGAACCCGGTTACTTGTGCTCCCCTCCTTGGGTCTATCCTAGTGCAGAAAAGTAAATAATATACAAAAGGTGACAGCTTCCGCAACCTGGAAGTGCCCCAAATAAAAGAATATTACATACAAGTTTTTACATGAATGAAGATGGAAAAACACTCATCTCACATAAAAAACCCCGGCTATTCAAACACGACAATCCAATATAACATATCCAGCAACACATAACATCACATGTCATCAACGTAAGTAAATATGCGCATCCCAATTGTCGTTGACATATAGCAACGAAACCGGCGATATCACATATTACACTTACGGTCACAGAAAAGAAAGTGTAAAACTACAACAGTTGGAATCCGCAACCTCTTTAGACATCGCATGCCTAACACTTATAAACCCCACATTTTAGTCCCCTTATCGAAAACACTTTTCAATATGAAGTGAGACTAAACCGCTAGATTTATAACATTCATTCAGCTATCTCATAACTGTTTATGAATTCCAATTATTGTATCCCATTCCGGATAAATAGAAAATATTAAACTTTCCGATCGAACATTTGAACACCCAAGTTTTCCCGAAACCGTTCAACACATGAAATAAGTTCAAAGACGTTCACTTCATGCCTCAGTACCAACGGTCCAGCCGTAGAAGGGTCAAGCCAACGCCTCACATGTGGCACGCCGTACTGCCCCAAACCCTAAGGTTCAAAGGGCAGTTCAAGACGGTCACATAATCGAGTTAAGGTTTGTTGTCTTCTAGAGGGACCATCGCGTTACTTGCACTACTCAGAACGTCCTTAAACCACAGAAAAATCCAACACTTGGATATTTTCCGGCAGGGAAAAGATTGGGTATTTACATCCGGTCGAACTTTTTAACATATTCCAAAATATCCGGAAAGCCACATCGACAAAATCTGATAATCCGATCGAATCTGCGAACTCCCAAAACACCCCAGAAAATTCAACTCTTGAATAAATATTAAAAATTCCCATAAAACTCAGCACTGTGAAAGAGGAATTACTGTGCAGAAATGGAGGGGTGACGTCACCATAAAGCCGCGGAACCGCCGCAGAAGCTAGGCTTCTGCCGCGGTTCCACCGCAGTTTAGAGGTATCAATGGTGAAATTTTGCACCGTAATTCTTATAATTCCCTGCTGAATTTTTTAAGCATTTTTAATCTGGAAAAAACCCAGTTTTTGAAAAAAGTCCAGAGAGCATCTCGGGAATTAGGGTTTCGATTCGATCGGGTTTCAAATGTCGTCTAGACTTCGCCTAAGGCTCTAGCTAGGCTCTGATACCACTGTAGGGTTCCTAGGCACTCTCAAGAGGTCTCACAAGGCATCAATCATGCCAATTTTAAATTTTACAAGTGCCGAGAAACTCTAATACGGATCGTTAACTAGAATTTTAGGCGAAACAATAAACTAGTTAACAACTTAACTAAAGTTAAGAAGCTACAACCTTTGTAGATCCGGTTATCCACTTCCTTAGCTCCACGTAGTCGTCCCCTCGCTGTCCATCTTGAATCCCGGACTCTTGCGTCGGCTTCATCGGAGAAAATGAGCGGACTAGTCGTCGGCTACGATGCCGAAGATGATCTACGTCGAGGTTGCACAAGATCAAGCTCCAACTTCACCAAGTTGTGAAACTTGTGAAGAAAACACCCTATACTACTTGGCAAGAGGTAGAGGGTGAAGAAATAGGAAGTGGGTTCACTTTGGAATTGGATTTCTCACTCTTTTTCTCAAGGTGCCATTGATGGAGGCTAGGTTTTCTTCATGAAGATGAAGAAGAAGAAGAAGATAGAATATGATAAGTGTTATTAAAAAGAATAATTAAAATGAATACTTATCATCTTCTAGCCTTGGTTAGGTGTAGAGAATAGACCATAGTTAGTGGGAATGGTTTGGGTTAAGGATGAAGACAAAATGGTCACTTTAGTCAAAGCTTCATGAAGCTTCAACAAGCTTCATGATAAAAAGAAACCATTTTGTTTTCCTTTATTTATTTGTCAAGAAAGAATGGATAAATAAATAAGTGAATAACTCAAAACCCTAACCATTATCATAACCATGGTTTAATTCTTTGCACAAAGCCAAGTAAAAATGTATCATCAAACATGATACAAACAAGTGCACACAAAATGTATCACATATACAATGTGCACTTCAAGTGAGAAAATCCTTTTAAAATGAACCAATACTAGTTAATGCAAAGTAATATATCAAATATATAATTATACATTAAATCATTAAATCAACACTTGATTCAATGATCCGGTCATGTCACACATAACCGACTAGTATCAAATGAATCGACTTATCGAATCAATCTTCGATTCGATAACTAGGTTATATCGCATATAACCAATCGAAACATTCATCGCGAGAATGAAATACGGTATCACATACACGCATCATTCTCGGTCCCGCACATATCTCATATGCGCCCCTATTTCGTTTCGCTTGAGCCAGGAAACCTCTGTGTAGGACTCTAAAGACTCGTCAATACGCCGGCAGCAGATGATGATCATATCAATCACCCACAAGCCGCAAGCGGTCTGCTAAACGTAACGGCCACCCGGGTATTGAGCGATCAGAAGATCGACGAGGTAGCCCGCTCACACTCCTGTGAATCCAACCAGTAACACTTACCGTACAGTCCGGCCTGTTCGTCTGATATGTCGCATATCAAGTCTAGGGGTGGTAAACGTTAGACCCCAATAACCGATAAGTCGTGCCGATGTGAGGCTCATAACGGGTCGAGAAACTACTGGTAACACTTACCAGCAAATCTCTGATCAGCCCTGGCCAGGGACTTCCCTGTTACGGCCAATCGAGCACAGCGCAACATCAACCCCCAATACCAGGAGAGACGAAACCCCTCCTATCGCTCATTGCCTCCATGTGACTCGGGACTGTACCCAAAGACCACCGTTTTGCACGCCCTCATGGACGTGGTAAGGTGGAGATCAAAGCACAGTGGGAATCACACAAGACTCTATGACGATCTCGGGTCTACAGACTAACCTGTACAAGTGTCACCTGAGAACTGCCATCTGACGTGAGGTATAATACCATCTGGGAGTTCTCGGAGAGTCCGTCCAGTGTACCCAGTCTCCACTGAGCACCCGTATACCATCTCTGATGTCAAACACCAATGGATATGGGATCATCCATCGCCCATCTCATGGGTCGAGAAGCGTATACGCTAGTCTACACTGGTATATCGATGCCCCTTCTCGATACACCCACGACTAGGGACCTTGAAGGATGTACCTATAGACTACCATGTCCCCACTAGTATGATCCGTATCACAGTCCAGGTAGTCAAGTACAAATCCTAAGGGCTTTACCAACATGTAACTATAAGACAGTTTAAAGAGACTAGTGTACATGTTAAGATAAAGTGCAACCAGATAGCATACTATCATATCGAGCAAGAAAGTCATCTCTATATATATGTCCAAGCATCCAATATAATATACATCATCTGTACAATACTGGCCTCTAGGGCATACATACAACTAACAGTAAGTGGAAGGAAAGGACTGGAGAATCAAGTCCGTATAGAGCTCATTCTCCAACGTGGTCCCAAGGTCCGCAAGCTCTTCTATGTAGCCAATCATCTTAAGCACGTGTTCCGCTACCGATGATCCGACGGCCAACCTTGCCAAAAATAACTTCTTCGACACTTCGTATCTTGCGATACGAGACTGCTCTCCATACAGTTCTTTTGTATGGAGAAATATGGATTCGAGGTCCATATTCTCGTGCCTCCTCTGATGTTCGTTGTCCATAGAGGCAAGCACGAGGCACTTGGCCTTCGCGCAATCTAGTTCCCAGGTCTTACGGATTTCCTTATCCGCGACGCTGGTTTTGGGACCTGGGACAGGGGGAGCTTTGGTGGTAAGAAGATACCCCAGCTTGTCGTAAGTGATTGCTATCTTGACATTCCTGAGCCAATCTTTGTAGTTTGGTCATGTCAGTATGTTTTTATCTAGGAGTAACTTAAGTCCAGTCATGTCGATTGGTCGCTGCAATTAGGAGAGAGAAGAAACACTCAGCATGATGCTCTTGCAAGTTTAGAATGGTTTTTAGTTTGTCTAAACAGGATGGCTCCCACTGTTTCTCGAATCCCTCCTCAAACCAAAAAGGAAGAATTAGTCAGGATCAATCTCACCGTACAATACTTGCTTAACCGTTCAGCCAGGCCAGTGTCGGTACTTCGAGGGAGGTTTTCCAACGCTTTCGCGAAGTTCCTTAATTAAATAACCTCTTTTCCCTGGGGGCGTAGCCCCGCTAACACCTTTCTAGACACCTACTAGGTTTATAGCATTGATCGTTTAGTGAGAAATTTCCCGAGGAGTAGCATATACTCACAGTAGGATCGGGATCCAAATATCATCGCGTGACAAAACTGAAGGAATCCTACCAGAATCATCACACTCCAAATGGTATGCAACACTAGCAAGTTTCAGTTCTTTTGAAACTCCCGATGTGGATTTTTGCCCCATGCTCTTATAACCTTGACTTTGGCCAACAAATCATAAGTCACATGTCAAGTTCTACCCGTCGTTCTCCAGGTTAATTTGAATCCACCCGCACCTACCCTTGACTTTGGCCAACAAGGTAGTACGACTGTTCCAAACTAACGCATCTATCTATGCTGCACATGAATATCCAATAGCTACCAATCACTATGCCTTGACTTTGGCCAACAAACATAGCTTGAATACTATTGACCATCCATGTGAAACGACGGAGGGCTACGAATGGTTTTGGCTAAACCGTGAACGTAGTGAACTTGATATAATCGATGGAACGAGATAGCTTTTAAAAGGAGTGGCTCAAGCTCCGCATTTAAAAGTTAGTTTTTAAAAGAACCGAGTGGTTTTTCGAAAGTGTTCCAACGACTTTTACTTGGTTTATTTTTCTTGCATTAGTTCTTTTAATGCGTGATATTCTTGCATTAGTTCTTTTAATGCGTCCCATCATTTAATCCTACCATTGCAGAAAACAACCAAAATATGACGTACGCTTATGCCATTCGCATTCGTCACGGGGCCCCATCATTACCCGTTAGGTTACTTAACTAACGACAGAGCGGGGGCTGGGCTAGCGCGGCTGTAAAACATAAGCAACGCCTAAATAATATCATATATAGATATATTGCAATGATAGCCATTTCAGATCACAGATGAACATATTGGATATACTAGGAACCCGCAATTCGTACGAGCCTGTAACGAAAAGCAGATTACACGGTCGCGGTGAATAGCCAATACCCCACCCAAGACCCCTACGGGTGCGGCAAACTACCCGCCAAGTACCCGAAGTGAAGCAACCTCCCTCATCTCCGTGAGTAGGCCACTCGGCACTTCGGCATACCCGGTAGTTTGTGCACCCCCTCCATGGGTCTATCCTAGGAGCAAAAACAGTAAAAAGAAATTATACAATGACGGCTACAACCCCGACCCGGTTGTGCGGCCATACAAATAATTATTACATCAATTTACAAATTTACATGAATTGAAAAAAAAGAAAACTCTCGTCTCACAACCCCCCTGCTATTCACCCGCGACAATCCAATGAATTCATATACACATTCCAATAACATTACAGATCACAGATTTGTATAACCCCCACTAATCGACATATAGCGATTAGTAGACGTTCAATACAAATATCACATCACAGAAAAACCCGTCAGCTTAAGTCTTTTAGAAGTTCGATCAAAAATACGAATTTTCAGGCCCCAAACACAAAATTTTCGTTCTGGAAAATCTGGGCAGAAAATACATATTCCAAAAATCCCAAAACAACCCCAGAATAACACTGCACAAAATTTGGACCTCGGCCGAGTCAACTCGGCCGCTGAACCGCGGCGGGAGCGTGCTCCCGCCGCGTTTCCGCGGCGCTTTGACCGGTTCGTGGGACCAAATTTCGTGGGTGTTTAATAAAAACCCTGAGCCGATTTTTAAGATGAAATTTATCAATTTTACAGAACTTTAAAAATCGACAGCAACTTTGAATTTTCGGGTTTATTTCGGGACTTTTTCTCCGATCGAATTTCTAGCTACTATGCTAGCATGTTAGATAGAGTTTAACTAGGCTCTGATACCACTGTAAGTCCATGCTACCTCTCCCGGTACTTTCGGGCATGCGGAATTTGGTGAAAAACAATTTTCTAGAGGCGGTAACATGGACTCAAAACCGGATCTTGGTTAAACATCTAACTAACAACCTAACTAGGAGTTGTTAACTACTCGGTTAGGGGGTTATACCTTTCTTTCTTGAACTCCTTCGTCTTCAAGCCTCGATGGTTGTCCGGATCGGCTTCACCCCGTCGTCTCCTTGCGCCGAAGATCGATCCATCTGAAAGCTTCTACCTTTGGCTTCTTCTTCGGTCTTTGAAGAAACTAGTTCACTTGGTTTGCTAAACCTTATGAACTAGAGTAAGTAGAGAAGAGTGTGTTAGGATTTTCTCTATGGTTCTTGGTTCTCAACACATGAGACAAGTGAACCATAGACTAAAGAGAGGGAGAGCAAGAGGAAGAAGATGAGAGCTCAAGAACAAGAGAGAGAATCAAAAATGATAGAATGAGAAAGACTTTTCTCACTTGGCTCCCATAATCCAAAACCATCATCACAAAAATAGTAATCAAGTATTGTGTAAAATGGTTCAAGTCAAAATGGCTAAATCATTTCATGCACTCATATTACACAAGATAACAAGCAAGTGAAAAGTCTTTGCCATGAAATGATAGTCATTGTCATCATGATGGTCAACTAGTCCAACCTAGTCAACCGGTCAACAAAGTCAACAAGTCAACAAAGTCAACCCCTCAACAACCATGTCACCACAATACTTAATTAATATTATTGTTAATCAAGTATCATATTCTCATTAGGGTTGAGCAAAAAGTCAATAGTCAACAGTCAACGGTCAACAACCCTAATGAGAATCCTCTGCCTCTGTCTCTCCACCAACTGTGCATACACACCCGCATCCGCGTTCCGAGGAACACGAATATAAACTGGATAAAACCAATCCCAATACGTACACTAGGATCTGGCTTAAACCAAAGCCCGCTAGTGTAAACTGTCCGGACACTAAACGTGCACAAGTGCACGGATGTGACTGAACCCTGTCGCAAAACCATGCGACCTGTCGCAAAACCATGCGACCTCTACTCTTTTGCCTAAAGGCGAATAGCTTTCTGTGTGGGACTCTAAAGACTCGACACTACGCTGGCAGTGGGTTTAACCACAGACCGCAAGCAGCACTAGCTGTGCGTAACGGTCCCCAGGTAGATGCCGACAAGAAGACTGACGAGGTGAAACCCATCTGAACTCCTACTGAGTCTGACTGTGACAATCTCCGTACAGTCCGGTCTGTTCGTCTGATACATCGCATGGCGGGCCTAGAAGGGTGGTAAAACGTCAGTCCCCTAATAGCGGTACAAGTCGTGTCGGAGTGAAGCCCAATACACCCTGAGATAACACTGGAAGCCTACCAGTATATCCCGCTTGCCCTGGCCACGGACTACTCATGTAATGGCTCTCCCAGACACAGCGCGATGTCAACCCCTAATACTGGGAGAGACGAATCCTGTCTAACCGTCACTGCCTCCAAGTGCTTCGGGACTGCACCCAACTACTACCTGTTTGCACGACTCCTTTGAGCCGTGGTAGGGTACCAATCAAAGTACAGTGGGAACACACTCGAGGCGAAGTGATAGTATCAAGTCAGCGGACTAAGCTGTACTCATGTCACCTGGGAACTGATAACTGACGATAGGTATAATACCAACCGGTCAGTTCCCGACGAGTCTTGTCCAGCGTACTCGTAACCTAACGAGCACCCGCATACTATCTCCAGTACGACGTACTGATAGCTGTGGGACAGACCATCTCCCACACTGGGATGAGAAGCGCATGCGCTAGTCTACTCCGGAGTATCAATGCCCTGTCTCGATAGTCCTGCGACTAGGGACCTGCATAAGGATGTGTTTATAGATTACCCAGCCCCCACTAGTGTGACTGCCATCACAACGCTGGTAATCAAGCAAAGATCCTAAGGGCTCCACTAATGCTATAGGTGATATAATAAAATAAACACATGTACACATTTAAGTAGAAACAAACCAAGTAGCATACTACCATTTTGAGCAAGATTGTATATACAAGGTGAATATCCCAAGCTTCCATTAAGTAATATACAAACTAGTATGATACAGTAATGGCCTCTAGGGCATATACACTAACAACACCCTCTCACCTTTCCACCATGTGGCCGGCCCCCTTTTTGTTTAGACAGCCCTCTCTCTCTCTCTCTCCCATCACTTCTTGTAAGAATAGAAAAGAAAAGAAATTCAAAAATGAAAAGAATAGAATAAGAGGTATGGTGTTGATAAGAGATATGGGCTTTATTTTCTTTGACTTCAAGCACCATCTCACTCTCTCCCTTCCTCCCTCTAACCTGGCCGAAACCTCCCCATTTCAGCCCCAAAATTTCTCCACCACATTTCCTCTTCAAAAACTCCACAAAATTGCTTCAAAAATCCACATAAAACATCACTAATCCCTAATCTAATCTCTACCCATTTTCCCATGGCCCAAGCTAGCATGAATCAAGGAGCAAGATGATGATTTGGGAGGATAAGATTTCATGCTAAATCTCAAGATTCTAGGAGGTATAAATCTTAACCCTATAATGAAATTGTTAGTTTTTGCTTAAAGCAAATTGATTTAAGTGTTAATTATAGTTTAATTTCAAGTTTTGGAAATTAAAGAGAAGGGTTTAAATACTAAGTTAGGGTTTAGGTCAATTGATCATGATCTAATTATGTGGTTAATATCTAGTGGGCTTGCTAAAACAAAGCTAATTACTAGGTTACTAATTGTTTTGTTTAAATTGTTCTAATTATGCTAATTTGCTAACTAGGTTTTAATTAAATACTTATATAATGGAGATTAAAATCTAATTTGGTTTTGCATGGTATTATTAACATTTTAAAGTGTAGTTTAATACTTTAGTTCATGAAAATCCAAGCTAGATTGTAGTTGTGCATTTTGCTATAAAATTGTTAAAATTGGTTAATATTGCAAACTAGGTTTTTGAAATCAAATTAAATTGTGGGTTTAAAATTTACGTAATGGTTTCTATGGCATAATTAAGATATTAAGTTATCATCTTGGTCACTAGATTTGTTAAAACATCATATTTTGTACAAAAAACGGTAATTTGTGCTTGCTAGATTTTCGGAAAAATGACTTTCTAAGTGAAATTGAACTTTTTGTGAATTTTAAGCTATTATATATATATAATTAAGGTGTTGTGAAACCACGATTGATACATTTGAGTTTTTCTCGATGGTATGGCGTTTGTACACCGACGTCGAGGGTTTTTGGGTTGATTTGTGAAAGCAACCATAGGTTTTGACTTATGTGGGATTCGTGTGTTGTTTTGGTCATGAGTCGGATTTTAATGCGATACGATGCGTTGTGATATGTAGGTACCCCCATGTGGACTTTGAGACGACAAGCAAGCACGTGGCGACGTCGGCACCGGCGAGCGAGGACCAGGTGAGTAGATTTATATCTACGGGGAGAAGTCGGGTGGATGGCGTATAGCACCCCCGCAGTCCGTAGTGTAGCACATATATATATGTTTATATAGGTGTTTTATGATACGAGAATGTTCATTCATGTTATATTTATGTGTTCATGGAGTACCTTTGGGTTAGCTGCGAAACCCTGGAGTAGTTGTTATACCCACATACGCACACACAGACTTGCATACTTTACTTTCTTGTGCCCAGATTGGGATGTGTATATATGTATATATGCGTGGGTATGGGACTATGCATATGTACATTCATATACGCATGCATGGATAATGAGGATAGTACTTGGGATTTAAGATGTGTCGATGAGATTTGATTTGAGGCCGTGAGATCGGTGATATAGCAGGGTTCGTATTTGAGATACGACATGACGTTGTAGCGGGTCCTTGACGTAGTGTTTCACACACGTCCATGCATACTTAGGCGGTATCAGTATTGTACTAGACGTAGATCAATACCCCGATCATGATATTTGATAAAGAGGATACCAGGTGAATAGTATGATGAATGTGATATTGACCCATACCCAGATTTGGGGATGCCGTACGACGGATTTACGTACGAGCTATATTTTGATGATTGATCCGCACTCTTGACTTGGGATGTCTGGTTATAGATATGGTATCGGATATGATATTATTGAGGCGGGATCACCGACTGATATATATATACAGGTATGTATATGTATCGACTCAGATGTTAGGCGGTTTCCTTACCTGCAGTCCAGCTTGTTAACTTAGTCCTTTAGTTTAGTTTAGTTGTTAGATTAGATTCGATTCTTACCTATTTCAAAAACTAACGAATCGTGGGCATTTTAAAAGGCAGCCCAAGGGATCCTACGGATATTTCAAAAGACGTATCTTTTCATAAAAACACCGTAGCCCCTATTTTCAAAACCCCATGATTCGTGTTATTTAAAAAGGCACCATTTGTAGGATTTATATTAGGGTAATGCAGATTAGTTATCGTTGTGTTTAGTATTTAGCTCCCGCTCATTATTACTGTTCGCTCCGCATCCCATACTTATAGTATAATTTCTTATTGCATTGTTGATATCATACTGTTAGGACACCAGCACCATTACCGATGATGCGTATGTACCACGTACACTTGCTTGCCGGCTCACACACATCTTCATCGGTAATTGCCATGTCACGCACACCTTAGAAAATATTATCGCCTAATGTAGCTTGTTAACTAGTAGTTTTGACATGATGATTAGTTGCTTGCATTATATGCTAGTTTAAACATTGTAGTTGTTACTTGTCACTTCGTGCATACTGTTATTCATTATATGCCGTATTCATGGATGCTCATGCTTATATTCATGGTTTTACATGCTTTTGATGATTCGGATTTCCATGATATTTTCTGGATTTGGAGGAAATCCGCAAAACATATATAAACTGCTTTCTCTCTTTTTAAATAAAAAAATGCGGTTTTCCTATGATGTATGAGTCGTCCACTATGAGTTTGCTGATGGATTTCGAGACCCGATTCGAGGAGATGGATGAACCGTTTCGGGTACATGGTGGGCCCGGTGCGGTACCCCGGGGCGAGAAGGTCGTGTTGTTGACGTTGAGCCTGGCAGGGGAGCACTACCGACCGGTGATTTTACCCGACGCGTCGGATATCCGGAGGATACCGTCGTGGTCTTGAGATAGATGGTAGGGGCCGGTCTGGATTGATGGCGCCTAGATATTGTGATTGAGATATTAAGATATTGAGGTACAGAGATTGTGATACAGAGATATCGAGATATTTAGACACTTGTTTTGTGTCGATGCTGGGCACTGTTTTATGCTGATTTCATTTATGGTACCTCACTTTTAAAATACAGAAATCTCACTGATTTATGAAAGCAGTTTTCTTCAGTACATGCATTCTGTTTCATGCATTCATACATCATCCATATGATACATTGCTATCTGAGGCACTGACACGGGCATATGGAATTACACTTGGGTTAGATATTTGCCCCAACCATTGTTATGGGTTGCTGGTTATATATTTGAGGTTATATTATGATCGTTGACCTAGGATTGCGTTATTTATGTGATTTCTTTTCGTAGATGTTTTTCTATTCACGAGTTGGCAACTCACCCCCGTTGTGCCCCAGTTTCTTGCAGGTTTGCTGTACAGGCTTCATTACGGCTTTGCGGGCATAGTTTCCTTCGGGTGATTTGCTAGTAGGTGGGTTTACTTGTATCGTACTGTTCATACCAGAATATTGCATTCTATACCGCCCATTCTTACGCTCGTTTGTTTATAGGCAGGTGCTTTTTATCAGTGTTTGCTACATATTTACAGGATACTGGTTCTCAGCTCTGAACAGTGCAATTCATGGAAAAGTACATCAAATTCCGGATTACTGCCAACAACATGTAAAACACGGGTCTCCGCTCTCTATCCGTGTGTTGCCACATACCAGTTTAAGGGACAAGATGGCAAATCAATTGTCATGTCATGCACAAAGCTCAATGTCAACACAAGATCCAAGAAATCTACGCGGAGCTCTAGGAAATCATGGAAAAAGATCTACATCACATCACCTTTTGATCTACTAAAATTCTGGAAGAAATGTGAAGAGATTCTGAGAAAAGTCATATACCACATAGCAGACAACTACAAACCAGGGACCCCGACCAAATTTCACTGCCCAATTCCCTCTTATTGCCGCGGAACCGCGACCGTATAGTGTCTACAGGTGGTCAATTTTCAGGGGTAGTTTGGGTACTTCATTTTATGCCAGATTCTTGCCCTAGGGTTTCTGTAAGCTGCCTATAAATACTCCAGAACTGAGCTAAGCCAAGGGTCCAATTTTGTGTTCATTTCTTTTAGCCTCTTTTTGTTAGTTTTAGTTCTTCTTCTTCTTCTTCTTCATTCTTCCTCCATGGAAATGTAGTGAGAGCATTGAGTGGGTGTGAATAAAAATGAAGGTTTTTGTATTATTCTTTTTGTTTAGCTTCCCCCTTGAGCTCTCTACCTTAACTTGATCTTGCAACCTCTTAAGTGAGCTTGCAAGTTTAAGTTTTGGTCATTGGTCTCAAGGGGTTGTATCATTTTGTTCTCTCTTTAGTGCTTCATTTCACATGAGTTCTTTACCCTTCTCTTGATCTTACAACCTCTTGATTGAGCTTGTAAGTTTAAGGGTTGGCTATTGATCCCATGCTTGTTTTGAGTTCTATGGTTCTTGTAATTACTTTCTTGCATTTTTCATTCTTGTCTTTAATTACTTGCAATTTATTACATGCACTTTAATTACTTGCTTGTAATCTTTTCTTTTCTTTGTTCTTTTTGTTCTCTCTTTTTGGTTCTTTTTGTGAATGAATGTAATTATTATTGTTAAGAAGAAATACCATATTATAAGTTAACGTTTCTTTGCTCATTTCCTTTTCCCGTATTTTCCATTGAACTCCACCCAAACGATACGCAAGCGCTCCGTTAGGCACCCTACCCTAACAAGGTAACGGTGATTCCTAACCGCGACCGGTTGCGTTCGGTTTGGCCGGAGGCGAAAGCAAGAGACAAGAACGGAAAGACAAGGGTAAATAAGCCGGATTCCACGAATACCGCGCTTAAATCCCCTAATCCACGTTGTTGCCGATTGCTCTAGCTTCAATTGGTCAAGACTCGGCTCAATGGTTTTGAGTACGGATTTCTTTAGCTTCCACTTTCGTATATTTTCTTAACAACTTTATACTTGCATATAACACATAGGTTAGAATCGAACAAACTCATATACAATTCTTCATTGACTCGTCTAAAACAAGAAAGGACATACAACCTTCTCCCTGTGGATCGACCCGTGCTCAACCGGCTAGCTGCATAGCGACACCGTCCTAATCGCGGTAAACTTTAGAACTTTGAACATCCGACACGCCGAAAGCGTGCGATCAAATGGCGCCGTTGCTGGGGAGACGGTAGCATATTTTCTTTCTTGTTATTCGGGTTAACATTCTTTTTCTATATATTTATAAAAAAAAGAAAAATCTTTTTGTTATTTTTGATCATTTTTGTGGGCAAGAGTGCAGATTTTTGCGGAGTTGCAAACTGCGATTGTGGGAGCAAAGTGTACGTTCAAAGTTAAGGTGATTACGAAGTACAGTGCCAAAGATCCGGGTAGTTTGACCCGCGCAAGCGAACTTTCCAAGCTTACCGGATTTGATTCAACGGGGGTTTCCTAACCCAAAAACTTAACGGTACGTACTTACTAACACCTTCTTCTCAAATCCGACGCATCCAATATACTATTCTTTGCAGGATTCTTTGCAAATTCGCTAGCAAATGCTAAAAATTGACTAACCCGTATTTGTTGCAGTGCCGTGCTTAAATTAAAAAACGATTGTTTGATTCTTTATAGAATTTTTATTGAATTGCGCATTGCATACATTAATACGGACTTAAGGGCAAGCGAACCCCACAACATACGGTAAAGGATTTCATCACCTTTTCCGTGGCCCACAAATCACGAACTTGAGCATAACGTTTACCCGCACAAAATTTAAAAGAAACTAGATTTTAAGCCTTAAGGACTTCGCGCTCACTAGGAGAAGTTAACTGTGTTTAGAACCTCGCTTAACGGTATATTGTTTACGGGGTGTCTAGGAAAGTGTTAACGGCGAAACCGCCAAAAAAGAAAGGGTTATTTAATTAAGGAACTTCGCGAAAGCGTTGGAAAACCTCCCCTTATCTCTGCACTTACCTGGCCTCGTGATCAGTGTATCTTGAGCCCGTTTCTCGACACAGTTTTACTTCGACAATCAAGTTCTGGAGCAGGTCTAGTTGACCTAGGTAAACCCTAGAACGATTAGGTGTGTGGTATTTTTGTGTCGTGATTGTTTTTGTCCATATTTCTTTTTGTGTGTATATTTCATTCTTTTGTTAAAAAAAAAATATCACATTCTTTTCCCCTACTTTTCTCTACCTTTCTTTCTCTCTCTTCATATCATGGGTACCCCACCTCGAAAAACTCTTGCCAAACTTTGGTACCCACAACCAGACATTACTTCTTACGGTTCTTGCTTTGGCCGAACTTCGAACGACCCCTCCATTCCCAAAATTTCATTGAGAGATCGGATAGACGCGTCTAGGACAAACAATTTGACTCCGGAATCCACTTTGTATCAACCATTTCATACATTCACCCCTTCTTACGTTGATACCCCTTCTTCGAGTCATGTTGCAACTCCAAGACCTATGTCTATTGCAGAACGTATTGAACAATCTCGTAGCCGATCTTTCACTCCTTTCACCACTTCAAATTCTTGGGATCAACAATTCCATTCACCTTCCTATCCAAATGTTGATCCTGCTCCTGTCCAGCCATTCAATTCCTACCAATCCTACCCTACTTTTGCACCTTCCCTAGACATTGCTTCAGAACCGCCATTTGGGAGTTTTCAGTATCCAAACAACTTTGAATATTTTACCGAAACCCCTTCACAACCTATGTCTAGTCTGGAACAGTCGTTGGAAGATTTTAGGGTAGCGTCAAGCCAACAGATGATGGATTTGAATACGTCCATGGCCGCCCTCATGCAACCTAGTGACCCGGTAGCTAGTTTTCACCTAGCTCCAACTTTTTCAAAGTATGATGAGGCGGCAGGACAGGCTGTGAATTTGAATGGAGAGAGTGAGATGTACCCCCTTCCAAATCAAACCTACCCATCCCAAATTGAATCCCACACCTCCTGTTTTGAAAGTCTATCGAGTATCCCACATGATTTATCAATTGAAGATAGAATGATGAATGAGTTATGCGACTTCGTAGTGTTTGATTTACCCGATTGTGAAGGGTCTCTTCCAAGTGAAACTAATCCTAAACCTTTTAACCTCTACACCTCCACTTTAGAACCTGAATCAATTGATATCCATGCTTTTGTTGAGGTGTCAGAGAATTTTGATTTTCACTTGATTAAGGATATTGACGCCGGGAATATTTCGGATGATGAACCCGTAGATTTGGCTGAGTTTGTCTCTTCAAATCATCATCCCGAGTCATTAAATGTTTTTCCCGAACCCCATATGCGTCTGGATTTTGACGAGAAGTTCATGGATGTGCTAAATTTTGAGGAGAATATTGAGGATAGTTTTGAGGATGAACCAGTTTTAATTGATGAGTCGGATTTTCCCATTCATCATGTCCCTGTCATTGACTGTGTACACCCTCCTGAACCTTTAACCGATACCCCTCCTCGGTCACTTCCCTCCATTCTTTCCATCGTTCCGACCTTGCAAGAAACCGTCTCACTTTCATTTCGTATGTCTGGTTTACCAAGTTCGGCGTACCCATGGTTTCTTACGAATCTTGAAGGATTTGACCCAATCTCTCGCCGGGTTAATAGATTAGCACAATCGCTGTTTACACATCGCTCATCACAAATTGTGCTAATCTATTCACTCCATTTGCACCCTCAAGTTCGTACTCCACTTCTTTTTCCCTTCCGACATTCTTCTTCTGATATACCGAGACCGTATCCCGCTTCTATCTCCATACGGTCTCGCGTATTCTCCATTTCTTACCTCTTCACCTTCTTTCCCCAACCACTGCTTCACCATGATAAAATCTTTGAATGGTTGGTGTTAACTTTTGGCCTGTGTAAGGCCTTGTATAGCTTGATACTGTTCTTTCCCCCCTAATCCTGAACTTCAACGCTTAACAGTGGAAACACTGTTTTACTTAAGTTTGGGGGGGACACTTTTTTTGTATATATTTTTGTTTTCCTTTTTGTTTTGTATATAATTTTTTTTAGGGAGCGCCGACAATTTTGACCCTCTTGGTGTAGCCTGACAGTGAGGGCACTGTCAAGTTTAAGTTTGGGGGTGTGCTCGGTAAGCTTTCTTCCTTCGCATTCATTTGTATATTTTGCATTTGCATACCTTATTAAAAACCCACAAAAATCGAAAATTTTTCCAAAAATATAAAAACTTTGTCGTCAAGTTAGCTAGTAGGGTAACTTAGATCTTTATTCTGAAAGTTTAGTTGATATGTTAGAAATAACTAAATTCTAGACTTAGGAATTGAAAATCCTTAAAATAACCCTCATTCTGTCTAACTTTGGTAAGTATATGTCCTTACAATTTTTGAGTTCAGTTCTTGAGTCAAGTCAAGATGAAGGGAAAGTATTGAAGCTTTACTGGAGGATAAGTCTGAAAAATAGTTTCTTTTCTCGAGTTCAAATTTAGAAAGTATATACCCTACAAACTGCACTTACACGCACCTTGAAACTTGGGATAGTAGAGGATACCTAGAAATACTCTTGCTTGAAAGCCTAGTATGAAAGAAAAAACGGTATTTAAAGCTAAACACCAAAAGAGCATATTGAAAAATATATCCGGTCTTGAAAAAGAAAAAGAAAAAGAAAAAGAAAAAAATAGAATAAAGTCAAGACCTGGAAACTGCTATTTACGCTTTAAAGTTCACACATCCAGTAATCGGTCGTTAGTGCCTCAAGAAGCATTAATAGTCGCATGAAAGGTGTGTGAGCAAATCCGTCCATCCTTAATGAAAAGAAGTAGTATTAGGTATTAGGGCAAGGGTATTATAGCTTGAATTGAATTCTTGAGTGTAGGGGTGCAAATATACACACACGTAGGGGTATACAATCGATGTTTGGATAAAAGATAGAAATAAAGAATAAGACTTGTGTTTTCTGTAAAGTTGATAAAAATCCCTGATTTGAGGCCGCACTTTAGAAGGAAAACTCAGGAGATCCAAGGTTAAATAGATAGGAGGTGTGAAAAATAAGGGTTGGATATTTCTGACTTAGGATAATAGAGTTTCTAACGTAATACTAAACTGTAGGAGTAGAATCATTGTTAACTTATGACACTAATTTGACGGGATTTTGTGGGTGTAATCCGCTGAAAACCCTCAGGAGACAACACTCCTCCTACTAGGGACACCTAGGGGTTTAACGGCTTGTTGCACGTGCTCAGTGCAATCGTGTTCCCTACGAAAGTGCGGTTAGGATTTTATTTTTGTGAATAATTGGTTTTGCTCGGGACGAGCAAAAGTTAAGTTTGGGGGTATTTGTTCATACCAGAATATTGCATTCTATACCGCCCATTCTTACGCTCGTTTGTTTATAGGCAGGTGCTTTTTATCAGTGTTTGCTACATATTTACAGGATACTGGTTCTCAGCTCTGAACAGTGCAATTCATGGAAAAATACATCAAATTCCGGATTACTGCCAACAACATGTAAAACACGGGTCTCCGCTCTCTATCCGTGTGTTGCCACATACCAGTTTAAGGGACAAGATGGCAAATCAATTGTCATGTCATGCACAAAGCTCAATGTCAACACAAGATCCAAGAAATCTACGCGGAGCTCGAGGAAATCATGGCAAAAGATCCACATCACATCACCTTTTGATCTACTAAAATTCTGGAAGAAATGTAAAGAGATTCTGAGAAAAGTCATATACCACATAGCAAACAACTACAAACCAGGGACCCCGACCAAATTTCACTGCCCAATTCCCTCTTATTGCCGCGGAACCGCGGCCTAAGCATGCTTAGGCCGTGGAACCGCGGCCGTATAGTGTCTACAGGTGGTCAATTTTCAGGGGTAGTTTGGGTACTTTATTTTATGCCAGATTCTTGCCCTAGGGTTTCTGTAAGATGCCTATAAATACTCCAGAACTGAGCTAAGCCAAGGGTCTAATTTTGTGTTCATTTCTTTTAGCCTCTTTTTGTTAGTTTTAGTTCTTCTTCTTCTTCTTCATTCTTCCTCCATGGAAATGTAGTGAGAGTATTGAGTGGATGTGAATATGTTAGTTATATGTATGCCCTAGAGGCCATTACTGTACATACGATGTATATTGTAGTGGATGCTAGGACATATATAGGGAGGACTTTCTTGCTCGACATGATAGTAAGCTATCTGGTTGTACTTTACCTTAACGTGTACACTGATTGTCTCCCTGTTACATGTTGGTAAAGCCCTTAGGATCTGTACTTGACTACCTGGACTATGATGCGGATCATACTAGTGGGGACATGGTAGTCCATAAGTACATCCTTCAAAGTCCCTAGTCGTAGGTATATCGAGACGGGGCATCGATATACCAGAGTAGACTAGCGTGTACCTTCTCGACCCATACAGATGGGCGATGGATGATCCCATATCCATTGGTGTTTGACATCAGAGATGATATACGGGTGCTCAGTAGAGACTGGGTACACTGGACGGACTCGCCGAGAACTCCCAGATGGTATTATACCTCACGTCAGATGGCATTTCTCTGGTGACACTGGTACAGAGTAGTCTGTTGACCCGAGATCGTCATAGAGTCTTGTGTGGTTCCCACTGTGCTTTGATTTCCATCTTACCACGTCCAAGAGGGCGTGCAAAACGGTGGTTTTTGGGTACAGTCCCGAGTCACATGGAGGCAATGAGCGATAGGAGGGGAGTCGTCTCTCCCGGTATAGGGGGTTGATGTTGCGCTGTGTTCGATTGGCTATAACAGGAAATCCCTGGCCAGGGTTGCTGAGATTTACTGGTAAGTGTTACCAGTAGTTTCTCGAATTGTTATAGACCTCATATCGACACGACTTATCAAGCTATTGGGGTCTGACGTTTACCACCCCTAGGTGAGATATGCGACATATCAGACGATCAGACCGGACTGTACGGTAGTGTTACTGGTTGGATTCACTGGAGTGTGAGCGGGCTTGCTCGTCGATCTTCAGATCGCTCAATACCCGGGTGGCCGTTACGTTTAGCAGACCGCTTGCGGCTTGTGGGTGTTTGATATGATCATCACCTGCTGCCGGCGTATTGACGAGTCTTTAGAGTCATACACAGAGGTTTCCTGGCTCAAGCGAAACGAAATAGGAGCGCATATGAGATATGTGCGGGACCGAGAATAATGCGTGTATGTGATACCGTATTCTATTCTCGCGATGAATGTATCGAATGGTTGTATGCGATATAACCTAGTTATCGAATCAAGTATTGATTCGATAAGCCGATACATTGAATACTAGTCGGTTGTGTGCGACATGACCGGATCATTGAAACAAGTGTTGATTTAATGATTTAATGCATAATTATATATTTGATATATTACTTTGCACTAACTAGTATTGGTTCACTTTAAACGGATTTTCTCACTTGGTTTGTGCACATTGTATATGTGATATACTTTTATACACTTGTATGTATCATGTTTGATGATGCATGCTAACTTGTGTTTTGTGTAATGTTTAAACCATGATTAGTTCTCTACACTTAACTATGGTCATGTTATGATAAGAATTGATTATTCTTTTCTTTTTTAATCAACTTATCATAACAATTTCTATCTTCTTCTTCCTTTCTTCACTTGAAGAAAGCAAGCCTCATCAATGGTGGATTGATGAAACAAGTGAGAAATCCAATTCTAAAGTCTACCCACTTCCTATTTCTTCATCCTCTACCTCTTGCCAAGTAGTAGAGTGTGTTTTCTTCACAAGTTTCTTGACTTGGTGAAGTCGGAGCTTGATTTAGCGATGCCTCGACGTAGATCATCTTCGGCATGGACATCGATGACCTAGCCCGTCCATTCTCCGATGAAGCCGACGCTAGAGCCCGGATTCTTTTTTGGACAGCAAAGGAACTTCGTTGCGGAGCTATGGAGGTGGAGCACCGCATCTACAAAGGTTGTATTTCCGTATTCCCTTAGTTAAGTGTTAACTAGTTTTCTTTTCGCCTAGATTTCTAGCAAACGATCCGTAGTCGGGTTTCTCGGCACCTAGAATTTTTGAAATTGGCATGTTCGATACCTTATGAGACCTCATTAGGGTGCCTAGGAACCCTACAATGGTATCAGAGCCAAGCTAGAGCTTTAGGCGAAATCTAGACGAAGTTTAAAGTCCGATCGAACGCCGAAACCCCGACACGGAACCCTCTCTGTACATTTTTCAAAAATATGATTATGATAACTTTTATTATTCATCACAAATGATATTGTTCATCTTCTTCCTTCATTCTCTTCATGAAAAAGCTTACTAGTTTTTCTAAAGTGATGAATAAATATGAGAAAAAGATAAATAAAGAGAGCAAAAATCCTACTTCATCATTCTCATCTTCCCTTGCCATTTAGATGATGGTGTTCACATCATTTCATGAGTGTTAGCTTGTGTTAACGGAACTTCAAGGTAGATCATCTTAGTATCGAAGATCGGAAGCAAAGGTTGCATCTTTCTCTTCGTGGAACCTCTCGAGAGTCCGGATCCCGATGATCGCAGCGAAGGGACCACAACACGGAGCATATGAAGTGAAGGACCGGATCTACAAAGGTTGTAATCCCTCTCACTTAGTGTTAAAGTTGTTAACATGTTAGTTTTCGCCTAATCTCTAGTTTAAAGATTCGTATTCGGGTTGTTCGGCACGGCTAAATTTTAAATCGGGCATGGTTGATGCCTCGTAGAACCTTGTGCGCGTGCCCAGCAACCCTACAGTGGTATCAAAGCCAGGTTTGGGTTTCGCGGCGGTTCCGCGGTCAAAATTTGGACTTAGTCCTTGAAATTTCATGTAATTATTTTTAGGCCCTTTCTTGTTAATTTTTTCTGTGAATATTTTAATTCCACTCAAGTGTTGAGTTTTCAAGGGTTGATTTGGGGATTCGGTGTTTCGATCGGAGTATCAAATTTTGTCTGTGTTGCTTTCCGGATAATTTTTAGAATATGTTAAAAAGTTCGACCGGATATAAATACCCAATTTTTCCCCTGTCGGGAAATTTCCAAGTGTTGGATTTTTCCGTAGTTTAACGACGTTCTAAGTAGTGCAAGTAACGCGATGGACCCTCTAGAAGACAACAAACCTTAACTCGATTATGTGACCGTCTTGAACTGCCCTTTGAACCTTCGGGTTTGGGGCAGTACGGCGTGCCACATGTGAGGCGTTGGCTTGACCCTTCTACGGCTGGACCATTGGTACTGAGGCACGAACTGAATGTTGTTAGACTTATTTCATGTGTTGAGCTGTATTGGGAAAACTTGGGTGTTTGACTGTTCGATCGAAAAGTTTAACATTTTCTATTTATCTGGAATGGGATACAATAATTGGAATTCACAAAAGTTATGTGATAACTGAATGAATGTTATAAACATAGCACTTTAGTCTCACTTGATCGGTTGCCACGGAATTTTGATGCGATCAAAAGTCCGTCGCAATCACGTAGCGTACGCGGATATTCGCCGGACAAACTTAATAGACAGCTACATCCCATAGCCCCGACCAAGTGACTGTAGGAGAACCCCGTCACCGAAAGCATCCGTCCGGGTGCTCGCGGTAGCGGTGTTCCGCCTTGGTGCACTTCGTCGACGGTATCTGGGGTGCGGCCGCCTACTGAAGTTTGCGACGAGTATTCGATCAGGATGTCAGGAATCTTGTTGAATTGCCCGACTTGATATTGAAAAGTGTTTTCGATAATGAGACTAAAATGCGGAGTTTATAATTGTTAGGCATGCGATGTCTAAGTAATTCATTTGGTCAGGCATGCGATGTCTGAGGAGGTTGCGGATTCCAACTGTTGTAGTTTTACACTTTCTTTTCTGTGACCGTAAGTGTAATATGTGATATCGCCGGTTTCGTTGCTATATGTCAACGACAATTGAGATGCGCATATTTACTTACGTTGATGACATGTGATGTTATGTGTTGCTGGATATGTTATATTGGATCGTCGTGTTTGAATAGCCGGGGGTTTTTATGTGAGATGAGTGTTTTTCATTTTCATTCATGTAAAAACTTGTATGTAATATTCTTTTATTGGGGCACTTCCAGGTTGCGGAAATTGTCACCGTTGTTGTATATTATTTACTTTTCCGCACTAGGATAGACCCAAGGAGGAGGGCACAAGTAACCGGGTTCTGGAGTCCAGTGGGAGACCAACTCGAGGAGTCGAGTCCGGGTCTCCTAACCCTAGAATTGGCAGTGTTACTTGCCGCTCTCGTAGGGGTCTAGGGATGTGGGTTTGGCTATTCATCGCGACCGTGGAATCCGTGTTTTATACAGGCTCGTATTGAAAACACGGACGTCCTAGTATATCCAATATTTCATATATGATTCTTCTGCTGCAATGTTCTGTGATGAGATCATATTACTGCCTGAGACGAATGTTTATATTTTATATATATGAGATATATGTTATATTGCAGATTTCGTTTCAAATGTGATGCTTGTGAAGCATAATAAAATGGGACTTCATTAATGAGATTAATGAAATAAAAGAAACCTAAGATGTTGTAGAAACTTGTTTAAAAACTGGTAGCTCTAGTTCTTGCTTTGCATAGCGGTGTTCCTTGTAGAACATCCTGCACCTTATTCGACAAGGAAAGGACCGAGATCCCTTCACCGGGAGTGACTCCTTTAGCAATAACTGGTAGATGCTACAAACTCGGTTTGTCTTTTGATTGCTTCTATAGTTTTTTCTTTGCATAGTGGTATTTGTGAAATATCCTGCACCTTATTCGATGAGGAAAGGGCCGACGATCCCTTCACCGGGAGTGACCCCTTTAGCAAAACTAGAAAAGCCTCAAAAGCATTCCATTTAAAATCACTCGATTCTACAACGATATCAAGTTCATTACGCAAAGGGTTTTCTTAAAAACCCGTCGTAGCCCTCCGTCATTTCAGATAAGTACTACTTAGTATTCGTGCTGCGGTAGTTTGGCATTCGTCAAGGCGTAGTGTACGGTAGCTAACTAGTGCTTATCTGCTAGCATACGATGCGATTGGATTAGGGTATTCGTACGGCGTTGTTTGGCATTCGTCAAGGGTCATGCGGGTGGGTTTAATTCAATCAAGAAATGTACGGGTTGAACTTGGCTAGCAGACTATGGGTGGTTTGGCATTCGTCAAGGTCATAGGACGCTAGGGGTAAAATATTATTGGGAATTTCAAGTGTTGAAATTTGCAATGAGATTGCATACCTTCTATGAGATAGTTGGATCCCGATACCCGCTGCGAGTAAGAGTTACTCCTGGGAGAGTTTTACACATTACAATTAGCCGATCAAGGAGGTGTCTAGAAAGGTGTTAACGGGGTTACGCCCCTGGGAAAACGAGGTTTACTTTAATTAGGTTCGTGCGAAAGCACGGGGGACCTCCCTCAAAGTACCGACACTGGCCTGGCTGAAAGATTGGCGAACTTGTAGCGTGTAATTAATCCCGGCTAGTCTTTCCTTTTAGGGTTTGAAGGAAGATTTGATTAAAACAGTGGGAGACATCCTGATTAGATATATTAGATAACCAATCTAATCATGCAAGAGCATACGCTGAGTGTTTTTCTTCTCTCTCTCTCCAGGTAGCGACCATATCATGCCTTAATCAAGATAATAATACGGATATATTGACCGAACCCACTTGTTATACTGAGCTGGGGAACGTTGGTCCCGCTCCAACTTATAATTGTTATAAGACCGAGCAGGAAATAGGGGATTACCAGAATTCCAGTGCTGCCCAAACGAAGAGAGTGCATGCTGATGCATCATCTTCGGGTGTGTTCATTACAAAGAACTGTTTCTCTGTATCCTCTACGTCCTGGGTATGTGATACCAGATCAGGATCCCAGATATGTAATCTGTTACATAGGGCTACAGATAGGTAGAGAACTGAGAACGGGTGATAAGTTTCATGAGGCAGAAAATGGGGCAAGAGTTGCAGCCAAGTCTGTTGGTCACTGTCACCCTGTATTACAATACATTGATTCTGAACGAATGTTATTAGATACCGAACCTGATATACAAAATCATATCAGTCTCTTTATTAATAAAGAAATGATAAAATTTTGTATTGTTGGATAATGTTATGAACATTTCCTATATCAAAAGTTGATCGGTTCAGGCACGTTATCTAAAAGCATTAATGTTCTAAATCAAACCACAGTTCTTAGTATACGGAACACACACAAGAGGAAGAGTTCAGAAATGAACGAATCCTTCTTGAGGCATTGTAGACTAGGTCATATCAATGCGACCCGACTGGCTGAAGTTACATATAGATGCATATTTAAATTAGTTTGAATTTACATCTTGTGAAACTTGCCGGTCATGTCACAAAGATAAGACGACCACAGCTCTGTTTGTTGGAAACAGAGAAAGAGTTAGTGAACTTTTGGGATTGATACATGCTGATGTATGGAAGTCCCCTGTCTACACATGCCAAGATCGGTTCTTTGTACTTCATTACATTCTCTGATAATCTCTCAAGATTCAGACATATGTTCCTGTTGAAACACAAGTCCGAACCTTTTGAGATATTCACAGAATATAAGTTAGAAGTAGAGAACCAAATACGGGTATAAGTATTATGTCCTTTGATGAGATCAAGGAGGAGAATACTTGAGCACGGAATTCCTGGACTATTCTAAAGGAGAATGAGATTCTCTCTCGGCATTACTCCTCCGTATACACCACAGCACCTCGGTGTATCGGGGTGGAGCAATAGCACCCTATTTGATATGGTGTGCTCTATGATGAGTACTGCTGAGTTTCCTATTTCCTTTTGGGAGTTATGCACTTGAGAAGCTGCATACCTATTGAATAGGGTTCAAATCAAATCAGCTGCCCACCACTTCATATATGATATGGAATGGGAAGAGCCCATATCTTAAGTTTGTTAAGATTTGGGGTTGTCCGGCCTATGTCTAAAAGCAAAATCCGGACAAGCTCGAGGCAAGGTCTGTTATGTAGAACTGGAAATGTTCCAGCTATACAAACTGCAGCTGATGATTTGGTAGAACCAAAGGATTCAATAGTTTCCAACGAACCTCTGCCTCTCCGCCGATCTAGTAGGGTTCCTCACCCACCTGAGAGATACTTCGGTTTCTCTATGACAGTGGGAGTGAGGATTGCATCATGAGATGATGACCCAACTAGTTTCGAGCTGGCCATCAGGAGTGGGACTCTGTAAGAATGGCTGGGTGCTTATCGATCTAAGATGGAATCCTTATACACCAACAAAGTATGGACTTTGGTTGCTTTATCTGAAGGGTTAAATCCCCATCAGGAGCAAGCATATCTTGAGAAGATTACTTGGTGTACATGGAAAAGTTGAGACTTTCAAAGCTAGACTTGTTAAAGGTTTGCATCATAGACCAGGTCTGGATTATGTTGAAACCTTTTCTAAGGATCTATGCTTAAGTCCATCCAGATCCTACTTGCCACGGCTACATACCATGACTACGATATCTAGTGGTTGGGTGTCATGACTGATTTTCTAAATGATGTTTTAGAAGATAGCGTCTATAAGTACACAGCCAGAGGGCTTCGTAGACAGTGGGAGCAGCGGAAACGTGTGCAAGATGCTTTATAGGATAAAGCAGGCATCGCGGAGTTGGAACGTCTATTTTGATGTGGTAGTCAAAGAGTTTGACTTCATCAAAATGGTAGATGAACCTTGTATATACAAAAGGGTAGTAGAGAGTATGGTGGTGATCCTCGTAGAGTACGTGGATGACATACTCTTGATAGGGAAGGAGTTTCCTATGCTACACTCGGTCAATCTCCGCTTATCACAAGGATTCTCCATATAGGATCAAAATGATATCTCCTAAATCCTGGGTTTTGGATCTATGAGATAGATCTAATTGGATGTTAGGACACTCACTAGTTGTAGTGAGATGGTATCAATCGATCCTGGGGAGAATCACTGGAAAGGTTTCAGGGTGATAAGGACGACTGAATGTCAGTCGCAGGCATTGTCTATACCCTCCGTGGAGGGACGATATGTTGGAAGAGTTCCAAGCTAGATACCGTGACATACTAGATGATTAAAGGCAAGATACATCGTTACCAGGGATGCTACCAAAGAGGCAGTCTGGAAATATATAAGTTCATGAGATGAACTTCGTTCCTACCATTGTGTGACAATAGAGTTGTGGCTTTAGCCAAGGAACTACCGTCCCATCAGAAATCCAGATATAATTCTTAGGCAGTATCACCTGATCATGGAGATGGATGATCTCCAAGGTGATCGAGGTTAGGAGAGTAGACACAGAGGACAACAGCGCAGATCCACTCACAAAGGCCTTTTCCCAATAGAGACTTTTATGGGATGGTTGAGTATGAGATACTTCAACCGCAGCTAATTGTTGGGTATGTAATACCACAACAGATGGCCCTAGTGCAAGTGGGAGATTGTTAGTTATATGTATGCCCTAGAGACCATTACTGTACATACGATGTATATTGTAGTGGATGCTAGGACATATATAGGGAGGACTTTCTTGCTCGACATGATAGTAAGCTATCTGGTTGTACTTTACCTTAACGTGTACACTGATTGTCTCCCTGTTACATGTTGGTAAAGCCCTTAGGATCTGTACTTGACTACCTGGACTATGATGCGGATCATACTAGTGGGGACATGGTAGTCCATAAGTACATCCTTCAAAGCACCTAGTCGTGGGTATATCGAGACGGGGCAACGATATACCAGAGTAGACTAGCGTGTACCTTCTCGACCCATACAGATAGGCGATGGATGATCCCATATCCATTGTTGTTTGACATCAGAGATGATATACGGGTGCTCAGTAGAGACTGGGTACACTGGACGGACTCGCCGAGAACTCCCAGATGGTATTATACCTCACGTCAGATGGCAGTTCTCTGGTGACACTGGTACAGAGTAGTCTGTTGACCCGAGATCGTCATAGAGTCTTGTGTGGTTCCCACTGTGCTTTGATTTCCATCTTACCACGTCCAAGAGGGCGTGCAAAACGGTGGTTTTTGGATACAGTCCCGAGTCACATGGAGGCAATGAGCGATAGGAGGGGAGTCGTCTCTCCCGGTATAGGGGGTTGATGTTGCGCTGTGTTCGATTGGCTATAACAGGAAATCCCTGGCCAGGGTTGCTGAGATTTACTGGTAAGTGTTACCAGTAGTTTCTCGAATTGTTATAGACCTCATATCGACACGACTTATCAAGCTATTGGGGTCTGACGTTTACCACCCCTAGGTGAGATATGCGACATATCAGACGATCAGACCGGACTGTACGGTAGTGTTACTGGTTGGATTCACTGGAGTGTGAGCGGGCTTGCTCGTCGATCTTCAGATCGCTCAATACCCGGGTGGCCGTTACGTTTAGCAGACCGCTTGCGGCTTGTAGGTGTTTGATATGATCATCACCTGCTGCCGGCGTATTAACGAGTCTTTAGAGTCCTACACAGAGGTTTCCTGGCTCAAGCGAAACGAAATAGGAGCGCATATGAGATATGTGCGGGACCGAGAATAATGCGTGTATGTGATACCGTATTCTATTCTCGCGATGAATGTATCGAATGTTTGTATGCGATATAACCTAGTTATCGAATCAAGTATTGATTCGATAAGCCGATACATTGAATACTAGTCGGTTGGTTCACTTTATACGGATTTTCTCACTTGGTTTGTGCACATTGTATATGTGATATACTTTTGTACACTTGTATGTATTATGTTTGATGATGCATGCTAACTTGTGTTTTGTGTAAAGTTTAAACCATGATTAGTTCTCTACACTTAACTATGGTCATGTTATGATAAGAATTGATTATTCTTTTCTTTTTTTAATCAACTTATCATAACAATTTCTATCTTCTTCTTCCTTAATTCACTTGAAGAAAGCAAGCCTCATCAATGTTGGATTGATGAAACAAGTGAGAAATCCAATTCTAAAGTCTACCCACTTCCTATTTCTTCATCCTCTATCTCTTGCCAAGTAGTAGAGTGTGTTTTCTTCACAAGTTTCTTGACTTGGTGAAGTCGGAGCTTGATTTAGCGATGCCTCGACGTAGATCATCTTCGGCATGGACATCGATGACCTAGCCCGTCCATTCTCCGATGAAGCCGACGCTAGAGCCCGGATTATTTTTTGGACAGCAAAGGAACTTCATTGCGGAGCTATGGAGGTGGAGCACCGGATCTACAAAGGTTGTATTTCCGTATTCCCTTAGTTAAGTGTTAACTAGTTTTCTTTTCGCCTAGATTTCTAGCAAACGATCCGTAGTCGGGTTTCTCGGCACCTAGAATTTTTGAAATTGGCATGTTCGATGCCTTATGAGACCTCATTAGGGTGCCTAGGAACCCTACAATGGTATCAGAGCCAAGCTAGAGCTTTAGGCGAAGTCTAGACGAAGTTTAAAGTCCGATCGAACGCCGAAACCCCGACACGGAACCCTCTCTGTACATTTTTCAAAAATATGATTATGATAACTTTTATTATTCATCACAAATGATATTGTTCATCTTCTTCCTTCATTCTCTTCATGAAAAAGCTTACTAGTTTTTCTAAAGTGATGAATAAATATGAGAAAAAGATAAATAAAGAGAGCAAAAATCCTACTTCATCATTCTCATCTTCCCTTGCCATTTAGATGAGGGTGTTCACATCATTTCATGAGTGTTAGCTTGAGTTAATGGAACTTCAAGGTAGATCATCTTAGTATCGAAGATCGGAAGCAAAGGTTGCATCTTTCTCTTCGTGGAACCTCTCGAGAGTCCGGATCCCGATGATCGCAGCGAAGGGACCACAACACGGAGCATATGAAGTGAAGGACCGGATCTACAAAGGTTGTAATCCCTCTCACTTAGTGTTAAAGTTGTTAACATGTTAGTTTTCGCCTAATCTCTAGTTTAAAGATTCGTATTCGGGTTGTTCGGCACGGCTAAATTTTAAATCGGGCATGGTTGATGCCTCGTAGAACCTTGTGCGCGTGCCCAGCAACCCTACAGAATAAAGATGAAGGTTTTTGTATTATTCTTTTTGTTTAGCTTCCCCTTTGAGCTCTCTACCTTAACTTGATCTTGCAACCTCTTAAGTGAGCTTGCAAGTTTAAGCTTTGGTCATTGGTCTCAAGGGGTTGTATCATTTTGTTCTCTCTTTAGTGCTTCATTTCACATGAGTTCTTTACCCTTCTCTTGATCTTGCAACCTCTTGATTGAGCTTGCAAGTTTAAGGGTTGGCTATTGATCCCATGCTTGTTTTGAGTTCTATGGTTCTTGTAATTACTTTCTTGCATTTTTCATTCTTGTCTTTAATTACTTGCAATTTATTACATGCACTTTAATTACTTGCTTGTAATCTTTTCTTTTCTTTGTTCTTTTTGTTCTCTCTTTTTGGTTCTTTTTGTGAATGAATGTAATTATTATTGTTAAGAAGAAATACCATATTATAAGTTAACGTTTCTTTGCTCATTTCCTTTTCCCGTATTTTCCATTGAACTCCACCCAAATGATACGCAAGCGCTCCGTTAGGCATCCTACCCTAACAAGGTAACGGTGATTCCTAACCGCGACCGGTTGCGTTCGGTTTGGCCGGAGGCGAAAGCAAGAGACTAGAACGGAAGGACAAGGGTAAATAAGCCGGATTCCACGAATACCGCGCTTAAATCCCCTAATCCACGTTGTTGCCGATTGCTCTAGCTTCAATTGGTCAAGACTCGGCTCAAAGGTTTTGAGTACGGATTTCTTTAGCTTCCACTTTCGTATATTTTCTTAACAACTTTATACTTGCATATAACACATAGGTTAGAATCGAACAAACTCATATACAATTCTTTATTGACTCGTCTAAAACAAGAAAGGACATACAACCTTCTCCCTGTGGATCGACCCGTGCTCAACCGGCTAGCTGCATAGCGACACCGTCCTGATCGCGGTAAACTTTTGAACTTTGAACATCCGACACGCCGAAAGCGTGCGATCACGTACCCCCATTTTATATCTTGTATATCATTATTCTGTTATATCTAGAAGTTCCATTAACCAAACATGTATTTATTTTGAGATAGAGACCAGTGATGTTATTCCTTTGACCTTAGAGTCGCGCGTTTTATTTCTGTGGTTTTGTTGTGGTTTTGAGTTTCCTTTTGAATTTTGATCCTCGCCGTTGGCGTTGTATATTATATTGCTTGTGTGGTTGTGACCGTCGATTGACGAAGAGCTAGCTCCCGCTTGGGCATGCCTTTTTATTGATTTCGTATACTATTCATGTTGTATCCCGTTTGGGGGCCAGTATTTACAAAGGAGACTCTGCCGAAATTTTCGGGAAATATTTGATTTTTTTTTTAAAAACCTCATAATTCGGCTTATGCTATTAAAACTACTTGTTTTAAATTGGTTTTCCTTCACTCTACTATCTTTCTTGGTTTGGATTTCTGGGTTTTCGGCTCACTTAGATTACGTACGCCTCGAGACGTTCATAGTTTAAGTGCCGGTCATGTTCCGTACTTTCGGGGCGTGACAGATTTGAAGAGAGCTCGCATGCAAGGGATACCCTATGCTTCGGCAGTAGGCTCTATCATGTACGTGATGCTATGTACCAGACCCGATGTAGCATACTCACTAAGTGTAGTGAGTTGGTATCAAGCAGATCCAGGAGAGAGTCACTGGACAGCTGTGAAGAACATTCTCAAGTACTTGAGAAGGACTGAGGAGATGTTCTTGGTGTATGGTAACGGTGAAATCCAGGTGGAGTCCTTTACCGATTCGAGCTTCCAAAGTGATAAGGACGACTCAAAGTCGCACTCGGGATTTGTCTTTACCCTAAATGGAGGGGCGGTTTGTTGGAAGAGTCACAAGTAAGAAATCGTGGCAGACTCGACGATGGAGGCTGAATACATCGCTGCCAACGATGCTGCCAAAGAGGCTGTCTGGATGAAGAAGTTCATCACTGAACTTAGAGTGGTTCCATCCATTGAGCATCCAATACCTTTGTATTGGGATAACAATGGAGCTGTGGCTTTGGCCAAGGAATCCAGGTCCCATCAGAGATCCAAGCATATTCTGAGGCGGTATCACCTGATCCGGGAGATAGTTGTCACCGCGAGATCGAGGTCAGGAGAGTTGACACGAAGGATAACACTGCGGATCCACTCAGAAGGCCATACCGCAAATACAATTTGAGAGGCTCTTCAGGATGTTGGGTATGAGATACTACAACTGCTGGCCTTAGTGCAAGTGGGAGATTGTTAGTTATGTATATGCCCTAGAGGCCATTGTTGTACATATGATGTATATTATAGTGGATGCTTGGATATATATAGAGAGGACTTTCTTACTCAACATGATAGTATGCTATCTGGTTTCACATTGTCTTAACATGTTGACTTGTATTGGTTTACTTTCTTGCTCTCACATGTTGATGAAGCCCTTAGGATATGTGTTAGTTATATGTATGCCCTAGAGGTCATTACTGTACATACGATGTATATTGTAGTGGATGCTTGGACATATATAGGGAGGACTTTCTTGCTCGACATGATAGTATGCTATCTGGTTGCTCTTTATCTTAACATGTACACTGATTGTCTCTATGTTACATATTGATAAAGCCCTTAGGATGAGTACTTGACTACCACGACTATGATGCAGATCATACTAGTGGGGACAGAGTAGTCGATAAGTACATCCTTCAAATGTTCTTAGTCGAGGGTGTATCGAGACAGGGCTTCGATATACCATAGTAGACTAGCGTATAGCTTCTTGACCCATGTAGATGGGCGATGGATGATCCCATATCCATTGGTGTTTGACATCAGAGACAGTATGCGGGTGCTCAGTGGAGACTGGGTACACTGAACGAACTCGCCGAGAACTCCCAGATGGTATTATACCTAACATCAGATGGCAGTTCTCTGGTGACACTGGTACAGATTAGTCTGTAGACCCGAGATCGTCATAGAGTCTTGTGTGATTCCCACTATGCTTTGATTTCTACCTTACCATGTTCAAGAGAACGTGCAAAACGGTGGCTTTTGGGTACAGTCCCGAGTCACATGGAGGCAATGAGCGATAGGAGGGGTTTCGTCTCTCCCGGTATTGGGAGTTGATGTTCCGCAGTGCTCAATTGGCTATAACAGGAAGTCCTTGGCCAAGGCTGCTTCAGAGATATACTGGTAAGTGTTATCAGTAGTTTCTCGACCCGTTATGAGCCTCATATCGTCATGACTTATCGAGTTACTGGGGTCTGACGTTTACCACCCCTAGACGAGATATGCGACATATCAAACGAAAAGACCGGACTGTACGGTAGTGTTACTGATTGGATTCGCGGGAGTGTGAGCAGGCTTGCTTGTTGATCTTCTAATCGCTCAATACCCAGGTGGTCGTTACGTTTAGCAGACCGCTTGCGGCTTGTGGGTGTTTGATATGATCATCACCTACTGCCGGCATATTGACAAGTCTTTAGAGTCCTACATAGGGGTTTCCTGGCTCAAGCGAAACGGAGTAGGAGCACATATGTGATATGTGTGGGACCGAGATTGATACGATATGAGATACCGTATTCTATTCTCACGATTTATGACATTGGTCGGTTATATGCGATATAGCCGGATTATCGGATCAAGTGTTGATTCGATAAGTTGTTACTTTTGATATTAGTCGGTTATATGTGATATAGCCGGATTATTAAATCGAGTTGGTTTAATAATTTAATATATAATTATATATTTGATATATTACATTACATTAACTAGTATTAGCTCACTTATGATTTCTTTTCTCACTTGATGTGCACATTGTATATATGTGATATGTATATTTGTATACATGTTTTGTGTCATGCTTGATGATACATGCAAGATGGGTGTATGAGAATTATACCATGCTAGGGTTAAATTAGGGTTTTTATTTATTGCTTAAGTTATAACAAAAGAGAAAGACTTGGTCAACAATCTTGGATGAAGCTTGTAGAAATATTGACAAAGTCCACTCTTTTGTCATTCCTTCGGATATTTGTTAACCCAACCCTTAACCTTATCCCTTGGTTAATTCTCTACATTAGTTAAGCATGAGGGCTTAACTCACCCATGGTTGTAATAATTCATTTGGATGAATTATTCATATGAGTTCATATTATTATTCTTCTTCCTCAAAGCTTTCTAGCTTCAATGGAGTTGTGAGAAAAAGTGTGAGAAAATGAAATCTAAAGTGAGCCCACTTCCTACTTCATCATCCTCTACTACTTGCCATTTAGTATAGGGTGTTTGCTTCATTAATTCTGTAATTAGTGAAGAGATAGCTTGGGTTAGTGTCTCCTCGATGTAGACCGTCTTCGGCCTCGAGGACATCGAAGCAAGCATGTTCGTTTCTTCATCGGAGCCTCTCTAAAGTCCGTAGTTCACGATCGCAGCAAAAGGGACTACTACACGGAGCTAATGAAGTGAAGGACCGGTCTACAAAGGTTGTATTCCTTGCTCACTAGACTTGCAAAGTGTTTGCATTTATATTTCCGTCGATTTCTAGTTAACGATTCAAAGTTAGGGTTAGCTAAAACGGCAAATTTATGAACTTGGCATGGGCGATGCCTCCCAAAACCTTGCTGCTGACTTAGGTAACCCTGCAATATGTACTCGACTACTAGGACTATGATGTAGATCATATTAGTAGGGCCAGGGTAGTCCAAGAGTACATCCTATAACTGTTCTTAGTCAAGGGAGTATCGAGACAGGGCATCGATACTCCAGAGTAAACTAGCGTATACGCTTCTCGACCGATATGATGGGCGATGGATGATCCCATATCCATTAGTGTTTGACATCAGAGAAGGTATACGGGTGCTCAGTGGAGACTGGGTATACTGAACGGACTCGCCGAGAACTCCTAAATGATATTATACCTATCGTCAGATAGCAGTTCTCTAGTGACACTGGTACAGGTTAGTCTGTAGACCCGAGATCGTCATAGAGTCATGTGTGATTCCCACTGTGCTTTGATTTCCACCTTACCATGTTCAAGAGGACGTGAAAAAAGGTGGCTTTTGGGTACAGTCCCGAACCACATAGAGGCAATGAGCGATAGGAGGGGCTTCGTCTCTCCCGGTATTGGGGGTTGATGTTGTGCTGTGGTCGATTGGCTATAACTGGAAGTCCTTGTTAGTTATATGTGTGCCCTAGAGGCCATTACTGTATATACGATGTATATCGTAGTGGATGCTTGGACATATATAGGGAGGACTTTCTTGCTCGACATGATAGTACGCTATCTGGTTGTACTTTATCTTAACATGTACTCTAATTGTCTCTATGTTACATGTTGATAAAGCCCTTAGGATATGTACTCGACTACTGGGACTATGATGAGATCATACTAGTGGGGCCACAGTAGTCGACAAGTACATCCTATAACTGTTCCTAGTCGAGGGTGTATCGAGACAGGGCATCGATACACCAGAGTAGACCAGCGTATACGCATCTTGACCCATATGATGGACGATGGATGGTCTCATATCCATCGGTGTTTGACATCAAGGATGGTGTACGGGTGCTCAGTAGAGACTGGGTACACTGGACGAACTCGCCGAGAACTCCCAGATGGTATTATACCTCACGTCAGATGGCAGTTCTCTGGTGACACCGGTACAGGTTAGTCTGTAGACCCGAGATCGTCAAAGAGTCTTGTGTGATTCCCACTGTGCTTTGATTTCCATCATACCACGTCCAAGAGGGCGTGCAAAAAGGTGGCTTTTGGGTACAGTCCCGAATCACATGGAGGCAATGAGCGATGGGAGGGGATTCGTCTCTCCCGGTATAGGGAGTTGATGTTGTGCTGTGTTCGATTGGCTATAACTGGAAATCCCTGGCCAGGGTTGCTGAGATTTTCTGGTAAGTATTATCAGTAGTTTCTTGAACTGTTATGGACCTCATATCGACATGACTTATTAAGCTACTGGGGTCTGACGTTTACACCCCTGGACGAGATATGCGACATATCAGACGAAGAGACCGAACTGTACGGGAGTGTTACTGATTGGATTCGCAGGAGAATGTACAGGCTTGCTTGTTGATCTTCTGATCGCTCAATACCTGGGTGGCTGTTACGTTTAGCTGACCGCTTGCAGGTTGTGGGTGTTTGATATGATCATCACCTACTGCCGGCGTATTGACGATTCTTTAGAGTCCTACACAGAGGTTTCTTGGCTCAGGCAAAACGGAGTAGGAGCACATATATGATATGTGCGGGACCGAGAACAATATGTGTATGTGATACCGTATTAGATTCTCATGATATGAGATATCGGCCGGATATATGTGATATAGCCGGGTCATCGGATCAAGTGTTGATTCGATGAACTGATACAGATTATATTAGTCGGTTATTTGTGAAATAGCCGGATTATCGGATCAAGTGTTGATTTGATAATTTAATGTATAATTATATATTTGATATATTAAATTACATTAACTAATATAATCTCACAAAATGATTCTTTTTCTCAGTCGGGTAATACATTGATATATATGAGATATATGTTAATTGTATTATTTTATTTTGTTACAATAAATATTGTATATGTGATATATAATATTGTAACATGTTAGGGTTATTAATGTAACGTGATTATTGGAGATTAAACATGATTAAGGTTTGATTTGGGTTAATTTTTTCTAGAAGCTTCTAGAAGGTTTTCTTTTGTTTCTTGCTAAAGATATTTTCTAAAGATATTTGTTATGATATTTATTAACCCAACCCAACTCTTGACCATGGTTAAGTCTCTACATTGGTTAAGTTATCATATTTAACCCATGGTTGTATTTCTAACCTCACTACAATTCATTATTCATCACAAAGTAAATTGATTCTTCTTCTTCTTCCTTGAAAGCTTTCAAGCTTTTTGCTTAGTGATGATTTTGAGTGAGAAATAGAAAACAAATGAGAGCTAAAATCCTACTTCATCATCCTAATCTATCTTAGCCATTTAGATTAGGGTGTTCACTTCATTTGTGAGTGAGAGCTTGTGTTAAAGAAATATCAAGGTAGATCATCTTTGTTATCGAAAATCGGAAGCAAGTTTGCATCATTCTCTTCGTGGAGCCTCTCTAGAGTCTGGGTACTCGATGATCGCAGTGAAGAGACCTCAACACGGAGCTTTAGAAGTGGAGGACCAGACTACAAAGGTTGTAATCCCAAACTCTTAGATGTTAAAGTGTTTAACATGCTCTGTTCACCTAATCTCTAGTTTAAAGATCTTGGTTAGGATTGTTCGGCACGTCTAAATTTTAAATCGGGCATGGTTGATGCCTTATAGACTCTTGTCAGAGTGCCTAGTAACCCTACAGTGGTATCAGAGCCAAACTAGAGCTTTAGGCGAAGTCTAGGCGAAGTTTAAAGTCCGATCGAACTCCGAATACCCGTAAAACCCTAATTTCTGGAAATTTTTCAAAACGTTGATTTTTTTTTCATATTAAAAATACTCAGAAAAATCAGCAGGGTATTTTAGGAATTAATGTGAAAAATGAGATTCTGACACCATTAAAGCGCCGCGGAACCGCGGCCGTACCCCTGCTTGTGCGGCGGTTCCGTGGCCAAACAGTAAGATTATGGGATCGGTTTTCTACAGTAATGTCCGTATGTAATTCCTGATTCTTCTGGGAAATTTTTAATTTACTCAAGTGTTGAGTTTTCTGGGTTGTATTGGGAACTCGTTGATTCGATCGGATAATTTAACTTCGTTTAATTTTTCCCAGGTAATTTTAGAACGTGTTAAAAAGTTCGAACGGATAACAATAACTCACTTTTCCCCTGTCGGAAAATTTTCAAAAGTTGAATTTTTTCTCGAGTTTGAAACTTTCGGAAAATCGTGTAAGTAACGCGGTGGACCCTCTAGAAAACAACAAACCTTAACTCGATTATCTGACCGTCTGAACCGCCTCTGAATCTTAGAGTTTGGGGCAGTACGGCGATGCCACATGTGAGTCGTTGGCTTGACCCTTCTACGGCTGGACCATTGGTACTGTAGCATGTGATGGATACTTTTTGAACTCCGCTCAAGTGTTGAGCTATTTGGGAAATCTTGGGTGTTTGTTTATTCGATCGGAAAGTTTAACACTGTCTATTTATCTGGAATGTGATACAATATTTGGAATCCACAACTAGTTATAAGATAACTAATTTGAATGTTATAAATCTAGCAGTTTAGTCTCATTTGATCGGTTGCCACGGAATTTTGATGTGATCAAAAGTCCATCGCAATCACGTAACGTACGCAGATACTCGTCGGGTAAACTTAATAGATAGCCACGCCCCATAGCCTCGACCAAGTGACTGTAGGAGAACCCCATCGCTAAAAGCATCCATTCGGGTGCTCGCGGCAGCGGTGTTCCGCCTTAGTGAACTTCGTCGACGGCATCCGGGGGTGCAGCCGTCTATTAAAGTTTGCGACGAGCATTCGATCAGGATGTCGGGAATCTTGTTGAATTGCCCGACTAGATATTGAAAAGTGTCTTTGTGATCGAGACTAAAATGCGGGGTTTATAATTGTTAGGCATGCGATGTCTAAAGAATTCATTTGGTTAGGCATGCGATGTCTAAAAAGGTTGCGGATTCCAACTGTTGTAATTTTACACTTTCTTTTCTGCGACCGTAAGCGTAGTATGTGGTGTATCGCCGGCTTCGTTGCTATACATCAACGACAATCGGGATACGCATACTTGCTTACGTTGATGATACGAGATATTATGTGTTGCTGTGATATGTTATATTGGATCGTCGTGTTCTGAATAGCCGGGGGTTTTATGTGAGATAAGAGTTTTTCTTTTTCATTCATATAAAATTCATTGTATGTAATATTCTTTTATTGGGGCACTTTCGGGCTGAGGATGATGTCACTATTGTATATTATTTACTTTTCCGCATTAGGTAGACCCAAGGCGGGGAGCACAAGTAACCGAGTTCTAGGGTCCAATGGGAGACCATCTCGAGGAGTCGAGACCGGGTCTCCTAACCCTAGAATTGGCAATGTTTCTTGCCGCTCTCGTAGAGGTCTAGGGATGTGGGTTTGGCTATTCATTGCGACCGTGGAATCCGCGTTTTATACAGGCTCGCATAAAACACGGAAATCCTAGTATATCCAAAATTTCATATGTTATCTTCTGCTGCAATGTTCTGTGATGAGATCATATTACTGCCTGAGACGAATGTTTATATTATATATATGAGATATATGTTATATTGCAGATTTCGTTTCAAATGTGATGCTTGTGAAGCATAATAAAATGGGACTTCATTAATGAGATTAATGAAAATAAAAGAAACCTAAAGATGTTGTAGAAACTTGTTTAAAAACTGGTAGCTCTAGTTCTTTCTTTGCATAGCGGTGTTCCTTGTAGAACATCCAGCACCTTATTCGATAAGGAAAGAGCCGAAATCCCTTCACCGGGAGTGACCTCTTTGGTGAAACTAGCAGATGCTACAAACACGGTTTGTCTTTTGATTGCTTCTATAGTTTTTGCTTTGCAGAGTGATATTTGTGAAATATCCTGCACCTTATTCGATGAGGAAAGAGCCGACAATCCCTTCACCGGGAGTGACCTCTTTAGCAAAACTAGAAAAGGCCTCAAAAATATTCCATTTAAAATCACTCGATTCTACAACGATATCAAGTTCATTACACAAAGGATTTTCTTAAAAACCTGTCGTAGCCCTCCGTCATTTCAGATAAGTCCTACTTAGTATTCGTGCTACGTTTGTTGACCTCCGTCAAGGCGAAGTGTGCAGTAGCTAACTAGTATTTATCTCTTTATGCATATGATGCAGATTGTTTTAGGGTAGTCGTGCAGCCTTGTTGACCTCCGTCAAGGGTCGTGCGGGTGGGTTTAATTCAATCAGGAAATTACAGGTAGAACTTGACTAGCAGCCTATGGTTTGTTGACCTCCGTCAAGGTCATAGGACACTAGGGGTAAAATATTATTGGGAATTTCAAGTGTTGAAATTTGCAATGAGATTGCATACCTCCAATGAGATAGTTGGATCCCGATACCCGCTGCGAGTAAGAGTTACTCCTGGGAGAGTTTTACACATTACAATTTGCCCATCAAGTAGGTGTCTAGAAAGGTGTTAACGGGGTTACGCCCCTGGAAAAACGAGGTTTACTTTAATTAGGTCCGTGCGAAAGCACGGGGAACCTCCCTCAAAGTACCGGCACTGGCCTGGCTGAAAGATTGGCAAACTTGTAGCGTATAATTAATCCCGGCTAGTCTTTCCTTTTAGGGTTTGAAGGAAGATTTGACTAAAACAGTGGGAGCCATCCTGATTAGATAAATTGATAACCAATCTAATCTTGTAAAAGCGCACGCTGAGTGTTTTCTTCTCTCTCTCCCCTGGTTACGACTATGTCACGCCTTAATCAGGATAATAATATGGATGTATTGACCGAACCCGCTTCTTATACTACGCTAAGGAACGTTGGTCCCGCTCCAACTTATAATTATTATAAGACAGAGCAGGAAATAGGGGATTACCAGAATTCCCGTGCCACCCAAACGAAGAAAGTGCATGCCGATGCATCTTCTTCGGGTGTATTCATTACCGAGAACTATTTCTCAGTATCCTTGACGTCATGGGTATGAGATACCGGATCAGGATCCCACAAATGTAATTTGTTACATGGGCTACAGATAGGTAGAGGACTGAGAACGGGTGATATATTTCATGAGATAGAAACAGTGCAAGTGTTGCATCCAAGTCTGTTGGTAGTTATATATTACCAGAATACATTAATTCTGAACGAATGTTATTAGATACCGAACCTGATATACAACATCATATCAGTCTCTTTATTAGTAAAGAAGGATATAATTTTGTATTGTTGGATAATGTTTTGAACATTTCCTATATCAAGAGTTGATCGGTTCAGGCATGTTATCTAAAAGCATATACGTTCTAAATCAAACCACAGTTCTTAAATTAAAGAACACACACAAGAGGAAGAGTTCAGAAATGAACGAATCCTCTTGAGGTATTGTAGACTAGGTCATATCAATATGACCCGACTAGCTGAAGTTGCATAGAGATGCATATTTAAATTTGTTTGAATTTACATCTTGTGAAACTTGCCGGTCATGTCACTAAGATAAGATGACCACAGCTCTGTTTATTGGAAACAGAGAAAGAGTTAGTGAACTCTTAGGATTGATACGTGCTGATCTATGAAGGTCCTCTGTCTACATATGTCAGGACCGGTTCTTTGTACTTCATTACATTCACTAATTATCTCTTAAGATTAGGACATATGTTCCAGTTGAAACACAAGTATGGAACTTTTGAGAAATTCAATGAATATAAGTTAGAAGTAGAGAACCAAAAACGGGTATAAGTATTATGTCCTTTGATGTGATCAGGGAGGAGAATACTTGAGCATGGGATTCCTGGACTGTTCTAAAGGAGAATGAGATTCTCTCCCAGCATTACTCCTCCGTATACACCACAGCACGTCGGTGTATTGGGGCGGAGCAATCACACCTTATTTGATATGGTGCGCTCTATGATGAGTACTACTGAGTTTCCTATTTTCTTTTGGGAGTTATGCACTTGAGAAGCTGCATACCTATTGAATAGGGTTCAAATCAAATCGGTTACCTACCACTTCATATGTGATATGGAATGGGAAGAGCCCATATCTTAAGTTAGTTAAGATTTGGGGTTGTCCGGCCTATGTCTAAAAGAAAAATCCGGACAAGCTCGAGGCAAAGTCAGTTCTGTGGAAGTTTGTTAGATATCCCAAGCATTCGCAAGGGAATATCTTCTACCAAACCGAGGAACAAAAGATGTTTTGTTTCTCAGCATGCCACCTTTGTGAAAGGGAATTTCTTGTGAAGAAATTAGTGGTCATGAGGTAAAACTGAAAAGAGTTCCAGCTATACAAACTGCAACTGATGATTTGGTAGAACCAAATGATTCAATAGTTTCTAGCGAACCTCAGCCTCTCCGCCGATCTAGTTGGGTTCCTCACCTACCTGAGAGATACTTTGGTTTCTCTATGACAGTGGGAGCGAGGATAGCATCATGAGATGATGACCCAACTAGTTTTTGAGCAGGCCATCAGGAGTGAGACTCTGTAAGAATGGCTGGATGCTTAGCGATCTGAGATGGAATCCTTATACACCAACAAAGTATGGACTTTAGTTGTTTTATCTGAAGGGTTAAATCCCCATCAGGAGCAAGTATATCTTAAGAAGATTACTTGGTGTACATGGAAAAGTTGAGACTTTCAAAGCTATGCTTAAATCCATCTAGATCCTACTTGCCACGGCTACATACCATGACTACGATATCTGGCGGTTGGGTGTCATGACAGCTTTTCTAAATGATGATTTGGAAGAGAGTGTCTATAAGTACATTGCCAGAGGGCTTCGTAGACAGTGGGAGCAGCGGAAACGTGAGCATGATGTTTTATGGGATAAAACAGGCATCGCGGAGTTGGAACGTCTGTTTTGATGTAGTAGTCAAAGAGTTTGACTTCATCAAAATGGTAGATGAACCTTTTATATACAAAAAGATAGTAGGGAGTATGGTGGTGATTCTCGTAGAGTACGTGGATGACATACTCTTGATAGGGAAGGAGTTTCCTATGCTACACTCAGTCAATCTCCGCTTATCACAAGGATTCTCCATATAGGATCAAGGTGATACCTCCTAATCCTAGGTTTTATATCTATGAGATAGATCTAAATGGATTTTAGGATTCTCACTAGTTGTAGTGAGATAGTATCAATAGATCCTGGGGAGAATCACTGGAAAAGTTCCAGGGTGATAAGGACGGCTGAATGTTAGTCGTAGGTATTGTCTTTACCCTCAGTGGAGGGACGGTATGTTGGAAGAGTTCCAAGCTAGATACCGTGACTTACTAGACGATTAAAGGCAAGATATGTCGTTACCAAGGATGCTACCAAAGAGGCAGTCTGGATATATATAAGTTCATGAGATGAACTTCGTTCCAACCATTGTATGACAATGGAGTTATGGCTTTGGCCTAGGAACCTCCGTCCCATCTGAAATCCAGATATAATTCTTAGGAAGTATCATCTGATCATGGAGATGGTTGATCTCCAGGGAGATCGAGGTTAGGAGAGTAGACACAGAGGACAACAGCGCAGATCCACTCACAAAGGTCTTTTTCCCAGTAGAGACTTTTATAGGATGGTTGAGTATGAGATACTTCAACCACAGCTAAATATTGGGTATACGATACCACAACAGATGGCCCTAGTGCAAGTGGGAGATTGTTAGTTATATGTGTGCCCTAGAGGCCATTACTGTACATACGATATATATTGTAGTAGATTCTTAGACATATATAGGGAGGACTTTCTTCCTCGACATGATAGTACGCTATATGGTTTTACTTTATCTTAACGTGTACTCTGATTGTCTCTATGTTACATGTTGATAAAGCCCTTAGGATATGTACTCGACTACTGGGACTATGATGAGATCATACTAGTGGGGCCACAGTAGTCGACGAGTACATCCTATAACTGTTCCTAGTCGAGGGTGTATCGAGACAGGGTATCGATACACCAGAGTAGACTAGCGTATACGCATCTTAACCCATATGATGGGCGATGGATGATCGCATATCCATCGGTGTTTGACATCAAGGATGGTGTACGGGTGCTCAGTAAAGACTGGGTACACTAGATGGACTCGCCGAGAACTCTCAGATGGTATTATATTGTCACGCCCCGCTTCTCGGTGTACGGCGAAGAGGACGCGACGAGGTCCGCTACGTATATACTTAGAAGTACATACGCTAAGTGTATCTAAGCAATATAAAAGTAAATCACAAGGGACAAGAGATATAGAAATAACAGCAACTTTATTAATAACATTCTTTTGTACAATGCATGAAAAGTAAATACAACTGAAATGAAAAGCGATGACTAAAGAATGGCATAACAGGAAATGAAAATACTGAATAGAACAAGGTACAATGTCTAGAGCTCGGGGTCTTCGTGAAACTGCTCCAAGTCTTCACCGGTGGGCTCGATCTCTGCTGGGTCCAAAACACCTGACGACATTCAAAGAAGAAAGAAATAGAATGTCGTCAGCGAACAGGTCGCTCGGTAAGTCCCAAAGATAAAGAAGAATTAGAAAAGACAGAATAAGAGTATCTTCTAAAGAAGTTGTATAATATTGTAGAATATTGTGTTAACGCTGTTGTTTGTAGCTTGGTACAGAAGGATGCTAATGTATACGAGAGGGGTCTCTATATGTTAGAGACCAGGGCAAACGGAATGTACAAGGAACCGTTAAGCCACGGTACAACAGCAACGGAATATAGGTTAGGTGTCTTAATCTGACCACCTCGTGCCACCATTAACACCTTCTGTACCAATCTACTCCTTAAACCCTGTAGTGTTTTGATAGTATTGTTGTATTGTATTGTGTAAGTTGGGTGACTGACCAAAACCATGATATCAGTAAACAGATTGTAACTGCATAATCAGGTAAATGGAATAACGGAATAATGGATGTATATCCATGGTTTGATTCAGTCAAGTTGCATAGGTTGTTAACTGGATTATGGGATTCATGTGTTTATATTAAGTTGGAATATTAAAGAATATAGATTGAATTGAATCATATTCAAGTCAGAAATAATTAGACTCAAACCCGAGTCAAACTAAAAGAAATGTAAGTCGAAGTTCTATAATTGTTAGGGTCCTTATTGTAATTTATAAAACTTGAGGGGGTTTTATGTAAAAATACTTTTGTACAGTTTTCAAGATACCTCAAGTATTTATTATTTGTCTTTATTGTTATAATGAGTGTGATTTTATTTTGTGATATTTCTAGTGAAAATATCCTAATTACATAAATAAAGGTATTAATTTGTAATATGGATTTAATTGAAATTCATGGTATTTTAATGTAACTTTTAATCTTGTAATTTTTAGAAAATAGTGAAAACTTTATCTTATAATAAAATAGGTGTTTAAATGATAAATATACCTATGTTTATACAAGAATAATTTTTAATAAATATTTTATTTTCCAAAAATCTCATTTTTCTTAAATGTCGTATTTTAAACCTTTGGAGACCGAATACTCCTTGCGGAGGTCTGAATCTCGCACTACTAAGCCCGAGGGTGCACGATAAATCGTACTATCCCTAACGAGTTCCCCAAAGGTGGGTTGTAGTGGCGCTTTGCAAAGATTTAATAAATACTATTTATTTAGAAAACGGGTTTATAAAGATAAGGTAATTATTTGTAAAAGGGTGTAAATTTCCGTATTTTAGATTCTAGCGTTTCTTAAACCAACTAGACTATTTCTAAATGGTCTAAATGACAAGTCATTAGAAGCCTCAAATCGCCTCTTCACCGCCAATTGCGGCCGGGTAAGTGCCAGGTGAGTGGGAGGCTTTCCACTACAAGTAGTGGCCCTAATTAAGTAACCACTCGCCTTAGACACACTTGTCTAGACACCACAAAGTCAGGTTTAGATAAATGATCGATATCCACGATATATCGTATTTTCCTATTAAAATATATTGTTTTAAAATTGTTTAAAACTTATAACTTTTAGAAAAGGTTTTATTAAGAAAAGGGTATTTTAATGTAAAATCTTGTATTATCGTATTCTAAGTTTTGATGATATCAATTAGGATTGTATTTGCGTATGTGTGGAGGTAGGTCATTACCTCGTGATCTACTTTAAGGTATAGCAATGTTAAAGGGTTAAATGTGATAAACTAAACATGGTGGTATTAAAGTGAAAGAATACGATATATTAAAAAGGCTATCATTTCATGTGTGAAAATTTGTTCAAATTAATTTTTAAGTGATTAGTAGTCAACATGAATATGTTTAAGCATTATGGAATTAGTGATAAGTGAGATTTGATAGAAAACCGAATCGGAAATCGGTTTGTTCCGATTTCCGTCGGGTTTGAAAAGTCGTCTTTTAATGGAAGAAAAGAAAGGTAGAAAAGAGGGACTTACGGGTTTGGACAGCGCTAGAGAGTGAGAGGAAGGTAGTGGGTTTGCCGGTGCGTCTAAACGTCGTGAAGAGGTCCTAGTACGATCGTCGGGATTTCGCCGTCGATTTCGTCAGCGCTTCGCCTTTCGCTCGTTTTCTCACGTACCAAGTTCTCTTGGAATTTTGGGAGAGTGGACTTAGGAAAAGTGATGAGAGGGTAGAGGGTATGGAGGGTTTATATAGGGTTAGGCTAGGGTTAGGGTTTTTAATAAAAAAAATATAAAAATATATAAAAATTCATTAAAACTCATTAAATGTAGGATTAAAAGGGATTTATTGGGCAATTGGTAACCGATCCAAGCATTTAGAGTATGCAGGAGGGTGAGAGCCAACTTTTCTCTGTTGGCGACTCGGTCGTCCGACCAAGTCCGGCCGGCGGCGCCGGACCGAGTCGGCCGATTCGCCGGCCAGCGGCGCCGAGTCGGGCCGAGTCAGGGTTCCAATGGTTGGGGATTTTCCTGGGGTACAATTTGGTATATTTACTTTTTGTTGTCCAGTACATATTTTGTGAGTTATGGCCTTTTGACCGTTGACTTTCCAAAGAATTTAAAACAAAATAAATATAAAAATAATGTGGGGCATGGGATTTGAACTCTGGTGGCTTGGTTCAGCAGTGCAAGGTATTACCAATGAGCTACAAGCTCCTTCTTGTAATTATAGAGTGAAATAAATACTTAAAGAGATATCAGCCGCAATAAATACTCCAAGTATGCATTGAATTTAAAACAATTCTTTGTACATTAAAAATGGAGTTGTTACATATACCTCACGTCAGATGACAGTTCTCTAGTGACACTGGTACAGGTTAGTCTGTAGACCCGAGATCGTCATAGAGTCTTATGTGATTCCCACTGTGCTTTGATTTCCATCATACCACGTCCAAGAGGGCGTGCAAAAAGGTGGCTTTTGGGTACAGTCCTGAATCACATGGAGGCAATAAGCGATAGGAGGGGATTCGTCGCTCCCGGTATGGGGAGTTGATGTTGCGCTGTGTTCGATTGGCTATAACTGAAAATCCCTGGCCAGGGTTGCTGAGATTTACTGGTAAGTGTTATCAGTAGTTTCTCGAACAGTTATGGATCTCATATCGACACGATTATCAAGCTACTGGGGTCTGACGTTTACCACCCCTAGGCAAGATATGCGACATATCAGACGAAGAGACCGGACTGCACGGGAGTGTTACTGATTGGATTTGCAGGAGAATGTACAGGCTTGCTTGTTGATCTTCTGATCGCTCAATACCTGGGTGGCTGCTACGTTTAGATGACCGCTTGCTGCTTGTAGGTGTTTGATATGATCATCATCTACTGCCGGCGTATTGACGATTCTTTAGAGTCCTACACAGAGGTTTCTTGGCTCAGGCAAAACGGAGTAGGAGCACATATATGATATGTGCGGGACCGAGAACAATACGTGTATGTGATACCGTATTAGATTCTCACGATATGAGATATCGGCCGGGTATATGTGATATAGCCGGGTCATCGGATCAAGTGTTGATTCGATGAACTGATACAGATTATATTAGTCGGTTATTTATGAAATAGACGGATTATCGGATCAAGTGTTGATTTGATAATTTAATGTATAATTATATATTTGATATATTAAATTACATTAACTAATATAAGCTCACTAAAAGATTCTTTTTCTCACTCGGGTAATACATTGATATATATGCGATATATGTTAATTGTATTATTTTATTTTGTTACAATAAATATTGTATATATGATATATAATATTGTAACATGTTAGGGTTATTAATGCAACGTGATTAGTGGAGATTAAACATGATTAAGCTTTGATTTGGGTTAATTTTTTCTAGAAGCTTCTAGAAGGTTTTCTTTTGTTTCTTACTAAAGATATTTTCTAAAGATATTTGTTATGATATTTGTTAACCCAACCCAACCCTTGACCATGGTTAAGTCTCTACATGGGTTAAGTTATCATACTTAACCCATGGTTGCATTTCTAACCTCACTGCAATTCATTATTCATCACAAAGTAAATTGATTCTTCTTCTTCTTCCTTGAAAGCTTTCTAGCTTTTTGCTTAGTGATGATTTTGAGTGAGAAATAGAAAACAAATGAGAGCTAAAATCCTACTTCATCATCTTAATCTATCCTAGCCATTTAGATTAGGGTGTTCACTTCATTTGTGAGTGAGAGCTTGTGTTAAAGAAACTTCAAGGTAGATCATCTTTGTTATCGAAGATCGGAAGCAAGTTTGCATCATTCTCTTCGTAGAGCCTCTCTAGAGTCCGGGTACTCAATGATCGTTGTGAAGGGACCTCAATACAGAGCTTTAGAAGTGAAGGACCGGACTACAAAGGTTGTAATCCCAAACTCTTAGATGTTAAAGTGTTTAACATGCTTTGTTTCACCTAATCTCTAGTTTAAAGATCTTGGTTAGGGTTGTTCGGCACGTCTAAATTTTAAATCAGGCATGGTTGATGCCTTATAGACCCTTGTGAGAGTGTCTAGTAACCCTACAGTCCCTGGCCAGGGCTGATATAGAGACCTACTGGTTAGTGTTATCAGTAGTTTCTCGACCCGTTATGAGCCTCACATCGGCACGACTTATCGATTACTGGGGTCTGACGTTTACCACCCCTAGACTAGATATGCGACATATCAAACGAAGAGACCAGAATGTACGGTAGTGTTACTGAATGGTTTCACAGGAGTGTGTGCAGGCTCGCTTGTTGATCTTCTGATCGCTCAATACCCGGGTAGCTGTTACGTTTAACTGACCGCTTGCAGCTTGTGGGTATTTGATATGATCATCACCTAATGCCGGTGTATTGACGAGTCTTCAGAGTCCTACATAGAGGTTTCCGGGCTCAGGCGAAACGGAGTAGGAGCACATATGTGATATGTGCGAGACCGAGAATAATACGTATTTGTGATACCGTATTCAATTCTCACGATATGAGATATCGGCCGGGTATATGTGATATAGCCGGGTCATCGGATCAACTGTTGATTCTATGAACTAATAAATGTTATATTAGTCTGTTATTCGCAAAATAGCTGGATTAACGGATCAAGTGTTGATTCGATAATTTAATGTATAATTATATATGTGATATATTACATTACATTAACTAATATAAGCTCACTTAAATGATTCTTTTTCTCACTTGATGATACATTGATATATGTGTGATATATGTTAATTGTATTATTTTCTTTTGTTACATTATATATTATATGTGATATATAACATTGTAACATGTTAGGGTTACAAATGCAACTAGGGTTTTGGGATCAAACCATGCTAGGTTTTGGATTATGGTTAATATTTTATTTTGGGTAAATTCTAAATTGTGTGGATATTATTGAGATATTTATTCATGTTAACTAAAGTCCACCCTTTAGATAATATCTAGATATTTGTTAACCTAACCTCTTAACCCTAGCCTATGGTTTATTCTTTATAAGGGTTAAGCATGCCATGATTAACCCATGATTGCATTTCTAACCTCACACAATTCATTCATCACAATTCTTCTTCTTCTTCCTCTCACAAAAGCTTTCAAGCTTTTCTTTTTGTGATGAATTAAAGTGAGAATTAGAAAACAAAATAGAGCAAAATTCCTACTTCATCATCCTCATCTATTCTAGCCACTTAGATTAGGGTGTTTGCTTCACTAATACATTATTAGTGAAGTGAGAGTTTGGGTTTGTGTTTCCTCAAGGTAGATCGTCTTGGATTTCGAAGACTTCAAGTAACATGCATCATTCAACTCATGGAGCCTCTCAAGAGTCCGGCAACATGATGATCGCAGCGAAGGGACTTCAACTCGAAGCTTATGAAGCGAAGGAACGGACTACAAAGGTTGTAATCCCTCTCACTTAGTAGTAAAGTTGTTTGCTTTAAGTTTATAACCCTAATTCTCTAGTAAAGATCCTTACTTAGGTTGTTTGGCACTTGTAAAAATAAAATACGGCTTGTTTGATGCCTTGTAGAACCTTTTCCTAGTGCCCAAGAACCTTACAATATGTTCGCTATTGGGGGATTTGATGTCTTGCTTCCTTATATTATCCCTTTGTGTTGATCTTCTCCGTTGGGCGTCGTATACATATATTTATGACTTGTGTGGTTGTGATTCCACCGATTGGCGAAGTGCTAGCTCCCGCTTGGGGATGCCTTTATTATTGTTATGTATATGTAGTTTTGGATCAAAATATACAAGGGAGGTGCTACCCAAATTTTTAAAAGACGAAACATGTTTTTCAACTAGTATAATCCACTTGCATTTTCAAGTTCCATTATCTATGCATTTAAGAAAACTTTTGATTTCATCATACCCTTATTTCAAAACTTCACCTCTTTTATTTTCTTTAAAAAGGTTTAGATTTCTGGGCCTCGGCTTACTTAATTTACGTTACGCCTTTAGAAGTTGGGTGATTTAAGTGCCGGTCATGAATTAAATTTTGGGTCATGACAAAGTTGGTATCAGAGCGCTAGGTTTAACCTTGATTTGAGTCTGGGTTTGACTATGCGGAGTCTAGGGCATAAATATTTCGGAACCTAGGCTTGACCTTACAGAACTTAGGCTTGAACATGGGGTATTAGACCCGAACTTTCGTTACATAGGTTGACCCTGATTGATGGAGTAGGTAACTCAAGTAGTGTGACGTATTGTGCGTATATTCCACGGCATACTTACGATCAGATACTCCACTTAAGTGACCTTAGGATGTACATATCTTGAGATCTGTGATTCTCTTCGTCCCCATGATTATACATCCATTTGAGATCCTTGATGCTATTTGTTCCAATGATCATACTCTCATTGATTCCGTTCCTCCTTATGATCATGTATCCATTTTAGGATCTGTTGATTCCTTTCATCCCTTTGATCTATCTTCAGTGATACACGCTTGAGGTTCCTATCATCATGGTTTGAGCGCAGATTGAGCTGCTGGTAGTGATGCGGTCAGGGCGAGTTCTTCATGGACGAGGACTGACCATCGTGTTTTCTGGTGACATGGGAACGTATCGATTTAATGTTTGTGTTGTGACCTCTTGTTTGAGGCGAGTGTTCGGTTTTGCACCGGATGATCAGGCCATTGATAGAGGCTGCCAGATTAAGAGGACTGTTGATGTACAGCCTACCTCAGGGATTGCGATGTTGTCTACTGTGTAGACAAATAACCCAGCCGTTGCTGAGATTGATGGGATGTCGCTTCCATAGCTTATAAGCTGAGATCGCTGGAGATTTTAGGCAAAGATGCGAAAGAAGATAGCTAGTCTATCTTGAGTTGAGTTGAGCGACTGAGATGATTCTTTTGATTTGATGCACCGACGCAGGCTCAGTTGAGTTGAAGATTTCCAGTGTGGAGAATCTTATTCAGATCTATAGTAGATCGATCCAGAGATGACGTTGTTCGTTGGATACTCCGATAAGAGATCAGTACGTTGACAAGCTTCGGATAAAGGGCCTAACCCAGATGCGTTATGAGTTGATCGAGAGTAGATGAATAAGTATATTCCTCCGATGGTTGGGACGATTTCCCGAAGGCGTGTTCGGCTAGATAACTTCTACAGAGTGATGAAGATACCAATTTCATAATTTCGAGTCCGTGTGAGAGACTCCGGATTGACTGTAGCTGAGAACAATTGCAGTACGTTGATAGCATGACGTGACGTCGAAGCGTACGAAAATAAAGACGAGTGGAACAAGAGGTTCGTGCGAGATGTTTGTAGGGTTATTTGGCACGACCACAAGCTTTCACAAGGCATCTAACATGCCGTATTTTAAAATTTCTAGTGTGCCAAACAACCTAACCTAGGATCTAACTAGAGTTTTAAGAGCTAAACTAAAATGTAAACAACTATACATAGAAATTGAATGAGGAATACAACCTTTGTAGACCGGTCCTTCACTTCTAATGCTCCGTGTAGTAGTCCCTTCGCTGCAAGTCATGAACATCCGAACTCTAAAAAGGGTTCTCCCGAAGATGATCTACGTCGAGGAGACTCAAGTTTATGCTACCTCTTCACTAATTGTGAAATTAGTGAAGTAAACACCCTATACTAAATGGCAAGTAATAGAGGATGATGAAGTAGGAAATAGGCTCACTTTAGTTTTATTTTTCTCACTTTTCCAAAAGCTAGAAAGCTTTTTCTCAAGGATGAAGAAGATGAAGAGAAAAGATGAGAAAGAACTAATGAAGTGAGAATAACAACCATGGGTGAGTTAATGTCATACACTAACCCATGTAGAGATTAAACCATGGCTAACAATAATGGTTAGGTTAATAAATATGTATAAGTAAAACAAAAGGAGTGGACTTAGTCAAAGATGCTACAAGCTTCTCCAAGCTTCCAAGCATGTGACTAATTAACACTAATTTTGATTTTCTTAAATAAATATAAACCCTCACATTATTATTAGTATGGTGTGAGTCTCATACACCCATGTAGCATGTGGCATTAAGCATGACACAATAAAATGTACACTAACATATATCACATATACACTAATGCACACTTGTGAGAAAAAGAAAAGTTTAAGTGAGCTAATATTAGTTAATGCAATCTAGTATATCAAATATACAATTATATATTAAATTATTAAATCAACACTTGATTTAATAATCCAGCTATATCACATATAACCGACTAATATCAAATGTAACAACTTATCGAATCTAACACTTGATCCGATAACCCGGCTATATCACATATAACCAACCGATGTCACAAATCGTGAGAATAGAATGCGGTATCACATACGCGCATTAATCTCGGTCCTGCACATATCTCATATGTGCTCCTACTTCATTTCGCATGACCAGGAAACCTCTGTGTAGGACTCTAAAAACCCGTCAATACGCCAGCGGTAGGTGGTGATCATATCAGTCACCCACAAGCCGCAAGCGGTCTGCTAAACGTAACGGCCATCCGGGTGTTGAGCGATCAGAAGATCAACAAGCAAGCCTGCTCATACTCCTTCGAATCCAATCAGTAACACTACCGTACAGTCCGGTCTCTTCGTCTGATATGCCGCATATCTCTCCTAGGGTTGGTAAACGTCAGACACCAATAGCTTGATAAGTCATGCTGATGTAAGGTCCATAATGGGTCGAGAAACTACTGTTCTCCGCCGAAAACCGGGAAGACAAACGTCTTGCCTGAATTTGGGGGTAGATACTAATTGGTGCTATCCGTCCACCTCTCTGAAGATGCCAAGTTGATTTATGACACCATATATCGAAGGTTTAAACGGATGCGGTCGATATAGCAGATTTCGTCAGATTCCCCCTCGTTGAGGGGTTTTTGATTGTAGGGACGCTTTTCCCTGCAGGTGTAAGCCCCTGCAGTTAATTACGCTACCGCATCGCGGTAACCACTTTCTCCTTCTCCAGATGGTCACTTCGCGTCATGGGTGTTTGTTTTGTTTTTAGTTGCCGGTGGATTGTATACGGAGACTAATTTATGTTATCGCCCATAGGGTGTGGATTAGTCCAAATCCGTATTTTCTTAGATTTGGGTTTGGGGGTTGGGTTTAAGGATACGTTAGTCTCATTTGAGTCTAAGATCAATTTAAACGTTTGTTAAGGATACGTTAGTCTAATTTTAGACTAAGATCTACTTAACAGTTTGTTAAGGACACGTTAGTCTAATTTAATTTTAGACTAAGATCTACTTAACAGTTTGTTAAGGACACGTTAGTCTAATTTTAGACTAAGGTCAACTTAACCATTTGTTAAGGATACGTTAGTCTAATTTTAGACTTAGATCTACTTAACAGGATCATTTAGATCCAACAAAAGAGCATCTGGGCTCTATTGCTTTAGTTTAGGGACTTTGTGGTCGATTAGTTTCGGGACATTACGGTCCAAGGTTAAGGACATCATAGTCCGTGGGTTTAAAAGGACCCCACAGTCCGAGGTTAAGGACATCATAGTCCATGGGCTTAAGGACCCCATAGTCCGAGGTTAAAGACATCATAGTCCATGGGCTTAAAGACCCCACAGTCCGAGGTTAAGGACATCATAGTCCATGGGTTTAAAGGGACCCCACAGTCCGAGGTTAAGGACATCATAGTCCATGGGCTTAAGGACCCCACAGTCCGAGGTTAAGGACATCATAGTCCATGGGCTTAAGGACCCCACAGTCTGTGGAATGATTGGTTATCGGGACCCGTCACCTCTCTGAAGACGTTGAAGGACTACAACGACAAATATCAGAGGAGTAAAGAGATGTACCATTGAACTAATGTTGATTGGGAAATCTGTAGTCCAATTTGGGACTAAAATCAATGAATTGGATTATGAGCACATAGCCTCAGTTAAATCTGAATTGAGGACTTATGGCCAACTTGGGCTAAGTCCAATTAGGTCTGAAATGTTAGACCTTTGTTTGGACTGTTGAACATTTGTCTGGGCTCAGCTCCCCATTATTTAACAATGCTAAACATAGGTCTGGGTTCTGACCATATTTTGTCTTTTATTGAGTGCTGAGCACTCATATGAGATGATCAATTTTGGAAGACAAAAATGTGTTTGAGGCTCAGTCAAAAGAAAGGGGTACTTCCTTTGGAAGATTTAGACAATTTAGGCTAAGACTAGTTTAAAAATAGTGTTAAACAGTAGCACATATCTGGCGGTCACGTGTTCCCACGTGATGCACATAAAATAGTGTTAAAACTAAGGATGCAGTGCTTAAAATAGTGTTAAACACTAAAAAGATGAAGCGCTCACGTGAGGACACGTGAAGCGCCCTAGGATTGGGCTAAACTTCCTTTATTTTATTCTCAGAATATTTAAATAAGTGTTAAACACTTTCAATCTTCCAGGCCATCATGTGTGGGCACGTGATGGGCATCCATGCACTGGATATTGAAGGCATTTGCTAGGGGGCATATGGGAACACGTGAGGGCGCCCATGCGTTGGATTTTAATCCTTCAGTTCTTTCCATCTTCTCTTTTTTAAAGAGGTGTTTGTCAGGGGTCACGTGGGAACACGTGAGGCGCCCTAAATCAGTATTTCCTTTGGCTTTATTCCCTTTAGTTTTGAGGGTCACGTGTGAGCACGTGAGGCATTGCCTCCAAGCATTTTCTTTCTCATTTTGAGAAATCTGTTTAGGGGTCATGTGGGGGCACGTGACCTAGTCTCATTCGTTCTTTTCTGATTATTGAAGGAAGGGTCACGTATTGCCACATGACCAGGTTTACGTGCATGGATAATTTAAGTCCTTGGTTTGAGAATTAAATTCTTTGGTAGGGTTAAACCCTAATTCTGTTTTGAGGAATTAAATTCCTATGTATATAGAAGAATTAAATTCTTTTGTAGGGTTAAACCCTAGTTTCATTTGGAGGAATTAAATTCTTATGAATTTGGAAGAATTAAATTCTTATGTAGGGTTAAACCCTAGTTTCATTTGGAGGAATTAAATTCCTATGAATTTGGGGGAATTAAATTCTTATGTAGGGTTAAACCCTAGTTTCATTTGGAGGAATTAAATTCCTATGAATTTGGGGGAATTAAAATCCTTAAACTCAATTCTCCCTCTAAGTTTTGGATCTGCATGGCAGAATCTCCCCGATGAGAATTAAATTCTCAACTTGTAGGGAGATCTGCTTCTGCAGATCTTCAACCGAAGAAAGAACTAAGTTCTTATTCAGAAGAGTTAAACTCTTAAATTGAGAATTAAATTTTCTTTTGTTTTATGGAGCTTAGATCTCTCACCTAGGATTTCTTTCTTTTCTCAAGAAACCTTCTTTTCTCTCTGGAGAATTAAATTCTCCTCTCTTTTTTCTCTCTGTTGTTTTTGTATCTTTTTTCTTCCCTCTTGGCTTTTATTTATAGGAGAAAGAAAAGAATCAGTTTGTTTAGTAAATTTTTCATTGAAAGATTTTAATTGATTTTGTAACCAACATGATCTTTTAGATCACTCAGTGAATTTTATTCACCATTGGATTTTTAATCCAAAAGATCTTTTATCTGTTATTCCAGGAAAATTTTAGGGAAATCTTTCCTTGTATAGAATTTTTCTAGAAATTGGTGATTTTTAATCACCATTGGATTTTTAATCCAATGGTGCTCCATTTTACAGAGCACAATCTTTTTGTTTGGAAAGATCTATGGAAATATTTTTCCAACTAGGTTTTTTGATTTCCCTTAATTAGAATTTAATTCTATTAGTTCAGAAGGTTTAATAGCCTGTCACGTGTTAGTGTTAGTTATATGTATGCCCTAGAGGCCATTATTGTACATACGTTGTATATTGTAGTGGATGCTTGGACATATATAGGGAGGATTTTCTTGCTCGACATGATAGTATGCTATCTGGTTACTCTTTATCTTAACATGTACTCTGATTGTCTCTATGTCACATGTTGATAAAGCCCTTAGGATGAGTACTTGACTACCAGGACTATGATGCAGATCAAACTGGTGGGGATAGTGTAGTCGCCAAGTACATCCTTCAAATGTTCCTAGTCGTGGGAGTACTGAGACAGGGCATCGATACTCCAGAGTAGATTAGCGTATGCGCTTCTTGACCCATATGATGGGCGATGGATGATCCTATATCCATTGGTGTTTGACATCAGAGAAGGTATACGGGTGCTCAGTGGAGTCTGGGTACACTGGACGGACTCGCCGAGAACTCCCAAATTGTATTATACCTCACATCAGATGACAGTTCTCTAGTGACACTACTACAGGTTAGTCTATAGACCCGAGATCGTCATAGAGTCTTGTGTGATTCCCACTGTGCTTTGATTTCTATCATACCACGTCCAAGAGGGCATGCAAAAAGGTGGCTTTTGGGTACAGTCCCGAATCACATGGAGGTAATGAGCGATAGGAGGGGTTTCGTCTCTCCCGGTATAGGGAGTTAATATTGTGCTGTGTTCGATTGGCTATAACTAGAAATCCCTGGCCAGGGTTGCTGAGATTTACTGGTAAGTGTTATCAGTAGTTTCTCGAACTGTTATGGACCTCATATCGACATGACTTATCAAGCTACTGGGGTCTGACGTTTACCACCCCTAGGCGAGATATGCGACATATCAAACGAAGAGACCGGACTGTACGGGAGTGTTACTGATTAGATTTACGAGAGAAAGTACAGGCTTGCTTGTTAATCTTCTAATCGCTCAATACCTGGGTGGCTGTTATGTTTAGCTAACCGCTTGCAGCTTGTGGGTGTTTGATATGACCATCACCTACTGCCGGCGTATTGACGATTCTTTAGAGTCCTACACAGAGATTTCCTGGTTTAGGCAAAACGGAGTAGGAGCACATATATGATATATGCAGGACCGAGAACAATACGTTTATGTGATACCGTATTAGATTCTCGCAATATGAGTTATCGGCCGAGTATATGAGATATAGCCGGGTCATCGGATCAAGTGTTGATTCGATGAACTGATACAGATTATATTAGTCGGTTATTTGTGAAATAGCCGGATTATCGGATCAAGTGTTGATTCGATAATTTAATGTATAATTATATATTTGATATATTAAATTACATTAACTAATATAAGCTCACTAAAAGATTCTTTTTCTCACTCGAGTAATACATTGATATATATACGATATATGTTAATTGTATTATTTTATTTTGTTACAAAATATATTATATATGTGATATATAATATTGTAACAAGTTAAGGTTACAAATGCAACATGTTTTGTGGAGTTTAAATATGGTTAGAGTTTGGATTAGGGTAAAACCTTCTTGAAGCTTCTAGAAGCTTTGCTTTTGTTTTTAACTAAAGATATTTTGGTTGATATTTGTTAACCCAACCCAACACTTCACCATGGTTAAGTATCTACATGGGTTAGGTTATCATACTTAACCCATGGTTGCATTTCTAACCTCACTAGATTTCATTATTCATCACAAAAGGATAGATCATCTTCTTCCTTCTTTTTCCTTGCATAAAAAGCTTTCTAGCTTTTTGTGAAGTGATGAAAATGAGTGAGAAATAGAAAATAAATGAGAGCTAAATTCCTACTTCATCATCCTTATCTATTCTAGCCACTTAGATTAGGGTGTTTGCTTTGCTAATACTTGATTAGCAAAGCAAGAGCTTGGGTTTGAGTTTCTTCAAGGTAGATCATCTTTGTTATCGAAGATCGGAAGCAAGCTTGCATCTTTCTTTTGTGGAGCCTCTCTAGAGTCCGGATACTCGATGATCGCAGCGAAGGGACATCAACACGGAGCTTTAGAAGTGAAGGACCGGACTACAAAGGTTGTAATCCCTAACTCTTAGAAGTAAAGTTATTTACTTGCTTTGTTTTCGCCTAATCTCTAGTCTAAGATCTTGGTTAGGGTTGTTCGGCACGTCTAAATTTTAAATCGGGCATGGTTGATGCCTTATAAACCCTTGTGAGAGTGCCTAGTAACCCTGCAGTGGTATCAGAGCCAAGTTAGATCTTTAGGCGAAGTCCAGACAAAGTTTACAGTCCGATCGAACCCCAAAACCCCGGTCATGACCCTTCTCTAGAAATTTTCTAAAATGTTGATTTTTTCTGTATTAAAAATACTCAGAAAATAAAGCATGGAATTATAAGGATTGCTATAAAAAACGACCCCCTAATCCCCTCAAACCGCCACGGAACCGCGGCAAGACCATGCCTTGCACGGCGGTTCCGCGGTCGAAATTAGGAACTAGGGTTTCATTTTTCTACAGTAACATCCGTATGTATTTCCTGATGCTTCTGGGAATTTTTGATATTACTCAAGTGTTGAGTTTTCTGGAGATCTTTTGTATTCGTTGATTCGATCGGAAAGTTTAATTTCGTTTAAGTTTTTTCTGGGTAATTTAGAACGTGTTAAAAAGTTCGAACGGATATCAATAACTCACTTTTTCCCGACCCGGAAAATTTCCAAGTGTTGGATTTTTCCTTAATTAAAGAAGATTCATAGTCGTGCAAGTAACGCGGTGGACCCTCTAGAAGAACACAAACCTTAACTTGATTATGTGACCGTCTGAACCGCCTCTAAACCTTAGGGTTTGGGGCAGTACGGCGTTGCCACATGTGAGGCGTTGGTTTGACCCTTCTACGGCTGGACCACTAGTACTGTGGCATGTGATGGATACTTTTTGAACTCCGCTCAAGTGTTGAGCTATTTAGGAAATCTTGGGTGTTTGTTTATTCTATCGGAAAGTTTAACATTGTCTATTTATCTGGAATGTGATACAATATTTGGAATCCACAAGTAGTTATGAGATAACTAATTTGAATGTTATAAATCTAGCAGTTTAGTCTCATTTGATCGGTTGCCACGGGATTTTGATATGATCAAAAGTCTGTCGCAATCACATAGCGTACGCGGATACTCGCCGGATAAACTTAATAGATAACCACGCCCCATAGCCCCGACCAAGTGACTGTAGGAGAACCCCGTCGCTAAAAGCATTCGTTTGGGTGCTCGCAGCAGCGGTGTTCCGCCTTAGTGCACTTCGTCGACGGCATCCGGGGGTGCGGCCGTCTACTAAAGTTTGCGACCAGCATTCGATCAGGATGTCGGGAATCTTTTTGAATTGCCCGACTAGATATTGAAAAGTGTTTTCGAGATCGAGACTAAAATGCGGGGTTTATAATTGTTAGGCATGCGATGTCTAAGGAATTCATTTGGTTAGGCATGAGATGTCTAAGGAGGTTGCGGATTCCAACTATTGTAGTTTTACACTTTCTTTTCTGTGACCGTAAGCATAGTATGTGGTGTATCGCTGGTTTCGTTACTATACATCAACGACAATCGGGATACACATACTTGCTTACGTTGATGATATGAGATATTATGTGTTGCTGTGATATGTTATATTGGATCGTCGTGTTTTGAATAGCCGGGGGTTTTATGTGAGATGAGGGTTTTTATTTTCATTCATGTAAAATTCATTGTATGTAATATTCTTTTATTGGGGCACTTCCGGGCTGAGGATGATGTCACCATTGTATATTATTTACTTTTCCGCATTAGGTAGACCCAAGGCGGGGAGCACAAGTAACCGGGTTCTAAGGTCCAGAGGGAGACCATCTCGAGGAGTCGAGACTGGGTCTCCTAACCCTAGAATTGGCAGTGTTGCTTACCGCTCTCGTAGGGGTCTAGGGATGTGGGTTTGGCTATTCATCGCGACCGTGGAATCCGCATTTTATACAGGCTCGCATAAAATACGGAAATCCTAATATATCCAATATTTCATATGTTATCTTCTACTGCAATGTTCTGTGATGAGATCATATTACTGCCTGAGACGAATATTTATATTATATATATGAGATATATGTTATATTGCTGATTTCGTTTCAAATGTGATGCTTGTGAAGTATAATAAAATGGGACTTCATTAATGAGATTAATGAAACTAAAAGAAACCTAAAGATATTGTAGAAACTTGTCTCAAAAACTGGTAGCTCTAGATCTTGGTTTGCATAGCGGTGTTCCTTGTAGAACATCTAGCACCTTATTTGATAAGGAAAGAGCCGAGATCCCTTCATCGGGAGTGGCCTCTTTAGCGAAACTAGTAGATGCTACAAACTCGGTTTGTCTTTTGATTGTTTTTATAGTTTTTGCTTTGCATAGTGATATTTGTGAAATATCCTGCACCTTATTCGATAAGGAAAGAGCCGACGATCCCTTCACCGGGAGTGACCTCTTTAGCAAAACTAGAAAAGGCCTCAAAAACATTCCAATTAAAATCACTCGATTCTACAACGATATAAAGTTCATTATGCAAAGGGTTTTCTTAAAACCTGTCGTAGCCCTCCGTCATTTCAGATAAGTAGTCTTTAATATTCGTGCTGTGTTTATTGACTTAGTCGAGGTGTAGTGTGCGGTAGCTAATTAGTGCTTATCTGTAAAGCATATGATGTGATTTAATTAGGGTAGTCGTGCGGCCTTGTTGACTTAGTCAAGGGTCGTGCGGGTGGGTTTAATTCAATCGGGAAATGACGGGTTGAACTTTACTTGCGGTCTATGGTTTGTTGACTTAGTCAAGGTCATAGATCGCTTGGGGCAAAATATTATCGGGAATTTCAAGTGTTGAAATTTGTAATGAGATTGCATACCTTCTATGAGATAGTTGGATCCCGATACCCATTGCGAGTAAGAGTTACTCTTGGGAGAGTTTTACACATTACAATTAGCTGATCAAGTAGGTGTCTAGAAAGGTGTCAACGGGGTTATGCCTCTGGGAAAACGAGGTTTATTTTAATTAGGTCCGTGCGAAAGCGCGGGGAACCTCCCTCAAAGTACCGGCACTGGCCTGGCTAAAAAATTGGCGAACTTGTTGAGTGTAATTAATCCCGGCTAGTCTTTCCGTTTAGGGTTTGAAGGAAGATTTGACTAAAACAGTAGGAGTCATCCTGATTAGATATATTAATAACCAATCTAATCTTGCAAGAGCATACGCTGTGTGTTTTCTTCTATCTCTCTCCAGGTAGCGACCATGTCACGCCTTAATCAAGATAATAATACGGATGTATTGACCGAACCTGCTTGTTATACTGTGCTAGGGAACGTTGGTCCCGCTCCAACTTATAATTGTTATAAGACGGAGAAGGAAATAGGGGATTACCAGAATTCCCGTGCCGCCCAAACGAAGAAAGTACATGCTGATGCACCTTCTTCGGGTGTGTTCATTACCGAGAACTGTTTCTCAGTATCCTTTACGTCCTGAGTATGAGATACCGGATCAGGATCCCACAAATGTAATCTTTTACATGGGCTACAGAAAGGTAGAGAACTGAGAACGGGTGATAAGTTTCAAGAGTTGGAAATGATGCAAGTGTTGCAGCCGAGTTTGTTGGCAGTTATCACCCTGTATTACCAGAATACATTGATTCTGAACGAATGTTATTAGATACCGAACCTGATATACAACATCATATCAGTCTCTTTATTAGTAAAGAAGGATATAATTTTGTATTGTTGGATAATGTTTTGAACATTTCCTATATCAAGAATTGATCGGTTCAGGCACGTTATCTAAAAGCATAGACGTTCTAAATCAAACTACAGTTCTTAACGTACAGAACACACACAAGAGGAAGAGTTCAGAAATGAACGAATCCTACTTGAGGCATTGTAGACTAGGTCATATCAATGCAACCCGACTAGCTGAAGTTACATAAAGATACATATTTAAATTAGTTTGGATTTACATCTTGTAAAACTTGCCAGTCATGTCACAGAGAAAAGATGACCACAGCTCTGTTTATTAGAAATAGAGAAAGAGTTAGTGAACTCTTGGGATTGATACATGTTGATGTATGAAGGTCCCCTATCTACACATGCCAAGACCGGTTCTTCGTACTTCATTACATTCACTGATTATCTCTCAAGATCCGGACATATGTTCCTGTTGAAACACAAGTCTGGAACTTTTGAGAAATTCAATGAATATAAGTTAGAAGTAAATAACCAAAAACGGGTATAAGTATTATGTCCTTTGATGAGATCAAGGAGGAGAATACTTGAGCACGGAATTCCTGGACTATTCTAAAGGAGAATGAGATTCTCTCTCAGCATTACTCCTCCGCATGCACCACAGCACGTCGGTGTATCGGGGCGGAGCAAACGCACCCTATGCGATATGGTGTGCTCTATGATAAGTACTACTGAGTAGCCTATTTTCTTTCAAGGTTATGCACTTGAGAAGTTGCATACCTATTGAATAGGGTTCCAACCAAATCAAATGCCTACCACTCCATATGTGATATGGCATGGTAAGAGCCCATCTCTTAAGGAAGTTAAGATTTGGGGTTGTCCGGCCTATGTCAAAAGCAAAATCCGGACAAGCTCGAGACAAGGTCAGTTCTGTAGAAGTTTGTTGGATATCCCAAGCATTCGCAAGGGAATATCTTCTACCAAACTGGGGAACAAAAAGTGTTTTTGTTTCTCAGCATGCCACCTTTGTGAAAGGGAATTTCTTGTGAAGAAATTAGTGGTAATGAGGTAGAACTGGAAGGAGTTCCAGCTATACAAACTGCAGCTGATGATTTGGTAGAACCGGAGGATTCAATAGTTTCTAACGAACCCCAGCCTCTCCGCCGATCTGGTAGGGTTCCTCATCCACCTGAGAGATACTTCGGTTTCTCTATGACAGTGGGAGCGAGGATTGCATCATGAGATAATGACCCAACTAGTTTCAAGCAGGCCATCAGGAGTGGTGACTCTGTGAGAATGGCTGGATGCTTAGCGATCTGAGATGGAATCCTTATACACCAACAAAGTATGGACTTTGGTTGCTTTATCTGACGGGTTAAATCCCCATCAGGAGCAAGTATATCTTGAGAAGATTATTTGGTGTACATGGAAAAGTTGAGACTTTCAAAGCTATGCTTAAGTCCATCCAGATCCTACTTGCCACGGCTACATACCATGACTACGATATCTGAGGGTTGGGTGTCATGACTGCTTTTCTAAATATTGATTTGAAAGAGAGCGTCTATAAGTACACAGCCAGATAGTGGGAGCAGCGGAAACGTGTGCAAGATGTTTTATGTGATAAATCAGGCATCACGGAGTTGGAACGTTTGTTTTGATATAGCAGTCAAAGAGTTTGACTTCATCAAAATGGTAGATGAACCTTATATATACAAAAAGGTAGTAGAGAGTATGGTGATGATCCTCGTAAAGTACGTGGAAGACATACTCTTGATAGGGAAGGAGTTTCCTATGCTACGCTCGGTCAATCTCTTCTTATCATAAAGATTCTCCAAATAGGATCAAGGTGATACCTCCTAAATCCTGAGTTATGGATCTATGAGATAGATCTAATTGGATGTTAGGATTCTCACTAGTTGTAGCGAGATGGTATCAATCGATCCTGGGGAGAATCACTGGAAAGGTTCCAGGGTGATAAGGACGACTGAATGTCAGTCGCAGGTATTGTCTTTACCCTTAGTGGAGGGACGGTATGTTGGAAGAGTTCCAAGCTAGATACTGTAACTTACTAGATAATTAAAGGCAAGATACATCGTTACCAAGGATGCTACCAAAGAGGCAGTCTGGATATATTTTAGTTCATGAGATGAACTTCGTTCCTGCCATTGTGTGACAATAGAGTTGTGGCTTATGCCAAGAAACCCCCGTCCCATCTGTGATCGAGATATATTCTTAGGCAGTATCATCTGATCATGGAGATGGTTGATCTCCAGGGAGATCAAGGTTAGAAGAGTAGACACAGAGGACAACAGCGCGGATCCACTCACAAAGGCCTATTTCCCACTAGAGACTTTTATGGGATGGTTGAGTATGAGATACTTCAACCACAGCAGATTGTTGGGTATGAGATACTACAACAGATGGCCATTGTGCAAGTGGGAGATTGTTAGTTATATATATGCCCTATAGGCCATTACTGTACATACGTTGTATATTGTGGTGGATGCTTGGACATATATAGGGAAGACTTTTTTGCTCGACATGATAGTATGCTATCTGGTTACTCTTTATCTTAACATGTACTCTGATTGTCTCTATGTCATATGTTGATAAAGCCCTTAGGATGAGTACTTGACTACCAGGACTATGATGCAGATCATACTAGTGGGGACAGTGTAGTCGCGAAGTACATCCTTCAAATATTCATAATCGTGAGAGTACCGAGATAGGGCATCGATACTCCAGAGTAGACTAGCGTATGCGCTTCTTGACCCATATGATGGGCGATGGATGATCCCATATCCATTGGTGTTTGACATCAGAGAAGGTATATAGGTGCTCAGTGGAGACTGGATACACTGGACGGACTCGCTGAGAACTCCTAGATGGTATTATACCCCACGTCAGATGGCAGTTCTCTGGTGACACTGGTACAGGTTAGTCTGTAGACCCGAGATCGTCATAGAGTCTTGTATGATTCCCACTGTGCTTTGATTTCCATCATACCACGTCCAAGAGGGCATGCAAAAAGGTGGCTTTTGGGTACAGTCCCGAATCACATGGAGGCAATGAGTGATAGGAGGGGTTTCGTCTCTCCCGGTATAGGGAGTTGATGTTGTGCTGTGTTCGATTGGATATAACTAGAAATCCCTGGCCAGAGTTGCTGAGATTTACTGGTAAGTGTTATCAGTAGTTTCTCGAACTGTTATGGACCTCATATCGACACGACTTATCAAGCTACTGGGGTCTGACGTTTACCACCCCTAGGCGAGATATGCGACCTATCAGACGAAGAGATCGGACTGTACGGGAGTGTTACCGATTGGATTCATGGGAGAAAGTACAGGCTTGCTTGTTTATCTTCTGATCGCTCAATACCTGGATGGCTGTTACGTTTAGCTGACCGCTTGCAGCTTGTGGGTGTTTGATATGATCATCACCTACTGCCGGCGTATTGACGATTCTTTAGAGTCCTACACAGAGGTTTCCTGGCTCAGGCAAAACGGAGTAGGAGCACATATATGATATGTGCGGGAACGAGAACAATACGTGTATGTGATACCGTATTAGATTCTCACGATATGAGTTATCGGCCGGGTATATGAGATATAGCCGGGTCATCGGATCAAGTGTTGATTCGATGAACTGATACAGATTATATTAGTCGGTTATTTATGAAATAGCCGGATTATCGGATCAAGTGTTGATTCGATAATTTAATGTATAATTATATATTTGATATATTAAATTATATTAACTAATATAAGCTCACTAAAAGATTCTTTTTCTCACTCGGGTAATACATTGATATATATGCGATATATGTTAATTGTATTATTTTATTTTGTTACAAAATATATTATATATGTGATATATAATATTGTAACAAGTTAAGATTACAAATGCAAAATGTTTTGTGGAGTTTAAACATGGTTAGGGTTTGGATTAGGGTTAAACCTTCTTGAAGCTTCTAGAAGCTTTGCTTTTGTTTTTAACTAAAGATATTTTCTAACGATATTTTGGTTGATATTTGTTAACCTAACCCAACCCTTCACCATGGTTAAGTCTCTACATGGGTTAGGTTATCATACTTAACCCATGGTTGCATTTCTAACCTCACTAGATTTCATTGTTCATCACAAAAGGATAGATCATCTTCTTCCTTATTCTTCCTTGCATAAAAAGCTTTCTAGCTTTTTGTGAAGTGATGAAAATGAGTGAGAAATAGAAAATAAATGAGAGCTAAATTCCTACTTCATCATCCTCATCTATTCTAGCCACTTAGATTAGGGTGTTTGCTTTGCTAATACTTGATTAGCAAAGCAAGAGCTTGGGTTTGAGTTTCTTCAAGGTAGATCATCTTTGTTATCGAAAATCGGAAGCAAGCTTGCATCTTTCTTTTGTGGGGCCTCTCTAGAGTCCGGATACTCGATGATCGCAGTGAAGGGACCTCAACACGGAGCTTTAGAACTAAAGGACCGGACTACAAAAGTTGTAATCCCTAACTCTTAGAAGTAAAGTTGTTTACTTGCTTTGTTTTCGTCTAATCTCTAGTCTAAGATCTTGGTTAGGGTTGTTCGGCACGTCTAAATTTTAAATCGGGTATGGTTGATACCTTATATGTTAGTGTATATGCCCTAGAGGCCATTACTGTATCATTCTAGTTTGTATATTACTTAATGGAAGCTTGGGATATTCACAGTTGTATAGACAATCTTGCTCAAAATGGTAGTATGCTACTTGGTTTGTTTCTACTTTAATCTGTGCATATGTTTCTTTTAGCATATCGCTTATACACATTAGTGGAGCCCTTAGGATCTTTGCTTGATTACCATCGTTGTGATGGCAGTCACACTAGTGGAGGCTGGGTAATCTACAAGCACATCCTTATACAGGTCCTAGTCGTAGGATTATCGAGACGGGGGATCGATACTCCGGAGTAGACTAGCGTATACGCTTCTCATCCCAGCAGGGGAGATGGTCTGTCCCACAGCCATTAGTACGTCGTACTTGAGATAGTATGCGGGTGCTCGTTAGGTTACGAGTACACTGGACAGGACTCGTCGGGAACTGTTGGTTGGTACTATACCTATCGTCAGTTATCAGTTCCCTGGTGACATGAGTACAGCTTAGTCCGTTGACTTGATACTGTCACTTCGCCTCGAGTGCGTTCCCACTGTTCTTAGATTGCTACCCTACCACGGCTCAAATGAGTCATGCAAACAGGTAGCAGTTGGGTGCAGTCCGGAAGCACTTGGAGCTAGTGACGGTTAGACAGGATTCGTCTCTCCCGGTATTGGGGGTTGATATCGCGCTGTGTCTAGGAGAGCCATTTCACAAAGTCCCTGGCCAGGGCAAGCGAGATATACTGGTAGCATTTCCAGTGTTATCTCAGGGTGTTCTGGGCTACACTCCGACATGACTTGTACCGCTATTAGGGGACTAACGTTTACCGCCCCCCTAGGCCCGACATGCGATACTCTCAGACGAACAGACCGGACTGTACGGAGATTGTCACATTCAGGCTCAGTAGGAATTCGTATGGGTTCACCTCATCAGTCTTCTTATCGGCATCTACCTGGGGACCGTTATGTACAGCTAGTACCGCTTGCGGCCTGTGGTTAAACCCACTGCCAGCGTAGTGTCGAGTCTTTAGAGCCCCATACAGAGGGTTGTTTGCCTTTGGGCAAAACAGAGTAGAGGTCGCATGGTTTTGCGACGGGGTTCGTTCGCATCCGCGCACTTGTGCGCGTTTAGTGTCCGGGCAGTTATTACTAGCGGGCTTTGGTTTAAGCCAGATCCTAGTATTTGTTTTGGGACTGGTTTTGTCTCATTGTATTTATATTCTTCGGAACACGGATGTGGGTGTGTATGCACAGTTGACAGAGGCAGAGGCAGAGGATTCTCATTAGGGTTGTTGACCGTTGACTTTTTCCAAACCCTAATGAAAATGAGAAATATAATTAATGATATTAATTAAAAATAATTGTGCTATGGTTAGGTTGACCATTTGACTTATGTTGACATTTTGACTTTGGTTGACCGGTTGACTTATGTTGACAATTTGACCATCATCATTTCACATGAAAGATGCTTCTTAATTCTTGCAAAATTCATTTAATGTGAAATGATAATGGTCATTCCAAATGAACCATCACAATTTCTTTTTAATTATTATTATTAATTCATTATTCTCTCATATGAGAGTATGGTTGGAAAAAGTCTCTCATTCTTTCTTGCTCTTTCTCTCTCATATGTTTAGCTCATCCTCTTCCTCTCTCTCAAAGCTCCCATCTCTCATGTGTTGAGAACCATGAGCTCTTGAGATAAAACCACCAAAACTCCTCTCTACTCATTCTAGGGTTCTAGGTTTAGCAAGCCAAGCACTTTAGTTAGCTCTAGGTTGAGGTAGGAGCTCAAGGTAGAGGCCTTCGGGTGGATCCTTCATCGGCAAAGAGAAGACGACGAGGAGGATCCGTTCAAACCACTCCAAGGTGCAAGAAAAGAAGGAGTTCAAGACCAAGGTATAACCTTCTAACCGAGTAGCTAAACTTGTAGTTAGTTTGCTAGGTTTTTGTTTAGCAAAGATCCTCCATTTCTAGTCCATGTTACCTTGCGTCAAAAATCGTTTTTTACCTATTCCGCCTCCCCGTAAGAACCGGGATGGGTAACGTGGACTTACAGTGGTATCAGACCCTAGCTAAACAACAACTAGCATGTTAGCAAAGTGTTTGGAACTTCGATCCGAAAAAAAATCGTGAAACATGTCAAAAACATATACTTTCTGTCGATTTTTAAAACTGCTCTAAAAATAATTCCACATACCTTAAAAATCGGTGCAGGGTTTTTTAGAAACAACCAGGAAAAATGAGCCCACGACTCGGTCAACGCGCCGCGGAAGCGCGGCGAAACCACGCGTTTCGCCGCAGATCCGCGGCAGAGTTGACTCGGCCGCGACTCGGGTTTGCTGCAGTTTGTTCAGTTTGGTGTTCTGTGATTTTTAGAATATTTTGTTTCTGCCCAGAATTTCTAGAGAACAATGTTGTGTTTGGGGTAATTACAAATTGGTATTTTGATCGAAGTTCTACAAACTTTTGCTAAATGGTTATATCTATAATGTGATATATACACTGAACGTCGACTAATCGCTATACGTCGATTAGTGGGGGTTGTGCGTATCTGTGATCTGTAATGTTGTTGGATTGTGTATATGAACTTGTTGGATTGTCGCGAATGAATAGCCGGGGGTTGTGAGATGAGAGTTTTCTTTATCTTTCATTTGATGTAATATGTAAATTGATTTAATATTATTTTATGGCCGCACATCCGGGATGAGGTTGTAGCCGCTATTGTATATTATTTCTTTTACTGTTTTTGCTCCTAGGATAGACCCAAGGTAGGGTGCACAAACTACCGGGTACTTTGAAGTGCCGAGTGGCCTACTCACGTTGTTGAGAGAGGTTGCTTCACTTCGGGTGCTTGGCGGGTAGTTTGCCGCACCCGTAGGGGTCTAGGGTAGGGTTTGGCTATTCATCGCGACCGTGTAATCCGTCTTTCGTTGCAGGCTCGAACGAAACACGGATTCCTAGCATATCCAATGTGTTCATCTGTGATCTGGAATGGCTATCATTGCATCTGACGAATGTATATATCTATATATGATATCTAGTAGGCGTTGTTTATGTTTTGCATCCGCGCTAGTCCAGCCCCCGCTCTGTCGTTAGTTAAGTAACCTAACGGGTGATGACGGGGCCCCGTGGCGAATGCGGGTGGCATAAGCGTACATCATATTTTCGTTGTTTTCTGCAATGGTAGGATTAATTGATAGGACGCATTAAATTAATGCAAGAAAATAAACCAAAGTTAAATCATTGGAACAATTTCAAAACCACTCGGTTTTTTTTCAAAATAGAAAACTTTTAAAAATGCGGAACTTAAACCACTCATTTTAAAAGCTATCAGATTCCTTCGATTATATCAAGTTCACTACGTTCACGGTTTCGCCAAAACCATTCGTAGCCCTCCGTCATTTCAGTTAAATATTCAGTAGTATTCAAGCTATGTATTTTGACCTTCGCCAAGGCATAGTGATTGGTAGCTGCTGAATATTTATCTATAGCATAGATAGATGCATTGGTTTGGGACAGTCGTACTACTATTTTGGCCTTCGTCAAAGGTATGTACGGGTGGGTTCAAATTAACCTGGATAATGACGGGTAGAACTTGACATGTGACTTATGATATGTTGGCCTTCGTCAAGGTCATAAGAGCATGGGGCAAAAATCCACATCGGGAGTTTCTAAAGAAACTGAAACTTGCTAGTGATGCATACCATTTGGAGTGTGATGATTTTGGTAGGATTCCTTCAGCTTTATCACACGATGATATTTGGATCTCGATCCTACTGTGAGTATATGCTACTCCTCGGGAAACTTTCCCACTTAACGATCAATGCTATAAACCAAGTAGGTGTCTAGAAAGGTGTTAGCAGGGCTATGCCCACAGGGAAAAGAGGTTATTTAATTAAGGAACTTCGCGAAAGCGTCGTAAAACCTCCCTCGAAGTACCGACACTGGCATGGCTGAACGGTTAAGCAAGTATTGTACGGTGATATTGATCCCGACTAATTCTTCTTTTATGGTTTGAGGAAGGATTCGAGAAACAATGGGAGCCATCCTGTTTAGATAAACTAAAAACCAATCTAAACTTGCAAGAGTATCATGCTCAGTGTTTTCTTCTCTCTATCTTAATTGCAGCGACCCTGTGACCAGACATAGGTTACATCTAGATAATAAAATGACTGAATCTGACTGTTATGACTGTCAAAGGTCTGTCCAGATGTCCATTGCCCATGACAAGCTGGGACACCTCCTAACTAATCAAACCCCTGCCGTCTCAGGACCAGTTTCCCCTGTCACGGATATTGATATCCATAAGACATCGGAAAAAGACTGTGTGAATGCTAAGTGCCTCGTGTTGGCCTCAGTTGATGGTGCATACCAGAGGCAGCACGAGAAGATGGACTTAGTCTCTATCTTCCTCCATAATAAAGATTTATATGGAGAGCAATCTCGTATCGCAAGATATGAGACCTCGAACGAATTGCTTCAAGCGAGGTTGGCTTTCGGGTCATCTGTAGGGGACAACGTCCTTACAGAGACTAGCTATTTTGATGAGCTCACGGACCTGAAGACCACATTGAAGAGCGGGTCAAGTACTGACTTGATTCTACAGTCTTTGCCCTCTACTTATACCCTGAAGAAAACCAGGGAAGAAGAAGGAAAGGGAAGGGCAAAAGTTTCGGGACTAGATGTAGTGAAGGAGGGATGTTCCTATTGTTACGGGAATGGACATTGGCAGAAGGATTGCAAGGCTGGCAAAGCCAGTAGCCAGGATTCAAAGCATGTTGTGGCTTCGGCTTCGGGTATGTTTGTAATAGAAAACTGTATGTCAATTAACCCTGCTTCCTGGGTATTGGATACCGAATCAGGAACTCACATCTGTAATTCATTATAGGCTCTGAGAAACCGTAGAGTTATTAGGATAAGTGATATGACTCTCAAGGTTGCCAACGGAATGAGCGTGGATGCTGAATCCGTAGGGAAATATCGCCTTGGATAGACAAATGGGCAGATATTGATTCTGCGTAACTGTTTGTATGTACCTAGTATGGCTTGTAATATCATATTTGTATCCTTACTTTCTAAGGAAGGATATGATTTTACTTTTGTAAGCGATGTGGTCCACATCTACCTAAATCAAGTTCTGATTGGGTCAGGTACATTAGAAAATGGAATATACGTACTGAATCAAGCTCAGGTTTTCAATGTCCAGAACACACTTAAAAGAAAGTCTCCGGAATTAAATCAGGCTTTCTTATGGCATTGTAGACTGGGTCACATCAATGAGACACGATTAACAAAGTTACATAAAGAGGGATACTTGAATCCGTTCGAGTATCAGTCTTATGATACTTGTGAATCTTGTCTCATGGGAAAGATGACAAAGACTCCGTTCACTGGACACGGAGTAAGAGCGAGCGAGCTCTTGGGACTCATACACAGTGACGTGTGTGGTCCAATGTCTACACATGCGCGAAGTGGTTATTCATACTTCATTACTTTTACGGATGATTTCTCTAGGTATGGACATGTCTTCCTGATGAAGCATAAATCCGAGGCCTTTGAGAAATTTCGGGAATACAAGAATGAAATTGAAAAACAAACAGGCAAGAGTATCAGGACACTGAGATCTGATCGAGATGGTGAATACTTGAGTGCCGAGTTTCTGGACTACTTAAAAGAGAATGGAATTCTCTTTCAGCTTACTCCTCCATACACACCACAACACAACGGTATATCTGAAAGGCGTAATCGAACCCTATTGGATATGGTTCGTTCCATGATGAGTAAGGCTGAGTTACCGCGATCCTTCTAGGGTTATGCACTAGAATCAGCTGCATATCTCTTGAACAAGGTTCCCTCCAAGACTGTGCCTACCACACCATATCAGATGTGGTGTGGGAAGAAACCCCATCTTCAATATCTGAAGATATGGGGATGTCCAGCTTTTGTTAAAAACCAGTATGCGGACAAACTCGAGGCACGCTCAGTACTGTGTAAGTTTGTGGGATACCCAAAGAACTCTAGGGGGTATCTTTTCTATTACGCAGAGGAACAAAAGATTTTTGTTTCTCGTCATGCCTACTTTCTGGAACATCATTTTTTAGAAAAAGTAACAAGTGGGAGCGTAGTAGAACTGGAAGAAATTCCAGAACCACAAGCTATTACTGAAGGCTTGGTAGAACCAAAAGCTTCAGGAGAATCGGACATCCCAGCGCCACTCCGCAGGATTAGTAGGCAGTCTCATCCGCCCGAGAGATACTTCGGTTTTCTCATAGACGGGATAGAGAGGATTGCATCATTGATAATGATGAGCCTACTAGCTTCCAGCAAGCCATCCAGAGTGGTGACTCAGTAAAATGGCTGGATACAATGCGGACCGAGATGGAGTCCATGTACACCAACAAAGTTTGGACTTTAGACATTGCTCCAGAAGGGGTAAAACCCGTAGGCTGCAAATGGATCTTTAGAAAGAAGATTGGTGTAGATGTGTAGGTTGAAACCTATAAAGCTAGACTTGTTGCTAAGGGTTTTCACCAAAGACCTGGTTTGGACTATGACGAAACCTTTTCTCCAGTGGCTATGCTCAAATCCATTCGGATCCTTCTTGCCATTACTGCCTTCCACGATTATGAGATCTGGCAGATGGACGTAAAGACGGCTTTTCTAAATGGAAATTTGGAAGAGTGCGTCTATATGAATCAGCCGGAGAGTTTCATTCAGAGTGGGAGCAGCGGTAAAGTGTGCAAGTTGCTTAAGTCCATTTATGGACTGAAGCAGGCATCGTGGAGCTGGAACATCTGCTTTGATGATACTGTCAAAGAATTCGACTTTATCAAAAATCCGGATGAACCATGCATTTACAGTAAGATTGTAGGGAGAACTGTGGTATTCCTCGTCTTGTACATGGATGACATTCTCCTAATAGGAAATGGCATTCCTATGCTACAGTCAGTCAAAGGATTCTTGTCACAGAGGTTCTCCATGAAGGACCTGGGCGATGACAACTACATTCAGGGGATCCAGATCTATCGTGATAGATCTAAGAGGATGTTGGGACTTTCGTAGTCCAGGTACATCGACACTATACTGAAACGATTCAGTATGGAAGATTCAAAGTGCGGTAATCTACCGACTTGTCATGGAATCACCCTCTCCAAAGAGATGTCTCCCAAGACTGATTTGGAAAGGGCTCGCATGTCATCTATACCCTACGCATCTGCGGTAGGCTCTATAATGTATGCGATGTTGTGTACCAGACCAGATGTAGCATACGCATTAAGCGTTGTAAGCCGGTATCAGTCGGACCCAGGGGAGAAACACTGGATAGCAGTAAAGAACATTCTCCAGTACCTGAGAAGGACTAAGGAGATGTTCTTGGTGTATGGCGGAAAAGACCTCCAGATCGAGGCCTTTGCTGACTCCAGCTTCCAGAGTGATAAGGATGACTCCAAGTCCATGTCGGGTTATGTCTTTACCCTCAATGGAGGGGCGGTTTGCTGGAAGAGCTCCAAGCAGGAAACCGTTGCTGACTCAACTATGGAAGCGGAGTATATAGCTGCTTGCGATACCGCAAAGGAAGATGTCTGGATAAAGAAGTTCCTCACGGAGCTTCAGGTGGTTCCTACCATTGTTGACCCAATACCGCTGTATTGTGACAACAACGGCGCTATAGCTTTAGCGAAGGAACCCAGGTCCCATCAGAAGTCCAGGCACATTTTGAGGTGGTACCACCTGATCAGGGAGATCGTAGATCGCCGGGAGATCGAGGTGAAGAGAGTAGATTTGGAGAATAACACTGCAGATCCATTCACGAAGGCCATACCCCAGACTCAGTTCGAACGGCTGATCGAGATGATAGGTCTTCGATACGCCAGTATATGGCCTTAGTGCAAGTGGGAGATTGTTAGTGTATATGCCCTAGAGACCATTACTGTATCATACTAGTTTGTATATTACTTAATGAAAGCTTGGGATATTCACAGTTGTATAGACAATCTTGCTCAAAATGGTAGTATGCTACTTGGTTTGTTTCTACTTTAATGTGTGCATGTGTTTCTTTTAGCATATCGCCTATACACATTAGTGGAGCCCTTAGGATCTTTTCTTGATTACCAGCGTTGTGATGGCAGTCACACTAGTGGGGACTGGGTAATCTACAAGCACATCCTTATACAGGTCCCTAGTCATAGGATTATCGAGACGGGGCATCGATACTCCGGAGTAGACTAGCGTATACGCTTCTCATCCCAGCATGGGAGATGGTCTGTCCCACAGCCATTAGTACGTCGTACTTGAGATAGTATGCGGGTGCTCGTTAGGTTATGAGTACACTGGACAGGACTCGTCGGGAACAGTTGGTTGGTACTATACTTATTGTCAGTTATCAGTTTTCAGGTGACATGAGTACAGCTTAGTCCGTTGACTTGACACTATCACTTCACCTCGGGTGTGTTCCTACTGTTCTTAGATTGCTACCCTACCACGGCTCAAATGAGTCGTGCAAACAGGTAGCAATTGGGTGCAGTCTGGAAGCACTTGGAGGCAGTGACGGTTAGACAGGATTCGTCTCTCCCGGTATTGGGGGTTGATATCGCACTGTGTCTAGGAGAGCCATTACTCAAAGTCCCTAGCCAGGGCAAGCGAGATATACTGGTAGCGTTTTCAGTGTTATCTCAAGGTGTTCTAGGCTACACTCCGACACGACTTGTACCGCTATTAGGGGACTGACGTTCCCCTAGGCCCGACATGCGATACTCTCAGACGAACAGACCGGACTGTACGGAGATTGTCACATTCAGCCTCAGTAGAAGCTCGGATGGGTTCGCCTCATCAGTCTTCTTATCGACATCTACCTGGAGACAGTTACGTACAGCTAGTACCGCTTGCAGCTTGTGGTTAAACCCACTGCCAGCATAGTGTCGAGTCTTTAGAGTCCCACACAGAGGGCTGTTCACCTTTGGGCAAAACAGAGTAGAGGTCGCATGGTTTTCCGACGGGGTTCGTTCGCATCCACGCACTTGTGCACGTTTGGTGTCCGGGCAGTTATTACTAGCGGGCTTTGGTTTAAGCCAGATCCTAGTATTTGTTTTGGAATTGGTTTTGTCTCATTGTATTCATGTTCCTCGGAACACGGATGCGGGTGTGTATGCACAGTTGACAGAGGCAGAGGCAGAGGATTCTCATTAGGGTTGTTGACCGTTGACTTTTTCCAAACCCTAATGAAAATGAGAAATATGATTAATGATATTAATTAAAGATAATTGTGCCATGGTTAGGTTGACCATTTGACTTATGTTGACATTTTGACTTTGGTTGACCGGTTGACTTATGTTGACAATTTGACCATCATCATTTCACATGGAAGATGCTTCTTGATTCTTGCAAAACTCATTTAATGTGAAATGATAATGGTCATTCCAAATGAACCATCACAGTTTCTTTTTAATTATTATTATTAATTCATTATTCTCTCATATGAGAGTATGGTTGGAAAAAGTCTCTCATTCTTTCTTGCTCTTTCTCTCTCATATGTTTAGCTCATCATCTTCCTCTCTCTCAAAGCTCTCATCTCTCATGTGTTGAGAACCATGAGCTCTTGAGATAAAACCACCAAAACTCCTCTCTACTCATTCTAGGGTTCTAGGTTTAGCAAGCCAAGCACTTTAGTTACCTCTAAGTTGAGGAAGGAGCTCAAGGTAGAGACCTTCGGGTGGATCCTTCTTCGGCAAAGAGAAGACGAGGAGGAGGAGCCGTTCAAACCACTCCAAGGATCAAGAAGAGAAGGAGTTCAAGACCAAGGTATAACCTTCTAACCGAGTAGCTAAACTTGTAATTAGTTTGCTAGGTTTTTGTTTAGCAAAGATCCTCCATTTCTAGTCCATGTTATCTTGCGTCAAAAATCGTTTTTTACCTATTCCACCTCCACGTAAGAACCGGGGTGGGTAACGTGGACTTACATTATAGACCCTTGTGAGAGTGCCTAGTAACCCTGCAGTTAGCACGTGACCCTACTGATTGACCAATTAATTAGAATTTAATTTTATTGGTTTAGAGGGCTCAAGAACCCATCACGTGTTGGCACGTGACCCCACTGATTAATTATTTAATTAGAGTTTAATTCTATTGTTTCAGAAGGTTTAAGAGCCTATCACGTGTTGGCACGTGATCTCCACTGATTAATTATTTCCAATTATTTATTTTATTCAGTGTCTACAGGCTTTGCTTGTAAATGGTCACGTGTCTGCACATGATACCCGGTCATATGTGGGCACGTGATGCTCGGTCACGTGTGGGCACGTGATGCCTCATAACTTTTGATCCCGGATGAATTATGAAGCCCATAATATATCAAATTGAAGGCTTTTTCGAGACGCTTTCGATACCATCAGAATTTAGCTGTTTCACATTCAGGAGTTTGTCAAAATACAGCCCGGAAAATACTGGTTCACATTTTCTTAAACGTATTGCTGCCATTTGATACCTTGGGCTCTTTTGCGCCAAAAAAAAAATTTGGCTGGAACAAATGCCCCCCACTACTTTGCCCACGTAAGTATATACGTGGGTGAAGTAATGCAGAGTAATTCATAGCGTATGACCAGTTTTGGGTTGGTATATAATTTTCAGGATCTTGATCTGAGAAGATAACAAGCGGACACAAGCGTCGTCATTTATCATTGACTCAAATCTCGACTCATATAGTTCCAAACCCTCAGCTCCATGAGCCGCACCCTTCTATTTCTTTATGTTTTACTCTGGCGTGAAGTAGTTTATATGCTCATGAGTAACTTCTCCATTTCAGTGGCATGTAGCTTTGGCAAGTGTGGCCCATAGATGGTAGATACCAATTCATCTTGAACTCTTTATAAGGTAGCGATGGCTTAGGAAACAGGGTTAGGATCTGTTTCCTAAGACTTTTCAACTTTATGAGCCGTGAGGGTCTCATAAAGACTTTTCTCCCTACGAGTCGAGAGGATCTCGTAGGTGTATTTTCTCCTTAGAAGTCGTGAGGACTCCTAAATGCGTTTTCTCCTGAGAATCGTAAGGATCCCACAAGTGAATTTTCTTTATGTGTAGGGACACTAATTTCCCCGCAAGTTGAGATGAATCGAGAGATTCTCGCAAAGACATTGATTTCCTTGCGGGTCGAAACGAATTAAGAGGTTCTCGCCGAGGACATTGATTTCCCTGAATCGAGATAAGAAGCAATGACTTAGGAAACAGGTTCAGATCTGCTGCCTAAGACTTTTCAACTTTATGACCCGTGAGGGTCTCATAAAGATTTTTTTCTCCCTACGAGTCGAAAGGATCTCATAGGTGTATTTTCATGAGGATTCCTAAGTGTGTTTTCTCTTGAGAGTTGTAAGGATCTCACAAGAGAATTTTCTTCCTTACAAGTCGAGAGGACTCGTAAGTGATTGATGAGTTGACCTACTCCCGAGTCAAAGCATTGCTTCAACAAGGAGGTCGAGTGTTGACTTTGGTTTGTCTGTGCACCACCGAGTCATGGAACTAGGAACTTTGCCGCGGGTCCGCTTTGCTGACATCGTATATTCCTGCAGAGACACTGATTTCTCTGCGGGTCGGCGCGAATCGAGATGTTCTCGTTAAGGACGCTGATTACCCTGAATCGAGGTTTTTGCCAAGGACACTGATTTCCCTGGAGTCGAAATGAATTGAGGTATTCCTGCAAAGACACTGATTTCTCTGCGGGCCGACGCGAATCGAAGTGCTCTCGTCAAGGACGCTAATTTCTATGAATCGAGGTTTTGCCAAGGACACTGATTTCCCTGGAGTTGAGACGAATCGAGGTATTCCTGCAAAGACACTGATTTCCTTGCGGGTCGACGTGAGTCGAGATGCTCTCGTCAAGGACGCTGATTTCCCTGAATCGAAGCATTTGCCAAGGACACTAATTTCCCTGGGGGTCGAAACGAATCGAGGTATTCCTGTAAAGACACTGATTTCCTTGCGGGTCGACGCGAATCGAGATGATCTCGTCAAGGACGCCGATTTCCCTGAATCGAGGCTTTTGCCAAGGACGCTGATTTCCTCGGAGTTGAGACGAATCGAGGTATTCCTACAAAGACGCTGATTTCTCTGCGGGTCGACGCAAATCGAGATGCTCTCGTCAAGGATACTGATTTCCCTGAATCGAGGTTTTGCCAAGGACACTGATTTCCCTAGGGTTGAGACGAATCAAGGTATTCGTGTAAAGACACCGATTTCCTTGCGGGTCAACGCGAATCGAGATTCTTTCGTCAAGGACGCTGATTTTCCTGAATCGAGGTATTTTCCAAGGACGCTGATTTCCCTGGGGGTCAAAACGAATCGAGGTATTCCTGCAAAGACACTGATTTCCTTGCGGGTCGACGCGAATCAAGATGATCTCGTCAAGGACGCTGATTTCCCTGAATTGAGGTTTTTGCCAAGGATACTGATTTCCCTGGGGTTGAAACGAATCGAGGTATTCCTGCAAAGACGCTGATTTCTCTGCGGGTCGATGCGAATCGAGGTGCTCTCATTAAGGATGCTGATTTCCCTGAATCGAGGTTTTTGCCAAGGACACTTATTTCCTCGAAGTTGAGACGAATCGAGGTATTCCTGCGAAGACACTGATTTCTCTGCGGGTCGACGCGAATCAGGATGTTCTCATCAAGGACGCTGGTTTTCCTGAATCGAGGTATTTGCCAAGGACACTAATTTCCCTGGGGTTTGAGACGAATCGAGGTATTCCCGCAAAGACACTGATTTCTCTGCGGGTCGACGCGAATCAGGATGCTCTCGTCAAGGACGCTGATTTCCCTGAATTGAGGTATTTGCCAAGGACACTAGTTTCCCTGGTGTTTGAGATGAATCGAGGTATTCCTGCAAAGCCACTGATTTCTCTGTGGGTCGACGCGAATCAGGATGCTCTCGTCAAGGACGTTGATTTCCCTGAATCGAGGTATTTGCCAAGGACACTGATTTCCCTGGGGTTGAGACGAATCGAGGTATTCCTGCAAAAACACTAATTTCTCTGCGGGTCGACGCGAATCGAGATGCTCTCGTCAAGGACGCTGATTTCCCTGAATCGAGGTTTTTGCCAAGGACACTGATTCCCCTGGGGTTGAGACGAATCGAGGTATTCCTGCAAAGACGCCGATTTCTCTGCAGGTCGACGCGAATCGAGATGCTCTCGTCAAGGACGCTGATTTCCCTGAATCGAGGAGGTTGCCAAGGACACTGATTTCCCTGGGGTTAAGAAGAATCGAGGTATTCCTGCAAAGACGCTGATTTCTCTGCGGGTCGACGCGATTCGAGATGTTCTCGTCAAGGACGCTGATTTCCCTGAATCGAGGAGGTTGCCAAGGACACTGATTTCCCTGGGGTTGAGATGAATCGAGGTATTCCTGCAAAGACGCTGATTTCTCTGATGGTCGACGCGAATCGAGATGCTCTCATCAAGGACGCTGATTTCCCTGAATCGAGGTTTTTGCTAAGGACACTGATTTCCTCGGTGTTGAAACGAATCGAGGTATTCCTGCAAAAACGCTGATTTCTCTGTGGGTTGATGCGAATCGAGGTGCTCTCGTGAAGGACGCTGATTTCCCTGAATCGAGGTTTTTGCTAAGGACACTGATTTCCCTGGGGTTTGTTGAATTGTTTCCGAGATGGAGTCATTGGATGACTCCAGGTTATCTGTAGACTGTAGAATCTTAGAACTATGGACTTTGCCATGGCTCCATTTGTTGATGTTGCGTCTGCATCCGACTGGAGGGAGGAAGAACGCCGGTGTTGATTTCTAAGTTGTCGATGTTGACGTTGAGACCCTGAAGCTAGGGATCTTCCTTCGCTTCATTTGTTGACATTGTGTCTGCAATATTGCGACGAATGTCGAGATCGTCTCTAGGTTGTCTATGAACCGTCGAGACTTGGCTTCACTTTGACGAAGCCTGGTGGGACGATATGGTTCCCTTCTTTGTTTGTGCCCCTGAATTATATACAGGGATCGATGTGATCTCACCTGTAGGGCAAAAGTTTCATTCTTTCAATTTTTTTTATTTCCGCGATGCTCTATCATTTCAGCTTTTATATCGCGAAAATCGCGATTGCCCAATCATTTCGGGTATTTTTCGCGGTGCCCAATCATTACGGCTATTTTTTTTACTCGCTGTTTTTTATTGCGAGTTGCCCAACCATTTCGGCTATTTCATATGCATATATTTTACTTGCTAATCTTGTTGCAAGTTGTCCCATCATTTCGGCTATTTCATATGCATTTTTGACTCGTTGACTTTTCGCCACGAGTATGGAACTTGGAATCTGGTGCCAACCTTAGCATCAATATCGCTGCGACTGGAAAATTGCCAGGAGCGAATCATCATTTGCCATGAAAGGACTTGGAATTTGATACCGATTTAGGCATCAGCATTGCTACAACTGGGATATTGCCAGGAGCGAATCATCATTTGCCTCTGTCGATGTCGAACAAAGGTGGCTTAGCAAAAAGGGTTAGGATCCCGTCGACTAAGGCTTTTGACTTCATGAGCCGTAAGGGTCTCATAAAGGTGTTTCTCCCTACGAGCCGTGAGGATCTCGTAGGTGCGTTTTCTCCTTAGGAATCGTGAGGATTCCTAAGTGTGTGTTCTCTTATAAGTCGTAAGGATCTTACAAGAGTGTTTTCTCCTTGCAAGTCGAGAGGACTTACAAGTGTTTGTTCACCGTGCGAGCATATCCCTAGTCGCTGGTGGGACTCTATTAGGGAAATTTTTATTCATGCGCGTGGATTGTATACAAAGGTTAGCATTGGACCGCTTATAGAGCAAAATCGGGGGGTATGACTACTTAAGAAAAGGTTCAGATCCCTGTAACTTAAGGCTTTTGAATCCTATCAGCTGTGAGGGTCTCAAAGGGGAATTCTCCTTACGAGTCGTGAGGATCTCGTAAGTGTAATTTCTCCTTAGGAATCATGGGGATCTCTAAGTGTGTTTCTCCCTTATGAGTCGTAAGGATCTCACGCAGGCATTTTCTCCTCACAAGGTCGAGAGGACCTTGCAAGTGTCTTTTAATGAGATTGTGCCCTTTTGGGTTTTCACAAAACTCGCCGGTAGCCCTGCTGTTTTTACTCACGGAGCCCTTTCGGGTTTTCATCCATGCCCATTTCGCTTGTGGAAATACCTTTTTTTTCTTTCTTTTTACCACGTCGGCCTGGGGATACCGCGGGTTGGTAGTAGTTTAACGACGTTTCGGTCATTTCTTCATAGGTTCGAGATTTTTCGGGCAACGTACGATTACGCAGCTAGATTTTCTCGCAAATCTTCACATTTTTTGTGTCGGATGTGGATTCCTTGAAAAGAGGGCTGAGAGCGATTTCTTCGTCAGAGTCGCTTCCAAAGGTGATAACTTGCATCCCTTGGTGTCGACTATGTGACAGTTGCCAGCAGCTCTTTTGCGCTCATCTGTCGTGCTTTTCTGTTCCCGACGAGCCTTGCGCTTCACTCGTTGAACGTGTTGTCAGTGGGAAGCATATCCGGGAGCTCCTCTGTTAAACAACTCTGTCCGAAAAGCTTTTTATACTTCCCCAAGAGAAGTCAGGTAGCAGAGCAGTAATAGCCTTATTCAATTTAGCCTTGAGCTGATCCTAGCTTAAAAGACGGCTAACGGGGGTATTCCTGCGTATGAGAACATTGTAATGGAGAAGGTCATAGCCGAAATAGGATTCGCTTTGGCTAGAGTGCCTAAATCCACCGGGGGCATTAGCGGCTATGCCATTCCGCTCGGGACCGTTTGCCCAATATAGCCGCTCACGAGGAGGAAGAAGAACAAAGCAAGTGCAACCAAAAACACGAAGATGAGAGTAGGACAGTGGTCTAGAGATCAGGCGCTGAAATGGGCTGAGACCTAAAAGTTGTTGACCAATTCCTCGTTGGAAAGCGCCCCCCAATTCAATGTCGTCTTTCTAGCCAAAGTGTGCAGCATCCCAATGAATACAACAAAGCGACAAAACTCCTCTTCTTGTTGCGGGAAGCGTACCTTAGGGAGAGACCTACGGGTTAATGACTAGGGCGAGTACTGTACCCGAAGCAGTTGATCACCCTGCCACCAGTTTTTAAAGGCTATGCACTCCTCGATAGGGTGTGCAATCCTCTGATGGTATAAGCAGAAATTAGGATGTATGTCCGCTTTATCAAGGCGCATACTGCCAGGAGAATTTCCTTTGAAAGAGAGCAACTTCATTCCTATTGACAGGGCCCTAGTGAATCATTTCCTTACTTTAAGCTTGCTTTTGCTGGCGATATGGATACTTCGATCCGGTTGGGGTGCCTCGACCTTTTCATCCAGTCGTCGGCGTTTGGCTTTTTCGAATATAGCCAGTTCGCGCTCTCGATTGGCTTTGCTTTTCTGACGGGCTTCGTTCAGTAGCAAGTCGATCATCTCGTCAGACGGTTCCAAGGGTTTTGGCTTCGATCCTGCCCCCGGCTCTTTTATGCTGTCCTCTATCGCCGAGTGAGCTTCTTCGTTAGTTAACGCCGAGTGAAAGATCATGTGGCAACTTACCACATAGTCCTCAGATTCTTCTGACGAGTCATCCCCGTCGTTATTGTCGTTATCTCCGCTCTCAAGGATATTGTTGAGAAATTCTTGGAGTGTGACCGGGGTCCGCTCCTTCTGGTTATATTCCTCCAGCGCGTCAATATGCTTTTGCAGATCCGTGCGCTTGTTATCAGGCTTCACGGGCTTTTTCTTCTTCTTTGAAGATTTTGATGGTTGGGCCTGAGCGTTTTGACCATCGCTACCAATTCTTGGCATCGGGCGCGGTTTTAGCATTCCCTCAATGATCTCAGGCTCTAGCGGGCTTTTCCACCTGATTGCCGGGCATGTGTGAAGATCCTTCAGCATTCTTTTCGTCTTGGCTGAAAGAGCAACCTCCCATGGAGCTTCTTCTATAAAAGAGCACGATGCCCCCAGTGTGTCCACCCTTTTAGGAGTGTGCTGTTGTGGCGGATTCACCTTCCAGTTTTCGGATAGCACGAACTTGCCCTGTTGGTATTGGTCTTCAACCCAGTTTTTGAAGACGTAGCAGTCTTCGATCGGATGGCCTAATACTCGGTCGTAGGGGCAGTAATTAGGATCGTTAACGTCATTTGGTCGTGTTGGGTATCTCGACTCCGGTAGAGTGATGAGCCCATTGCGCACTGCCAGTTCAAACAGTTTCCTTATTTTATCCCGGGGAAACGAGTAAGGACGTCTCAACTTCTCATCGAGGGATTGCCACAACCGGTCTCGGGCTCAGGAATTAGTTAGAATTTAATCCTATGACCCCACTGATTGACTAATTAATTAGAATTTAATTCTATTGGTTTAGAGGGCTCAGGAATCCATTACGTGTTGGCACGTGACCCCACTGATTAATTATTTAATTAGAATTTAATTCTATTGTTTCAGAGGGTTTAAGAGCCTATCACGTGTTTGAACGTGATCCCTACTGATTAATTATTTTCAATTATTTATTTTATTCAGTGCCTACAGGCTTTGCCTATAAATGGTCACATGTCTACACGTGATACCCGGTCACGTGTGGGCACGTGATACTCGGTCACGTGTGGGCACGTGATACCTCATAACTTTTGATTCCGGATGAATTATGAAGCCCATAATATATCAAATCGAAGGCTTTTTCGAGACGCTTTCGATACCATCAGAATTTAGCTATTTCACATTCGGAAGTTTGTCAAAATACAGCCCGAAAAATACTTGTTCACATTTTCTTAAACGTATTGCTGCCATTGATACATTGGGCTCTTTTGCGCAAAAAAAAAAATTTTTTTGGCGGGAACAACTACTGATAACACTTACCAGTAAATCTCATCTACCCTGGCCAGGGATTTCTAGTTATGGCCAATCGGGCATAGCGCAACATCAACCCCCAATACCGAGAAAGATGAATCCCCTCCTATCGCTCATTACCTCCATGTGACTCGGGACTGTACCCAAAAATCACCTTTTTGCATGACTCAGTAAAGCCGTGGTAGGGTAGAAATCAAAGCACAGTGGGAGACACACAAGACTCTATGAAGATCTCGGGTCGATAGACTAAGCTGTACCAGTGTCACCAGAGAACTGCTATCTGACGTGAGTTATAATACCATGTAGGAGTTCTCGGCGAGTCCGTTCAGTGTACCCAGTCTCCAATGAGAACCCGTATACGATCCTTGATGTCAAACACCAATGGATATGGGATCATCTATCGCCTATCACATGGGTCGAGAAGATATACGCTAATCTACTCTAGAATATCGATGCCCCGTCTCGATACTCCCACGACTAGGAACGTTGAAGAATGAACTCATGGACTACTCAGGCCCCACTAGTATGATCTGCATCATAATCCTGGTAGTCAAGTACACATACTAAGGGCTTTATCAACATGTAACAGAGAGACAGTAGGTGTACATGTTAAGATAAAGAGCAACCAGATAGCATATTATCATGTCGAGCAAGAAAGTCCTCCCTATATATGTCCCAGCATCCACTATAATATACATCTCATGTACCATAATGGCCTCTAGGGCATACATACAACTAACAATGTTAACGAGCTGTTGTTACTCCCCGTTGAGATTAGAGATCTGATATGTATACAGAGGGGTTGAGATACGGCCAGTTCCCGAGGAAATGCTGTGCTTGGAACACAAATGTCCAGAAAACAAAAAAAGATTATGTAAGAGTGCCAGCCTCCATACAGTTCGGCATAGGCGAGATCGGAATAGACCTTGAGCAGGTTCCTTCCAGAACACTGTTGCGATAAGATTTGCACCGAGGATCAGTGGTGTCACATGTGTTCAGAGGGCCGGAAGCCGACGCCAGTGACGTGCTGCATTACGATTGGTCATACTAATTGGCCGAGAGATGACCAGAGGAGTGTCAGAGCGGAATCGTTCCCGTTAGTACACCTGATCGGGCCGATGAGCCGATGGATTGCGAGATTGGTAATCCACAGAGAAATGAGGACCCAGAGACAGAGGACGCCAGACTGTGAGCAGGAGGCAAGCGGATGTTCTTGCCCTGCCAGTTTTGGGCGCACCGACATTTTTCGACATTGTAAGAGATGTACCTCAATGTCATTTGTTGCGATTTGCGTTTGTGATCCGAGTATCACTCTTATATCGCTTGGATTTGAGTTTCGATGATTGGGTTTCATGATTTATGTGTTCGTGCACCATGGCTGCACCTATTAGAGGTTTTCTTTTGTGAATTGTTAATGCACTTGATATATGCTTTATACACTGTTGTGTTGCTTTATGATTTATGCATATCTATTGCACTTGGTATCGATTAGCGCCTTCATAGAACGTGTTTATGATTTCGTGGATTTCATACGGTTGATTTGATTTTGCGGATGTGGTACGCACTCGATTTGATTTATGCACTCGGTATAGCTTACATATGCTTGCAGTGCATTGATATGGATTTTGTGTACGCAGTGCACACGTTTATGATTTTATAAATCTTGGTACACTCGGTATTGTTTTTCTACGTATTTGAGTTATTGATGAATTTTTGTGCATTTTTTGCACTAGATTCATACTTCGTGCATCTGTTGCACCAGATTTGTATTTCGTGCATTTCTTACACCAGATTTGTATGTTGTGCATTTGTTGCACTAGATTTATACGCCGTGCATTTGTTGCACTCCATTTTGTGTTTCGTGCATTGGTTGCACCCGATTTATGTCTTGAGCATTTGTTTCCCCAGATTTATGTTTTTGTGCGCGTTTGCACTTGACGTTCGTTTTCATGCATGCTACTGCACTAGATGATTTATACGGACCTGACGCGCTTGGGTTGGATTTTGCGCATATTAGGCGCATGGTGCGGGATTTTGTGTGCACCGGATGCACTTAATTTAGATATCATTCGTGCATGACGGATGCACTTAATTTAGATTTTATTCGTGCATGTTGGATCCATTTGATTAGATTTTATTCGTGCATGTTGGATGCACTTAATTTAGATTTCATTCGTGCATGATGGATGAACTTGATTTGGATTTTCGCGCATGTTGGGCGCATGATATGAGATGTGATTTTGTGCACACCGGATGCACTCGATTGGGATTTTCATTCGTACATGTTAGTTGCACTGGGTTGAGATTTTCATGTACTATAGATGCACTTGATATTATTGTCGTGCACATCCGTTGCACTGGACAGATGCTTTCGTGCACACCCGTTGCACTTAATTTGATTTTATGCACATTCGTAGCACTTGTATTTAGCTTTGATTTCCATGCGCACCAGACGCACGTGATTGTTGGATACGCCTTTCGAGGCTGATTTTGCTCTTGAGCGCATTGTTTTCATGATGGGCACTATATTATGTAGTAACCGAACAGGACTGATCTGAAGACAGTACTTGAGTACTTTGCATGCATTAAAAGGTTTAACAAGAGGTTTTCAAAAGAAGCTATAGTCTCACTATTTCCTACGTGTCCGCGAGCGACACGAACGTTTACAAAGGAAAACCTTTTGGGATATCTCAAAAAGACGAAACGTATATTTGAGCAAAACATATATAAACATATATTTATTACTTTACAAATGAGAGTCCGTCACTTATGCCGTGAGTTACGCATCACACGGCGATTCAGAAAAGATTTGCATGTGTTTTATTCAGTTTTAGGAGATTTTTCCAAGGATGCGTACTATATATGTATTATAGTATTTGACTAGTGTATATTGGATTTCAGTAATGGATTTCGATATCTGTATCTCCTTTTTAACTTCGATGATTGCGTGACGCTTGACGGAGTTCGATTTTGAGTTTCATACTCGTTTTCAGGCGCATACGATGCGCTATGGTATTTCTGTATCTTCCGTGATTTCGGAGCCCCATTGATTTGAGCTGATTATTGAAATGTTTTAGCATTTAGCATTTGAGGGTTTAAATTTAAATTCGGGGACCGAATTTATTTAAGGGGGGAAGATTGTAACATTTTAGAAAATATAAAATATTATTTTTGGAATTTAATATTAAAATAATATATTTCGCAAAAACTACCCGATTTGCGAATTTAGGGTTTTCGTAAAATGGTATAAATATATACCAATATTTGTGAAATAATTGGAGATTAAAATGATTTATTCATTTAAAAATATATTTATCGGATTTGGGCATTTTTATAATTAATTATATGCAAGTTTAAAATTAAACTTGATTAGTGCACTACTAATAGCGATTAGGCCAAATCCATGTTTGTACATTTTTTCATGATTAGTGCACCATGACATGTTGCATTTGGTTGCATGTTGTTTCATTGGTATTTGTTGATATTTGGTTTTAAAAAGAAAAGGAGAAAAGAAAATAGAATAGAATAATAGGCATGGGTAAGAGAGAGAGTGTGTAACATGACATGTGATAATTGAGAGAGAGTGAGGATAAGAGAGAGAGAGAGAGAGAGAGGGTGGGCTGCCCCCTTCATTTTCCCCTATGGTTTTCTTCATCTCTTCCTCCACCTCCTCTACCCTCATGTTCTATCTCCAATCCTTCTCCAAAATCATATAATCCCTTCATTAAAAAGATGCACAACTTTATTCTCAACACTTTGGACCAATCAAAGTTGGATTTTGAAGACTTTGAGCAACTCAAGAAAATTCTTGAGTTGCCAAATGAGGTATAATTCTAGACTTTAGTTAAGTTATTGTATTTCGTTTATCCTATTGTTAGTTTAGAGTTAAATCGATATTGTTTAGTGATGTTTGGAAATTCTAAGAAAGGGCTTGGGTGATTGTGTGGACTTGTGTTATGTAGTGGCTGTTTACAAGACCTTAGTGTTGATTTTACTGGCCAAGACCCGAGATTAGCACCAAAATACAAACTTAGAAATTTCCCCGTGTCGGTTTTGTGATGTTTAATAGCCTACAGGGTATCTGGAGCTATCTAGGATAGTTTCAAGAAAATCTAGCAAGTCCAGTGACCTATATAAATGACCAGAAGACCACCACCAAAGTTCGAACCAATTTCACCCCAATCTGGCCGGCGAGCTCGGATTATTTGGCGTTGTCGCCGGATTTCCAGTGGGTTTTGGGGTTGGGTTTTTGGCTGTAGCTCCTAATCGCTGTAACCTATCCCCTGTATTTACTTGTTTAGTCCTAATTAACTTGAGATGAAATCTGGGAGTGATTTCCTATGTTGCTGAATTTGGTATTCATGATTTACGAACTTGGGATTTGGTATTTGATATTGTATTGGGTCGTTGGATGTTTGTACGTCAACGACAAGGGTTGTTGGTTGTTCTTGCATGCGTAGGCTATAGGTTCTAACCTATGAGCGCACCGTGTGCCGTATCGGTTTTCCGGACTTAATTTTAATAGCATTGCGATCGTGTATTTATTGTAGGTACCTTCGCATGGATTCCGAGACGACGAAGCACATCGACTACTGCTGAACAAGGAGTTCCGCAGGTGAGATTTATATCTACGGGGGAAGTCGGGTGGATGGCGTATAGCACCCCCGCAAACATTAATATGTGATTTATAGTATGGAGACAAGATATGCCACGACTTAAGTTTATAGTCTATGGTCTAGTGTGAAATGATAAGATAGAAAGGATGTCTCGAATTGATATATAAGGATGTGAATCACGATATATACATATGTAGTTGCAAGTGAATAAGTATGAGATTATAGTGGCATGTAATGAGGTCGATAAATACGATATGAGATTTATAAGATGACTTGATTTGGGATATTGATGTGAGATATTGATATGATAAAAAGAGTATACGATGAGATATGAGGACTTGGTTTAATATGTCATTATACGGATGCGATTCGATATGAGATAATTGATACCTTTGTCGGTCCCATGATATGAGATTGATACGGAAGTGACCTGAGATATATGTGTGTGTGTGTATATATATAATTATATGAATAATGAATGATATGTCGTACGAGACTTTAGGTCCGTATCCTCATTGTCATATAGGTTGATAGAATCCCTAATTGTTTAATGTCGCCGTACGATAGATTACCGTACGTGATGAGTTTTACCTGATGATTGATCCATACCCTTGAGTAGAGGATGTCGTACGATGGATTGTACCGTACATGATATTGTGAGGCTAGATGCCGATTGCCAGATTTACCGACTCGGATAGGTTATAGATATTTAATCCCTGTCAACACCTCTTAGTTAGCCTTTACGTAGATGTTGGATTAAATACGTGTACCTATTAGCATTGCGCTTACGATTTATTTGCTGTTACGTTCGTGATATTCTCATCTCATTATATATATACCTATGTTAGTACACCTACACCATTATCAATGATGTGTATGTTATACTTACACAAATTTGCTGACTCACACACTTTCATCATCGATAATTGCTATGTCACTTACACAGTAAATTGCTACATCATGCTATAACTCCTAACTGTTCAGTACTGTCACATGACTCGTTGACATGATATACTTGCCATGCTCACATCCTTATGCTATGTTGTATGATATACTTGATATGCTTACATTTCTGTTCTATGTTTGCATACATCATGCTTTATGATTTTACGCATTAAGATGTTGTTTTCATGAGATTCTGGATTTGAGAACCGTGGTTATATTTCAAAGGAAATCATGTATTGTTTTAAAAACCCGGTTTCTCTTGATATGATATTTCGAGACATCCACATGTGTTTTCTCGGTTATGAGCTATGTGATACCCGATTCGAGGAGCTGGATGAGCCGTTTACGGGTACATGGTGGACCCGGTATGGTACCCGGGGCAAGAAAGGTATGTTGTGCAGTAGACAATGAGCCTGGCAGAGGGACTACTACCTACCGGTGATAGTATTTGGGCTCGGCGGTTATCCGAAGGATACCGAACGGAGTCGTGAGATGATATTGGCCAATCCGGACTGACGGAGCTCGAGATATGAGGATTTACGTGTCGATGTTGGACATAGGTTTCATGATGTTTCGAGTGTCGATATTGGACACTCAGATTCCATGATTTTGATGTGTCGTTGATGGACACACGTTGGTTGATATCTTTATATTTACATGCATATGTTTTCATGTTGTTATGTCATTGATGGACACGTAGATGATATCCACATGCATACAGACATGATTATATTGTTGGCATATATGCAGACAAGGTCACCCTAGATATCATAGTATTACCTTTATGATATAGTTGACTTAGGAATCGTCGTTTTATTCGATTTCTACCTGCTGATGTTTTCTACTCAAGAGTTGGCAACTCACCCCCGTTATGCCACAGTTTTTGCAGGTTGACCGCATGGATCAGTAGCGGTATCGCTGGCACACAGCTTGATTTCGGGTGATTTGCTTTGGTAGGTGGGACATATTGGATCGTGCCCCCTCTTGTATTTATTTTTCCCATTGTATGTAGTCAACTCCATCAATCAGAAACTAGTATTTGTATAATTAGAAAGACTTGTGCTTGCAAGACTTAGAACGACGGATTATATGTTCGCTATTGGGGGATTTGATGTGTTGCTTCCTTATATTATCCTTTTGTGTTGATCTTCGTCGTTGGGCGTCGTATACATATATTTATGACTTGTGTGGTTGTGATTCCTCCGATTGGCGAAGAGCTAGCTCCCGCTTGGGGATGCCTTAATTGTTATGTATATGTGGTTTTGGATCAAAATATACAAGGGAGGTGCTGCCCAAATTTTTAAAAGACGAAACATGTTTTTCAACTAGTATAATCCACTTGCATTTTCATGTTCCATTATCTATGCATTTAAGAAAACTTTTGATTTCATCATACCCTTATTTCAAAACTTCACCTCTTTTATTTTCTTTAAAAAGGTTTAGATTTTTGGGCTTCGGCTTGCTTAATTTATGTTACGCCTTTAGACGTTGCGTGATTTAAGTACCGGTCATGAACTAAATTTCGGGTCGTGACACCAACTTTGTCACGACCCGGACTTTAGCTCGTGACCGGCACTTGAATCACGCAACGTCTAAAAGCGTAATGTAATTCAAGTAAACCGAAGCCCAGAAATCTAAACTTTTTTGCAAAAAATAGTAGAGGTGCAGTTTTGAAATAAAGATATAATGAAATCAAGTTTTTTCTTTAAATGCATAGATAATGATATATGAAAATGCAAGTGGATTATACTATAGTTGAAAAACATTCTTCGTATTTAAATAATTGGGCAGCACCTCCCTTGTTTATTTTGATCCCAAACCACATACAAACAATATATATAGGCATCCCCATGCGGGAGCTAGCTCTTTGACAATTAAAGGAATCACAACCACGCAATAAACATATATACGACGCCCAACAGCGAAGACCAACACAAATAGAATAAATGAATAAAGTAAGACATCAACAACACAAAAGAAGCGAACATACACCCATCGCTCTAAGCCTCGCAATCACACAAGTATTCTAGATCTACTAATATACAAATTCTAGTTTCTGATTGATGGAGTTTATCTAGATACAATAGAAATAATAAGTACAAGAGTGGGCACGATCTAATGTGCCCCACCTACCAAAGCAAACACCCTGAAAGAAATTGTGTGCCAGCGATACCGCTACTGATCCAAGAGGTCGAACCTGGAAGAAAACTATGGCACAACGGGGGTGAGTTTCCAACTCATGAGTAGAAAATATCAGCAGGTAGAAATCGAATAAACAGCGATTCCTAGATCATACTATATCATGAAGGTAATACTATGATATCTAGGGTGACCATGTATTCATATATATCAACAATAGAGTCAATGCAATGACATAAACAAATAAACATCTGAAATCATATGCGTGTATGCATGTGGATATCATCAACGTGTGTCTTTCAACGACACAATCAATATCATGGAATTTGAGTGTCCAACATCGACACTTGAATTATCATGAAAATATATGCCTGTATGAATAAGGATATCAACCTACGTGTATCCATCAATGACACATCAAAATCATGGAACCTGAGTGTCTAACATCGACACTTGAAATATCATGAAACACGTGTCCAGCATCGATACGTAAATCCTCATATCTCGGGCTCCGTCGGTCCGGATCGGCCCATGGACTCCGTCGGTCCGGATCGGCCCATATTCATCTGATCTCACGACCATGGTCGGTATCCTCCGGATATCCACCGCACCAAACTATCATCGATAGGTAGTGCTCCCCCCTGCCAGGCTCATCGTCATCCCCACGATCTTCTTGCCTCGGGGTATCTTACCGGGTCCACCATGTACCCATGGACGGTTCATCCAACTCCTCGAATCGGGTCTCGAAAACAAGCTCAGAACCGAGAAAACTCATGGTGGACGCCTCGAAATCACATCACGAGAAACCGCTTTTTTAAAACAATTCATAATTTCCTTTGAAATATAACTGCGGTTCTCAAATCCAAAAATCTCATGAATACAGCATCTCGATACATATAACCATAAAGTACGATGTATGCAAACCTAGAATAGAAATATAAGCATTAGCAAGTATATCATTCAGCAGGTCAAGTGATAGTACTGAACAATGAATGTACTTTACGTTTATGAATAATATCATGATATGGCAGTTCTACTGTGCAAGTGGTATGGCAATTACCAATGATGAATGTGTGTGAGCCGGCAAATCTGTGTAAGTGTAACATGCGCATCATCGGTAATTATGCAAGTGTACTAGCAGCTGATATCATATAACAATAAATACCGAAAACATGATACGTATCACACGAGAGATAATCCAACATAAACATGAACTATAATAAGGTATACATTTACACATGAACCATACGGTCAGTTTTAAAAGATGCGAATCATAGTTTTGAAAGTGGGGGCTACGGTGTTTTGAGGAAAAGACACCATTTGAAAATCTATGGTGACCCTTGAGATTTCCGTTTAAAAGATGCATACGATTCGTCGGTTTTGGAAATAAGTATGGTTCAGGTGACATTTTTACGTCGGCGATCCAGCCTCATTGTATCCGATATGGAAATATCCTCGATTATCATCCTCAGATCACGAGCGCGGATCATTCATTCGGTATATCATCATCACATACGGTAATCCATCGTACGGTAGCATCAATCTAGATTAAGGATCTGTCGTCCTATACATCGATAAGAGTACGGATCTATGGTCTCGTACATTCTATCTTATCGATCTCATCACATCTCTATCTCAATCTCACGTCGTATTTACATCGATCTCATATCATATCGATATCGATCTCAAATCATGTCACTATCAATCTCATCTCATCGCTATTAATCTCATTATATATATCATCAATCTCATGTCATTGCTATATTAATCTCATTATATAACTTGACACGTGTATTTATGCATCTATACCGCCTCACATTCTTATATCAAGCATATCCGCTCATATTATCTCATCTCATTATATATTGACATCTCAATTCATGTCATCTTGCATTAATCATATCATCTTATAGTCGCTCTTTTGATCATATCCGTAAGATCATTCATAGGTTCTCTAAAATATAACTTGTATATCGGTCATTCATCATTATAGTTACGGGGGTGCTATACGCCATCCACCCGACTTCCCCCGTAGATATAAATCTACTCACCTGCAATATTCTCGCTTAGTCAAAGTCGATATGCTTCATCGTCTCGGAAGTCCACGCGAAGGTACCTATAAATAAACACATATCGTAACGTTATTAAAACCAAGTCCGAAAACCGATACAGCACACAAATTGCTTATAGGTTAGAACATATAGCTTACGCATGCAAGAACGACCAAATAACCCTCGTCGTTGACATATAAATATCCAATGACCAAATTCAATTTCAAATATTAAAACCAAGAATTCAAATATCGGAAAATATTGCCAAAACCAACTCAAACAGCTCCTAGATTTTGGCACAGTTATAATGGAACAAAACTAACAATACAGGGGCTAGGTTATAAGGAGTGTGAGCAACAGGCAAAACCCCAATATCAGAAGCCAAAATTAGCCCGGCGAGAATGCAATATTGGCCCGGCGAGAATGCTAAATCACCTAGGAGTTTTCATTTCGTCTTTCTGTGGTGGTCTTCTAGTGGTCTAACTGGGTCAATGAAGTTGTTTGATTTTTCTATAAACATCTCAGTTTGCTCCAAATTCCATTAATCCTCAAAATTCTACAAAACCGACATCGACAAATCTAAAGTTCAAGTTTGGGGTTTTTGTCTCAGATTTAGCTCAAAATACTAACACTACAGAGGTTTAGTCACTATCTAATTCTCAATTTCACCTTCACACTTCAAAATATCATCCAAATCTCAACTAGAAATTTTCAAAGATCATTAGTCTTCATCGGTTTAACTCTAAACACTATAGGATATAAGGAAAGCTAAAATCTTAACTAAAGGTGTGGAATTATAGCTCATTTGGCAACTCAAGAATTTTCTTGAGTTGCTCAAAGTCTTCAAAATCTCCACTTGAAGCATCCAAAGGGTTTGTGGTGAGCTTAAGATCAAATTTTGTAAAGGTGGTAAGATGGTTTGAAGGGTGTTTATAGGGTGGTAGTAAGGTGGAGGATGAAGGAGAAGAAGGTGGAGAAAGGAAGTGAGGAAATAAAATGAAGAGAGAAGTGAAGAAAGAAAAGAATGAGCCATACATGGTCAAAGAAGACCCCTCTCCTTCTTTCTCTCCCCCCTCACATGCCCATATCTACATGTCTCCCTCTCTCAAAATATCTGTTCTTTTTTATAATAAAAAAAACAAAAACCAAAAACCATAAAATCACAATGGAAGCAATGGTTTTAAATACAATGTAACGAGTAGTTTGCAACATGATTTGTTGCATGTCAAGATTAGTGCATAATTAGTGAAGTATTAATCAAGTTTAGCATTAATATTGTATAAAAATAATTATATAATAATCTATAAATACTCAATTCACTTAATTTCTTTTAAAATCAATAATTCTTATTAATTTTCCAAATATTTTCCAAACTATCGGTATATAATTATACCATTTTACGAAAAGCCCAATTCGCAAATTGAATAGTTTTCGTGAAATATATTATTTTATTATTTAAATTCCAAAAATAATATTTTATATTTCTGAAATGTTACATCAATACCGGAGGTGACATTGGAGTGCTGTGGATATTCGAAAAATTCCGACTGTGGCTAAGTTGATATCAGATGCAGACGATCGGTTAGACGGTGCCTACGATATCCAGATTTCTATTTGTGTCGATGATGGACACGAGTTTGATGAGGATTTAATGATAATGTATATTATTCTTATGCGACTTCATTTATATCACACTTGCATTCATTACTATACATGTTAGATTATATCTTGTGATGTATATTTCTATTCACTGAGTTGGCAACTCATCCCCGTTGTGCCTTAGCTCTTTGTAGGATAGACCGCACGGATGCATAGCAGCGTCGTGGATTCATATTTTGGGGTTCATCGCGGATTTTGTTAGGTGGGTTACACATATAGTAACCGTCTCTTTTGTTGATATTGTATATTGTATTTAGTGTCACTCCATCAGACCATCTGTATTATTTGACTTAGATCGAGTTGTTATTTTATATATATTCTTTTAGGTCGAACTCGAATAGAGTCAACTAGTTAACTTTATTACGTAGCTAATTTTATATTTACTTGTGATCCTTCGCTTTCGAGTACCGTATATAACTGCGTGGTTATGATTCCGCCGTTGGCGTTAAGATAGCTTCCAAATGGAGATGCTTTTATAATTATATATATATGTACCTATTTTTACCAAAAATTTTAAAGGAGGTGCTGTCGAAATTTAAAATAACGAAAACATTTTAACCCTATTTCAAAACACTTGACATATACTTTTAAATAAACAATCTTTGTAAATAAATTGTGTTCCATATTAAATACCTTTTGAAAACTTCACCTTCTTTATTCTTTAAAAATATTTAAATCTTGGTTTTTGGTTTATTTGGGTCGCGTCGACATCTCTAGATGTCATGTGCTTTAAGTACCGGTCATGTGTCAATTTGGGCCGTGACAAGATGGCCGACGTCGATCGTCAAATAAAATAGTGGAGGACGTGATTTGTGGCGCCACCTAACGCAAAAAGCCTCCTAGAACCTCTTTTCTCCATTATTCTCATATATATATATATATATATATATATATATATATATATAAGCGCTCTAATACTAATCAGTTCATGTTTTTTAAAAATGGGAACTCTCGATCCATGAAATATTTGAATGATCCGAACCATTCAAGTTGATCACCCTACCTTCTAGTGTGTGTATGAAAAATTAAAAGAATTTGAAGAACTCTAACCCATGCATCGGATGAAATATATGTTGCTATATTGAAAGATGTTCATTTTGCACTCTTTCGATGTATGGGTTAGAGGTCTTCAAACTTTTTGATTTTTCATACATATTGACTCGAAAGTAGGGTGATCAACTTGAATGGTTCGGCTCGTTCAAGTTATATATATATGAGTGAACCATCGCAAGCCGGTCCGCGTTTTTTAAAAACGGGAACTCTCGATCCACGGCTTACTTGAACGATCCGAACCATTCAAGTTGATCACCCTACGCTCAAATATATGTGTGTATGAAAAATTAAAGAATTTAAAGATCTCTAACCTATGCATCGACGAGTGCAAAAATAAACGTCTTTCAATTATGCAACATAAATTTCATCCGATGTATAGGATGGAGGCCTTTAAATCTATCGATTTTTCATGTACATACATTTAAGGGAAGGGCGATCAACTTGAATGTATCGGATCGTTAAAGTATGTCACAGATCGGGAGTTCCCGTCTTTAGAAAACGCGGACCGATTTGCAATGGAGCACTCCCCTACACACACACACTATGAAAAGAAACAAAAAAATAATAATTCAAGCCTACATTTTTCATTATAATTATAAGTATTTTTAAACACAAAGAAATGCATATATAAAACTTAAGCTAAAACATACACGAATAAAATTATTATAGTAAAAACTAACAAAATATTAATCATTTTGAATTGGAGCCGACTTTCATGGATCCAACTTCATCATTTCCATTAATTTGAATATTTACTCCTAAATCTAGTCTGCATAAAAGATATTGAAAAAATTTATATTATTGTATTCAAAGTATCAAAGTAGTTTACACACATACACGTTCTTATTTTTTTCAACTTCTCACACTATGTAGAAGTGTCGGACACGTTTAATTTGGTTGGACACGACATAAGCGTATCGGACATGAAGTCCCACGGAGTGTCCGAGTGTCCATTACATGTCGTAAACAGACATGGCGAGCAAATAAAAGTGTTGGTGCTTCCTAGCTCATGAGATAATATATAGCTTGATTTCGACAAAGTTAAACCTTAATCTGAATGGGCACATCATTTCAGTAGCTCTACTGTTATTTTAAATATATATATGCATTCTTAACAAATCTTTTAAAACATAGTTCTAATTCACGCATTTCTGTGTTCCGTACGTCTCTCAGGTTCTTGCTGGTTCAGTTCTGGGGATGTTTATAGCTTTCACCGGACACTTAATTTGATGAAGAGTGCTGATAGCTAATTTTATTCATGTACCGGCAATGAAAATGCCACATTCATATCAAATTGCCGCAACTCGCAAATAGGGAATAACGCCGCATTCATCGCAAATAGGGAATAACGCCGCATTCATCGCAAATAGGGAATAACGTGCAAATAAGGAAAGATGATCCCACATTAACCTCTTACCGTCACATTGTAAATAACAAATGTTCATCCTATTTTCACTTTGCAATGGAAATATTTCTACACACATTCTTTCTCTGTTAAAGTTATCTGTAAATTATAATTATTCCCTTGTAGCTAACAATATATAATGTTTTTTCTTTTTACGATAACAAGCAATGCTTGTGCGAATTTTAGATTCCCAGAAACCTATATATATTAATGTAGAATCATGAAATATAATACCCTTTTTCTCCATCCATCGATAATCGTCTTTCAGATGAACAGAATTGGAAACAAGAGAAAACATAATTTGCTTTAATAAACACAGCGAAAGGCACGCACATTGTTGAAGTTTCACATCTTGAGCCTTATTACATCCTTTCAATATTGCAAACCATAAATGCTAAATCCACTTAACTAGTTTTAACAGCACTTGGTCAAATATTATTCCATAGCAGCAGCAGCAGCAAAAACAAGAACTCGCATGCATATTCAGAGCCTTGCTGAAGCTTGGGTATGATGAACCACAATCTGGTTATAAGCATCCAGTGTCAAGAAATCATCCAGCACTTCACTTGTGCACTGCCTTGTGAAAATCCTACAAGCATCTATATACCTCCCTTTCCCAAACTTCTCCTTCCCAACCTCCCTCTTGATCTTCGCCATCTCCTCTTCTACCACTCGTCCGAACATCTCTCTCGTAACCCTAACCCCCAGCCCGTCCCCGTCCAACTCAACCCCGTACTTCAACCACTGCCAGTTCTGAACTCTGCTGATCTCCGCAGTTGCAGCATCCTCCATTAGATTATACAGTGGCACCGAACCCGTGCCTGTTATAGAGAGTAATGACTGATTGGATGAGAAGCTTAATTTTATTGATTTAGGAACAAATCAAAGTAAGGATCTATATAAATAAAGAAGGTAACAAGCAAAAGATATATATGTTGCAGTGACCATGGATCTCATGATATATCTTGAAATATGTAGCGTATTGTGAAAATAGTAAAGTAATACATCATTTTATTTCCAATTATACCTGTGAGCCAAGCAGCTAGGTACTGGATACCGACACGGGTGTTGAGACGGAGGCCTTCCATAGAGCGGGACCCACGTGGTCTTTGGAGGAGGTCTTCCTCGGTTATGGTAACCGCGTCATCGCGTTTTGCAGTGTGGATTTGGTTCCGGTGGCTGCCCATGTTGGAGGTAAAGACCTCAAGGATTGCGGGGATCAGGCCTGGGTGGGCCGCCCACGTGCCATCATGGCCTGCACGGACTTCTCGTAGCTTGTCTTTTCTGACTAGGTCGAGGGCCGCTTCGTTGGCTGCCGGATCGTCTCTGATTGGAATCTGAGCAGCCTGCCATAGGATTATATTTTTAGATGAAAAAAGACTTAATTTTATAAAAGTTATCATGAGGATGTAAAAGCTTAAGCTGTTAGGTAGTAGACAACACATATGCATATCTTAGTTTAATTCAGTAAATATTTAACTGTTATTAAGAACAAGGTGGATATAATGTAGCTACATATGAGTGACGTGCAAGAGAAAAATATATTGCGCACAAATATCACAATTTTATTCAATCAACAACGGTTCTGTTTACCGGATGTTATCTTATATTTGTAGATTTGAGTTACCCGGAAAGAGAGAAATACATCAGTTTCCTTTAAAAGAAATGGAATGTTCTTTTTCTGGTATGAGTTTTGTTAACGATTTCACTTTGAAATCTTCGAAAGATCATCATAGATGCATTAAAAAAACGACTTTCCAGCCTTTTTAAGGGTATTAATTGACGGATTTCAAACTTTAGGCCGTTTACGTAAATAAATGGGAACAATTAGATTTTAATGTTCAGGCTTTGAAGCATACCATGCCTCCCATGGCGTGGACACCACGCCGGTGGCACGTGCGGATGAGGAGGTCGGAGTAGCTCCTCATGAAATGTTGTGCCATCCCGATCTGGACGCGATCCGGAAGAAGACGGTCCGGGTGAGCCTGGAAAGTCTTGACATAGCTAAAGATGTAGTCCCATCTTCCGCAGTTGAGCCCAACCGAATGGTCCCTTAGCTCATACAAGATCTCATCCATCTGAAACACCGCTGGTAGGGTTTCTATCAGTACCGTTGCCCGAATGCTCCCCTTTTCGATCCCTGCAAACTTCTCCGCCCTCTCAAAAACACAGTTCCATATCTTCGCTTCTCTGGTCATCACGAGCACCGATATTGTTTTTATCAGAATATATTTCGATTTTGGTCGAATCTCTATTCTACTGTTATAACTCTAACCAATTGACAAAACACCCGTTTAAAGAACAAAAGGGATTTCAAATACGTAGAATCTCAATCTTGTTATTCTCGTATGAAATTTTTATATAGGAAGACATTAACTATAATAAGATTTTCATATTAATTATAAATGCTCTGAGAAATAAAGCAAGTGAGCGCAAACCTTGAATGCTCCATCTTGGGGAGATAGAAGAAAGGCCCGTAACCTGCGCCTTGTGTGGATCGGAACATAGCATGACTGTGGAAGAAGTATAACCCGAAATCAACAAGGCAACCGGTGGCAGGCTCGCCATCGATGAGAATGTGGGCTTCAGGTAAATGCCAACCCCTCGGCCGAACGAAGAGTTTGGCAGTGTTGTCGTTGAGATTGTAGACCCTGTTTCTGGCTTGATCCCTGAAGCTGATGGTTCCTCTTACGGCGTCTCTGAGGTTAACTTGCCCCTTCATTAGGTTTTCCCAGCTTGGTGACAGTGCATCCTCAAAATCTGCCTGTAAAACGTAGATATATATCCCTTGATTGTTCATTTAATATCTCCATTCATGTCGCATAAGAATAGGAGGCTATGGGCATTTCGGCATAACAATCTGACTAACTTGTTAGGCAATATGGATATGGTAGAAGTCTTTAAATCTTATGAAATTTCATATGTAAGCTAGCCAAAACATATGTGGATTAAGAAGACCAGTTTGGATTGGTATAAAATATGAAAAGTAATGGCTTTAGAAAAAATTGGTCTTATTTTTTTTTTAAAATGCCAAATCGCAGGAAACTCCATAATGTTAACCTAAATAGAAAAATACTCTTAATTTTCTATAACCGGCATTTTTCCTCTCAACTTTAATTCATTCCCAAAATTCCTTTTATAAAAATTATTTCTTTTTCTCTTTTCTGAATTCGTATAAGGTTTTTTTTAGATATACTCCAAAGAATTCTATGCTAATTTGGTATACGATCTATCATTTTTGGATATTACCAAAGCCTCACCAAAATTCTTAAAGTTTTTTTTAAATACCTCAAAACTGATAAAGTGGCGGTTAAGGATTTTTTTTAAATTTAATTATTTTTATCAAATACCAACTTTATTCTCATCTTCTTTTTCTTCTTTATCATATATAACCCAATAAAACCCCACTTTCATCTTTTTTCTTCTCAACTTTTCGTCCGATTCATTCTAATTCTCTTCTCCTTTTCTTTCTTCTCATAAGCACTTTGTTTCTTCTCCTCTATTTATATCCAAATCAAGAACCCAGCAAAAAAGAAACCTTAATATAAAATCCCAAATTTTAATAAATTCTAACAAAAAAGAAGACTAACATTAAGCAAATCATAACCTAAATTAGTCCAAATTACAAAACTTACAAAATAGAAACTTAAATCAATCAAATCTTATAAGAATACTCAATCGGTCAAGCAATCTTTTTTTAGGATTTGAAAGCCAATGAGGAATAAGATGGAACTATGAGGGTATTAATTTCTGTCAGAGTTAGCCATCATTTTACGGTGTTGGGAGATATTTAATAAAACTTATAGAATTTTAGAGGCGGTTGGTAACATCAATGAATAATTGGGATATATCAAATTAATTAGCATAGAATTTTACGGGGAATATAAAAGATACCTTCATATAAATATTTTAATTAAATATCTAACTGAAAGACATTTTGGAAATCAATTAGAATTGAGGGGGGCTAAGTGCTGGTTTCAGAAAGTAAAGGATATCTACTGCCATTGAAACAAAAGTTTGGGATATTTCCTACAAGTTATCCTTTAAAATATAAGCTCCTGCATTAATGGATCAGCTCCACACAGAGAGAGACTATAATACCATCGGGAGGATTTCAAAACATTAAAAATAGTAAATAGTTAAGAATTGTTTCTAAATCCTGCCAATAGCTTGTGTTGATGTGTGTGTGTAATTGAATAATTGAGAATTATGTTATTGTATAATTGCAATTTCATCAGGTTCTTATTTAGGATTTATTTAAGATGGATCTTGTGTTAATATTTAAAGAACTTCTTTTACAAAAGCTTTTCCTCCAAAACTATATACATACATGCATTACACATGCAAAATGCAAAAGTTCAACTTGAAAAAAGACCTACCATAAACACTTTAGCCCCCGAGTTCAGAGCATTGATGACCATCTTCCTCTCCACCGGCCCCGTAATCTCCACCCTCCTGTCGGCCACCGCCGGCGGAACCTCCCCACACACCCACTCCCCTTCCCTCACATACCTTGTCACCGGATCAAACCCCGGCAGATCTCCTCCATCATACCTCCTCTTCGCCTCCCTCCTGCACTCCATCGTGTACCGAATCTGTCCCCTGAACTCCCTCTGCAGCTCCGCCACGAACCGCAGCGCGTCCTTCGTCAGAACCGTCGCGAATTCGGCGTCATATCGGCCTCGGATGTCTACGCCGTCATCAGGCACATCGTAGGATCTTATGTTGTTGGCCATGGCTTGATCAAAGGCTATCTCTAATTAGTGAAGTATATAGAGGAGTAAGTGGAAGGGATGACTAATATAGTAAGGGGGATGAAACAGGATATGCATGGGGTTAATGGATTTGCATGGAGTGTAGCGCGCAATGGATGGGTGAGGATAAGAATTTTGTTAGAGTTTCGTCATGGTGGCCAACTTTTTCTTTTTGGGAAGTGTGAGAAGCATACGTCATATGCTAATATTATCTATCATTTTGTGTTTGCGCCGTTTAAGGTAGTGTTATCTTCTTTGAGCTTTGCACACTCTTCTAGAATTTGTTATATATTTAGGAGAGGAAAGGAGATTTCGAAGGAATTTGCCACTCTTCTACCAGAAAAGGCCGTGTCTTAGGAGAAAGTTTCCTCCAATGAGTTGAAAATGTCAACACTCCATCAATTCTTTTCACTATAGACATACACTTTCTCCATCTTCATCGTGCAAGATATGGATACACCAAATTTGATATGAATCCGACACCCTTTCACCGTTGATGTAGTGATGCAAAATAATCAACCGTTAATTTTGCATCATTACATCAACGGTGAAAGGGTGTTGGATTCACATCAAATTTTGTGTATCCACATCTTGCATGATAAAGAAGAAGGTGTTGGATGTCGATCGTCGAAAGAATTGGTGGAGTATTGAATTTTTTCGACGCACGGACAAAACCTCATATTCCCATTTTTTTAAATGCTAGCAATTGGCTACGAACTTCAAAAGACTAAAATGTCTCAAAATACTGAGAAACCATTATGTGTGGTTAACTGCTACGTATTTTCTTTTGAATTAACATAGTAGATCTTCTAAACCATTGTACTAAAAGGTTTCTCCTTCCTTTTTTATTCCGCATTAAAATAATAGCAGTATTTTTGCACATACGATGCACGTGTATGTACGTGTGAATTAAAATAAAAGTTTAATGTGGATATTTACATGGTCTTAATTAAAATCCACTAAAAGATCTATTGCCTTAGCTAAAATTTATTAAAAATTATTTAGCGTCTTATAAATTTTTATTGATTTTAAGTTTTATCAAATCATTAATAAATTTATATTAAAAGTCTTTAACACTCTTTATTATTTTAACTATAAGTTTATAAGGATCTTAGACATATATTTATTTACGCCAAAGAACTAACAAATCTCTTTATTTCAATATCATATTAATTAATTATATGCATTGCACATGCCATAATAAGTTGACACGCGTCATCAATACTTAGGTGACGACAAATCAGAGAGTTATTTTTTCAGTGACCTCCTATGCCCCTCATTTGGCACTATAATAGCAGAGTTACTTTTAAAACGGTAAATTAATAATTATAAGTAATAAAGCATAAAAAATTTAAATAACAGGATTAAGAAATATCTTAATTATTCTTGATGTCTTTTCAAGCCATATCAAATATTTAACAAATTAAAATATTATAACATATGATTATTAAGTAACAGAGTAAATAAATCCTTTTATTCTTGATATCCTTTCTGTATGAAAGAGGAAGGGATCATTTAAGTTTGAAATTGATTAATGATGTGGTCTATCTTTTCTAGAGAAATCAAACAAAAAAAAAACACCATCGTTTTATATGTTGTGCACGTAATTAAATATCATGTAATTATTATTTGACAAGTGTGATACACGTGGTTAAATTAATAGAGAAATTTAAAATAAAAAAATTCCAAAAACTCTAGTTATTTTAACTAGTATTTTGCACGTGTTCAAATAAAAATTATGTTTCGTCTTTTAGTTTAATTTCAAAAAAAATAGAAAAGATTAAAACTTACATTGTGGGAGTGGTTAATTTGTTTTCAAAACGATTCATAATAATTCTAATAGTTATTTAAAATCAGTAGAGATGATTGTATAGTCATAATTGATTCAAGTGATGATTGTTGATTGGAAAGGTTTCATCCTAATTTTTAAAGTCATATTCCGTAATCAAGACGAGTTCGCTTGGTAGCTAGCCGGTTGAGTACGGGTCGATCCACGGAGAAATGTGAGTTTTTTTCTTTATCTTTTAACGAGTTAAGTCAAGTTTGTCAAAGTTTGTTTAAAACTAACTATGTGTTTGGTTAAGTATGTTAAGAAAGCTTGTTAGGGTTAGAATTAGATTGGTTTAAGTTAGGAATTCGCTCACTTCTTCCATTTTCTTCTCTTGATATTGATATTACGGTAATCAGCAATAACGGGGATAAGCACGACTATGAAGAATACTCGCGAGTATAAATTAGACTTTCCAACGCTTAGTCCCTTTCCTTAATTTGGTTCTTATCCATCCGTTTTTGTTTCTTAGCCATAATCTCTGGTCAATTTACCCACAACTGGCCTCACTAGAGTGTCACCGCTATCATAAGGGATAGGGTGCCGTAGAAAGCAGATTGTAAATATTTTGACGGGAGTTCAACTCAAGTTGTTGGGCAAAAGAAAGTGTGTGGAAGATTTACTTCTCTCAAATTTTTCTTATCCTACCCTAACAAGTGAGAAAAATTACTCACTCATGTTCAAAAAGAAAATAAGAAGTAGACAAGAAGATAGAAAAGAATGAAGGGTAGAAAAGAATAATTAGCTACTTGAGATCTCACTTAGGCAAGAAACACACTTGAGCATCATAGTCGCAAAGATAAAAGAAAATAGAAGAAGAAAAAGAAGGCAATAAAAAAAACCAACAACTACTTATCAAAGAAAATAGCAAAGCAATAAATACAACTAAGTTATTAAATGAGACAAGACAATCAATAACTCTCAATTTTCATTTATCATCCACTAAAATTCTCTCACTTTAATTTCAATGGAGAAAAGATGAAAGAGAAGAAGAAAACTACACTATTTTAAAGAAAAATATACATGGTCTTTTCAATTCAGATCTGGAGTATTTATAAGGGCTGAAATGAGCAACTGCAGCAGTGAGAAGACCCAACTTGACAAGACCAAGCGGCGCCTGAAATTATGGGGTGCACGACACTTGTACGGCCGCAAATCCGCCGTGAGCCTACTCAAATAGCCGTGGATCCACCGCGCTGTTGAGGAATTGAGGCGCCAATTTTTTTCAGTGATCTTATGGCCATATTTCTGTGTTTTTGAGCTTCTGATATTTTTATTTGGGCTTCATTGATATCTCTAGGGGTTTGACCATTGACTTATTGATTTTGACCAGTCCAAATTGTTACATTTTAAGCTCACAAGTCTGTCAATTGCTTCAGTACCTGTTTTTCTGTACTTATTACGCAAACACTGTAAATCCCCAGTTCCGTATATAATATTTTCCATATATTTTTCATATTTTTTCCTCGAATTTTTCTATTTTTTTATACTTTACATATTTTTTTATTCTTTATTTAATTCCTAAGCCTAAACTTTATAAATCCTAGGCTACCCGTACCCGACTCGACCCATGTCGCCCGACCCGACCCACACCCGCTTTCCCCCTTCTTCCTCCCTCGCTCGTTCTCTCTTCCCTCCCTTCTTCCCAACGTCGCTCCCCGCTTCTCGCATCCATGCCCGCTTCTCGCGCCCGCGACGACCACATCAATGCCCGCTCGCCAACTTCCTCGCGCCCATCTTCCCCATGACCCGCTCGCTCCCCCAACGGCTCCCAATATCTCTCCCCGCTACTCGCACCCACGCCGCAATGGCCATGACTCATCGCCCAAAACCCACGACGATCCCTCTCTTCCACCCTCTCTTTACTTCACTCTCCCCCTCGTTTCCTTCTTTGCATCATTTTCTCTCTCTTTCCCACTCTACTCCAACATCGAGCCCTCCCATCCACAAGCTCCGACCATCACCGACGATCTCCCCGGCGAAATCCGTCTCCTCTTTTTCCCACTCAATCCAAAACTTCTGACAAGCCCTTCCTTTCCTCAACGACACCGGATCCCCCAAGCCACAGCACCCGAAACCACTGCGCCCTTGTGCCTCGCCGACGAGCCACGACCACCTCATCACCGGCAACCCCATCCACGACCCCGAGCCCTCGTCCTCGTCATCCACCATCGTCGGAGCTCACCACCTCCAAGCTGCAAGCTCCGAGCACCTCAACACCGAGCCCCTGCACCCACTACCTCCAGCCGCCACCTGAGCTCGCCGCCGGCGGGTCCTCTACATCCGAGCGCTTCACCACAGTCCCCTGCCGTGGCCACCTCCGTGCTAGTGCTGGGCCCAGGTACGCCGATCCAGCCAAGTCATATCGTGATCGTGTCATGTTCGTGCTGTGATCGTGCCATGATTGTGTCGTGTTCGTACGGTGATCATGTCGTGATCGTGTCGTGTTCGTACCGTGTTCGTGTCGTGATCGTGCCCATGTCGCGCCATCCACCATCATCGTCTCTCCCGTGCCACCTTCACGAAAAGCAAGTGAAACTCGTCACTTGCTACTCATGCTATCGTATTATGTTATAACGAGTAATCTAAAATATGAACACTTTTATATATTTTGTCGTATAACCGTTACATTTTAATTACACTCATAGCTATGATGGTTGGAACACGATTGAGTAGATAACACATATTATTATTGTAGAGAGCACATAAGAATTACTTACCGTTGTTTGGTTGAAAGAAAACGAAGTATCGATCGTGACATATTTATATTTGGCAAGTGTTCGATACACTACCCTAATAAAAACCTCATTTCAAAATGGCGGAATTTATGGCGCATAAATCCCTTTAATGATAATAAATAACTTATAAGAATTGGAGATGAAAATAGTGACTTCATCACTATGAAATGACACCTCTGTCGAGCTACATCAAATCTGAAATTTTACCGCGCATGTTTCTTATTAAAATTATTGTAAATTAAATACAGATTGGAATGTGATGTTCTGCGGCTCATACCAAAGCCGACTCGATAATATAGAACCATATATAGTTTATTTTTCGATATTGATAGATTACGGTAGTGAGAATTTACTGGGAATGCGACTCTGGACTGCAGTCCGGGGCAGCATTCCACGGGGAAACTCGAATTTAGCACCTGTACATACCTGCATAAAACTGAAAATGCACGGAGCCCCATGTGGTCGCGTAGACAATTTATTTAGCTAACAAAAGGGGCTTCCCATTTTTCCCCCACCCTATGCATAATAATATATATATATCATATGTTAGATATGTATGCCCTAGAGGCCTGTATTATATAGAATGTTAGGCATGTATATGTACAGAAACAATCTTTGCTGGAAATGATAGTATGCTATCTGATTTATCTTCATCTTAACGTGTGATGTGTTGTATTTCATATCTTTATATATATGTTGATGAAGCCCTTAGGATTATACTTGACTGCCAGAATTATGATGTAGATCATACTAGTGGGGCCTGGGCAGTCTATAAGAATATCCTTTAACAGTTCCTAGTCGAGAGTATATCAAGATAGGGCATCGATATTACAAGAGTAAAGTAGTGTGTACGTTTCTTGACCCTGGGGCAATGGTTGATCCCACAACCATTGGTATTTGACATCAAAGATTGTATACAGGTGCTCATTAGAGAATGGGTACACCGAACAGGACTCGCCGAGAACTCCTAGATGGTATATATACCTATTGTCAGATAGCAGTTCTCTGGTGACACTTGTACAGGTTAGTCTGCAGACCCGAGATCGTTATAGTGTCTTGTGTGATTCCTACTGTGCTTTGATTTCCTCCCTACCACGGCTCTACTGAGTCGTGCAAACAGGTGGTGGGTACAATCCCGAATCATATGGAGGCGGTGAGCGATAGGAGGGGTTTCGTCTCTTCCGGTATAGGGAGTTGATGTCGCGCTATGCTTGATCGACCATAACAGCAAATCCTTAGCCATGGTTGTCGAGATTTACTGATAAGAGTTATTAGTAGTTTCTCGAACCGTTATGGGCCATAAATTAACGTGACTTATAAAGTTACTGAGGTCTGACATTTATCACCCCTAGACTTCATATGTGACGTATCAAACGAAGAGACCGGACTGTACGGTAAGTGTTACTTACAGGCTCGTTAGGGTTGTGATGAGTTCGCAAGTCGGCCACTTTTTCGTCATGTACCTGGGTAGCCGTTACGAACAGCTAGTGTCGCTGGCGTGCTTGTGGTTAAACCCACTGTCAGCGTACTGTCGAGTCTTTAGTGTCCCACAAAGAGGGTTCCCTAGTTCAGGCAAAAGATGTAGAGGCCGTAAGTTGTTACATCAGGGTTTTGATCATGTTCGTGTAATGGTTACAGGAATAATGATCGGAACATTAATACTGGTAGGCTTTGGTTTAAGCCGGATACCGGTATTATATTATTGGATTATTTGTATTCGTATTTTTTGGAATTCGGATACGGGTATACTTATACGGTATACGGTGGAGGGGTATTCTTGTAATTGTTACAAGAATACCTTCTAGAAGGGGACACCTTATAAATGGTTTTCATTTTGTGAAAATGGAAATTATGAGGTGGAATTTGGAGAGAGTCAAAACATGGATGAAGGAATGGCTCGTATCATTTTATATTCATTTGGAGTTACTATTGAAGCATGGTGCATTATTTTATTGCATACTTTAATTATTTTCATTTGAGCCATATCATTTTTTCCATGCTTGATTTTTCATTCATCACTCTCACATATATTCTCTCTCCTCATTATCTCCTTCTTCCTCCTCTTTGCTTTATCCTTCACATGAGTTGTGAATCAAAAGCTTAGAGCTAAAAGATAATACACTACTTGATCTCTACTTCATTTAAGTGATCACTTCTAGCACACTTGATCTCTTAGTTAACTCTTGAGAAGAGTTTGAAGCTTGTTCCATACCTCTCGGGTGGATCATCTACGTCTTGAGGTGGCCGGAGATCGAGGACATCGCAAATATCCGAAGGAGCCTATGAGTTGCATCAAAAAGAAGACCCGTAGGACTGGTTTATTAGGTATAACCCTTTCATAGTAGTTAAGAACTCTAGATAGGGTTTGCTAGTTAAGGTTTAAGCACATGAACTTGGTTTTATGTGGGTGTTGCAAGCAAGAAATTTTTCGTTTGCCACTTCCGCCTCCTCATAAATGTTGTGAGGGTGTGAAACATCTACTAACATGGTATCGGGGCCTATCTTAAACCTTAAATGGCTTGTAGCAACGTTAGAAATCTGTCGTTTTTATTGCACAAAAACTGTCGATAAAAACAATTCCAAAATTGTAGTTTTGAGTTGTTTGCACACCCCGCGGGCTCACGGTTTGAACCAAGAAGCCGCGGGGTGGAGCATGCGCACCCCAGGGACACCCCGGGGGACCAGAAGCCGGACCCATACCCCAATACCTCCTCAAGGTGGCCTTGGGGGTAGGTGACCCGAGAGCACCCCATATGGGTGCCCTCGGGTCTGCCTTCCCCTAAAGGCCACCTCGATGTGGCCTCCAGGGGTGGGCACCCCCTCGAGGCCCTCCATTCGATAGTATATTTCGTTATCTTCGCCTCCGCAAAGATTCGGGCGGGTTTCGAGTTCGTTTCGACTACCGGATTGGCTTTAAACAAACGGTTTTGGAACTTTAGCTCACTGAATTTTTCAAGTGTTGGAAAATTGGTTTAGTTTGCTAATTGCGTGCGGAATTCTAAAATTGCGGTTACTTAACAAGCTTTGTGATGTGTATGTTGTTAGTTATATGTACGCCCTAGAGACCGTTACTATACATGAGTGGATGCTTGGACATATATAGGGAGGACTTTCTTGCTCGATATGATAGTATGCTATCTGGTTACTCTTTACCTTAACGTGTACACTGATTGTCTCTCTGTTACATGTTGGTAAAGCCCTTAGGATGTGTACTTGACTAGCTGGACTATGATGCAGATCATACTAGTGGGGACAGAGTAGTCCATAAGTACATCCTTTAATATCCTTAGTCGTGGGTGTATCGAGACGGGGCATCGATATACCAGAGTAGACTAGCGTATACCTTCTCGACCAATATAGATGGGCGATGGATGATCCCATATCCATTGGTGTTTGACATCAGAGATGGTATACGAGTGCTCAGTGGAGACTGGGTACACTGGACGGACTCGCCGAGAACTCCCAGATGGTATTATACCTCACGTCAGATGGCAGTTCTCTGGTGACATTGGTACAGGTTAGTCTGTAGACCCGAGATCGTCATAGAGTCAAGTGTGATTCCCACTGTGCTTTGATTTCCACCTTACCACGTCCAAGAGGGCGTGCAAAACGGTGGTTTTTGGGTACAGTCCCGAGTCACATGGAGGCAATGAGCGATACGAGGGGTTTCGTCTCTCCCGGTATTGGGGGTTGATGTTGCGCTGTGCTCGATTGGCCATAACAGGGAAGCCCCTGGCCAGGGCTGGTTTAGAGATTTACTGGTAAGTGTTACCAGTAGTTTCTCGACCCGTTATCAGCCTCATATCGGCATGACTTATCGGTTATTGGGTTCTGACGTTCACGACCCCTAGACTTGATATGCGACATATTAGATGAGGAGACCGGACTGTACGGTAGTGTCACTGTCAGGCTTTTAGAAGAGTTGGAGCGGGCTTGCTTACTGATCTTCTGATCGCTCAATACCCGGGTAGCCGTTACGTCCAGCTAGTACTGCTGACGGCTTGTGGGTGCTTGATGTGATCATCACCTACTGCCGGCGTATTGACAAGTCTTTAGAGTCCTACATAGAGGTTTTACTGGCTCAGGCGAAACGAAATAGGAGCTGATATGTGATATGTGCGGGACCGAGAATAATGCATGTATGTGATACCGTATTCTATTCTCGCGACTTTTGTATCGGTCGGTTATATGTGATATAGCCCGGTTATCGAATCAAGTGTTGATTCGATAAGTTGGTACATTTTATGTTAGTCGGTTATATGTGATATAGCCGGATTATTAAATCAAGTGTTGATTTAATAATTTAGTGTATAATTGTATATTTGATATACTAATTTACATTAACTAACATTAGCTCACTTAAGCATTCTTTTCTCACTTGTGTGTACATATAATATATATGTGATATATATTGATATGCATTATTTATTTGTGTGTGTCATATTTGTTGATACACTAAGCATGGGTGTATGAAACATACACCATTTTAATTATATTGGTGGGGTTTTAATATTCAAAGTAAATACAAAATTAGTGGATAATTGTTCAAAGCATGAAGCTTGTGAGTGCTTTGACAAAGTCCACCCATTTTGTTTTACTTAGGATATTTATTAACCTAACCACTATAATTAGCCATGGTTATGTCTCTACATGAGTTCGTATATGATACCCACTCACCCATGGTTACTTATCTCACTTTGGATTAAGCTCATTATCTTCTTCTTTCTTCATCTTCTTCCTCCAAAAGAAAAGCTTGCTAGGGTTTGATAAATGTGAGAAAGTAATGTGACAAAAGAAATTCTAAAGTGAGCCCACTTTCTATTACACCATCATCTACTAGATTAGCACTTTAGTATAGGGTGTTTGCTTCACTTTGGTGAAGTGGTAGCTTGAGTTAGTAATCTCTCGACGTAGATCATCTTCGGCCTCGAAGACTTCAAGCAAGACCGTTGCCTTCTTCTCATGGAGCCGTCCAAGAGTCCGGGAGCACCATGATCGCAGCGAAGGGACTACTACAAGGAGCTTTTGAAGTGAAGGACCGATCTACAAAGGTTGTATTTCTATTTCACTTAGATGTAAAATGGTTTACATATGTTTTCGTATTATTTTCTAGTTATCGATTCTAGTTTAGAGTTTCTTTTAACGGCAAATTTTTAAAAATGGTATGGACGATGCCTCTCAAAACCTTGCTGCCATCGATAGGAACCCTACAGTGGTATCTGAGCCAGGCTAGAAAATTATACGGATAATGTTAGATTACGAATATGAAACGAACTCCGAAACTTGAAACCCTAAAACCATATTTCTGTCGATTTTAAAATGAGCTCCAAAATTTTTTCAAACAAGTGTAGAATCATTTATGAGCAATCCTAAGAACATGGAAGAAAATTGGGACCATGTGCTCGGATTTTGGCCGAGCACATGGCCACAAATTCCGAGGAGGCCAGCCTGGCAGTGTTGGATTGGTCCCAAATTTTTTTCGTGGTGTTTGCTCTGGGTTTTGATGTTTCATATGTTGTTTATTTTTGCTACTTTTTCATGTGATGATTAACTCAATGCAATGGCAACTCAGAGTGTTTCGTAGTCGTAATTTTAACTGTTTTCGGGTTACTTTAGACGTTGTTAAAAAGTTCAATTAGATTTCAAATACCCACTTTTTCCCTTGCCGGAAAATTTTCCAAGTGTTGGATTTTTTCCGTAGTTAAAAAGCATTCAAACATCATGCAAGTTATGCGATGGACCCTCTAGAAGAACAAAACCTTAACTCGATTATGTGACCGTCAGAACCACCACTAAACCCTCGGGTTTATGGTGGTTCAGCGGTGCCACATGTGAGGGATTGGTTGACCCTTCTACGGCTGGTCCATTGGTACTATGGCATGTGCTGAATAATTTTAAACTATGCTCAAGGGTTGAGCTTTCTGGGTAATTGTGGGTGTTTGTTGATTCGATCGGAATGTTTAACATCGTCTAGTTTTTTCTGCGACCGTAAGTGTAATATGTGGTGTATCGCCAGTTTCGTTGCTATATGTGAACGACAATTTGGATACGCATATTTACTTACGTTGATAATATGTGATGTTATGTGTTTCTGTATATGTTATATTGGATCGTCGTGTTTTGAATAGTCGGGGGTTTTATGTGAGATGAGAGTTTTTATTATCATTCATGTAAAATTCAATGTATATAATATTCTTTTATTGGGGCACTTCCGGGTTGAGGATGATGTCACCATTGTTGTATATTATTTACTTTTCCGTATTAGGAAAGACCCAAGGAGGGGAGCATAAGTAACCGGGTTCTAGAGTCCAGTGGAAGACCAACTCGAGGAGTCGAGTCCGGGTCTCCTAACTCTAGAATTGGTAGGGTTGCTTGCCGCTCTCGTAGGGGTCTAGGGATGTGGGTTTGGCTATTCATCGCGACCGTGGAATCCGTGTTTTATACAGGCTCAAAATAAAACACGGACCTCCTAATATATCCATTATTTCATATGTTTCTTCTGCTGCGATATCTGTGATGTGATCATTTGATATGTTGTGATAGATACTGTATATAGTATATATGATATATTATACAGACGTTACTTATGTTTTACACCCGCACTAGCCCTGCCCCGCTCTGCCGTTAGTTACCTAACCTAACGGTGCATGACGGGACATCAAGGCGAATACAGATGGCATAAGCGTACGTCGTATTTATCTGTGATATTTATGTGACTTAAATGATGGGAATTCATTAATGTGATTAATGAAAGAAAAGAATCCTAAAAGATGTTGTGGAATCGAATTTTCAAAAACAGGTAGCTACAGTTCTTCCTTTGCATAGCGGTGTTCTTTGTAGAACATCCTGCACCTTATTCGATAAGGAAAGGGCCGAGATCCCTTCACCGGGGGTGACCCCTTTAGCAATAACTGGCAGATGCTATAACCCTCGGTTTTCTCTTTTGATTGCTTTTCTAGTTCTTACTTTGCAAAGTGATATTGTGAATATCCTGCACCTAATTCGACGAGGAAAGATCCAAGATCCCTTCACCGGTAGTGACCTCTTTAGCGAAACTAGCAAAAGCCTAAAAAACACTCCATTTAAAAATCATTTGATTCTACAACGATATCAAGTTCATTACGTAATAGGTTTTCAGAAAAAACCTGTCGTAGCCCTCCGTCATTTCAGATAAGTCCTACTTAGTATTCGTGCTACGTTTGTTGACCTCTGTCAAGGCGTAGTGTACGGTAGCTGACTATTATTTATCCGCTTATGCATATGATACAGATTGGATTAGGGTAGTCGTACGACCTTGTTGACCTTCTTCAAGGGTCGTGCGAGTGGATTTGATTCAATCAAGAAATGACAGGTTGAACTTGACTAGTAGCCTATGGTTTGTTGACCTCCGTCAAGGTCATAGGGTGTTAGGGGCAAAATTATCGGGAATTTCAAGTGTTGAAATTTGCAATAAGATTGCAAACCTTCTATGAGATAGTTGGATCTCGATACCCACTGCGAGTAATTGTTACTTCTGGGAGAGTTTTGCACTTTATAATTAGCCGATCAAGTAGGTGTCTAGAAAGGTGTCAACGGGGTTACGCCCCTGGGAAAACAAGGTTTATTTTAATTAGGTCCGTGCGAAAGCACGGGGAACCTCCCTCAAAGTACCGACACTGGCCTGGCTGAAAGATTGGCGAAGTTGTAAAGTGTAATTAATCCTAGCCAGTTTTTCCTTTTAGGGTTTGAAGGAAGATTTGATAAAAAACAGTGGGAGCCATCCTGATTAGATAAAATAATAACCAATCTAATCTTGCAAGAGTGCACGCAGAGTGTTTTCTTCTCTCTCTCTCTCCAGGTAGCGACCATGTCATGCCTTAATCAAGATAATAATATGGATGTATTGACCGAACCCTCTTGTTATACTATGCTGGGGAACGTTGGTCCCGCTCCAATTTGTAATTGTTATAAGACCGAGCAGGAAATAGCTGATTACCAGGATTCCCGTGCCGCCCAAACGAAGAAAGTGCATGATGATGCATCTTCTTCGGGTGTGTTCATTACCGAGAAATGTTTCTCAGTATCCTCTACGTCCTGGGTATGAGATACCGGATCAGGATCCCACACATGTAATCTGTTACATGGGCTACAGATAGGTAGAGAACTGAGAACGGGTGATAAAATTTCAAGAGTTGGAAACGGTGCAATTGTTGCAGCCGAGATGTTGGCAGTTATCACCCTGTATTACCGAAATACATTGATTCTGAATGAATGTTATTAGATACCGAACCTGATATACAACATCATATCAGTCTCTTTATTTAGTAAAGAAGGATATAATTTTGTATCATTGGATAATATTTTGAACATTTCCTATATCAAGAGTTGATCGGTTCAGGCACGTTATCTAAAAGCATATACGTTCTAAATCAAACCACAGTTCTTAATGTACAAAACACACACTAGAGGAAGAGTTCAAAAATGAATGAATCCTTCTTGAGGCATTGTAGACTAGGTCATATCAATTTGACACGACTAGCTGAAGTTACATTAAGATGCATATTTAAATTAGTTTGAATTTACATCTTGTGAAACTTGTCAGTCATGTCACAAAGATAATATGACCACAGCTCCGTTTAAAGAAAACAGAGAAAGAGTTAGTAAACTCTTGGGATTGATACATGATGATGTATGTAAGTCCCCTGTCTACACATGCCAGGACTGGTTCTTTGTACTTCATTACATTCACTGATGATCTCTCATGATTCAGACATATGTTCCTGTTGAAACACAAGTCTGAAACTTTTGAGAAACTCAATGAATATAAGTCAGAAGTAGAGAACCAAAACGGGTATAAGTATTATGTCCTTTGATGTGATCAGGGAGGAGAATACTTGTGCACGGAATTCCTGGACTATTATAAAGGAGAATGAGATTCTCTCTCAGCATTACTCCTCTATATACACCACAGCACAACGGTGTATCGGGGCGGAGCAATCGCACCCTATTAGACAAGGTGCGCTCTATGATGAGTACTACTGAGTAGCCTATTTCCTTTTGGGGGTTATGCACTTGTGAAGCTGCGTACCTATTAAATCACATTCCAACCAAATCAGGTGCCTACCACTCCATATGCAATATGGTATGGGAGGAGCTCATCTCTTAAGCAAGTTAAGATTTGGGGTTGTCCGGCCTATGTCTAAAAGAAAAATCCGGATAAGCTCGAGGCAAGGTCAGTTCTGTAGAAGTTTGTTGGATATCCCAAGCATTCGCAAGGGAATATCTTCTACCACACCGAGGAAAAAAATGTGTTTTATTTCTAGGCATGCCACCTTTTTTAGAAAAGGAATTTATTTTGGAAACAAATTAGTGGCCATGAGGTAGAACTGGAAGGAGTTCCATCTATACAAACTACAGCTGATGATTTGGTAGAACCGGAGAATTCAATAGCTCCCAACGAACCTCAGCCTCTCTGCCGATCTGGTAGGGTTCCTCACCCACCTGAGAGATACTTTGTTTTCTCTATGACAGTGGGAACGAGGATTGCATCATGAGATGATGACCCAACTAGTTTCGAGCAGGCCATCAAGAGTGGGGACTCTGTAAGAATGGCTGGATGCTATGCGATCTGAGATGGAATCTATGTACACTAACGAAGTATGGACTTTGGTTGCTATATCTGAAAGGTTAAATCCCCATTAGGAGCAAGTATATCTTGAGAAGATTACTTGGTGTACATGGAAAAGTTGAGACTTTCAAAGCTAAGACTTGTTGTAAAAAGGTTCTCGTCATCAACCAAGTTTGGATAATGATGAAACCTTTTCTGGGGCCTATGCTTAAGTCCATCCGGATCCTACTTACCACTGCTACATACCATGACTACGATATCTGGCGGTTGGGTGTCATGACTGCTTTTCTAAATACCGATTTAGAAGAAAGCATCTATAAGTACACAGCTAGAGGGCTCCGTAGACAGTGAGAGCAGCGGAAACATGTGCAAGTTGCTTTATGGGATAAAGCAGGCATCGCGGAGTTAGAACATCTGTTTTGATGAAGTAGTCAAAACGTTTGACTTCATCAAAATGGTAGATGAATCTTGTATATACAAAAAGGTAGTAGAGAGTGTGGTAATGATCCTCGTATTGTACGTGGATGACATACTCTTGATAGGAAAGGAGTTTCCTATGCTACACTCGGTCAATCTCCTCTTATCACATTGATTCTCAATAAAGGATCAAGGTGATACCTCCTAAATCCTGGGTTTTGGATCTATAAGATAGATCTAAGTGGATATTAGGATTCTCACTAGGTGTAGTGAGATGGTATCAATCGATCCTGGGGAGAATCACTGGAAACCTTCCAGAGTGATAAGGTCAACTGAATGTCAGTCACAAGCATTGTTTTTACCCTCAGTGGAGGGACGATATATTGGAAGAGTTCTAAGCTGGATACCGTGGCACACCAGACGATAAAGGCTGGATACATCACTACCAAAGATGCTACCAAAGAGGCAGTCTGGGTGTATATTAGTTCATGAGATGAACTTCGTTCCTACCATTGTGTGACAATGGAGTTATGGCTTATGCCTAGGAACGCCCGTCCCATCAGTGATCCAGAAATATTCTAAGGCCGTATCACCTGATCATGGAGATGGTTGATCTCCAGGGGATCGAGGTTAGGAAAGTAGAATCATAGGACAACACGGCGGATCCACTCACAAAGGCCTTTTTCCCAGAGAGAGACTTTTATGGGATGGTTGAGTATGTGATACTACAACCACTGATATCAGATGGGCCTAGTGCAAGTGGGAGATTGTTAGTTATATGTATTCCCTATAGGCCATTATTATATATGAGATGTATATTGTAGTGGATGTTTGGACATATTCAGGGAGGACTTTTTTGCTCGACATGATAGTATGCTATCTGGTTACTCTTTACCTTAATGTGTACACTGATTGTCTCTCTGTTACATGTTGGTAAAGCCCTTATGATGTGTACTTGACTACCTGGACTATGATGCAGATCATACTAGTGGGGACAGAGTAGTCCATAAGTACATCCTTTAATGTCCCTAGTCGTGGGTGTATCGAGACGGGGCATCGATATACCAGAGTAGACTAGTGTATACCTTCTCGACCCATATAGATGGGCGATGGATGATCCCATATCCATTGGTGTTTGACATCAGAGATGGTATACGGGTGCTCAGTGGAGACTGGGTACACTGGACGGACTCGCCGAGAACTCCCAGATGGTATTATACCTTATGTCAGATGGCAGTTCTCTGGTGACACTAGTACATGTTAGTCTGTAGACCCAAGATCGTCATAGAGTCTTGTGTGATTCCCACTGTGCTTTGATTTCCACCTTACCACGTCCAAGAGGGCATGCAAAACGGTGGTTTTTGGGTACAGTCCCGAGTCACATGGAGGCAATGAGCGATAGGAGGGGTTTCGTCTCTCCCGGTATTGGGGGTTGATGTTGCGCTGTGCTCGATTGGCCATAACAGGGAAGTCCCTGGCCAAGGCTGATTTAGAGATTTACTGGTAAGTGTTACCAGTAGTTTCTCGACCCGTTATGAGCCTCATATCGGCATGACTTATCGGTTATTGGGTTCTGACGTTTACCACCCCTAGACTTGATATGCGACATATCAGACGAGGATGCCGGACTGTACGGTAGTGTCACTGTCAGGCTTTTGTAGGAGTTGGAGCGGGCTTGCTTACTGATCTTTTGATCGTTCAATACCCGGATAGCCGTTACGTCCAGCTAGTACCGCCGACGGCTTGTGGGTGCTTGATGTGATCATCACCTACTGCCGGCGTATTGACGAGTCTTTAGAGTCCTACATAGAGGTTTTACTGGCTCCGGCGACACAAAATTGGAGCGCATATATGATATGTACGGGACCGAGAATAATGTGTGTATGTGATACCGTATTCTATTCTCGCGACTTTTGTATCGGTCGGTTATATGTGATATAGCCGGGTTATCGAATCAAGTGTTGATTCGATAACTTTGTACATTTTGTGTTAGTCGGTTATATGTGATATAGCCGGATTATTAAATCAAGTGTTGATTTAATGATTTAGTGTATAATTGTATATTTGATATACTAATTTACATAAACTAACATCAGCCCACTTAAGCATTCTTTTCTCACTTGTGTGTACATATAATATATATGTGATATATATTGATATGCATTATTTATTTATGTATGTCATGGTTGTTGATACACTAAGCATGGGTGTATGAGACATACACCATTTTAATTATATTGGTGGGGTTTTAATATTCAAAGTAAATACAAAATTAGTGGATAATTGTTCAAAGCATGAAACTTGTAGAAGCTTGTGAGTGCTTTGACAAAGTCCATCCATTTTGTTTTACTTAGGATATTTATTAACCTAACCACTATAATTAGCCATGGTTATGTCTCTACATGAGTTAGTATATGATACCCACTCACCCATGGTTACTTATTTCACTTTGGATTAAGCTCATTATCTTCTTCTTTCTTCATCTTCTTCCTCCAAAAGAAAAGCTTGCTAGGGTTTGATAAAAGTGAGAAAGTAATGTGAGAAAAGAAATTCTAAAGTGAGCCCACTTCCTATTACACCATCCTCTACTATATTAGCACTTTAGTATAGGGTGTTTGCTTCACTTTAGTGAAGTGGTAGCTTGAGTTAGTAATCCATCGACGTAGATCATCTTTGGCCTCGAAGACTTCAAGAAAGACCGTTGCCTTCTTCTCATGGAGCCGTCCAAGAGTCCGGGAGAACCATGATCTCAGCGAAGGGACTACTACAAGGAGCTTTTGAAGTGAATGACCGATCTACAAAGCTTGTTTTTCTATTTCACTTAGATGTAAAATGGTTTACATATGTTTTTGTATTATTTTCTACTTATCGATTCTAGTTTAGAGTTCCTTTTAACGGAAAATTTTTAAAAATGGCATGGACGATGCCTCCCGAAACCTTGCTGCCGTCGATAGGAACCCTACATATGTGTGTTTGGAAACGTTGACTAATTGCTATACGTCTATTAGTCGGTGTTGCACACATCTGTATTGATATCATGTGATGGTATGCGTATATGAATATGTTAGATCGTCGTGGATGAATAGCCGGGATGTAAGAAGAGCGTTTTTCTTTCATTCATTTAATTTGTAAAAAGCGATGTAATATTATTTTGCGGGGCACATCCAGGTTGAGGTTGTAGCCACCGTTGTATATTTTCTTTTTAATGTTTTTTCTCCTAGGATAGACCCAAGGTGGGGTGCACAAACTACCGGGTTCTTGATGCGCCGAGTGGCCTATTCACCTTTTTGAGGGAGGTTGCTTTACTTCGGGAATTTGGTGGGTAGTTTGCCGCACCCGTAGGGGTCTAGGATGGGGTTTTGCTATCCATAACGACCGTGGAACCCGTTTTTCTTTAAGGGCTTAAATGAAGTATGGAATTCCTAGTATATCTAATATATTCATCTGTGATCTGGAATGTTTATAAATGCATGCGACGAATGACTATTTATATACGTGTCACGACCCAAAATTGGCACATGACGGCACTCAAACTACGTAACGTCAACAGGCGTAACGCAATTCAAGTAAGCCGAAAACCCAGAAATCAAAACCATCAAAAGTACTAAGTGATAAGAACATTGTAAAAAAAACAAAACTTTTGGGAATTTCAAGTAAAAATTCTTTAAAGTCCAAATTTACTTTCTTAAAAATTTGGGCAGCACCTCCTTTGTAAAAACTAGCCCTGGAAATGGGTACAACATAGAATATAAGTAAAGCATCCCCAACGGGGGCAAATTCACGCCCAAAAGCGGAAAACAACCACCACAACAGATATACGACGCCGTAGCGAAAAAAATGGACGATGTAATTAAAAACAGCATAAAAGACATCCAAAGTCACAAAATAATATACAACATCGTCCTCATAACTCGTCTCTAAGTCAATACATGAAGTAGTAGATGGAGAGTACTAGATACAACGAATATACAATGAGCATCATCGGATAATCGCAAAACCCACCTATAGCAAAATTGCACACAGTCAGCCGTAGCGGTATCCGCTGCAAAAGATGATACGACGTGATGAAGAAGCCCTGCCGCGACTGCTCTGAGAGACACCTGCAAACACTGTGGCACAACGAGGGTGAGTTGCCAACTCGTTAATAGTAAATAATATATGCAGGTAATCGCAGGTATGCACGTACTACGATAATCTATCACATGCAAGCTGATAGCAATAAATGGCAATATGTATATGCAACAGTCATGAAAGGTACTCTAGCAGGTACTACTAATACATGAAGCAATGCACATCAAATAAATGCTAAGGATGGGATAAAACATGTCATCCTCACGGAAATCCTCATCGTGGCAGGACCAGTGTCCATCAAGAAAATCTATATCCCAATACCAAACGCACCGCATCCTCAGATCGACTCTCATATCCTGTAAGTCTCATGGAACCTGAATGTCCAACATCGACACCCGAAACATCATGAAAACATATGCCTGTATATATATATATATATATATATATATATATATAAGGATATCTATCTCGTGTGTCCATCAACGACACATAAAAATCATGGAACCTGAGTGTCCAATATCGACACTCGAAACATCATGAAATACTCGTGTCCAGCATCGACACGTAAATACTCATATCTAGGGCTCCGTCAGTCCGGATCGGCCCATATCATCTCATGACTCCGGTCGGTATCCTCCAAATATCCGCTGAGTCCAAATACTATCACCGGTAGGTAGTGCTCCTCTGCCAGGCTCACCGCCTAACAATACGAGTCTTCTTGCCCCGGGATACCTCACCGGGTCCACCATGTACCCGCAGACGGTTCCCCCTCGCTCCTCGAATAGGGTATCTAACACAAGTCTCAGAACCGAGAAAACTCATAGTGGATGCATCGAAATATCATATCAAGAGAAACCGGGTTTTTCAAACAATGCATAATTTCATGAACTATCACGGTCCTCAAATCCAGAAAATATCAAGTAATGAATAAGAATACTTGCATAGATCATTATGATGATATATATTATATATATGTACATATATAACAACGTCCCATACCACTGATATATATATATAGGTATATAACACATCCAGAAAACTTCATATGAAAAACCATATCTCAATGCGTAAATCTATGAAATATAACATATGCAACATAAAGCAGTAATATGAGCATATAAAGGAAAAACCGCTATTTAAATGCAACGAGTTATTAAATATATCATACGGTTCCTAATTTCTCCAAAATCCAACGCAACATCGTATAAAAGTGAACTTGTGGCTACAGCAAGGTATAAGGGTGTACATGTAAGTATGTACGTATGATGCATATGTAGCTATATCTCATATGTGTATACACCTGTCAATAATGATGTAATACCATATAGGTATAGGTGTTGCTGTAGCATAGCAAGGTATGTGTATATACATGTCAATAATGATGCAATACCCTCCAGGTATATGTGTAGCTGTAGCATAGCAAGGTATATGTATATACATGTCAATAATGATGCAATACCCTCCAGGTATATGTGTAGCTATATCAAGGTATAGCAAGGTAAGTGTATATACATGTCAATAATGATGCAATACCCTCCAGGTATATGTGTAGCTGTAGCATAGCAAGGTATGTGTATATACATGTTAATAATGATGCAATATCCTCCAGATATATGTGTAGCTATATCAAGGTATAGCAAGGTATGTGTATATACATGTCAATAATGATGCAATACCCTCTAGGTATATGTGTAGCTGTAGCATAGCAAGGTATGTGTATATACATGTCAATAATGATCCAATACCCTCCAGATATATGTGTAGCTATATCAAGGTATAGCAAGGTATGTGTATATACATGTCAATAATGATGCAATACCCTCCAGGTATATGGGCAGCTATATCAAGGTATAGCAAGGTATGTATATATACATGTCAATAATGATGCAATACCCTCCAGATATATGTGTAGCTATATCAAGGTATGGCAAGGCATGTGTGTAAGCAAGTAGATATACATGTATGCTATATCTTATATGCACAATGGAAATAAGGATCATGTCTCAATGTCCCTAACCAATACAATATCACGTATCTATAGGTGTTGTGCGTGTCATGGCAATTATCGACGGTGTGAGTGTAGCATACAATTTGTGCTCATGCAACATGAACCGTCAATAATGGTGTTGTAGGGTTACTAGGCACAGTTACAAGGATCTATAAGGCATCAACCATGCCCGATTTAAATTTTAGAGGTACCGAACAACCCAAAGCTAGGATCTTTGCTAGATAATTAGGGTTAAACATGCAAGTAAACATCTTTACAACTAAGAGAGAGAGATTACAACCTTTGTAGTCCGCTCCTTCGCTTTATAAGCTCCGAGTAGTAGTCCCTTTGCCGCGATCCATGATCTCCCGGACTCAAGAGAAGCACCACAATCCGAATGATCCATGCTTGCTTGAAGTCTTCCTTTTCGAAGATGATCTACCTTGAAATTTCTTTAACTCAAGCTCTCACTCACTAATCAAGTATTAATGAAGTGAACACCCTAATCTAATTGGCTAGATTAGATGAGGATGATGAAGTAGCATTTATGCTCTCTTTTATTATCAAATTCTCATACTAATCCATCATAAAAGAAAAACCTAGAAAGCTTTTCAAGAGCTCAAGAAAGAAGAAGAAGAATGAATAATCCTTTTGTGATGAATAATGAATTGTTATTATCATTACAATTGCAACTATGGTTAAGTCAAGAAAGACTTAACCATTGTAGAGATTTAACTAGGGTAAAGGGTGTGGGTTGGGTTAGGAAAATATCTCCAAAAATATCAACACATAATATCTTTGCAAGAAACAAAAGAAAAGCTTCTAGAAGCTTCATGAATAAGCTAACCCAAATCAAACCCTAACTATGTTTAATCTCCACTAATCATGTTGCATTTGTAAACATAACTTATTACAATATTATATATCATATATATAATATATTTTTGTAACAAAAGAAAATAATACAATTAACATATATCGTGTATATATCAATATATTATCCGGTGAGAAAATGAATCAATAAAGCAAGCCAATATTAGATAATGTAATGTAATATATCACATATATATTTATACATTAAATTATCGAATCAACACTTGATCCGACAATCCGGCTACATCGCATATAACCGACTAATATATCATGTACCGATACATCGAATCAATACTTGATCCGATGACCCGGCTGATATCAAATATTGCGAGAATAGAATACGGTATCTCATATCGTATTATTCTCGGTCCCGCACATGTGCTCCTACTCCGTTTTGCCTGAGTCAAGAAACCTCTGTGTAGGACTCTAAAGATTCGTCAATACGCCGGTAGCAGGTGATGATCATATCAAACACCCACAAGCTGCAAGCGGTCAGCTAAACGTAACAGTCACCCAGGTATTGAGCGATCAGAAGATCAACAAGAAAGCCTGTACATTCTCCTGTGAATCCAATCTGTAACACTTTCGTATAGTCCGGTCTCTTCGTCTGATATGTCACATATCTGGTCTAGGGGTGGTAAACGTCAGACCCCAGTAACCGATAAGTCGTATCGATGTGAGGCTCATAACAGGTCGAGAACCTACTGATAACACTTACCAGTAGTACTCAATATCCGCCCTGGCCATGGACTTCCAGTTATAGCCAATCGAACACAGCACAACATCAACTCCCTATACCGGGAGAGACGAAACCCCTCCTATCGCTCATTGCCTCCATGCGATTCGGGACTGTACCCAAAAGCCACCGTTTTGCACGCCCTCTTGGACGTGGTATGATGGAAATCAAAGCACAATGGGAATCACACAAGACTCTATGACGATCTCGGGTCTACAGACAAACCTGTACCAGTGTCACCAGAGAACTGCCATCTGACGTGAGATATAATACCATCTGGGAGTTCTCGGCGAGTCCGTCCAGTGTACCCAGTCTCCACTGAGCACCCGTACACCATCCTTGATGTCAAACACCGATGGATATGGGATCATCCATCGCCCATCATATGGGTCAAGATGCGTATACGCTAGTCTACTCTGGTGTATCGATGCCCTGTCTCGATACACCCTCGACTAGGAACAGTTATAGGATGTACTCGTCGACTACTCTGGCCCCACTAGTATGATCTTATCATAGTCCCAGTAGTCAAGTACATATCCTAAGGGCTTTGTCAACATGTGAGAGCAAGGCAGTAAACTAATATATGTCAACATGTTAAGATAAAGTGAAACCAAATAGCATACTATCATGACGAGAAAGAAAGTCCTCTCTATATATATCCAAGCATCCATTATAATGTACAACAATGGCCTCTAGGGCATATATATAACTAACAATCTCCCACTTGCACTAAGGCTAGCTGTTGTAGTATCTCATACCTAACATCCCGAATAATCTCTTTAACTCTATCTGGGGAGTGGCCTTCATGAGTGGATCTGCAATGTTGTCCTTCGTATCAACTCTCCTGACCTCGATCTCCCGGCGATCAACTATCTTCTTGATTAGGTGATGCTGCCTCAGAATATGTCTGGACTTCTGATGGGACCTAGGTTCCTTGGCCAAAGCCACAGCTCCATTGTTATCACAATACAAAGGTATTGGATGTTCAATGGACGGAACCACACCAAGTTCAGTGATGAACTTCTTTATCCAGACAGCCTCTTTGGCAGCATCGTTGGCAGCGATGTATTCAGCCTCCATCGTCGAGTCTGCAACGGTATCCTGTTTGGAACTCTTCCAACACACCGCCCCTCCATTGAGGGTAAAGACAAATCCCGAGTGCGACTTAGAGTCGTCCTTATCACTCTGGAAGCTCGAATCGGTAAAGGACTCCACATGGAGTTCTCCGTTACCATACACCAAGAACATCTCTTTAGTCCTTCGCAAGTACTTGAGAATGTTCTTCACAGCTATCCAGTGACTCTCTCCAGGATCTGCTTGATACCGAATCACTACACTTAGTGAGTATGCTACATCTGGTCTGGTACATAGCATCACATACATGATAGAGCCTACTGCCGAAGCATAGGGTATCCCTTGCATGCGAGCTCTCTCCAAATCAGTCTTGGGAGACATCTCTTTGGAGAGAGTGAGTCCAGAGATCGTGGGTTGGTTACCACGCTTGGATTCTTCTATACTAAACCTCTTTAGTATGATGTCAATGTACCTGGATTGGGACAATCCCAATATCCATTTAGATCTATCTCTATAGATCATAATTCCCAGTATGCAGGAGGCATCACCTAGATCTTTCATCGAGAATCTTTGTGATAAGAAGAGCTTGACCGATTGCAGCATAGGAACATCATTTCCTATCAAGAGTATGTCATCCATGTACAATACGAGGAAGACAACCTTACTCTCTGCAACCTTCTTATAGATACAAGGTTCATCTACGTTTTTGATGAAGTCAAACTCTTTGAATACAACATCAAACCAGATGTTCCAACTCCGCGATGCTTGCTTTAACCCATAAATATATTTAAGAAGCTTGCACACCTTTCCGCTGCTCCCACTATCTACGAAGCCCTCTGACTGAGTCATGTACACGCACTCTTCTAAATCACCGTTTAGAAAGGCGGTCTTAACATCCATCTGCCAGATTTCGTAGTCATGGTATGCAGCAATGGCAAGTAAGATCCGGATGGACTTAAGCATAGCCACTGGAGAAAAGGTTTCGTCATAATCCACACCTGGTCGTTGACGAAAACCCTTTGCAACAAGTCTAGCTTTGAAAGTCTCAACTTTTCCATCTACACAAAGTTTCTTCTTAAAGATCCATTTGCTCCCAATGGGTTTTACCCCTTCAGGAGCAACTTACAAAGTCCATACTTTGTTGGTGTACATGGATTCCATCTCAGATCACATTGCATCCAGCCACTTCATAGAGTCACCACTCGTGATGGCCTGCTCGAAACTAGTGGGGTCATCATCTTCCATGATACAATCCTCGCTCCCACCATCAACGAGAAAACCGTAGTATCTCTCAAGTGGATGAGAAACCCTGCTAGATCGGCGGAGAGGCTGAGGTTCGTTGGGTACTACTGAATCCTCTGGTTCCACTAAATCTTCAGTTGCAGTTTGTGTTGCTGGAACTTCTTCCAGTTCTACCTCATTGCCACTATCTTGTTTCATAAGAAAACCCTTTTCTGAGAAGGTGGCATGTCGAGAAACAAACACTTTTGTTCCTCGGTGTGGCAGAAGATATACCCTTGCGAATGCTTGGGATATCCAATAAACTTGCATAGAACTGGCCTTGCCTCGAGCTTGTCCGGATTTTGTGTTTTCACATATGCCGGAGAACCCCATATCTTAATGTAATTAAGATGTGGTCTCTTTCCTTTCTATATCTCATATGGAGTGGTTGGCACAGATTTGGTGGGAACCCTATTCAATAGGTCTATGGCTGTCTCAAGCGCATAATCTCAGAAGGAAATAGGTAACTCAGCAGTGCTTATCATAGAGCGCAACATATCTAATAGGGTGCGATTCCTCCGCTCCGATACACCGTTGTGCTGTGGTGTATAAGGAGGAGTAAGCTGAGAGAGAATCCCATTCTCTTTTAGATAATCTATGAACTCATTGCTTAAGTATTCTCCTCCTCGATCAGATCGAAGGATCTTAATACTTTTGCCCGTTTCGTTCTCTACTTCGTGCTTATATTCCCTGAATTTCTCAAAAGTTTCAGACTTGTGTTTCATCAGGAACACATGTCCGTATCTTGAGAGATCGTCAGTGAATATAATGAAGTAGGAAGAACCGTTCCTGGCATGTGTAGACATGGGACCGCATACATCACTATGTATCAGCCCTAAGAGTTCTGTAACTCTTTCTCCGTGTTCACTAAACGGAGTTTTGGTCATTTTACCTTTGAAACATGAATGGCAAGTTTCATAAGATGATAATTCGAACGGATTTAAATATCCATCCTTATGTAACTTAGCTAGCCGTGTCGCATTGATATGACCAAGTCTACAATGCCATAAGAAGGATTCGTTCATTTCTGAACTCTTCCTCTTCTGTGTGTTTTGTATATTAAGGACTGTATTTTGATTGAGAACGTATATGCCATTATGAAACGAGCCTGATCCAATCAACTTTTGATTTAGGAAGATGTTCATAACATTATCCTGTATTACAAAATTATATCCTTCTTTACTTAATAAAGAAACTGATATAATGTTGCACATCATGTTCGGTATATAATAGCACTCGTTCAGAATCATTGTATTACTACTTGGTAATATAAGGTGATATTCGCTAACTGCTTTGGCTGCAATACTTTCACCATTCCGTACGAATGATCACCCTTTCCCAGTTCTCTACCTTTACGTAGCCCACGTAATAATTTACATATGTGGTATTCCGATCCGGTATCTAATACCCAGAACGTAGGGTGAACTGAGAAACAGTTCTCAATAATTAGTACACCCGAAGAAGATGCATCAACATACTTGTTCTTCGTTTGGGCGGTATGAGAATCCATGTATTCTCCTATTCCCTGCTCAGTCTTATAACACTTATAAGAAAGATCAGGACCAACGTTCCCCTGCTCAGTATAATAAGCGGTTCAGTCAATACATCCATATTATTATCTTGATTAAGGCCTGACATGGTCGCTACCTGGAGGGAGAGAGAAGAAAACACTTTAGCGCATGCTCTTGCAAGATTAGATTGATTATGATCTTATCTAATCACGATGTCTCCCACTGTTTTTATCAAATCTTCCTTCAAACCCTAAAAGGTAAGATTAGCCGGGATTAAATACACACTACAAGTTCGCCAATCTTTCAGCCAGATCAGTGTTGGTACTTTAAGGGAGGTTCCCGGTGCTTTCGCACGGACCTAATTAAAATAAACCTTGTTTTCCCAGAGGTATAACCCCGTTAACACCTTTCTAGACACCTACTTGATCAGTTAATTGTCCTGTGTAAAATTCTCCCAGGAGTAACTCTTACTCGCAGTGGGTATCGGGATCCAACTATCTCATAGGAGGTATGCAATCTTATTGCAAATTTCAACACTTGAAATTCCCGATAATGCTTTTGCCCCTAGCAACTCATGACCTTGGCTAAGGTCAACAAATCATAAGTGCTAGCCAGGTTCAACCCGTCATTTCCCGATTGAATTAAACCCACCTGTACAACCCTTGGCTAAGGTCAACAAAGTCGTACGACTACCTTAACTCAATCACATCTCATGTTTTTAGCAGATAAATACTAATTAGCTACCGTACACTACGCCTTGGCTAAGGTCAACAAATGCAGCACGAATACTAACTAGTCTCTATCTGAAATGACGGAAGGCTACGCAGATTTTTCAGAAAACCATGAGCGTAATGAACTTGATATCGTTGTAGAAACAAGTGATTTTGAAAAGGAGTGTTTTTTAGGCTTTTCTAGTTTTGCTAAAGAGGTCACTCGCGGTGAAGGGATCTCGGCTCTTTCCCCATCGAATAAGGTCCAGGGTATATCATATATACCGCTGTGCAAAGAAAGAACTATATAAGCTGTCAAAAACTAAACCGTGAGTTTGTAGCATCTGCCAGTTTTGCTAAAGAGGTCACTCCCGGTGAAGGGACCTCGGCTCTTTCCTCATCGAATAAGGTGCATGGTATATCATATATACCGCTATGCAAAGCAAAACTGTAGCTACCATTTTTATTAAGTTTTGATTCTACAACATCTTTTAGGTTTCTTTTCTTTTATTAATCTCATTAATAAAATCCCATCAATTAATGCTTCTTAAGCATCACAGAAGAAACGAAAGCAGTAATATTTATATATCAACATATATATATAGTATAAGCATTCGTCTCAGGCAGTAATATGATCTCATCACAGAACATTGCAGCAGAAGATAACATATGAAATATTGGATATACTAGGACGTCCGTGTTTTATTCCGAGCCTGTATAAAACACGGATTCCACGGTCGCGATGAATAGCCAAACCCACATCCCTAGACCCCTACGAGAGCGGCAAGCAACACTGCCAATTCTAGGGTTAGAAGACCCGGTCTCGACTCCTCGAGATGGCCTCCCACTGCACCCTAGAACCCGGTTACCTGTGCTCCCCTCCTTGGGTCTACCTAATGCGGAAAAGTAATTAAAATAAACCTCCCACTGTTTTTAGGGATGAAGAAAACACTTTAGCGTATGCTCTTGCAAGATTAGATTGTGTTGATCTTATCTAATCAGGATGTCTCCCACTGTTTTTATCAAATCTTCCTTCAAACCCTAAAAGGTAATGTTAGTTATATGTATGCCCTAGAGGCCATTACTATACATAGGATGTATATTGTAGTGGATGCTTGGACATATATAGGGAGGACTTTCTTGCTCGACATGATAGTATGCTATCTGATTACTCTTTACCTTAACGTGTACACTGATTGTCTCTCTATTATATGTTGGTAAAGCCCTTAGGATGTGTACTTGACTACCTGGACTATGATGCGGATCATACTAGTGGGGACATGGTAGTCCATAAGTACATCCTTCAAGGTCCCTAGTCGTGGGTATATCGAGACGGGGCATCGATATACCAGAGTAGACTAGCGTATGCCTTCTCGACCCATATAGATGGGCGATGGATGATCCTATATCCATTGGTGTTTGACATCGAAGATGTTTTACGGGTGCTCAGTGGAGACTGGGTACACTGGACGGACTCGCCGAGAACTCCCAGATGGTATTATACCTTACGTCAGATGGCAGTTCTCTGGTGACACTGGTACAGAGTAGTCTGTTGACCCGAGATCGTCATAGAGTCTTGTGTGGTTCCCACTGTGCTTTGATTTCCACCTTACCACGTCCAAGAGGGCGTGCAAAACGGTGGTTTTTGGGTACAGTCCCGAATCACATGGAGGCAATGAGCGATAGGAGGGGATTCGTCTCTCCCGGTATAGGGAGTTGATGTTGCGCTGTGTTCGATTGGCTATAACCGGAAATCCCTGGCCAGGATTGCTGAGATTTACTGGTAAGTGTTACCAGTAGTTTCTCGAACTGTTATAGACCTCATATCGACACGACTTATCGAGCTGTTGGGGTCTGACGTTTACCACCCCTAGGCGAGATATGCGACATATCAGACGACGAGACCGAACTGTACGGTAAGTGTTACTGGTTGGATTCACAGGAGTGTGAGCGGGCTTGCTCGTTGATCTTCTAATCGCTCAATACCCGGGTGGCCGTTACGTTTAGCAGACCGCTTGCGGCTTGTGGGTGTTTGATATGATCATCACCTGCTGCCGGCGTATTGACGAGTCTTTAGAGTCCTACACAGAGGTTTCCTGGCTCAAGCAAAACGAAATAGGAGCGCATATGAGATATGTGCGGGACCGAGAATAATGCGTGTATGTGATACCGTATTCCATTCTCGCGATGAATGTATCGAATGGTTGTATGTGATATAACCTAGTTATCGAATCAACGATTGATTCGATAAGCCGATACATTGGATATTAGTCGGTTATATGCGATATGACCGGATCGTTAAATCAAGCGTTGATTTAATGATTTAATGCATAATTATATATTTGATATATTACTTTGCATTAACTAGTATTGGTTCATTTAAATTGGATTTTCTCACTAGATGTACACAAGTTGTATATGTGATATACTTTTGTGCACTTGATTGTATCATGTTTGATGATACATGAATGCTAGGGTTTGTGTAAAGAATTAAACCTTGGTTAAGTAAATGGTTAGGGTTTTTATTTATTCATTCTAATATCCTTTTAATTTGGATTAAAAAGAAATGGCAAAAGAAAAGAAAATGGTTGCTTTCATTCTTGAAGCTTCATGAAGCTTTGTCCAAAGTGACCATTTTGTCTTCATCCTTAACCCTAACCATTCATCTAACCTTAGTCAATTCTCTACACATAACCATGGTTCATATTATGATAAGGATTCATTTTTTCTTTTGGTTTTTAATTAACTTATCATATTATCTTCTTCTTCTTCTCCTTCTTCAACAATGAAGAAAGCTTGCCTCCATCAATGGCAACTTGAGAAAAAGAGTGAGAAATCCAATTCTAAAGTGAACCCACTTCCTATTTCTTCATCCTCTACCTCTTGCCAAGTAGTATAGGGTGTTTTCTTCACAAGTTTCTTGACTTGGTGAAGTTGGAGCTTGATCTAGTGTTGCCTCGACGTAGATCATCTTCGGCATCGTAGTCGATGACCTAGCCCGCCCATTTCTCCGATGAAGCCGACGCTAGAGTCCGGGATTTGATTTGGACAGCAAGGAGACTTCATCATGGAGCTATGGAGGTGGAGGACCGGATCTACAAAGGTTGTATTTCCGTTCACTTAGTTAAGTTGTTAACTAGTTGCTAGTTTCGCCTAAAATCTAGTTAACGATCCGTATTAGGGTTTCTCGGCACTTGTAAAATTTGAAATTGGCATGGTTGATACCTTTTGAGACCTCATTAGTGTGCCTAGAAACCCTACAGTGGTATCAGAGCCTAGCTAGAGCCTTAGGCGATGCGTAGACGAAGTTCGAAACCCGAACGAACCCGAAACCCTAAAATTTCACCCTCTCTGGACATTTTTACAAAACTGGGTTTTTTCCAGATTAAAAATTCTTAAAAAATTCAGCAGGGAATTCTATGAATTACGGTGCAAAAATGACTAAATGATATGCTAATTGTGCGGCGGAACCGCGGCAGAAGCATGGCTTCTGCGGCGGTTCCGCGGCCAAGTAATAGGATCTTCCATCATTCTTTGCACAGTAATTCATCTTTTCAGGAGCTGAGTTTTCTGGGAATTTTTAATTTGCACTCAAGAGTTGAGTTTTCTGGGTTGTTTTGGGGACTCGGTGTTTCGATCGGGATGTTTAACTTCGTCTGTGTTTTCCGGATAATTATTGAATATGTTAAAAAGTTCGACCGGATATAAATACTCAATCTTTCCCCTGCCGGAAAATTTCCAAGTGTTGGATTTTTCTGTGGTTTAAAGACGTTCTAAGTAGTGGAAGTAACGCGATGGTCCCTCTAGAAGACAACAAACCTTAACTCGATTATGTGACCGTCTTGAACTGCCCTTTGAACCTTCGGGTTTGGGGCAGTACGGCGTGCCACATGTGAGGCGTTGGCTTGACCCTTCTACGGCTGGACCGTTGGTACTGAGGCATGAAGTGAATGTCTTTGAACTTATTTCATGTGTTGAGCTATTTCGGGAAAACTTGGGTGTTCGATTGTTCGATCGGAAAGTTTAACATTTTCTATCTTATTCGGAATGTGATACAACAATTGAAATTCACAACAAGTTATGAGATAACTGTATGAATGTTATAAACATAGCACTTTAGTCTCACTTGATCGGTTGCCACGGAATTTTGATGTGATCAAAAGTCCGTCGCAATCACGTAGCGTACGCGGATACTCGCCGGGTAAACTTAATAGACAGCCTCGCTCCATAGCCCCGACCAAGTGACTGTAGGAGAACCCCGTCGCCGAAAGCATCCGCTCGGGTGCTCGCGACAGCAGTGTTCCGCCTTGGTGCACTTCGTCGATGGTATCAGGGGTACGGCCGCCTACTAAAGTTTGCGACGAGCATTCGATCAGAATGTCGGGAATCCTGTTGAATTGCCCGACTTGATATTGAAAAGTGTTTTCGATTTTGAGACTAAAATGCGGGGTTTATAATTGTTAGGCATGTGATGTCTAAGATATTCATTTGATTAGGCATGCGATGTCTATGCAGGTTGCGGATTCCAACTGTTGTAGTTTTATACTTTCTTTTCTGTGACCGTAAGTGTAATATGTGATATCGCCGGTTTCGTTGCTATATGTCAAGGACAATTAGGATGCGCATATTTACTTACGTTGATGACATGTGATGTTATGTGTTGCTGGATATGTTATATTGGATCGTCGTGTTTGAATAGCCCGGGGTTTTTTATGTGAGATGAGTGTTTTTCATTTTCTTTCATGTAAAAACTTGTATGTAATATTCTTTTATTGGGGCACTTCCAGGTTGCGGATGATGTCACCTTTTGTATATTATTTACTTTTCCGCACTAGGATAGACCCAAGGAGGAGGGCACAAGTAACCGGGTTCTGGAGTCCAGTGGGAGACCAACTCGAGGAGTCGAGTCCGGGTCTCCTAACTCCAGAATTGGTAGGGTTGCTTGCCGCTCTCGTAGGGGTCTAGGTGTAGGGTTCCTAGGCACTCTAATGGAGTCTCACAAGTGATCAAACATGCACAAATCAAATTTTACGGGTGCCTACAAACCCTAATACTGATCGTCAACTAGATATATAGGCGATGCAAGCAAGTAAACGGAAATATAGCTAAAGGAAAGGGGCTACAACCTTTGTAGATCCGGTCCTCCACCTCCAAGGCTCCGTGATGAAGTCCCCTCGCTGTCCAAATCGTATCTTGGGCTCTAGTATCGGCTTCATCGAAGAAATGGGCGGGCTTGGTCGTCGGTTCGATGCCGAAGATGATCTACGTCGAGGCATCACAAGATCAAGCTCTCACTTCATCAAGTCATGAAAACTTGTGAAGGAAACACCCTATACTACTTGGCAAGAGGTAGAGGATGAAGAAATAGGAAGTGGGTTCACTTTAGAATTGGATTTCTCACACTTTTTCATCACTTGCCATTGATGTAGCAAGCTTTCTTCATGGAAGAAGAAGATGATGAAGAAGAAGAAGATATGATAAGTGTTGAATTATTGGATAAATAAATCAATACTTATCATATATTAACCCTTGGTTAATTGTAGAGAATGGACCATGGTTAACTTGGATGGTTAGGGTTAAGCATGAGACAAGAATGGTGACTTAGTCAATGCTTCATAAAACTTCAACTAAAAACAAAAATAGCAACCATTCTTTTCTCATCTTTTCCAAAAATAAATAAATAAATAAATAAGTAAGAAAAAAGAAAATCCTAATCATAAACTTAACCATGGTTTAATTCTTTACACTTAACCAAGTAAACATGTATCATCAAACATGATACAATCATGTGCACAAATGTATATCACATATACAACTTGCACAATTCAAGTGAGAAAATCCATTTAAAGTGAACCAATACTAGTTGATGCAAAGTAATATATCAAATATATAATTCTACATCAAATCATTAAATCAACACTTGATTTAACGATCCGGTCATGTCGCATATAACCGGCTAGTATCCAATGTATCGGCTTATCGAATCAATCCTTGATTCGATAACCAGGTTATATCTCATACAACCATTCGACACATACATCGCGAGAATGAAATACGGTATCACATACACGCATTATTCTCGGTCCCGCACATATCCCATATGTGCTCCTATTTCGTTTCGCTTGAGCCAGGAAACCTCTGTGTAGGACTCTAAAGACTCGTCAATACGCCGGCAGCAGATGATGATCATATCAAACACCCACAAGCCGCAAGCGGTCTGCTAAACGTAACGGCCACCCGGGTATTGAGCGATCAGAAGATCGACGAGCAAGCCCGCTCACACTCCTGTGAATCCAACCAGTAACACTTACCGTACAGTCCGGTCTGTTCGTCTGATATGTCGCATATCTCGCCTAGGGGTGGTAAACGTCAGACCCCAGTAGCTCGATAAGTCATGCCGACTTGAGGTCCATAACATTCGTGAAACTACTGATAACTCTTACCAGTATATCACTGCAACCCTGGCCAGGGATTTCCTGTTATGGCCAGTCGTGCATTGCGCAACATCAACCCCCAATACCGGGAGAGACGAATCCCCTCCTATCGCTCATTGCCTCCATGTGAATCGGGACTGTACCCAAAAACCACCTGTTTGCACGACTCAGTAGAGCCGTGGTAGGGTGGAAATCAAAGTACAGTGGGAGACACACAAGACTCTATGACGATCTCGGGTCAACAGACTAAGCTGTACCAGTGTCACCAGAGAACTGCCATCTGACGTGAGGTATAATACCATCTGGGAGTTCTCGGCGAGTCCGTTCAGTGTACCCAGTCTGCACTGAGCACCCGCATACCATCTCCGATGTCAAACACCAATGGATATGGGATCATCCATCGCCCATCACATGGGTCGAGAAGATATACGCTAGTCTACTCTGGAATATCGATGCCCCGTCTCGATATTCCCACGACTAGGAACAATGAAAGGATGTACTCATTGACTACCCAGGCCCCACTAGTATGATCTGCATCATAGTCCTGGAAGTCGAGTACACATCCTAAGGGCTTTATCAACATGTAATCAGAGAGACAGAAGGTATACACGTTAAGATAAAGAGCAACCAGATAGCGTACTATCATGTCGAGCAAGAAAGTCCTACCTATATATGTCCCAGCATCCACTACAATATACATCCAATGTACAGTAATGGCCTCTAGGGCATACATATAACTAACAATCTCCCACTTGCACTAGGGCCATCTGTAGCAGTGGTTGTAGTATCTAATACTCAACCATCCCCTAAAAGTCTCTCTTTGGGAAAAAGGCCTTCGTGAGTGGATCCGCCGTGTTGTCCTCTGAGTCTACTCTCCTAACCTCGATCATCCTGGAGATCAACTATCTCCATGATCAGGTGATGCTGCCTCAGAATATGTCTGGGTCACTGATGGGACCAGGATTCCAGGGCCAAAGCCACAGTTCCATTGTCACACAATGGTAGGAACCTAGTTCATCCTATGAATCAATATACACCCAAACTGCCTCTTTGGCAGTATCTTTAATAGCGATGTTACCAGCCTTTATCGTCTAGTTTGCCACGGTATCTAGCTTGGAACTCTTCCAACATACCGTCCCTTTACTGAGGGTAAAGACAATGCCTGTGACTGACATTCAGTCGTCTTTATCACTCTGGAACCTTTCCAGTGATTCTCCCCAGGATGGATTGATACCATCTCACTACAACTAGTGAGTATCCTAACATCCAATTAGATCATCTCATAGATCCAAAGCTTAGGATTTAGTCTGTATCACTTTGATCCTATATGGAAAATCATTGTGATAAGCGGAGATTGATCGTGCGTAGCATAGGAAACTCCTTCCTTAACAAGAGTATGTCATCCACGTACTCTACGAGGATCGTCACCATACTCCCTACTACCTTTTTGTTTATACAAGGTTCATCTACCATTTTGATGATGTCAACTTCTTTGACTAATCCATCAAAACAGATGTTCCAACTCCGCGATACCTGCTTTATCCTATAAAGCATCTTGCACACGTTTCCGCTGCTCCCACTGTCTACGAGGCCCTCTGGCTGTGTACTTATAGACCCACTCTTCTAAAACATCATTTAGAAAAGTAGTCATGGCACCCAACCACCAGATATCGTATTCATGGTATGTAGCCGTGGCAAGTAGGATCTGGATGGACTCAAGCATAGTCCCTAGAAAAGGTTTCATCATTATCCATACCTGGTTGTTGAATAAAACCTTTAACAAGTCTAGCTTTGAAAGTCTCAACTTTTCCATCTACACCAAGTAATCTTCTCAAGATATACTTGCTCCTGATGGGGATTTAACCCTTCAGATATAGCAACCAAAGTCCATACTTTGTTGGTGTATATGGATTCCATATCAGATGGCTAAGCATCCAGCCATTCTTACAGAGTCCCTACTCTCGATGGCCTGCTCGAATCTAGTTGGGTCATCATCTCATGATGCATTCCATACTCCCACTGTCATTGAGAAACCAAAGTATCTCTCAGGTGGGTGAGGAACCCTACTAGATCGGCGGAGAGGCTGAGGTTCGTTGGAATCTACTGAATCCTTTGGTTCTACCAAATTATCTGCTGTAGTTTGTATAGCTGGAACCTTTCCAGTTCTACATTACAGACCTTGCCTCGAGCCTGTCCGGATTTTGCTTTTAGACATAGGCCGGACAATCCCAAATCTTAACTAACTTAAGATATGGGCTCTTCCCTTTCCATATCACATATGAAGTGGTAGGCAGTGATTTGATTCGAACCTAATTCAATAGGTATGCAGCTTCTCAAGCGCATAACATCCAAGAGGAAATAGGTAACTCAGTAATACTCATCATAGAGCACACGGTATCTAATATTGTGTGATCGCTCCGTCCCGATACACCGTTGTGCTGTGGTGTATTCAGAGGAGTAATACTGAGAGAGAATCTCATTTTCCTTTAGAATGGTCCAGGAATGCCATGCACAAGGCTTCTCCTCCCTGATCTTATCATAGGACATAATACTTATACCCGTAATTTGATTCTCTACTTCCTACTTATATTCTGTGATTACCTCAAAAGGTTCGGACTTATATTTCAACAGGAATATATGACTGAATCTTGAGAGATTATCAGAGAATATAATGAAGTATAAAGAACCAGTCCTGGCATGTGTAGACAGGAGACCTTACATAAATCATTATGTATCAGTCCCAAGAGTTCATTAACTCTTTCTCTGCTTCCAGTAAACAGAGCTGGTGTCATTATATCTTTGTGACATGACCGGCAAGTTTCACAAGATGTAAATTCAAACTGATTTAAATATGCATCTAAATGTAACTTCAGCTAGTCGGGTCGCATTGATATGACCTAGTCTACAATACCTTAAGAAGAATTTGTTCATTTCTGAACTCTTCCTCTTGTGTGTGTTCAGTATACAAGGAACTGTAGTTTGATTTAGAACGTCAATACTTTTAGATAACGTGCCTGAACCGATCAACTTTTGATATAGGAAATGTTCAAAACATTATCCATCAATACAAAATTTTATCAATTCTTTACTTATAAAGAGACTGATATGATTTTGTATATCAGGTTCGGTATCTAATAGCATTTGTTCAGAATCAATGTATTAGTAATACAAGGTGATAGTGACCAACAGACTTAGCTGCAACACTTGCCCCGTTTTCTGTCTCATGAAACTTATCACCCGTTCTCAGTTTTTCTACCCTTTTGTAGCCCTATGTAACAGATTACATATCTGGGATCCTGATCCGGTATCATATACCCAGGATGCAGAGGATACTGAGAAACAGTTCTTTGTAATGAACACACCCAAAGGAGATGCATCATATGCACTTTCTTCGTTTGGGCGGCATGGGAATCCTGGTATTCTCCTAATTCCTGCTCTGTCTTATAACAATTATAAGTTGGAGCGGGACCAACATTCCCCAGCTCAGTATAACAAGCGGTTTCGGTCAATATCCGTATTATTATCTTGATTAAGGCGTGATATGGTCGCTACCAGGAGAGAGAGAGAAGAAAACACTCTGCGTGCGCTCTTGCAAGATTAGATTGGTTATATATTTTATCTAATCAGGATGGCTCCCACTGTTTTTATCAAATCTTCCTTCAAACCTTAAAAGGAAAGACTAGCCGGGATTAATTACACTCTACAAGTTCGCCAATCTTTCAGCCAGGCCAGTGTCGGTACTTTGAGGGAGGTTCCCCGTGCTATCGCACGGACCTAATTACAGTAAACCTCGTTTTCCCAGAGGCGTAACCCCATTGACACCTTTCTAGACACCTACTTGATCGGCTAATTGCAAAGTGCAAAACTCTCCCAGGAGTAACAATTACTCGCAGTGGGTATCGGGATCCAACTATCATATAGAAGGTATGCAATCTCATTGCAAATTTCAACACTTGAAACTCCCGATAAAGATTTTTACCCCTAGCACTTATGACCTTAACTATGGTCAACAAATCATAAGCACTAGTCAAGTTCTACCCGTCATTTCGTGATTAATTAGACCCATCCACATGACCCTTAACTAAGGTCAACAAAGTCACGCGACTGTCCTAACTAATCGCATCATATGCGGTGTAGGAAGACATCACTTAGCTACCGTACACTGTGCCTTGACTATGGTCAACAAACACAGCACGAATACTAAGTACTCTACTTCCTAAAATGACGGAGGGTTGCGAATGGTTTTTGTGAAAACCTTTAACGCTTTGAACTTGATCTCGTTGCGGAATCAAATGGTTTTTAAATGGAATGTTTTTGAAGCTTTTCTAGTTTTGCTAAAGGGGTCACTCCCGGTGAAGGATCGTCGGCCCTTTCCTCGTCGAATGAGGTGCGGGATATATCATATATATCACTGTGCAAAGCAGAAACTATAGAAGCAATCAAATGACAAACCGAGGGTTGTAGCATCTGCCAGTTATTGCTAAAGGAGTCACTCCCGGTGAAGGGATCTCGGTCCTTTCCTCATCGAATAAGGTGCAGGATGTTCTATAATGAACACCGCGATGCAAAGCAAGAACTGTAGCTACCTGTTTTTATTTTGAAATTCGATTCCACAACATCAATTAGGTTTATTTTCTTTCATTAATCTCATTAATGAATATCCCATCATATAAGTCCACCTAAGCATCACAGATAAATATAACGTACGCTTATGCCATCCGCATTCGCCTCGATGTCCCGTCTGCACCGTTAGGTTAGGTAACTAACGGCAGAGCGGGGCAGGGCTAGCGTGGGTGTAAAACATAAGCAACGTCTATATAATATATCATATATACTATATACTATATCTGTCACAGAACATCACATGATCACATCACAGATAACGCAGCAGAAAATATCATATGAAATATTGGATATACTAGGACGTCCGTGTTTTCAATACGAGCCAGTATAAAACACGGATTCCATGGTCATGATGAATAGCCAATCCCACACCCCTAGACCCCTATGAGAGCGGCAAGGAACCCTACCAATTCTAGGGTTAGGAGACCCAGACTCGACTCCTCGAGTTGGTCTCCCACTGGACCCCAGAACCCGGTTACTTGTGCTCCCCTCCTTGGGTCTATCCTAGTGCAGAAAAGTAAATAATATACAAAAGGTGACATCTTCCGCAACCTGGAAGTGTCCCAATAAAAGAATATTACATACAAGTTTTTACATGAATGAAAATGAAAAACACTCATCTCACATAAAAAAAACCCCGGCTATTCAAACACGACGATCCAATATAACATATCCAGCAACATATAACATCACATGTCATCAACGTAAGTAAATATGCGCATCCCAATTGTCGTTGACATATAGCAACGAAACCGGCGATATCACATATTACACTTACGGTCACAGAAAAGAAAGTATAAAACTACAACAGTTGGAATCCGCAACCACCTCAGACATCGCATGCCTGACCAAATGAATTCCTTAGACATCGCATGCCTGACAATTATAAACCCCGCATTTTAGTCTCAAAATCGAAAACACTTTTCAATATAAAAGTCGGGCAATTCAACAGGATTCCCGACATTCAGATCGAATGCTCGTCGCAAACTTTAGTAGGCGGCCGCACCCCCGATATCGTCGACGAAGTGCACTAAGGCGGAACACCGCTGCCGCGAGCACCCGAACGGATGCTTTCGGCGACGGGGTTCTCCTACAGTCACTTGGTCGGGGCAATGGAGTGAGGCTGTCTATTAAGTTTACCCGGCGAGTATCCGCGTACGCTACGTGATTGCGACGGACTTTTGATCACATCAAAATTCCGTGGCAACCGATCAAGTGAGACTAAACTACTAGATTTATAACATTCATTCAGTTATCTCATAACTACTTGTGAATTCCAAATGTTGTATCACATCCCGGATAAGACAGAAAATGTTAAACTTTCCGATCGAACAATCGAACACCCAAGTTTTCTCGATACAGTCCAACACATGAAATAAGTCTAAAGATATTCAGTTCGTGCCTCAGTACCAACGGTCCAGCCATAGAAGGGTCAAGCCAACGCCTCACATGTGGCACGCCGTACTGCCCCAAACCCGAAGGTTCAAAAGGCAGTTCAAGACGGTCACATAATCGAGTTAAGGTTTGTTGTCTTCTAGAGGGTCCATCGCGTTACTTGCACTACTTAGAACGTCGTTAAACTAGGGAAAAATCCAACAATTGGAAATTTCCCAACAATGGAAAACTTGGGTATTTATATCCGGTCGAACTTTTTAACATATTCTAGAATTTACCCGGAAAGCCACATAGACAAAGTTAGACAATCCGATTGAAACACCGAGTCCCCAATACAACCCAGAAAATTCAACTCTTGAATAAATATTAAAAAATCCCAGAAAATCCAACACCAGAAAATAGGAATTACTGTGCAAGATTTATTGGGTAATGGGACCATATGGCCGCGGAACCGCGGCAGAAGCCATGCTTCTGCCGCTGTTCCGCGGCGGTTTAGATGAGTTAGGTCCTCGTTTTGCACCATAATTCTTAGGTCTTCCTGCTGAATTTTTTTAGGAATTTTTAATCTGGAAAAAACCCATTTTTTCAAAAAAGTCCAGAGAGCAAATTACGATTAAGGTTTCGGGACAATCGGACTTCTAACTCCGTCTACGCATCGCCTAAGGCTCTAGCTAGGCTCTGATACCACTGTAGGGTTCCTAGACACTCTAATGGAGTCTCACAAATGATCAAACATGCACAAATCAAATTTTACGGGTGCCTACAAACCCTAATACGGATCGTCAAATAGATATATAGGCGATGCAAGCAAGTAAACGGAAATATAGCTAAAGGGAAGAGGCTACAACCTTTGTAGATCCGGTCCTCCACCTCCATGGCTCCGTGATGAAGTCCCCTCGCTGTCCAAATCGTATCTTGGGCTCTAGCATCGGCTTCATCGAAGAAATGGGCGGGCTTGGTCGTCGGTTCGATGCCGAAGATGATCTACGTCGAGGCATCACAAGATCAAGCTCTCACTTCATCAAGTCATGAAAACTTGTGAAGGAACACCCTATACTACTTGGCAAGAGGTAGAGGATGAAGAAATAGGAAGTGGGTTCACTTTAGAATTGGATTTCTCACACTTTTTCATCACTTGCCATTGATGTAGCAAGCTTTCTTCATGGAAGAAGAAGATGAAGAAGAAGAAGAAGATATGATAAGTGTTGAATTATACGATAAATAAATCAATACTTATCATATATTAACCCTTGGTTAATTGTAGAGAATGGACCATGGTTAACTTGGATGGTTAGGGTTAAGCATGAGACAAGAATGGTGACTTAGTCAATGCTTCATGAAACGTCAACTAAAAACAAAAATAGCAACCATTCTTTTCTCATCTTTTCCAAAAATAAATAAATAAATAAATAAGTAAGAAAAAAGAAAACCCTAATCATAAACTTAACCATGGTTTAATTCTTTACACTTAACCAAGTAAACATGTATCATCAAACATGATACAATCATGTGCACAAATGTATATCACATATACAACTTGCACAATTCAAGTGAGAAAATCCATTTAAAGTGAACCAATACTAGTTGATGCAAAGTAATATATCAAATATATAATTCTACATCAAATCATTAAATCAACACTTGATTTAACGATCCGGTCATGTCGCATATAACCGGCTAGTATCCAATGTATCGGCTTATCGAATCAATCCTTGATTCGATAACCAGGTTATATCTCATACAACCATTCGACACATACATCGCGAGAATGAAATACGGTATTACATATACGCATTATTCTCGGTCCCGCACATATCCCATATGTGCTCCTATTTCGTTTCGCTTGAGCCAGGAAACCTCTGTGTAGGACTCTAAAGACTCGTCAATACGCCGGCAGCAGATGATGATCATATCAAACACCCACAAGCCGCAAGCGGTCTGCTAAACGTAACGGCCACCCAGGTATTGAGCGATCAGAAGATCGACGAGCAAGCCCGCTCACACTCCTGTGAATCCAACCAGTAACACTTACCGTACAGTCCGGTCTGTTCGTCTGATATGTCACATATCTCGCCTAGGGGTGGTAAACGTCAGACCCCAGTAGCTCGATAAGTCATGCCGACTTGAGGTCCATAACATTCGTGAAACTACTGATAACTCTTAGCAGTATATCACTGCAACCCTGGCCAGGGATTTCCTGTTATGGCCAGTCGTGCATTGCGTAACATCAACCCCCAATACCGGGAGAGACGAATCCCCTCCTATCGCTCATTGCCTCCATGTGAATCGGGACTGTACCCAAAAACCACCTGTTTGCACGGCTCAGTAGAGCCGTGGTAGGGTGGAAATCAAAGTACAGTGGGAGTCACACAAGACTCTATGACGATCTCGGGTCAACAGACTAAGCTGTACCAGTGTCACCAGAGAACTGCCATCTGACGTGAGGTATAATACCATCTGGGAGTTCTCGGTGAGTCCGTTCAGTGTACCCAGTCTGCACTGAGCACCCGCATACCATCTCCGATATCAAACACCAATGGATATGGGATCATCCATCGCCCATCACATGGGTCGAGAAGATATACGCTAGTCTACTCTGGAATATCGATGCCCCGTCTCGATATTCCCACGACTAGGAACAATGAAAGGATGTACTCATTGACTACCCAGGCCCCACTAGTATGATCTGCATCATAGTCCTGGAAGTCGAGTACACATCCTAAGGGCTTTATCAACATGTAATCAGAGAGACAGAAGGTATACACGTTAAGATAAAGAGCAACCAGATAGCGTACTATCATGTCGAGCAAGAAAGTCCTACCTATATATGTCCCAGCATCCACTACAATATACATCCAATGTACAGTAATGGCCTCTAGGGCATACATATAACTAACACTAGGGGTGTGGGTTTGGCTATTCATCACGACCGTGGAATCCGTGTTTTATACTGGCTCGTATTGAAAACACGGACGTCCTAGTATATCCAATATTTCATATGATTCTTCTGCTGCGATATCTGTGTTGTGATCATGTGATATGTTCTGTGATGGATACTGTATATAGTATATATGATATATTATATAGACGTTACTTATGTTTTACATCCGTGCTAGCCCTGCCCCGCTCTGCCGTTAGTTACCTAACCTAACGGTGCACGAGGGGACATCGAGGCGAATGCGGATGGCATAAGTATACGTGGTATTTATCTGTGATGTTTAGGTACTTAAATGATGGGACTTCATTAATGTGATTAATGAAATAAAAGAAACCTAAGATGTTGTAGAATTGAATTTCAAAATAAAAAGGGTAGCTACAGTTCTTGCTTTGCACAGCGGTATATGTGATATATCCTGCACCTTATTCGATGAGGAAAGGACCGAGATCCCTTCACAGGGAGTGACTCCTTTAGCAATAACTGGCAGATGCTACACACTCGGTTTGTCTTTTGATTGCTTTTAAGAGTTCTGCTTTGCACAGTGATATATATGATATATCCCGCACCTCATTCGAAGAGGAAAGGACCGACGATCCCTTCACCGGGAGTGACTCCTTTAGCAAAACTAGAAAAGCCTCAAAAGCACTCCATTTTCAAAATCATTTAATTCTACAACGATATCAAGTTCATTACGCAATAGGTTTTCAGAAAAACCTGTCGTAGCCCTCCGTCATTTCAGATAAGTACTAGTTAGTATTCGTGCTGCGGTAGTTTGGCATTCGTCAAGGCGTAGTGTATGGTAGCTAACTAGTATTTATCTGCTTATGCATATGATGCAGATTGGATTAGGGTATTCGTACGGCGTTGTTTGGCATTCGTCAAGGGTCGTGCGGGTGGGTTTAATTCAATCAAGAAATGTACGGGTTGAACTTGACTAGTGGACTATGGGTTGTTTGGCATTCGTCAAGGTCATAGAACACTAGGGGCAAAATATTATCGGGAATTTCAAGTGTTGAAATTTGCAATGAGATTGCATACCTTCTATGAGATAGTTGGATCCCGATACCTACTGCGAGTAATTGTTACTCCTGGGAGAGTTTTACACATTACAATTAGCCGATCAAGTAGGTGTCTAGAAAGGTGTTAACGAGGTTACGTCTCTGGGAAAACGAGATTTACATTAATTAGGTTCGTGCGAAAGCACGGGGGACCTCCCTCAAAGTACCGACACTGGCCTGGCTGAAAGATTGGCGAACTTGTAGTGTGTAATTAATCCCGGCTAGTCTTTCCTTTTAGGGTTTGAAAGAAGATTTGATAAAAACAGTGGGAGCCATCCTGATTAGATAAAATAATAACCAATCTATTCTTGTAAGAGCGCACGCTGAGTGTTTTCTTCTCTCTCTCTCGAGGTAGCGACCATATCACGCCTTAATCAAGATAATAATACGGATGTATTGACCGAACCCGCTTGTTATACTGAGCTGGGGAACGTTGGTCCCGCTCCAACTTATAATTGTTATAAGACCGAGCAGGAAATTGGGGAATACCAGATTTCCCGTGCCGCCCAAACGAAGAAAGTGCATATGATGCATCTCCTTCGGGTGTGTTCATTACAAAGAACTGTTTCTCAAATGTCCTCTACGTCCTGGGTATTTGATACCGGATCAGGATCCCAGATATGTAATCTGTTACATAGGGCTAAAGATAGGTAGAGAACTGAGAACGGGTGATAAGTTTCATGAGACAGAAAACGGGGCAAGTGTTGCAGCCAAGTCTGTTGGTCACTGTCACCCTATATCCCAAAATACATTGATTCTGAACGAATGTTATTAGATACCGAACCTGATATACAAAATCATATCTATCTCTTTATTAGTAAAGAAATGATAAAATTTTGTATAGTTGGATAATGTTTTGAACATTTCCTATATCAAAAGTTGATCGGTTCAGGCACGTTATCTAAAAGCATTGATGTTCTAAATCAAACTACAGTTCTTAGTATATGGAACACACACAAGAGGAAGAGCTCAGAAATGAACAAATCCTTCTTGAGGTATTGTAGACTAGGTCATATCAATGCGACCCGACTAGCTGAAGTTACATATAGATGCATATTTAAATCAGTTTGAATTTACATCTTGTGAAACTTGCCAGTCATGTCACAGAGATAAGATGACCATAGCTCCGTTTACTGGAAACAGAGAAAGAGTTAGTGAACTCTTGGGATGATACATGTTGATGTATGTAGGTCCCCTGTCTACACATGCCAAGACCGGTTCCTTGTACTTCATTACATTCTCTGATAATCTCTTTAGATTCAGACATATGTTCTTGTTGAAACACAAGTCCGAACCTTTTGAGATATTCACAGAATATAAGTTAGAAGTAGAGAACTAAAACGGGTATAAGTATTATGTCCTTTGATGAGATCAAGGAGGAGAATACTTGAGCACGAAATTCGTGGACTTTTCTAAAGGAGAATGAGATTCTCTCTCAGCATTACTCCTCCGTATACACCATAGCACGATGGTATATCGGGGCGGAGCAATTGCACCCTATTCGATATGGTGTGCTCTATGATGAGTAATACTGAGTTACCTGTTTCCTTTTTGGGAGTTATGCGCTTGAGAAGCTGCATACCTATTGAATAGGGTTCGAATCAAATCAGTTGCCTACCACTTCATATGTGATATGGAAAGGGAAGAGCCCATATCTTAAGTTAGTTAAGATTTGGGGTTGTCCGGCCTATGTCTAAAAGCAAAATCCGGACAAGCTCGAGGCAAGATCTGTTATGTAGAAATGGAAATGTTCCAGCTATACAAACTGCAGCTGATGACTTGATAGAACCAAAGGATTCAATAGTTACCAACAAACCTCAGCCTCTCCGCCGATCTAGTGAGGTTCCTCACCCGCCTGAGAGATACTTCGGTTACTCTATGACAGTGGGAGCGAGGATTTCATCATGAGTTGATGACCCAACTAGTTTCGAGCTGGCCATCAGGAGTGGGACTCTGTAAGAATGGCTGGATGCTTAGCGATCTGAGATGGAATCCATGTACACCAACAAAGTATGGACTTTGGTTGCTATATCTGAAGGGTTAAATCCCCATCAGGAGCAAGTATATCTTGAGAAGATTACTTGGTGTAGATGGAAAAGTTGAGACTTTCAAAGCTAGACTTGTTAAAGCTTTTCGTCATCGACCAGGCGTGGATTATGATGAAACCTTTTCAAGTGTCTATGCTTAAGTCCATCCAGATCCTACTTGCCACGGCTACATACCATGACTACGATATCTGGCAGTTGGGTGCCATGACTGCTTTTCTAAATGATGTTTTAGAAGAGAACGTCTATAAGAACACAATCAGAGGGCTTCGTAGACAGTGGGAGCAGCGGAAACGTGCACAAGATGCTTTATAGGTTAAAGCAGGCATCGCGGAGTTGGAACATCTGTTTTGATGTGTTAGTCAAAGAGTTTGACATCATCAAAATGGTAGATGAACCTTATATAAACAAAAAGGTAGTAGGGAGTATGGTGGCGATCTTCGTAGAGTACGTGGATGACATACTCTTGATAGGGAAGTAGTTTCCTATGCTACGCTCGGTCAATCTCCGCTTATCACAATGATTCTCCATATAGGATCAAAAGTGATACCTCCTAAATCCTGGGTTTTGGATCTATGAGATAGATCTAATTGGATGTTAGGATTCTCACTAGTTGTAGTGAGATGGTATCAACCGATCCTGAGGAGAATCACTGGAAGGGTTCCAGGGTGATAAGGACGACTGAAAGTCAGTCACAGGCATTGTCTTTACCCTCAGTAAAGGGACGGTATGTTGAAAGAGTTCCAAGCTAGATACCGTGGCATACTAGACGATAAAGGCTCGATACATCGCTACTTAAGATGCTACCAAAGAGGCAGTCTGGATGTATATTTGTTCATGAGATGAACTTAGTTCCTCCCATTGTGTGACAATGGAGTTGTGGCTTATGCCAAGGAACGTCCGTCCTATCAGTGATCCAGACATATTCTAAGGCAGTATCACCTGATCATGGAGATAGTTGATCTCCAGGGTGATCAAGGTTAGGAGAGTAGACTCAGAGGACAGCACGGCGGATCCACTCACAAAGGCCTTTTCCCAGAGAGAGACTTTTATGGGATGGTTGAGTATGAGATACTACAACCACTGCTATCAGATGGCCCTAGTGCAAGTGGGAGATTGTTAGTTATATGTATGCCCTAGAGGCCATTACTATACATAGGATGTATATTGTAGTGGATGCTTGGACATATATAGGGAGGACTTTCTTGCTCGACATGATAGTATGCTATCTGGTTACTCTTTACCTTAACGTGTACACTGATTGTCTCTCTATTACATGTTGGTAAAGCCCTTAGGATGTGTACTTGACTACCTGGACTATGATGCGGATCATACTATTGGGGACATGGTAGTCGATAAGTACATCCTTCAAGGTCCCTAGTCGTGGGTATATCGAGACGGGGCATCGATATACCACAGTAGACTAGCGTATGCCTTCTCGACCCATACAGATGGGCGATGGATGATCCCATATCCATTGGTGTTTGACATCGGAGATGATATACGGGTGCTCAGTGGAGACTGGGTACACTGGACGGACTCGCCGAGAACTCCCAGATGGTATTATACCTTACGTCAGATGGCAGTTCTCTGGTGACACTGGTACAGAGTAGTCTGTTGACCCGAGATCGTCATAGAGTCTTGTGTGGTTCCCACTGTGCTTTGATTTCCACCTTACCACATCCAAGAGGGCGTGCAAAACGGTGGTTTTTAGGTACAGTCCCGAATCACATGGAGGCAATGAGCGATAGGAGGGGATTCGTCTCTCCCGGTATAGGGAGTTGATGTTGCGCTGTGTTCGATTGGCTATAACCGGAAATCCCTAGCCAGGGTTGCTGAGATTTACTGGTAAGTGTTACCAGTAGTTTCTCGAACTATTATAGACCTCATATCGACACGACTTATCGAGCTGTTGGGGTCTGACGTTTACCACCCCTAGGCGAGATATGCGACATATCAGACGACGAGACCGGACTGTACGGTAAGTGTTACTGGTTGGATTCACAGGAGTGTGAGCGGGCTTGCTCGTCGATCTTCTGATCGCTCAATACTCGGGTGGCCGTTACGTTTAGCAGACCGCTTGCGGCTTGTGGGTGTTTGATATGATCATCGCCTGCTGCCGGCGTATTGACGAGTCTTTAGAGTCCTACACAGAGGTTTCCTGGCTCAAGAAAAACGAAATAGGAGCGCATATGAGATATGTGCGGGACCGAGAATAATGCGTGTATGTGATACCGTATTCCATTCTCGCGATGAATGTATCGAATGGTTGTATATGATATAACCTAGTTATCGAATCAACGATTGATTCGATAAGCCGATACATTGGATATTAGTCGGTTATATGCGATATGACCGGATCGTTAAATCAAGCGTTGATTTAATGATTTAATGCATAATTATATATTTGATATATTACTTTGCATTAACTAGTATTGGTTCATTTAAATTGGATTTTCTCACTAGATGTACACAAGTTGTATATGTGATATACTTTTGTGCACTTGATTGTATCATGTTTGATGATACATGAATGCTAGGGTTTGTGTAAAGAATTAAACCTTGGTTAAGTAAATGGTTAGGGTTTTTATTTATTCATTCTAATATCCTTTTAATTTGGATTAAAAAGAAATGGCAAAAGAAAAGAAAATGGTTGCTTTCATTCTTGAAGCTTGTTGAAGCTTCTTGAAGCTTGTTGAAGCTTCATGAAGCTTTGACCAAAGTGACCATTTTGTCTTCATCCTTAACCCTAACCATTCATCTAACCTTAGTCAATTCTCTACACATAACCATGGTTCATATTATGATAAGGATTCATTTTTTCTTTTGGTTTTTAATTAACTTATCATATTATCTTCTTCTTCTTCTCCTTCTTCAACAATGAAGAAAGCTTGCCTCCATCAATGGCAACTTGAGAAAAAGAGTGAGAAATCCAATTCTAAAGTGAACCCACTTCCTATTTCTTCATCCTCTACCTCTTGCCAAGTAGTATAGGGTGTTTTCTTCACAAGTTTCTTGACTTGGTGAAGTTGGAGCTTGATCGAGTGTTGCCTCGACGTAGATCATCTTCGGCATCGTAGTCGATGACCTAGCCCGCCCATTTCTCCGATGAAGCCGACGCTAGAGCCCGGGATTTGATTTGGACAGCAAGGAGACTTCATCATGGAGCTATGGAGGTGGAGGACCGGATCTACAAAGGTTGTATTTCCGTTCACTTAGTTAAGTTGTTAACTAGTTGCTAGTTTCGTCTAAAATCTAGTTAACGATCCGTATTAGGGTTTCTCGGCACTTGTAAAATTTGAAATTGGCATGGTTGATGCCTTGTGAGACCTCATTAGTGTGCCTAGGAACCCTACAGGTAAGATTAGCCGGGATTAATTACACCCTACAAGTTCGCCAATTTTTCAGACAGATCAGTGTTGGTACTTTGAGGGAGGTTCCCCGTGCTTTCGCACGGACCTAATTAAAATAAACCTCGTTTTCCTAGAGGTATAACCCCGTTAACGCCTTTCTAGACACCTACTTGATCGGCTAATTGTCCTGTGTAAAATTCTCGCAGGAGTAACTCTTACTCGCAGTGGGTATCAGGATCCAACTATCTCATAGGAGGTATGTAATCTTATTGCAAATTTCAACACTTGAAATTCCCGATAATGCTTTTGCCCCTAGCAACTCATGACCTTGGCTAAGGTCAACAAATCATAAGTGCTAGCCAGGTTCAACCCGTCATTTCCCGATTGAATTAAACCCACCCGTACGACCCTTAGCTAAGGTCAACAAATTCGTACGACTATCTTAACTCAATCAAATCTCATGTTTTTAGCAGATAAATACTAATTAGCTACCGTACACGACGCCTTGGCTAAGGTCAACAAACACAGCACGAATACTAACTAGTCTCTATCTGAAATGACGGAGGGCTACGCAGATTTTTCAGAAAACCATGAGCGTAATTAACTTGATATCGTTATAGAAACAAGTGATTTTGAAAAGGAGTGTTTTTGAGGCTTTTCTAGTTTTGCTAAAGAGGTCACTCCCGGTGAAGGGATCTCGGCTCTTTCCCCATCGAATAAGGTGCAGGGTATATCATATATACCGCTGTGCAAAGCAAGAACTATATAAGCTGTCAAAAACTAAACCGTGAGTTTGTAGCATCTGCTAATTTTGCTAAAGAGGTCACTCCCGGTGAAGGGATCTCGGCACTTTCCTCATCGAATAAGGTGCAGGGTATATCATATATACCGCTATGCAAAGTAAAACTGTAGCTACCCTTTTTATAATATTTTGATTCTACAACATCTTTTAGGTTTCTTTTCTTTTATTAATCTCATTAATAAAATCCCATCAATTAATGCTTCTTAAGCATCACAGAAGAAACGAAAGCAGTAATATTTATATATCAACATATATATATAGTATAAGCATTCGTCTCAGGCAGTAATATGATCTCATCATAGAACATTGCAGCAGAAGATAACATATGAAATATTGGATATACTAGGACGTCCGTGTTTTATTCCGAGCCTGTATAAAACACGGATTCCACGGTCGCGATGAATAGCCAAACCCACATCCCTAGACCTCTACGAGAGCGGCAAGCAACACTGCCAATTCTAGGGTTAGGAGACCCGTCTCGACTCCTCGAGATGACCTCCCACTGGACCCTAGAACCCGGTTATTTGTGCTCCCCTCCTTGGGTCTACCTAATGCGGAAAAGTAAATAATATACAATGGTGACAACAAGCTCAACCCGGAAGTGCCCCAATAAAAGAATATTACATACAAATGAATTTTACATGAATGAAAATAAAAACCCTTTTCTCACATAAAACCCCCGGCTATTCAGAACACGACGATCCAATACAACATATCACAGCAACACATAATATCTCATATCATCAACGTAAGCAAGTATGCGTATCCCGATTGTCGTTGATGTATAGCAACGAAGCCGGCGATACACCACATACTACGCTTACGGTCACAGAAAAGAAAGTGTAAAACTACAACATTTGGAATCCACAATCACTTTAGACATCATAAATCTGAACTATCACATACTTCGCATTTCATGCCTAAGTATATGAATTCCACATATTGTATCACATTCCAGATAAATAGACAAAGTTAAACTTTCCGATCGAATAATCAAACACCCAAGATTTCCCAAATAGCTCAACACTTGAGCGGAGTTCAAAAAATCCCAGAACATGTCACCGCCCCAATGAACCAGCCGTAGAAGGGTCAAACCAACGCCTCACATGTGGCAACGCCAAACTACCACAAACCCTAGGGTTCGGTGGCAGTTTTGACGGTCACATAATCGAGTTAAGCTTACGTTCTTCTAGAGGGTCCACAGATATGCTTGCATGTTTTTCCGGAAGTTTTAAACTCAAGAAAAATTCAACACTTGAAAGTTTTTCGTGTCGGGAAAAATGAGTTATTGATATCCGTTCAAACATTTTAACAGGTTCTAAATTATCCGGAAAACAAAATGAAGTTAAACTTTCCGATCGAATCAATGAATACAAAAGATCTCCAGAGAACTCAACACTTGAGCAAGATTAAAAATTCCCAGAAGTATATACTAATACCTACGGATTAACCCTACAAATATGAGACCCTAACTCCCAAGTACGGCCGTGGAACCGCCGCGGGAAGTATGTTCCTGCCACGGTTCCGCGGCGACTTTAGGGAGTTGGGGGGTCGTATTTTACAGTAATCCTTAGAATTTCCTGCTGAATTTTCTGAGTATTTTTAATACGGAAAAAATCAATTTTAAAAAAAATTTCCAGAGAGGGGTCAAGTTTTGACGTTTCGGGGTTTGATCGGACTTTTAACTTCGTATACACGTCGCCTAATGCTCTAGCTTGGCTCTGATACCACTGGGTTACTAGGCACAGTCACAAGGGTCTATAAGGCATCAACCATGCCCGATTTAAATTTTAGACGTGCCGAACAACCCAAAGCGAGGATCTTTGCTAGATAATTAGGGTTAAACATGCAAGTAAACATCTTTACAACTAAGAGAGAGGGATTACAACCTTTGTAGTCTGCTCCTTCGCTTTATAAGCTCTGAGTAGTAGTCCCTTTGCCGCGATCCATGATCTCCCGGACTCAAGAGAAGCTCCACAACCCGAATGATCCATGCTTGCTTGAAGTCTTCCTTTTCGAAGATGATCTACCTTGAAGTTTCTTTAACTCAAGCTCTCACTCACTAACCAAGTATTAATGAAGTGAACACCATAATCTAATTGGCTAGATTAGATGAGGATGATGAAGTAGGAGTTATACTCTCTTTTATTATCAAATTCTCACACTAATCCATCACAAAAGAAAAACCTAGAAAGCTTTTCAAGAGCTCAAGGAAGAAGAAAAAGAATGAATAATCCTTTTGTGATGAATAATGAAATGTTATTATCATTGCAATTGCAACCATGGTTAAGTCAAGAAAGACTTAACCATTGTAGAGATTTAATTAGGGTAAAGGGTGTGGGTTGGGTTAGGAAAATGTCTCCAAAAATATCAACACATAATATATTTGCAAGAAACAAAAAAAAAGCTTCTAGAAGCTTCATGAATAAGCTAACCCAAATCAAACGCTAACTATGTTCAATCTCCACTAATCATGTTGCATTTGTAAACATAACTTGTAACAACCCTAATTTTCTTATACACTTTTTCCATACAAATTTTTTCAAAATCCTTAAAGGGGTATTTATTGCCTGAGCACAAGACTTAAGTAATTAATTAGCAATTTAATTACAAGAAGAAGTTTGTAGCTCATTGGTAATACCTTGCATTGCTGAACCAAGCCACCAAAGTTCAAATCCCATACCCCACATTATTTTTAATATTTATTTTGAAGCCCAACAGTCAACACGTGATAACTCCAAATTTTCCCACTACACTTTAGAAACTAAATATACCAGAGGCTACACTAGACGGCCCCACCTCCCCATGCCCTGACTCAGCCCGACTCCGCCACCGGCCGGACTAGTCCGGACGGCCGAGTTCCCTTCTTCAATATTGTGTCTCTTCATCTTCTAAACCCCCCTGTACACTTCAAATTCCTAGATCGGTTTCAGAGACCTTTGAAATCCCCATTTACTCCATTTTAATTATTTTTAATACATTTTTACTTTAAAACCTTTCATATACCCTATTTATTCCAATTTTTAATGATTTTATACATTTTTACATTTTTTTTATTATTTAAAAACCCTTCACCTACCCTACCCCTAGCCTACCCTATAAATACACCCCTTCCTCTCTACCCTCTCATCCCAAAATCCTAAGCTCACTTTCTCAAAATTTTCCAAGAGTTGTGTACTTTGAAAACAAGCTCGCGGCGAAATTCCGGCGGGAATTCCAGCGACGTTTTTAGAAACAACCGGCGATGAAGCAACGCCTCGACAACTTCTTTAGTTCCCCCTACACTCCTTTGCCTAATCGAAACCCGTAAGTCCCATTCTATCTCCCTTTCTAATTCTCAAAAAAATATGAATTTACGAAACCCGACGGAATCAGAACAAATCCGATTTTCGATTCGGTTTTCTATCAAATTTCACTTCTAACCAATTCAATCATGCCTAAATATCTTTATCTTGACTATTAAACTTGTAAAAATCAATTTGAATAAGTTTTCACATATGAAATGATAACCTTTTCAATTTACCGTATTTTTTCACTTTAATACCATCATGTTTCAATTTCACATTTAACCCCTTAACTTGCTATATATTTTAATTAGAGCACGAGGTAACGACCTATCTCCACACACACACAAATACAACCCTAAAACGATATCATCAAAACTTATAATATGATAAAACAAAACTTTCATTAAAATACCATAATCTTAATAAAACCATTCTTAAAGGTTTTAGATTTGATACACTTTTAAGTAAATACTTATTAGTAGGAAAATACGATAAGTTGTGGACATCGATCGTTTATCTAAACCTGACTTTGTGGTGTCTAGGCTAGGCAAGTGAGCTTAGGTAACTTTAAAAGGCCCGCCTCACGATTCGTGAGCGGATCCCTCCTTCCTCACTTGTACTTACCTGGCCACAATTGGCGGTGAAGAGGCGATTTGAGACTTCTAACGACTTGTCGTTTAGACCCTTTAGAAATAGGATAGTTGGCTTAGGAAACCCTAGAATCTAAAATACGGAAAATTACACTTTGCAAATAAATATCTTTTACTTTATAAAACCATTTTCTAAAGGATTAGTATTTTACAATCTTTGCAAAATGCCGCTACAACCCATTTTTGGAGAACCCGTTCGGGATTGTGCGGTTTATCGCACACCCTCGGGCTAGTAGTGCGAGATTCAGACCTCCGCAAGGAGCATTCGGACTCGAAAGGTTTAAAATACGACATCTTAAGAAAATGAGATTTTTTGGAATATAAAATACTTATTAAAATTATTTTTGTATAAATATATGTATATTTATCATTTAAATATCTATTTTATTATGATATAAATATACCACATTTTTCTAAAAATCACAAGAATAGATTTTACACTAAAATACCATGAACTTCAAATAAATCAATATTACAGATAAATACCCTTATTTATTAAACTAGGATATTTTCACTAGAAATGTCACAACATAAAATCCACCCTCATTACAACTCTAAAGACGAACAATAAATACTTGAGGTATATTTTGAAAAGTATATAAAAGTATTTTTACATAAAACCCCCTCAAGTTTTATAAATTTCCCTAAGGACCCTAGCAATTATAAGACTTCGATTCATATTTTTGATTGTCTGACTCGGGTTTGAGTCTGATTAATCTGACTTGAATATGAGTCAAGTCAATCTATAAAATACAAGATTCCAATTCAATATGAACACATGAATCCATGAATTCAATTATCAATTTATACAACTTGACTGAACCGAACTATGGATATATATTCCTTTTACATGATTCTCAGTATTCCATTTACATGACTCTACGGTTACAACCGTTTCCTGATATCATGGTTTCGGTCAGTCAGTCAGTCAGTCAATCTTACAATCAATACAATTTACAAGATAACAATACAAACAAGACATCGCGGGGTTTAAGGGGTAGATTGGTACGGAAGGTGTTAAAAGTGGCACGAGACGGTAAGATTAAGACACCTAACATGAATCCAATTGCTGTTATACCGTGGCATAAACGGTTCCTTGAGTTCCTGATACCTTAGTCTCCGGGGCAAGTGAGACTCCTCTCGTATACACTGGCATCCTTCTGTACCAAGCTACAAACAACAGCGTTAACACTAAATACAACAATATAATAATATAATACAACTGTAAAAGCAACTCTATATCTCTCTCTCTCTCTCTTACTCTCTGTCTATTCTATTCCTTCCTTATCTTGGGACATACCGAGCGACCTGTTCGCTGACGGCATTCTATTTCTTTCTTCTTTAAATGTCATCAGGTGGTTTGGACCCAGCGGAGATCGAGCCATCTCAAGAAGACTTGGAGCAGTTTGCCGAAGACCCTGCACTTTAGTTTCATTGTACACTTTTCTTTTCTGTATTTTTTCTTTCCTGTTATGCCACTGTTTAGGCATCTTTTTATTTCAGTTGTATTTCCTTTTCCTGCATTGTACAAAGAATGTTAATGAATAAAAGTTGTTGTTCTTTTTATTCCTTGTCTCTTGTGTATTTATTTATATTGCTTAGATACGCTTAGCGTATGTACTTCTGAGTATATACGTAGCGGACCTCGTCGCGTCCCCTACGCCGTATACCGGGAAGCGGGGCGTGACATAACTTGTTACAATATTATATATCATATATATAATATATTTTTGTAACAAAAGAAAAAAATACAATTAACATATATCGCATATATATCAATGTATTATTCGGTGAGAAAATGAATCAATAAAGCGAGCCAATATTAGATAATGTTATGTAATATATCATATATATATTTATACATTAAATTATCGAATCAACACTTGATCTGACAATCCGGCTACATCGCATATAACCGACTAATATATCATATACCGATACATCGAATCAACACTTGATCCGATGACCCGGCTGATATCAAATATCGCGAGAATAGAATACGGTATCTCATATCGTATTATTCTCGGTCCCGCACATATCACATATGTGCTCCTACTCCGTTTTGCCTGAGTCAAGAAACCTCTGTGTAGAACTTTAAAGATTCGACAATACGCCGGTAGCAGGTGATGATCATATCAAACACCCACAAGCTGCAAGCGATCAGCTAAACGTAACAGCCACCCAGGTATTGAGCGATCAGAAGATCAACAAGCAAGCATGTACATTCTCCTGTGAATCCAATCAGTAACACTCCCGTACAGTCCGGTCTCTTCGTCTGATATGTCGCATATCTGGTCTAGGGGTGGTAAACGTCAGACCCCAGTAACCGATAAGTCATGTCGATGTGAGGCTCATAACAGGTCGAGAACCTACTGATAACACTTACCAGTAGTACTCAATATCCGCCCTGGCCAGGGACTTCCAGTTATAGCCAATCGAACACACCACAACATCAACTCCCTATACCGGGAGAGACGAAACCCCTCCTATCGCTCATTGCCTCCATGCGATTCGGGACTGTACCCAAAAGCCACCGTTTTGCACACCCTCTTGGACGTGGTATGATGGAAATCAAAACACAGTTGGAATCACACAAGACTCTATGACGATCTCGGTTCTACAGACTAACCTGTACCAGTGTCACCAGAGAACTGCCATCTGACTGTAACATTTTAAAAATAATTAAATAAATAAAAAAAAAAATTAAGTGAATTTTAGGATTTTCGGTAAAGTAAAATGTATTTTTCGTAAAACTAAACCGTAATTATTTTTCACTATAAATTTAAAAATATCTATTTTAATTATGTTATTACTATTAAATGGTGTTTATTTAGCCACTTATAAATTTTTAGTTCAATTAAATATTTTTCCTAAATTAAATATTTTAAATATTAACATAAGCTTTATTTTTTACATTAAATTAGGGTAAATTACAAATTTGAATGGTTTTAATTTGTAAAAATGAGCTATGGTATATTAGAATCACGTGTATAATATGCAAAATCTTTTCCAAAATCTCTCCATGGTTCTAGAAATTTCTAGGAAAAGGATTAAATTGAAAAAAATTAGATAATAAAGGGTTTAAGTGAAAAAAAATGCATTATTTATGAACTTTCTACACAATACCACACATTTTTCTCTCTCACCACCCTCCTCCCTCTCCATGGCCGGCCTCCCCTCCATGGGTAGCCCCAAAATTTTCCCCCCATCATTTTTGCATTAAAAATCATCAAAATTCATCAAAAATTTCAAAAATAAATCTCAAAAATCAACATTCAACCTCTTGACCTATTTAGCATGGATTTTGGAGATGGAAAGCATGCATTTTGGAGGCTTATTTCATGTTTGGGTTTCATATTTTGGAGGTATAAATTTCCTTCTTTTGATTTATTGTTATTAGATGTTCATTTAAGCATAATTAGATTTAATATATTAATTCTATTTACTACTTTTAAAATTCAAGTTAGGGTTTGAAAAATCAAGTTGTGATTTTTATTAATTAAATAAGGTTATAATAGCTAGTTTAACATTTTTAGAGTGGAAAAATCTTGCATGGTTGTTGTATAATAATTTGTTTATCCAAAATTGATTTAATTAAGCTATTTAGCTAACTAGGTTTTTATAAAATGTGTTTGTGGGTAATATAAAATTCTAATTAAGGTTGCTATCATTAGATTGTAGTTTTAGTGAGAATATTAGCCTGTTAATGGAAAGAAAAAGTTAGTTTGATCACTAGTTTCTTTTGATGATTGGAAAAATACTAATAAAATGCTATTTTTGTAAACTAGATTTTGGAAATTCCTAAATAAATGAGATTAAAAATATAATTTATGGTTTCATTATATCATTATCATCATGAATTATAGTTTAAAACATTAATCCATGTAAAATCAAGTTTTGTTGTGGAATTGTGGTATTTTGCTTGAAAGATGTTGAAAATTACTAAAGGTTGCAAACTAGAAATTTCAAATTAATACAAATTTGTGTAATAAAAATATAGTAATGGTTTTTATAGTCTAGTTATGCTATTTAATGAGTTTTATGACCATTGGTTTCATTTAAATGTCAAGTTTTGAAGAAAAACGGTAAATTGGCATTTTCGGGTTTTACGAAATCGGGCGATTTGATGGATTTTAGGGTTTCGATGGATTTAATCATGTTTTATAATATAAGTAATGAGTTTTAAAACTACGAGTTATTTGTTGATATTTATCTCGATCCATCGGAGTCTGTAAGCCGATATCGAGCGATATTTGGTTCTTTTGCGTGGACGGGACATAGGCTTTAACCTATGCTTGTTCCTTGCGTCGTTTTGGCTTTTGTATGTGATTCAGTTTACGATACTATTTATATGTTTGCGTTTAGGTACCCCTCACGTGGACTGCGGGCGATGAAGAGGATGATGGCGACACCGTCTTCGGCAGACATGGACCAGGTGAGTAGATGCATATCTACGGGGGAAAGTCGGGTGGATGGTGTTTAGCACCCCCGCAACGTAGAATAGGAATAGTACTTATTGACATTAGGAAACCAGATGTGACCCTAGATTCTTAATGAGTAGGACCCTAGTGATGACCCTAGGCTGGACCAGACTGATTTAGGAAGACCACACCAGAGGATGGATACCCTGGAAGAGGTTCATAGGTTTAAGGTAGAAACACATACACGCACACACTGAAACTCGACATGGTGTATACGGGTATGTGTATATATATATAGGACTAGGTATAGGTATATATATAGAGATATATACAACACGTATGTGGGATACATTGATACACGGGAATGAAACAGGATAACTGGGCTTGATGCCGTGATTCTTGACTACACAGTCGTATTAAAGTGTTAGCGGATCATTAGAGAATGAGATAATGAACAGGTATACCTAAATTATAATAGGTAGTGATGATATTGAGGTACATGGGACTCTAAAATAGAACCCGAACTGTAACTTGTGACTGATCACGATATGATATATGTATGACTTGATTACGACATCATATAGGTGTGACCTGATGTCGATATCATATAGGTGTGACTTGATGACGATATGATATCAGTATGACTCGATCACAACATGATACATATGACATGCTATTTCTGAGGATAAATTAATGAGGTATATTTATGATGGCCATGTTATATAATTGATGTATGCGATTACAGCATAGCACCTCGATCATGACATGTGTTGATGATGATATTATACGAATAATGAGACACGTAGGTGATATTTGACCCGTACCCCGATATTGGGATGCCGTACGATGGATTTTACCGTACGAGGCATAGATGTGATGATTGATCCGCACTCTTGATTTGAGGAAGTCGTACTATGTACGTGACGCTATTGAGGCAGGATCGCCGACTATTAGAGATATGGACTCAGGCTTTAGGTATACTTCTATTGACCAGTTCTTAGGTTTAGTTTTCCTTAGGGGGGTTAGATGGACACTACGTTAGGTTCGAGTCGTATAGTGGTAGTGGTAATTGTATATCAAATGAGTGGATAACACACATCCATCTTTACTTTCACATTGTAATCATAATGTTGCATGTTCTTACATATGTTGCTATAATCAGTATAAACTTTACCTGTTAGGACACCAGCACCATTACCGATGATGCGCATATTCCACGCACATTTATTTGCCGGCTCACACACATCATCATCGGTAATTGCTATGTCACGTACACTTTAGATCATGTTGTCTTTTATGGATAGAATCAGTTAACAACTAGACCGATATAATATTGTGATTATTCTCTGATGTTAGTATAGACATGATATTTATTACTTAGACATTCATGCATTCATATTTTCATGTTATCATGCAGTATTATGGGCATATGCCGACACTTATCATATAGTTACTTATGATTTTAAGATTTGGATTTCTATGAGAATTCTGGATTTTGGGGAAAACCGCAAGAATATACAAACAAACATCTCTCTCTCTCCTCTTCTCTTTTTTTAAAATAAGATGCGGTTTTCTCGTGATGTATGTGTCGTCCACCATGAGATTTCATGTTTTCTGATGGATTTCGAGACCCGATTCGAGGAGTGGATGAACTGTCTCGGGTACATGGTGGGCCCGGTATGGTATCCCGGGGCAAGAAGATCGAGTTGTAGACGATGAGCCTGGCAGGGGAAGGCTACCTACCGGTGATGTCTGGCGCGACGGATATCCGGAGGATACCGACCGTTGTCGTGAGATTTGATGATATGGGCCGATCCGGACTGACGGAGCCCGAGGTATTGAGACTATGAGACTTGAGATTTACATGTTTGTGTCAATGCTTGACACGGATTTCCATGGATTTCATTGTTGAGATTTCAGATTCCTTTACATATTTTACTATGATAACAGCTAAAGATTTCTTATACAGATATTTCAGGATTTCAGGATTGATTATTTTATATTCATGATGCATGCATATCCATTCATATGACATAGTATGTTATGAGGCACTGACATGAGCACGGAGTATCTATATTTACACGTAGTTTTTACCCTGCTATTACTTGATGATTATGATATAATAGTGTATTATTATGACCTAGGATAGCGTCGTGCATTCGATTTCTTTTCGTAGATGTCTTCTACTCACGAGTTGGCAACTCACCCCGTTGTGCCAAATTTTATTATAGGTTCGATGTACAGGTTTCCCTTGGCAGTTGCTGGCACATCATTTTCATTTCGGGTGATTTGCACGGTAGGTTGGTTCACTTGTATCTGAACCACCATTGTATTTTTTTATTCTTTCATTTGTATCTAGTAAGCTCCATCAACCATACTTGTATTACTTGATAAGTTTATTGGACCAGTCTTTTATTTCGACCTTAGAGTCGCGCATGTATTATTCTGATCTGGTGGTTTTGTTTTATTTTGAGTTTTGAGCCTCGCCCTTTGGCGTTGTATAATATTGTGCTTATTGTGGTTGTTTCCGCCTGTTGGCGTTGAGCTAGCTCCCGTTGGGGATGCTTTTTATTGTTTATGTATATTATACTTGTTGTACCCATTTGGGGGCCAGTTTTTACAGAGGAGACTCTACCGAAATTTTTAGGAAATTTGCTGATTCTTTTAAACTTGTTTTCTTTTTCTTCTTCTTCTTCTTCTATGGTTTAGATTTCTGGGCTTCGGCTTACTTAGGTTACGTGGCGCCTCTAGACGCTTCGTAATCTAAGTGCCGGTCACGTTCTGCCGAAATTTTTGGGAAATTTGCTGATTCTTTTAAACTTGTTTTCTTTTTCTTCTTCTTCTTCTTCTATGGTTTAGATTTCTGGGCTCCGGCTTACTTAGGTTACGTGGCGCCTCTAGACGCTTCGTAATCTAAGTGCCGGTCACGTTCCGTACTTTCGGGTCGTGACAAAGTTGGTATCAGAGCGCTAGGTTTAACCTTGTATAAGTCTAGGTGACCCTTGGTTGATGGAGTAGGCGATTTAGGTAGAGTAACGTACCGTGGGTATGGTCCGCGGCATACTTACGACACGCTACTCTGCTTAAGGAGCCCTAGGATGTACATTGTTTGCACCGTATTTCATTCGTTCCTTTGATCTATCTTCGTCGATATCGGATGGTAGTTTCTGCTACCACGGGCACACGGGCAGAGGGAGCTGCGGCTCGAATACGATAACCATTAGAGTATTGGTTATTCTTGAGGATTGAAGCATTACTTAGCGTGCGAACGAAGGGTATTCACATGCCGTCCGGATGAAGTTAAAGGGTTCGAACGATTATCAGAAAACCATTTTCCCAAGTTTAAAGTATTCGGAAGAACATGCAGGTATTTCGATGGACCCTCTAGAAGAATGAAACCCTAACTCGACATAATGACCACGAGAACGCCCTTGAACCTTAGGGTTTACGGCAGTTTCGCGGTGCCATTAGTGAGGCTTGGGTTTGCCCTTCTACGGCTGGATCATCAATGTTGGGGTATGTACCGGATATTTTTAAACTGTACTTGAGTGTTGAGCTCTCGGGGACTTATGGGATTTTGATGGATTGATCGAAAAGTTTAATGTAGTCCGGATATCATATGAAGGGATCGACTACGTGGGAGACTCTAGATATGAGTATTGCCGTTGGTAGCGCAGTCAGCACAGCTACGAAGAGACGAGTTCGAAGCAATCGACATCAGAGGAAAGAGGCGCACATTGACGATAGTGTTTACGATTGCGATTTGGTGATTTGAATTTCATCTTTTCGTTGATTGGATTTTGGTATTTTGAGGACCTTGTTCTACTATTGGTATTTCATGTGTGTACCTTCATTATATTCTAGTGTGTTTCATATATCGGTTGTATTGATGTTGTTTAGTACATACCCAGTGCACTTGATTTGGTTTTAATACCTTTTGTGATTTTGATTTGATTTCGTGCATATGGTTACACATGATTTTGACATATGTTTCGACCTAGTTTTCATGCATTTTTGTACTGTGATTTCGATTTCAGTGCGCACCGGACGCACATGATATTTTAATGATGTGATTGGGATTGATTTCAGTTTGAGCAGTATGTTTTCATAGTCATTATTATTTGATTTAGTAACCAGGCGGGACGTGTATGTTAAATAAAAGATATATATATATATATATATATAGTTATTTTTTTTAAATAAACGTCCGCTACTTATGCCGTGACACGTGCATCACACGGCGATTTTCAAAAAGGGGTGTTGCATATTTCCTTATCCAGATATTTGGACGATTTTACTATGATGCGCACTATATTTAAGTTATAGTTTTGATGTATATTATGCTGTTTTCGTTTTGGGTTTTGATATTTTGTCTTCACCATAACTCCGATGATTGCGTTAAGCTTGACGGAGTTGATTTTAGTTATATATTGACGATTTCGGAGCCCCGACGACTTGAGCGTTTTGCTCGATGTTTTAGTATTTGAAGGGGGACTTTTAATTTAAATTCGGGGACCGAATTTCTTAAAGGGGGGAAGACTGTAACATTTTAAAAATAATTAAATAAATAAAAAAAAAATTTAAGTGAATTTTAGGATTTTCGGTAAAGTAAAATGTATTTTTCGTAAAACTAAACCGTAATTATTTTTCACTATAAATTTAAAAATATCTATTTTAATTATGTTATTACTATTAAATGGTGTTTATTTAGCCACTTATAAATTTTTAGTTCAATTAAATATTTTTCCTAAATTAAATATTTTAAATATTAACATAAGCTTTATTTTTTACACTAAATTAGTGTAAATTACAAATTTGAATGGTTTTAATTTGTAAAAATGAGCCATGGTATATTAGAATCAAGTGTGTAATATGCAAAATCTTTTCCAAAATCTCTCCATGGTTCTAGAAATTTCTAGGAAAAGGGTTAAATTGAAAAAATTAGATAATAAAGGGTTTAAGTGAAAAAAAATGCATTATTTATGAAATTTCTACACAATACCACACATTTTTCTCTCTCTCCACCCTCCTCCCTCTCCATGGCCGGCCTCCCCTCCATGGGTAGCCCCAAAATTTTTCCCCCATCATTTTTGCATTAAAAATCATCAAAATTCATCAAAAATTCCAAAAATAAATCTCAAAAATCAACATTCAACCTCTACCATTTTCCTTTGACCTATTTAGCATGGATTTTGGAGATGGAAAGCATGCATTTTGGAGGCTTATTTCATGTTTGGGTTTCATATTTTGGAGGTATAAATTTCCTTCTTTTGATTTATTGTTATTAGATGTTCATTTAAGTATAATTAGATTTAATATATTAATTCTATTTACTACTTTTAAAATTCAAGTTAGGGTTTGAAAAATCAAGTTGTGATTTTTATTAATTAAATCAGGTTATAATAGCTAGTTTAACATTTTTAGAGTGGAAAAATCTTGCATGGTTGTTGTATAATAATTTGTTTATCCAAAATTGATTTAATTAAGCTATTTAGCTAACTAGGTTTTTATAAAATGTGTTTGTGGGTAATATAAAATTCTAATTAAGGTTGCTATCATTAGATTGTAGTTTTAGTGAGAATATTAGCATGTTAGTGGAAAGAAAAAGTTAGTTTGATCACTAGTTTCTTTTGATGATTGGAAAAATACTAATAAAATGCTATTTTTGTAAACTAGATTTTGGAAATTCCTAAATAAATGAGATTAAAAATATAATTTATGGTTTCATTATATCATTATCATCATGAATTGTAGTTTAAAACATTAATCCATGTAAAATCAAGTTTTGTTGTGGAATTGTGGTATTTTGCTTGAAAGATGTTAAAAATTACTAAAGGTTGCAAACTAGAAATTTCAAATTAATACAAATTTGTGTAATAAAAATATAGTAATGGTTTTTATAGTCTTGTTATGCTATTTAATGAGTTTTATGACCATTGGTTTCATTTAAATGTCAAGTTTTGAAGAAAAACGGTAAATTGGCATTCTCGGGTTTTACGAAATCGGGCGATTTGATGGATTTTAGGGTTTCGATGGATTTAATCATGTTTTATAATATAAGTAATGAGTTTTAAAACTACGACTTATTTGTTGATGTTTATCTCGATCCATCGGAGTCTGTAAGCCGATATCGAGCGATATTTGGTTCTTTTGCGTGGACGGGACATAGGTTTTAACCTATGCTTGTTCCTTGCGTCGTTTTGGCTTTTGTATGTGATTCAGTTTACGATACTATTTATATGTTTGCGTTTAGGTACCCCTCACGTGGACTGCTGGCGATGAAGAGGATGATGGCGACACCGTCTTCGGCAGACATGGACCAGGTGAGTAGATACATATCTACGGAGGGAAGTCGGGTGGATGGCGTTTAGCACCCCCGCAACGTAGAATAGGAATAGTACTTATTGACATTAGGAAACCAGATGTGACCCTAGATTCTTAATGAGTAGGACCCTAGTAATGACCCTAGGCTGGACTAGACTGATTTAGGAAGACCACACCAGAGGATGGATACCCTGGAAGAGGTTCATAGGTTTCAGGTAGAAACACACACACGCACACACTGAAACTCGACATGGTGTATACGGGTATGTGTATATATATATAGGGACTAGGTATAGGTATATATATAGAGATATATACAACACGTATGTGGGATACATTGATACACGGGAATGAAACAGGATAACTGGGCTTGATGCCGTGATTCTTGACTACACAGTCGTATTAAAGTGTTAGCGGATCATTAGAGAATGAGATAATGAACAGGTATACCTAAATTATAATGGGTAGTGATGATATTGAGGTACATGAGACTCTAAAATAGAACCCGAACTGTAACTTGTGACTGATCACGATATGATATATGTATAACTTGATTACGACATCATATAGGTGTGACCTGATGTCGATATCATATAGGTGTGACTTGATGACGATATGATATCAGTATGACTCGATCACAACATGATACATATGACATGCTATTTCTGAGGATAAATTAATGAGGTATATTTATGATGGCCATGTTATATAATTGATGTATGCGATTACAGCATAGCACCTCGATCATGACATGTGTTGATGATGATATTATACGAATAATGAGACACGTAGGTGATATTTGACCCGTACCCCGTTATTGGGATGCCGTACGATGGATTTTACCGTACGAGGTATAGATGTGATGATTGATCCGCACTCTTGATTTGAGGAAGTCGTACTATGTACGTGACGCTATTGAGGCAGGATCGCCGACTATTAGAGATATGGACTCAGGCTTTAGGTATACTTCTATCGACCAGTTCTTAGGTTTAGTTTTCCTCAGGGGGGTTAGATGGACACTACGTTAGGTTCGAGTCGTATAGTGGTAGTGGTAATTGTATATCAAATGAGTGGATAACACACATCCGTCTTTACTTTCACATTGTAATCATAATGTTGCATGTTCTTACATATGTTGCTATAATCAGTATAAACTTTACCTGTTAGGACACCAGCACCATTACCGATGATGCGCATATTCCACGCACACTTATTTGCCGGCTCACAAACATCATCATCGGTAATTGCTATGTCACGTACACTTTAGATCATGTTGTCTTTTATGGATAGAATCAGTTAACAACTAGACCGATATAATATTGTGATTATTCTCTGATGTTAGTATAGACATGATATTTATTACTTAGACATTCATGCATTCATATTTTCATGTTATCATGCAGTATTATGGGCATATGCCGACACTTATCATATAGTTACTTATGATTTTAAGATTTGGATTTCTATGAGATTTCTGGATTTTGGGGAAAACCGCAAGAATATATAAACAAACTTCTCTCTCTCTCCTCTTCTCTTTTTTTTAAAATAAGATGCGGTTTTCTCGTGATGTATGTGTCGTCCACCATGAGATTTCATGTTTTCTGATGGATTTCGAGACCCGATTCGAGGAGTGGATGAACCGTCTCGGGTACATGGTGGGCCCGGTATGGTACCCCGGGGCAAGAAGATCGAGTTGTAGACGATGAGCCTGGCAGGGGAAGGCTACCTACCGGTGATGTCTGGCGTGGCGGATATCCGGAGGATACCGACCGTTGTCGTGAGATTTGATGATATGGGCCGATCCGGACTGACGGAGCCCGAGGTATTGAGACTATGAGACTTGAGATTTACATGTTTGTGTCAATGCTTGACACGGATTTCCATGGATTTCATTGTTGAGATTTCAGATTCCTATACATATTTTACTATGATAACAGCTAAAGATTTCTTATACAGATATTTCAGGATTTCAGGATTGATTATTTTATATTCATGATGCATGCATATCCATTCATATGACATAGTATGTTATGAGGCACTGACATGAGCACGGAGTATCTATATTTACACGTAGTTTTTACCCTGCTATTACTAGATGATTAGGATATAATAGTGTATTATTATGACCTAGGATAGCGTCGTGCATTCGATTTCTTTTCGTAGATGTCTTCTACTCACGAGTTGGCAACTCACCCCGTTGTGCCAAATTTTATTATAGGTTCGATGTACAGGTTTCCCTTGGCAGTTGCTGGCACATCATTTTCATTTCGGGTGATTTGCACGGTAGGTTGGTTCACTTGTATCTGAACCACCATTGTATTTTTTTATTCTTTCATTTGTATCTAGTAAGCTCCATCAACCATACTTGTATTACTTGATAAGTTTATTGGACCAGTCTTTTATTTCGACCTTAGAGTCGCGCATGTATTATTCTGATCTGGTGGTTTTGTTTTATTTTGAGTTTTGAGCCTCGCCCTTTGGCGTTGTATATTATTGTGCTTATTGTGGTTGTTTCCGCCTGTTGGCGTTGAGCTAGCTCCCGTTGGGGATGCTTTTTATTGTTTATGTATATTATACTTGTTGTACCCATTTGGGGGCCAGTTTTTACAGAGGAGACTCTGCCGAAATTTTTAAGAAATTTGCTGATTCTTTTAAACTTGTTTTCTTTTTCTTCTTCTTCTTCTTCTATGGTTTAGATTTCTGGGCTTCGGCTTACTTAGGTTACGTGGCGGCTCTAGACGCTTCGTAATCTAAGTGCCGGTCACGTTCCGTACTTTCGGGTCGTGACACTGACGTGAGTATAATACCATCTGGGAGTTCTCGGCGAGTCCGTCCAGTGTACCCAGTCTCCACTGAGCACCCGTACACCATCCTTGATGTCAAACACCGATGGATATGAGATCATCCAGCGCCTATCATATGGGTCAAGATGCGTATACGCTAGTCTACTCTGGTGTATCGATACCCTGTCTCGATACACCCTCGACTAGAAACAGTTATAGGATGTACTCGTCGACTACTCTGGCCCCACTAGTATGATCTCATATAGTCCCAGCAGTCGAGTACATATCCTAAGGGCTTTATCAACATGTGAGAGCAAGAAAGTAAATTAATATAAGTCAACATGTTAAGATAAAGTGAAACCAAATAGCATACTATCATGACGAGCAAGAAAGTCCTCTTTATATATCCAAGAATCCATTATAATATACATCATATGTACAACAATGGCCTCTAGGACATATATATAACTAACAGGTGTTGTGTCTCATTAATACTATGTCTATATACAATAGGAAATGAGATATGCAACAATGGTATACATGCACAATCAATGTCCATATACTTATAACTATTAATCATGTCATTTAATCCAGCCAAGACGCATAATGCTATGCAGGCGATTCCCCTGTAGATGTTAAATCTACCCACCGATGACCTCGAGCTAAGTAAATCCAACCACCTGCTTTCCTTTCTTCGCAGCGTCCGAAGTCCCTGCTCGCGATCATAAATTTCACAAACACAACACACAAGGTTAAATATCCTGCGCCGATACAAAGACAACTAAACGCAAGGATAACGTCCACAAGATATACACACTGTGCACCTAGTGCACAAAACGCGTATGATATCGGCACAACCCTAGCTAAGATGACACAACCACCAAGCCTAGACCCAGATCGTACCGATCGCGCATTCACAACACAATATATATCATGGAATCTAATATATCTAACATCGCATCGTCAATAAAAACCCACGCCTAATTTATCCGTAAACTTAGTAAGCAACTTTTAAATATTTCAGTTCATATCTAGTAGTTTAAACCATTATTGCGATCACAATCATCACCTAAAAGATTGATTAAACCACACAAACCCTTACTAGAATTTTAATCTTATCCACATAAGATTTTCTAAAAGTTTAGTTTGCACTTAAGCTTAATTAGCCAATTAGGAAAAATAACAAATAGCATTCTCACAACTAGGTTAAATTGTCAAAGTCTACACTTCTCCATTAACCATTTTAAATAAATCAAACCATAACTTGATCATCACAACTCTTTCATGAATTTCTAAACATGCAATTTGAAGCTATACTAAACATCTAAAAAGCTAGCTTAATGTATTTAAACCACAACTAAAGTTTAGGGTTAGGATTATATACCTCCACTAGATTCACAAATTAGAAACTAAACTCAAATTTAGCCTCCAAAATGATGACTTTCATGAAAATCCAAGCTTGTTTAGGGTTGAAGAATAATGGGTAGGGATTTATATTTGAGTTTGTGGGATTATTTGAGGATTTTTGATGATTTTTAGAAGCTTGAGGAAGTGCAAATGGGGTAAGAAGAGAGAGAGGGCAGCAAGGGGGGAGTTCGGCCACATGAAGGAAAAGATGAAGGTTTGTGGAAATGTGTGGAAATTTCTAGCTAAAAACCTCAATTAATGCCCATTAATGCACCTCCCATCCAAAGCCACCTCTTAATCTTTTATTTTTCTAATTAAAGTTTTCATTTAATTCACAAAAATATCTAGATATTTTATAGGATATTTTGCAAGGATGGTTTAGTGCTTAATCTTGTGATTAAGTTAGCATAGATTCACTTTAGCATAATTAACCCAATCAAATTTGTAATTACCACTAATTAAGTGCATAATTAAAAACTTATAATAATAATTTAATTAAGGAAAAATATTAAAGCGAACTAAAATTTTCAAGTGACAACTAAAAACAGCAAACTAGCCATTTCCCAGTTAAACTAGGTGCAGTTAAGTCTATACTGAAAAGTGATCACTTCGGGGTTTTTACGGAAAAACACAATTTATTTTACCTATTAACGGAAAATTCGCATAACGATTTCTAAAATGTTACAATCTTCCCCCTTAAAGAAATTCGGTCACCGAATTTAAAATTCTTACTATGTGTACCTTCAAAAAGATGAGTGCAAATCATCCAAATCTCGCTCGTAACCTCCCAAGTGATCTCCTCACTAGACGGCTACGCCAAAAAAAAACCTCCACAGATGGCAAGACCTTTGACCTAAGTTTCTCCACCTGCCGTTCCACTATAACTATCGACTGCTGGTGAACGAAAGATCGCGTCCAAATCGAATGGTCTGGTGCTGAATCATGTGAGAAAGGTCATGAAGGTATTTGCGAAGTATCGACATAATGAATACGGGGTGAATAATCAAAAATCTGGGCGGAAGTGCCAACGATAGGCAACGGTACTAACTCGCTCGAGGATCTCAAAAGGACCTACAATTTGGGACAAAGCTTCCCAAAACTCAACACGCTATTTCATCGGAAAAATCCGTAGGAATACATGATCTCCCACTGCGAACTTAAGTCTGCGACAACAACGGTCGGCATAAGATTTCTGTCTGCACTGGGCTGCTCTCATCCTGTCCTGAATCAACTGGATCTTCTCCGAAGTCTCTTGACTAGCTGGGGTCCAAAATCCTGCTCTCTCGGAGTCAGTAAAACAGACTGGTGATCGACACAACCTACCACACAAGGCCTAAAAGTTACCATTTGAAATGTCTCCTGATAACTGTTATCCTAGGAGAACTCTATCAATGGCAAGTGACAATCCCACAGCCAACAAACACTTAGTACGTACACATAATCATATCCTCTAGAGTCTGTATAGTCCGCTCTGTCAGACCATCGATCTACGGATGGAAAACGGTGCTAAAGCTCAACCAGTACCCAAGGCTTCCTGAAGCTTCTGCCAAAGATGGCTAGCGAACTGGGTGCCTCTATTGGATACAACGCATGAAGGAACTCTGTGCAACACACAAACTTATCGAAGAAAAACTGAGCAAACTGAGCATAACAGGACAACAAATACCTAAATGGAGTCACACCCTTGACTAGACCTGGCTAGACACCACAAAGAAATTCATGGAGATCTGCTCCCCTTTTCCCACCCCGGAACGGTTAAGGATTGCAACTCTCCAGCCGATCTCAAATACTCAACTTTAGCTCGCTGACAAGCCAAGCACATCGAAACGAAATCTGGAACTTCACTCTTCATCCCTGCCTACCCGTAACTAACTCTCAAGTCACGTTACATCTTGGTGGCACTTGGGGTGAACACAGAAAGCTGACTGATGTGCCTGCTCTAAGACCTCGCGTCTCTACCCATCAGTATCTGGTACACACAAGTGAGTCTCTAAACATAACACACCCTGGTCATAAATCAAGTACTCCGAATCTTTACCCAGCCGAACATGCTCAAGAATCTCAGACAAACGAGCATCGGCGGGCTGTGCCTCACGAAAACGATTAAGTAAAAATGGACGGGCACGGACATGAGCAAGCTGTCCCCTTAGTAGTGGCGAACCAACCTGTACTCATCTGTCGCACAAGAACTGTAAATCTGCAGAAGACTGTCTCTGAACTGCGTACAACTGGAACAAGCTACCCCCGGCATACGACTCAAAGCATCAGCTAGCACAATCTCCTTACCACGGGTAATAAAGGATCTCACAAACACAATCCTTCAAAAGCTCCATCCAACGACGCTGTCTCAAACTCAGATCCCGCTGCAGGAAGATTAAGCTCTGATGGTCTGTGAAAATCTGACATGACTCTCTGTACAAGTAGTATCCCCAAATCTCCAGCGCAAGAATACCTCAGCCATCTCCAGATCATGAGTGGGATAAATCATGCTCGTACTTCCTCCAACTGTCGGGAAGAATAAGCGCTAACTCTATCATGCTACATCAGTACACAATCGAGCCCCACTCACGAAACATCACAATAATTGACAAAGTCGCCCGATCCAGAAAGCAAAGATAGAACTGGTGCAGTCGTCAAACGAGTCTTCAACCGATGAAAACTCAGTTCGCATGCCTCAGTCTAAGAAAACAAAACCCCTTTCCTGGTCAATCCGGTCAACGGTGCAGCGATACACAAGAAATCCTGCACAAAACGGCGTTAAAAAATCGGCTAAGCCCAAAAGCTGTGGACCTCTGTCAATGAACAGGTCTGGGCCAAAGCTGTACGGCCTCGATCTCCCTCGGATCCATACGAATACCGTCTCCTGTAACGACATGACCTAGGAAGTCAACACTATCAAGCATGAAGGAACACTTCAAGAATTTAGCAAACAACTGGTGCTCTCTCAATGTCTGCAAAGCCATCCTCAAGTGCTACTCATGTTCCTCTCGACTCTTGGAATAGACCAGAATGTCATCAATAACACAATAATAACTGGTCGAGGAACGGCCTGAAAAAATCTGGTTCATCACATCCATGAATGCTGCTAGGGCATTGGTGAGTCCATCCAACACCACCAAAAACTCATAAAGCCCGTAGCGCGCACAAAAGCGGTCTTTGGAATGTCATCACTCCGAACCCGCAACTAATGATGACCTGATCCCAAAACAAACTTAGAAAAATGCCCCGCACCCTGGAGTAGATCGAAGAAATCGTTAATACGAGGTAAAGGATGCCTAATCCGCACAGTAACTCGGTTCAAGTGACGATCAATCAATACACAACCTCAAACTGCCGTCCTTCTTTTTGACGAACAGAGTAGGAGCTCCCCAAAGCGAAACACTAGGACGTACAAGTCCCCCAACAAGCAACTCTGCTGCTGATCCTTAAGCTCCCTAAGCTCCGCCGACTCATCTGGAACAACGTCGGAAAACTCTCGCACGATAGGAACCCGGTCCATCGAATCCACTGTGGCTCCGGTATCACGAATGAAAGCCAAGAATACTCGACATCCTCTCCTCAAAAGCTGACTAGCGAAAAAGGCTGAATTCAAGTTGCGAGGGGCGGCACTACAGTCCCTCTGCACAACAAGAACTGACTCGCCGGGAAAACAAAACCTGACTGTCTTCTCACGACAGTCCATAGACGCATAGCACGTAGATAACCAGTCCATGCCCAGGAGAATGTCAAAGTCCAACATCTCTAGAAGGATCAAATCGACGGACGAATCTCTATCTCCTATCTGATTGGCACACGACCGAAACACGTGTCGCACAACAAAAGAATCGCTAACAGGAGTAAATACAACAAACAACAGATCTAGCATACACAACTCTCGGCCCAACCTCAGCACGAAGTATGTAGAACAAACGAGTGCATAGATCCCGAATTAAACAACAAACATGCGCATCAGAAGAACATGCGAATAAGATTACTTGAAAACTCTTCATTGGACGCCCGCGCGTCCCGATGAGTAGAAGCAAATGCTCGTGCCTGTCTTCTACCCGCAACTAGCTGTCCTCCTCCTCTACCATCCTGTACTCTCTGAACGAACCCTCCGCGACCATGACCTCTCTGAACATAAGTCTGACGCGGTGCGACAACAGGCGCAAGGGGTAACGCTCTCTGAGGTGAAGGTGGTAAGGTAACATATGGTACTGCTGCCCTCCTGGAGATAAGAGCTAAACAACTGTCCTCGTCCCAAGCTTCTGCTACTCCCGCGAAACGAACAAAATTTGTCGCGGAGTCTAAGTATCTGTCTCTGGGCTGATACGCCTGTGCGAGTCCTCCTCGGTCCTGAAACTTCCAAAGTCTCGGGAAGACGTGCCTCATCTAGTAGGGCTGCGTCCCCTGTTGCTGTATACGTAACACAATACTGTGTGCTAATAGCATGGAATAACTGGGTAACAAGGGTGGCAACCTCATGTCGCTGCGCTCAACTGGCTTCAACCAACGATCTCATCATCTGGCGCAAATCCTGCATATCTGTCTCAAACCTAGCGACCCGATCTATCGAAGGCGGATCAAACTGCTCCTATACAGCGAGCGTACCGTCTTGGTCAGTCCTCGTCCCAAATGAGTCAACTCTGACCTCGGCCCTCGCTGCTTCTTTCTGAGCCCTCATAGTCATCGGCGGCAAATGGATAGAAATGGAAATAGGATTCGATATGAACACGGAAATTGAATCACAAGGATATGTATAATCATGGAAGGAATTTCAAGCAATAAGTACTAAGGTCACATAGGCGAAGTACCGTGTCGTAAGTATGCCGCGGACATACACACGCTATGTCACTCTGCTTAAGCTACCTACTCCATCATACCAAGGTCATCCTACACTCTGAAAGGTAAAACCTAGCGCCCTAATACCAACTTTGTCACGACCCGAATTGGCACGTGACGGAACTCAAACTACGTAACGTCTACAGGCGTAACGCAATTCAAGTAAGCCGAAAACCTAGAAATCAAAACCATCAAAAGTACTAAGTGATAAGAACATTGTAAAAAAAATAAAACTTATGGGAATTTCAAGTAAAAATTCTTTAAAGTCTAAATTTACTTTCTTAAAAGTTTGGGCAGCACCTCCTATGTAAAAACTAGCCCCGGAAACGGGTACAACATAGAATATAAGTAAAGCATCCCCAACGGGAGCAAATCCATGCCCAAAGTCGGAAAACAACCACCACAACAGATATAAGACGCCGTAGTGAAGAAAATGGACGATGTAATTAAAAACAGTATAAAAGACATCCAAAGTCACAAAATAATATACAAGATCGTCCTCACAACTCGTCTCTAAGTCAATACATGAAGTAGTGGATGGAGTGTACTAGATACAATGAATATACAATGAGCATCACCGGATAACCACAAAACCCACCTATAGCAAAACTGCACACAGTCAGCCGTAGCGGTATCCGCTGCAAAAGATGATACGATGTGATGAAGAAGCCCTGCCGCGACTGCTCTGAAGGACACCTGCAAACACTGTGGCACAACGGGGTTGAGTTGCCAACTCGTGAATAGTAAATAACATATGCAAGTAATCGCAGGTATGCATGTACCGCGATAATCTATCACATGTAAACTGATAGCAATAAATGACAATATGTATATGCAACAGTCATAAAAGGTATTCTAGCAGGTACTACTAATACATGAAGCAATACATATCAAATAAATGCTGAGTATGGGATAAAACATGTCATCCTCACAGAAATCCTCATCGTGGCAGGACCAGTGTCCATCAAGAAAATCTAAATCCCAATACCAAAAGCACCGCATCCTCAGATCGGCCCTCATATCCTGTAAGTCTTATGGAACCTGAGTGTCCAACATCGACACCCGAAATATCAAGAAAACATATGCATGTGTGTGTGTCTATATATATATATATATATATATATATATATATATATAAGGATATCTATCTCGTGTGTCCATCAACGACACAAAAAAATCATGGAACCTGAGTGTCCAACATCGACACTTGAAACATCATGAAATACTCGTGCCCAGCATCGACACGTAAATCCTCATATCTAGGGCTCCGTCAGTCTGGATCGGCCCACGGGCTCCGTCAGTCCGGATTGGCCCGTATCATCTCATGACTCCGATCGGTATCCTCCAGATATCCGCCGAGTCCAAATACCATAACCGGTAGGTAGTGCTCCCCTGCCGGGCTCACCACTTAACAATACGAGTTTTCTTGTCCCAGGGTACCTCACCGGGTCCACCATGAACCCGCAGACGGTCCCCCCTCGCTCCTCAAATCGGGTATCTAACACAAGTCTCAGAACCGAGAAAACTCATGGTGGACGCATCGAAATAACACATCAAGAGAAACCGGGTTTTTCTAACAATACATAATTTCATAAACTACCACGGTCCTCAAATCCCGAAAACATCAAGTAATGAATAAGAATACTTGCATATATCATTATGATGATACATATTATATATATTTACATATATAACAGCGTCCCATATCACTGATACACACACACACATGCGTATATTACACATCCAGAAAACATCATATGAAAATCCATATCTCAATGCGTAAATCCATGAAATATAATATATGCAACATAAAGCAGTAATATGAGCATATAAAGGAAAAACCACTATTTAAATGCAACAAATTATTAAATATATCATGTGGTTCCTAATTTCTCCAAAATCCAATACAACATCATATAAAACTGAACATGTGGCTACAGCAAGGTATAAGGGTGTACATGTAAGTATGTACGTATGATGCACATGTAGCTATATCTCATATGTGTATACACCTGTCAATAATGATGTAATACCATGTAGGTATAAGTGTAGGTGTAGCATAGCAAGGTATGTGTATATACATGTCAATAATGATGCAATACCCTCCAGGTATATGTGTAGCTGTAGCATAGCAAGGTATGTTTATATACATGTCAATAATGATGCAATACCCTCCAGGTATATGTGTAGCTATATCAAGGTATAGCAAGGTATGTGTATATACATGTCAATACCCTCTAGGTATATGTGTAGCTGTAGCATAGAAAGGTATGTGTATATACATGTCAATAATGATGCAATACCCTCCAGGTATATGTGTAGCTATAGCATAGCAAGGTATGTTTATATACATGTCAATAATGATGTAATACCCTCCAGGTATATGTGTAGCTATATCAAGGTATATGTGTAGCTATACTATGTGTATATACATGTCAATAATGATGCAATACCCTCCAGGTATATGTGTAGCTGTAGCATAGCAAGGTATGTGTATATACATGTTAATAATGATGCAATACCCTCCAGGTATATGTGTAGCTATATCAAGGTATAGAAAGGTATGTGTATATACATGTCAATAATAATGCAATACCCTCCAGGTATATGTGTAGCTATATCAAGGTATAGCAAGGCATGTGTGTAAGCATATAGGTATACATGTATGCTATATCTCATATACACAATGGAAATAAGGATCATGTCTCAATGTCCCTAACCAATACAATATCACGTATCTATAGGTGTTGTGCGTATCATGGCAATTATCGACGGTGTGGGTGTTGCATACAATTTGTGCTCGTGGAACAATGGTGTTATGTCTCATCAATACTATGTTCATATATAATAGGAAATGAGATATGCAACAATGGTATACATGCACAATCAATGTCCATATACTTATAACTAATAATCATGTCATTTAATCCAGCCAAGACGCATAACGCCATGCGGGCGATTACCCTGTAGATGTTAAATCTACTCACCGATGACCTCGAGCTAAGTAAATCCGACCACCTGCTTCCCTTTCTTCGCAGCTCCGAAGTCCCTGCTCGCGATTCTAAATTTCACAAACACAACACACAAGGTTAAATATCCTGCGCCGACACAAAGACAACTAAACGCAAGGATAACGTCCACAAGATATACACACTGTGCACCTAATGCACAAAAAGCGTATGATATCGGCACAACCCTAGCTAGGATGACACAACCACCAAGCCTAGACCCAGATCGTACCGATCGCGCATTCACAACACAATATATATCATGGAATCTAATATATCTAACATCACATCGTCAATAAAAACCCACGCCTAATTTATCCGTAAACTTAGTAAGCAACTTTTAAATATTTTAGTTCATATCTAGTAGTTTAAACCATTCTTGCGATCACAATCATCACCTAAAAGATTAATTAAACCACACAAACCCTTACTAGAATTTTAATCTTATCCACATAAGATTTTCTAAATGTTTAGTTTGCACTTAAACTTAATTAGCCAATTAGGAAAAATAACAAATAGCATTCTCACAACTAGGTTAAATTGTCAAAGTCTACACTTCTCCATTAACAATTTTAAACAAATCAAACCATAATTTGATCATCACAACTCTGTCATGAATTTCTAAACATGCAATTTAAAGCTATACTAAACATCTAAAAAGCTAGCTTAATGTATTTAAACCACAACTAAAGTTTAGGGTTAGGATTATATACCTCCACTAGATTCACAAATTAGAAACTAAACTCAAATTTAGCCTCCAAAATGATGACTTTCATGAAGATTGAAGCTTATTTAGGGTAGAAGAATAATGGGTAGGGATTTATATTTGAGTTTGTAGAATTATTTGAGGATTTTTGATGATTTTTAGAAGCTTGAGGAAGTGCAAATGGGGTGAGAAGAGAGAGAGGGCAGCAAGGGGGGAGTTCGGCCACATGAAGGAAAAGATGAAGGTTTGTGGAAATGTGTGGAAATTTCTTGCTAAAAACCTCAATTAATGCCCATTAATGCACCTCCCATCCAAAGCCACCTCTTAATCTTTTAGTTTTCTAATTAAAGTTTTCATTTAATTCACAAAAATATCTAGATATTTTATATGATATTTTGCAAGGATGGTTTAGTACTTAATCTTGTGATTAAGTTAGCATAGATTCACTTAAAGCATAATTAACCCAATCAAATTTGTAATTACCACTAATTAAGTGCATAATTAAAAGCTTATAATAATAATTTAATTAAGGAAAAATATTAAAGTGGACTAAAATTTTCAAGTGACAACTAAAAACCGCAAACTAGCTATTTCCTAGTTAAAATAGGTGCAGTTAAGTCTATACTGAAAAGTGATCACTTCGGGGTTTTTACGGAAAAACACAATTTGTTTTACCTATTAACTGAAAATTCGCATAACGATTTCTAAAACGTTACAATATGAGATATGTAATAAACGTTGCTTATATTTTGCAACCGCGCTAGTCCAACCCCCGCTCTGCCGTTAGTTAAGTAAGCTAACGGTGCATGACGGAGCCCCATGGCGAATGCGGATGGCATAAGCGTACGTTCTATTTTCGTTTCTTTTCAGTGATGTTTAGGAAACGTAAATGATGGGATAAGATTAATGTGATTAATGTTAAGAAAAGAAAACCTAAAGATATTGTAGAATCAAACTTTTTGAAATGGATAACTCTAGTTTTTGCTTTGCATGGTGGTATTCCTTGATGAATATCCAGCATCTCATTCGATGAGGAAAGGGACGAGATCCCTTCACCGGGAGTGACCCCTTTAGCGAAGCTAGCAAATGTTACAAACCACTCGATTGTTTTTATAGTTGATCTTACTTTTTCTTTGCATCGTGGTATTCATGATATATCCAGCACCTCATTTGATGAAGAAATAGCCGAGATCCCTTCACCGTGAGTGACCTCTTTAGCAAAATTAGAAAGATACTACAAAACCATTCGACTTTTAAAACTAGAGCTTAAACAACTCCTTTCACTAGATTCTACAACGATATCAAGTTCAAAGCGTTAAAGGTTTTCATTAAAACCATCCTTTGCCCTCCGCTATTTTAGGAAGCAGAGTACTTAGTATTCGTACCATGTTTGTTGACTATAGTTAAGGCATGGTGTATGGTAGCTAAGTGATGTCTTCCTACAAAGCATTTGATGCGATCAATTAGGACATTTGTATGACTTTCTTGACCATAATTGAAGGTCATGCGGGTGGGTCTAAATCAATCACGAAATGGCAGGTAGAACTTGACTAGTGCTTATGATTTGTTGACCATAATTAAGGTCATAAGACACTAGGCTTGGATGATCCACGGTGGAGTACTCAAGTTATCAGATTCCGTGAAGTGTTGGATGGCCCACTCATTTCGTTTATTGGGGTTGCCTAGCTTTTGGGATTGGCGGGCAACTTGCCGTACTTATAGAGGTCTTGGTTTTACATTGTACAGGCTATCAACATGACCGGGGAACGTCAAGTTTCATATGCGGCTCAAATGAAACCCGAGCCTCCTAAATTATCCGCTTTTCCATATTGCTTATCGCTTTTCTGTGATATTGCTTATATCATACCTGAGATGATTATATATTTATATATAGATAAATAAATGTTGTATATGTTATGCATCTGTGCTACCCCAGCCCCCGCTCTGCCGTTAGTTAAGTAACCTAACGGTGCATGACGAATCCCGTGACCAATGCGGATGGCAAATACGCACATTCTATTTTTGTTCTTTTCTGGTGTAATAGGTATTAATTGATAGGACCAAATTAATTTTGATTAATGTAAGGAAAAATAAACCTAAAAGATGCTGTCGGAACAAATTTTTTGAAAAACTATAGTCGTATTCTTTTGCTTGGCATAAAGGTATTCGGTCAGAAATATCCCGCACCTCATTCGAGGGGGCAAGAGCCTAGATCCTTTCACGAGGAGTGATCACTTGAGCAAAAGTTTTGTTACTATAGATTACTCGGTTTTCTTCAAAACCACAAGTTTTCAAAAGCGGAGCCTAAACCACTCCTTTTCAAAACTGCTCGGTTTCTTCAACAATATCAAGTTCATTATTTTAAAAGATTTTCGCCAAAAACCAGCCACAGTCTTCCGTCATTTCAGATTAGTAGTACTTAGTATTCGTGCTGTATTTGTTGACCTTTGTCAAGGCATAGTGTTCGGTAACTAAGTATTGTCTTCCTGTTGCATGTTGATACGATTGGTTAGGATAGTCGTATGACTTTGTTTATCTTTGCCAAGAGTCATACGGATGGGTCTAATATAATCTAGGATAATCACAGGTTGAACTTAACTTGTGACTTATGATTTGTTGACCTTTGCCAAGGTCATAAGTCACTTGGGGCAACCACATCGGGAGTTTCAAATATACATGAAACCTGCTAGTGTTGCATACCTTCTGGAGTATGGTGACTAGAATGACTTTTATTTAGGTTATCACGCGATGATAGTTGGGTTTCAATCCCACTGATGTGTAGGATTACTCTTAGGAGATATTTTTTACTTCACAATTAGCTAACCTATTAGGTGTCTAGAAAGATGTTAACGGGGCTATGCCTCTTGGGAAACGAGATTTATTCTAATTATGTCCATGCGAGAACACAGGGAACCTCTTTCGGAGTACCAACACCCACCTGGCTGAATGGTTAGCGAACTTATAAGGCGTTAATAATCCTGACTAGTTCTCTTTTTATGGTTTGAAGGAGAATTCAAGGGAATAATGTGAGCTACCTATTTAGATAAAATAATAACCAATTTAAACTTGCATGAGCGCACGCTGAGTGTTTCTTTTCTCTCTCTCCAGATAGCAACCATGTTATGACTTAATCAAGATAATACAATGTATGACTTGACCGACCCGGATTCTTATTCGGGGCTGGGGAACGTCGGTTCGGCTCTGACTTATAACACATGTCACAAGCATAAGAAAGGGAAAGAGGACTGCATGAATTTCTTGATGACCCCGATGAAGAAGAATCATACCATTGCGTCTCCTTCAGATGTTCTTGTTATTGAAAACTGTTTTTCGGTCAGTCATACATCCTGGGTATTAGATACCGGATACGAATCTCATATCTGTAATTTATTACAGGGACTGATAAAAAGTAGGATGGTTGGATCTGGTGATATGTCTCTCATAGTAGGGAACAGAGCACAAGTTGATACTGCCGCCGTCGGTGAATATCACCTGGTATTGCCAAACGGCAATACTATGATTTCTTTTTTTCGTCCGTCAAATCTACCCAAATCTCAATAGAACAAAAATTACCCAAGAACTTTATATACAAGGTAATTTTCTACGGTTTCGTTTCTTTATTAATGTTTTTTATTTTTTTAAAATTTCATGGAAATGTATGAAATAAGCAGTAAATTTGCTTCTTGTAGTTTCGCTCCTTGTAGATTACTATCAAATCTTTCCCTCTTTTTTGTTTGTTTGTTCTCATACTGCCTTTGGAGGTAATTTTCTACATTTACTATTATGATATCATCAGAATTTCAGCAATCTTTCTGTTACGATTCTGTTGATCTCTATTATTCATGTAAGGAAACGCATCCACTTAAACTACTTTGTTTTTATTCTAAATTGCATCTATCTCAGTTAAATAAAAAATATGTTTCTCCTAGGAATGTCCTGACCATCAATCTGGATTTGATTGCTTATTTCTTAAATATTCCTAAAGGCTACAATATTTGTGTTCGACTTAGACACATCAGAAAACACTATACATTGCATGTCTAATTGGCTATAATTATATAGATATCTGCGTAAAATCCATTAGGAAATGTATTGAGTTTTTTAATACCCTACTTGCAGTATTTTTTTTATGTACTTGAAATGTATTGAGTTTTATAAATCGAGATTGGCATATAATTTTTCGCAAATTTTTGGGTTGGGATGCAATTTTTTGCATGAAATTTTAGGGACTGTCTTCTTGTAATAGTGAGCATTGTAGCTTAGACTGATTTTATTTTGGACGTATGTTCATTTCGTCGAATGATTTTTTTTTTAAGTTCAAAATTGATTTAGAATGAAGAAGAGTGACCAATTTTCTCCCGTTTTAAACCGATTTAATTCTCACCTCTTCATTCAATTTGCACCCCTCTTCTTTGTTATGTGCTCTGCAAATAACATCACCTGAGCTGGAAATTTATAAATATGATTCATTATTTAGAGTATTGTGACTTGTGATTCTTTTTTTTTAAATTTCTGTTTTACTTATAGCTTCAAAAAAAAAAATCTCTGTTGTTATTTGTTCCATTTTTATATATGTTTTTTCTGTTAAAGTTGAACCATGTTAAACCGATCCGTCTCGGTTTATAGATCGAGATTGGCATATAATTATTTGCTAATTGTTGGTTTGGGATGCAATTTTATGCTTGAAATATTAGGGATTGTCTTCTTGTAATAGTGAGCATTGTGGCTTAGACTGATTTTATTTTGGATGTATGTTCATTTGGTCGAATGATTTTTTAAGCTCAAAATTGATTTAGAATGAAGAAGAGTGACCAATTTTCTCCCATTTTAAACTGATTTAATTCTCACCTCTGCATTCGATTTGCACACCTCTCCTTTATCATGTGCCCTGCAAATAACATTGAGCTGGAAATTTATAAATACAATTCATTATTTAGAGTATTGTTAATTGTGATTCTTTTTTTAATTTTTGTTATACTTATAACTTCTAAAAAAATCTCTGTTGTTATTTGTTCCATTTTTATATATGTTTCTGTTATGTTGAAGTTGAACCATGTTAAACTGATCCGTCTTGATATATAAATCGAGATCGGCATATAATATTTCGCTAATTTTCGGTTTGGGATGCAATTTTAGGGATTGTCTATTTGTAATAGTGAGCATTCTGGCTTAAACTGATTTTATTTTGGATGCATGTTCTTTGTTGTGACTTGTATATCAAGACTGCATATCCAGAAAAGAGCCAGACGTCTGGAGCAATGAGCTCAGACGTCTGGCAAATCAAGTCCAAGATTTTCAGAGAAGGCCCAGACGTCTGAACATTGAGCTTCAGACATCTCGCCGCGCTCTGGCCAGACAGTTGGTGAAGAGCAGACGTCTGAACCTTATGGGTCAGACGTTTGGGCTCGTTCTGTTCGACATATAGATTGTGGGTAGACGTCTGACCCATATGTTAGGAATATGTATGCCCTATAGACCATTATTGTTGATATAGTGGATACTTGGACATATATATAGAGGATTTTCTTGCTCGACATGATAGTATGCTTTCAGGTTACTTTTATCTTAACATGTAGACTGGTATTTATACTTTCTGTCTCTTACTTGTTGATAAAACCCTTAGGATATGTACTTGACTACCGGGATTATGATGAGATCATACTAGTAGGGCCAGGGTGGTCCAAAAGTATATCCTTTAATCAGTTCTTAGTCGAGGGAATATTGAGACCAGGGCTTCGAAATTCCAGAGTAGACTAGTGTGTACGTTTCTTATCTCTTAAAGGGCGATGGTTGACCCCAAAACCATTGGTGTGTGACATCAAAGATTGTACACAGGAACTCATTAGAGAATGGGTATACCGAACGGACTCGCCGAGAACTCTTAGTTGGTAGTATACCTATCGTCAGATAGCAGTTCTCTAGTGACACTGGAATAGTTTATTCCGTAGACCCGAGATCGTTATAGAGTCTTGTGTGGCTTCCACTGTGCATTGATTTCCTTCCTACCACGCTCAAGAGGAGTTGTGCAAACAGGTGGATTTTGAGTACAGTCCCGAGTCACATGGAGGCAATGAGCGATATGAGGGGTTTCGTCTCTCCTGATATTGGGGGTTGATATTGCGCTATGCTCGATTGACTATAACTGGAAGTCCCTGACCAAGGCTGCTGCTGAGATTTACTGATAAGTGTTATCAGTAGTTTCTCGAACCGTTATAGGCCAGACATCGGCATGACTTATCACGTTACTGGGGTCTGACGTTTACCACCCTTAGACATGATATGCGACATATCAGACGAAGAGACTGGACTGTACGGTAGTGTTACTGATAGGCTTCATGGGGAGTATGAACAGGCTTGCTTGTTGGTCTTCATATCGCCAAATGCCCGGGTAGCCGTTACGTCCAGCTAGTACCGCTGACGGCTTGTAGGTGACTGATGTGATCATCACCTACTGCTGGCGTATTGACGAGTCTTTAGAGTCCCACACAGAAATTCTCTGGTTCAAGCGAAACGAAGTAGGAAACATATCTGATATGTGTGTGTGCCCGATTAAATATGTGTATGTGATACCGTATTGTAATCTGGCAGTTATCTGTTATCGGTTCGGTTATATATGATATAACCAGATTGTCGAATCATGTGTTGATTTGATAATGTGATATACAGATAAATGATATTGGTCGGTCATATGTGATATAACCGGATTATTAAATCAAGTGTTGATTTAATAATGTGATATATATTATATGTGATATAATTATATTTTAACTAATATCATTAGCTCACTAAATATTATCTTATATGTATTAATATATATATATATATATATATATATATATATATATATATATATATATATATATATATATATATAGCATGGCATGATTTCTATTTTTGAGAAAAATAGAAAATAAGGTGGAAAATGGAAGACTTTAGGAGCATGATTGCAAGCATGGGCTTTATTCATTGTTTAATCATCTTGACTCACTATTCAAGCATGGTTGCAATTTAATATTGCAAGAATTCCATGGTTGAATTAGTGAGGGGTCAAGAGTTTCCATTCTCACTTGCTCATTCAACACTTTACCATTTTCTTGAGTTGCTCCCATTTTGCTCTCATGCTCTCTAGCTTCTTCTTCTTCTTCCTCAATATCATGGTTCAAGTTTCAACTCTCACATGTGATGTGAACCATGAAGCTTGAACAAAAACTTGTGAGCAAAATCATATCCCCTACTTCACCATCCTACACTTGACTAGCGATCGAGTGTAGCGTGTTTCCTACGCTAAAGAGTTTAGTGTAGAGGTAGCTTGAGTTGGAGGGACTTCGCGTGGATCATCTTCGGCACGAAAGTCATCGGAGGAAGCTCGTCCAAACCCTCAAGTGGAGCCTAGTGGAGTCGCGGGACTACTACACGGAGCATGTGAAGTGAAGAACTCATTTTACGAGGGTATAGCCATCTTTCACTTCTTCTATTTTCTTGATATCAAACTTTAAACCCTAATCAACTAGTTAAAATTCTTGGATAGTCTAGCTTAGCACCTATAAAAATTTGAATTTGGCATGCTTGATGCCACTTGGACCCCATGGTGGTGCTAGGGTAGACTTTCATGGTATCAGAGCTACTAGGCATTGGATGTGTACCTATGGGGGGTTCTCACTGTGTGACAGTGTGGAGAAGTATAGGCTCTTACCCCTAGGGTGTCCCGAAACCGGAAGGTGTTCCGGCGGGTTGTAGTCCTCGCGAGGGGGCATGCGTAAGAAGTAGTTGCTGAGGGACCCGTCAGTGCCACGGCGACCCCATTGGATGGGGTGGCTGCCCGACTTTCATAGAATCAGAGCCTAAGCTAGAATATTAGATGATGTAATTAGAATCATGAAACCGAAAAACTCCGAAACCCCGAAACCCAAGATCACAGTTTCTGTCGATTTTAAAACTTCCTCTGAAAATTTTTTAAGCAACTGTAGAATGTTGTATGTAATACAACTAGAATACTGGAGAAATTCAAGGCCAAAACATGAAATCTGACCCGGCGAAAACCTACGAAAAACCGGCATCGCCAGTCCCCTTTGCATATTTTTGGCTCGAAATATTTTGGTGTTCTGTGGACTTCATTTTGGGTTTTCAGTGTAAGTCGACGTTACACACCCCACATGAAGCGGGGAGGCGGAATAAGTAAAAAACAATCATTTTAAACAAGGTAACATCGACTAAGCATATGGATCTTTGCTAAACCATATCTAACACAACTAACTAGAGGTATTATTTACTCGGTAAGAAGATTATACCTAAAGTTCCAAGTCCTTCTTCTTTACTTGCTGTTCTCCTTGACCACTAGAGCTCCTTTGGAGTAGAAAGGATGGCACCTCCTCGTCGGCTCCTCGATGTGATAGAAGATCCACCTGAAAGTTCCTACTACAAGCTTTAACTACTAACTTGAGGTAACTAAGTGGCTAGGATTGCTAATCCAAGTGACCTAGCGGATATAGAGATGGATTAAAGATCTATTAGTCTTGCTAACCCAATGATTCTCAACTCATGAGACACTTAGGGCTAGGTTGAAGAAGATGAGAGAGCTTGAGGAGAGAGAATGTGTTTGTTATTATGAAAATGAAATATAACTCATTTGTGTATATTATGAAGCATGATAATTATCTAATAAATAATATATCATAATTACAATCATACTTCATTTAATACAAATGGATGAATCATCTCATGAGTCATGGTTTCATTTAATGCAAATAACACATCATCTCCTCCACCTCATTAAGCTTAATTCATAAATGAATTAAAACATAAAGAGTCACCTTTCTTCTAGAAGCTTTTCGAGTAATTACGAGAATGCCCCTCCCATCCGTATTTACGAAAAACACAGATATACTGAGACTGCATAAATCCAATAATCCAATACTAGAAACTGGTTTAAACCAAAGCTCGCTAGTATAATCTGTCCGAACATCATACGTGCACAAATACACGTATATGTCCGAACCCTGTCGTAAAACCATACGACCTCTATATCGTTTCGCCCGAAGCAGGGAAACTCTCTGTGTGGGACTCTAAAGAATCGACACTACGCTGGCAGTGGGTTTAACCACAGGCCGCAAGTGGTACTAGCTGTACCTAACGGTCCCCAGGTAGATGTCGATAAGAAGGCCGATGAGGAAACCCATCCGAACTCCTACTGAGCCTGATGTGACAATCTCCGTACAGTCCGGCCTGTTCGTCTATGACTATCACATATCGGGCCTAAGGGGCGGCAAGCGTCAGTCCCCTAATAGCGGTATAAGTCATGTCGGAGTAAAGCCCATTACACCTTGAGAAACTACTGGAACACCTACCAGTAAATCTCGCTTGCCCTGGCCAGAGACCTTGCGTAATGGCTCTCCAAACACAGTGCGATATGAACTCCCAATACCGGGAGAGACGAATCCTATCTAACTGCCACTGCCTCCAAGTGCTTTGGGACTGCACCCAACTGCTACCTGTTTGCACGACTCAGTCAAGCTGTGGTAGGGTAGCAATCTAAGAACAGTGGGAACACACTCGAGGCGAAGCAGTATTGTCAAGTCAACAGACTATGCTGTACTCATGTCACCTGGGAACTGTAAACTGACGACGGGTATAATACCAACCAACAGTTCCCTGCGAGTCCTGTCCGGTGTACCCGTAACCCAACGAGCACCTGCATACTATCTCCAGTACAACGTACTGATGGCTGTGGGATAGACCATCTCCCCTGCTGGGATGAGAAGCGTATACACTAGTCTATTTCGGAGTATCGATGTCCTGTCTCGATAATCCTACGATTAGGGACCTGAAAAAAAGGATGTGCTTGTAGACTTCCCAGCCCCCACTAGTGTGACTGCCATCACAACGCTGGTAGTCAAGCAAGATCCTAAGGGCTCTATCAATATGTATTCGCGATATGCTAAAAGAAACATATACACATATTAAGATAGATATAAACCAAGTAGCATACTACTATGTTGAGCAAGACTGTTAATACAACTGTGAATATCCCAAGCTTCCATTAAGTAATATACAAGCTAGTATGATACAATAATGGCCCCTAAAGCATATACACTAACAATCTCCCACTTGCACTAGGGCCATGTACTGGCGTATCGCAGACCTATCATCTCGAATAGCCTCTCGAACTGTGTCTGAGGTAAGGCCTTTGTGAATGGATCTGCAGTGTTCTCCTCTGTAGCAACTCTCTGGACCTCGATCTCCCAGTGATCTATGATCTCCCTGATCAGGTGATACCGCCTCAAGATGTGTCTGGACTTTTGATGGGACCTGGGTTCCTTCGCTAAAGCTATAGCCCCGTTGTTGTCACAATACAGAGGTATTGGATCAACAATGGATGGAACCACCTGAAGTTCTGTTAAGAACTTCTTTACCCAGACTGCTTCTTTTGCGGTATCAGAAGCTGCGATATACTCCGCTTCCATCGTCGAGTCAGCAACGGTGTCCTGCTTGGAACTCTTCCAGCACACCGCCCTTCCATTGAGGGAGACATAACCTGACATGGACTTGGAGTCATCCTTGTCACTCTGGAAGCTGGAGTCAGCAAAAGCCTCGATCTGGAGGTCTTTTCCGCCGTAAACCAAGAACAAATCCTTAGTCCTTCTCAGGTACTTGAGAATGTTCTTTACTGCTATCCAGTGCTTTTCCCCCGGGTCTGACTGATACCGGCTTACCACGCTTAGTGCGTAAGCTACATTTGATCTGGTACACAACATCGCATACATTATAGAGCCTACCGCAGAAGCGTAGGGTATAATCGACATGCGACCCCTTTCCAAATCAGTCTTGGGAGACATCTCTTTGGAGAGGGTGATTCTGTGACAAGCCGGTAAATTACCGCGCTTAGAATCTTCCATACTGAATCTTTTCAGTATAGTGTTGATATACCTGGACTGCGAAAGTCCCAACATCCTCTTAGATCTATAACGATTGATCTGGATCCCCAGAATGTAAGAGACATCACCCAGGTCTTTCATGGAGAACCTGTGTGACAAGAATCCTTTGACAGATTGTAGCATAGGAATATCATTTCCTATCAAAAGAATGTCATCCACGTACAAGACGAGGAATACGACAGTTCGTGCTATAATCTTACTATAAATACATGGCTCATCTGGATTTTTGATAAAGTCATATTCTTTGACCTTTTCATCAAAACAAATGTTCCAACTCCGCGATGCCTGCTTTAGTCCATAAATGGACTTAAGCAACTTGCACACTTTCCCGCTGCTCCCACTCTGATTGAAGCCTTCTGGCTGATCCATATAGACGCACTCGTCCAAATTTCCATTTAGAAAAGCCGTCTTTACGTCCATCTTCCAGATCTCATAATCGTAGAAGGCAGCAATGGCAAGAAGGATCCGAATGGATTTGAGCATAGCCACTGGAGAAAAGGTTTCGTCATAGTCCAAACCAGGCCTTTGACGAAAACCCTTTGCAACAAGTCTAGCCTTATAGGTTTCCACCTGTCCATCTACACCAATCTTCTTTTTGAAGATCCACTTGCATCCTATGGGTTTTACCCCATCTGGAGCAAAGTCCAAAGTCTATACTTTGTTGGTGTACATGGACTCCATCTCGGTCCGCATTGCATCCAGCCATCTTATCGAGTCGCCGCTCTGAATGGCTTGCTGGAAGCTAGTAGGTTCATCATTATCAATGACGCAATCCTTTCCATCCCCGTCTATGAGAAAACCGTAGTATCTCTCAGGCGGATGAGATGGCCTACTACTCCTGCGGAGGGGTGTGGGAATGTCCTGATCTTCTGGAACTTCTGGTTCTACCAAGCTTTCAGTAGTAGCTTGTGGTTCTGGAATTTCTTCTAGTTCTATTGCGCTCCCACTTGTTTCCTTTTCTAAAAACTGCTGTTCTAGAAAATGAGCATTATGAGAAACAAAAACCTTTTGTTCCTCTGCGTAATAGAAAAAATAACCCTTGGAGTTCTTTGGATATCCTACAAACTTACACTTTACTGAGCGTGCTTCGAGTTTGTCCGCATGCTGCTTTTTAACAAAAGCTGGACATCCCTATATCTTGAGATACTGAAGATAGGGTTTCTTCCCACTCCACATCTGATATGGTGTGGTAGACACAGTCTTGGTAGGAACTCTTTTCAAAAGATATGCAGCTGATTCTAGTGCATAACCCCAGAAAGATCGCAGTAACTCAGTATTACTCATCATGGAACGTACCATATCCAATAGGGTTCGGTTCCGTCTCTCCGATACACCGTTGTGTTGTGGAGTGTATGGAGGAGTAAGCTGAGAGAGAATTCCATTCTCTTTTAGGTAACCCAGGAACTCGGCACTTAAGTATTCACCGCCTCGATCTGATCTCAGTGTCTTGATACTTTTGCCGGTTTGGTTTTCTACTTCATTCTTATATTCTCGGAATTTCTAAAAGGCCTCGGACTTATGTTTCATCAAGAAAATGAATCCATACCTATAGAAATCATCCATAAAAGTAATGAAATATGAAAAACCGCTTCTTGGATGTGTATACATTGGACCACATACATCGCTGCGTATGAGTCCTAAGAGCTCGTTCGCTCTTACTCCATGTCCAGTGAATGGAGTCTTTGTCATCTTTCCTTTGAGACATGATTGACAAGTGGCATAAGATTGATATTCGAACGGATCCAAATATCCTTCTCTATGTAACTTAGTTAACCTTGTCTCATTGATGTGACCCAGTCTACAATGCCATAACAAAGCCTGATTTATATCTGGAGACTTTCTTTTTAGTGTGTTCTGGACATTGAAAATCTGCAATTGGTTTAACACGTATATACCGTTATCTAGTGTACCGGACCTAATCAAACTATGATTAAGGTGGATGTTAACAACATCGCTTACAAACGTGAAATCATAACCTTCTTTTGATAACAACGATACTGATATGATATTACACGTTAAACTAGGTACACAAAAACAGTTGCGCAGAACCAAAATATATCCACTCGTCAATCCAAGGTGATAATCCCCTACGGACACAGCATCCACGCTCGCTCTGTTAGCAACCTGGAGGGTCATATCACCAACCTTCAGTACTCTACGGATTCTCAGTGCCTGCAATGAATTGCATATATGAGAACCTGATCCGGTATCCAATACCTAGGAAGTAGAGTTGATTGACAGACAATTTTCAATTACAAACACACCTGAAGCCGAAGCCACAACTTGCCTCGGGTCCTGGTTCTTTGCATTCCAAGCTTTGCAATCCTTCTTCCAATGGCTTTTCCTACGACAGTGGAATCACTTGTCCTTTGCTACTACTGGTACTTCAACCTTTTTCTTTCCCCTGGGTTCCACCTTACCAACACCACCTCTTGGTTTGGTAGCGGCCTTCTTCTTCCTTCCTTTGGCTTTCGCTTTGGACCTGGAAGAGGAAGCACTACGAACAAACAGAGCGAGTGTTTCCCTTGCTTTCTGCAAGGTGCCCTCTGCACTCTTCAACATGTTAAGGAGTTCTGGAAGTTCAACTTCTTTACCTTGAATATTGAAATTCAAGATAAACTGGGCGTAGGTGGAAGGAAGGGACTGGAGAACCAAGTCTGTATACAGCTCATTCTCTAATGTTGTTCTAAGGTCCACGAGCTACTCAATGTAGCCAATCATCTTAAGGACATGTTCCCCTACAGATGATCCAATGGCCAGCCTCGACTGAAACAAGTTCTTCGAGGTCTCGTATCTAGCTATACGAGATTGCTTTCCATACAGTTCCTTGGTGTGGAGAAATATGGATTCAAGATCCATATTCTCGTGCCTCCTCTGATGTTCATTATCCATAGAGGCAAGCATGATGCATTTGGCCTTCGCGCAGTCTATCTCCCAGGTCTTGTGGATTTCCTTATCCGCGACACTGGATTCTGGACCTGGGACGGCAGGGGCTTTAGTAGTAAGGATATACCCCCAATTTGTCATAAGTGATTGCCATCTTGACATTCCTGAACCAATCTTTATAGTTTGGCCCTGTTAAAATATTTTTATCTAATAATAACTGAAGGCGCGTCATGTTCTTGGTCGCTGCAATTAGGAGAGAGAGAAGAAAAAACTTTAGCATGATACTCTTGCAAGTTTAGAGTGGTTTTTAGTTTATCTAAACAGGATGGCTCCCACTGTTTCTCGAATCCTTCCTCAAACCATAAAAGAAGAACCAGTCAGGAGTATTCTCACTGTACAATACTTGCTTAACCGTTCAGCCAGGCCAGTTTCGGTACTTCGAGGGAGGTTTTACGACGCTTTCGCGAAGTTCCTTAATTAAATAACCTCTTTTTCCTGGGGCGTAGCCCCGCTGACACCTTTCTCGACACCTACTTGGTTTATTGCATTGATCGTTAAGTGAAAGAATCTCCCGATGAGTAGCATATACTCACAGCAGGATCGGGATCTAAATATCATCGTGTGATAAAGCTGAAGGAATCCTACCAAAATTATCACACTCCAAATGGTATGCAACTCTAGCAAGTTTCAGTTTCTTTAGAAACTCCCGATATTGATTTTTGCCCCATGCTCTTATGACCTTGACGTTGGCCAAAATATCATAAGTCACATGTCAAGTTCTACCCATAATTATCTTGTTAATTTGAACCCACCCATACATACCCCTGACGTTGGCCAAATGGCAGTACGACTGTCCCAAACCAACTCATCTATCTATGCAACAAATGAATACCCAGCAGCTACCAAACACTATGCCTTGGCGTTGGTCAAAATACATAGCTTGAATACTACTGAATACCCAAATGAAATGACGGAGGGCTATGAATGGTTTTGGCGAAACCGTGAACGTAGTGAACTTGATATAATCGAAGGAACCTGATAGCTTTTAAAAGGAGTGGTTTAAGCTCCGCAATTAAAAAATCTGCTGTTTTAAAATAACCGAGTGGTTTCTTTTAAATTGTTCCAATGATTCAACTTTGGTTTATTTTCTTTGCATTAATATAATGCGTTCCATCAATTAACCTATCATTGCAGAAAACAACGAAAATACAACGTCCGCTTATGCCATCCGCATTCGCCACTAGGCCCCGTCATTCACCCGTTAGGTTACTTAACTAACGACAGAGAGGGGGCTGGGCCAGTGATTGATCGTTTCTTTGCGTATGCGTTTTGAAAAGATAGATTTTGAAATCAAAGAATTGTTTACCGCAATCAAGAACAGCGTCGCTTAGTTGCTAGCCGGTGAGTACGGGTCGGTCCACAGGGATTTTGTGTATTCTCGATTTGTTCTAACGAGTTAATTCCGATTGTTGTAGGATTGATTAAATCTAAAAACTAAACTGATCTAAATCTTTCTAGGGTTAGATTTAGGTTAAGTTTGGAAAGTCAATATTCCTCACCGCTTTCTATACCCTATTTAAGATCTATGAGGTGTTATGGTAATTATTAATAAAGTGGATTAGTACCATCGGGAAGAAACGATGTTTCTTCCTCTAGGTTCTTGTCCTTCCTTTCTTAATCCTTACCCTAACCTCCATGGAAAACACGCGCAACCGGTCTTTTATACTACGGTATCATCGCTACCTCGTGGGATAGGGTGCCGTAGGGAGCGGTGTGTGCATGTATGCATGGAGTCCTATAAAAATGTATGATGGGTAAGAAAGGGGTGAGAGATCGTCATCTCTCAAGCCTTCCCCAAATCTAACCCTAACAAGTGAGGAGACCACTCACTCATTAGGGAATTGAATTACAAGTTCTAAACTAATTAACTAGGGCAGATAATTAAATCTAAACTAGGACAGAAAGGAAAATTATACTAGGGCAGATAATAAAATTAACTAGGGCAAGAATAAAAAACTTACTCTAACTTGATGCACTCTTCATTCTTTTTAGAAATTTACAGATCTGAATTTGGATAGATACAATGAGGCACAAGAAGAGGCAAACCTCCAAAAGAGGTATAGGGTTTCTATTTATAGATCATAAAAACCCTAGGGTTACAATCGATTTACGTCTGCAATTACAGGTTTACCCCCTAAGAAAAGAACTAGTCAACGCACGCCAGCCGCCTCAAAATTTCTGCACCGACACGGGCTTCACATGGTCGCGGATCCGCGGCCAAAACCCATGTTTGGCCGCGGATCCGCGGCCAAAAAGAGGGCTTATGGGCTCAATTTTCTAGGTATTCTTCTGTTGCATTTTTATTTCTATTTTCTTCAGTTGTTTTCTCGGATTGGCTTCTAGATTTCTTCCAGATTTCCACAGTGAATATAGTCGTGGACTTTTACCGCTTGCTTCGTGACGAAGTCTTGAACCTTGCACTGCCTTTGTTCTTTGTGAAATCGTCCATTGATTTTCGTTTAGTCTTCAAACTGTAGGCTTGATCAAGATTCTTCCATTTGTTGGTCGTAGTCTCACTTTCGTATCGTCTTTTTTATCAATTTCACTGTTTTTGTTTCGAGAACCTGTAACCTGCAACTATGTAGCAGACATGGATCAAAAGCATCTGTTTATTTGTAAAATGAATAAGAATGGGGAATATAATAATGCAAAATTATGGTATGAACAAATACCCCCAAAATTATCTTTTGCTCGTCCTCGAGCAAACCTAGTTTTATTCTCGAAAAAGACCCAGCCTCACTTTCGCAGGGAAACGCGATTGCACTGAGCTCGTGCAACAAGCCGTTAAACCTCTAGGTGTCCCTAGTAGGAGGAGTGTTGTCTCCTGAGGGTTTTCAGCAGATACTACCCACAAAATCCTATCAATTCGGCCTATTAACTTTTATTCTTCAATTAGGTTTTCCAACAAGGAATTCTATTATCTTCGACTCATAAATTATCCACCCGTATTTATCACGCTTCCTTATCAATTAACTTAAGATTATATATATTCTTGTGAATTTACTTAGCTTTTGGCATCTTTTAAGTTTTCCTTTTAGGGTTCCATCTCAACTTAGGAATTTTTATCATCTCTATTAAAAATACAAGTCCTATTTTTCATTTCTATCTCTTATCTAAACCCCAATCACATACTCCTACGTGTGTGTATATATCACCCCTACACTTGGAAATTCAAATCAAGCTATCATACTCTTGTCCGTCGTCCAAAGCACTTCTTAATTGGTGAATTTTTAGATGCATTTTGCTCACACATCCTTCATGCGACCGTTAATACTTCTTGAGGTACCAACAACCGATTGCAAAATGTGTTTGCACATTAAAGCGTTATTCCTAGTCTTGTAACACCTAAGGCTTTAGCAGTGACTCCCAAACCAGTTGGTCTAAGGCACTAGGTGATGAAGCACCCTCGCTAAATATTTTTTCTATTTTGCAGCCTTAAGTAATTACAAAAACCAGTGTTCATTTTTTTCTTTATTCACACTTGTACTTTATTTTATTTTTTCTTCGTACTAAGGACTTTAGACAAGAGCATTTCAAGGTCTCTCCTACTATTCCAAGTTTCAAGGTTCGTGTTTGTGCAATTTGTAGGATATATATTTTCAGAATTTAGACTTAAGCTTAGGAATTATTTTTCAAACTTATACTTTAATAAAGATATCAATACTTTTCCCTTGTTTTAACTTAGCCCAAGAGGTCAACTCGAAATTTGCCTATTTCTAAATAAACTACAAAGACATATACTTTCTACCGTTAAATTTTAAGAAAGGTTATTTTTAGGGTTTTTAATTTTACTAAGTCTAAGATCTAGTTGTTCCTAGCTAGTTAACCTATTTGGCAAACTCAAGTCAATTAAGGCCAAAATTGAATGCTTTAATTTTTATAATTGTTCAAAATTTTCAATTTTTATGGATTTTAAAATAAGTATGCAAATGCAAACATGTACATATGAATGCGAAGGAAGAAAGCTTACCGAGCACACCCCCAAACTTAAACTTGACAGTGTCCTCACTATCAGGCTACACCAAGAGGGTCAAAATTTTCGGCGCTCCCCTGTTTATTTATTTTAAATTTTTTTTTATTGTTAAAAGAAAAACAAAATATATATACAAAAAGGTCCCCCCTAAACTTAAGTGAGACAGTGTTTCCACTGATTAAGCGTTAAAGTTCAGAGTTAGGGAGGAGAAAAAATAAAACTATACAAGGCTTTACACAGGCCAAAGGTTAGCACCAACCATTCAAAATTTTTATCGTTATAATGGTAGGGTTGGTGGAAGAATGGAGTGTAGATAAAGGAGTTGAGAAACACACGAGACCGTATGGGAAGAAGGGTGGAATATGGTCTCGGTCTATTAGGAGAAGAATGGCGGAAGAGAGAAAGAAGTGTAGTGCGAACTTGAGGGTGTAAATCTAGTGAATAAATTAGCGCAAATTATGATGACCGATGTGTTAAAAGTGATTGTGCTAATCTATCAACCCGTCGAGAAATGGGGTCAAATCCCTCAAGATTCGCAAGAAAACATGGGTACGTTGAACTTGGTAAATCATCCATTGAAAATGGAAACGCGACGGATTCTTGCACGGTCGAAACGATGGAAAGGACGAAGGGGAGTGATTTAGGGATAGTCTTATTCTCACCAAAGTAAACTGTCTCGAACTCGAAGGATTCCATCAATGGTTCGAAATGACTGTAAGCAACCGAGTCTGATAGTTCAACTAGCTCATCTAAAAATTCAAAGGACTCAAACTCGGGCGGTGAGTCTTCAAAATCGTTCGAAAAAGTGAAACACTCGTAATTGTTATCGGCTGTGAGAACTGTGTCAGATTCAAAGAGGAACGCACTAGTGGCGTCCAAACTGCTGTGATCGAACAGAAATTTTTCAAGCTCACAGTCCTCCTGCGTGATCTTTTGCGTGGTCGGAACGATGGAAAGGAGGGAGGGTGATTTAGGAAGTATAACAGTTAAAGGTTCAGGAGGATGAATTAGAAAATCCGACACATCAAACAAAACTGGTTCATCCTCAATACTCTCCTCAATACTATCCTCATAATTCTCCTCAAAAGTTATCTCATCCATGCAATTATCATCAAAATCAAGACGCATATGAAGTTTGGGAGAAACATTTAATAACTCGGGATGATGAATTGGAGATAAAATTTCAGTCAAATCTACGGGTTCATCATCCAAAATATTTCCGGCGTCAATATCCTCAATCAAGTGAAAATCAATTTTTTCTGACACCTCATCAAAAGCATGGATATTTATCAATTCAGATTCTACATTGGAGTGTAGAGATCGAAATGATTGGTGATGGTTTCACTCGAAAGGGACCTTTCATAATCTGGCAAATCAAGCACTACAAAGTCATACAACTCATTAAACGTTTTATTTTCAACTGGTAAATCATTTGGGACACTTGTTTGAAAACCGGAGTTATGGGATTCAATTGATGATGGATAGGTTTGATTTGGAAGTGTGTAGAACTCACTCTCACCACTCAAATTCTCACTCTGTCCAACCGCCTCATCATACATTGGAATTTTTAGAGCTAGTTGGAAACTAACTACCGGTTCACTAGGTTGCATAAGGGCGTCAATGGTCGCATCCAAATTCCTCATCTGTCGGTTTGTTGCTGCAATGTACGCTTCCAACGATTGTTCCAGACTAGACATGGGTTGTGAAGGGGTTTCAGTAAAAGATTCAAAGTTGTTTGGATTCTGGAAACTCCCAAATGGCTGTGTTGAATCAATGTCTAGGGAAGGTGTGAAAGTCGGGTAGGACTGGTAAGAATTGAATGGTTGGAGAGGAGTAGGATCAACATTTGGATAAAAAGGTGAATGGACTTGTTGATCCCAAGAACTAGAAGTGTTGAAAGGAGTGAAAGATCGGTTACGAGATTGTTCAATATGTTCAGCGATAGACATGGGTTTCGGAGTTACAACAGGACTCGAAAAAGTAGTATCAACATAAGAAGGTGGTGAAGCTTGAAATGGTTGATACAAAGTGGATTGTGTAGTCGAACTGTTTCTCCTAGACGCTTCTATTCGATCTTTCAAAGAAATTTTGGGCATGGAGGGGTCGTCCGTAATTCGACCAAAACAATTCGCGTATGAAGCAATGTTTGGATGAGGGTACCAAAGTTCGGTAAGAGATTTGTGAGGTGGGGTACCCATGATGTAAGAAGGAGAAGAAAAAGAATGTGGGTGCAAGTGGGGTGCACGGAATTCTTAGCGACAAGTTGCAAGTTTTTGTAAATTTTTTTCCTTTTTTCTTTTTGTGTTTTTTTTATATGGAGCTTTTTGCAAAAAGATTTTCAATAAAAGGCTTAGACACACGTTCAATTAATCACAAATGCACAATTAAGCCTAGATCTAGGGTCACCTAGGTCAGCTAGACAGCTCCTAACTGTTCCAAAGGGCAAGAAGTAGGACCTCAAACCGCCTCTTCACCGCCAATTGTGGCTAGGTAAGCACAAGTAGAGAAAGGAGGGATCCGCTCACGAATCACCGTGAGACGAGCCTTTTAAAGTTACCTTTCACTACCTGTCTAGCATAGGCACCACAAAGTCAGGTTAGGATCAACGGTCGATGCCTACAACTATTCTTTTGTCCTATTGAGCGTGAAGTCCTTAGGGCCGAGTCTAATCTTTTTTTAATTAACTTGATGGTTAATGCAATATGCTTTAGGTGATTTTTGGGGTCCTGAGAAGGGTAATGAAATCCCCACCCAATCTGGATTGGTGTTCAAGCCCCTTAAAGTCAATTTAAAATATGCAATGCAGTAAACACAATCACTTGCAAACAAATTTTCTTTTTAGAGCGGCGCAAAGAATCCTGCACAAGATCAATTATTGGAAGGGGGAGAGATTTTTAGCGCAAAGAATCCTACAGGAAATTTTACAGAGGAGATATTGTGGTTCGAAGGAAGAAAAGGAGCTTACAGAGAGGATTTGGTCTGCTGACGTCAGCAAACCGCGGCGGTTCCGCGGCATAAGGTGGTCTTCGGCGGCAGTTCCGCGGTGAAAAAGTCAGTTCAAGCTTCCAAATCTTTTCTGTTGCTCTGTTATGGTATTCCTCTATTTTTTAGATCTGCCGTTTTCTGTTTCGCTCTCTGGAATTTTCCAGATCTGAATTTGTTCGTCGATCCTGCACAATTCAAACAAAATACCCTTCACAAAATAACAAGATGTTAAATTTTTTTATATTTTTTTAATTTTTCAGTTTTTTATGATTTTTATGATTTTATATTAACCCGAAATTGCAAAAAGAAAATACTACGCCATCCCCAGCAACGACGCCATTTGATTGATCATTTCTTTGCGTATGCGTTTTGAAAAGATAGATTTTGAAATCAAAGAATTGTTTACCGCAATCAACAACGGCGTCGCTTGGTTGCTAGCCGGTGAGTACGGGTCGGTCCACAGGGATTTTGTGTATTCTCGATTTGTTCTAACGAGTTAATTCCGATTGTTGTCGGATTGATTAAATCTAAAAACTAAACTGATCTAAATCTTGCTAGAGTTAGGTTTAGGTTAAGTTTGGAAAGTCAATATTCCTCACCGCTTTCTATACCCTATTTAAGATCTATGAGGTGTTATGGTAATTATTAATAAAGTGGATTAGTACCATCGGGAAGAAACGATGTTTCTTCCTCTAGGTTCTTGTCCTTCCTTTCTTAATCCTTACCCTAACCTCCATGGAAAACACGCGCAACCGGTCTTTTATACTACGGTATCATCGCTACCTCATAGAATAGGGTGCCGTAGGGAGCGGTGTGTGCATGTATGCATGGAGTCCTATAAAAACGTATGATGGGCAAGAAAGGGATGAGAGATCTTCATCTCTCAAGCCTTCCCCAAATCTAACCCTAACAAGTGAGGAGACTACTCACTCATTAGGGAATTGAATTACAAGTTCTAAACTAATTAACTAGGGCAGAGAATTAAATCTAAACTAGGGCAGAAAGGAAAATTATACTAGGGCAGATAATAAAATTAACTAGGGCAAGAATAAAAAACTTACTCTAATTTGATGCACTCTTCATTCTTTTTAGAAATTTACAGATTTGAATTTGGATAGATACAATGAGGCATAAGAAGATTCATACATCCAAAAGAGGTATAGGGTTTCTATTTATAGATCATAGAAACCCTAGCGTTACAATCGATTCACGTCTGCAATTACAAGTTTACCCCCTAAGAAAAGAACTGGTCAACGCACGCCATCCGCCTCAAAATTTCTGCACCGACACGGGCTTCACATGGCCGCTGATCCGCGGCCAAAACCCATGTTTGGCCGCGGATCCGCGGCCAAAAAGAAGGCTTATGGGCTCAATTTTCTAGGTATTCTTCTGTTGCATTTTTACTTCTATTTTCTTCAGTTGTTTTCTCGGATTGGCTTCTAGATTTCTTCCAGATTTCCACAGTGAATATAGTCGTGGACTTTTACCGCTTGCTTCATGATGAAGTCTTGAACCTTGCACTGCTTTTGTTCTTTGTGAAATCGTCCATTGATCTTCGTTTAGTCTTCGAACTGTAGGCTTGATCAAGATTCTTCCATTTGTTGGTCGTAATCTCACTTTTGTATCGTCTTTTTATCAATTTCACTGTTTTTGTTCCGAGAACCTGTAACCTGCAACTATGTAGCAGACATGGATCAAAAGCACCTGTTTATTTGTAAAATGAATAAGAATGGGGAATATAATAATGCAAAATTATGGTATGAACAGCTAGCGCGGGTGCAATACATAAGCAACGCCTACTAGATATCATATATAGATATTGTACATTCGTCAGACGCAATAATAGGCATTCCAGATCACAGATGAACATATTGGATATTCTAGGAATCCGCATTTCCTTTGAGCCTGCAATGAAAGACGGATTACACAGTCGTGATGAATAGCCAACCCCACACTAGACCCCTACGGGTACGGCAAACTACCCGTCAAGTACCCGAAGTAAAGCGGTCTCCCTCAACGACGTGAGTAAGGCACTAAGCACTTCAAAGTACCTGGTAGTTTGTGCACCCTACCTTGGGTCTATCTTAGGAGCAGAAAACAGTAAATGAAATAATACAACGGTAGCTACAAGCTCAACCCGGATGTGCCCTGCAAAAGAATAATACAACAATTTTCAATTTACAAATGAATGAAAGAAACTCTCGTCTCACATCCCCGGCTAATCATCACGACAATCCAACAAGTTCATATCCACAAACCAAAAGCAACCATTACAGAAATGTGTAACCCCCAACTAACCGACATACTACCAATTAGCGGAGGTTTACGAACACATAAAACTGAACTTGAAACAATAAACAACATCAAACTGCGACTTCGAAACACTCGATATTTGCCACAGTAAAGAATTTTCAGTAAAATCAAACTTGGCAAAAATAAACAAATCCTGAAACCCAAGATCTAAGTGACAAAGACATATAAAAAAAAATCAAAGCATTTCCCCTACTGGAGGCCGAGCTCGCCGAAATACCTAGGTGTGTCACCGGCCAACTTGGGGTGGAACTGCCTCGTTTTTTGTGTGTGTTCTTTTAACTGTTCAAATATCACTCTGTACTTGTTCAAATAATTTCAGAGCAGGTTTGAAAATCGACAGAAACTTACATCTTGGGGTTCGTTGTTTTCGTGTCGTTTCGGTTTCGTAGTTTAACTTGTTGTTTAAGCTGTTAGCTATGGTTTAGTAGGCTCTGATACCACTGTAAGTCGACGTTACACACCCCACATGAAGCGGGGAGGCGGAATAAGTAAAAAACAATCATTTTAAACAAGGTAACATCGACTAAACATACGGATCTTTGCTAAACCATATCTAACACAACTAACTAGAGGTATTATCTACTCGGTAAGAAGATTATACCTAAAGTTCCAAGTCCTTATCTTTACTTGCTATCCTCCTTGACCACTAGAGCTCCTTTGGAGTAGAAAGGATGGCACCTCCTCGTCGGCTCCTCGATGTGATAGAAGATCCACCTGAAAGTTCCTACTACAAGCTTTAACCTCTAACTTGAGGTAACTTAGTGGCTAGAATTGCTAATCCAAGTGACCTAGAGGATATAGAGATGGATTAAGGATCTATTAGTCTTGCTATCCCAATGATTCTCAACCCATGAGACACTTAGGGCTAGGTTGAAGAAGATGAGAGAGCTTGAGGAGAGAGAATGTGTTTGTTATTATGAAAATGAAATATAACTCATTTGTGTATATAATGAAGCATGATAATTATCTAATAAATAATATATCATAATTACAACCACACTTCATTTAATACAAATGGATGAATCATCTCATGAGTTATGGTTTCATTTAATGCAAATAACACATCATCTCCTCCACCTCATTAAGCTTAATTCATAAATGAATTAAAAAATAATGAGTCACCTTTCTTCTAGAAGCTTCTCGAGTAATTACGAGAATGCCCCTTCCATCCGTATTTATGAAAAACACGGATATACTGAGACTGCATAAATCCAATATTCCAATAATAGAAACTGGTTTAAACCAAAGCCTGCTAGTATAATCTGTCCGAACATCATACGTTCACAAATACACGTATATGTCCGAACCCTGTCGTAAAACCATACGACCTCTATATCGTTTCGCCCAAAGCAGGGAAACTCTCTGTGTGGGACTTTAAAGACTCGACACTATGATGGCAGTGGGTTTAACCACAGGCTGCAAGCGGTACTAGCTGTACGTAACGGTCCCCAGGTAGATGTCGATAAGAAGGCCGATGAGGAAACCCATCCGAACTCCTACTGAGCCTGATGTGACAATCTCCGTACAGTCCGGTCTGCTCGTCTATGACTATCGCATATCAGTCCTAGGGGGCGGCAAGCGTCAGTCCCCTAATAGAGGTATAAGTCGTGTCGGAGTGAAGCCCATTACACCTTGAGAAACTACTGGAACACCTACCAGTAAATCTCGCTTGCCCTGGCCAGGGACCTTGCGTAATGGCTCTCCAAACACAGTGCGATATGAACTCCCAATACCGGGAGAGACGAATCCTTTCTAACTGCCACTGCCTCCAAGTGCTTCGGGACTGCACCAAACTGCTACCTGTTTGCACGACTCAGTCGAGCTATGGTAGGGTAGCAATTTAAGAATAGTAGGAACACACTCGAGGTGAAGCAGCAGTGTCAAGTCAACAGACTATGCTGTACTCATGTCACCTGGGAACTGTAAACTGACGATGGGTATAATACCAACCAACAGTTCCCTGCGAGTCATGTCCGGTGTACCCGTAACCCAACGAGCACCTGCATACTATCTCCAGTACAACGTACTGATGGTTGTAGGACAGACCATCTCTCCTGCTGGGACGAGAAGCGTATACACTAGTCTACTTCGGAGTATCGATGCCCTGTCTCGATAATCCTACGACTAGGGACCTGAAAAAAAGATGTGCTTGTAGACTATCCAGCCCCCACTATTGTGACTGCCATCACAACGATGGTAGTCAAGCAAGATCCTAAGGGATCTATCAATATGTATTCGCGATATGCTAAAAGAAACATATACACATATTAAGATAGATATAAACCAAGTAGCAAACTACTATGTTGAGCAAGACTGTTAATACAACTGTGAATATCCCAAACTTCCATTAAGTAATATACAAGCTAGTATGATACCATAATGGCCCCTAGGGCATATACACTAACATTCAGGTATTGTTTGATTTGTCCAAAATTTCATGTGATGTTACTTTGGTAAGGGACTAATATATAGTGTTTTCGTAATCGTAATTATTGCATCGTTTTGGGTTTTAGTTTGATATGGATGCAGTAGTGAGGATCCACATTGTAAGTCCATGCTACCTCTCCCGGTACTTACGGGCTTGCGGAATTTGGTGAAAAACAATTTTCTAGAGGCGGTAACATGGACTCAAACGGATCTTTGTTAAACTATCTACCTAACATCCTAACTAAGAGTTGTTAACTACTCGGTTAGGGGGTTATACCTTTGTTTCTTGAACTCCTTCGTCTTCTACACTTGATGGTTGTCCGGATTGGCTTCACCCCGTCGTCTCCTTGCGCCGAAGATCGATCCACCCGAAAGCTTCTACCTTCGACTTCTTCTTCGAGCTTTGAAGAAACTAGTTCACTCGGTTTGCTAAACCTTATGAACTAGAGTGAGTAGAGGAAAGTGTGTTGGGATTTTATCTATGGTTCTTGGTTCTCAACACATGAGACAAGTGAACCATAGACTAAAGAGAGGGAGAGCAAGAGGAAGAGGATGAGAGCTCAAGAGCAAGAGAGAGAATGGAAAATGATAGATTGAGCAAGACTTTTCTCTCTTGGCTCTCATAATCCAAAGCCATCATAACAAATCATAGCAATCAAGTAATATGTGATGGTTTAAGCTACAATAGCCATATCATTTCATGCACTCATTTTGCACAAGTGAAACAAGCAAGCAAAAGTCTTTGCCATGAAATGATAGCCATTGTCATCATGATGGTCAACTAGTCCAACCTAGTCAACCGGTCAACAAAGTCAACAAGTCAACAAAGTCAACCCCTCAACAACCATGTCACCATAATACTTAATTAATATTATTGTTAATCATATATCATATTCTCATTAGGGTTTAGCAAAAAGTCAATGGTCAACAGTCAACAGTCAACAACCCTAATGAGAATCCTCTGCCTCTGTCTCTCCGTCAACTGTGCATACACACCCGCATCCGCATTCCGAGGAACACGAATACATACGAGATAAAATCAATCCCAAAACGTACACTAGGATCTGGCTTAAACCAAAGCCCGCTAGTGTTAATTGTCCGGACACTAAACGTGCACAAGTGCACGGATGTAACCGAACCCTATCGCAAAACCATGCGACCTGTCACAAAACCAAGCGACCTCTACTCTTTTGCCTAAAGGCGAATAGCTTTCTGTGTGGGACTCAAAAGACTCGACACTACGCTGGCAGTGGGTTTAACCACAGACCGCAAGCGGCACTAGCTGTGCGTAACGGTCCCCAGGTAGATGCCGATAAGAAGACTGATGAGGTGAAACCCATCTGAACTTCTACTGAGCCTGAATGTGACAGTCTCCGTACAGTCCGGTATGTTCGTTGATACATCGCATGGCGGGCCTAGGGGGGCGGTAAACGTCATTCCCCTAATAGAGGTACAAGTCGTGTCGGAGTGAAGCCCAAAACACCCTGAGATAACACTGGAAGCCTACCAGTATATTTCGCTTGCCCTGGCTAGGGACTACTCGTGTAATGGCTCTCCTAGACACAGCGCGATGTCAACCCCCAATACCGGGAGAGACGAATCTTGTCTAACCGTCACTGCCTTCAAGTGCTTCAGGATTGCACCCAACTACTACCTATTTGCACGACTCCTTTGAGCCATGGTAGGGTAGTAATCAAAGTACAGTGGGAACACACTCGAGGCGAAGTGACAGTGTCAAGTTAGCGGACTAAGCTGTACTCATGTCACCTGGGAACTGATAACTGATGATAGGTATAATACCAACCAATCTGTTCCCGACGAGTCCTGTTCAGTGTACTCGTAACCTAACGAGCACCCGCATACTATCCAAGTACGACGTACTGACGGCTGTGGGACAGACCGTCTCCCGTGCTGGGATGAGAAGCGCATACGCTAGTCTACTCCGGAGTATCGATACCTTGTCTCGATAGTCCTGCGACTAGGGACCTGCATAAGGATGTGCTTATAGATTACCCAGCCCCCACTAGTGTGATTGCCATCACAACGCTGGTAATCAAGCAAAGATCCTAAGGGCTCCACTAATGTGTATAGGTGATATACTAAAATAAACACATGTACATATTGAAGTAGAAACAAACCAAGTAGCATACTACTATTTTGAGCAAGATTGTATATACAACTGTGAATATCCCAAACTTCCATTAAGTAATATACAAACTAGTATGATACAGTAATGGCCTCTAGGGCATATACACTAACAATCTCCCACTTGCACTAAGGCCATGTACTGGCGTATTGAAGACCTATCATCTCGATCAGCCGCTCGAACTGAGTATGGGGCAAGGCCTGGTGAATGGATCTGCAGTGTTATCTTCTGAAGCAACCCTCCGAATCTCGATCTCCTGGCGATCTACGATCTCCCTGATCAGGTGATACCGCCTCAAGATGTGTCTGGATTTCTGATGGGACCTGGGTTCCTTCGCTAAAGCTATAGCCCCGTTATTGTCGCAATACAGAGGTATTGGATCAACAATGGACGGAACCACCTGAAGTTCTTTCAAGAACTTCCTCATCCAGACGGCTTCTTTTGCGGCATCAGATGCAGCGATGTATTCTGCTTCCATAGTCGAGTCAGCAACGGTTTCCTGTTTGGAACTCTTCCAACACACCGCCCCTCCATTGAGGGTAAAGACAAAACCCGACATGGACTTGGAATCATCCTTGTCACTCTGGAAGCTAGAGTCAGCAAAGGCCTCGATCTGGAGGTCTTTTCCACCATACACCAAGAACATCTCCTTAGTCCTTCTCAGGTACTTGAGAATGTTCTTTACCGCTATCCAGTGTTTCTCCCCAGGGTTTGACTGATACCGGCTTACTACACTAAGTGCATAAGCTACATCCGGTCTGGTACACAACATCGCATACATTATAGAGCCTACCGCAGAAGCGTAGGGTATAATAGATATGCGATCCCTCTCCAAATCAGTCTTGGGAGACATCTATTTAGAGAGGGTGATCCCGTGACAAGCCGGTAGGTTACCGTGCTTGGAATCTTCCATACTGAATCTTTTCAGTATGGTGTCGATGTACCTGAACTGTGAAAGTCCTAATATCCTCTTGGATCTATCATGATGGATCCGGATCCCCAGGATGTATGAGGCATCACCCAGGTCTTTCATGGAGAACCTGTGTGACAAGAACCTCTTGACAGATTGTAGCATAGGAATGTCATTTCCTATTAAGAGAATGTCATCCACGTATAAAACGAGGAAAACTACAGTTCTCGCTACAAATCTACTATAGATGCATGGTTCATCTGGATTTTTGATGAAGCCAAATTCTTTGACCGTCTCATCAAAGCAGATGTTCCAACTCCGCGATGCCTGCTTTAGTCCATAGATGGACTTAAGCAACTTGCACACCTTTCCGCTGCTCCCACTCTGAATGAAACCCTCTGGCTGGTCCATATAGACACACTCCTCTAAATTTCCATTTAGAAAAGCGGTCTTTACGTCCATCTGCCAAATCTCATAATCGTGGAAGGCAGCAATGGCAAGAAGGATCCGAATGGATTTCAGCATAGCCACTGGAGAAAAGGTTTCGTCATAGTCCAAACCAGGTCTTTGACGAAAACCCTTTTCAACAAGTCTAGCTTTATAGGTCTCAACCTGTCCATCTACACCAATCTTCCTTTTGAAGATCCACTTGCATCCTACGGGTTTTACCCCGTCTGGAGCAATGTCCAACGTCCATACTTTGTTAGTGTACATGGACTCCATTTCGGTCCGCATTGCATCCAGCCATTTTACCGAGTCAACGCTCTGAACGGCCTGCTGGAAGCTAGTAGGCTCATCATAATCTATGATGCAATCCTCTCTATCCCCGTCTATGAGAAAACCGTAGTATCTCTCGGGCGGATGAGACTGCCTACTACTCTTGCGGAGCGGCGTAGGAATGTCCTGTTCTTTTAAACCCTCTGGTTCTACTAAGCTTTCAGTAATAGCTCGTGGTTCTGGAATTTCTTCCAGTTCTACTGTGCTCCCACTTATCTGGTTTTCCAAAAACTCAGTTTCCAAGAAGTAGGCATGACGAGAAATAAAAACCTTTTGTTCCTCTTCGCCGTAGAAGAAATATCCTTTGGAGTTCTTTGGATATCCCACGAACTTACATTGTACTGAGCGTGCCTCGAGTTTGTCCGCATGCTGCTTTTTAACAAAAGCTGGACACCCCCATGTCTTAATGTGCTTAAGATAGGGTTTCTTCCCACACCACATCTCATATGGTGTGGTAGGCACAGTCTTAGTGGGAACTCGGTTCAAAAGGTATGCAGCTGATTCTAGCGCATACCCCCAGAATGATCGCGGTAACTTAGCGTTACTCATCATGGACCGTACCATATCCAATAGGGTTCGGTTCCGTCTCTCCGATACACCGTTATGTTGTGGAGTGTATGGAGGAGTAAGCTGAGAGAGAATTCCATTCTCTTTTAAATAGTCTAGGAACTCGGCACTCAAGTATTCACCACCTCGATCCGATCTTAGAATCTTGATACTTTTGCCGGTTTGTTTTTCTACTTCATTCTTATATTCCTGGAACTTTCCAAAGGCTTCGGATTTATGTTTCATTAAGAAGACATATCCGTACCTTGAAAAGTCATCTGTAAAAGTAATGAAGTAAGAAAAACCGCTTCGTGCATGTGTAGACATTGGACCGCACACGTCGCTGTGTACGAGTCCCAAGAGCTCGCTCGCTCTTACTCCGTGTCCAGTGAACGGAGTCTTTGTCATCTTTCCTTTGAGACAGGATTGACAAGTGGCATACGATTGATATTCGAACGAATCCAAATATCCTTCTGTATGTAACTTCGTCAACCTTCTCTCATTGATATGACCCAGTCTACAATGCCATAAGAAAGTCTGATTTATTTCCGGGGACTTTCTTTTGTGTGTATTCTGGACATTGAAAATCTGTGGTTGGTTTAGTACGTATATACCATTGCTTAATGTACCTGACCCAATCAGAACTTGATTAAGGTGAATGTTTACAACATTACTTACAAATGCAAATTCATAACCTTCTTTAGAAATCAAAGATACAGAAATGATATTACAAGTTGCGTTGGGTGCAAAAAAGCAATTACGTAAAACCAAAACCTGTCCATCTGACATTCCCAGGTGATAGTCCCCCACAGCCTTAGCATCCATGCTAGCGCCGTTTGCAACTTTGAGGGTCATGTCACCTGCCTTCAAAAACCTACGGTTTCTCAACGCCTGCAAAGAATTACAGATATGAGATCCCGATCCGGTATCCAATACCTAGGAAGTAGAGTTTATTGAAAGACAGTTATCAATAACATACACACCTGAAGCTGAAGCCGCAATTTGCTTCAGTTCCTGTGTTCTGGCTTTCCAAGCTCTGCAATCATTCTTCCAGTGTCCACTCTTATGACAATAGAAGCATTCTTCTTTTCCCACAAGCTTCCCTACTTTCTTTGTTGCCTTTGCCTTTCCCTTCGTATCCACTTTACTAACACCGCCCCTTGGTTTGGCGGGGGCTTTCTTCTTCTTTCCCTTGACTTTCGCCTTGGACCTAGAAGAGGAAGATCCTCCTACAAACAAAGTGGATGTTTCCCTACCTTTCTGTAGGGTGCCCTCTGCACTCCTCAGCATGTTGAAGAGTTCTGAAAGTTCAACTTCCTTTTCTTGTAAGTTGAAGTTCAGGATAAACTGGGCGTAAGTGGAAGGAAGGGACTGGAGAATCAAGTCCGTATAGAGCTCATTCTCCAAGGTGGTCCCAAGGTCCGCGAGCTCCTCTATGTAGCCAATCATCTTAAGCACGTGTTCCGCTACCGATGATCCGACGGCCAATCTTGCCGAAAACAACTTCTTCGACACTTCGTATCTTGCGATACGAGATTGCTCTCCATACAGTTCTTTTGTATGGAGAAATATGGATTCGAGGTCCATATTCTCGTGCCTCCTCTGATGTTCGTTGTCCATAGAGGCAAGCACGAGGCACTTGGCCTTCGCGCAGTCTAGTTCCTAGGTCTTACGGATTTCCTTATCCGCGACGCTGGTTTTGGGACCTGGGACAGGGGGAGCTTTGGTGGTAAGAAGATACCCCAGCTTATCGTAAGTGATTGCCATCTTGACATTCCTGAGCCTATCTTTGTAGTTTGGCCCTGTCAGTATGTTTTTATCTAGAAGTAACTTAAGTCCAGTCATGTCGATTGGTCCCTGCAATTAGGAGAGAGAGAAGAAACACTCAGCATGATGCTCTTGCAAGTTTAGAGTGGTTTTTAGTTTGTCTAAACAGGATGGCTCCCACTGTCTCTCGAATCCCTCCTCAAACCAAAAAGGAAAAATTAGTCAGGATCAATCTCACCGTACAATTCTTGCTTAACCGTTCGGCCAGGCTGGTGTCGGTACTTCGAGGGAGGTTTTCCAACGCTTTCGCGAAGTTCTTTAATTAAATAACCTCTTTTCCCTGTGGGCGTAGCCCCGCTAACACCTTTCTAGACACCTACTTGGTTTATAGCATTGATCGTTAAGTGAGAAATTTCCCGAGGAGTAGCATATACTCACAGTAGGATCGGGATCCAAATATCATCGCGTGACGAAACTGAAGGAATCCTACCAGAATCATCACACTCCAAATGGTATGCAACTCTAGCAAGTTTCAGTACTTATGAAACTCCCGATGTGGATTTTTGCCCCATGCTCTTATGACTTTGACTTTGGCCAACAAATCATAAGTCACATGTCAAGTTCTACCCGTCGTTCTCCAGGTTAATTTGAATGCACCCGTACCTACCCTTGACTTTGGCCAACAAGGCAGTACGACTGTTCCAAACCAACGCATCTATCTATGCTGCACATGAATACCCAATAGCTACCAATCACTATACCTTGACTTTGGCCAACAAACATAACTTGAATACTATTGACTATTCATGTGAAATGACGGAGGGCTACGAATGGTTTTGGCGAAACCGTGAACGTAGTGAACTTGATATAATCGATGGAACGAGATAGCTTTTAAAAAGAGTGGCTCAAGCTCCGCATTTAAAAGTTGGTTTTAAAAAGAACCGAGTGGTTTTTCGAAAGTGTTCCAACGACTTTTACTTGGTTTATTTTCTTGCATTAGTTCTTTTAATGCATATTTTTCTTGCATTAGTTCTTTTAATGCGTCCCATCATTTAATCCTACCATTGTAGAAAACAACCAAAATATGACGTACGCTTATGCCATTCGCATTCGCCACGGGGCCCCGTCATTACCCGTTAGGTTACTTAACTAACGACAGAGCGGGGGATGGGCTAGCGCGTCTGTAAAACATAAGCAACGCCTAAATAATATCATATATAGATATATTGCAATGATAGCCATTTCAGATCACAGATGAACACATTGGATATACTAGGAACCCGCAATTCGTACGAGCCTGTAACGAAAAGCAGATTACACGGTCGCGGTGAATAGCCAATACCCCACCCAAGACCCGTACGGGTGCGGCAAACTACCCGCCAAGTACCCGAAGCGGAGCAACCTCCCTCAACACCGTGAGTAGGCCACTCGGCACTTCGAGATACCCGGTAGTTTGTGCACCCCCTCCATGGGTTTATCCTAGAAGCAAAAACAGTAAAAAGAAATTATACAATGACGGCTACAACCCCGACCCGGTTGTGCGGCCATACAAATAATTATTACATCAATTTACAAATTTACATGAATTGAAAGAAAAGAAAACTCTCGTCTCACAACCCCCGGCTATTCACCCGCGACAATCCAATGAATTCATATACACATTCCAGCAACATTACAGATCACAGATTTGTATAACCCCTACTAATCGACATATAGCGATTAGCAGACGTTCAATACAAATATCACATCACAGATAAATACCCGTCAGCTTAAGTCTTTAGAAACTCGATCAAAATATGGTTTTTAAAGCCCCAAAAACAAATTTTTCTTTCTGGAAAATCTTGGCTGAAAAAACATATACCAAAATTCCTAAAATAACCCACTGAGTATACTGCAGTAAAGAAGATCCAGAGAAGAGCTTAATCGGCCGCGGAACCGCGGCAATAGTAAGCTATTGCCGCGTTTCCGCGGCGGTTTGATGGGTTCACAGGACCGTCTTTCTACAGTAGCCTCTAAAAACCCTGAGTCGATTTTTAAAGCATGATTTATTACTTTTACAGCACTTTGAAAATCGACAGCAAGTTTGATATCCGGGTGTATTTCGTGACTTTTTCTCCGATCGAATTTCTAGTTACTATGCTAACATGTTAGGTAGTGTTTAACTTGGCTCTGATACCACTGTAAGTCCATGCTACCTCTCCCGGTACTTACGGGCTTGCGGAATTTGGTGAAAAACAATTTTCTAGAGGCGGTAACATGGACTCAAACGGATCTTTGTTAAACTATCTACCTAACATCCTAACTAAGACTTGTTAACTACTCGGTTAGGGGGTTATACCTTTGTTTCTTGAACTCCTTCGTCTTCTACACTTGATGGTTGTCCGTATCGGCTTCACCCCGTCGTCTCCTTTCGCCGAAGATCGATCCACCCGAAAGCTTCTACCTTTGGCTTCTTCTTCAAGCTTTGAAGAAACTAGTTCACTCGGTTTGCTAAACCTTATGAACTAGAGTGAGTAGAGGAGAGTGTGTTGGGATTTTATCTATGGTTCTTGGTTCTCAACACATGAGACAAGTGAACCATAGACTAAAGAGAGGGAGAGCAAGAGGAAGAGGATGAGAGCTCAAGAACAAGAGAGAGAATGGAAAATGATAGATTGAGCAAGACTTTTCTCTCTTGGCTCTCATAATCCAAAGCCATCATAACAAATCATAGCAATCAAATATTATGTGATGGTTTAAGCTATAATAGCCATATTATTTCATGCACTCATTTTGCACAAGAGAAACAAGCAAGCAAAAGTCTTTGCCATGAAATGATAGCCATTGTCATCATGATGGTCAACTAGTCCAACCTAGTCAACCGGTCAACAAAGTCAACAAGTCAACAAAGGCAACCCCTCAACAACCATGTTAACATAATACTTAATTAATATTATTGTTAATCATATATCATATTCTCATTAGGGTTTAGCAAAAAGTCAATGGTTAACAGTCAACAGTCAGCAACCCTAATGAGAATCCTCTGCCTCTGTCTCTCTGTCAACTGTCCATACACACCCGCATCCGCGTTCCGAGGAACACGAATACATACGAGATAAAATCAATCCCAAAACGTACACTAGGATCTGGCTTAAACCAAAGCCCGCTAGTGTTAACTGTCCGGACACTAAACGTGCACTAGTGCACGGATGTGACCGAACCCTGTTGCAAAACCATGCGACCTGTCGCAAAACCATGCGACCTCTACTCTTTTGCCTAAAGGCGAATAGCTTTCTGTGTGAGACTCTAAAGACTCGACACTACGCTGGCAGTGGGTTTAACCACAGACCGCAAGCGGCACTAGCTGTGCGTAACGGTCCCTAGGTAGATGCCGACAAGAAGACTGACGAGGTGAAACCCATCTGAACTCCTACTGAGCCTGAATATGACAGTCTCCATACAGTCCGGTCTGTTCGTCTGATACATCACATGGCGGGCCTAGGGGGGCGGTAAACGTCAGTCCCCTAATAGCGGTACAAGTCGTGTCGGAGTGAAGCCCAAAACACCCTGAGATAACACTGGAAGCCTACCAGTATATCTCGCTTGCCCTGGCCAGGGACTACTCATGTAATGGCTCTCTTAGACACAGCGCGATGTCAACCCCCAATACCGGGAGAGACGAATCCTGTCTAACCGTCACTGCCTCCAAGTGCTTCGAGACTGCACCCAACTACTACCTGTTTGCACGACTCCTTTGAGCCGTGGTAGGGTAGTAATCAAAGTACAGTAGGAACACACTCGAGGCGAAGTGACAGTGTCAAGTCAGCGGACTAAGCTGTACTCATGTCACCTGGGAACTGATAACTGACGATAGGTATAATACCAACCAATCAGTTCCCGACGAGTCCTGTCCAGTGTACTCGTAACCTAACGAGCACCCGCATACTATCTCAAGTACGACGTACTGACGGCTGTGGGACAGACCGTCTCCCATGCTAGGATGAGAAGCGCATACGCTAGTCTACTCCGGAGTATCGATGCCCTGTCTCGATAGTCCTGCGACTTGGGACCTGCATAAGGATGTGCTTATAGATTACCCAGCCCCCACTAGTGTGACTGCCATCACAACGCTGGTAATCAAGCAAAGATCCTAAGGGCTCCACTAATGTGTATAGGTGATATACTAAAATAAACACATGTACACATTGAAGTAGAAACAAACCAAGTAGCATACTACTTGTCATGACCCGAAAGTACGGATCGCGACTGGCACTTAGATTACGAGACGTCTAAAGGCGTACCGTAACCTAAGTCAGCCAAAGCCCAGAAAATCTAAACCAGAATCAAAAGAGAGTGAAGGAAAACCTTAAATGAAAACGGTTTTTAAATCAATTAAGTTGCATAGAATCCAAAAAAAAGAACATCAAAAATTTCTGAAAATTTCGGCAGAGTCTCCCCTGTATTTTCTAACCCCCAAAATGGGTACAACAAGATAATAAACCTGTAATCATAAAAATGGCATCCCCAAGCGGGAGCTAGCTCTTCGCCCAAGGCGGATCACAACCACATGCAATATAATAGTAATATCAAGAAAAGAGCATAAAGAAACGCAAAATACCAGAAAAACACAAGTCGGCTCAAGTGAGCTCGACCCAAAAGAAACCACAAATATACATATCTCTCAGTCTCATCACTAGGTCGCATATACAATATAAAGTGGTAGATGGAGAATACTAGATACAATGATAAAGCAAAAAGAAATAAAGTGTGCTCGCAACCCACCTACGGGCGATGTCGCGAGTCTGAGCAAAAGGAACTGATGATAAGATAGCCCGCTGCTACAAGACTGACGGGTCCGACCTGCAAGACACTGTGGCACAACGGGGGTGAGTTGCCAGCTCATGAGTAGAATATAACATCTAGTAAGGCAATCGTAAGAATGCACGCAATGCACCACAACATGCATGTCCATATGTGATATAATAGCTCTAGTATGCATGCACATGTATGCAATGTCATTTCTAACTCTTTAAGTGTTTTAAATGCTAAGGATACTGCGTTCTTAACTTTAGAAAATGAATATCTGTATAATTGCTAAGTACCATCAAGAAATTATCTGAAAACCCGTGTCAAGCATCGACACCAAAAAGGAATCATATCTGTCTCTATATCGGGCTCCGTCAGTCCGGATCGGCCCAAATCATAAATCTCACGACAATGGTCGGTATCCTCCGGATATCCGCCGAGCCAGACATCACCGGTAGGTAGTCTTCCCCTGCCAGGCTCATCGTCTACAACTCGATCTTCTTGCCCCGGGGTACCATACCGGGCCCACCATGTACCCGAGACGGTTCATCCACTCCTCGAATCGGGTCTCGAAATCCAACAGAAAACATGAAAACTCATGGTGGACGACACATACATCACGAGAAAACCGCAACTTTGTTTTGAAAATGATAAATATAAGGTTTTGTTAACTTCTTGCGGTTTTCCCCAAAAATCCAGAAATCGCAGAAAAACTGAAATCATCAAGAAAATCACAGTGTCCACATGTTATATATGATAAATGTCTATGATATCAATGTATATGATGTGAGTTTTGGTAGAAATCTATATAAATATGATGATGATGCGAGATATACGTATGCTATGCAAATTTCATATATCATGTATGAATGCAAATGGCGATATTAAGTTAAACAGGTTTTCTAGTGCACGTGGCATGGCAATTACCAAAGGCGTGTGTGTCACATGAATAGTGCGCGTGCAACAGATGCCAATGGTAATGGTGTTCGTGTCCTACGAAGTGTTATCGCATATGAGCATATGGATATCCATGCAATCTAGCATACTATTAACTATAAAGGTATGCAATGTCAATGAAGGGGTAAGCTAACTAACAACATGAATCTTACAAGAGATAAGGAAATCCTAACTAGGGGGCGCATCGCGCCATCCAGACGATTCCCCCATAGATGAATACATCTACTCACCTGAAATCTCCGCTAATCCGATCCGGCCACCGCCTTGCCTTTTCGCGCCGTGTCCGAAGTTTCCCCGACCGATCCTATATTTGCACAATATCAAGCATAAGATTACAAAACCTAACACAATGCAAGTCACAACATCCAATTATCCACGCCCTCGTATTAATCATAGCATGCACTCGGTGCGCGGAAAAACGCACGAAAATCGCTAACCTTTAACTAGAATCGTCATTTCGGGAAAATCGACTAAACTACAACCCGACTAGACGAAACCCCACGTTCACGCATTCTAATAATCCTATACGAAGCTAATAATATTGCTAACCTAACGCAAATTGAACGCATTCTATTTTTCGTAAAAATCTAGCAAGCACATTCAACGCCGATTCAATGCAAACATCGATATTTGACGATTTAGCGAGCATATAAATACACCATTAACCACTACAACCAATTAGAAACCCAAAGCCCTAATTTAATCCTAACAACTATACTTCAAACCCTAGTTTTAAAATCAACCCTTCTCTTGATTTTTCCTAAACAACATTTACCACTAAACTAATATTTAGAATTTCAATTCTAGCATAATTAAACCACAAGTTAACAAAAAGATTAGAATTTTCACCTCTCAAGCTTGAACCCTAGCTTGATCAAGTCACCAAGAAGCCTCCTTTCATCATGTTTTTGAACAAATTTGGGTTGATGAGAGAAGGGATTAGGGTTAGGCTTTGAATGGAGAAAGAAATTTGTGAATTTTTAATGGATTTTAGCAAGAAAATGAAGCAAAATGAAGTGAGAAAATGGGGGATTCTGCTGGAATGGGGGTCGGATGCAGCAAGAGGAGGAGATGGGGAAATTTTTAAGAAGTTTCTAGTTCATTACAACATCATATGTTATCATTTCATGCTTTCATGTCAACTTTTTTACAAAAAAACCCGTTTTTTCATCATTTTTTTCATAATTTTCCCACCAAGAAACTAAAAGTTTGCAAGCCATGTTATAATTTTATTAAAACCATATTTTAGCTTATAAAGACTCCTAATTAAGAAATTTACCTAATTAAATTTGTATTTATCATTAATTTAATGTATTTAAAAAGGCTTAAAATAATAAAAAATAATTAATTACGATTTTTTTTTATTTAACTAGATAATTATAAGTGACATTTTAGTGACAAAATTATAGTAATATCTTGTCTAAATTTTGTATAATTAGGTCTACAATGAAAAATACCTATTTCGACTTTTTACGGAAAAAGCCGAAAAATTAGCCGATTACCGAAAAACTGCCTAAACGATTTTCGAAGAGTTACAATCTTCCCCCCTCAAAGAAATTCGGTCCCCGAATTTAGAATATAACTACGCGTACCTTCAAAAAAATGGGGATATCTCTTCCTCATCTCGACCTCGGTCTCCCAGGTGACCTCCTCGCTGTTCGGGCCACGCCAAAGGACCTTGACGGACGGTATAACCTTCGACCTCAATTTCTTCACCTGCCGATCCAGAATGACCACCGGCTGCTCGGTGAAAGAAAGATCACGCTCTGGCTGGATCGTCTGGTGCTGAATCGCCTGGGAAGGATCATGAAGGTACTTGCGGAGCATCGAGACATGGAATACGGGGTGAACATCGGGGAAGCTGGGCGGAAGAGCTAACCGATAAGCGACTGGACCAACACGCTCTAGGATCTCGAAAGGACCAACATATCTAGGACTTAGTTTCCCTTTCCGCCCAAATCTCATCACACCCTTCATCGGAGAGACCTTCAGGAAAACATGATCGCCAACAGCGAACTCGAGTCGGCGACGACGCCTGTCAGCATATGATTTCTGCCTGCTCTGTGCCGCTCTCATCCTGTCCCGAATCAGCTGTATCTTCTCGGTCGTCGCCTGTACGATCTGAGGCCCTAAAATACAGCTCTCCCTGAGCTCTGTCCAACATACAGACGATTGACATCTCCTCCCATATAAAGCCTCAAAAGGTGCCATCTGAATCGTCTCCTGGAAGCTATTATTGTAGGAAAACTCGATCAAAGGCAAATGACGATCCCAGCTACCACCGAAATCTAAAACACAAGCTCTGAGCATGTCCTCAAGAGTCTGAATCGTACGCTCCGACTGACCATCAGTCTGAGGATGAAAGGCTGTGCTAAAACTCAATCGGGTGCCCAATGCTTCCTGAAGTTTCTGCCACAACCGGCTGGTAAACTGGGTGCCACGTTCGGACACGATGCAAGTCGGAACACCATGCAGTCGCACTATCTCATCAATATAAACCTGGGCGTACTGAGAAAATCCAAAAGTGGTCTTCACTGGCAGAAAGTGAGCCGCTTTCGTCAGTCGATCCACAATCACCCAAATAGAGTCATACCCTCGACTGGTCCTGGGTAGACCGACAATGAAGTCCATGGAGACCTGCTCCCACTTCCACTCAGGGATGGGAAAAGGCTGTAACTCGCCGGCTGGCCTCTGGTGCTCGGCCTTGACTTGCTGACAAGTCAGGCATCTGGACACAAAGTCTGTAACATCCTTCTTCAACCCGTTCCACCAGTAAACCTTTCTCAAATCACGGTACATCTTGGTGGAACCTGGATGCACACTGTATACTGATCTATGTGCCTCCTCGAGAATATCGCGTCTCAGTCCCTCTGAATCTGGCACGTACAGTCGAGTCCCAAATCGAAGTATCCCCTGATCATCAATCACGAACTCAGAAACTCTGCCCTGCCGAATCTGCTCAATAATCTCTAAGATACGGGCATCGCCGGACTGTGCCTCGTGGATACGGTCAAGTAATTGTGGGCGTGCTCTGAAATGGGCCAGCTGTCCCCCCGTAGGAGTAAACTCGAACTGCACTCTGCTATCACATAAAACCTGCCAATCCGCCGTCGACTGCATCTGTACTGCGCTCAAACAAGATAAGCTGCCTCCGGGCCTCCTACTCAAAGCATCTGCCACCACATTCGCCTTGCCCGGATGGTATAAAATCTCGCAGTCATAATCTTTCACCAACTCCATCCAACGGCGCTGTCTCAGGTTCAGATCTCGCTGCTGGAAGATATACTTCAAACTCTTATGGTCAGTGAATATCTGGCACGACTCACCGTATAGGTAATGTCTCCAGATCTTGAGTGCAAATACCACTGCAGCCATCTCTAAATCATGGGTGGGGTAGTTCTGCTCGTGTTTCCTCAGCTGCCGAGAAGCATACGCGATAACTCTGTCGTGCTGCATCAATACACAGCCCAGCCCCACTCTAGAAGCATCACAATATACCACGAACCCGCCTGATCCTGAAGGCAATGCTAACACTGGTGCAGTAGTTAGACGAGTCTTCAACTGCTGGAAGCTATCCTCACATGCCTGGGTCCAATCAAAAGGAACCCCCTTCCGGGTCAACCCGGTCAAAGGTGCAGCAATGCGGGAGAAATCCTGGATGAAACGTCGATAATAGCCGGCCAGACCTAGAAAGCTGCGAACCTCTGTAACTGATACTGGTCTAGGCCAACGCTGAACTGCCTCGATCTTCTTCGGGTCCACACAAATACCATCTCTCGTCACCACATGACCCAAGAAGTCTACACTGTCTAACCAGAATGCGCACTTGGAGAATTTGGCGAACAGCTGATGCTCCCTCAAAGTCTGCAATGTGATACGTAAGTGCTGCTCATGCTCCTCCCGGCTCCGAGAATAAACCAAGATGTCGTCAATGAACACAATGATGAACTGATCGAGATACGGCCTGAATACGCGGTTCATCAAATCCATAAACGCTGCCGGGGCATTGGTGAGCCCGAACGACATCACCAAGAACTCGTAATGACCATATCGAGTACGGAAGGCGGTCTTTGGAATATCCTCCTTCTGAACCCGCAACTGGTGATAACCTGACCGTAAATCAACCTTCGAGAAAAACCCTGCACCCTGGAGCTGATCAAATAAGTCATCAATGCGGGGTAGGGGATACCTGTTCCGCACAGTAACCCGGTTCAGCTGACGATAATCAATGCATAAACGCATACTTCCGTCCTTCTTCTTAACAAACAAGACGGGAGCACCCCAAGGTGACACACTCGGTCGGATAAGCCCTTTGTCCAGCAAGTCCTGTAACTGATCCTTTAGCTCTCTCAGCTCTGCCGGGGCCATCCGATAAGGCGGTATAGAGATAGGCCCCGTGCCAGGGATCAAGTCAATACAGAACTCAATCTCGCGCTCTGGTGGCAGACCAGGAAGCTCATCAGGAAATACATCAGGAAACTCTCTCACAACAGGGACCTGGTCCAACGGAACCTCTGTGGAGCTAGTATCACAAACATAGGCTAAGAATCCCTGACACCCTTTCCTTAAGAGCTGACCAGAGCGAAGAGAAGAAATCAAGCTGGGAAGGGTAGCGCTACGATCTCCCTGAATAATAAGAACCGGCTCACCAGGAAAACTGAATCTGACTGCTTTTTCATGGCAGTCCACGGATGCATAACTGGTGGCTAGCCAGTCCATACCAAGAAGAACGTCAAAGTCTAGCATATCGAGGAGAATCAAATCTACTGAAGAATCTCTCTCCCCGATACGAACGGAACACGATCGGTATACAAAACGGGCAACAAAAGACTCGCCTACCGGGGTAATAACGACAAGCGGCTGATCTAACGGAGAAGACTCTCGGACCAACCTCGGTGCAAAATACGTGGAAACATAGGAATGTGTGGAGCCTGGATCAAATAATACCCGTGCATCAAAAGAACATACTGGAAGAGTACCTGTCACGACGGCATTGGATGCCTGTGCATCCTGAGGGGTCAACGCGAACACTCGGGCCTGTCCACCACTAATAGCTGGCTGTGCTCTGCCTCTACCTCGGCCTCTGCCTCTGCCTCTGTCGCCTCTGTAAGTCCACGTTGCGACCCCCGGTTCTTACGGGGAGGCGGAAACGGTATAAAATCAAAATTTTAACGCAAGAGGCAACATGGACTAAGCTAGGTCGGGATCTTTACCTAAACTAAAACTAGCATACTAAGCTAAAGATATTTAGCTACTCGGAAAGAGATGGTTATACCTAGCTTGTCTTGAACTCCTTCGTCTTCAAGCTCCGGTGGTGGTCCGATGGCTCCTTCTCGTCGTCTCCGTACGCCGAAGATAGATCCACTTGAAAGCTCCAACCTTTAGCTCCTTCTTCGGTCTTTGAAGAAACTAGTTCACTTGGTTTGCTAAACCTAGTGAACTAGAATGAGTAGAGAGGAAATAGAATGGGATTTTATCTATGGTTCTTGATTCTCAACTCATGAGACAAGAGAACCATAGATCAAGAGAGGGAGCAAGAGGTTGAGGGTGAGAGCAAGAGGAGAGCTCAAGAACAAGAGAGAGAATGAGTAAGAAAGAATGAGCAACTCTTTTGTCTTTCACCCTCTCATAATCCAAAGTGATCATAACTCATCATATCAAAAAAGTCTTTGGTGATGGTTTGAAGCAACCATAAGCTTATCATGTCATGCACTCATTTTACTCAAATGAGCAAGCAAGAAAAAGTCTTTGGCATGAAATGATAACCATGGTTATCATGATGGTCAACTAGTCAAGCCTAGTCAACCGGTCAACAAGTCAACAAAAGTCAACAAGTCACCAAAGTCAACAAGTCAACAAAAGTCAACAAGTCAACAACCATATCACCATAATACTTAATTAATATAATAGTTAATCACATATCATATTCTCATTAGGGTTGAGCATAAAGTCAAAAAGTCAACGGTCAACTGTCAACAACCCTAATGAGAATCCGCTGCCTCTGCCTCCCTGTCAACTGTGCATACACACCCGCATCCGCGTTCCGAGGAACACGAATGCAAACTGGATAAATCCAATCCCATAAGGTACACTAGGATCTGGCTTAAACCAAAGCCCGCTAGTGTAAACTGTCCGGACACTGTACGTGCACAAGTGCACGGATGTGACCGAACCCTGTCGCAAAACCATGCGACCTGTCGCAATACCATGCGACCTCTACTCTTTTGCCTAAAGGCGAAAAGCTTTCTGTGTGGGACTCTAAAGACTCGAAACTACGCTGGCAGTGGGTTTAACCACAGACCGCAAGCGGCACTAGCTGTGCGTAACGGTCCCCAGGTAATGCCGACAAGAAGACCGACGAGGCGAAACCCATCTGAACTCCTACTGAGCCTGAGTGTGACATTCTCCGTACAGTCCGGTCTGTTCGTCTGATACATCGCATGGCGGGCCTAGGGGGCGGTAAACGTCAGTCCCCCAATAGCGGTACAAGTCGTGCCGGAGTGAAGCCCAATACACCCTGAGATAACACTGGAAACCTACCAGTATATCTCGTTTGCCCTGGCCAGGGACTACTCGTGTAATGGCTCTCCTAGACACAGCGCGATGTCAACCCCCAATACCGGGAGAGACGAATCCTGTCTAACCGTCACTGCCTCCAAGTGCTTCGGGACTGCACCCAACCACCACCTGTTTGCACGACTCCTTTGAGCCGTGGTAGGGTAGTGATCAAAGTACAGTGGGAACACACCCGAGGCGAAGTGACAGTGTCAAGTCAGCGGACTAAGCTGTACTCATGTCACCTGGGAACTGATAACTGACGATAGGTATAATACCAACTAGTCAGTTCCCGACGAGTCCTGTCCAGTGTACCCGTAACCTAACGAGCACCCGCATACTATCTCAAGTACGACGTACTGACGGCTGTGGGACAGACCGTCTCCCACACTGGGATGAGAAGCGCATGCGCTGGTCTACTCCGGAGTATCGATGCCCTGTCTCGATAGCCCTGCGACCAGGGACCTGCATAAGGATGTGCTTATAGATTACCCAGCCCCACTAGTGTGACGGCCATCACATCGCTGGTAATCAAGCAAAGATCCTAAGGGCTCTACTAATGTGTATAGGCGATATACAAAATAAACACATGTACACATTGAAGTAGAAACAAACCAAGTAGCATACTACTATTTTGAGCAAGATTGTATATACAAGGTGAATATCCCAAGCATCCATTAAGTAATATACAAACTAGTATGATACAGTAATGGCCTCTAGGGCATATACACTAACAATCTCCCACTTGCACTAAGGCCATGTACTGGCGTATCGAAGACCTATCATCTCGATCAGCCGCTCGAACTGAGTCTGGGGCAGGGCCTTGGTGAATGGATCAGCAGTGTTATCTTCTGAAGCGACTCTCCGAACCTCGATCTCCTGGCGATCTACGATCTCCCTGATCAGGTGATACCGCCTTAAGATGTGCCTGGATCTCTGATGGGACCTGGGTTCCTTCGCTAAAGCTATAGCCCCGTTGTTGTCGCAATACAGAGGTATTGGATCAACAATGGACGGAACCACCTGAAGTTCTTTCAAGAACTTCCTCATCCAGACAGCTTCTTTTGCGGCATCAGATGCAGCGATGTATTTCGCTTCCATCGTCGAGTCTGCAACGGTTTCCTGTTTGGAACTCTTCCAACACACCGCCCCTCCATTGAGGGTAAAGACAAAGCCCGACATGGACTTGGAATCATCCTTGTCACTCTGGAAGCTGGAGTCAGCAAAGGCCTCGATCTGGAGGTCTTTTCCGCCATACACCAAGAACATCTCCTTAGTCCTTCTCAGGTACTTGAGAATGTTCTTTACCGCTATCCAGTGTTTCTCCCCAGGGTTAGACTGATACCGGCTTACCACACTCAGTGCATAAGCTACATCCGGTCTGGTACACAACATCGCATACATTATAGAGCCTACCGCAGAAGCGTAGGGTATAATAGACATGCGATCCCTCTCCAAATCAGTCTTGGGAGACATCTCTTTAGAGAGGGTGATCCCGTGACAAGCCGGTAGGTTACCGCGCTTGGAATCTTCCATACTGAACCTCTTCAGTATGGTGTCGATGTACCTGGACTGCGAAAGTCCTAATATCCTCTTGGATCTGTCACGGTAGATCCGGATACCCAGAATGTATGAGGCATCACCCAGGTCTTTCATGGAGAACCTGTGTGACAAGAACCCCTTGACAGATTGTAGCATAGGAATGTCATTTCCTATTAAGAGAATGTCATCCACGTATAAAACGAGGAATACTACAGTTCTCGCTACAAATCTACTATAGATACATGGTTCATCTGGATTTTTGATAAAGCCAAATTCCTTGACCGTCTCATCAAAGCAGATGTTCCAACTCCGCGACGCCTGCTTTAGTCCATAGATGGACTTAAGCAACTTGCACACCTTTCCGCTGCTCCCACTATGAATGAAACCCTCCGGCTGGTCCATATAGACACACTCCTCTAAATTTCCATTTAGAAAAGCTGTCTTTACGTCCATTTGCCAGATCTCATAATCGTGGAAGGCAGCAATGGCAAGAAGGATCCGAATGGATTTCAGCATGGCTACTGGAGAAAAGGTTTCGTCGTAGTCCAAGCCAGGTCTTTGACGAAAACCCTTTGCTACCAGCCTAGCTTTATAGGTCTCAACCTGTCCATCTATACCAATCTTCCTTTTGAAGATCCACTTGCATCCTATGGGTTTTACCCCGTCTGGAGCAATGTCCAACGTCCATACCTTGTTGGTGTACATGGACTCCATTTCTGTCCGCATTGCATCCAGCCATTTCACTGAGTCAACGCTCTGAACGGCCTGCTGGAAGCTAGTAGGCTCATCATAATCTATGATGCAATCCTCTCTATCCCCGTCTATGAGAAAACCGTAGTATCTCTCGGGCGGATGAGACTGCCTACTACTCCTGCGGAGCGGCGTAGGAATGTCCTGTTCTGTTGAACCCTCTGGTTCCACTAAGCTTTCAGTAACAGTCTGTGGTTCTGGAATTTCTTCCAGTTCTACTGCGCTCCCACTTATTTCTTTTTCTATGAACTGGTGTTCTAGAAAGTGGGCATGACGAGAAACAAGAACTTTTTGTTCCTCTTCACAGTAGAAGAAATATCCCTTGGAATTCTTTGGATATCCCACAAACTTGCACAGTACTGAGCGTGCCTCGAGCTTGTCCGCATGCTGCTTTTTGACAAAAGCTGGACTTCCCCATATCTTAATGTGATTAAGATGGGGTCTCTTCCCACACCACGTCTCAAATGGCGTGGTAGGCACAGTCTTAGTGGGAACTCGGTTCAAAAGGTATGCGGCTGATTCTAGCGCATACCCCCAGAATGATCGCGGTAACTCAGCGTTACTCATCATGGACCGCACCATATCCAATAGGGTGCGGTTCCGTCTCTCCGATACACCGTTATGTTGCGGGGTGTATGGAGGAGTAAGCTGAGAGAGTATTCCGTTCTCTTTTAAATAGTCCAGGAACTCGGCACTTAAGTATTCTCCACCTCGATCCGATCTTAGAATCTTAATACTTTTGCCGGTCTGTTTCTCTACTTCATTCTTATACTCCTGGAATTTTCCAAAGGCCTCGGACTTATGTTTCATTAAGAAGACATAACCGTACCTTGAGAAGTCATCCGTAAAAGTAATGAAGTAAGAATGTCCGCTTCGGGCATGTGTAGACATTGGACCGCACACGTCACTGTGTACGAGTCCCAAGAGCTCGCTCGCTCTTACTCCTTGTCCAGTAAACGGAGTCTTTGTCATCTTTCCTTTGAGACAAGATTGACAAGTGGCATACGATTGATATTCGAACGCATTCAAATATCCTTCTGTATGTAACTTAGTCAACCTTCTCTCATTGATGTGACCCAATCTACAATGCCATAAGAAAGTCTGATTTATTTCTGGAGACTTTCTTTTGTGTGTATTCTGGACATTAAAAATCTGTGGTTGGTTTAACACGTATATACCATTACTCAGAGTACCTGACCCAATCAATACTTGATTAAGGTGAATGTTTACAACATTACTTACAAACGCAAATTCATAACCTTCTTTAGAAACTAAAGATACAGAAATGATATTACAAGTTGCGTTGGGTACAAAAAAGCAATTACGCAAAACCAAAACATGTCCATCTGACATTCCCAGGTGATAGTCCCCCACGGCTTTAGCATCATGCTAGCTCCGTTTGCAACTCTGAGGGTCATGTCACCTGCTTTCAAAACACTACGGTTTCTCAACGCCTGCAAAGAATTACAGATATGAGATCCTGATCCGGTATCCAATACCCAGGAAGTAGAGTTTATTGAAAGACAGTTTTCAATAACATACACACCTGAAGCTGAAGCTGCAACCTGCTTCAATTCCTGTGTTCTGGCCTTCCAGGCCCTGCAATCATTCTTCCAGTGTCCTTTCTTATGACAATAGAAGCATTCTTCCTTATCCACAAGCTTCCCCGCTATCTTTGTTGCTTTACCTTTTCCCTTCGTATCCACTTTACTAACACCGCCCCTTGGTTTGGCGGGGGCCTTCTTCTTCTTTCCCTTGGCTTTCGCCTTGGACCTAGAAGAAGATGATCCTCCTACAAACAAAGTGGATGTATCCCTACTTTTCTGTAGGGTGCCCTCTGCGCTCCTCAGCATGTTGAGGAGCTCTGATAGTTCAACCTCCTTTTCTTGTAGGTTGAAGTTCAGTATAAACTGGGCGTAAGTGGAAGGAAGGGACTGGAGAACTATATCCGTATATAGCTCACTCTCCAATGTGATCCCTAGGTCAGCGAGCTCCTCAATGAAGCCGATCATCTTTAGCACGTGCTCGGCTACTGATGATCCGACGGCCATTCTTGTCGAAAATAACTTTTTCGACGCTTCGTATCTTGCGATACGTGATTGCTCTCCATACAGTTCTTTTGTATGGAGCAATATGGACTCCATGTCCATATTCTCATGCCTCCTCTGATGTTCGTTGTCCATCGAGGCAAGCAGGAGGCACTTGGCCTTCGCGCTATCAATCTCCCAAGTCTTGCGGATTTCCTTATCCGCGACGTTGGAAGTTGGACCAGGGACAGGGGGAGCTTTGGTGGTAAGAAGATACCCCAGCTTGTCATAAGTGATTGCTATCTTGACATTCCTGAGCCAATCTTTGTAGTTTGGCCCTGTCAGTTTGTTTTTATCTAGGAGTAACTTAAGTCCAGTCATGTTGATTGGTCGCTGCAATTAGGAGAGAGAAGAAGAAACACTCAGCATGATGCTCTTGCAAGTTTAGAGTGATTTTTAGTTTGTCTAAACAGGATGGCTCCCACTGTTTCTCGAATCCCTCCTCAAACCATAAAGGAAGAATTAGTCAGGATCAATCCCACCGTACAATACTTGCTTAACCGTTCAGCCAGGCCGGTGTCGGTACTTCGAGGGAGGTTTTCCAACGCTTTCGCGAAGTTCCTTAATTAAAGAACCTCTTTTCCCTGGGGGCGTAGCCCCGCTAACACCTTTCTAGGCACCTACTAGGTTTATAGCATTGATCGTTAAGTGAGAAATTTCCCGAGGAGTAGCATATACTCACAGTAGGATCGGGATCCAAATATCATTGCGTGACGAAACTGAAGGAATCCTACCAGAATCATCACACTCCAAATGGTATGCAAATCTAGCAAGTTTCAGTACTTATGAAACTCCCGATGTGGATTTTTGCCCCATGCTCTTATGACCTTGACTTTGGCCAAAATATCATAAGTCACATGTCAAGTTCTACCCGTCATTATCCAGGTTAATTTGGATCCATCCGTACCTACCCTTGACTTTGGCCAAAATGGCAGTACGACTGTCCCAAACCAACGCATCTATCTATGCTACACATGAACACCCAATAGCTACCAATCACTGTGCCTTGACTTTGGCCAACATACACAGCTTGAATACTATTGACTATTCATGCGAAACGACGGAGGGCTACGGATGGTTTTGGCAAAACCGTGAACGTAGTGAACTTGATTTGGTCGATGGAACGAGATAGCTTTTAAAAGGAGTGGCTCAAGCTCCGCATTTAAAAGTTGTTTTTGAAAAGAACCGAGTGGTTTTTCGAAAGTGTTCCAACGACTTTAACTTGGTTTATTATCTTGCATTAGTTCTTTTAATGCGTGATATTCTTGCATTAGTTCTTTTAATGCGTCCCATCATTTAATCCTACCATTGCAGAAAACAACCAAAATATGACGTACGCTTATGCTATTCGCATTCGCCACGGGGCCCCGCATTACCCGTTAGGTTACTTAACTAACGACAGAGCGGGGGCTGGGCTAGCGCGTCTGTAAAACATAAGCAACGCCTAAATAATATCATATATAGATATACTGCAATGATAAACATTTCAGATCACAGATAAATACATTGGATATACTAGCAATCTGTAATTTGTACGAGCCTGTAACAAAAACAGATAACACGGTCGCGGTGAATAGCCAAAACCCCACCCAAGACCCCTACGGGTGCGGCAAACTACCCGCCAAGTACCCGAAGCGTAGCAACCTCCCTCATCTCCATGAGTAGGCCACTCGACACTTCGGCATACCCGGTAGTTTGTGCATCCCTCCATGGGTCTATCCTAGGAGCAAAAACAGTAAAAAGAAATTATACAATGACGGCTACAACCCCTTCCCGGTTGTGCGGCCATACAAATAATTATTACATCAATTTACAAATTTACATGAATTGCAAGAAAAGAAAAAACTCTCGTCTCACAACCCCCGGCTATTCACCCGCGACAATCCAACATATTTATATACACATTCCAGCACATTACAGATCATGTATAACCCCGACTAATCGACTTATAGCGATTAGCCGACGTTCAATACATGCAAACATCACAGATATAACCATCATAGTCAAAGTGCAGTGAAGTTCGGAAAAAATACGGAATTATAGGACCCCAAAAGGAAATTTCTTTTCTGGAAAATCTGGGCACATATAATATATTTCAAAAATCCCAAAACCAACACAGACACACACTGCACGAAAAACGATGCACAGAGGACTACAACTCGCTGCGGTTCCGCGGCGGATACAGGGATCACGCGGCGGATGGGCGGCGGCTTGGAGGAATTACTGCATCGTTTTTCTTGGGTGTTCACAAAAAACCCTGAGCCGAATTTACAAGTGTAAATTTTTTCATTTTGACCAGAAAAAATTTCAACAGAAACTCAGGTTTTGAAAAAGTTAGGTTTTTGGATTTTTTCGGTTCCGAACTTCGTTACACTTCACTACCAAGCTAGTTTAAGTTTAGTTAGGCTCTGATACCACTGTAAGTCCACGTTGCGACCCCCGGTTCTTACGGGGAGGCGGAAACGGTATAAAATCAAAATTTTAACGCAAGAGGCAACATGGACTAAGCTAGGTCGGGATCTTTACCTAAACTAAAACTAGCATACTAAGCTAAAGATATTTAGCTACTCGGAAAGAGATGGTTATACCTAGCTTGTCTTGAACTCCTTCGTCTTCAAGCTCCGGTGGTGGTCCGATGGCTCCTTCTCGTCGTCTCCGTACGCCGAAGATAGATCCACTTGAAAGCTCCAACCTTTAGCTCCTTCTTCGGTCTTTGAAGAAACTAGTTCACTTGGTTTGCTAAACCTAGTGAACTAGAATGAGTAGAGAGGAAATAGAATGGGATTTTATCTATGGTTCTTGATTCTCAACTCATGAGACAAGAGAACCATAGATCAAGAGAGGGAGCAAGAGGTTGAGGGTGAGAGCAAGAGGAGAGCTCAAGAACAAGAGAGAGAATGAGTAAGAAAGAATGAGCAACTCTTTTGTCTTTCACCCTCTCATAATCCAAAGTGATCATAACTCATCATATCAAAAAAGTCTTTGGTGATGGTTTGAAGCAACCATAAGCTTATCATGTCATGCACTCATTTTACTCAAATGAGCAAGCAAGAAAAAGTCTTTGGCATGAAATGATAACCATGGTTATCATGATGGTCAACTAGTCAAGCCTAGTCAACCGGTCAACAAGTCAACAAAAGTCAACAAGTCACCAAAGTCAACAAGTCAACAAAAGTCAACAAGTCAACAACCATATCACCATAATACTTAATTAATATAATAGTTAATCACATATCATATTCTCATTAGGGTTGAGCATAAAGTCAAAAAGTCAACGGTCAACTGTCAACAACCCTAATGAGAATCCGCTGCCTCTGCCTCCCTGTCAACTGTGCATACACACCCGCATCCGCGTTCCGAGGAACACGAATGCAAACTGGATAAATCCAATCCCATAAGGTACACTAGGATCTGGCTTAAACCAAAGCCCGCTAGTGTAAACTGTCCGGACACTGTACGTGCACAAGTGCACGGATGTGACCGAACCCTGTCGCAAAACCATGCGACCTGTCGCAATACCATGCGACCTCTACTCTTTTGCCTAAAGGCGAAAAGCTTTCTGTGTGGGACTCTAAAGACTCGAAACTACGCTGGCAGTGGGTTTAACCACAGACCGCAAGCGGCACTAGCTGTGCGTAACGGTCCCCAGGTAATGCCGACAAGAAGACCGACGAGGCGAAACCCATCTGAACTCCTACTGAGCCTGAGTGTGACATTCTCCGTACAGTCCGGTCTGTTCGTCTGATACATCGCATGGCGGGCCTAGGGGGCGGTAAACGTCAGTCCCCCAATAGCGGTACAAGTCGTGCCGGAGTGAAGCCCAATACACCCTGAGATAACACTGGAAACCTACCAGTATATCTCGTTTGCCCTGGCCAGGGACTACTCGTGTAATGGCTCTCCTAGACACAGCGCGATGTCAACCCCCAATACCGGGAGAGACGAATCCTGTCTAACCGTCACTGCCTCCAAGTGCTTCGGGACTGCACCCAACCACCACCTGTTTGCACGACTCCTTTGAGCCGTGGTAGGGTAGTGATCAAAGTACAGTGGGAACACACCCGAGGCGAAGTGACAGTGTCAAGTCAGCGGACTAAGCTGTACTCATGTCACCTGGGAACTGATAACTGACGATAGGTATAATACCAACTAGTCAGTTCCCGACGAGTCCTGTCCAGTGTACCCGTAACCTAACGAGCACCCGCATACTATCTCAAGTACGACGTACTGAAGGCTGTGGGACAGACCGTCTCCCACACTGGGATGAGAAGCGCATGCGCTGGTCTACTCCGGAGTATCGATGCCCTGTCTCGATAGCCCTGCGACCAGGGACCTGCATAAGGATGTGCTTATAGATTACCCAGCCCCACTAGTGTGACGGCCATCACATCGCTGGTAATCAAGCAAAGATCCTAAGGGCTCTACTAATGTGTATAGGCGATATACAAAATAAACACATGTACACATTGAAGTAGAAACAAACCAAGTAGCATACTACTATTTTGAGCAAGATTGTATATACAAGGTGAATATCCCAAGCATCCATTAAGTAATATACAAACTAGTATGATACAGTAATGGCCTCTAGGGCATATACACTAACAGCCTCGTCCTCTCTGAACCGGACCGCCACGCCCACGGCCTCTAGAAGCATCTGGCTGGCGTGAAGCATCATCAGGAGGAGGAAGTAAAGCTCTCTGCGAAGGTGGTGAAGGTGGAAAAGTCACATGCGGGACTGTCGCCGCACCCGGACGTCCCATGGTACAGTCTCTGACACGGTGATACTGACTCACGCACCGAAAACATCCTGGAGACGACTGTTGGGTCTGTGGATATGAACCAAATAACTGACCTCGTCTCAATCCTCTGCCTCCACCATCTCCCGGAAATAATCTATCGCGGTGTCTACCCATCTGCCGCTGAGCTGGCGTATCAGTACGGATCTTCTTCGGCCCAGAAACGACCGAAGTCTCAGAAATACGCTCCTCCAAAAGTAAGGCTGCATCCATCGCGGCAGCGTATGTATCAAAGCGCTGGGTGCCGATGGCAAGGAATAGCTGTGTATCAAGCCCTCGTACAAACCTCTTTATTCTCTTCTCTTCTGTGTCGACTAGGTACGGAGCATATCGAGACAACTGGGTAAACTGTATATCATACTCCGACACTGTCATCCCAGGAGTCTTGCGCAAAGACTCAAAACTACGGGCTCGAGCATCTCGGACACTCTCCGGAAGAAAACGGGCAAGAAATGCAGCTCTAAACTCATCCCAGGTCATAGAAGGCAGACCTGCAGCTCGGCCTCTCTCTACCGAGTCGTACCATGTCTGGGCAAGACCCTCCAGACGAAAACTCGCAAACTCCACCAATCTATCATCAGAACACCTCAACGAACGGCAAATCCGAGCCATCCTATCAAGAAATGCCTGTGGGTCCTCTGTCGCATCTGTACCGGTAAAAGCTGGAGGTCTCAATCTCATGAACTCCTGTAGTGAAACAGGGATAGTCTCCGTAGTAGTAGCAGGAGTGACCATCTGTGCAGCAGGTACGATCGTGGTCTGTGCGGTGGAAGGAACGTCCTCGGATCTCTGTGCCCGGCTGGACTCAACTAAAGATCCCATCATCTGCCGCAGCTCTTGCATGCCGGCCTCTAATCTGGCAATACGGTCAGGATAAGGTGGATCAGTATGACCCTGAGGGGTAGGCGTATCCTCCCGCTCGATCCTCGCCTTAGACGGGCCCGCTCGAATGTCATCCCTAGCGGCAGCCCGCTGAGCTCTCGTAGTCTTTGGCGGCATCGAAGCTGGAATAAGAAACAGGACTGATAAGGACATTGCAATTGAATCAAGGAATGCAAGGAATCAAGAAAGGAAATACAAGCAATTATGTCCTAAGGTCACTTAGGCGGAGTACCGTATCGTAAGTATGCCGCGGATCATACCCACGCTACGCCACTCTGCTTAAGTCACCAACTCCATCTACCAAGGTCGTCCTACACTCAGAAAGGTAAAACCTACGCTCTGATACCAACTTTGTCACGACCCGAAAGTACGGATCGCGACTGGCACTTAGATTACGAGACGTCTAAAGGCGTACCGTAACCTAAGTCAGCCAAAGCCCAGAAAATCTAAACCAGAATCAAAAGAGAGTGAAGGAAAACCTTAAATGAAAACGGTTTTTAAATCAATTAAGTTGCATAGAATCCAAAAAAAAGAACATCAAAAATTTCTGAAAATTTCGGCAGAGTCTCCCCTGTATTTTCTAACCCCCAAAATGGGTACAACAAGATAATAAACCTGTAATCATAAAAATGGCATCCCCAAGCGGGAGCTAGCTCTTCGCCCAAGGCGGATCACAACCACATGCAATATAATAGTAATATCAAGAAAAGAGCATAAAGAAACGCAAAATACCAGAAAAACACAAGTCGGCTCAAGTGAGCTCGACCCAAAAGAAACCACAAATATACATATCTCTCAGTCTCATCACTAGGTCGCATATACAATATAAAGTGGTAGATGGAGAATACTAGATACAATGATAAAGCAAAAAGAAATAAAATGTGCTCGCAACCCACCTACGGGCGATGTCGCGAGTCTGAGCAAAAGGAACTGATGATAAGATAGCCCGCCGCTATAAGACTGACGGGTCCGACCTGCAAGACACTGTGGCACAACGGGGGTGAGTTGCCAGCTCGTGAATAGAATATAACATCTAGTAAGGCAATCGTAAGAATGCACGCAATGCACCACAACATGCATGTCCATATGTGATATAATAGCTCTAGTATGCATGCACATGTATGCAATGTCATTTCTAACTCTTTAAGTGTTTTAAATGCTAAGGATACTGCGTTCTTAACTTTAGAAAATGAATATCTGTATAATAGCTAAGTACCATCAAGAAATCATCTGAAATCCCGTGTCAAGCATCGACACCAAAAAGGAATCATATCTGTCTCTATATCGGGCTCCGTCAGTCCGGATCGGCCCAAATCATAAATCTCACGACAACGGTCGGTATCCTCCGGATATCCGCCGCGCCAGACATCACCGGTAGGTAGTCTTCTCCTGCCAGACTCATCGTCTACAACTCGATCTTCTTGCCCCGGGGTACCATACCGGGCCCACCATGTACCCGAGACGGTTCATCCACTCCTCGAATCGGGTCTCGAAATCCAACAGAAAACATGAAAACTCATGGTGGACGACACATACATCACGAGAAAACCGCAACTTTGTTTTGAAAATGATAAATATAAGGTTTTGTTAACTTCTTGCGGTTTTCCCCAAAAATCCAGAAATCGTAGAAAAACTGAAATCATCAAGAAAATCATAGTGTCCACATGTTATATATGATAAATGTCTATGATATCAATGTATATGATGTGAGTTTTGGTAGAAATCTATATAAATATGATGATGATGCGAGGTATACGTATGCTATGCAAATTTCATATATCATGTATCAATGCAAATGGCGATATTAAGTTAAACAGGTTTTCTAGTGCACGTGGCATGGAAATTACCAAAGGAGTGTGTGTCACATGAATACTGCGCGTGCAACAGATGCCAATGGTAATGTTGTTCGTGTCCTACGAAGTGTTATCGCATATGAGCATATGGATATCCATGCAATCTAGCATACTATTAACTATAAGGGTATGCAATGTCAATGAAGGGGTAAGCTAACTAACAACATGAATCTTACAAGAGATAAGGAAATCCTAACTAGGGGGCGCATCGCGCCATCCAGACGATTCCCCCATAGATGAATACATCTACTCACCTGAAATCTCCGCTAATCCGATCCGGCCACCGCCTTGCCTTTTCGCGCCGTGTCCGAAGTTTCCCCGACCGATCCTATATTTGCACAATATCAAGCATAAGATTACAAAACCTAACACAATGCAAGTCACAACATCCAATTATCCACGCCCTCATATTAATCATAGCATGCACTCGGTGCGCGGAAAAACGCACGAAAATCGCTAACCTTTAACTAGAATCGTCATTTCGGGAAAATCGACTAAACTACAACCCGACTAGACGAAACCCCGCGTTCGCGCATTCTAATAATCCTATATGAAGCTAATAATATTGCTAACCTAACGCAAATTGAACGCATTCTATTTTTCGTAAAAATCTAGCAAGCACATTCAACGCCGATTCAATGCAAACATCGATATTTGACAATTTAGCGAGCATATAAATACACCATTAACCACTACAACCAATTAGAAACCCAAAGCCCTAATTTAATCCTAACAACTATGCTTCAAACCCTAGTTTTAAAATCAACCCTTCTCTTGATTTTTCCTAAACAGCATTTACCACTAAACTAATATTTAGAATTTCAATTCTAGCATAATTAAACCACAAGTTAACAAAAAGATTAGAATTTTCACCTCTCAAGCTTGAACCCTAGCTTGATCAAGTCACCAAGAATCCTCCTTTCATCATGTTTTTGAACAAATTTGGGTTGAAGAGAGAAGGGATTAGGGTTAGGCTTTGAATGGAGAAAGAAATTTGTGAATTTTTAATGGATTTTAGCAAGAAAATGAAGCAAAATGAAGTGAGAAAATGGGGGATTCTGCTGGAATGGGGGTCGGCTGCAGCAAGAGGAGGAGATGGGGAAATTTTTAAGAAGTTTCTAGTTCATTACAACATCATATGTTATCATTTCATGCTTTCATGTCAACTTTTTTACAAAAAAACCCCTTTTTTCATCATTTTTTTCATAATTTTCCCACCAAAAAACTAAAAGTTTGCAAGCCATGTTATAATTTTATTAAAACCATATTTTAGCTTATAAAGACTCCTAATAAAGAAATTTACCTAATTAAATTTGTATTTATCACTAATTTAATGTATTTAAAAAGGCTTAAAATAATAAAAAAATAATTAATTACGAATTTTTTTTTATTTAACTAGATAATTATAAGTGACATTTTAGTGACAAAATTATAGTAATATCTTATCTAAATTTTGTATAATTAGGTCTACAATGAAAAATACCTATTTCGACTTTTTACGGAAAAAGCCGAAAAATTAGCCGATTACCGAAAAACTGCCTAAACGATTTTCGAAGAGTTACACTACTATTTTGAGCAAGATTGTATATACAACTGTGAATATCCCAAGCTTCCATTAAGTAATATACAAACTAGTATGATACAGTAATGGCCTCTAGGGCATATACAATAACACACATTTAATTGGTTTTGTGAAAACTAGTTAATGTTTATAAATCTAGCGTTTTAGTCTCGGTAGATCGATTGCCATGAAGTTTCGATTCGGATCGAAACTCCGTCGCAATCACGTATCATACGCGAATACTTGCCGAATTACTGTACTAGGTAGCCACACTCCATTGCCCCAACTAAGTGACTGTAGGAGAACCTCGTTGCCAATAGCACCCACTCGGGTGCTCGTGGCCACGGTGTTCCGCCTAAGTGCACTTGGTCGATGGCATCGAGGGTGCGGCCATATACTATAGTTTCTGACGCGTACTCGATCGGGTAGTCGGGAATCTTGTTGAATTACCCGACTAAATTATTGAAAAGAGTTTTTGATATGAGACTAAAATGCGGGGTTTATAAGGTTAGGCATGAAATTCGGAATATGAGATATTCCGGGTTTATGATATCTGAGGATACGCGGATTCTAATTATTGCAGTTTTATATTTCTTTTCTGCGACCGTACGTGTAATACGTGGGGTATCCCAAATATCGTTGCTATATGTCAACGGAATTCGGAATACGCGTATTTACTTACGTTGATAATATGTGATATTATGTGTCGCTGATATATTTTATTGGATCGTCGTGATTGAATAGCCGGGGGTTTTATGTGAGATGAGAGTTTTTCAATTTTCATTCATGTAAAATTTGTATGTAATATTCTTTTATTGGGGCACATCCGGGTTGAGGATGATGTCACCAATGATGTATATTATTTACTTTTCCACATTAGGATAGACCCAAGGCAGGGAGCACAAGTAACCGGAATCTAGGGTCCAGTGGGAGACTATCTCAAAGAGTTGAGACCGGGTCTCCTAACTCCAGAATTGGTAGGGTTACTTGCCGCTCTCGTAGGGGTCTATGGGATGTGAGTTTGGATATTCATCATGACCGTGGAATCCGTGTTTTACATTACTGGATAAATGTAAAACACGGAAATCCTAGTATATCCAATATTTTATATGTTGCTTTTGCTGCTTGGTTCTGTGATGTTGATCATATAACTGCATGAGACGAATGTTATATTATATATATGATATATAATAAACGTTGCTTATGTTTTGCACCCGCGCTAGTCCAGCTCCCGCTCTCCCGGTAGTTAATTAACCTAACGGTGCATGACGGGGCCCAGTGGCGAATGCGGATGACATAAGCTTGTGTTCTATTTTCGTTTCACTTTTCTGTAATGTTTAGGAAACATTAATTGATGGGACTTCATTAATGAGATTAATGAAAAGAAAGAAACCTAATGATGTTGTAGAATCAAAATTTCAAAAAGGGTAGCTCTAGTTTTTGCTTTGCATAGTGGTATTCTTTAATGAATATTCAGCACCTCATTCGATGAGGAAAGAGCCGAGATCCCTTCACCGGGAGTGACCTCTTTAGTGAAACTAGCAAATGCTACAACCCACTCGGTTTTGTCTTTTGATTGCTTGTGTAGTTCTTGCTTTGCATAGTGGTATTCATGAATATCCAGTACCTCATTCGATGAGGAAAGAGCAGAGATCCCTTCACCGGGAGTGACCTCTTTAGCGAAATTAGTAAAAACCTCAAAAACACTCCTTTTCAAAATCACTTGATTCTACAACGATATCAAGTCATTATGTTAAAGGTTTTCTTAAAAACCATTCGTAGCCCTCTGTCATTTTAGGAAGTAGTGTACTTAGTATTCGTGCTACGTTTGTTGACCATAGTTAAGACGTAGTGTACTGTAGCTAAGTGATATTTTCCTGTAAAGCATATGATGTGATTGATTAGGACATTCGTATGGCTTTGTTGACCATAGTTAAGGGTCATACGGGTGGGTTTAATTCAATCAGGAAATGAACGGGTAGAACTTGACTAGCACTTATGATTTGTTGATCATAGTTAAGGTCATAAGCTGCTAGGAGTAAAAACAGATATTGGGAATTTCAAGTGTTGAAATTTGCAATGAGATTGTATACCTTCTATATGATAGTTGGATCTTGATACCCACTGCGAGTAAGAGTTACTCCTGAGAGAATTTTGCACTTTACAATTAGCTAATTCAGTAGGTGTATAAAAAGGTGTCAACGGGGTTATGCCTATAGGGAAACGAGGTTTATTTTAATTAGGTCCGTGCGAAAGCACGGGGAACCTCCTTCGGAGTATCGATACCTGCCTGGCCGAACGATCGGCGAACCTGTAGAGTGTAATTAATCCCGGCTAATCTTACCTTTTAGGGTTTGACGGAAGATTTGATAAAAACAGTGGGAGCCATCCTGATTAGATAAAATAACCAATCTAATCTTGCAAAGAGCGCACGCAAAGTGATTATCCTTCTCTCTCTCCTAGTAGTGACCAATGAAATGCCTTAATCAAGATAATAATATGGATGTATTGACCGAACCTACTTATAATATTAGGATAGGTTCCGCTCTACCTTATGACTGTCATAAGTCTGTGCAAGGAATAGGGGAATATCAGGATTCCTACGCCACCCAAACAAAGAATAAGCATGTTGATGCATTGTCTTCGGGTGTGTTCATAACCAAGAACTGTTTCTCAGTTACCTCTACGTCCTGGGTATTGGATACCGGATCAGGATCCCACACATGTAATTTGTTACATGGGCTATAGGAAGGTAGAGAACTGGGAAAGGGTGATATATCTCTAGTAGTAGAGATGGTGCAATTGTTGCAGCCAAACCAGTTGGCAAATATCACCTGGTGTTACCAACTGGTAAAACAATGACTCTGAGCGGCTGTTATTTCGTACCAATAATATTGTGAATATTTTCCTAAATCAAGTGTTGATTGGGTAAGGTATGTTGGATAACAGTGTACACGTTCTGAATCAAAATACAGTTTTAAACGTACAGAACACACACAAGAGGAACAGTTCAGAAATGAACGAAGTCTTCTGGAGGCATTGTAGACTAGGTCATGTCGATGAAACAAGACTAGCTAAAGTTCCATAAGGATGCATATTTGAATCTGTTCAAATTTACATCTTATGAAACTTGCCAGTCATGTCTCAAAGACCAAGGTGACCAAATCTCCGTTTACTGGAAACGGAGAAAGAGCTACTGAGCTCTTGGATAGATACATAGTGATGTATGCGGTCCTATGTCTACACATGCCAGGGATGGTTCCGCGTACTTTATTACATTCACCGATGTTCTCTGAAGATACAGATATGTGTTCTTGTTGAAACACAAATCTGAATCTTTTGAGAATTTCAAGGAATATAAGTACGAAGATGAGAACCAGATGGGTAAAGGTATTCAAGTCCTTCGATATGATCGGCGAAGAGAATACTTGAGCACGGAATTCCGGGATTATTTAAAAGAGAATGAGATTCTCTCTCAGTTTACTCCTCCGTATACACCACAGCACAATGGTATATCGGGGTGGAGGAATCGTACCCTATTAGATATGGTACGCTCTATGTTGAGTACTGCTGAGTTACCTATTTCCTTTTGGGGACATGCACTTGTGAAAGATGCATACCTATTGAATAGAGTTCCGACCAAATCTGTTGCCTACCACTCCATATGAGATATGGAATGGGAAGAGACCATCTTTTAAACGAGTTAAGATATGGGGTTGTCCGGCCTGTGTTGAAAAGCAAAATCCGGACAAGCTTGAGGTAAGGTCAGTTTTGTGCAAGTTTGTAGGATATCCCAAACATTCGCGATGGTATATCTTCTACCACACCGAGGAACAAAAGGTGTTTTATTTCTCGACATGCCTCTTTTTTAGAAAAGGAATTTCTTATGGAAGAAATTAGTGGCGATGAGTGAGAACTGGAAGAAGTTCCAGCAAAGCAAACTGTAACTGACGATTTGGTGGAACCGGAGGATTCAATAGTCCCCGACGAACCGCGGCCACACCGCAGATCTAGTAGGGTTTCTCATCCACCTGAGAGATACTACGGTTTTCTCGTTGACGGTGGGAGAGAGGATTGCATCATGGTGATGGTGGCCCAACTAGTTTCGAGCAGGTCATCACAAGTGGAGAATGTATGAAATGGCTGGATGCTATGCGATCTGAGATGGAATCCATGTACACCAGCAAAGTGACGACTTTGGAAGTTGCTCCTGAAGGGGTAAAACCCATCGGGAGCAAAAGGATCTTTGAGAAAGATAATTTGGTGTAGATGGAAACTTGAGACTTTCAAAGCTATGCTTAAGTCCATCAGGATCCTACTTGCCATTGCTGCATATCATGAATATGAAATCTGGCAGACTGCACGTCAAAACCGCTTTTTTAAATGGTGATTTAGAAAAGAGCGTGTATATGACACTGCCAGAGGGCTTCGTAGACAGTGGGAGCAGCGGAAGTATGTGCAAGCTGCTTAAATCCTTCTACGGGTTAAAGCAGGTATCGCGGAGATGACATCTGTTTTGATAAATCTATTAAAGAGTTTGACTTCATCAAAAAGGTAGATGAACCATGTATAAATAAGAAGGTTGTAGAGAGTATGGTTGTCTTCCTCGTATTGTACGTGGATGACATACTCTTGATAGGAAACGATGTTCCTATGCTACACTCGGTAAAGCTCCTCTTATCACACAAGTTCTCCATGAAAGATCTAACTGATGCCTCCTACATCCTGGGGATATAGATCTATAGAGATAGATCTAAATGGATTTGGGATTGTCCCAATCCAGGTACATAGAAACCATGCTAAAGGGGTTTAGTATGGATGATTCTAAGCGTGGTAATGTACCCGCTTGTTCAGGAATCACTCTCTCCAAATAGATGTCTCCCAAGACTGATTTGGAGAGGGCTCGCATACAAGGCATATCCTATGCTTCGGCAGACGGGTCAATCATGTATGCGATGTTATGTACCAGACCATATGTAACTTACTCACTAGGTGTAGTGAGTAAGTATCGAAAAGATCTTTGGGAAAACCACTAGACAGCTGTGAAGAACATTCTTAGTGCTTGAGAAGGACTAAAGATATGTTCTTGGTGTATGGTAACGGTGAACTCCAGATGAAGTCCTTTACCGATTCGAGCTTCCAGAGTGATAAGGACGAGTGAAAGTCAGTCTCAGGTTTTGTCTTTATCCTTAGTGGAGGGATGGTATGTTGGAAGGGTTCCAAGCTATATACCGTAGCAGACTCGTTGATAGAGACTAATTAAATCGCTACCAACGATGCTGCCAAAGAGGTTGTCTGGATGAAAAAGTTCATATGATGAACTTGGTTCCTACCATTGGGCATCCAGTACCTGTGTATTGTGATGACAATGGAGCTGTGGCTTTTGCCTAGGAACCCCGGTCCCGTCAGTGATCCAGACATATTCTTAGACAGTATCACCTGATCAGGAAGATAGTTGATCTCCGGGAGATCGAGGTCAGGAGAGTTGACACAGAGGATAATACAGCGGATCCACTCACCAATGCCATTCTCCAGATGCTATTCGAGAGAATTTTTGGACGTTGGGTATGAGATACTACAACAACTGGCCTTAGTGCAAGTGGGAGATTGTTAGGAATATGTATGTCCTGGAGGCCATTATTGTTGATATAGTGGATGCTTGGACATATATATAGAGGACTTTCTTGCTCGACATGATAGTATGCTATCAGGTTACCTTTATCTTAACATGTAGACTGGTATTTATACTGTCTGTCTCTTACATGTTGATAAAGCCTTTAAGATATGTACTTGATTACCAGGATTATGATGAGATCATAGTAGTGGGGTCAGGGTGGTCCAAAAGTACATCCTTTAATCAGTTTCTAGTCGAGGGAATATCGAGACTAGAGCATCGATATTCCAGAGTAGACTAGTGTGTACGTTTTTTGTCCCTTAGAGGGCGATGGTTGATCCCACAACCATTGGTGTGTGACATCAAAGATTGTACACAGGTGCTCATTAGAGAATGGGTATATCGAACGGACTCGCCGAGGACTCCTAGTTGGTAGTATGCCTATCGTCAGATAGCAGTCCTCAGGTGACACTGGTACAGATTAGTCTGTAGACCCGAAATCGTCATAGAGTCTTGTGTGGTTCCCACTGTGCTTTGATTTCCTCCCTACGCTCAAAAGGAGTTGTGGAAACATGTGGATTTTGGGTAAAGTCCCGAGTCACATGGAGGCAATGAGCGATAGGAGGGGTTTCTTCTCTCCCGGTATTGGGGCTTGATGTTGCGCTTTGCTCGATTGGCTATAACTAGAAGTTCCTGGCCAGGGCTGCTGCTGAGATTTACTAATAAGTGTTATCAGTAGTTTCTCGAACCATTATAGGCCAGACATCGGCATGACTTATCACGTTACTGGGGTCTGACGTTTACCACCTCTAGACATGATATGCGACATATCAGACGAAGAGACCGGACTGTACGGTAGTGTTACTGATAGGCTTCATGGAGAGTATGGATATGCTTGCTTGTTGATCTTCATATCGCTCAATGCCCGGGTAGCCGTTACGTCCATCTAGTACCGCTGACGGTTTGTAGGTGACTGATATGATCATCACCTACTAGTGGCGTATTGACGAGTCTTTAGAGTCCCATACAGAAGTTCCCTGGTTCAAGCGAAATGAAGTAGGACACATATGTGATATGTATGTGGGCCCGATTAAATACGAGTATGTGATACCGTATTGTAATCTGGCAGTTATCTGCTATATGTTTGGTTATATGTGATATAACCAGATTGTCGAATCAAGTGTTGATTTGATAATGTGATATACAGATAAATGATATTGGTCGGTCATATATGATATAACCGGATTATTAAATCAAGTGTTAATTTAATAATGTGATGTATATTATATATGATATAATTATAACTTAACTAATATCATTAGCTCACTAAATATTTTCTTATATATATATATATATATGTAGCATGGCATGATTTTTATTTTTTAGAAAAATGGAAAATAAGGTGGAAAATGGAAGACTTTGGGAGCATGGTTGCAAGCATGTGCTTTATTCATTGTTTAATCATCTTGACTCACTATTCAAGCATGGTTGCAATTTAATATTACAAGAATTCCATGCTTGAATTAGTGAGCGGTAAAGATTTTCCATTCTCACTTGCTCATTCAACACTTTGCCATTTTCTTGAGTTGCTCCCATTTTGCTCTCATGCTCTCTAGCTTCTTCTTCTTCCTCAATGTCATGGTTCAAGCTTCAACCCTCACATGTGATGTGAACCATGAAGTTTGAACTCAAACTTGTGAGCAAAATCATATCCCCTACTTCACCATCCTACACTTGACTAGCGATCGAGTGTAGCGTGTTTCATACGCTAAAGAGTTTAGTGTAGAGGTAGCTTGAGTTGGAGGGACTTCACGTGGATTATCTTAGCACGAAGGTCATCGGAGGAAGCTCGTCCAAACCCTCAAGTGGAGCCTAGTGGAGTCGCAGGACTACTACACGGAGCATGTGAAGTGAATGACTCGATCTACGAGGCTATAGCCATCTTTCACTTCAATTTTCTTGATATCAAACTTTAAACCCTAATCAACTAGCTAAAGATCTTGGATAGTCTAGCTTAGCACTTATAAAAATTTGAATATGGCATGCTTGATGCCACTTGGACCCTATGGTGGTGCTAGGGTAGACTTCACCATATAGGTTTAGATGTCTATCCTTGAGATGAGCAAATTCTAGATTCGAGATTTATCTCGAAAATTCAGTCTCTGTTGGCAGTTTCGTAATTATAAGAATCTTATTGTAACTTAGATTTGTATGGGCTATATATATAGAATCTTAGAGTTAAAGTTTTAAAGTATTGTTTTGATCATAAAATTTAAAGGGAGACGACGGCACAATAAAAGATCTTGACGATCAATTAAAGAAAACTTGTAGGGAGAGGAAGATCTCATTGGAGATCATTAAGAGAGGGTTAATTATAATCTTCTGTAAGGTTTTCTTTTGCTCTTAAAATTTTAATAAAGGTTCTTCCCTTTTCCCCCCAAATCTCTTTTTGTGTTATTATTGCCTTTGTACGATTTTTGTTATTCGTTTTAAAGAGATCTAGGTTTAGACCCGTAAGGGTTGGTTGTCGACGCATCCGTTGCGTCCTCGATTCCCAACAACTGGTATCAGAGCTATATTCTGTAGTTTTGCAATTTAAGTTTATGGTGGGTGGCGACGCTTGTGTTCTCTCCCCATCCTCTTAGATTGCGATTCTATTGATAGTGGTTCATAAGGATCCGAGGGAAAGGTTTTTTCTTTGGAATTTAAGATGGCGGATAACAAAGTTAATAGCATCTAGTTCGAAGTGGAGCAATTCAACGGAAAAGGAAACTTCTCGATGTGACGGAGAAGGGTTAAGACACTTCTTATGAAAGAATCTTTTTAAGGTTCTTGGTGGTAATAAACTTACCGACATGACAGATGATGCATGGGAAGACATGGATCAGTGGGCACAGTGCATGATAGAGTTTTATCTGGTGGAGAACGTGATGTACAATGTCATGTCAAAAACTTCTGTGACGAATTTATGGTTGAAATTAGAGAGCTTGTACATGACAAAGTTCTTGCTAACAAGCTATACTTAAAAAAGCTGAGGTGAAAGTCGTCTTTGAGGGCCTTCTGGAGCGTATTTCTAATGGGCTGGCACTGAAGCGGAAGCTTGATGCCGCCGAGCGTGATGCCCGAGGCTGTGAAGCAGCTCAGCAGGTCGTTGAGGAACAGCTTGCATCCTTCATGCAGCAGCGGGCCAAGGTGGAGGCGGAGGTGGCTGCGGCTGTTACTCAGGAGGAAGCGCTGACGGAAGTGCGAGAACAGCTTGTGAATTTATTAAAAAAACTTCCTCCTCAGTAGTTATCCATCCTTGTATCGTTTGTGCTTGTAGATAAAAGAATGTATATATATATATATATTTTTATACTTTGACATAATGTATCCTGTATCCAATCAAGTTTATGAATATAAGATACACCTTTTTTTGTAATGTGTCATTTTCTCCGTCTTTTCTTTCTTTCATTATCAGCATGCCACCTTAGTAACCATGGTTGACGGATGATCAGAACGAGTATCCTGACTTTCTTAAGAAATAGCGATGGCTTAGGCCGCAGGTTCAGATCTGCTGTCTAAGACTTTTCAACTCTATAAGCCGTGAGGGTCTCATAGAGACTTTTCTCCCTAAGGATCGAGAGGATCTCGTAGGTGGGTTTTCTCCTAAGGAATCGTGAGGATTCCTATGTGTGGTTTTCTCTTATAAGTCGTAAGGATCCTATAAGAGAATTTTTCCCTCTTACGAGTCGAGAGGACCCACAAGCGGTTGTTTCCCTCCTCGTCGAAATTCGACTTTGGAGAGTGAGACCCATGAATAGTATGCAAGAGACCATTTTGGATTGACTTGCAGGGTCCCATTGTTCAGGAAGCAAGTTTTCTAGTTCCTGCTGCCTGAGGCTTCATTTGCATGTTGAGACGAATCGGGAATTTCCCGCGGAGACACTAGTTTCTCTGCGAGCCGACGCGAATCAGGAGGCTCTCGTCAAGGAGTGTTTGTATCCGTGAGTCGAGGAGTTTTCTAGGGATTATTTGTTTCCCAAGCGCCAAGGATTATTTGTTTCCTTGGGGTTTGAAACGAGTCGAGGATTTCCCACGGAGGCACGGGTGGCTTTGCGAGTCGACGCGGATCAGGAGGCTCTCGTCAAGGAGTGTTTGTATCCATGAGTCGAGGAGTTTGCTAGGGATTATTTGTTTCCCAAGCGCCAAGGATTATTTGTTTCCTTGGGGTTTGAAACGAGTCGAAGGTTTCCCACGGAGGCACTGGTGGCTCTGCGAGTCGACGCGGATCAGGAGGATCTCTTCAAGGAGTGTTTGTATCCGTGAGTCGAGGAGTTTGCTAGGGATTATTTGTTTCCCAAGCGCCAAGGATTATTTGTTTCCTTGGGGTTTGAAACGAGTCGAAGGTTTCCCACGGAGGCACTGGTGGCTCTGCGAGTCGACGCGGATCAGGAGGCTCTCGTCAAGGAGTGTTTGTATCCGTGAGTCGAGGAGTTTGCTAGGGATTATTTGTTTACCAAGCGCCAAGGATTATTTGTTTCCTTGGGGTTTGAAAGGAGTCGAAGGTTTCCCACGGAGGCACTGGTGGCTCTGCGAGTCAACGCGGATCAGGAGGCTCTCGTCAAGGAGTGTTTGTATCCGTGAGTCGAGGAGTTTGCTGAAGACACTGGTTTCTTCAGAGTTGGACTGAACTGTCGAGATTTGGCTTCGTCTTCTGGCGGAGCCTGTTGGGAAAGTATGGTTCCCTCTTTGTTTACGCCCTTGGATTGTATACAGGGATCGATGTGATCTTAACTGTAGGGCCAAAGTTTTATCATCATTTTTTTTTGTTTTATCTCCGCGACGCTCTATCATTTCTGCTTTTATATCGCGAAGGTCGCGATTGCCCAATCATTTCGGCTATTTTTCGCAGTGCCCAATCATTTCGGCTATTTATTTTATTTTTACTCGCTGCTTTTTATTGCGAGTTGCCCAATCATTTCGGCTATTTTGCATGCATACATTTTTACTCGCTGCTTTTTATTGCAAGTTGCCCAATCATTTCGGCTATTTTGTATGCATGTGCGTCCTACTGGCTTTCCGTCGTAAACCGATTTCGGCATCAACACCGCTACAACTGGGATATTACCAGGAGCGAATCATCATCTGCCTCTGTCGATGTCGAACAAAGGTGGCTTAGCGACCAGGGTTAGGGTCCTGTCGGCTAAGGCTTTTGACTTCATGAGCCGTAAGGGTTTCACGAAGTTATTTCTCCCTACAAGTCGTGAGGATCTTGTAGGTGTATTTTCTCCTTAGGACTCGTGAGGATTCCTAAGTGTTCGTTTCCTCTGTAAGTCGTAAGGATCCTACAGGAGGGTTTTCTCCTCATAAATCGAGAGGATTTACAAGGGTTGTTTACCATGCGAACATATCCCCAGTCACGGATGAGACTTGGTTAGGGAAATGTTTATTCGCGCCCGTGGATTGTATACAAGGGTCAGTATTGAGCCACTTTGTAGGGAAATATTGGAAGTTTGTGGGGGTTTGCTTAAGCACAGGTTTAGGTCTCTGTGACTTAAGACTTTCAAATCTTATGAGCCGTGAGGGTCCCATAAGAGAGTTCTCCTCACGAGTCGTGAGGATCTCGCGAGTGTATTTTCTCCCTAGGAATCGTGGGGATCCCTAAGTGTGTTGCTCCCTTGTGAGTCGTAAGGATCTCACGCAGGTGGTCTCTCCTTACAAGGTCGAAAGGACCCTGTAAGTGTCCTTTAACGAGGTTCCGCCCTTTCAGGTTTTCACAAACACTCACGGGTAGTCCTGCTGTTTTTACTCACGGAGCCCTTTCGGGTTTTCATCTGTGCCCATTTTGCTTATGGACATACCGTTTTTTTTATTCTTTTTATTTTCTTTTTCTCTCTTTTTTTTACGAGGTCGCGCCCTTTCGGGTTTTCACGAACACTCGCCGGTAGCCCTGCTATTTTTACTCACGGAGCCCTTTCGGGTTTTCATCTGTGCCCATTTTGCTTATGGACATACCGTTTTTATTTATTATATTTTTTCTTTATTTATTATTTTTTTTATTCATCTCGTCAGCCTAAGGATGCTGCGGTATTAGTTTAAAGACGTTTCGGTCTGCTATTAGTTTAAGGACATTTCGGTCCGTCCGACGTTTGAGAAGGCTGGCTACTGCTGATGGAGTTTGAGTTTAGGAAGATAGTGAGCGGACATAGTCGTCGTCATCTACCATTGACCTAGGCTGTGGCTCATCAAGCATAGTATTTCTTTAGGAAGCGACCGTTTATCTGCCTGAAAGGCCTTTCACCGTGCATGTCCATGAGTAGATAGGCCCCACCTTGGTAGACCTTATCTATGATGTATGGGCATTCATAGTTTGGCTCGAATTTTCCCCGCTTGGCGCGATTGGGGATCATAGGCCTTTTGACCACTAACACAAGTTCGCCTTGGCGAAATGTCCTCGGTCGGATCAATCTCTCATATGAGCACGTCATCTTTGCTTTATAAGCTTCCAGATTTTGCTGTGCTATAAGCCGGGTTTCATCAAGGGCGTCAAGCTCCTCAAGCCGAAGCTGAGCATTTTCTTCGTCCGTTAGCTCGTAGTGGACTGCCACTCGTAGAGAGGGTAGCTCTATCTCGAGGGGGAGTACTGCTTCTGTACCGAATACCAACGCATATAGCGTTGTGTTAGTGGCTGTCTTGAACGTGGTTCGATATGCCCAGAGAGCTCTTGCATCCTTTCATGCCAGTCCTTCTTATTTCGTGACACTGTTTTCTTCATGATCTTTGTCAAGGTCTTGTTGAAGGCCTCGGCTAGACCGTTAGCTCGCGGACTATAAACCGAGGAATATCTCCAGTCTATATTATGCTGTTGCGCAAAGCGACTGATCTTGTGGCTTCTGTAAGCTGGCCCGTTATCGGAGATGATCCGTCGCGGAGTTCCAAACCGATATATGACGTGCGTCCTGATGAAGTGGAGGATATTTTCCGTCTTCACTTCTCTTAACGGTATCGCTTCTGCCCATTTAGAGAAGTAGTCAGTCGTTGCTAGGATGAAACGATGTCCTCTAGACGATGCTGGTTCGATGGGGCCGACTATATCAGTCCCCCACATTTCGAATGGCCAGCTAGCCACCGTTGGATGTAGTGGATTTGGATGCTGGTGGATGAAGTCCCCATGGATTTGGCATGAGTGGCATTGCTTCGCATATTTGAGGCAGTCCTGAATCATCGTGGGCCAGTAGTAGCCCATCCGTTTTATCTTCAACTTCATCTTTGGGCCCGCTTGGTGAGAACCGCAGAGTCCGTCGTGAACTTCCTGAACGACTCTTTTTGCTTCGTCAGGTCCCAAGCATCTCAACCACAGAGAATCAAACGATCTCTTGTACAGAGTATCGTCGACGAAGGCGAAAGACAGGGCTCGTTTCATGAGCTGATGTCTTGTGGACGCTTCTTCAGGCATTCGGTGGGACTTGAAGTAGTCTATGAAGATTTCTCTCCAATCCTCGGTATTTTCCCAATTTTTTACTTGCAGGGTTGTCTGCTCGTTCGCTTCTTTTTCTTCGGATGGTTCCGGAGATATTTCTGCCGGGGCAAGCACTCGACAGCTTTGTACCACGATTCTAACGTCATCGAGGTTCTCGTCAGCCAGTTCTTTGGCAATTTTGGCCAACGCGTCTGCTTTGCTGTTCTCCGCACGCGGTATGTTCTCTAAAGTATAATAGAGGATTTGGGCCAACAATTGTTGCACCTTTTTACCGTATTTCACCAATTCTGGTTTGCACGTTTGGTAGTCGCCGTTTACTTGACTAACGACCAGTTGAGAATCCCCGTATATGAGGATGTTTTTAATTCCCATGTCAATGGCGATCTCAAGGCCCGCTATCAAAGCTTCGTATTCGGCTTCATTGTTTGTCCTAGGCTCTGTTAAGGAGAAAGCGAAGCGCATTATCCCTCCTTGTGGAGTTACAAAGATGAGTCCTACCCCCGATTTGATTATAGGGGTACTTTTTTTGCGCTTCTTTACAGAAGATGCTCCATCGAAATAGAGCTCCCATCGGGTATCACCACCGTCGATTGCATCAAACGCATGTTCGTCTGGAAGATCGCAATTTAGAGGAGAATCGGCGGGTATGGGATGCTCAGCGAGGAAGTCGGCGATGGCCTGGCCTTTCACTGCCTTGAGAGGTTGATACGTGATCGAAAACTCCATCAAGAGTAGGGCCCATTTAGCGAGTCGTCCCGTCAATATGGCCTTTGACATCAAGTATTTAAGGGGGTCCACCTTTGAAATGAGACGGACCTCATGCGCCAACGCGTAGTGCCTGAGCTTTGTTATCGCGAAGATCAACGCCAGGCAGTGTTTTTCGATGGGGGAGTAGTTGCTTTCTGCCCCCAGTAGAACTCGACTTAAGTAGTAGAGTGCTCTTTCTTTCCCTTGATCGTTCTCTTGTGCCCATAATGCGCCTAAAGAACCTTCGAGGGCGGCTGTATAAAGAATGAGAGGCTTTCCCTTAACCGGAGCAGCCAACACTGGAGGGTTTTGCAGGTACTGTTTGATCTCGTCTAGTGCGCTTTGGCACTTTTGATCCCAGACGAATGGGGTTCCCTTCTTCATCAGGTGGCTGTAAGGACGGCACTTGCCTGAAAGATTGGCTATAAATCGCCGTATGTATGCGAGTTTCCCTTGGAGAGATCGCAACTGTTTAAGGGTTCTTGGCGGAGGCATTTCCATGATCGCTTTGATCTTTGACGGATCTATTTCAATACCTCGATGTCGAACAATGAATCCCAGGAATTTGCCTGAGGAAACTCCGAATGCACACTTAAGCAGGTTCATCTTCAAGTTGTATTGCCGAAGGCGTTGAAATACGGTCTTCAGATGCTCGAGATGTTCCTCATATGATTTGCTTTTAATAACAAGGTCGTCGATATAGCATTCAACGATTTCGTGTATAAGGTCATCGAAGATCTTCGTCATGGCCCTTTGGTAGGTGGCACCGGTGTTCTTTAACCCGAATGGCATCACCTTGTAACAAAATATTCCCAGAGGAGTCCTGAAGGCGGTATGCTTCTGGTCTTCGGGATGCATCTTTATTTGATTATACCCTGATGAGCCGTCCATGAAGGAGAAAACCTCATGAGTGGATGTATTGTCTATCATCAGTTCGGTGACTGGCACTGGGAAATCGTCCTTCGGACAAGCTTTATTAAGATCCCGGAAGTCTACGCATATGCGCACCGTCCTATTTTTCTTCATCACCGGGACGATGTTAGCGATCCATTCAGGATATTGAACCTCCTGGATAAAGCCAGAGTCGATCAACTTCTTGACCTCGGTGTTGATACTCATCTCGAGCTCGAGCCGCATTCTCCTCGGTGCCTGTTTGACTGGCTTGATGTCCGGGGATATCGCCAATTTGTGTACAGCAATTTCTGGATCTAGTCCCGGCATTTCGGAATAGTTCCACGCGAAGCAATCTCTATGCTGCAGAAGCACATCCTTTAACGCAGCTACCCTTTCTTCAGATAGTAACTCGCTGATGAATGTCGGTCGCGGATCGTCTGCCGATCCCAACTCAATCTTCTTGAGGTTATCTGCAGTGGTATGGATTCCATCTTCCAGCTCTTTTGGCGCTGGTGGGAATTCTGAGATTATCTCGTCGCTGCTGTTTTCGAAGCACCAAGGGAGCTCATCTATGTCCTCGGGCTCTTCTTTTAATATTGTAATCATGTGACAGGTGCGAATTCACTTCCAATCCCAATGTGGAACCGGTTCTCCTTTCGTGGCCTTGGGCTCGTGCTTCTGTGGCGGTGCTACCCTCCAGTTCTCGGATAGAGCGAACTTGCCAAGCTGATACTGATCTTCGACCCAATTCTTGAAGGTGAAGCAATCTTCAAGAGGATGCCCTATTACTCGATGGTAAGAGCAATAGTCCGGGTGTGAGACTTCGCCCGCTTGTTCAGGGTTTTTAGACTCCGGCAATGTAAGCATCTGGTATTTTATAGCTCGGTCAAGTATCTTCTTCGTCTTGTCCCGAGGAAAAGAGTATGCTCGACCCATCTTCTTTACAAAGGACAGATCCGGACCGTTCGATTCCCGACTGCGTGGCTTCTTAGTCCCGCTTTGTTGCCGTCGAGCGCCCTTTTCGCTTTTTGACTTGTTTCTGCTTCTGCACCGAGCCTTGTTTATAACAGGTTGACAGGGAGCAGCCTTTTCATCTTTCACGGCCTGTTGGAGAAGGCGTTGTGTCCTAGCTTTCTCGTAGATGACCATTTCGCTGTTATGATCTTCTCGGACTTTTTGACCAGCTTTCTTTATAAGCTTGTCCATTTGCTCCTCGAACGACGGACTGGGCTCTTTTGCATCTGGAACTTTCACTGGCTTAGGATTAGCGTCCTCCCATTGAGCATCCGCCTCTTCAATAAAGTTGTGCACGACGTAACAGTCGCGGAGCAGCTCTCGTTTCTTGGAGCGAATGTATCCGAGCCCGATTATCTCCATTCTCCCGTTAGGTAGTTGGCGTTGAGTCCCGGGGGCGTTCCAGACCCTGTCATAGAATTTGGCCTTTCTAACGGTCTGTTTGAAGGGTATCCCCTGGCGTTTCAGCAGCTTTTTCAAACCTTCCGTATAATATCTGGAGAGACGGATAGGCTGAAGCCTGTCGAGCGTAGAATCCACGCCATACCAGATTTCTTTTTCTACCTTGGTTTCTTCAGAGCGGTAAAACAGAATTGCTTTCTCGCTCTCTCGCCTGGGAGGGATATAGAATGTCCGCAACTCTTCTACACTGTAGATATTAAGTGCGTCCAGTTCTTTATGGTGTTTAAGCGGCACTATGGCGACTTGTAGACTTTGTTCTTCGTCAGCGGACGTTCGTATTGAAGGTCGAGCAGAGAATACAATACGGATCTCATCTTCCGAGTCGCTACCAAAGATCAATGTAGGAGCCGATGGTCCCGACTTGTTGTCTTGGGGCGGACCCGAATAAACTATCTCCTCTTCCTTTTCAGTATCACTGCCGAAGACCGGGATGGTGGCGTTAGTTTTATTCTCCGGCTTGTGACACTTATCCGTATCTTCGAAATCCGGTAAGAAGTATTTGGCATCTTCGTATTTGTGGACCTCGTTCACAGAGAACGGGTTCAGTTCTCCCGTCACGGTATACTCGAAACCATCCTTAAAATACTTCATACACTGATGTTGTGTAGAAGGGATGATGTTGTACTCGTGTAACCATGGTTGGCGGAGCAAAGCGTTGTAGCATGTCTTGGCGTCTATGACGTGGAACTTAATGTCCGTGATGAGTAGCCCGAAGCGTAGCGTTAGTATCACAGATCCAAGAGTCTTTGACGATTGGGAGTCGAACCCGGAGATGGTGATCTTGTCCCGAGCAAGGTGCTGAACGCTCATGCAGATTTCTTTTAACACCCGCATGTTGAGGAGATTAACAGAGGATCCATTGTCGATCAGGATTTTGCCTATCTTAATATCGTGGCAGTATCCTGAGACATAGAGAGGGAGATTGTGTTCGCACGTCCCAAGGAGAAGGCCTTCATCGCCGAAAGTGACATCGGCCGTGTGCACTTCCTCCAACTCATCCTTCATCTTTTCCTCAGCCAGGCATGCTTGGAATTGTTCCGGATCCTGGAGTGCCTTAATCAACGAGTCTCTCGCCTCCTTTGATAACAAAAGGGCGTCAAGAATGCTGAGCTGTGAGGGTAGCTTCCTCAGATGCGCTAAGACGTTGTAATCCACCTTATTCTTCTTTGGTGGGTCTTTGGCAGCTAGCTCTTCCACCACTTGGTCATCTAAGACGATATCTTCAGTGGCCTTTTCTTTCCCTTTATCTTTTTTGTTCGAGGGTCCGAGGTTCTTTTCAGGCAGCGTCCGATTCCGCAGCCGAATATTTTCGCAGACCTTCGGTTCTTCTTCTTTTTCCGAAGTGGACTCTTTAAAGAGAGGGGCAAGTTCCAGCTCTTCATCAGAATCGCTCCCGAATGTAGGCACTTGTGGCCTGCCAGTGTTAACCATGCGACAATCGCCGGTAGCTCTTTCAAGCCCTTCGGTCGTATTTCTTTGTTCCCGACGAGTTTTGCGCTTTTCTCGCTTAAAGCGTTATCGATGAGCAACGTATCCTTGTCACCATCTATCAAAAGCTTTGCACTCTTGAGTGGGGTGCGAGATCTTTTGATGATATAAGCAATAGGAGGGGTGCGTTTCTATTTCACCAGTAATTTTTTCTTCAGAGGATGGTAGCTTCATGCCCATTGATATGGCCTTAGCAAACCTTTTCTTTATCTTGAATTGACTTTTGTCGGTAGCGAAGGTGTTTTGCTCCAGCGGGATCGTCTCAGCTCTTTCATTGAGTCGCTGGCGCTTGGCCCTTTCAAATATAGCCATCTCGCGTTCTCGATCAGCTTTATTTTTTAGTCGAGCTTCGTTAAGGAACGCGTCAATCATTTCAACTGATAGCTCCGGAATTTTTGATTCGGTATCTGCCCCCAGCGTTTTAGTGCCAGGAGTCTCCTCATCATTCGCGATCGAATGGGAGATCATATGACAGATCGCCACATATTCCTCGGGTTCATCCGATGAACTTTCTCCCTCATCTTCTTCTTGAAAGACGTGATTGAGGAACTCTTGGAGCATAATGGGAGTCCGTGCCTTTTGGTTGTATTCATCCAGCGCGTCAATTTTCTTTTGTAAGTCTGTGCGCTTGTCGTTGGGCTTCATGGGCTTCTTCGATTTCTTCTTCTTCTTTGAAGACTTCGACGGCTGGTTATGAGTGTTTGGGCCACTTCCAACAATCTTTTGAGTCGGACGAGGTTTTAGCATTCCCTCCATAATTTGCTGCTCCAATGGGTTCTTCCATTTGATTGTTGGACATGTCTGAAGATCATTTAGCATCCTCTTCGTTTTAGCTGATAATACAACCTCCCAAGGAGCTTCTTCAACGACGGAGCATGTTGCCCCCGGCGTATTCGTCCCCTTAGAGGTGTGGGGCTGCGGGGGGTTCACCTTCCATTTGTCAGATAACGCGAACTTGCCCTGTCGGTACTGTTTTTCAAGCCAATTTTTGAAAACGTAGCAGTCTTCGATCAGATGGCCTAGTACTCGATGATAAGGACAGTAATTAGGCTCGTTGATGTCACTTGGTTGCATCGGATGTTTTGGATCCGGCAGATTTATGAGTCTGTTGCGCAACGCCAGCTCGAATAACCTCCTCGTTTTATCGCTGGGAAAGGAATAAGGACGTCCCATCCTATCCTCAAGGGGTATGTACGGGCGCATATTATTTTGACGAGCAACCGGCTTCGAGTCGCTCGGTTGTTGTTGAGCATTAGCGACGACAATCGCTTTTCCCTTCCCTTTATCACTTCGGGAGTCCAGCTTTGGAAGAGGAGGTTTATGGCCCATCTGATCCATCTGTGCTAGTTTGTCAATCAAGGCTTGGAAGGTAGTCGGCTTGAAAAACATCATAAACTGCGAGATGGTTGCTTGTGGATCGAGGGTTCCCACAAACATACCCACCGCGGGAGCTTCTTCAATGCGTTGCTCACACTTCGACCATAAGTTCCGCCATCGTATAGCGTACTGAACCCACGTCTCGCCGGGTTTTACCCTGGCATTAATGTCACGACCCGAAAGTACGGAACGTGACTGGCACTTAAATTACGCAACGTCTACAGGCATGACGTAATCTGAGTAAGCCAAGGCACAGAAATCTAAACTAAATAATGAAATAGAGTGAAAGAAAACTTATTTAATGAAAGTGATTTAAACTAAGTCGCATTAAATATTTTAAAAGCATCAAAATTTCCCGAAAATTTCGGCAGAGTCTCCTTTGTAAATACTGGCCCCGAAACGGGTACAAAGCAAGAAAGTACAAAAAAAAGAATAAAGGCATCCCCAAACGGAAGCTAGATCTTCGCCAAATGGCGGAAACAACCACACAGGCAAAATAAAATACAACGCCAAAGGACGAGGATCAAAACTCAGAAAGCAAAGGAAACTAGCATCATCAAGAAAACCAGAAAAACCATAACAATAAAACAGCGCGACTCTAAGGTCGAAAGAATATACAACCAATTTCTAAATCTAGCAAATGTACAATGTCTGGTTGATGGAGCTTACTAGATACAACTGAAATAATGAAAATACAATAGTGGTCACGATGCAAGTGAACTCACCTACCTAGTAATCGCCCTGAATGAAGTGGTGTGCCAGCAAGCCACCAAGGAAACCTGTATACCTGAACCTGTAAGAAAATTTGGCATAACGGGGGTGAGTTGCCAACACGTGAGTAGAAGACACCTGCGAAAAGAAATCGAATGTATGACGCTGTCCTAGGTCATAATAATATACTAATATATTACTAGTCATCTAGTAATGGCGGGGTAATAAACTACGTGTAAGTGCAAATACTCCGTGCTCGTGTCAGTGCCTCAAATAGTAATATGTCCTGTGAATGAGTATGCATGCACCATGAATGTAAAACAATCAACCTGAAATCTGAATATTTCTGTATAAGAAATCATTAACTTTTATCCTAGTAAAATTTGTATAGAAATCTGAAATATCATCGATGAAATCCATGGAAATCCGTGTCAAGCATCGACACAAAACATGTAAATCTCAAGTCTCGATACCTCATAGTCTCAATATCTCGGGCTCCGTCAGTCCGGATCGGCCCATATCATCAAATCTCACGACAACGGTCGGTATCCTCCGGATATCCGCCGCGCCAGACATCACCGGTAGGTAGTCTTCCCCTGCCAGGCTCATCGTCTACAACTCGATATTCTTGCCCCGGGGTACCATACCGGGCCCACCATGTACCCGAGACGGTTCATCCACTCCTCGAATCGGGTCTCGAAATCCAACAGAAAACATGAAATCTCATGGTGGACGACACATACATCACGAGAAAACCGCAGCTTATATTTCAAAAAGAGAGGGAGAGAGAGAAGTTTTTATATATATTCTTGCGGTTTTCCCCAAAATCCAGAAATCTCATAGAAATCCAAAATCCCAAAACCATGAGTAAGTAATAATGAGTGGCATAAGCCCCACAATACTGCATGATAATATGAAAATGTGAATGCAAGAAGTTTCCATGTAAAAAATGCAATGTCTAACTAGCACATGAGAGTAACCATACATTATTATATTGATCTAGCTTTTAGTTAATTCTATCAATAAAAGATAATGTGTTCTAAAGTGTACGTGACATGGCAATTACCGATGATGATGTGTATAAGCCGACAAATAAGTGTACGTGAAACATGCGCGTCATCGGTAATGGTGCTGGTGTCCTAACAGGCAGAGTTTCATAATGGCTAAATAATCATACGTATGAATATGCAATGCGATAAGTGCAATCATGAATATAACAGTAAATGTGTAGTAAACGCACAACTAGAGAATATATATACTAATTACGAGTTATACAGCTTGTTGGATGAAAAGTAAGCATGATCCCTTAGTTTTGAAAATAAGTATGACTCGAGCCTAAACTAAGATCCACCTAACCAACTAAGGAACTAACTAAGGACACTAGTCGAAAGTTAAGAAGAATCCTCCTAAAGTCTGAGTCGATATCTCTAGTAGTCGGCGATCCAGCCTCAATAGTGTCACGTACATAGTACGACTTCATCGAGTGAAGAGTGCGGATCAATCACCACATTTATGCCTCGTACGGTAAAATCCGTCGTACGGCATCCCAAAATCGGGGTATGGGTCAATTATTACCTATGTACATCATCCCTATTATCGTTTATGTATACATATCTATTTTCTCATTCTCCAACGATCCGCTAATATCATAGTACATCTCATGTCATACTCGATCGTATATCTTTAACTCACGGCATCACGCCCAATCATACTGACTCCTTTCCAAATATCATATAACCTCCCCATTTCATGTGTATATGTTATATGTGTATATATATATACCTATAGAACCCTACACCAAATCAAATGTATGTGTGTGCGTGTGTATCTACCTGAAACCTAAGAATTCCCTCCAAAGCATTCATTCTCTAGTTAAGTCTTTCTAAATCGGCCTAGTCCAACCAAAAGTCTTTAATAGGATCCTACTCGCCAAGAATCTAAGGTCACGTCCGACTTCCTAATGACAATAAGTAATATCCCTATTTTACGTTTGCGGGGGTGCTAAACGCCATCCACCCGATTTCCCCCGTAGATATGCATCTACTCACCTGGCCCTTGTCTGTCGAAGTCGATGACGCCACGCTCATCCTTGATGTTCAAAAATCACATGAGGGTGTCCTTACATCCACTTGCCTATTTCTCTTCATCATCTATCTACTCATCTCAATCAAGTTGTACCCTGGTTCCTTCTTGTCCACCATCTTCATCCCTTTCTGATCCAAATCCCTCGTTATTCTGACTTCTGCCTACTTTCCCAACAATGCATGTGCACCTGTTAAAAGAATCGAGTCAATTGGGTGATCATCGCCCAAAGCCACTAAGGCTTCTCGTGCAAGCTTACCAAGCCTGATATCTCCATGCACTCTACAGGCCGCAAGCAATGATCGCCATGCCGTAGCATCCCTTTCCAAAGGCAATCTTCTTATAAGCTCATGTGCTTCATCCAACAGCCCTAACCTCCCCAATAGATCAACTATGCATTCATCATGCTTCATATTCAGGCTCGTCCCATATTCTACTACAATCTTTTTGTAGACATCCTTTGCTTTATTCACCATTTCCCCCATGACTACACGCATCCAAGACCCCCAAGAATGTTACGTCATTTGGCCTCACACCTTCCCCCTCTATTTCTCCATACATTCGAAGAGCTTCTCTAGCTCTGCCATAGATCCCCAACCCCTAGATCATAGCAATCCAAGCATCACATCTCTGCTCCTCATATGGTTAAAAACCGCAACAAGGTTTTTGTCCACAGTCAGTTTGTTCAGATTAACGGTTTATGTTTTATCGCTGCAAAGAACATCCATGCCGGTCATTTCTTCAATAGCAGTCATCCTCTTCGTTATAGCTCCCTGCTGAGACAACCGATGAGATCCGATTGCCATCGTAACAGACAAAACATTGGGCATGGCTATGGGAATTCCTCCAATGAGAAGAACCAAAAGATTGTCAATTCCAGGGTGATAGGCTCGGTGTTGGATTGGATACATGACTATAACCTCTACAAACATCCCAATAGCAATCGAACAGAAACAAAAGTTCCCAATAGCCAATAATGCAGTATTCCTCTTCTAGACCAACACTGAGATCTAAGCACAGCAATTGCGGCATATGCTAAGAAAACATGAAGTATACCTGCAGGAAGACGACAGCGCCAGCAGCAGCTGAGATGCCAGCCCCACGTCGTTCGACTTGAGCACCTCATTCCCGACGGCGACGACTGAGATCCTCAATGTGGGGACGAAGGGCGCGACGTTGGCGGCGACCCACTGGAACACGGCCGAGGGGGAAACGCTTCGAGATTCGGGATGTCGTCGTGGGTGGCGCCGATGATAATTGGGGAGCTTATTGAGGAGAAAGAGAAGGCGAGAGCTGCGATGATTAGGAGCAGTCGACGAGATCGAAGACGGAGGAAGGGCATCTCGATCGAAAGCAGCAGGTGGCGATGAGGAAGGCGAAGCGGGTGGAGACGCGGGAGAGGCACGCCCATTCGTGAGGATCCGCCTCCTTCGTGGCCACGATGTTGAAGACGATGTCATCGGAGAAGAACGGGGGAAGCGCGCTTGGCTCAGGGGAGGAGATGCCGCACATGCCATTCATAGGGTTAGGTTTTGAATTTGGGGGGAGAGACGGATGAGAGGTCGGCGGCGGCGGCGTGGTTGCGCGTCGCGAGATCGCCGATCCCAGGGCGCTCTCTCTCTCTCTCTCTCGAAGATGAGATGTGGAAACCCCCCTTTTTTTGTTGGAATTTTCCAGAGTGGGGGAGGAAAGAAATTGGGTAACCCAGGAATAATTAAGGGGGAAACAAGGAAACTGAAAAATGGTGATAACTCCAACCATACCATATAAATACACAGACACATTGGTTTAAATACACACACACACATACATGCTACACCAATACCAATTTGTGACAAACTCCACAAGCACAAATATTTTTAGGCCAATCGCTGAAGATATTTTATTTATTTATTTATTTTTGTTTTACCCAAGCTCATTATTTTATTATTTTGAATTCTCAAAGAAAAATAATAATATTTTATTTTCTCGAAAGTTACAATCTTTCCCCCTTAAAGAAATTCGGTCCCCGAATTTAAATTAAAACTCCCCCAAATTCTAAAACATTTTAACCAGTAAATCATGTCAACGGGGCTCCGAGATCATGAATACACAAAACATATCGTAGCGCAATGGATGCGCATGACAAACGATGGTAAAACTCAAAATCAGATCTCCGTCAAGCAGTGCGCAATCATCGGAGTTATAGCGAAAATACAGTGTCAATATCCAATATTAAAACCAATATGATATACTTAAAATAACAACGTATGTATAGTGCATACCTCCTGACATCGTGGAAGCGTCCAAATAAAAAGGCATGCAAAAATACTCAGGTGCTGTCCTCAGACTAGTCCTGATCGGTTACTAAACCGTAGTAAATATCATAAATCATGCTACTCTAAAGAAATCAATCATAAAAATACGTAGAAAGAACACGACGTGCGTCTGATGCGCATGGAAATCGAAATCAAATACTGCTGCCACAGAGTGCACAGAAACATAACTGAGTGCAATGGGTGTGCACCAAAAACATCTGTCAAGTGCAACGGGTGTGCCTGACAACAATATCCGGTGCATCTGATATGTACGAAAAATCTCGATTTAGTGCACCTGGTGTGCACAAAATCGTATCAAGTGCGCCAAGTATGCGCAAAAATCTCAATCAGGTGTACATGGTGCACGAAAACACAATCCAGTGCACTAAGAGGAACGAGAACAAATATCGCATATAAAAATCGAAATCAGCGGTATAAGACATACACCGAATCAAAATCAAGTATACCGTGATAGATAATCTCATAAGCACGTGCATCAGCGTGCAGAAGACTAAATTAATGTACGAAAAGTGTATGAAAACTATACCGAAAACATAAGTCAGAATCAGGTGCAACCCATATGCACGTAATCAAATCAATTAAATCAAGATGTATGAAATCAAAATCAATTATATCATAATGTATATAAGAATCAAATCAGGTGCAATGGGTACGCACAAAAACGATCATCAGTACGACTAATACATAAAAATACGAGTCAAGTGCAACTAGGGTGCACATAAAAATATCAATCATAAAACGAACCGTCGAAATACCGAAATCCAAACAACGGAAATATGAGATTCAAATCATAAAATCGCAGATCGTAACACTGTCGTCGATGTGCTCCTTCTCGAATGTCGAAGGGTGTCGGTGCATCCAAAACTAGCAGAGCAAGATATCTCCTTGCATCCTGTTCATGGTCTGTCGCCTTGTGTTCTTAGGCTCTCTTCTTTCACTGCAGATTGCCAGTTACATAGCTCCTCGGCTCCATGGCCCAATATGGCAACGATGAGGGAAACAATTCCGCTCTGGCACATCCTCTAAAAGTCTCTGGATAACTATCATGGTCACTCATAACATGTCTCATCGACGCTGCCGAACTCTGTCCTACTGGGTGTGCGTAATACAACTGATCGTGGGTCCAAATCTTCTCGTGTAGTATTTCCAGAAAGATCCGGTCGGGGTCTCTCCCGAATCTCATTTCTGCCGAACTGCCCGGAAGTTATCATCCTTTACTAAATCCATTTCTTGTTCTGGAACAACTGCATACTCATCACAACTTCTTCTGGAAGATATATCCATATTCAACGCCTCTGCGTGCGTATCATATCTCTGATGTCGGCTGATTCGAGCTCGTATCTTCGTAGCTGTATGAACGGCGCAACAAACGGCTATACTCATATCTCGAGTCTTCCAAGCAATGTATCCTATCACATGATATCCGGACTACGTTAAAATTTTCGATCGATTCATCAGAGTCCCATAATTTCCCGAGAGCTCAACACTCAAATACAGTTTAAAAATATCCAGTACATGCCCCAGCATCTGCGGACCAGCCGTAGAAGGGCAAACCCAAGCCTCACTAATGGCACCTCGGAACTGCCGTAAACCCTAAGGTTCAAAGGCGTTCTCGTGGTCATTATGTCGAGTTAGGGTTTCATTCTTCTAGAGGGTCCATAGAAATACTTGCATGTTCTTCCGAATACCTTAAACTTAGGAAAATGGTTTCTGACAATCGTTCGAACCTTTTTAACTTCGTCTGGACGGCATGTGAACACCCTTCATCCGCACGCTAAACAATGCTTCTATCCTCAAGAATAAACGACACCCTAAGAGTTATCGTATTCGAGCCGCAACTCCCTCTGCCCGTGCGACCGTGGTAACAGAAACCACCATCCGATATCGACGAAGATAGATCAAAGGAACGAATAGAATACGGTGCAAGGAAATGTACATCCTAAGGCTTCTTAAGCAGAGTAGCGTATCATAAGTATGCCGCGGATCATACCCACGGTACGTCACTCTACCTAAGTCACCTACTCCATCAACCAAGGGTCACCTAGACTTATACAAAGGTTAAACCTGGCTCTGATACCAACTTTGTCACGACCCGAAAGTACGGAACGTGACTGGCACTTAAATTACGCAACGTCTACAGGCATGACGTAATCTGAATAAGCCAAGACACAGAAATCTAAACTAAATAATGAAATAGAGTGAAAGAAAACTTATTTAATGAAAGTGATTTAAACTAAGTCGCATTAAATATTTTAAAAGCATCAAAATTTCCCGAAAATTTCGGCAGAGTTTCCTTTGTAAATACTGGCCCCGAAACGGGTACAAAGCAAGAAAGTACAAAAAAAAGAATAAAGGCATCCCCAAACGGAAGCTAGATCTTCGCCAAATGGCGGAAACAACCACACAGGAAAAATAAAATACAACGCCAAAGGACGAGGATCAAAACTCAGAAAGCAAAGGAAACTAGCATCATCAAGAAAACCAGAAAAACCATAACAATAAAACAGCGCGACTCTAAGGTCGAAAGAATATACAACCAATTTCTAAATCTAGCAAATGTACAATGTCTGGTTGATGGAGCTTACTAGATACAACTGAAATAATGAAAATACAATAGTGGTCACGATGCAAGTGAACTCACCTACCTAGTAATCGCCCTGAATGAAGTGGTGTGCCAGCAAGCCACCAAGGAAACCTGTACACCTGAACCTGTAAGAAAATTTGGCATAACGGGGGTGAGTTGCCAACTCGTGAGTAGAAGACACCTGCGAAAAGAAATCGAATGTATGACGCTGTCCTAGGTCATAATAATATACTAATATATTACTAGTCATCTAGTAATGGCGGGGTAATAAACTACGTGTAAGTGCAAATACTCCGTGCTCGTGTCAGTGCCTCAAATAGTAATATGTCCTGTGAATGAGTATGCATGCACCATGAATGCAAAACAATCAACCTGAAATCTGAATATTTCTGTATAAGAAATCATTAACTTTTATCCTAGTAAAATTTGTATAGAAATCTGAAATATCATCGATGAAATCCATGGAAATCCGTGTCAAGCATCGACACAAAACATGTAAATCTCAAGTCTCGATACCTCATAGTCTTAATATCTCGGGCTCCGTCAGTCCGGATCGGCCTATATCATCAAATCTCACGACAACGGTCGGTATCCTCCGGATATCCGCCGCGCCAGACATCACCGGTAGGTAGTCTTCCCCTGCCAGGCTCATCGTCTAGTCTTCCCCTGCCAGGCTCATCGTCTACAACTCGATCTTCTTGCCCGGGGGTACCATACCGGGCCCACCATGTACCCGAGACGGTTCATCCACTCCTCGAATCGGGTCTCGAAATCCAACAGAAAACATGAAATCTCATGGTGGACGACACATACATCACGAGAAAACCGCAACTTATATTTCAAAAAGAGAGGGAGAGAGAGAAGTTTTTATATATATTCTTGCGGTTTTCCCCAAAATCCAGAAATCTCATAGAAATCCAAAATCCCAAAACCATGAGTAAGTAATGAGTGGCATAAGCCCCACAATACTGCATGATAATATGAAAATGTGAATGCAAGAAGTTTCCATGTAAAAAATGCAATGTCTAACTAGCACATGAGAGTAACCATACATTATTATATTGATCTAGCTTTTAGTTAATTCTATCAATAAAAGATAATGTGTTCTAAAGTGTACGTGACATGGCAATTACCGATGATGATGTGTATGAGCCGACAAATAAGTGTACGTGAAACATGCGCGTCATCGGTAATGGTGCTGGTGTCCTAACAGGCAGAGTTTCATAATGGCTAAATAATCATACGTATGAATATGCAATGCGATAAGTGCAATCATGAATATAACAGTAAATGTGTAGTAAACGTACAACTAGAGAATATATATACTAATTACGAGTTCTACAGCTTGTTGGATGAAAAGTAAGCATGATCCCTTAGTTTTGAAAATAAGTATGACTCGAGCCTAAACTAAGATCCACCTAACCAACTAAGGAACTAACTAAGGACACTAGTCGAAAGTTAAGAAGAATCCTCCTAAAGTCTGAGTCGATATCTCTAGTAGTCGGCGATCCAGCCTCAATAGTGTCACGTACATAGTACGACTTCCTCGAGTGAAGAGTGCGGATCAATCACCACATTTATGCCTTGTACGGTAAAATCCGTCGTACGGCATCCCAAAATCGGGGTATGGGTCAATTATTACCTATGTACATCATCCCTATTATCGTTTATGTATACATATCTATTTTCTCATTCTCCAACGATCCGCTAATATCATAGTACATCTCATGTCATACTCGATCGTATATCTTTAACTCACGGCATCACGCCCAATCATACTGACTCCTTTCCAAATATCATATAACCTCCCCATTTCATGTGTATATGTTATATGTGTATATATATATACCTATAGAACCCTACACCAAATCAAATGTATGTGTGTGCGTGTGTATCTACCTGAAACCTAAGAATTCCCTCCAAAGCATTCATTCTCTAGTTAAGTCTTTCTAAATCGGCCTAGTCCAATCTAAAGTCTTTAATAGGATCCTACTCGCCAAGAATCTAAGGTCACGTCCGACTTCATAATGACAATAAGTAATATCCCTATTTTACGTTTGCGGGGGTGCTAAACGCCATCCACCCGATTTCCCCCGTAGATATGCATCTACTCACCTGGCCCTTGTCTGTCGAAGTCGATGATGCCACGCTCATCCTTGATGTTCAAAAATCACATGAGGGTGTCCTTACATCCACTTGCCTATTTCTCTTCATCATCTATCTACTCATCTCAATTAAGTTGTACCCTGGTTCCTTCTTATCCACCATCTTCATCCCTTTCTGATCCAAATCCCTCGTTATTCTGACTTCTGCCTACTTCCCCAACAATGCATGTGCACCTGTTAAAAGAATCGAGTCAATTGGGTGATCATCGCCCAAAGCCACTAAGGCTTCTCGTGCAAGCTTACCAAGCCTGATATCTCCATGCACTCTACAGGCCGCAAGCAATGATCGCCATGCCGTAGCATCCCTTTCCAAAGGCAATCTTCTTATAAGCTCATGTGCTTCATCCAACAGCCCTAACCTCCCCAATAGATCAACTATGCATTCATCATGCTTCATATTCAGGCTCGTCCCATATTCTACTACAATCTTTTTGTAGACATCCTTTGCTTTATTCACCATTTCCCCCATGACTACACGCATCCAAGACCCCCAAGAATGTTACGTCATTTGGCCTCACACCTTCCCCCTCTATTTCTCCATACATTCGAAGAGCTTCTCTATCTCTGCCATAGATCCCCAACCCCTAGATCATAGCAATCCAAGCATCACATCTCTGCTCCTCATATGGTTAAAAACCTCGACAAGGTTTTTGTCCACAGTCAGTTTCTTCAGATTAACGGTTTATGTTTTATCGCTGCAAAGAACATCCATGCCGGTCATTTCTTCAATAGCAGTCATCCTCTTCGTTATAGCTCCCTGCTGAGACAACCGATGAGATCCGATTGCCATCGTAACAGATAAAACATTGGGCATGGCTATGGGAATTCCTCCAATGAGAAGAACCAAAAGATTGTCAATTCCAGGGTGATAGGCTCGCTGTTGGATTGGATACATGACTATAACCTCTACAAACATCCCAACAGCAATCGAACAGATACAAAAGTTCCCAATAGCCAACAATGCAGTATTCCTCTTCTAGACCAACACTGAGATCTAAGCACAGCAATTGCGGCATATGCTAAGAAAACATGAAGTATACCTGCAGGAAGACGACAGCGCCGGCAGCAGCTGAGACGCCAGCCCCACGTCGTTCGACTTGAGCACCTCATTCCCGACGGCGACGACTGAGATCCTCAATGTGGGGACGAAGGGCGTGACGTTGGCGGCGACCCACTGGAACACGGCCGAGGGGGAAACGGTTCGAGATTCGGGATGTCGTCGTGGGTGGCGCCGATGATAATTGGGGAGCTTGTTGAGGAGAAAGAGAAGGCGAGAGCTGCGATGATTAGGAGCAGTCGACGAGATCGAAGACGGAGGAAGGGCATCTCGATCGGAAGCAGCAGGTGGCGATGAGGAAGGCGAAGCGGGTGGAGACGCGGGAGAGGCACGCCCATTCGTGAGGATCCGCCTCCTTCTTGGCCACGATGTTGAAGACGACGTCATCGGAGAAGAACGGGGGAAGCGCGCTTGGCTCAGGGGAGGAGATGTCGCACACGCCATTCATAGGGTTAGGTTTTGAATTTGGGGGGAGAAACGGAGGAGAGGTCGGCGGCGGCGGCGTGGTTGCGCGTCGCGAGATCGCCGATCCCAGTGCGCTCTCTCTCTCTCTCTCGAAGATGAGATGGGGAAACCCCCCTTTTTTTGTTGGAATTTTCCAGAGTGGGGGAGGAAAGAAATTGGGTAACCCAGGAATAATTAAGGGGGAAACAAGGAAACTGAAAAATGGTGATAACTCCAACCATACCATATAAATACACAGACACATTGGTTTAAATACACACACACACATACATGCTACACCAATACCAATTTGTGACAAACTCCACAAGCACAAATATTTTTAGGCCAATCGCTGAAGATATTTTATTTATTTATTTATTTTTGTTTTACCCAAGCTCATTATTTTATTATTTTAAATTCTCAAAGAAAAAAAATAATATTTTATTTTCTTGAAAGTTACAGTTAATCAGTGCTGTCATCGGGGTACGTTCACTGGCGCTTGCAAAACGCTGAGTAAACAACAGCTCCATCTCCGCGAAGGTTTTAATAGAGTCGTTCGGGAGCTCAGAGTACCATTCGAACACCGTATCTAATAAGCTTCCAACAAACTGGCGAAGCTACAGCTTGTCATCACCGCCGGTGTTGCCGCAGAGTGCCCTGAACTGGGCAACATGCTGATGAGGATTGCCCGTCCCCTTGTAGACATGGAACTTGGGAATCGTATAACCTGGCGGGTACTTGATTTGATCGTACCAACTCGGATATGGTCTCCCCGTTTTCATGACCTGGCCGGCTGTTTGGGTTGCATGATGAACCCGTATTTGCTGGGCAATGTATTCATCCAAATCAGCTTTGGAGATTGTATCCTCTTTAGCTGTGGACAGAACTGGTGGAGGATTCGACGTCTCTCCCCTATCGTCTTCAAGAATGATGGGGGGATCTTCAGCAGGAGGATCTTGTTGAATCATCATACCCACCATATCCTGGAACAGGAGGGCCATTTTCTTTATATTGGCTGCCTGCTCCGCAGCTTCTTTATCTTTCTTCTCTAGTACGCGCCGAAGGAATTCGGCGTCCGTTTCTTGTTCTTGACGCTCGTCCGAGGATGTTTCAGGGGTTTCTTTTGGCCCTGTAAGCGCGGCCATAGCGTTCATCATTTCTTGGAGCTTCTGCTGCTGCTCCTGAGCCTTGGTCACTGACCTCGTGTGCGGTCTATGACCTGTTGATATGCGGCTATCTTCTTTTCCCGATGCCATGTAAACCGTATGAACTGTTATGCCCCCTGACTTGGGGCGTTTAGGTTCACTATTTTTAACTTTTGCCGCTGACGCGGGAGTTTTCTCTGGCCTCCTTCTTTTGTGGGTCGTTGAGGTTGAAGGAACCGTTGAAGGGGGCAGCCTTGCAGCTGCTGTCCCATGCTGTTTAATAGGGCAGTCCTTGTCTTTTTCCACCTTCGCTTTTTTCTGGTGATGAGAGTGACCTGGGTCAATCACGGAGTCTTGAACCCTCCGCCAAACTTTATAAATTCTTGAGGACAGCCGTTGAGGGGGCTGTTCTCGTTTCATTTCTGAAACTCTCTCCGCAGGTGGAGGAGATCTCTTCAGTGTAGCGGTTGGAGAGTTCTTCCGTACCCTCCTCAGAAGTTCAAAGCTGTTCCCAGTTGGAACAGCAGCATTGACTTCCCCCACTGGAGCCGGTGGAGTTAGCCCTGAGGGGGAGTTGCCCCCTGCCTTCCTCACTCGTTGCCAATGGCGACGTCGAGCATGACGAGCCGTTGGGACTGGCTCGGAGATTGAGACATCTTATTTTTGCCCCCTGTCTGAATGAGGCGCCGCCGGTGTTAACCTCTTAAAGACTGAGGTTGTCTCTTGAGGGGTGATATTTAACCTGTCGAAGACAGATCCTCGGGCAGGGGCAGGAGCAGGAATCGTCAGTCTTGAAAAGACTGACTCTTTGATAGGGGGAAGCCGCCTTGACAACTTCTGGAGCAGCAGTTATTGCTTTCCTTGGGACAGCCAATTTAGAGTTCTGATTTTTCCTGGTGAAAATAGAGGCTGTCGGTTTGGTAGTGGGCGACCCGTTGACAGGGGTCGTAGTAGCAGTAAGCCGGTCGAAGACCGACTTCTTGTTCACTTCCGGTGCAGGTATTGGCTCAGGGAAGCTTGTAGATGGGATCATGGTCCCGAAGAACAGGCCAGTGGTGGCTTGAGTCACCTGGTCTACCGGCAAAGCGAGGAAGGAAGCCGCTTGGGGCCCATATGTTACACCTCCTGGTGAGGTGGAGCGTCTGTTGCATTGGCACTTCGAGCAGTTGATGCAATTAGAGGCCATTGAACCTTGAGTTCTGCGCCAGACAAAAGACCAAATCTTAGTAACTTGAAATCCGAAGGCAACCATTTAACAAACCGCGATTGGTTCGCGAAGACGACACATGAAGTGTGGAGTGGAAAGAGGAAGAGGTCTCACCGGGCGTGCCAGAATCTGTTCCCCTCCGAAGGTCGGCGCACAGGACCGCGATGTCCTGACGCTGAGATTCGGGGCAGATGCTATTTGGTTTTATCCGTCCACCTCTCCGAAGATGCCAAATTGATTTATGGCACTGTGTATCGGAGGTTTAGACGGATGCGGTCGATGTAGCAGACTTCGACAGATTCCCCCTCAGGGTGAGGGGTTTTTGATTGTGGGGACGCTCTTTCCTGCAGGCGCAAGCCCCTGCAGTTAATTACGCTACCGCATCGCTGTAACAACTTTCTCCTTCTCCAGAATTTCACTTCGTGTCGTGGGTGTTTGTTTTGTTTGTGGTTGCCCGTGGATTGTATACGGAGACTGAGTAATGCCGTCGCCCGTAGGACGTGGATTAGTCCAAATCCGTATTTACTTAGATTTGGGTTTGGTGTTTTTAGTTTAAGGATGCATTAGTCGCGTTGCAGCTAAGATCAACTTAAACGTTCGTTAAGGATACGTTAGTCCTGTTTGGGACTAAGATCAACTTAACGTGATAATCCATTTAATATCTGGCTATCGGTACTCGTCACCTCTCTAACGTCGTTGAAGGATTACAACGGCAAATGTCAGAGGAGTTCAGAGATGTACCCTTGAACCAAAGTCGATTTGGAGTTTTATAGTCCATTTAAATGTTTAAGGATACGTTAGCCATATTTGGGGCTAAGATCAACTTAAATGGGACCGTTTAGATCCGGCAAAAGAGCATTTGGGAGCTCTATTGTTCCAGTTTAGGGACGTAGTGGTCCCTGTTCCAGTTTAGGGACGTGGTGGTCCACCATTAGTTTAAGGACGTTTCGGTCCAATATTAGTTTAGGGACGTTTCGGTCCAACATTAGTTTAGGGACGTTTCGGTCCACGAGTTTAAGGACCACGCAGTCCAATATCCATGTGTGGTCGTTGGGACCCGTCGCCTTTCTGACGTCGTTGAAGGATTACAACGACAGTCGTCAGAGGAGTTCGGAGATGTACCCTTGAACCGGATATAAATTGATTTAAGAGAGAGCTATGCTCAGTCAATTTTATTTAAGAACTTACGGCCAAAATTGGGCTAAGTCCAGTGGAAAATGTTCAACACCTTTATTTATTTCCGGTCTATTAGACCTTGGCTAGGGCTTTGCCCACACTTAAATAATGCATTGCATTACTTCAGGCCATTTATGCCCATTTTGACTGGGCTCTGCCCTTTTTATTATGATGCAGATCATTTGTTTTGGTCCACTGGACCCTTCAATTGGGCTTTGCATAGCATTTTATTTATTAGGCCTATTAAGCCTTTTAATTGGGCCTGGCCCTTCAGGAAATGAAATGCATTGCATTTGTCAGGCGCTTCGCGCCAATCACTGAGCGCAAGCGCTTGTGGAGAGGACACGTGTTATGCTCTGGCGAGCGCAAACGCAACAGCGCAGTGCGCTGCGCTAATGCGCTGCGCTGTTGCGCTGCTGACACGTGGCGTGCTCTGGTGAGTTGCGCCAACAAAGGAGCGCAACAGCGCAATTTTTCAAGTGCAAAGCACTGTTTTATATTCTGGTTGATTTTAAATCAAAGAAAACAAGTTTTATTTTGTTTTCAAAGAACCAATGGTTCATAAGAAAGTGCAAAGCACTACTATTACTTATTTTTTCTTTTTATTTAAGATTATTGATCTTGTTCTTAGATCAATAGTCTGTCCATGAGAGAATTTTCTCTTTTTCCTAAAGGTTTTTACCTTCTGTTGTTCTTGAGGAGTTCTCAAGAGTTCTCTTCTCTTTTTTTTTTAGAAAGATGTTGATGCCTTTTAATTGAGGTCTGGAGTCCTGTTTATAGTGCCCATAAATTAGTTAAATTTGTTAAAAAGATATTTCTCTGAGTGATTTGGGGAGTTTTCCCCACCGTTGGATTTTTGATCCAAAGGCCTCTGTTTTACAGAAGAAAATCTTCTTGTTTTAACAAGAACAGAAAAGATTTATTCTGTTTTGCGCAATTCCCTTAGCGCGTGACACGTGTCGCGCAGCGCATCGCTTGCGCAGCTGCGCTTGCGCAACTGCGCAGACACATGTCGCGCAGTGCAGCGCTTGCGCAGCTGCGCTTGCGTGTCGCGCGGTGCGGCGCTTGCGCAGCTGCGCTTGCATAGCTGCGCAGACACGTGTCGCGCGGTGCAGCGTTTGCGCAACTGTGCTTGCGCAGTTGTGCTTGCGCACCTGCGGGACACGTGTCGCGCAGTGCAGCGTTTGCGCAACTGTGTATGCGCAGTTGTGCTTGCACAACTGCGCAGACACGTGTCACGCAGCGCAACGCTTGCGCAACTGAACGTTGTTTCTTTTACTTTTAGTTTTTTTTAAAAGAGCCCTGCTCTGATTGGACGCACCGCCTTGGGCGTTGCGCTGTCGTATCAACTTCTGACACGTGGCGCGTTGCGCGTAGCGCACGGGATTTGAAGCGTTGCTTCAAAATTTGAATTTTTTTTGAAATTCAAACAGAGCCTTGCTCTGATTGGGGAAACACACTTCTTTCGGTCTTGCAAAATAATCAACAAGCTTTCGGCTGGACCATGGCTGACATCAAAAGGATTACTCTCTTGGTCGTTGAACATCATATTAATCTGATGGATGAAGCCAAGTCAGCTAAGGACCCAAAAAGACGGTTGAACCCTATCGTCACGACCCAAATTTAGGCACGTGACCGGCACTTAAACCACGTGACGTCAACAGGCGTAACGCAATTTAAGTAAGCCGAAAACCCAGAAATCTAAACCATCAAAAGAAGTGATGAAAACATTGTTAAAAACATTTGGAAATCTCAAGTAAAAATCTTTAAACTTAAGTTTATTTTCTTAAAAATTTCGGCAGCACCTCCTTTGTAAAAACTAGCCCCGAAACGGGTACAAACATAGAATATAAATAAAGCATCCCCAAACGGGAGCAAATCACGCCCAAAGGCGGAAACCACCACCACGAGCATACACACACACACACACACACACACGACGCCGTAGCGAAGAAATAGACAATATAAATGAAAAACAACATAAAGAGGTAAAACTACATAATAAAGGCCGGCTCACACGAGCACGACACCCAGAGTCACAAAATAATACAATATCGATTCTCACAACCCGTCTCTAAGTCAATACATGGAAATGGTAGATGGAGAATACTAGATACAATAAGATGTACAATAGATAGAATCAGATAGCCGCAACCCACCTATACCAAACGGCCTCACAGCCAACCGTAGCGATATCCGCAAAAATAAAGATAATAAGAAGTTCTGCCGCGACTACTCTGAGGGTCAAACCAGCAAAACACTATGGCACAACCGGGGTGAGTTGCCAACTCGTGAATAGTAAGTAACATCACACAGATAATCGCAGGTATGCACGAACATCGATAATCTATAAGATGCAATCTGATAGCATAAGTATGGCAATATGGATATACAACAATCATGATCAAGGTACTCCATCTGGTACTATAAATACATGAAGCAATGCATATCAAATAAATGCTGAGTATGGGATAAAACATAACATCATCAATGAATCATCATCGTGGAAAATCTCGGTGTCCATCAACGACACCCCAAATCCCAATACCTCATCCGCCGTCACTCTGATCGGCCCTCATATCTGTAAATCTCATGGAACCTGAGTGTCCAACATTGACACTCGAAACATCATGAAAACTCGTGTCCATCAACGGCACGTAAATACTCATCTCTCAGGCGCCGCATACTCAGATTGGCCTTCAATATATCTCATGTCATAACTCCTAAACGGTATCCTCCGGATATCCGTCGGGTTCTATACTATCACCGGTAGGTAGTGCTCCCTCCGCCAGGCTCATTGTCTACACCACAAAAACCATTTCTTGCCCTGGGGTACCATACCGGGTCCACCATGTACCCGCAGACGGTGCCTACCTCTCCTCGAATCGGGTTTCTAACACAAGTCTCAGAACCGAGAAAACTCATGGTAGACGCACCGAAATATCATATCAAGAGAAACCGGGTTTTCAAAACAATGCATACTTTCTTGAAATATCCCCACGGTTCTCAAATACATAAATCACATAAAATCCTTATCTCAATGCGTAAATCCATAAAATATGATATATGCAACATAAAACAGTAATATGAGCATATTAAGGGAAAACCGCTCTTTTGAATGAATCCAGTTTTTAAATATATCATGCAGTTCCCAATTCCTCCAAAATCAAATGCAATATCATATAAAGGTGTATATGTATCTATAGCAAGGTATGGGTGTATACATAATGCATTTCATATGCATAATAGAACAAGAATCAACGTCTCAATGTCAATAGCGATACAATACCACATAGGTGTATATTTTGTGTGTGTCATGGCAATTACCAACGGTGTGTGTGTAGCATACAATTTAGTGCTCGTGCAACACGAACCGTTGGTAATGGTGCGGTGTCCAATAGGTACTAAGTCAAGGCACAACAAGTAAGAATATGTGATGATGCTCATACACAATCAACTCATATGCGTATAAACTGTAGGGTTCTGTGCACAACAGAAAGGTTTCGGGAGGTATCGTCCATTCCATTTTCAAAGTTTTGTCGTGCAAAAGAACTCTAACCTAGGATGTTTAACTAGAGAATCATACGAAACATATTGTAAACTACTTTACAACTAAGTGAACTACGAATACAACCTTTGTAGACCGGTCCTTCACTTCAATAGCTCCTTATAGTAGTCTCTTCGCTCCAAGTAGTGGTCTTCTGGACTCTAGCATGGCTTCATAAGGTGAAAGGAATGAGCTTGCGCCAAGTCTTCGAGGCCGAAGATGATCTACGTCGAGGAGACACTAACCCAAGCTACTACTTCACTAATGAGAGATTAGTGAAGCTAACACCCTATACTAAAGTGCTAATCTAGTAGAGGATGATGAAGTGGGATTTTTGCTCACTTTAGAATTGATTTTCTTACTATTATTTCTCACTTTAACAAAAGCTAGAGAGCTCTTGAGCTTGAAGAAGAAAATGAAGAGAGATAATGTTGTGAGAGTGAATGGCAACCATGGATGAGAAAATATCTAATATTACTCATGTAGAGACTTAACCATGAGTTAAGATAATGGTTGGGTTAACAAATATCTAGTGTAAACCAAAACTAGTGGACTAAGTCAATGGATCTCAAAACTTCATGAAGCTTCATACCATGTGACAAATTTCCAACTAATAATTGAATTACCATAAATAAATAAACCCTACATTATCTTTATCATGGTGTAAGTCTCATACACCCATGTTGCATGTATCATCAACCATGACACATAATAAAACACAATTAATATATATCACATATATATTAAGTGTGCACATGTGAGAAAAATAAATACTTAAGTGAGCTAATATTAGTTAATGTAAACTAGTATATCAAATATACAATTATACACTAAATTATCAAATCAATACTTGATTTAATAATCCGGCTATATCACATATAACCTACTAATATTATATGTACCAACTTATCGAATCAACACTTGATTCGATAACCCGGCTATATCATATATAACCGACCGATACAAATATCGCGAGAATAGAATACAGTATCACATACTCGTATTAATCTCGGTCTCGCACATATCACACATGTGCTCCTACTTCGTTTTTCCTGAACGAGTAAAACCTCTATGTAGGACTCTAAAGACTCGTCAATACGCTGGCAGTAGGTGATGATCATATCAAGCACTCACAAGCCGTCAGCGGTACTAGCTGGACATAACGGCTCCCCGGGTATTGAGCGATCAGAAGATCAACAAGCAAGCCCGCTCTGGCTCTTGTAAAGCCTGTCAGTAACACTACCGTATAGTCCGGTCTCTTCGTCTAAGATGTCGCATATCAAGTCTTGGGGTGGTAAACGTCAGACCCCAATAACTCGTTAAGTCATGCCTATACGAGGCTCATAACGGGTCGAGAAACTACTGATAACACTTATCAGTAAATCTCTAAATCAGCCCTGGCCAGGGACTTCCTATTATAGCCAATCGAACAAAGCACGATATCTACCCCCAATACCGGGAGAGACGAAATCCCTTCCTATCGCTCATTGCATCCATGTAACTCGGGACTGTACCCAAAAACCACCGTTTTGCACGTCCTCTTAAACGTGGAAAGATGGAAATCAAAGCACAGCGGGAATCACACAAGACTCTATGGCGATCTCGGGTCTATAGACTGACCTGTACCAGTGTCATCAGAAAACTGCTATCTGACGTCAGGTATAATACCATCTATGAGTTCTCGGCGAGTCCGTCCAGTGTACCCAGTCTCCATTGAGCACCCATATACCATCTCTGATGTCAAACACCAATGGATATGGGATCATCCATCGCCCATCTCATGGGTCGTGAAGCGTATACGCTAGTCTACACTGGTATATCGATGCCCTGTCTCGATACACCCACGACTAGGAACATTAAAGGATGAACTTATGGACTACCATGGTCCCACTAGTATGATCTGCATCATAATCCTCGTAGTCAAGTACTCATCCTAAGAGCTTTACTAACATGTAACCATAAGACAGTATCAAGAGACAAGTGTACATGTTAAGATAAAGAGCAACCAGATAGCATACTATCATGTCGAGCAAGAAAGTCCTCTCTATATATGTCCAAGCATCCACTATAATATACATCATATGTACAATAATGGCCTCTAGGGCATACATACAACTAACAATCTCCCACTTGCACTAGGGCCAGCTGTTGTAGTATCGCATACCCAACATCCCGAAAAGTCTCTCGAACTGTATCTGTGGAATGGCCTTCGTGAGTGGATCCGCTGTGTTGTTCTTCGTTTCAACTCTCTTGACCTCGATCTCCCGGCGATCAACTATCTTCCGGATCAGGTGATACCGCCTCAAAATATTCCTGGATCGCTGATGAGACCTGGGTTCCTTGGCAAAAGCCACCGCTCCATTGTTATCACAATACAAAGGTATTGGATACTCAATGGATGGAACCACTCCAAATTCAGTTATGAACTTCTTCATCCAGACAGCCTCTTTGGCAGCATCGTTGGCAGCGATGTATTCAGCCTCCATCGTCGAGTCTGCCACGGTTTCCTTCTTGGAACTCTTACAACAAACCTCCCCTCCATTTAGGATAAAGACAAATCCCGAGTGCGACTTAGAGTTGTTCTTATCACTCTGGAAGCTCGAATCGGTAAAGGACTCCACTTGGAGTTCTCCGTTACCATACACCAAGAGCATCTCTTTAGTTCTTCTTAAGTACTTGAGAATGCTCTTCATAGCTGTCCAGTGACTCTCTCCTGGATCTGCTTGATACCTACTCACTACACTTATTTAGTATGCTATATCTGGTCTGGTACATAGTATCGCGTACACGATAGAGCATACTTTCGAAGCATAGGGTATCCCTTGCATGCGAGCTCTCTCCAAATCAGTCATGGGAGACATCTTTTTGGAGAGAGTGAGTCCTGAGATCGTGGGTAAAAACCCACGTTTGGATTCTTCCATACTAAACCTCTTTAGTATGGTGTCAATGTACCTGGATTGGGATAATCCCAGTATCCGTTTAGATCTATCTCTATAGATCTTAATCACCAAGATATAGGAGGCATCACCTAGATCTTTCATTGAGAATCTTTGTGATAAGAAGAACTTGACCAATTGCAGCATAGGAATATCATTTCCTATCAAGATTATGTCATCCACGTACAATACGAAGAAGACAACCTTACTCTCTGCCACCTTCTTGTATATACAACATTCATCTACGTTTTTGACGAAATCAAACTCTTTGACAACGACATCAAAACAGATGTTCTAACTCCGCGATACCTGCTTTAACCCGTAGATGGATTTAAGCAGCTTGCACACCTTTCCGCTGCTCCCACTGTCTACGAAGCCCTCTGGCCGAGTCATGTAGACGCTCTCCTCTAAAACACCATTTAGAAAGGCGGTCTTAACATCCATTTGCCAGATTTCGTAGTCATGGTATCCAGCAATGGCAAGTAGGATCCGGATGGACTTAAACATAGCCACTGGAGAAAAGGTTTCGTCATAATCCACATCTGGTCGTTGACGAAAACCTTTTGCAACAAGCCTAGCTTTGAAAGTCTCAACTTTTCCATCTACACCAAGTTTCTTCTTAAAGATCCATTTGCTCCCAATGGGTTTTACCCCTTCAGGAGCAACTTTCAAAGTCCATACTTTGTTGGTGTACATGGATTCCATCTCAGATCGCATTGCATCCAGCCACTTCACAGAGTCCCCACTCGTGATAGCCTGCTCGAAGCTAGTTCGGTCATCATCCTCCATGATGCAATCCTCACTTCCACCATCAATGAGAAAACCATAGTATCTCTCAGGTAGATGAGGAATCCTACTAGATCGGCGGAGAGGCTGAGGTTCGTTGGGAACTACCGGATCCTCTGGTTCCACCAAATCTTCTGTCGTAGTTTGTATTGCTGGAACTTCTTTCAGTTCTACCTCCTTGCCACTAATTTGTTTTATAAGAAAACCCTTTTCTAAAAGGATGGCATGTCAAGAAACAAACACCTTTTGTTTCTCGTAATGGTAAAAGATTTACCCTCGCGAATGTTTAGGATATCCTATAAACTTACACAGAACGGATCTTGCCTCGAGCTTGTCCGGATTTTGTGTTTTCACATATGTCGGACAACCCCATATCTTAAAATAATTAAGATATGGTCTCTTTCCTTTCCATATCTCATATGGAGTGGTGGGCACAGATTTGGTAGGAACCATACTCAATAGGTCTGCAGCTGTCTCCAGTGCATAACCCCAAAACGAAATAGGTAACTCAGCAGTGCTCATCATAGAGCGCACCATATCTAATAGGGTGCGACTCCTCCGCTCCGATACACCGTTGTGCTGTGGTGCGTACGGAGGAGTAAGCTGAGAGAGAATCCCATTCTCTTTTAGATAGTCCCGGAACTCAGTGCTCAAGTATTCTCCTCCTCGATCAGATCGTAGGATTTTAATACTTTTACCCGTTTGGTTCTCGGCTTCGGATTTATATTCCTTGAATTTCTCAAAAGCTTCAGACTTGTGTTTCATCAGGAACACATATCCGTACCTTGAGAGATCGTCAGTGAATATAATGAAGTACGAAGAACCATTCCTAGCATGTGTAGACATAGGACCACATACATCACTATGTATCAGTCCCAAGAGCTCACTAGCTCTTTCTCCGTGTCCAGTGAACGGAGTTTTGGTCATTTTTCCTTTGAGACAAGACTGGCAAGTTTCATAAGATGAAAATTCGAACGGATTCAAATATCCATCCTTATGTAACTTATCTAGTCGTGTCGTATTGATATGACCTAGTCTACAATGCCACAAGAAAGATTCGTTCATTTCTGAACTCTTCCTCTTGTGTGTGTTATGTACATTAAGAACTGTGGTTTGATCTAGAATGTATATGCCATTATTTAACGAGCCTGATCCAATCAACGTTTGATTCAGGAAGATTTTCATAACATTATCCTGTACTACAAAATTATATCCTTTTTTACTTAATAAAGAAACAGATTTAAGATTGCATATCAGGGTCGGTATGTAATAGCATTCGTTCAGAATCAATGTATTACCATTTGGTAACACAAGGTGATATTCGCCAACTGCTTTGGCTGCAACATTTGCACCATTCCCTACTCTTACGGAATGATCACCCATTCCCAGTTCTCTACCTTTGCTTAGCCCATGTAACATATTACATATGTGGGATCCCAATCCGGTATCTAATACCCAGGACGTAGAGTGAACCGAGAAACGGTTCTCGATAACTAACACACCTGAAGAAGATGCATCAACATGCTTATTCTTCGTTTGGGTGGCGTGGGAATCCGGATATGTCCCTATTCCCTGCTCAGTCTTATAAAAATTATAAGAAAGAACAGAACCAACGTTCCCCTGCTCAGTATAATAAGCGGGTTCGGTCAATACATCCATATTATTATCTTGATTAAGGCCTGACATGGTCGCTACCTGGAGAGAGAGAGAAGAAAACACTTTAGCGTATGCTCTTGCAAGATCAGATTGGTTATTATTTTATCTAATCAGGATGGCTCCCACTGTTTTTATCAAATCTTCTTTCAAACCCTAAAAGGAAAGACTAGCCGGGATTAATTACACCTTACAAGTTCGCCAATCTTTCTGCCAGGCCAGTGTTGGTACCTTGAGGAAGGTTCCCCGTGCTTTCGCACGGACCTAATTAAAATAAACCTCATTTTCCCAGAGGCATAACCCCGTTAACACCTTTCTAGATACCTACTTGATCGGCTAATTGTCTTGTGTAAAAATCTCCCAGGAGTAACTCTTACTCGCAGTGGGTATCGGGATCCAACTATCTCATTGAAGGTATGCAATCTCATTGCAAATTTCAACACTTGAAATTCCCGATAAAATTTTTCTCCTGTAGGGTGTTTTTCGTCACCCCATTGAGATGGGAATACGTGCGCGCTTGTCAGGCGTACTACAGATTCCCCCTGCCTAGGGTAGGCCGAGGTTTAATGATTGTGGGGATCCGAATCTCCGGCAGCTGTGGACCAAGCGGCCGTTAATTACCCCTCGCCTTTGGAGCGAGGGAACCTCCGATAGACGGGTTAAACTGGTCATACGAACTCAATGTGCAGTGTGTGTATGATGTGTTTTGAAAGGGGTTTTTGGATATATCAGGGACCCCGCAGAGTTTTTACGGGGGTTCCGCTACCCGGATAGCGGGGTGGGGGTCAAGGGGGCTAGCAGTGCCCCGTTAGAAATTTTTTTCTAACAGGGACAGTGTCGTGGTGTATGTGTGTATGCACATATGTATGTATATATATATATATATATATATATATATATATAAGAAAAAAGGGAAGAAAAGGCATCCAATGGATGCATGGGGCAGCACCTTAGGCGCTGTGCGCCCAGGCGCTAGAGTGCCACGTGTCGGCACGTGGGCGCTCTGAGCTTGAGCGCAAGCGCGCCACGTGTCGGCACGTGGGTGCTTTGCGCTTCAGCGCCTGACGCTCGAGCGCAAGTGCGCCACGTGTCGGCACAGGGGCGACTTAAGCTTGAGTGCTGGGTGCTTGAGCGCGGGGCGCTTGAGCGCAAGTGCGCCACGTGTCGGCACGGAGGAGACTTGCGCCTGAGCGCTTGCGCTTGAGCGCAAGCATGCCACGTGTCGGCACCGGGGCGACTTGCGCTCGTGCGCTCACGCTTGAGCGCAAGCGCGCCACGTGTCGGCACGTGGGCGCTTTGTGCTCGAACGCTGAGCGCTTGAGCGCAAGCGCGCCACGTGTCGGCACATGGGCGCTCTGCGCTTGAGCGCCGGCGAGAAAAAGAGGCTTTTAGCCTAAAAAAAATCTCGGAAGAGAAATCAGAGAGGAGTTGGACTCCTGAGTGTGTTCTTTTTTTTTTTTTTTTTGGGTTTAGTGAAAGGGGTTCTTCTTCTTCCTCCTCTGTTAGCTGGATCTTGAAGATCAAGAGATGTGAGATCTCAAAATCTCTCATTTATGGGACCTAAAGACAGATCCAAGTTCCCCTTTGTGGGTTTGGTGGTGAAAAACTATTTTGTTTTTAAAAAGGAAGAGTAAAACTCTTGATTTAATTCAGAAGAAAGAAGAAGGTTTGAGACCTTCAGAAAAGGGAAAGAAATACAAACCTTAGGTTTTTGAGAGAATGAAAGTGTTTTTTTTATTTTTCGTAAGGATCCCGCAGGTGTATTTTCTCCTTAGGAGCCGTGAGGACTCCTAAGTGTGTTTTCCCTTTGTGAGTCGTAAGGATCCCACAAAGGTTTGTTCTCCTCATGTATCGTGAGGACACATGAGTGGGTCTTCTCAATGGAGCATAATTCCAAAGGCGGAGACCAGCCGCGTAACTGGTGATTGTGGTGGGGCATGGGTATGTTGAGCATTATTTGAGCCCGTGGATTGTATACGGCAGTCAATTTGGGGACTAACCGTAGGGCCGAAAGAATTTTGGGAAACTGGATTTTTTTTTGTTTTACCGCGATTGCTCTATCATTTCAGCTTTTCTTATCGCGAAGATCGCGATTGCCCTATCATTTCGGCTATTTATTCGCGGTTGCCCCATCATTTCGGCTTTTTCTCATTTTTATTTTCACTCGCTGATTTTTATTGCGAGTTGCCCAATCATTTCGGCTTTTATTATTTTATTTTTTTTATTTTTATTTTTATTTCTTTTATTTACACATTTTTTTTATTTACATTTTTTTTACATTCCCGGTTTAACGACTTAGAGATCGATTGTTCCCAGTTTAGTGATATGGTGGTCAATTGTTTTCAGAGAAAGGCAGATGTCTGAGAGAATCCGTTTCACGAAGAACTTCAGTCTCTGTTTGTATGAAATTGGCGGTCGCATCTTGACTGTTTACTACCACGCCTTTGGATAATTCTATCTCTCCTGCCTTATATTGCTTTTTGACCCAATCTTTGAAGACGAAGTAGTCCTCAATGGCATGACCGATCACTCTGTGATAAGGGCAGTATTTGGGGTCGTCGGTCCTATTTGCTTCCTGCGGTCTTTTTGACTCTGGCAGTTGTAGACCGTTCTTCAGGGCGTCTTTGAATATTTTACGGATTTTGTCCCTCCTGAAGGAATAGACCTTATCCATCTTCACTTTTAGTGGAGCTTCTCCTCCCTCTCCGAACACTGGCTTCCGAGGCTGGTTGGCATTAGGCCCGCTCAACCCTTGCTAATTTCGGTTGGCCGAGGCATTGAAAGATTCAGAATCGTCGGAATTTCCGCCTTTGCAATTATCGTCCTTTCGGTTTCTCCAGGACCTATTGTTATTTTGGAAATCCGAGGAGGACTCCTGCTTTGAGCGCTCCAGCATCTGAACTTTCCTGGTCGGCTCTTGGAATGTTTTGAGACCCGTAGTGCATAGAAACGGGGCCATCCAATTGTTGAGATTTCCGACGAGGAGGCTGACAGATTGCTCCTGCTCTATCGGCGGTTCGCATTTAACGGAGAGATTGTGCCATCGGGTTATAAAATCCGTGCTGCTTTCGTTGTTCTTGCGCTTGGTCCTTACGAGCTCGGCAATGGTGATCTTATCGCTGACGCTCATGAACCTTTGTCGAAACAAAGATTCCATTTAGACGAAAGTAGTAACAGAGCCATCCGGTATGCTCGCGTACCAGTCGAAAGCAACATCGGTCAAGCTATTAACGAACTGGCGGAGGAGAAGCGCATCGTTGCCCCCAGTATTCTCGCATGAGGCTTTGAAGTGGGCGATGTGCTGATTCGCTTTTCACGTCCTATCGAATTTTCCGAATTTGGGGATGACATAGCCGCTAGGAAATTCTACCAGATCATACTGAGCAGGATATAGTCTCCCACTACTGCTGATATCATTTTGCGCTTCGGCTTCGGCCACCAATGTTTTGACTTTGCTGGCAACTAAATCCATGATTTGATCTTGAGTTAGCGGGCTACTGTCATCGGTAGCCAAGACATTTCCCGAGATAGGATGCGACTTATTTTCATGCGGTTCGCCCACTTTTGGATTTGAGGGAATTGGCGTCGGCTGCGTTGGGACACCGTTTCCCGGTTCACGAGCAGAGCCCTGCGCTTGATTGGGAGGCTGAGAGGCAAGTCGGGCCGTGAGCTGCAAGACGACGTTCGTCAAGTCGTCAATTTTGGAGTAAAGTTTGGCCATCTCCTTGTCTTTGCTTCTGAGCTGTTTTCGGAGCTCTTGGAGAAGTTGCTGCTCCGCATTCTTAGGCTGGATAGTTGGCTCATCTTCGCTTTCCGAGCCTGACTCCTCATGAACCAAAGGGTCTTTCCGTCTATCATCCTCATCGAGAAGGTTTTCATCACCCAGTGGGGGCGGCTGTTCTTGGGAAGCGGCAACCACATTCAAGCCAGATTGGATTTGAGATGTGGTGGCCCCGTCCTTGCTCTTGCTGCGCGTGCCTACCGTGTAGACAGTGTGGACCACATACCCAGCCAGTTCCTCATCTTCGGCGGGGTAACCCTATTCTTCGAACCTCATGAGGTTTAGCCTGGCAGGAGCCCTAGCCCTTTTGTTGGCTCTATATCTGAGCCTTTTCTCCCTTAGCTTCTCGATTTTGAAGGCTTGGCGGGCATCCGCTATCCGGGAAGCCATTGTGAGTTGATCAGAGGGGAGCTTAGAGAAGACACCCGATCGAGCAGTGGTCAAGGGCACCGCTGGAGCTTACTCGGGATGCGTTGTAGCTTTGTTGGTGTTGATGGCCTTGCCCCCAGCTGGGGCCATGGAGAGTCATTCGGAAACGGACTTGCACTTGGGCTGAGGTGCCCTCGCGACCACCACATTTGGTCTCCTGCCTTTCGAGACCGGTTTGTCTGCCGCCGGGGCTTGAGGAGCTGGGATGGCGCCAACTGGCATGAACACAATAGAGCCGAATGGTAGCAGCGGCTCCTCCCATTGTCGCCCGAGACTGGCCGGAAGCACCGTCCTGGAGTCTATCTTCATCGTGTAGGAGAAGGGAGCTGAGTTCATTATCGAAGACATCGTTGAAAGGTGATTGCTTGAAAATCTGCATGAAAGAGCATTATTTTAGTATAAATACAGGTATGTACATTGATTGAGCTCGTATGAATGCTTAACCCGAAATATGGGAGGAGAGATTCGTCCCACCGGCCGTGCCAGGGTCTGTAGGGTGTTTTTCGTCACCCTATTTAGATGGGAATACGCACGCGCTTGTCAGGCGTACTACAGATTCCCCCTAACTAGGTTAGGCCAAGATTTAATGATTGTGGGGATCTGAATCTCCGGCAGCCGTGGACTAAGCTGCCGTTAATTACCCCTCGCCTTTGGAGCGAGGGAACCTCCGATTGACGGGTTAAACTAGTCATGCGAACTCAATGTGCAGTGTGCGTATGATGTGTTTTGAAAGGGGTTTTTGGATATATCGGGGGCCCCGCAGAGTTTTTACGGGGGTCCCGCTACACGGATAGCGGGCTGGGGGTCAAGGGGGCTAGCAGCCCCCTTGCGTGGTGCGGGGCAGCGCCCCGTTAGAAATTTTTTTCTAACAGGGACAGTGTCTTGGTGTATGTGTGTGTGCACATATGTATATATATGTATATATATATATATATGTATATATATAAGAAAAAAGGGAAGAAAAGGCATCCAAAGGATGCGTGGGGGCAGCACCTTGGGCGCTGTGCGCCCAGGCGCTAGAGTGCTATGTGTCGGCACGTGGGCGCTCTGCGCTTGAGCGCTGGGCGCTTGAGCGCAAGCGCGCCATGTGTCAACACGTGGGTGCTTTGCGCTTCAGCGCCTGACGCTCGAGCGCAAGTGTGCCATGTGTCGGCACGGGGGAGACTTGCGCTTGAGCGCTGGGCGCTTGAGCGCAAGTGCGCCATGTGTCGGCACGGGGGCGACTTGCACCTGAGCGCTTGCGCTTGAGCGCAAGCGCGCCACGTGTCGGCACCGGGGCGACTTGCGCTCGAGCGCTCACGCTGGAGCGCAAGCGCGCCATGTGTCGGCACCATGCGCCACGTGTCGGCACCGGGACGACTTGCGCTTGAGCGCAAGCGCGCCACGTGTCGGCACCGGGGCGACTTGCGCTCGAGCGCTTGCGCTGGAGCGCAAGCGCGCCACGTGTCGGCACCGGGGCGACTTGCGCTCGAGCACTTGCACTCGAGCGCAAGCGCGCCACGTGTCAGCACGTGGGCGCTTTGCGCTCGAACGCTGAGCGCTTGAGCGCAAGCGCGCCACGTGTCGGCACGCGGGCGCTCTGCGCTTGAGCGCTGGCGAGAAAAAGAGGCTTTTAGCCTAAAAAAATTTCTCGAAAGAGAAATCAGAGAGGAGTTGGACTCCTGAGTGTGTTCTTCTTTTTTTTTGGGGGGGTTTAGTGAAAGGGGTTCTTCTTCTTCCTCCTCTGTTAGCTGGATCTTGAAGATCAAGAGATGTGAGATCTCAAAATCTCTCCTTTTTGGGATCTAAAGACAGATCCAAGTTCCCCTTTGTGGGTTTGGTGGTGAAAAACTATTTTGTTTTTGAAAAGGAAGAGTAAAACTCTTGATTTAATTCAGAAGAAAGAAGAAGGTTTGAGACCTTCAGAAAAGGGAAAGAAATACAAACCCTAGGTTTTTGAGAGAATGAAAGTGTTTTTTTTTATTTTTTATTCATCATGTTGCCTTTTATAGGCTTACATATTTGCATATAGCCCCTTGGGCTTCACAAAATGGCATTTTGCCTATCCCATGGCTCATGTGCCATTTCATTTTTGCACATAAGCCATGAGGTTACAAAAATTTGGCTTTCTGCCCGTTTTGTATGCATTCATGTATAAAAAATTACGTAAAAATTATTTATTACATGGTCTATATTTTTGCATGGAGAAGGTTGGCCGCGGGCTCGACTTGGGCATGGGCCCGCTTGACCTGGGCTTGGGCCCACCTAGCTTGGGGGTTGACCTTGACTTTGACTCGGTCAACCGGGGTGTAAATTTTTACCCCAACAGCTCCTAGCGTGCTATGACCTTGACGCAGGCCAAACAAACCATAGTCCTCTTGTCAAGTTCAACCCATCATTCCCTGATTGAATTAAACCAACCCGCACGACCCTTGACGCAGGCCAAAAAACGCCGTACGAATACCCTAATCCAATCACATCTCATGCTACAGATTAGTACTAATCAGCTACTGTACACTACGCCTTGACGCAGGCCAAACTACCGTAGCACGAATACTAAAATAGTAGTTATCTGAAATAACGGAGGGCTATGCAGGTTTTTAAGAAAACCATGAGCGTAATGAACTTGATATCGTTGTAGAATCGAGTGATTTTGAAAAGGAGTGTTTTTGAGACTTTTTACCAGTTTTGCTAAAGAGGTCACTCTCGGTGAAGGGATCTCGGCTCTTTCCTTATCGAATAAGGTGCAGGATATTTCACAAATATCACTATGCAAAGTAAGAACTATAGAAGCAATCAAAAACAAAACCGAGTGTTTGTAGCATCTGCTAGTTTCGCTAAAGATGTCACTCTCGATGAAGTGATCTCGGCTCTTTCCTTATCAAATAAGGTGCTGGATATTCTACAAGGAATACCGCTATGCAAAGCAAAGGCTAGAGCTTCTCTTTTTGAAAATTTGATTCTACAACATCTTTTAGGTTTCTTTTCTTTCATTTATCTCATTAATGAAGTCCCATCATTTATGCTTCCTAAGCATCACAGAAGAAACGAAAATACAACGTACACTTATGCCATCTGCATTCGCCACAGTGTCCCGTTATGCACCGTTAGGTTACTTAACTAACGGCATAGTGAGGCGGGACTAGCGCGGGTACAAAACTTAAGCAACGTTTATTATATATCATATATATAATAATAAAGCATTCGTCTCAAACATATAAAGTGATCACATCACAGAATATCAGCAGCAGAAGATAACATATAAAATATTGGATATACTAGGAGGTCCGTATTTTATTTTGAGCCTTTATAACACACGGATTCCACGGTCGCGATGAATAGCCAAACCCACATCCCTAGACCCCTACGAGAGCGGCAAGCAACCCTACCAATTCTAGAGTTAGGAGACCCGGACTCGACTCCTCGAATTGGTCTCCTACTAGACTCTAGACCCCGGTTACTTGTGCTCCCCTCCTTGGGTCTATCCTAATGCGGAAGAGTAAATAATATACAACAATGTTGGCATCATCCTCAACCCAGAAGTGCCCAATAAAAGAATATTACATACAATGAATTTTACATGAATGAAAATAAAAACTCCCATCTCACATAAAACCCCCGGCTATTCAAAACACGACGATCCAATATAACATATCACAGCAACACATAACATCACATGTCATCAACGTAAGTAAATATGCGTATCCCAATTGTCGTTGACATATAGGAACGAAACCGACGATACACCACATATTAAACTTACGGTCGCAGAAAAGAAAATGTCAAACTACAACATTTGGAATCCATAATAACCTTAGACATCATAAACCCGAAATATCACATACTTCGGATTTCATGTCTAACCATATGAATTCCACATATTGTATCACATTCCACAAATAGCTAGACGATATTAAACATTCCGATCGAATCAACAAACACCTAAAATTACCCAAAAAGCTCAACACTTGAGCGTAGTTAAAAAGGTCCCAGAACATGCCACAGCTCGTATGAACCAGCCGTAGAAGGGTCAACCAATGCCTCACATGTGGCACCGCTGAACTACCACAAACCTTAGGATTCAGTGGCGGTTCTGACGGTCACATAATTGAGTTAGGGTTTCGTTCTTCTAGAGAGTCCACAGAATCGCTTACATAATTTTCTGAAAGTTTTAAACTAAGGAAAAAATCCAACACTTGGAAAATTTTCGGCAAGGGTTAAAATGGGTATTTGATATCCGTTTGAACTTTTTAACACCGTCTAAAGTAACCCGAAAAACTATTAGAATTAAGACTACGAAACACTCCGAGTTGCCTTTGCAGAAAGATAACATCACATGCAAATTTAGCAAAAACAAACAACACCTGAAATCCCAAAACCCAGAGACTAGAACAGTACAAAAATTTCAACCCAAAAATCCACATTGGGGCCGAGGTGGCCGGTTTTAATAGCCATGTGGCCGGTTTTCTAAAGGTGGGATGGGCTAAAATTTTTACTGTGTTCATGTTGCAACTCATACAACATTCTGCAATTGTTTAAAAATTTTTTAGAGCCTGTTTAAAAATCGACAGAAACTAGGTCATGGATTCGGGTGTTTCGGAGTTGTTTCGGTTTCGTAATCTAACACAATCCGTCTAATTCTCTAGCTAGGCTTTGATACCACTGTAGGGTTCTGTGCACAACAGCAAGGTTTTGGGAGGCATCGTCCATGGCATTTTCAAAGTTTTGTCGTGCAAAAGAACTCTAACCTAGGATGTTTAACTAGAGAATCATACGAAACATATTGTAAACTACTTTACAACTAAGTGAACTAGGAATACAACTTTTGTAGACCGGTCCTTCACTTCAATAGCTCCTTGTAGTAGTCTCTTCGCTCCACGTAGTGATCTTCCGGACTCTAGCATGGCTTCACAAAGTGAAAGGAACGAGCTTGCGCGAATTCTTCGAGGCCGAAGATGATCTACGTCGAGGAGACACTAACCCAAGCTACTACTTCACTATGAGAGATTAGTGAAGCTAACACCCTATACTAAAGTGCTAATCTAGTAGAGGATGATGAAGTAGGATTTTTTCTCACTTTAGAATTGATTTTCTCACTATTATTTCTCACTTTAACAAAAACTAGAGAGCTCTTGAGCTTGAAGAAGAAGATGAAGAGAGATAATGTTGTGAGAGTGAATGGCAACCATGGGTGAGAAAATATCTAATATTAATCATGTAGAGATTTAACCATGAGTTAAGATAATGGTTGGGTTAACAAATATCTAGTATAAGCCAGAACTAGTGGACTAAGTCATTGGATCTCAAAGCTTCATGAAGCTTCATGCCATGTGACAAATTTCCAACAAATAATTGAATTACCATAAATAAATAAACCCTACATTATCTTTATCATGGTGTAAGTCTCATATACCCATGTTGCATGTATCATCAACCAAGACACATAATAAAACACAATTAATATATATCACATATATATTAAGTGTGCACATGTGAGAAAAATAAATGTTTAAGTGAGCTAATATTAGTTAATGTAAACTAGTATATCAAATATACAATTATACACTAAATTATCAAATCAACACTTGATTTAATAATCCGGCTATATCACATATAATTGACTAATATTATATGTACCAAGTTATCGAATCAACACTTGATTCGATAACCCGGCTATATCATATATAACCAACCGATACAAATATCGCGAGAATAGAATACGGTATCATATACTCGTATTAATCTCGGTCCCGTGCATATCACATATGTGCTCCTACTTCGTTTTGCCTGAGCCAGTAAAACCTCTGTGTAGGACTTTAAAGACTCGTCAATACGCCGGCAGTAGGTAATGATCATATCAAGCAACCACAAGCTGTCAGCGGTACTAGCTAGACGTAACGGCTGCCTGGGTATTGAGTGATCAGAAGATCAACATGCAAGCCCGCACTGGCTCCTGTAAAGCCTGTCAGTAACACTACCGTACAGTTCGGTCTCTTCGTCTAAGATGTCGCATATCAGGTATAGGGGTGGTAAACGTCAGACCCTAATAACTCGATAAGTCATGCCGATACGAGGCTCATAACGGGTCGAGAAACTACTGATAACACTTACCAGTAAATCTCTAAATCAGCCTTGGCCAGGGACTTCCTGTTATAGCCAATCGAGCACAGCACGACATCTACCCCCAATACCGGGAGAGATGAAATCCCCTCCTATCGCTCATTGCCTCCATATGACTCACGACTGTACCCTAAAACCACAGTTTTGCACGTCCTCTTGAACGTGGTAAGGTGGAAATCAAAGCACAGTGGGAATCACACAAGACTCTATGACGATCTCGAGTCTACATACTAACCTGTACCAGTGTCACCAGAGAACTGCTATATGATGTCAGGTATAATAACATCTAGGAGTTCTCGGCGAGTCTGTCCAGTGTACCCAGTCTCCACTGAGCACCCGTATACCATCTCTGATGTTAAACACCAATGGATATGGGATCATCCATCGCCCATCTCATGGGTCGACAAGCGTATACGCTAGTCTACTCTGGTATATCGATGCCCTGTCTCGATACACCCACGACTAGGAACATTAAAAGATGAACTTATGGACTACCATGGCCCCACTAGTATGATCTGCATCATAATCCTGGTAGTCATGTACACATCCTAAGGGCTTTACCAACATGTAACCATAAGACAGTATCAAGAGACAAGTGTACATGTTAAGATAAAGAGCAACCAGATTGCATACTATCATGTCGAGCAAGAAATTCCTCTCTATATATGTCCAAGCATCCACCATAATATACATCATATGTACAATAATGGCCTCTAGGGCATACATACAACTAACAATCTCCCACTTGCACTAGGGCCAGCTGTTGTAGTATCACATACCCAACATAAACATGCGGCTATAATATCATATCTAGCCCTGACGCATAATGCCATATGGATGATTTCCCCGTAGATGTTAAATCTACTCACCGATGATCTCTCGCTAGGTAAATCCAACCACCTGCTTCCCTTTCCTAGTAGCGTCCGAAGTTCCCGCAATCGATCCTAAAATTTCACAAACACAATACATAAGGCTAAATATCCTGCGCCGACACAAAGACAACGAAATGCAAGAATAACGTCCACAAGATAGACACATTGTGCACTTGGTGTACAAAACGCGTACGACATCACCGCAACCTTAACTAAGATTGTTATACGAGATAACCACCAAACCTAGAACCCGTTCGTATCGATCGTGCATTCACAACATACTAAGTATTATAAGAAATAAGTTGTATATCATCAAAACCTAAAACTTAATCAAAATCGATTCATTCCAAAAACCTAGTAAGCATTGATTTACCATTTTAGTCCAAAACTACATATTTCAACAAAACTAGTGGCCACAATAATCACATAATAGCTTAATTAAGCCACACAAACCCTTACTAAAATTTTAATCTCACCCATTTTAGATTTATTAAAAGTTAGTTTGCAAAAAGCTTAGTTTGGACAATTTGGAAATTAACAATTAACAATTTAACAACTAGGCTAGATTTTGCATGTCTAAACATGTTAAACTACACACATAACCATATCCAATTAATAAAAACCCAAACTTGATCTCAAACCCTATTCTTGAAATTTCTAACTTCCAATTAAAACCATATTTAAACACCTAATAAGCTAGATTAAAGTAATTAACTAACAATTAAACTTTAGGGTTAGGATTTATACCTCACAAACTTGATATCAAATTTGAAAACTTGACTCCTAAAATGGCCTCCAAAATGCTAACTTGCTCCTTGATCCAAGCTAGATTAGGCAAAGGAATAACGGGTAAGGATTAAATTTGGAATTAGTGGGAATTTGTATGGATTTTTGAGGCAATTTTTGTGGATTTTGAAGTGGAAATGAAGTGGGGAAAATTTGGGGCTGTTAAGGGGAGAGGCTCGGCCAAGTGAGGAGAGAGGAGAGTGTTGTGTGTGTGTGTGGAAAATTCTAGATTAAGTTAACCCTTAAACCTCCATTAATGCACCTCACATCAATCTTATCTCTAATTCATTTTCTTTTCTATATTTCTTAATCCTAGAAAAGTCTAGAACCATGGAGATAAGTGGAGAAGAAGAAAAAAATTTATAAACTTGTATTTAAGTTGACATGGTTCACATTTGTATATTTAACCCATTCCAATTTGTAATTACCACTAATTAAATGAATAAATAAAAGCTTATAATAATATTTGAAATAATGAATTAAGGAAAAATATTTAAGTGAACTAATAATTATAAGTGACTAAATAAATACCACATACTAGCAATTACATAGTTAAACTAGGTGCATTTAAGTCTATATTGAAAAATGATTATATCTTGGTTTTTACGGAAAACACAAATTATTTTACCGATCATCGGAAATTCCGCCTAAACGATTTCTAAAACGTTACAATGAAAGAGGTCTTCAAGAAAGAAATTGTTAAACCTCTGGATAACGGTATCATTTACCCGATATCCGACAACAGTTGGTAAGTCCAATCCATGTCAACCCTAAGAAATCAGGCATCATGGTCATCACCAACGAAGCAAATGAGTTAAATCCGACTCGCATCCAAATCGGGTGGTGAGTTTGTATCGATTACCAGAAACTCAACGCTGCTACACGGAAAGATCACTTCCAGCATCCATTTATTGATCAGATGCTTGAGCGCTTAGCTGGACACGAGTTTTACTATTTCTTAAACGGTTACTTAGGGTACAACCGAGTCCCTATCGCTGAAAAGGATCAGGACAAAACCACTTTTACTTGTCCTTTTGGCACGTTCGCATACAGATGCATACCCTTCGGGTTGTGCAGTGCTCCCGCTACCTTCCAGCGGTGTATGATAGGAATATTTTTTGATATGGTTGAGACCTTTCTGGAAATTTTCATGGACGACTTCTCAATCTATGGAGATTCTTTCGACGAGTGTTTGAAACACCTTGATGCTGTCCTTACCTGGTGTAAGGAAAATAACTTAACTCTAAACTGGGATAAATGCTACTTTATGGTTCGTGAAGATATTGTCTTAGGACATATTATTTCACAAAGTGGCATTGAAGTCGATAAGACTAAAGTTGACGTCATTTCAAATCTACCTGCTCCCAACTGCGTTAAAGATATCCGTTCCTTTCTTGGCCATGCCGGTTTTTATATGTTGGATATGTATGCCCTAGATGCCTGTATTCTATAGGATGCTAGGGATATGTATGTACAGGACAATCTTGCTCAGTTGTATATAGTATATTATCTGAGTTATCTTTGTCTTAATATGTGTATTTCTTTCTCTTGCTTCTTTATATTGTTTACACATATTGATAAAGACTCGAAACAGTAGTATACTATTTTGGTTTGTCTTTATTTTAACATGTGCGTATGTTATACTCGATATCACATATGGCGGATAAAAGTTGATAAAGCCTGTAGGATTTTGCTTGACTACCAGCGTTATGATGGCGATCATACATGTAGGAGTTGGGTAGTCCATAAGAACATCCTTAAAGGTCCCAAGTCGTTGGAATATCGAGACCGGACATCGATATTCCAGAGTAGACTTGTGTATAAATCTCTAGACTCCGACAAGGGGTGGTGGCTAGACCCACAGCCATTGGTGTGATCACCTAAGATTGTATACATGTGCTCACTGGGGGTGAGTACACTGGACATGCTCGCCGAAAACCTCTAGATGGTATTATACCTATCGTCAGATAGCGGTTCTCAGGTGACATGAGTAAGGTTAGTCTTAGGACCTGAGATCATCATTTGCCTCGTGTGAGTTCCTACTATGCTTTGATCACTACTCTACCACGGCTCTACTGAGTCATGCAAACAGGTTTGGTTGAGTACAGTTCCGAGCCACATGGAGGCAGTGAGTGATTGTCAGGGATTCGTCTCTCCCGGTATTAGGAGTCGATATTGCACTGTGTCCAGTTGGCTAGAACCATAAAACCTTAGCCAAGGCAGTTGAGATTTACTTATGGTTAGATCAATAGTTTCTCGGATTGGTCCTGAACCAAATCGACATGACTTATTTGGTCAGTAGGGGTCTGGCGTTTACCATCCTCTAGACCCGGTATGCGATGCTCTTAGATGAAGAGACCAGACTGTACGGAGATTGTCACGGATAGGCTCAGTAGGGGTCCGGATAATCTTACTCGTCAGCCTTCCTTTTCGACAGGTACCTGGGTAGCCGTTATGTACAGCTAGTGCCGCTGACGTGCTTGGGGTTAAACCCACTGCTAGTGTACTGTCGAGTCCTATAAAGAGGGTTTCTCTGATCCAGGCAAAACGATATGGTGGCCGTATGTTTATACGTGCAGTGTTTCGATCGAATGATAAAACTAGCCGGCTTAGGATTAAGCCGGATTATTAAATCAGGTATTGATTTAATAATTTACATATACACATTTCGATAAGTATATTCTAGTGTCATCCAGGTTTTCGATCGAGCAGGTTTTTGGTAGAACGATAATACTAGCCGGCTTAGGATTAAGCCGGATTATTAAATCATGTATTGATTTAATAATTTACATATACATATTTCGATATGTATATTCTAGTGTTATCTAGGTTTTCGATCGGAGGGTTGATAATACTAGCGGGCTTAGGATTAAGCCGGGTTTTTTAATCGGATATTGATGTTAGTGATATATGCCTCAGAGGCCATTATTGTATCATATTGGATTGTATATTACATATTGGAAGGTTGGGATATTCACAGTTATGATAACATTCTTGCTCAAAATGGTAGTATACTACCTGGTTTGATTCTACCTTAATATGTGCATGTGTTTCTTTTAGCATATCGCTTATACATATTGGTAGAGCCCTTAAGATCTTTTCTTGAATACCAGCGTTGTGATGGCGATCACACTAGTAGGGGCTGGGTAGTCTATAAGCACATCCTTATACAGGTCCCTAGTCGCAGGATTTTCGAGACGGGGCATCGATACTCCGGAGTAGACTAATGTATACGCTTCTCATCCCAGCAAGGGATATGGTCTGTCCCACAGCCATTAGTATGACGTACTGGATATAGTATGCAGGTGCTCATTAGGTTATGAGTTACACTGGAAAGGACTCGATGGGAACTGCTGGTTGGTATTATACCTATCGTCAGGAAGCTGTTCCCAGGTGACATGAGTACAGGTTAGTACGTTGACTTGCCATCGCTACTTCATCTCGAGTGTGTTCCTACTGCACTTAGATTACTACCCTACCATGGCTCAAAAGAGTCATGCAAACAGGTAGTAGTTGGGTGTAGTCCTGAAGCACTTGGAGGAAGTAGCGGTCAGATAGGATTCGTCTCTCCCGGTATTGAGGGTTGATATCGCGCAGTGTTCGGAAAGCCATTACACAAAGTATCTGGACAAGGCGGTTGAGAAATACTGGTAGGCACTCCAGTAGTTTCTCAGGATGTATTGGGCTCTCCTCTGGAATGACTTATTGGGCTGTTAGGGGTCTGACGTTTACCATCCTCCTAAGCCCGATATGCGAGTGTCTTAGACGAACAGACCGGACTGTACGGAGATTATCACAGATAGGCTCAGTAGGAGTTCGGATAAGTTTGCTCATCGACCTTCTTATCGACAGATACCTGGGTAGCCGTTACGTGCAGCTAGTACCGTTGACGTGCTTGTGGTTAAACCCACTGCCAGCGTACTATCGAGTCTTTACGGTCCCACATAGAGGGTTTCCCTGCTTCGGGAAAAATATGTAGAGGCCGTATGGTTTTATGGCAGGGCTACGATCACATACGTGTACTTGTACACGGATGTTGTTCGGGCGGACAATACTAGTGGGCTTTGGTTTAAGCCGGATCCTAGTATTGTGTTATTGGATTGTTATCGTCTCAGTGTATTCATATTTTTCGGAATACGGATACAAGTATGTATATACGGTGAGGGGTATTCTTGTAATTTTCTCAAGAATGCTTCTAGAAGGAGACACCTTATTATTTGGTATTATCCATTTTTGGTAAATGGATTAATGAGGTGGAAATGGAGGAGACTTTTGTGGTGTGGTGTGAGGAATGGCTTAGGCATTTGTTTATTGGTTTGGATGCACTATTGAAGTATGGCTAATATTTTCTATGTGAAAATAATGGTTACTTCATTATTGATGGTCTTGAGCTATTCTCTACACTTCACAGCCCTAGCTCATTTCTCATTTTTCTTTCTCTCTCCTAAGTTTCCTTTCCCTTCTTCCTCAAGTGAGATCCTTACCCTCACATGTGTTGTGAAACAAAGGATCTCAAGAGATAAAACAATCCATTAGACATTCTCTACATCACCTAGGCTACTTGGATTAGTGAATCATTTACCCTAGTTACCTCGGTTTAGAGGTTGGAGCTCAAAGCACATACTCTCGGGTGGATCATCTTTGACGTGAGGAGGCCGACGTCGCAAGATCGATCCATACTTCTAGGAGCCAAGGAGAGGAGGAAAAGAAGACCCAAAGGACTAGTACATGGAGGTATAACACTCTTACCGAGTAGCTAAACCTCATAGTAGTTTAGTTAGTTAAGGTTTTCGAATAGATCCTGGAGTTAGCCGGTGTTGCGAAGCATGTTAAAATCGTTTTTTGAAAATTCTGCCTCCCCGCAAACCCGTGTGGTGCGCGACATCGGATTACAGTGGTATCAGAGCCTACAAAACCTTAACTAGCTAGTTAGCAAGTAGTTAGAAGTTCGATCGTCGGAAAATTGCACGAAATCACGATTAGAGACCTTGCTTGCTGTCATTTTTCAAAACTGGTCTAAAAATCATTTCAGGGGCCTTAAAAATATAAGCAGGGTTTTATAAGAACACAGAAGAAAAACGAGATCTTAAGTCCCCAAGATCGCCGCGGAAGCGCTGCCAAACAGTATGTTTGGCCGCCGTTCCGCGGCCTAATCAAGGGCGACTCGGTCCGATTTTCTTCTGTCAGTTTCTCATGTTGAATAGACACGTTTTAGTTAATCGATCAAAATTCTAAGATTACTTAGCTAATCGGGTTTTCTGTGTTTGGACATATGTGTTCGTAAACCTCCGCTAATTTCTATACGTCGATTAGTTGGGGGTTGCAAATATCTATAATTTGTATTGATGGTTTGTGTATATGGAGTATTGGATCGTCGTGGATGAATAGCCGGGGGGATGTGAGAAGAGTGTTTTCTTTTCTTTCATTCATGTAATTTGTAAAAGTGATGTAATATTATTTTGCGGGACACATCCGGGTTGAGGTTGTAGCCACCGTTATATTATTTTTTTTATTGTTTTTGCTCCTAGGATAGACCCAAGGTGGGGTGTACAAACTACCGGGTTCTTGAAGTGCCAAGTGGCCTACTCATTTTACTGAGGGAGGTTGCTTCACTTCGGGAATTTGGCGGGTAGTTTGCCGCATCCGTAGGGGTCTAGGGTGCGGTTTGGCTATTCATCACGACCGTGGAATTCGTCTTTCGTTATAGGCTTAAACAAAACACGGAATTCCTAGTATATCCAATATATTCATCTGTGATCTAGAATGCCTATTATTGCGTGAGACGAATGGATATATATATATATATATAAATAGTAGGCGTTGCTTATGTTTTGCACCCGCGCTAGTCCAGCCCCTGCTCTGCCGGTAGTTAAGTAACCTAACGGTGCATGACGGGGCCCCATAGCGAATGCGGATGGCAAAAGCGTACGTTGTATTTTCGTTTCTTTTTTTGCAATGATAGAGTTAAATGATGGGACCGAATTAACATTGATTAATGCAAGGAAAAACAAACCAAAGATTAATCGTTGGAACAGTTTCAAAACCACTCGGTTTTCTTCAAAAAGCAAATTTTAAATGCGGAGCCTAAACCACTCCTTTTAAAAAGTTATCATGGTTCCTTCGACTATATCAAGTTCATTACGTTCATGGTTTCGCCAAAATCATTTGTAGCCCTCCGTCATTTCATATGGGTATTCAGCCCCGCTTCCCAGTGTACGGGCAGAGGACGCGACGAGGCCGTTAAGCATTTACTCCGAAGTAAACACGCTAAGCGTATCTAAGCAATATAAAATAAAATGTACACAAGAGACAAGATATAAATAAATAACAACTTTATTTATTAAACATTCTTTTTACAATACAACTGAAATGAAAATACATGGAATAAAGCAATGCCTAAACAATGGCATAACAGAAATGAAAATGAAATGTAATGTACAAGTGAATCTAAAACTCCGGGTCTTCAGTAAACTGATCCAAGTGTTCGCTGCTGGGTCGATCTCCAGTGAGTCCGAATCACCTGATGACATTCCAAAGAAGAAGAAAGAGAATATCATCAGCGAAAAAATCGCTCGGTAAGTCCCGTAGATAGATAAGAATAGAATAGACAGAATAGAGTATAGCTGTTTAATATTGTTATTTAGTGTTAACGCTGTTGTTTGTAGCTTGGTACAGAAGAGGCCAGTGTATACGAGAGGAGTCTCACTATCCCGGAGACTAAGGTATACAGAGTACAAAGAACCGTTCAGCCAAGGTACAACGACAATGGAGATTCAGGTTAGGTGTCTTATGGTTGCAGTCTCGTGCCACTTTTAACACCTTCCGTACCAATCTACCCCTTATAAACCCCGCGATGTCTTGATTGTATTGCTTGTCTTGTATTATCTTGTAAATTGTATAGAGGGATGACTTACCGAAACCATGATATCAGTAATGGAATAGATATAATGGAAAAACATGTAAATGGAATATATCCATGGTTCGGTTCAGTCAATACAGATTGATATAGATTGAATAGATGGATTCATATTGAATCATGTTGTATTGTAGTTTGTACTTGAATCACATTCAAGTCAGATTGATTAGATTGAGACTCAGTCTGAGTCAGACACTTTTAAAAGAACTTGAAATCCTGATTGTTTTGGTGGTATCGGTAATTGCTGCACATGGACGACAGGATTTGTGTATTTCTCCAAGAAAATTACCGTGTTGATAACACCGTTTGGTAAGTTGTCTACCTTAAATAGGTAAGCACCCATATCTCTGGCTCCCTGAGGCTCAAGAGACTGGTCCCGTTTAAACCTATATTTACTAGGGTCCTTATTGTAATTTAGTATAACTTGAGGGGGTTTTATGTAAAAATAGTTTTAGTATAATTTCAAAATACACCTCAAGCATTTAATTATCGTCTTTAGTGTTCTCATTGATGTATATTTTATAAATGTGACGTTTCTAGTGAATAAAACCTAATTTCATAATATATGGTATTTATTTGTAATATGAATATTGTTTTGAATTATCATGGTAGTTTCATGTAATATTTGAATTCTTTTCTTGAGTTTTGGAAATATGGAATAATATATATATTTAAAATAAGTATTTTAGTAATATTTATATATACATATTTAACGAAAATAAATTTATTTATTTTCTTGTAAAAATCTCATTTTCTAAAGAAAAATGTATAAAAATTCCATCGAGATCGAATGCTCCTTGAGGAGGTCTGCATCTCACTCTACTAAGCCCGAGGATTTGCGATAATCCGCACCATCCCAAACGGGGTCCCTAAAATGGGTTGTAGAGGCGCAATTGCATGAAAATATTTTAATGCATCTTTTAAAGAAAACGGTTTTATAAGTTAAAGGGATTTATTTGCAAAGTCGTATTTCCCGTATTCTATTGTCCCAATATTCATCGTGCTATGATAGATATGTATGTTGTGATGAGGTAGGTCATTACCTCGTGAGTTTTTGTACGGTAATACGGTTAAAGGTATAAGCATGTCGAATTGAAACATGAAGGTATTTTAATGTAAAAACGAAATAAAACTTGTTACGGTTATTATTTTAATGTCAAACTTATTCTATTGTCTTTTTTAATGGTTACTAAACAAGATATCAAAATTTGTAGGTTTATTATTAAGAAAAGTTGTATTTTTTAAAAGAAAAGGGAACCGGAAATTGGATAACTCCGCTTCCGACACGTTTTGAGAATGAAATGTTTGAGAATAGCAAATGAGAGAGAGAAGGGGGACTTACTGGTTTGTTGGACTAATGGAGAGAGAGGGGGGTCCTTAAGAAAGCTTCGGGCGTCGAATCGTCGCCGGAATCTCCTCGGAAGTTCGTCGGAGCTTCGCCCTTCGTTAACTCCACTTGCACACTATAGGAACTTGGAAATTTCTTGAGAGTTTTGGCATGGAATCGTGAGTGAGGAGGGGTGTGAAATGGAGTGATATTTATAGGAAACATTAGGGTTTAGTGTGTGAAGAAAAATGCATTAAAATTTGCATTAAAAATGGAATTCAAAGGTTTTTTGATTCTCTGGAAAAATGTAGGGAAAGCAAACAGATAGGGGTTAAAGAAGGGAGTCTAAGGATCTAGGGTTTACAAAAAAAATAGGGTTTGGACATGGGAAAACCGGCGGCTCCGGCCTGAGGGGCTCTCTCGCCGGTCCGATCATGGGGTTGGGGGCTCGGATTCGTGCCATGTGTCCCTGACGCTTCAACTAGCCTATTTAACATGTTTGATTATTCTGTAACTTACCCTATTACGTGTAGTGCACGTGCATACTCTTGGGCTTCTAAAAGATTAAAAGAATTTAAAATAAAAGGATAATGTGGCTGATGGATTTTGAACTCTGGTGCTATGGTTCAGAAGTGCAAGGTCTTACTAATGAGTTACAAGCTCCTTCTTGCTGTTCTAAAGAAAAACAAACACTTATAGATTTCACAGGAATTGTAAATACCCTAAGTGTACATTAACTTTAATTGAATTTTATGTACACAGAATTTGGAGTTGTTACAGTCTACCCTCCTTATAAAAATTTCGTCCTCGAAATTTACAATTTATTTTAAGGACTAGTTTACAAATAAATGAGGATATCTTGCACGCATCTCATCTTCCCTTTCCCATGTTGATTCTCCCGGTGTGTCTTTTCTCCACAACACTCGAACAAGTTGACTTCCTTGTTCCGAAGTGACTTCACTTTTCTGTCCAGGATCTCCACAGGTTGCTGCTCACAAGATAAGTCGGGCTGTACAGTGAGCTCGGAATGATCGAGAATATGGCTAGGGTCACTCACATACCTTCTGAGTTGGGATATGTGGAACACATTGTGCACTCCTTCCAATGAAGGTGGAAGTGCCAAGCGATAAGCCACTTCACCGACTCGTTCGAGTATGTCGAACGGTCCAATGTACCATGGACTTAGCTTACCCTGTCTTACAAAACGAATCACTCCGCGGTTCGGAGATATCTTCAGAAATACGTGATCTTCCGGTTGGAACTCCAAATGACGGCGCTTTGCATCAGCCCAGTGCTTCTGTCGATCATGGGCTATGCGCATTCTTTCCCTGATAGGAATTACGTCAACAGTTGCTACTATCATCTCAGGTCCAAGGAGTTCTCTATCTCCGATGTCGTCCCAACTTAATGGCGATCGACACTTCCTTCCATAAAGCGCTGCAAAAGGTGCCATTCCGATGCTTGCTTGGTAGCTGTTGTTGTATGAAAACTCCACAAGATGTAGGTGATCTTCCCACGATCCTCCAAAGTCTAGCATACACGCTCTTAGCATATCTTCTAAGATCTGAATAGTTCTCTCAGTCTGACCATCTGTTTGTGGATGATAAGCCGTACTGAAATTCAGACTTGTTCCCAAGCTCGCTTGCAGGCTTTACCAAAATTGCGATCGAAATCTAGTGTCACGATTGGAGACAATGCAGACCGGTACTCCATGAAGTCTCACAATCTCCTCCATGTACTTCTTTGCTAATTTCTCAGTTGATTGGCCAACTCGAAATGGGATGAAGTGAGCCGACTTCGTGAGTCAATCCACAATAACCCATACCGCATCGTTACCCTTTGTGCTGCGAGGGGGGGCAGTCACAAAATCCATCGTGATGTGTTGCCACATCAATTCTGGGATAGGTAACGGTTGAAGTAATCCAGCAGTCCTGTGATGTTCAGTCTTTACTTGCTAACACACAAGGCATTTAGTGACGCTTATGGCTACTTCACGCTTCATTCCATACCACCAGTAATTTTGACGCGGATCCTTGTACATCTTTGTACCTCCAGGGTGTACTGAGTAGGGAGAGCTGTGAGCTTCTTTCATTAACTCTTCCCGAACAGAACCTTTTGGTACACACAATCTGTTGCCGTATCTTAAAGATCCGTCTTCATGAATGATGAAGTCTGTTCTGAGACTATTCTCTACTTGTTCCCTGATCTTTTGCAACTTGGCATCACTTGCTTGAGCTGCATTGATCTGAATGACAATGGTAGATTTAACTTGTAAGTTCATCAAACTTGAAGCGTTACCTGGCATGATCACTTCAATCTCCATCTGATGCAAGTCTTGTTGAAGCTTCCACTGAGTGGTGAGATTCATTGCTAATGGTTGGCGACTAAGGGCATCAGGTACTACATTCACCTTCCTTGGGTGATATTGCAGGTTGATGTCGAAGTCCGCCATGAGTTCTAACCATCGTCTCTGCCGCATATTAAGCTCCTTCTGAGTAAACACATATTTCAGACTATTGTGATCTGTGTATATGTTCACTTGCTCACCAAGAAGATAATAGCGCCAAATCTTAAGAGCAAAGATAATGGACGCCAACTCCAAATCATGCGTCGGGTAATTGCGCTCATGAATTTTCAGCTGTCTTGATGCATAAACCATAACCTTACCGTACTGATGTAGAATACATCCTAATCCCTTACCGGATGCATCGCAATGTACTTAGAAACCTCCAGAGTGGTCCGGTATAACGAGAATAGGCGCTGATGTCAATCTTGACTTGAGTTCTACGAAAGCTTGTTCGCATGCTTCTGACCACATGAATTCTTCATCTTTACGTGTGAGCTTGGTCAGGGGTGTTTCTATCTTCGAAAATCCTATAATGAACCATCGGTAATATCCAGCTAGGCCCAAAAAACTTTGAATGTCCTTCACTGACTTTAGTGTTGGCCATTCGCTTACTGCTAAAACTTTCGCTGGATCCATAGAGATTCCTTCGCCCGATACAATATGTCCGAGGAAACCAACTTGATTTAGCCAAAATTCGCATTTGCTATACTTGGCATAGAGTTGATGTTGTCGTAGGGTTTCCAGGACAATTCATAGGTGTTCGGCGTGTTCTTTCCGACTCTTAGAATACACCAGGATGTCGTCGATGAAGATGACAACAAACCTGTTTAGGTACTCCCAGAAAACATGATTCATCAGGTTTATGAATATTGCTGGTGCGTTGGTCACTCTAAATGGCATCACAAGAAATTCGTAATGACCATAGTGAGTTCTGAATGCCGTTTTATGGATATCAGATTCCTTGACCTTCACCTGATGATAAGCCGAACGAAGATCTAACTAGGAGATAACACAAGATCCACTTACCCGATCGAATAAATCGTCGATGCGCGGGAGTGGATACTTGTTCTTTATTGTTACTTCGTTCAAGGCTCTATAATCAATGCACATTCTGTATGAACCTTCCTTCTTCTTCATAAGTAGAACTGGAGATCCTCAACTTGAAGTGCTGGGACGAATCCATCCTTTCGCCAATAATTCGTCCAACTGAGTTCGGACCTCCTTTAAACCTTCCGGACTTAGTCGATATGGTGCTTTGATGACCGGTTGTGCTCCTGGTACTAAATCAATGCTGAATTCAAGAGCTCGATCTGGAGGCAAACCTGATATATCGTCAGGAAACACATCGTCGAACTCTCGAACTACTTCTGGCTTTGATCCTTCCTCCGATTGAATTGCCGCAATCACTGCCTTCTTTGGTTTTGCCTTGTATGTACTTAGTTGTCATGACCCGAATTTAGTTCGTGACCGGCACTTAAATCACGCAACGTCTAAAGGCGCAACGTAAATTAAGTAAGCCGAAAACCCAGAAATCTAAACCCCTTTTTTTAAAAATTTTGGGCAGCACCTCCCTCATATATTTTGATCCAAAACAGATATACAAAAAAATATAGGCATCCCCAAGCGGGAGCTAGCTCTTCGCTAAAATGGCGGGGTCACAACCACGCAAGACAGAATATAAGTATACGACGCCCAACGGCGAAGATCCACACAAGGAATAAAGTAAAGAAAGACATCAAACCCACCGAGCGAACATATAACCCATCGCTCAAGTCTCGCAACTATAAGTCTTGCTAAGCTTTACTACTTACAAATACTAGTTTCTGATTTGATGGAGTTGACTAGATACAAAAAGAATAGTAATACAAGAGTGGCACGATCCAACATGTACCACCTACCAAAGCAATTCACTAAAAACAGCTGTGTGCCAGCGATGCCGCTACTGATCCATGCTGACAACCTTCAAGAATTGTGGCACAACGGGGGTGAGTTGCCAACTCGTGAGTAGAAAACATCATCAGGTAGAAATCGAAACAAACAATGATTCCTAGGTCAACTATGTCATAAAGGTAATACTATGATATCAAGCGTGACCGTATCTGCATATGTGCCAACAACATAATCAATGCCTATTAGCAAGTGGATATCATCCAACCATATAATAAAATGCCTGCATGTATGTGGATCTCATCCACGTGTCAACCACTGACACAACAACTCATGCATGTAAATATCATAAAAGCATATGCAGGTAAATATGAGGATATAAATCGACGTGTGTCCCTCGCGACACATCAAAATCATGGAACCTGAGTGTCCAACTTTTACAGCCGAAACATCATGAAAACCCGTGTCCAGTATCGACACGTAAATACTCATCTCTCAGGCGCCGTCACCAGGACTGGCCCTCATATCCATACATCTCACGGAACCTGAGTGTCCTACATCGACACTCGCAATCCACATATCCATACATCTCACGGAACCTGAGTGTCCAATATCGACACTCGTAATCCACGGAACCTGAGTGTCCAACTCCGACACTCGCAATCTATATATCCATACATCTCTCGGAACCTGAGTGTCCAATATCGACACTCGCAATCCACGGAACCTGAGTGTCCAACTCCGACACTCGCAATCCACATGTCCATACATCTCTCGGAACCTAAGTGTCCAACTCCGACACTCGCAATCTACATGTCCATACATCTCTCGGAACCTGAGTGTCCAACTCCGACACTCGCAATCCACATATCAAGAGAAACCGGGTTTTCAAAACAATACACATTTCTTGAAATATCCCCGCGGTTCTCAAATCCAGAAAATCACATGAAATCCATATCTCAATACGTAAATCCATGTAATATGATGTATGCAACATAGAACAACAATATGAGCATATCAAGGAAAAATCCGCTATTTAAATGCATCAAGTTATTAAATATATCACGCGGTTCCCAATATTCCAAATCCAATGCAACATCATATAAAGTGAACATGTAGATATAGCAAGGTGTATGTGTAAGCATGTAGGTATGCATGTATGCTATATTTCATATGCGCCGTCGCACAAGAATTAATGCCTCAATGTCACTAATCAATACAATATCACATATGTATATGTATTGTGAGTACCATGACAATTACCGACAGTGTGTGTGGGTGAGCATTGCAAGTATATCATGCAACATAGCATAATGATATGAGCATAGCAAGTATATCATGGCATGATGCAGCAATTCTACCGTATAGTGACATAGCAATTATCGATGATGAAGGTGTGTGAGTCGGCAAATCTGTGTAGGTGTAACATACGCATCATAAATAACGGTGTAGGTGTACTAGCACAGGTATAGGTAATGCAATGCGAATATCATTAGCGTAGCATAAGGTACATCGTAGGCGAAACGCTACAAGGTATACGTGTCTACAATATATCTGAGTCGGTGAATCTATCAATTGGCATCCAGCCTCACAATATCACGTACGGTATAATCCATCGTACGGCATATCACTCAAGATTCACAAAATTATATATGTCTATATACTTATATCCCAGGTCACATCCGCATCAATCTCATATCGTGGACCGACAAAGGTATCAACTATCTCATATCGACTCGCATCCATATAATGACATATCACACTAAGTCACCATATCATATCGTATGCTCATTCTCTTTCAATTTGTACCTTTGATGATTCACTTCTCATTTCATCTCATAGGTCACTACGTTCATTAATGTCAACTTTTATCATATTATCGTTATTAAATCCTAAAATCATGTCCGTCGCATATCATTTATCAGGATATAATAATCAAACGATATTCCATATCAATGTTTGCGGGGGTTCTATACGCCATCCACCCGACTTCCCCAGTAGATATACATCTACTCACCTGCTAAACTCCTCGCTTAGCTGTAGTCGATGAGTTTCGTCATCTCGGAATCCACGCGAAGGTACCTACAATATCAACACATATTGCAATACCATTAAAATCAATGTCCGAAAACCGATACGGCACACGGTGCGTTCATAAGTTAGAACCTATAGCCTACGTATGCAAAAACAACCAAACAACCCTCGTCGTTGATGTACAAACATTCAACGACCCAATATAATACCAAATACAAAAACCAAGAATTCCAAAATACGGAAAACATAACCAAAACCACTCACAATAGCTCCCAGATTTTGGTTCGGTCAATAGGAACAAAACAAACAAGTATAGGGTGTTGTATATGGAGTATATGAGCTACTGGACCAATTTCCTACCCAAACACCTACACTTGGCCGGCCACATTGACCACAAATCCAGCGAGCTCGGCCAAGTGGTGAGGGAATGGGCTCGTACTTGCAGGGTGGCTTTCTATTGGTCCAATTAGGTCTCTAGAGTTGTTTGCTTTTCTTAAAAACTTCCCTGGTCATCCCAGATTCCCTGTAGGCCTTAAGGTTTCATAAAACCGACACGGAACAATTTTAACTTCGTGTATCGAGTTCTAAACTCAATTCCAGGTCAAAAGAATACTCTCTAAGGTCTTGTAAACACTTTCTACACCTCAATTGGTCACTTGACAACAACTTATAATTTTCTAAAATCGATAACCTCATTAACTCAATTTCTAACTAAAAATACGATATTTAACACCAAAAACAAAACTAAAGTGTATGGATTACCTTATTTGCAACCAAAGAACTTTCTTGAGTTGCCCAAGTCTTCAAAATCCAAACTTGGTTGGTCCAAAGTGTTCAGAGTGGGTGTGTGCATGTTTTTCACGAAGGGGGTATAGGATTTTGGTGAAGGATTGGAGATGATGCTTGAGGTAGTGGAGGTTGAAGAAGAAGAAGAAAACAGATGAAGAAATAATGGGGGAGATGAAAGAATGGCAGCCACCCCTCTCTCCTGCCCTCACTCTCTCTTATTCTAACTCTCTCACAAACAAATATCCTTTTTGTTTTACTCACAAATATCTCAAGGCATCTAAAACTATTCCATTCACACTCAAACTCATTATTTCCTTTCTTTCTCCTTTCTTTTTTATTTCCTTTCTCATTCTCACAAAACTCACAAGCACACACATGCACACATGCACATGACATGGTGCAAATCATGAAATGTAAAAACACGGATTTTATCCAAAATCCGATAAATATCATTAAAATAAATAAATCATTTTATTCTCCGATAAATTTCCAAATATTGGTATACACTTATACCACTTTACGAAAATCCCAATTTCGCAAATCGGGTAGTTTTCGTGAAATATATTATTTTAGTATTAATTTTCCAAAAATAATATTTTATATTTCTGAAATGTTACAATCTTCCCCCCTTAAATAAATTCGGTCCCCGAATTTAAATTTAACTTCCCACATATTAAAACATTTCAATAATCAACTCAAATCAACGGGGCACCGAAATCACGGAAGATACAGAAATACCACAGTGCATCCTGTGCGCCGGAAAATGAGTACGAAACTCAAAACCGAACTCTGTCAAGCGTCACGCAAATCATCGGACTTGTACGCATATCATCGGAGTTCAAAGGAGATACAGATCTCGAAATCCACTATCGAAATCCCAAATGCACTAATCAAATACTATACTACATATATAGTACGCATCATGAAAACAAAGTGCTCAAGAGCAAAATCAGCCCCAAAAGGTGTATCCAACATCACGTGCGTCTGGTGCGCACGGAAAACTAAATCCAATACATATGCCACGAATATGCTCAAGAGCAAAACTAGGTGCAACGGATGTGCACGAAAGCATCTGTCCAGTGCAACGGATGTGCACGACAACAACATCTAGTGCATCTACAGTGCACGAAAATCTCAATCCAGTGCAACTAGCATGCACGAAAAAAAATCCCAATCGAGTGCATCCGGTGTGCACAAAATCATATCTTATATCTTGCGCACAACATGCACAAAAATCCAAATCAAGTGCATTCGTCATGCACGAATAAAACCTAACTCAAGTGCATCCAACATACACGAATAAAATCTCACTCAAGTGCATCTGATGCGCACAAATTCAGTACCCGGCGCCTAATATGCGCAAAAATCCGACCCAAGCGCGTCAGGTCCGTAAAACATCTAGTGCGGTAGTATGCACAAATACGAACATCAAGTGCAAACGCGCATAAAAAAACAAATCTGGTAACACAAATTCTCAAAATACAAATCGGGTGCAACCAAGGCACGGAGTATAAATCCGGTGCAACCAATGCACGAAATAACAATCTAGTGCAACAAATGCACAAAATAACCAAATCCAGTGCATCGAAATACAAATCCAGTGCACCCAGTGCACGAAATACAAATCTAGTGCAACAAATGCACAGGAACTCATCAATAACTCGAATGCGTATAAAAGCAACACCGAGTATACCAAGGTGTATATAAAAATCATAAACGTATGCAACTACGTGCACAAAACATGTATCAATGCACTGCAAGCATATGTGAGCTATACCGAGTGCAGAAATCAAATCGAGTGCGTACCACATGCACAAAACCGATATCATGAAACTCAAATCCAAGCGATATAAGCGTGATACTCGGATCACAAACGCAAATCGCAACAAATGACATTGAGGTGCACCTTCTACAATGTCGAGAAAAGTCGGTGCGCCCAAAACTGGCAGAGCAAGAACATCCGCTTGCCTCCTGCTCACAGTCTGGCATCCTTTGTCTCTGGGTCCTCATTTCTCTGTAGATTAACAATCTCGCAATCTATCGGCTCATCGGCCCGGTCAGGTGTGCTAATGGAAACGATTCCGCTCTGGCACTCCTCTGGTCATCTCTCGGCCAATTAGTATGATCACTCATAAAGAAGCACGTCACTGGCGTCGGCCTCTGGCCCTCTGAATACACGTGACACAACTGATCCTCGGTGCAAATCTCATTGCAGCAGTGTCCTGGAAGGATCCTGCTCAAGGTCTCTTCCGATCTCGCCTATGCAGAACTATACGGAGGCTGGTACTCTTGCATAATCTCTTCACGTTTTCTGGACATCTGCGTTCTAAGCACAGCATTTCCTCGCGAACTGGCCGTATCCCAACGCCTCTGTATACATATCAGATCTCAAATCTCAACGGGGAGTAACAACAGCTCATTAATATCTCGCACGAACCTCTTGCTCCACTCTTCCTTATTATCGTCCACTTTGACATCACGCCATGCTATCTGCGTACAACAAATGTTCTCGGCTACAGTCAATCCGGAATCTCTCGCACGGACTCGAAATCGCGAACTCAGTATCTTCATCACTCTGTAAAAGTTCTCTAGCCGAACACGTCCTCGGGAACTAGTCCCAACCATCGGAGGAATACTCGTTCGTTCTCGATCAACTCACCACGCATCTGGGCGAGGCCCTCAATCTGAAGCTGGTCCACTTACTGATCTCCCATTGGATCATCCAACGAACAACGTCATCTCTAGATCGATCTACTGTAGATCCGAGTAAGACTCTCCACACTGGAAATCTTCAACTCAACTGGGCCTGCGTCGGCGCATCAAATCTGACGAATCACCTTCGTCTCTCAACTCGAGATAGACAAGCTATCTCCTGTCGCAACTCTTCCTGAAAGCTCTAGCGATCTCAGCTCGTAAGCCCTGGAAGCGACATCACATCAATCTCAGCAACAGCTGGGTCATCTGTGTGTACGATAGATGACATTACAATCTCCGAGTTACACTGTACATCAACAATCCTCTCACAACTGGCAGCCTCTATCTATGGCTTGATCATACGGTGCAACACCGAACACTCGCCTCTTCAAGAGGTCACAACACAACCACTGAATCGATACGTTCCCATGTCACTAGAAAACACGATGGTCAGTCTTTGTCCACGATGAGCTCTCCCTGACCGTATCACTAGCAGCAGCTCAATCTGCGCTCAAACCATGGTAACAGGATCCTCAATCAAGTATCGACGAAAACCGATCAAAGGGATGAAAGAATCAACAGATCCAGAATGAATACATTATCATAAGGAGGAACGGAATCAGTGAGGTATGATCATGGAAACAATTAGAATCAAGGATCTCAAATGGATGTATAATCAATGGAACGAAGAGAATCACAAGTCTCCAGTTATGTACATCCTATGGTCACATAAATGGAGTATCGTATCGTAAATATGTCGCGGAACATACGTACGGTACGTCATTGTACTCAAGCTACCAACTCCATCAATTAGGGTATGTAACGAAAGTTTGGGTCTAATACCCCCCTGTTCAAGTCTAAGTTCCGTAAGGTCAAGCCTAGGTTCCGAAATAGATTACGCCCCAGACTCCACAAAGTCAAACCTAAATTCGAACTAAGGTTAAACCTAGCGCTTTGATACTAACTTTGTCATGAACCGAATTTAGTTCGTGAACAGCACTTAAATCACGCAATGTCTAAAGGCGCAACGTAAATTAAGTAAGCCAAAAACCCAGAAATCTAAACCCTTTTTCTTTTAAATTTTCGGGCAGCACCTCCCTCGTATATTTTGATCCAAAACAGATATACAACAATATATAGGCATCCCCAAGCGGGAGCTAGCTCTTCGCCAAAACGGTGGGGTCACAACCACGCAAGACAAAATATAAGTATATGACGCCCAACGGCGAAGATCCACACAAGGAATAAACTAAAGCAAGACATCAAACCCACCAAGCGAACATATAACCCATCGCTCAAGTCTCGCAACTACAAGTCTTGCTAAGTCTTACTACATAAAAATACTAGTTTCTGATTTGATAGAGTTGACTAGATACAATAGGAATAGTAATACAAGAGTGGCATGATCCAACATGTATCACCTACAAAAGCAAATCACCCAAAACAGCCGTGTGCCAGCGATGCCGCTACTGATCCATGCGGACAACCTTCAAGAACTGTGGCACAACGGGGGTGAGTTTCCAACTCGTGAGTAGAAAACATCATCAGGTAGAAATCGAAATAAACAACGATTCCTAGGTAACCTATATCATAAAGGTAATATTATGATATCTAGGGTAACCGTATCTGCATATGTGCCAACAACATAATCAATGCCTATCAGCAAGTGGATATCATCCAACCATATAATCAAATGCCTGTATGCATGTGGATCTCATCCACGTGTCAACCACTGACACAACAACTCATGCATGTAAATATCATAAAAGCATATGCAGGTAAATATGAGGATATAAATCGACGTGTGTCCCTAGCGACACATCAAAATCATGGAACCTGAGTGTCCAACATCGACACCCGAAACATCGACACGTAAATACTCATCTCTCAAGCGCCGTCACCAGGACTTGCCCTCATATCCATACATCTCACGGAACCTGAGTGTCCTACATCGACACTCGCAATCCACATATCCATACATCTCACGGAACCTAAGGGTCCAATATCGACACTCGCAATCCACGGAACCTGAGTGTCCAACTCCGACATTCGCAATCCATATATCAATACATCTCTCGGAACCTGAGTGTCCAATATTGACACTCGCAATCCACGGAACCTGAGTGTCCAACTCCGACACTCGCAATCCACATGTCCATGCATCTCTCGGAACCTAAGTGTCCAACTCCGACACTCGCAATCCATATATCCATACATCTCTCGGAACCTGAGTGTCCAACTCCGACACTCGCAATCCATATATCAAGAGAAACCGGGTTTTCAAAACAATACACATTTCTTGAAATATCCCTGCGGTTCTCAAATCCAGAAAATCACATGAAATCCATATCTCAATGCGTAAATCCATGTAATATGATGTATGCAACATAGAACAATAATATGAGCATATCAAGGAAAAATCCGCTATCTAAGTGCATCAAGTTATTAAATATATCATGCGGTTCCTAATTATCCAAATCCAACGCAACATCATATAAAGTGAACATGTAGTTATAGCAAGGTGTATGTGTAAGCATGTAGGTATGCATGTATGCTATATTTCATATGCGCCGTCGTACAAGAATTAATGCCTCAATGTCACTAATCAATACAATATCACATATGTATATGTATTATGCGTACTATGGCAATTACCGACAGTGTGTGTGTGAGCATAGCAAGTATATCATGCAACATAGCATAGTGATGTGAGCATAGCAAGTATATCATGGCATGGTGTAGCAATTCTACCGTGTAGTGACATAGCAATTATCGATGATGAAGGTGTGTGAGCCGACAAATCTGTCTAGGTGTAACATACGCATAATCGATAATGGTGCAGGTGTACTAGCACAGGTATAGGTAATGCAATGCGAATATCATGAGCGTAGCATAAGGTACATCGTAAAAGAAATGCTACAAGGTATACTTGTCTACAATATATCCGAGTCGGTGAATCTATCAATCGGTATCCAGCTTCACAACATCATGTACGGTATAATCCATAGTACAGCATATCACTCAAGATTCACAACATTGTATATGTTTATATACCTATATCCCAGGTCACATCCGCATCAATCTCATATCGTGGACCGACGAAGGTATCAACTATCTCATATCGACTCGCATCGATATAACGACTTATCACACTAAGTCATCATATCACATCGTTTACTCGTTCTCTTTCAATTTGTACATATCATGATTCATTTCTCATTTCATATTTTCATAGGTCACTACGTTCATTAGTGTCAACTTTTATCATATTATCGTTATTAAATCCTAAAATCATGTCCGTCGCATATCATTTATCAAGATATAATAATCAAACGATATTCCATATCAATGTTTGCGGGGGTGCTATACGCCATCCACCCGACTTCCCCCGTAGATATACATCTACTCACCTGCTAAACTCCTCGCTTAGCTGTAGTCGATGAGCTTCGTCGTCTCGGAATCCACATGAAGGTACCTACAATATCAACACATATCGCAATACCTTTAAAATCAATGTCCGAAAACCGATACGGCACACGGTGCGCTCATAGGTTAAAACCTATAGCCTACGTATGCAAAAACAACCAAACAACTCTCGTCGTTAACGTACAAACATCCAACGACCCAATACAATACCAAATACAAAAACCAAGAATTCCAAAATACGTAAAACATAACCAAAACCACTCACAATAGCTCCCAGATTTTGGTTCAGGTCAATAGGAACAAAACAAACAAGTATAGGGTGTTGTATATGGAGTATATGTGCTACTGGACCGATTTCCTACCAAAACACCTACACTTGGCTGTCCACATTGACCCCAAATCCGGCGAGCTCGGCCAAGTGGTGAGGGAATGGGCTCGTACTTGCAGGGTGGCTTCCTATTGGTCCAATTAGGTCTCTAGAGTTGTTTTCTTTTCTTAGAAACTTCCCTGGTCATCCCAGATTCCCTGTAGGCCTTAAGGTTTCACAAAACCGACACGGAATAATTTTAACTTCGTGTATCGGGTTCTAAACTCAATTCCTGGTCAAAAGAACACTCTCTAAGGTCTTGTAAACACTTTCTACACCTCAATTGGTCACTTGACAACAACTTATAATTTTCTAAAATCGATAACCTCATTAACTCAATTTCTAACAAAAAATACGATATTTAACACCAAAAACAAAACTAAAGTGTATGGATTACCTTATTTGCAACCAAAGAACTTTCTTGAGTTGCCCAAGTCTTCAAAATCCAAACTTGGTTGGTCCAAAATGTTCAGAGTGGGTGTGTGCATGTTTTTAATGAAGGGGGTATAGGATTTTGGTGAAGGATTGGAGATGATGCTTGAGGTAGTGGAGGTTGAAGAAGAAGAAGAAGAAAAGAGATGAAGAAATAATGGGGGAGATGAAAGAATGGCAGCCCCCCTCTTTGTTCTACCCCCACTCTCTCTTTTTCTCACTCTCCCACAAACAAATATCCCTTTTGTTTTACTCACAAATATCTCATGGCATCTAAAACTATTCCATTCACACTCAAACTCTTTATTTCCTTACTTTCTCCTTTCCTTTTTTATTTCCTTTCTCATTCTCACAAAACTCACAAACACACACATGCACACATGCACATGACATGGTGCAAATCATGAAAAATGTAAAAACACGGATTTTATCAAAAATCCGATAAATATCATTAAAATAAATAAATCATTTCATTCTCCGATAAATTTCCAAATATTGGTATACACTTATACCACTTTACGAAAATCCAAATTTCGCAAATCGGGTAGTTTTCGCGAAATATATTATTTTAATACTATATTTCAAAAAATAATATTTTATATTTCTGAAATGTTACATTGGCTCCAAGGTACGGTCTCCACTTTTGAAATAGAAGACCGGATGCTCTGGAATCTCGAATACTACCCTCTTTTGACGACAGTCAATGGTAGCATAGAATGTTCCGAGCCAATCCATACCTAGAACCACTTCAAAGTTCGGTATGTCCAGCACTTTGAAGTCAACATAGAATTCTCTGCTGCAGACGACCACTGGAAACAAGTTGTATCCCATTTTTGCCTTTAGAACGTCGTTCCTTGAACTGACATTCCAGCTGGATACAAGCGGTGTTACTGGAATCGCATGAGTTCGGATGAACCGTTGCGACATAAAGCAATGAGATGCTCCAGTATCGAATAGTGTGAGTGCAGGTAGTGAGGCTACTAAGATTGTACCGGTAATGACTTGGCCGGTGGCTTCAGCCTCTTCCACAGTCATCGTGAAAGCCTGTCTCCTCGGCACATTCCTCCTTGCTGTAGGAGCATTCCTCTGTTCGTTCCTTGGTCCTTGAGGTGGGTTCCTTTGAGCTTGATGGAACTGACGTGGAGGAGGTGTAGTCGGTCCTTGAGGAGGTGGAGCAGGTAGTCTAAGTCTCGGAGTAGGTGCCTGAATGGCTGGGCGCTGCTGGTATGTGATTGCTGGCTTGGGTGCAGCATATGGGTTTTGTCTACGAGGATAAGACCCAATATCGTGAGTAGCTAAGCCGCAGACTTAGCAAAGGCGATTTGCACGCCGACAGTATTTCATCAGATGTTCATCTCTCCTGCAGTATGTGCAAAATGCTAGGCTGGGCCTGTTGTTTGGTACTCCTGGTCTCCTTGGCACAAATGGTGGCCTTGAAGAGGCTCCTCCTGCTATCTGGTTGGCAGGGCGCTTCATCCCGGCAGACTGAGGTCTGCCCCTCATCTATACCACTGCCTCATATCGGCGGGCAGCTTTCAGAGCCGATTAGTGAGTTGGGAAATCTCCTGTGGCTAATGCAGCCTGGATCTCCGGATCTAACCCTTGTTGAAATCGACGGGCTCTGATCTCATCCGTCGGTATCAGGTGTGCCGCAAATATGTTAAGATATTGTGTTAGCTGTGTATTATATGATATTTTAAAATCAAAATATTGAGACGTATCCTACCGACTGAGCATGGTAAATTCCGCATCGTACTCATCCACTGATTTGGTCCACATTGAACCCTGTTGTATGTGGATGAACTGTTGTTCCATCTCGAATCTGGCAGTCTCGGGGAAGTACTTTGCATCGAACATATCGCGGAAAGTCCTTCATTTGATCGGTTGGGTGAGACGGCTTTCTTCCGCCTTCCATCAAACCCTTGCATTGTCCGTGAGCTGCAACTTCGCAACATGAACCCAAGTGTCCTCTGGCACTTGTGCTGCTGCCAGGTCATCTTCAATACTTTGAGCCCATTCCTCAGCTTCTAAGGGGATCTCCTTTCCTGAGAACTACTTAGCGTGCAAGGTCCTGAATTGCTTCACCCCAGGTGCTTCTGCTTCGGGACGGTTCATCAAGATAGCAGTCTACTGCTACTGTCCCTCCAGGAGGCTGCGGATTGCCTCAAGCAATACCGTCTTCTCATTGATCGGAGTAGCTACGGCAGGTGTAATTGGTAGGGGTGGTGGAGTGTTGTTTAAGTTGGTACTGGTGTTGTTTGGGGAATCCATAACCTTGAAAGAAAAATTTAGATTAGGACAGATTCAAAATATATGAAATTGGAAGATTCAAGGAATTTGAATTGTATAGAATGTTTTTAGTTGCTGGTTCTTATGTTATATTGCTTAGGTTGTCCATGCAGAGCTGACCTGTATGTCCATACAGAGCTGACCTGTATGTCCACACAGAGCTGACCTGTATGGGCCACCAACAAAACCTGTTACGCCCCTCTTCCCAGTGTACGGGAAGAGGACGCGACGAGGCCGCTACGCATTTACTCCGAAGTAAACACGCTAAGCGTATCTAAGCAATATAAAATAAAATGTACACAAGAGACAAGATGTAAATAAACAACAACTTTATTTATTAAACATTCTTTTTTACAATACAACTGAAATGAAAATACATGGAATGAAAGCAATGCCTAAACAATGACATAACAGAAATGAAAATGAAATGTAATGTACAAGTGAATCTAAAACTCCGGGTCTTCAGTAAACTGATCCAAGTCCTCGCTGCTCGGCTCGATCTCCAGTGAGTCCGAATCACCTTACGACATTCCATAGAAGAAGAAAGAGAATATCGTCAGCGAACAAATCGCTCAGTAAGTCCCGTAGATAGATAAGAATAGAATAGACAGAATAGAGTCTAGCTGTTTAATATTGTTATTTAGTATTAACGCTGTTGTTTGTAGCTTGGTACAGAAGAGGCCAGTGTATACGAGAGGAGTCTCATTATCCCGGAGACTAAGGTATACGGAGTACAAGGAACCGTTCAGCCACGGTATAACGGCATTGAAGATTCAGGTTAGGTGTCTTATGGTTGCAGTCTTGTGCCACTTTTAACACCTTCCGTACCAATCTACCCCTTATAAACCCCGCGATGTCTTGATTGTATTGCTTGTATTGTATTGTATTGTAAATTCTATAGAGGGATGACTTGCCGAAACCATGATATCAGTAATGGAATAGATATAATGGAAGAACATGTAAATGGAATATATCCATGGTTCGGTTCAGTCAATACAGATTGATATAGATTGAATAGATGGATTCATATTGAATCATGTTGTACTGTAGTTTGTACTTAAATCACAATCAAGTCAGATTGATTAGATTGAGACTCGGTCTGAGTCGGACACTTTTAAAAAAACTTTAAATCCTGATTGTTTTGGTGGTATCGGTAACTGCTGCACATGGACGGCAGGATTTGTGTCTTTTTCCAAGGCAATTACCGTGTTGATAACACCGTTCGGTAAGTTGTCTACCTTAAATAGTCAAGCACCCATACATTCGGCTCCTGGGGCTCAAGAGACTGGTTCCGCTTAAACCTATGTTTACTAGGGCCCTTATTGTAATTTAGTATAACTTGAGGGGGTTTTATGTAAAAATAGTTTTAGTATAATTTCAAAATACACCTCAAGCATTTAATTATCGTCTTTAGGGTTCTCATTGATGTATATTTTATAAATGTGACGTTTCTAGTGAATAAAACCTAATTTCATAATATATGGTATTTATTTGTAATATGAATATTGTTTTGAATTATCATGGTAGTTTCATATAATATTTGAATTCTTTTCTTGAGTTTTGGAAACATGGAATAGTATATATATTTAAAATAAGTATTTTGGTAATATTTATATATACATATTTAACGAAAATAAATTTATTTATTTTCTTGTAAAAATCTCATTTTCTAAAGAAAAATGCATAAAAATTCTATCGAGATCGAATGCTCCTTGCGGAGGTCTGCATCTCGCTCTACTAAGCCCGAAGATGTGCGATAATCCGCACCATCCCAAACGGGGTCCCTAAAATGGGTTGTAGAGGTGCAATTGCATGGAAATATTTTAATGCATCTTTTAAAGAAAACGGTTTTATTTGCAAAGTCATATTTCCCGTATTCTATTGCCCCAAGATTCATCGTGCTATGATAGATATGTATGTTGTGATGAGATAGGTCATTACCTCGTGAGTTTTTCTAAGGTAATACGGTTAAAAGGTATAAGCATGTCGAATTGAAACATGAAGGTATTTTAATGTAAAAACGAAATATAACTTGTTATAGTTATTATTTTAATGTGAAACTTATTCTATTGTCTTTGTTAATGGTTACTAAACAAGATATCAAAATTTGTAGGTTTGTTATTAAGAAAATTTGTATGTTTTAAAAGAAAAGGGAATCGGAAACTGGATAACTCCGCTTCCAACACGTTTTGAGAATGAAAAGTTTGAGAATAGCAAACGAGAGAGAGAAGGGGGACTTACTGGTTTGTTGGACTAAAGGAGAGAGAGGGGGTCCTAATGAAAGCTTCAGGTGTCGATTCGTCGCAGGAATCTCCTCGGAAGTTCTTCGGAGTTTCGCCCTTCGTTAACTCCACTTGCACACTATAGAAACTTGGAAATTTCTTGAGAGTTTTGGCAGGGAATTGTGAGTGAGGAGGGGTGTGAAATGGAGTGATATTTATAGGAAACATTAAGGTTTAGTGTGTGAAAAAAATGCATTTAAATTTGCATTAAAAATGGAATTCAAAGGGATTTTAATTCTCTGGAAAAATGCAGGGAAAACAAACAGATAGGGGTTAAAGAGGGGAGTCCAAGGGTCTAGAGTTTAAAAAAAAATTAGGGTTTGGACATGGGAAAACCGGCTGCGCCGGTCTGAGGGGCTCTCTCGCCGGTCCGATCATGGGGTTGGGGGCATGGATTCATGCCACATGTCCCTGACGCTTCAAATTGCCTATTTAACATGTTTGATTATTCCGTAACTTACCCTATTACGTGTAGTGCACGTGCAAACTCTTGGGCTTCTAAAAGATTAAAAGAATTTAAAATAAAAAGATAATGTGGTTGATGGGTTTTGAACTCTGGTGCTATGGTTCAGCAGTGCAAGGTCTTACCAATGAGCTACAAGCTCCTTCTTGCTGTTCTAAAGCAAAACAAACACTTATAGCTTTCACTGGAATTGTAAATACCTCAAGTGTACAATAACTTTAAATGAATTTTATATACACAGAATTTGGAGTTCTTACAAGTAGTATTCAAACTATGTATTTTGACCTTTGCCAAGGCATAGTGATTGGTAGCTGTTGGGTATTCATATGTAGCATAGATAGATGTGTTTGTTTGGGACAGTAGTACTACTAGGCCTGCCTGCCATCCACACCAGAATAGATTGAGTTTTCCGAAAAAACCTGCTATGTTGGCCTTCGTCAAGGGTATGTACGGGTAGGTTCCAATTAACCTGTAAAATGACGGGTAGAACTTGACATGTGACTTATGATATGTTGGCCTTCGTCAAGGACATAAGAGCATGGGCAAAAATCCACATTGGGAGTTTCTGAGAAAATTGAAACTTGCCAGTGTTGCATACCATTTGGAGTGTGTGATTTTGGTAGGATTTCTTCAAAGTTGTCACACGATGATATTTGGATCCTGATCCTACTGTGAGTATCCGCTACTCTTCGGGAGATTTTTTCACTAAACAATCAATGCTATAAACCAAGTAGGTGTCTAGAACGGTGATAGCGGGGCTACGCCTCTAGAGTAAAGAGGTTATGTAATTAAAGAACTTCGCGAAAGCGTTGGAAAATCTCTCTCGAAGTACCGACACTAGCCTGGCTGAAAGGTTAAGCAAGAATTGTAAGAGTGAGATTAATTCAGACTAATTCTTCTTTTATGGTTTGAGGAAGGATTCGAGGAAACAGTGGGAGCTATCCTATTTCGATAAATTAATAACCAATCTAAACTTGCAAGAGCATCATACTGAGTGTTTCTCCTGTAGGGTTCCTAGGCACTCTCAAGAGGTCTCACAAGGCATCAACCATGCCAATTTCAAATTTTACAAGTGCCGAGAAACTCTAATACGGATCGTTAAATAGAATTTTAGGCTATGCGATGCAACTTGTTAACATATTAACTAAAAGAACGGAAATACAACCTTTGTAGATCCGGTCCTCCACATCCATAGCTCCGCAATGAAGTCTCCTCGCTGTCCAAATGGAAACCCGGGCTCTAGCGTCGGCTTCATCGGAGAAATGGGCGGGCAAGGTCGTCAGCTTCGTGCCGAAGATGATCTACGTCGAGGCATAGCTAGATCAAGCTCCCACTTCACCAAGTCATGAAAACTTGTGAAGAAAACACCCTATACTACTTGGAAAGAGGTAGAGGATGAAGAAATAGGAAGTGGGTTCACTTTAGAATTGGATTTCTCACTCTTTTTCACAAGTTGCCATTGATGGAGGCAAGCTTGCTTCAATGTTGAAGATGAAGAAGAAAAAGAAGGAATATCATAAGTATATTCAAAAAAGAATAATCAAATGAATACTTATCATATCCTAACCTTAGTTAAGTGTAGAGAATAGACCATGGTTAGTTTAAATGGTTAGGGTTAAGCATGAGACAAAATGGTCATGTAGTCAAAGCTTCATGAAGTTTCAACTACAAACAAAGTAAGCCACCATTTTCCTCTTTTATCTTTTCCAAAATGAAAAATAAATAAATAAATAAATAAGCAAATAAACAAAACCCTAATCATAAACTTAACCATGGTTTAATCTTACACTTAACCAATTTTGAATGTATCATCAAACATGATACAATCAAGTGCACAAAAGTATATCACATATACAATGTGCACATCCGAGTGAGAATATCCATTTAAAGTGAACCGATACTAGTTAATGCAAAGTAATATATCAAATATATAATTATACATTAAATCATTAAATCAACACTTGATTTAACGATCCGGTCATATCGCATATAACCGACTAGTATCATATGTATCGGCTTATCGAATCAATACTTGATTCGATAACTAGGTTATATCGCATACAACCAATCGATACATTCATCGCGAGAATGAAATACGGTATCACATACACGCATTATTCTCGGTCCCGTACATATCTCATATGCGCTCCTATTTCGTTTTGCTTGAGCCAGGAAACCTCTGTGTAGGACTCTAAAGACTCGTCAATACGCCGGCAGCAGGTGATGATCATATCAAACACCCGCAAGCCGCAAGAGGTCTGCTAAACGTAACGGCCACCCGGGTATTGAGCGATCAGAAGATCGACGAGCAAGCCCGCTCACACTCCTGTGAATCCAACCAGTAACACTTACCGTACAGTCCGGTCTTATCGTCTGATATGTCGCATATCTCGCCTAGGGGTGGTAAACGTCAGACCCCAATAGCTCGATAAGTCGTGTCGATATGAGGTCTATAACAATTCAAGAAAGTACTGGTAACACTTACCAGTAAATCTCAGCAACCCTGGCCAGGGATTTCCGGTTATAGCCAATCGAACGCAGCGCAACATCAACTCCCTATACCGGGAGAGACGAATCCCCTCCTATCGCTCATTGCCTTCATGTGACTCGGGACTGTACCCAAAAACCACCGTTTTGCACGCCCTCTTAGACGTGGTAAGATGGAAATCAAAGCACAGTGGGAACCACACAAGACTCTATGACGATCTCGGGTCAACAGACTACTCTGTACCAGTGTCACCAGAGAACTGCCATCTGACGTAAGGTATAATACCATCTGGGAGTTCTCGGCGAGTCTGTCCAGTGTACCCAGTCTCTACTGAGCACCCGTATATCTCCTCTGATGTCAAACACCAATGGATATGGGATCATCCATCGCCCATCTGTATGGGTCGAGAAGGTACACGCTAGTCTACTCTGGTATATCGATGCCCCGTCTCGATACACCCACGACTAGGGACTTTGAAGGATGTACTTATGGACTACCATGTCCCCACTAGTATGATCCGCATCATAGTCCAGGTAGTCAAGTATACATCCTAAGGGCTTTACCAACATGTAACAGAGAGACAAACAGTATACACGTTAAGGTAAAGAGTAACCAGATAGCATACTATCATGTCGAGCAAGAAAGTCCTCCCTATATATGTCCCAGCATCCACTACAATATACATCATATGTATAGCAATGGCCTCTAGGGCATACATATAACTAACAATCTCCCACTTGCACTAGGGCCTTCTGATAGCAGTGGTTGTAGTATCTCATACTCAACCATCCCATAAAAATCTCTCTCTGGGAACAGGCCTTTGTGAGTAGATCCGCTGTGTTGTCCTCTGAGTCTACTCTCCAAACCTCGATCTCCTTGGAGATCAACCATCTCCATGATCAGGTGATACTGCCTTAGAATATATCTGGATCACTGATGGGACCTGCGTTCCTTGGCACAAGCCACAACTCTATTGTCTCGCAATGGAAGGAACGAAGTTCATCTCATGAACCAATATACACCCAAACATCCTCTTTGGTAGCATCTTAAGTAGCGATGTATCCTGCCTTTATCGTCTAGTTAGCCACGGTATCTAGCTTGGAACTCTTCCAACATACCGTCCCTTTACTGAGGGTAAAGACAATGCCTGTGACTGACATTCAGTCGTTTGTATCACCCTGGAACCCTTCTAGTGATTCTCCCCAGGATCAGTTGATACCATCTCACTACAACTAGTGAGAATCCTAACATCCAATTAGATCTATCTCATATATCCAAAACCCAGGATTTAGGAGGTATCAATTTGATCCTATATGGAGAATCATTGTGATAAGCGGAGATTGACCGAGCGTAGCATAGGAAACTCCTTCCCTATCAAGAGTATGTCATCCACGTACTCTACGAGGATCATCACCATACTCCCTACTACCCTTTTGTATATACAAGGTTCATCTACCATTTTGATGAAGTCAAACTCTTTGACTACCACATCAAAAGAGATGTTCCAACCCCGCGATGCCTTCTTTATCCTATAAAGCATTTTGCACACGTTTCCGCTGCTCCCACTGTCTACGAAACCCTCTGGCTGTGTACTTATAGACGCTCTCTTCCAAAACATCGTTTAGAAAAGCAGTCATGACACCCAACCGCCAGATATCGTAGTCATGGTATATAGCCGTGGCAAGTAGGATCTGGATGGACTTGAGCATAGCTACTTGAAAAGGTTTCATCATTATCCACGCCTGGTCGATGACGAAAAGCTTTAACAAGTCTAGCTTTGAAAGTCTCAACTTTTCCATCTACACCAAGTAATCTTCTCAAGATATACTTGCTCCTGATGGGGATTTAACCCTTCAGATATAGCAACCAAAGTCCATACTTTGTTGGTGTATAAGGATTCCATCTCAGATCACTAAGCATCCAGCCATTCTTACAGAGTCCCACTCCTGATGGCCAGCTCGAAACTAGTTGGGTCATCATCTCATGATGCATTCCTCGCTCCCACTGTCATAGAGAAACATAAGTATCTCTCAAGTGGGTGAGAAACCCTACTAGATCGGCAGAGAGGCTGAGGTTCGTTGGTAACTATTGAATCCTTTGGTTCTATCAAATCATCAGCCGCAGTTTGTATAGCTGGAACATTTCCAGTTCTACATAACTGACCTTGCCTCGAGCTTGTCCGGATTTTGCTTTTCAGACATAGGCTGGACAACCCCAAATCTTAACTAACTTAAGAGATGGACTCTTCCCTTATCATATCACATATGAAATGGTAGGCAACTGATTTGATTTGAACCCTATTCAATAGGTATGCAGCTTCTCAAGTGCATAACTGCCAAAAGGAAATAGGAAAATCAGTAGTACTCATCATAGAGCACACCATATCACATAGGGTGCAATTGCTCCGCCCCGATATACCATCGTGCTATGGTGTATACGGAGGAGTAATGCTGAGAGTGAATCACATTCTCCTTTAGAATAGTCCAGGAATTCCGTGCTCAAGTATTCTCCTCCTTGATCACATCAAAGGACATAATACTTATACCCGTGTTGGTTCTCTACTTCTAACTTATATTCTGTGAATATCTCAAAAGGTTCGGACTTGTGTTTCAACAGGAACATAGGTCTGAATCTCGAAAGATCATCAGAGAATGTAATGAAATAAAAAGAACCGGTCTTGGCATGTGTAGACAGGGGACCTTACATACATCAACATGTATCATCCCAAGAGTTCACTAACTCTTTCTCTGTTTCCAGTAAACGGAGCTATGGTCATCTTATCTCTGTGACATGACTGGCAAGCTTCACAAGATGTAAATTCAAACTGATTTAAACATGCATCTATATGTAACTTAAGCTAGTCGGGTCGCATTGATATGACCTAGTCTACAATACCTCAAGAAGGATTCGTTCATTTCTGAACTCTTCCTCTTGTGTGTGTTCTGTATACTAAGAACTGTAGTTTGATTTAGAACATCAATGCTTTTAGATAACGTGCCTGAACCGATCAACTTTTGATATAGGAAATGTTCAAAACATAATCCAACAATACAAAATTTTATCATTTCTTTACTTATAAAGAGACTGATATGATTTTGTATATCAGGTTCGGTATCTAATAACATTCGTTCAGAATCAATGTATTTGTAATACAGGGTGACAGTGACCAACAGACTTGGCTGCAACACTTGCCCCGTTTTCTGCCTCATGAAACTTATCACCCGTTCTCAGTTCTCTACCTTTCTGTAGCCCTATGTAACAGATTACATATCTGGGATCCTGATCTGGTATCACATACCTAGGACGTAGAGGATGTAGGGTTCCTAGGCACTCTAAGGTAGTCTCACAAGCCATCAACCATGGCAATTTCAAAAATTATAGGTGCCGAGAGACCCGACTACGGATCGTTTGCTAGAATTCTAGGCGAAAAAGCTAACTAGTTAACAATTAACTAAGGGATACGGATATACAACCTTTGTAGATCCGTTTGTCCACCTCCACGGCTCCGAGATGAGGTCCTCTCCGCTGTCCAAATCAAATCCGGGCTCTAGCGTCGGCTTCGTCGGAGAATGGGCAAGCTAGGTCGTCGATGTCCATGCCGAAGATGATCTACGTCGAAGCATCGCAAGATCAAGCTCTCACTTCACCAAGTCAAGAAACTTGTGAAGGAAACACACTCTACTACTTGGCAAGAGGTAGAGGATGAAGAAATAGGAAGTGGGTAGACTTTAGTTTTTGATTTCTCACTCAAATCATCAATCCACCATTGATGAAGAAAGCTTTTCTTCACTTGAAGGAAGAAGAAGAAGAAGCTAATAGTTATGATAAGTTAATTGAAAAAGAAAAGAAAATGAATTCTTATCATAAAATTAACCATGGTCAAGTGTAGAGATTAAACTAGGGTTAGTGGGAATGGTTAGGGTTAAGGATGAGATAAGAATGGTTGACTTGATCAAAGCTTCATGAAGCTTCAACTAAAGAACAAAATTAGCCACCATTCTTTTCTCTTTTCTATTATTCATTTATCAAAAATAAAAGGATAATTAAATAAGATAAATGAATAACAAATAATAAACCCTAACCATTTCATTAACCAAGGTTTAATACTTTACACTTAACCAAAAAGCATGTATCATCAAACATGATACAAGCAAGTGCACAAAATCATATCACATATATAATGCGCACATTCGAGTGAGAAAATCCATCTTAAGTAAACCGATACTAGTTGATGCAAAGTAATATATCAAATATATAAATATGCATTAAATCATTAAATCAACACTTGATTCAATGATCCGGTTATGTCGCACACAACCGACTAGTATACAATATATCGGCTTATCGAATCAACGCTTGAATCGATAACTAGGTTATATCGCATACAACCATTCGATACATTTATCGCGAGAATAGAATACGGTATCACATACACGCATTATTCTCGGTCCCGCACATATCTCATATGCGCTCCTATTTCGTTTCGCTTGAGCCAGGAAACCTCTGTGTAGGACTCTAAAGACTCGTCAATACGCCGGCAGCAGGTGATGATCATATCAAACACCCACAAGCCGCAAGCGGTCTGCTAAACGTAACGGCCACCCGGGTATTGAGCGATCTGAAGATCGACGAGCAAGCCCGCTCACACTCCAGTGAATCCGACCAGTAACACTACCGTACAGTCCGGTCTGATCGTCTGATATGTCGCATATCTTGCCTAGGGGTGGTAAACGTCAGACCCCAATAGCTCGATAAGTCGTGTCGATATGAGGTCTATAACTGTTCGAGAAACTACTGGTAACACTTACCAGTAAATCTCAGCAACCCTGGCCAGGGATTTCCTGTTATAGCCAATCGAACACAGCGCAACATCAACTCCCTATACCGGGAGAGACGAATCCCCTCCTATCGCTCATTGCCTCCATGTGACTCGGGACTGTACCCAAAAACCACCATTTTGCACGCCCTCTTGGACGTGGTAAGATGGAAATCAAAGCACAGTGGGAACCACACAAGACTCTATGACGATCTCGGGTCAACAGACTACTCTGTACCAGTGTCACCAGAGAACTGCCATCTGACGTGAGGTATAATACCATCTGGGAGTTCTCGGCGAGTCCGTCCAGTGTACCCAGTCTCTACTGAGCACCCGTATATCTCCTCTGATGTCAAACACCAATGGATATGGGATCATCCATCGCCCATCTGTATGGGTCGAGAAGGTACACGCTAGTCTACTCTGGTATATCGATGCCCCGTCTCGATACACCCTCGACTAGGGACTTTGAAGGATGTACTTCTGAACTACCATGTCCCCACTAGTATGATCCGCATCATAGTCCAGGTAGTCAAGTACACATCCTAAGGGCTTTACCAACATGTAATAGAGAGACAATCAGTATACACGTTAAGGTAAAGTTCAACCAGATAGCATACTATCATGTCGAGCAAGAAAGTCCTCCCTATATATGTCCCAGCATCCACTACAATATACATCCTATGTACAGTAATGGCCTCTAGGGCATACATATAACAAACAATCTCCCACTTGCACTAGGGCCATCTGATAGCAGTGGTTGCAGTATCTCATACTCAACCATCCCATAAAAGTCTCTCTCTGGGAACAGGCCTTTGTGAGTGGATCCGCCGTGTTGTCCTCTGAGTCTGCTCTCCTAACCTCGATCCCTTGGAGATCAACCATCTCAATGATCAGGTGATACTGCCTTAGAATATGTCTGGATCACTGATGGGACGGACGTTCCTTGGCATAAGCCACAACTCCATTGTCACACAATGGGAGGAACATGGTTCATCTTATGAACCAATATATACCCAAACAGCCTCTTTGGTAGCATCTTAAGTAGCGATGTATCCTGCCTTTATCGTCTAGTATGTCACGGTATTTAGCTTGGAACTCTTCCAACATACCGTCCCTCCATTGAGGGTAAAGACAATGCCTGTGACTGACATTCAGTCGTCTTTATCACCCTGGAACCCTTCCAGTGATTCTCCCCAGGATCGGTTGATACTGTCTCACTACAACTAGTGAGAATCCTAACATCCATTTAGATCTATCTCATAGATCCAAAAACCCAGGATTTAGGAGGTATCACTTTGATCCTACACGGAGAATCTTTATGATAAACGGAGATTGATCGAGCGTAGCATAAGAAACTCCTTTCTTATCAAGAGTATGTCATCCACGTACTCTACGAGGATCACCACCATACTCCCTACTACCTTTTTGTTTATACAAGGTTCATCTACCATTTTGATGATGTCAACCTCTTTGACTAATCCATCAAAACAGATGTTCCAACTCCGCGATGCCTGCTTTATCCTATAAAGCATCTTGCACACGTTTCCGCTGCTCCCACTGTCTACAAAGCCCTCTGGCTGTGTACTTATAGACGCTCTCTTCTAAATCATCATTTAGAAAAGCAGTCAAGACACCCAACCACCAGATATTGTAGTCATGGTATGTAGCCGTGGTAAGTAGGATCTGTATGGACTTAAGCATAGCTACTTGAAAAGGTTTCATCATTATCCACGCTTGGTCGATGACGAAAACCTTTAACAAGTCCAGCTTTGAAAGTCTTAACTTTTCCATGTACACCAAGTAATCTTCTCAAGATATACTTGCTCCTGATGGGGATTTAACCCTTCAGATATAGCAACCAAAGTCCATACTTTGTTGGTGTATAAGGATTCCATCTCAGATCACTAAGCATCCAGCCATTCTTACAGAGTCCCACTCCTGATGGCCAGCTCGAAGCTAGTTGGGTCATCATCTCATGATGCAATCCTCGCTCCCACTGTCATAGAGAAACAGAAGTATCTCTCAGGTGGGTGAGGAACCCTACTAGATCGGCGGAGAGGCTGAGGTTCGTTGGAATCTACTGAATCCTTTGGTTCTATCAAATCATCAGCTGTAGTTTATATAGCTGGAACCTTTCCAGTTCTACATTACAGACCTTGCCTCGAGCTTGTCCGGATTTTGCTTTCAGACATAGGCCGGACAACTCCAAATCTTAACTAACTTAAGACACGGGCTCTTCCCATTCCATATCTCATATGGAGTGGTAGGCAACTGATTTGATTTGAACCCTATTCAATAGGTATGCAGCTTCTCAAGTGTATAACTCCCAAAAAGGAAATAGGTAACTCAGTAGTACTCATCATAGAGCACACCTTATCAAATAGGGTGTGATTGCTCCGCCCCGATATACCATCGTGCTATGGTGTATTCAGAGGAGTAATGCTGAGAGAGAATCTCATTCTCCTTTAGAATAGTCCAGGAATTCCGTGCTCAAGTATTCTCCTCCTTGATCTCATCAAAGGACATAACACTTTTACCCGTATTGGTTCTCTACTTCTAACTTATATTCTGTGAATATCTCAAAAGGTTCGGACTTATGTTTCAACAGGAACGTATGTCTGAATCTTGAGAGATCATCAGAGAATGTAATGAAGTAAAAGAACCGGTCTTGGCATGTGTAGACAGGGGACCTTACATACATCAACATGTATCATCCCAAGAGTTCACTAACTCTTTCTCTGTTTCCAGTAAACGGAGCCATGGTCATCTTATCTTTGTGACATGACTGGCGAGTTTCACAAGATGTAAATTCAAACTGATTTAAATATGCATCTATATGTAACTCTAGCTAGTCGGGTCACATTGATCTGACCTAGTCTACAATGCCTCAAGAAGAATTCGTTCATTTCTGAACTCTTCCTCTTGTGTGTGATCCGTATACTAAGAACTGTAGTTTGATTTAGAACATCAATGCTTTTAGATAACGTGCCTGAACCGATCAACTTTTGATATAGGAAATGTTCAAAACATTATCCAACAATACAAAATTTTATCATTTCTTTACTAATAAAGAGACTGATATGATTTTGTATATCAGGTTCGGTATCTAATAACATTCGTTCAGAATCAATGTATTGGTAATACAGGGTGACAGTGACCAACAGACTTGGCTGCAACTCTTGCCCCGTTTTCTGTCTCATGAAACTTATCACCCGTTCTCAGTTCTCTACCTATCTGTAGCCCTATGTAACAGATTACATATCTGGGATCCTGATCTGGTATCACATACCCAGGACGTAAAGGATACTGAGAAACAGTTCTTTGTAACGAACACACCCGAAGATGATGCATCAGCATGCACTCTCTTCGTTTGGGCGGCACGGGAAATCTGGTATTCCCCAATTTCCTGCTCTGTCTTATAACAATTATAAGTTGGAGCGGGACCAACGTTCCCCAGCTCAGTATAACAAGCGGGTTCGGTCAATAATCCGTATTATTATCTTGATTAAGGCGTGATATGGTCGCTACCTGGAGAGAGAGAGAAGAAAACACTCAGCGTGCGCTCTGTCAAGAATAGATTGGTTATTATTTTATCTAATCAGGATGGCTCCCACTGCTTTCTATCAAATCTTCCTTCAAACCCTAAAAGGAAGGACTAGCCGGGATTAATTACACACTACAAGTTCGCCAATCTTTCAGCCAGGCCAGTGTCGGTACTTTGAGGGAGGTCCCCCGTGCTTTCGCACGAACCTAATTAATGTAAACCTCGTTTTCCCAGAGGCGTAACCTCGTTAACACCTTTCTAGACACCTACTTGATCGGCTAATTGTAATGTGTAAAACTCTCCCAGGAGTAACTCTTACTCGCAGCGGGTATCGAGATCCAACTATCTCATAGAAGGTATGCAATCTCATTGCAAATTTCAACACTTGAAATTCCCAATAATATTTTGCCCCTAGCTCGCTATGACCTTGACGGAGGCCAAACAACCCATAGTCCGCTAGTCAAGTTCAACCCGTCATTTCCTGATTGAATTAAACCCACCCGCACGACCCTTGACGGAGGCCAAACAACGCCGTACGAATACCCTAATCCAATCGCATCATATGCTAGCAGATAAGCACTAGTTAGCTACCGTACACTACGCCTTGACGGAGGCCAAACAACCGCAGCACGAATACTAACTAGTACGTATCTGAAATGACGGAGGGCTACGACAGGTTTTTCTGAAAACCTATTGCGTAATGAGCTTGATATCGTTGTAGAATCAAATGATTTTTAAAATGGAGTGCTTTTGAGGCTTTTCTAGTTTTGCTAAAGGAGTCACTCCCGGTGAAGGGATCGTCGGTCCTTTCCTCGTCGAATGAGGTGCGGGATATATCATATATATCACTGTGCAAAGCAAAAACTCTTAAAAGCAATCAAAAGACAAACCGAGTGTGTAGCATCTTCCAGTTATTGCTAAAGGAGTCACTCCCTGTGAAAGGATCTCGGTCCTTTCCTCATCGAATAAGGTGCAGGATATATCATATATACCGCTGTGCAAAGCAAAAACTGTAGCTACCTGTTTTATTTTGAAATTCGATTCTACAACATCTTAGGTTTCTTTTATTTCATTAATTACATTAATGAAGTCCCATCATTTAAGTACCTAAACATCACAGATAAATACGACGTACACTTATGCCATCCGCATTCGCCTCGATGTCCCCTCGTGCACCGTTAGGTTAGGTAACTAACGGCAGAGCGGGGCAGGGCTAGCGCGGGTGTAAAACATAAGTAACGTCTATATAATATATCATATATACTATATACTGTATCTATCACAGAACATCACATGATCACATCACAGATATCGCAGCAGAAGAATCATATGAAATATTGGATATATTAGGACGTCCGTGTTTTCAATACGAGCCAGTATAAAACACGGATTCCACGGTCGTGATGAATAGCCAAACCCACACCCCTAGACCCCTACGAGAGCGGCAAGCAACCCTACCAATTCCAGAGTTAGGAGACCCGGACTCGACTCCTCGAGTTGGTCTCCCACTGGACTCCAGAACCCGGTTACTTGTGCCCTCCTCCTTGGGTCTATCCTAGTGCAGAAAAGTAAATAACATACAAACGGTGACTACTTCCGCAACATGGAAGCGCCCCAATAAAAGAATATTACATACAAGTTTTTACATGAATGAAAAAGAAAAACACTCATCTCACATAAAAACCCCCGGCTATTCAAACACGACGATCCAATATAACATATCCAGCAACACATAACATTACATGTCATCAACGTAAGTAAATATGCACATCCCAATTGTCGTTGACATATAGCAACGAAACCGGCGATATCACATATTACACTTACGGTCACAGAAAAGAAAGTGTAAAACTACAACAGTTGGAATCTGCAACCACCTCAGACATCGCATGCCTGACCAAATGAATTCCTTAGACATCGCATGCCTAACAATTATAAACCCCGCATTTTAGTCTCAAAATCGAAAACACTTTTCAATACCAAGTCGGACAATTCAACAAGATTCCTGACATCCTGATCGAATGCTCGTCGCAAACTTCAGTAGACGGCTGCACCCCTGATACCGTCGACGAAGTGCACCAAGGCGGAACACCGCTGCCGCGAGCACCCGAACGGATGCTTTCGGCGACGGGGTTCTCCAACAGTCACTTGGTCGGGGCTATGGAGTGAGGCTGTCTATTAAGTTTACCCGGCGAGTATCCGCGTACGCTACGTGATTGCGACGGACTTTTGATCACATCAAAATTCCGTGGCAACCGATCAAGTGAGACTAAACTGCTACGTTTATAATATTCATTCCGTTATCTCATAACTACTTGCGAATTCCAATTATTGTATCCCATTCCAGATAAATAGAAAATGTTAAACTTTCCGATCGAACAATCGAACACCCAAGTTTTCCCAATACAGATCAACACATGAAATAAGTCTAACAACATTCCGTTCGTGCCTCAGTACCAACGGTCCAGCCGTAGAAGGGTCAAGCCAACGCCTCACATGTGGCACGCCGTACTGCCCCAAACCCGAAGGTTCAAAGGGCAGTTCAAGACGGTCACATAATCGAGTTAAGGTTTGTTGTCTTCTAGAGGGACCATCGCGTTACTTGCACTACTTAGAACGTCGTTAAACTACGGAAAAATCCAACACTTGGAAATTTCCCGACAGGGGAAAAATTGGGTATTTATATCCGGTCGAACTTTTTAACATATTCTAAAATTTATCCGGAAAGCCACATAGACAAAATTTGATACTCCGATCGAAACACCGAATCCCCAAAACAACTGCAGAAAATACAACTCTTGAATAAATATTAAAAATTCATAGAAACACCAGAAATAATATATAAGAATTACTGTGCAGAAAGTGATGCACAAAACGACAAAAGTAGCGCGGATCCGCCGCATCATCCTACTGTAAGGCCGCGGATCCGCGCCCCCTTTAATGAATCAAGCCCTCGAATTTAAACAGTAATTCTTAGATTATTTTACTGAGTTTTCTGAATATTTTTAATCTGGAAAAATCCCAGTTTTTCAAAATCGTCCAGAGAGCAATTTTAGGGTTTTGGTTTTGATTCGATCGGAGTTCAAATTCCGTCAAGACTTCGCCTAAGGCTCTAGCTAGGCTCTGATACCACTGTAGGGTTCCTAGGCACTCTAAGATAGTCTCACAAGCCATCAACCATGGCAATTTCAAAAATTATAGGTGCCGAGAGACCCGACTACGGATCGTTTGCTAGAATTCTAGGCGAAAAAGCTAACTAGTTAACAATTAACTAAGGGATACGGATATACAACCTTTGTAGATCCGTTTGTCCACCTCCACGGCTCCAAGATGAGGTCCTCTCCGCTGTCCAAATCAAATCCGGGCTCTAGCGTTGGCTTCGTCGGAGAATGGGCAAGCTAGGTCGTCGATGTCCATGCCGAAGATGATCTACGTCGAAGCATCGCAAGATCAAGCTCTCACTTCACCAAGTCAAGAAACTTGTGAAGGAAACACACTCTACTACTTGGCAAGAGGTAGAGGATGAAGAAATAGGAAGTGGGTAGACTTTAGTTTTGGATTTCTCACTCAAATCATCAATCCACCATTGATGAAGAAAGCTTTTCTTCACTTGAAGGAAGAAGAAGAAGAAGCTAATAGTTATGATAAGTTAATTGAAAAAGAAAAGAAAATGAATTCTTATCATAAAATTAACCATGGTCAAGTGTAGAGATTAAACTAGGGTTAGTGGGAATGGTTAGGGTTAAGGATGAGATAAGAATGGTTGACTTGATCAAAGCTTCATGAAGCTTCAACTAAAGAACAAAATTAGCCACCATTCTTTTCTCTTTTCTTTTATTCATTTATCAAAAATAAAAGGATAATTAAATAAGATAAATGAATAACAAATAATAAACCCTAACCATTTCATTAACCAAGGTTTAATACTTTAGACTTAACCAAAAAGCATGTATCATCAAACATGATACAAGCAAGTGCACAAAATCATATCACATATATAATGCGCACATTCGAGTGAGAAAATCCATCTTAAGTAAACCGATACTAGTTGATGTAAAGTAATATATCAAATATATAAATATGCATTAAATCATTAAATCAACACTTGATTCAATGATCCGGTTATGTCGCACACAACCGACTAGTATACAATATATCGGCTTATCGAATCAACGCTTGAATCGATAACTAGGTTATATCGCATACAACCATTCGATACATTTATCGCGAGAATAGAATACGGTATCACATACACGCATTATTCTCGGTCCCGCACATATCTCATATGCGCTCCTATTTCGTTTCGCTTGAGCCAGGAAACCTCTGTGTAGGACTCTAAAGACTCGTCAATACGCCGGCAGCAGGTGATGATCATATCGAACACCCACAAGCCGCAAGCGGTCTGCTAAACGTAACGGCCACCCGGGTATTGAGCGATCTGAAGATCGACGAGCAAGCCCGCTCACACTCCAGTGAATCCGACCAGTAACACTACCGTACAGTCCGGTCTGATCGTCTGATATGTCGCATATCTTGCCTAGGGGTGGTAAACGTCAGACCCCAATAGCTCGATAAGTCATGTCGATATGAAGTCTATAACTGTTCGAGAAACTACTGGTAACACTTACCAGTAAATCTCAGCAACCCTGGCCAGGGATTTCCTGTTATAGCCAATCGAACACAGCGCAACATCAACTCCCTATACCGGGAGAGACGAATCCCCTCCTATCGCTCATTGCCTCCATGTGACTCGGGACTGTACCCAAAAACCACCGTTTTGCACGCCCTCTTGGACGTGGTAAGATGGAAATCAAAGCACAGTGGGAACCACACAAGACTCTATGACGATCTCGGGTCAACAGACTACTCTGTACCAGTGTCACCAGAGAACTGCCATCTGACGTGAGGTATAATACCATCTGGGAGTTCTCGGCGAGTCCGTCCAGTGTACCCAGTCTCTACTGAGCACCCGTATATCTCCTCTGATGTCAAACACCAATGGATATGGGATCATCCATCGCCCATCTGTATGGGTCGAGAAGGTACACGCTAGTCTACTCTGGTATATCGATGCCCCGTCTCGATACACCCTCGACTAGGGACTTTGAAGGATGTACTTCTGAACTACCATGTCCCCACTAGTATGATCCGCATCATAGTCCAGGTAGTCAAGTACACATCCTAAGGGCTTTACCAACATGTAATAGAGAGACAATCAGTATACACGTTAAGGTAAAGTTCAACCAGATAGCATACTATCATGTCGAGCAAGAAAGTCCTCCCTATATATGTCCCAGCATCCACTACAATATACATCCTATGTACAGTAATGGCCTCTAGGGCATACATATAACTAACAGAGGATACAGAGAAACATTTCTTTGTAACGAACACACCCGAAGATGATGCATCAGCATGCACTCTCTTCGTTTGGGCGGCACGGGAAATCTGGTATTCCCCAATTTCCTGCTCTGTCTTATAACAATTATAAGTTGGAGCGGGACCAACGTTCCCCAGCTCAGAATAACAAGCGGGTTCGGTCAATATTCCGTATTCTTATCTTGATTAAGGCGTGATATGGCCGCTACCTGGAGAGAGAGAGAAGAATAACACTCAGCGTGCGCTCTTGCAAGAATAGATTGGTTATTATTTTATCTAATCAGGATGGCTCCCACTGTTTTTATCAAATCTTCCTTCAAACCCTAAAAGGAAAGACTAGCCGGGATTAATTACACACTACAAGTTCGCCAATCTTTCAGCCAGGCCAGTGTCGGTACTTTGAGGGAGGTCCCCCGTGTTTTCGCACGAACCTAATTAATGTAAACCTCGTTTTCCCAGAGGCGTAACCTCGTTAACACCTTTCTAGACACCTACTTGATCGGCTAATTGTAATGTATAAAACTCTCCCAGGAGTAACTCTTACTCGCAGCGGGTATCGGGATCCAACTATCTCATAGAAGGTATGCAATCTCATTGCAAATTTCAACACTTGAAATTCCCGATAATATTTTTTGCCCCTAGCGTCCTATGACCTTGACGGAGGCCAAACTACCCATAGTCCGCTAGTCAAGTTCAACCCGTCATTTCCTGATTGAATTAAACCCACCCGCACGACCCTTGACAGAGGCCAAACAACGCCGTACGAATACCCTAATCCAATCGCATCATATGCTAGCAGATAAGCACTAGTTAGCTACCGTACACTACGCCTTGACGGAGGCCAAACTACCGCAGCACGAATAATAACTAGTACTTATCTGAAATGACGGAGGGCTACGACAGGTTTTTCTGAAAACCTATTGCGTAAAGAACTTGATATCGTTGTAGAATCAAATGATTTTAAAATGGAGTGTTTTTGAGGCTTTTCTAGTTTTGCTAAAGGAGTCACTCCCGGTGAAGGGATCGTCGGTCCTTTCCTCATCGAATGAGGTGCGGGATATATCATATATATCACTGTGCAAAGCAAAAACTCTTAAAAGCAATCAAAAGACAAACCGAGTGTGTAGCATCTGCCAGTTATTGCTAAAGGAGTCACTCCCGGTGAAGGGATCTCGGTCCTTTCCTCATCGAATAAGGTACAGGATATATCATATATACCGCTGTGTAAAGCAAGAACTATAGCTACCTGTTTTTATTTTGAAATTCGATTCTACAACATCTTAGGTTTCTTTTATTTCATTAATCACATTAATGAAGTCCCATCATTTAAGTACCTAAACATCACAGATAAATACGACGTACACTTATACCATCCGCATTCGCCTCGATGTCCCCTCGTGCACCGTTAGGTTAGGTGACTAACGGCAGACCGGGGCAGGGCTAGCGCGGGTGTAAAACATAAGTAACGTCTATATAATATATCATTTATACTATATACTGTATCTATCACAGAACATCACATGATCACATCACAGATATCGCAGCAGAAGAAACATTTGAAATATTGGATATACTAGGATGTCCGTGTTTTCAATATGAGCCAGTATAAAACACGGATTCCACGGTCGTGATGAATAGCCAAACCCACACCCCTAGACCCCTACGAGAGCGGCAAGTAACCCTACCAATTCTAGAGTTAGGAGACCCGGACTCGACTCCTCGAGTTGGTCTCCCACTGGACAACAGAACCCGGTTACTTGTGCCCTCCTCCTTGGGTCTATCCTAGTGCGGAAAAGTAAATAATATACAAAGGGTGACATCTTCCGCAACCTGGAAGTGCCCCAATAAAAGAATATTACATACAAGTTTTTACATGAATGAAAATGAAAAACACTCGTCTCACATAAAAAACCCCGGCTATTCAAACACGACGATCCAATATAACATATCCAGCAACACATAACATCACATGTCATCAACGTAAGTAAATATGCGCATCCCAATTGTCGTTGACATATAGCAACGAAACCGGCGATATCACATATTACACTTACGGTCACAGAAAAGAAAGTGTAAAACTACAACAGTTGGAATCCGCAATCTGCATAGACATCGCATGCCTAATCAAATGAATACCTTAGACATCACATGCCTAACAATTATAAACCCCGCATTTTAGTCTCATTATCGAAAACTCTTTTCAATTTCAAGTCGGGCAATTCAACAAGATTCTCGACATCCTGATCGAATGCTCGTCGCAAACTTTAGTAGGCGGCCGCACCCCCGACGCCGTCGACGAAGTGCCCCAAAGCGGAACACCGCTGCCGCGAGCACCCGAACGGATGCTTTCGGCGACGGGGTTCTCCTACAGTCACTTGGTCGGGGCTATGGAGCGAGGCTGTCTATTAAGTTTACCCGGTGAGTATCCGCGTACGCTACGTGATTACGACGGACTTTTGATCACATCAAAATTCCGTGGCAACCGATCAAGTGAGACTAAACTGCTATGTTTATAACATTCATTCAGTTATCTCATAACTGTTTGCGAATTCCAAATGTTGTATCCCATTCCGGATAAATAGAAAATGTTAAACTTTCCATTCGAACAATCGAACACCCAAGTTTTCCCGAAACAGATCAACACTTGAAATAAGTTTAAAAATATTCACTTCGTGCCTCAGTACCAACGGTCCAGCCGTAGAAGGGTCAAGCCAACGCCTCACATGTGGCACGCCGTACTGCCCCAAACCCGAAGGTTCAAAGGGCAGTTCAAGACGGTCACATAATCGAGTTAAGGTTTGTTGTTTTCTAGAGGGACCATTGCGTTACTTGCACTACTTAGAACGTCTTTAAACCATGGAAAAATCCAACACTTGGAATTTTTCCGGCAGGGGAAAAAGTGGGTATTTATATCCAGTCGAACTTTTTAACAGTTTCTAAAATATCCGGAAAAACATAAACGAAGTTAAATTATCCGATCAAATTAACGAATCCCCAATAAAACCCTAGAAAACTCAACACTTGAGTGGAATTAAAAAATTCACATAAAAATTGCCAAGAAAGGACCTAAGAATAAATATATGAAATTTGAGGGACTAAGTCAAAATTTGGGCCGCGTAAGCGCCGCCAAACCCCTGGTTTGGCCGCGGTTCCGCGGTCGAATTATGGAATTAGGAGCCCAAACTTCACAGTAATTCTTAGTTTTTCCTGCTTATTTTTCTGCATATTTTTAATTCACAAAATTCAACAGTTTTGAAAAATGTACAGAGAGCGATTTTGAAATGGGGTTTCGGTTCGATCGGATTTCTAACTCCGTCTACGCATTGCCTAAGGCTCTAGTTAGGCTCTGATACCACTGTAGGGTTTCTAGGCACGTCAAGAGGTCTCACAAGGCATCAACCATGCCAATTTCAAATTTTACAAGTGCCGAGAAACTCTAATACGGATCGTTAACTAGAATTTTAGGCTATGCGATGCAACTAGTTAACAAATTAACTAAAAGAACGGAAATACAACCTTTGTAGATCCGGTCCTCCACCTCCATAGCTCCGCAATGAAGTCTCCTCGCTGTCCAAATGGAAACCCGGGCTCTAGCGTCGGCTTCATCGGAGAAATGGGCGGGCAAGGTCGTCGGCTTCGTGCCGAAGATGATCTACGTCGAGGCATCGCTAGATCAAGCTCCCACTTCACCAAGTCATGAAAACTTGTGAAGAAAACACCCTATACTACTTGGCAAGAGGTAGAGGATGAAGAAATAGGAAGTGGGTTCACTTTAGAATTGGATTTCTCACTCTTTTTCACAAGTTGCCATTGATGGAGGCAAGCTTGCTTCAATGTTGAAGATGAAGAAGAGAAAAAGGAATATCATAAGTATATTCAAAAAAGAATAATCAAATGAATACTTATCATATCCTAACCTTAGTTAAGTGTAGAGAATAGACCATGGTTAGTTTAAATGGTTAGGGTTAAGCATGAGACAAAATGGTCATGTAGTCAAAGCTTCATGAAGTTTCAACTACAAACAAAGAAAGCCACCATTTTCCTCTTTTATCTTTTTCATTTAGTTTCAACTACAAACAAAGAAAGCCACCATTTTCCTCTTTTATCTTTTCCAAAATTAAAAATAAATAAATAAATAAATAAGCAAATAAACAAAACCCTAATCATAAACTTAACCATGGTTTAATCTTACACTTAACCAATTTTGCATGTATCATCAAACATGATACAATCAAGTGCACAAAAGTATATCACATATACAATGTGCACATCCGAGTGAGAATATCCATTTAAAGTGAACCGATACTAGTTAATGCAAAGTAATATATCAAATATATAATTATACATTAAATCATTAAATCAACACTTGATTTAACGATCCGGTCATATCGCATATAACCGACTAGTATCATATGTATCGGCTTATCGAATCAATACTTGATTCGATAACTAGGTTATATCGCATACAACCAATAGATACATTCATCGCGAGAATAAAATACAGTATCACATACACGCATTATTCTTGGTCCCGCACATATCTCATATGCGCTCCTATTTCGTTTTGCTTGAGCCAGGAAACCTCTGTGTAGGACTCTAAAGACTCGTCAATACGCCAGCAGCAGGTGATGATCATATCAAACACTCGCAAGCCGCAAGCGGTCTGCTAAACGTAACGACCACCCGGGTATTGAGCGATCAGAAGATCGACGAGCAAGCCCGCTCACACTCCTGTGAATCCAACCAGTAACACTTACCGTACAGTCCGGTCTGATCGTCTGATATGTCGCATATCTCGCCTAGGGATGGTAAACGTCAGACCCCAATAGCTCGATAAGTCGTGTCGATATGAGGTCTATAACAATTCGAGAAAGTACTGGTAACACTTACCAGTAAATCTCAGCAACCCTGGCCAGGGATTTCCGGTTATAGCCAATCGAACACAGCGCAACATCAACTCCCTATACCGGGAGAGACGAATCCCCTCCTATCGCTCATTGCCTTCATGTGACTCGGGACTGTACCCAAAAACCACCGTTTTGCACGCCCTCTTGGACGTGGTAAGATGGAAATCAAAGCACAGTGGGAACCACACAAGACTCTATGACGATCTCGGGTCAACAGACTACTCTGTACCAGTGTCACCAGAGAACTGCCATCTGACGTAAGGTATAATACCATCTGGGAGTTCTCGGCGAGTCCGTCCAGTGTACCCAGTCTCTACTGAGCACCCGTATATCTCCTCTGATGTCAAACACCAATGGATATGGGATCATCCATCGCCCATCTGTATGGGTCGAGAAGGTACACGCTAGTCTACTCTGGTATATCGATGCCCCGTCTCGATACACCCACGACTAGGGACTTTGAAGGATGTACTTATGGACTACCATGTCCCCACTAGTATGATCCGCATCATAGTCCAGGTAGTCAAGTACACATCCTAAGGGCTTTACCAACATGTAACAGAGAGACAAACAGTATACACGTTAAGGTAAAGAGTAACCAGATAGCATACTATCATGTCGAGCAAGAAAGTCCTCCCTATATATGTCCCAGCATCCACTACAATATACATCATATGTATAGCAATGGCCTCTAAGGCATACATATAACTAACATCTCCTCTCTCTCCTAATTGCAGCAACCACTATGACCGGACTTAGGTTATTAGATAATAAATTGACTGGGCCAAACTATAATGATTGGCTAAGGAATGTGTAGATAGCACTTACCTATGACAAGCTGGACTACCTCCTTACTACCAAAGCCCCCACCGTCCCAGGTCCAGATTCCACCGACGCAGATGTTGATATCCGTCAGACATGGGAAAAGGATTGTGCGAGAGCCAAGTGTCTCGTGTTAGCCTCAGTGGATAGTGAACACTAGAGGCAGCACGAGAAGATGGACTTCGCTTCTATCTTCCTCCATACCAAAGTTTTATATAGAGAGAAATCTCGTATCGCCAGATATGAGACCTCGAAGATATTTCTTTAGGCGAGGTTGGCTGTCGGGTCATCTGTAGGGGACTACGTCCTTACGATGATCAGCTATATTGAACAGCTCACGGACCATGGGACCATGTTGGAGAACGAGTTATTTACTGACTTGATTCTACAGTCTCTCCCCTCTACCTACGCCTAGTTTATCTTGAATTACAATATTCAAGGGAAGGAAGTTACACTTCCAGAACTTCTCAACATATTGAGGAGCTCAGAGGGCACCTTGCAGGAATCCAGGGAGACATCCACTCTGCTCATTAGAGAATCTTTCTCTTCTGGATCCAAGGCGAAAGCCAAGGGAGAGAAGAAGAAGGCCTCCACCAAGCCGATAAGCGGTGTTAGTGAGGTAGAGGGAAAGGACAGGGCAAAAGTTTTAAGGCTAACAGTAGGGAAAGAGGAATGTTTCTGTTGTCATGGGAAAGCTCATTGTCAGAAGGATTGCACGGCATGGAACGCCAGAAACCAGGATTCGAAGCAAGTTTTGGCTTCGGTTTCGGGTGTGTTGATGATTGAAATGTTAGTGATATATGCCCTAGAGGCCATTATTGTATCATACTGGATTGTATATTACTTAATAGGAGCTTGGGATATACATGGATATAGAAACAGTCTTGCTCGAAATGGTAGTATGCTACCTGGTTTGTTTCTACCTCAATATGTGCATGTGTTTTCTTAACATATCGCTTATACATACTGGTAAAGCCTTTATGATCTTTGCTTGATTACCAGCAATGTGATGGCAGTCATATTAGTGGGGGCTGGGTAGTCTATAAGCACATCCTATACAGGTCCCTAGTCATAGGATTATCGAGACGGGACACCAATACTCCACAGTAGACTAGTGTATACGCTTCTCAACCCAGCAGGGGAGATGGTCTGCCCCACAGCCATCAGTACGTCGTACTGGAGATAGTATGCAGGTGCTCATTAGGTTATGAGTACACTGGATATGACTCGTCGGGAACTGTTGGTGGCTATTATACCGATCGTCGGGTAACAGTTCCCAGGTGACATGAGTACAGCTTAGTCCGTCGACTTGACAATGCTACTTCGTCTCGAGTGTGTTCCCACTGTACTTTGATTACTACCCTACAATGGCTCTAAGGAGTCATGCAAACAGGTAGTAGTTGTAGGGTTCCTAGGCACACTAATGAAGTCTCACAAGTGATCAAACATGCCCAATTATAAAATTTCATGTGCCTACAAACCCTAATACGGATCGTTAACTAGATAATAAGGCGACGCAATGCGAGTAAACGAATTTATAGCTAAAGGGAAGGGGATACAACCTTTGTAGATCCGGTCCTCCATCTCTATGGCTCCGTGATGAAGTCCCCTCGCTGTCCAAATCGAATCCATGACTCTAGCATCGGCTTCATCGAAGAAATGGGCGGGCTAGGTCGTCGACTTCGTTGCCGAAGATGATCTACGTCGAGGCAACTCAAGATCAAACTCCAACTTCACCAAGTCATGAAACTTATGAAGAAAACACCCTATACTACTTGGCAAGAGGTAGAGGATGAAGAAATAGGAAGTGGGTTCACTTTGGAATTGGATTTCTCACTCATCTTCACAAGTTGCCATTGATGGAGGCAAGCTTTCTTCATTGTTGAAGATGAAGAAGAAGAAGAAAGAATATGATAGAATAAAAAGGATTATTCTCAAAAATGAAAATCCAACTCATTCTTATCATAATCCAACCTTGGTTAGGTGTAGAGAATAAACTAAGGTTAAAGTGAATGGTTAGGGTTAAGGAAAAAAACAAAATGGTCAACTATTTCAAAGCTTCATGAAGCTTCAAAGATAATCCAAACTTAGCCACCATTTTATTTCTTTATCCAAAAAAAAAAAGAATTAATGAATAAATAAATAAATAAATAAGCAAAACCCTAACCATTAACATAACCATGGTTTAAACTAAATATACACCCAAACATTCATGTATCATCAAACATGATACAATCTTGTGCATAAAAATATATCACATATACAATGTGCAAATCAAGTGAGAAAATCTTTTTAAAGTGAACCAGTACTAGTTAATGTAAAGTAATGTATCAAATATATAATTATACATTAAATCATTAAATCAACACTTGATTCAATGATCCGGTCATATCGCATATAACCGACTAGTATCCAATGTATCGACTTATCGAATCAATCCTTGATTCGATAACTAGGTTATATCGCATACAACCATTCGATACATTCATCGCGAGAATGGAATACGGTATCACATACACGCATTATTTCCGGTCCCGCACATATCTCATATGCGCTCCTATTTCGTTTCGCTTGACCCAGGAAACCTCTGTGTAGGACTCTAAAGACTCGTCAATACGCCGGCAGCAGATGATGATCATATCAAGCACCCACAAGCCGCAAGCGGTCTGCTAAACGTAACGTCCACCCGGGTATTGAGCGATTAGAAGATCGACGAGCAAGCCCGCTCACACTCCTGTGAATCCAACCAGTAACACTTACCGTACAGTCCGGTCTGTTCGTCTGACATGTCGCATATCTCGCCTAGGTGTGGTAAACGTCAGACCCCAATAGCTTGATAAGTCATGCCGACGTGAGGTCCATAACTATCGTGAAACTACTGATAACTTTTACCAGTATATCACTGCAACCCTGGCCAGGGATTTCCTGTAATAGCCAGTCGAGCATAGCGCAACATCAACCCCCAATACCGGGAGAGACGAATCCCCTCCTATCGCTCATTGCCTCCATATGAATCGGGACTGTACCCAAAAACCACCTGTTTGCATGACTCAGTAGAGCCGTGGTAGGGTGGAAATCAAAGCACAGTGGGAGACACACAAGACTCTATGACGATCTCGGGTCAACAGAGTAAGCTGTACCAGTGTCACCAGAGAACTGCCATCTGACGTGAGGTATAATACCATCTGGGAGTTCTCGACGAGTCCGTTCAGTGTACCCAGTCTCCACTGAGCACCCGCATACCATCTCTGATGTCAAACACTAATGGATATGGGATCATCCATCGCCCATCACATGGGTCGAGAAGATATACGCTAGTCTACTCTGGAATATCGATGCCCCGTCTCGATATTCCCACGACTAGGAACATTGAAGGATGTAATCATGGACTACCCAGGCCCCACTAGTTTGATCTGCATCATAGTCCTGGAAGTCGAGTACAGATCCTAAGGGCTTTATCAACATGTAACAGAGAGACAGAAAGTATACATGTTAAGATAAAAAATAACCAGATAGCGTACTATCATGTCGAGCAAGAAAGTCCTACCTATATATGACCCAGCATCCACTACAATATACATCCAATGTACAGTAATGGCCTCTAGGGCATATATATAACTAACAATCTCCCACTTGCACTAGGGCCATCTGTAGCAGTAGTTGTAGTATCTAATACTCAACCATCACCTAAAAGTCTCTCTTTGGGAAAAGGCCTTCGTGAGTGGATTCGCCGTGTTGTCCTCTGAGTCTACTCTCCTAACCTCGATCACCCTGGAGATCAACCATCTCCATGATCAGGTGATGCTTCCTCAGAATATGTCTGGGTCACTGATGGGACCAGGGTTCACGGGCCAAAGCCACACTTCCATTGTCACACAATGGTAGGAACCTAGTTCATCTTATGAACCAATATACACCCAAACTGCCTCTTTGGTAGTATCTTTAATAGCGATGTTACCAGCCTTTATCATCTAGTTTGCCACGGTATCTAGCTTGGAACTCTTCCAACATACCGTCCCTTTACTGAGGGTGAAGACAATGCCTGTGACTGACATTCAGTCGTCCTTATCACCCTGGAACACTTCCAGTGATTCTCCCCACGATCGATTGATACCATCTCACTACAACTAGTGAGAATCCTAACATCCATTTAGATCTATCTCATAGATCCAAAACCCAGAATTTAGGATGTATCATTTTGATCCTATATGGAGAATCCATGTGATAAGAAGAGATTGACCGTGCGTAGCATAGGAAACTCTTTTCCTATCAAGAGTATGTTGTTCACGTACAATACGAGGATGACCACCTTACCCTCTACTACCTTTTTGTACATACAAGGTTCATCTACCATTTTGATGAAGTCAAACTTTTTGACTAATCCATCAAAACAGATGTTCCAACTCCGCGATGCCTGCTTTATCACATAAAACATCTTGCACACGTTTCCGCTGCTCCCACTGTCTACGAGGCCCTCTGGCTGTGTATTTACTGACGCTCTCTTCTAAAACATCATTTTAGAAAAGCAGTCATGACACCCAACTGCCAGATATCGTAGTCATGGTATGTAGCCGTGGCAAGTAGGATCCGGATGGACTTAAGCATAGCCACTGGAAAAAGGTTTCATCATTATCCACGCCTGGTCGATGACGAAAAACTTTAACAAGTCTAGCTTTGAAAGTCTTAACCTTTCCAAGTACACCAAGTAATCTTCTCAAGATATACTTGCTCCTGATGGGGATTTAACCCTTCAGATATAGCAACCAAAGTCCATACTTTGTTGGTGTATAAGGATTCCATCTCAGATCGCTAAGCATCCAGCCATTATTACAGAGTCCTTACTCTCGATGGCCTGCTCGAAACTAGTTGGGTCATCATCTCATGATGCATTCCTCGCTCCCACTGTCATCGAGAAACCGAGGTATCTCTCAGGCGGATGAGGAACCCTACTAGATCGGCGGAGACGCTGAGGTTCGTCGGGAACTATTGAATCCTTTGGTTCTGTCAAATCATCAGCTGCAGTTTTGTATAGCTGGAACCTTTCCAGTTCTACAGAACTGACCTTGCCTCGATCTTGTCCGGATTTTGCTTTGACACAGGCCGGATAATACCAAATCTTAACTTACTTAAGAGATAGGCTCTTCCCATACCATATCTTATATGGAGTGGTAGGCACTGATTTGAATCGAACCCTATTCAATAGGTATGCAACTTCATAAGTGCATAACTCCCTAAAAGGAAATAGGAAACTCAGTAGAGCGCACCATATCATATAGGGTGTGATTGCTCCGCCCCGATATACCATCGTGCTATGGTGTATACGGAGGAGTAATGCTGAGAGAGACTCTCATTCTCTTTTTAGAATAGTCCAGGAATTCTATGCACAAGTATTCTCCTCCCCGATCTCATCACAGGACATAATACTTATACCCGTATTGGTTCTCTACTTCTAGCTTATATTCTGTGAATATCTCAAAAGGTTCGGACTTGTGTTTCAACAGCAACATATGTCTGAATCTTGAGAGATTATCAGAGAACGTAATGAAGTATAAAGAACCAGTCCTGGCATGTGTAGACAGGAGACCTTACATACATCAACATGTATCATTCCCAAGAGTTCATTAACTCTTTCTCTGTTTCCAATAAACAGAGCTATGGTCATCTTATCTTTGTGACATGACTGGTAAGTTTTACAAGATGTAAATTCAAACAGATTTAAATATGCATCTATGTGCAACTTAGCTATTCGGGTCGCATTGATATGACCTAGTCTACAAAGCCTCAAGAAGGATTCGTTCATTTCTGAACTCTTCCTCTTGTGTGTGTTCTGTATACTAGGAACTGTAGTTTGATTTAAAACGTCAATGCTTTTAGATAACGTGCCTGAACCGATCAACTTTTGATATAGGAAATGTTCAAAACATTATCCATCAATACAAAATTATATCCTTTCTTTACTTGTAAAGAGACTGATATGATTTTGTATATCAGGTTCCGTATCTAATAACATTCATTCAGAATCAATGTACTGGTCATACAGGGTGACAGTGACCAACAGACTTGGCTGCAACACTTGCCCCGTTCTCTATCTCATGAAACTTATCACCCGTTCTCAGTTTTTCTACCTTTTTGCAGCCCTATGTAACAGATTGCATATCTGGGATCCTGATCCGGTATCATATACCCAGGATGCGGAGGATACTGAGAAACAGTTCTTTGTAATGGACACACCCGAAGATGATGCATCAGCATGCACTCTCTTCGTTTGGGCGGCACAGGAATTCTGGTAATCCCCAATTTCCTGCTCTGTCTTATAACAATTATAAGTTGGAGCGGGACCAACGTTCCCCAGCTTAGTATAACAAGCGGGTTCGGTCAATACATCCATATTATTATCTTGATTAAGGCGTGATATGGTCGCTACCTGGAGAGAGAGAGAAGAAAACACTCTGCGTGCGCTCTTGCAAGATTAGATTGGTTATATATTTTATCTAATCAGGATGGCTCCCACTGTTTTTATCAAATCTTCCTTCAAATCTTAAAAGGAAAGACTAGCCGGGATTAATTACACTCTACAAGTTCGCCAATTTTTCAGCCAGGCCAGTGTCGGTACTTTGAGGGAGGTTCCCCGTGCTTTCGCACGGACCTAATTACAGTAAACCTCGTTTTCCAAGAGGCGTAACCCCGTTGACACCTTTCTAGACACCTACTTGACCGGCTAATTGCAAAGTGCAAAACTCTTCCAGGAGTAACAATTACTCGCAGTGGGTATCGGGATCCAACTATCACATAGAAGGTATGCAATCTCATTGCAAATTTCAACACTTGAAACTCCCGATAAAGATTTTTACCCCTAGCACCTATGACCTTGGCTAAGGTCAACAAATCATAGGTACTAGTCAAGTTCAACCCGTCATTTCGTGATTAATTAGACCCACCCACATGACCCTTGACTAAGGTCAACAAAGCCACATGACTGTCCTAACTAATCGCATCATATGCTGTGTAGGAAGACATCACTTAGCTACCGCACACTACGCCTCGGCTATGGTCGACAAACGTATCACGAATATTAAGTACTCTACTTCCTAAAATGACGGAGGGTTGCGAATGGTTTTTAAGAAAACCTTTAACACTTTGAACTTGATCTCGTTGCGGAATCAAATGGTTTTTAAATGGAATGTTTTTGAGGCTTTTCTAGTTTTGCTAAAGGGGTCACTCTAAGGGATCGTCGGCCCTTTCCTCGTCGAATGAGGTGCGGGATATATCATATATATCACTGTGAAAAGCGGAAACTATAGAAGCGATCAAAAGACAAACCGAGGATTGCAGCATCTTCCAGTTATTGCTAAAGGAGTCACTCCCGGTGAAGGGATCTCGGTCCTTTCCTCATCGAATAAGGTGCAGGATGTTCTATAAAGAACACCACGATGCAAAGCAAGAACTGTAGCTACCTGTTTTATTTTTGAAATTCAATTCCACAACATCAATTAGGTTTATTTTCTTTCATTAATCTCATTAATGAATGTCCCATCATTTAAGTCCACCTAAACATCACAGATAAATATAACGTACGCTTATGCCATCCGCATTCGCCTCGATGTCCCGTCTGCACCGTTAGGTTAGGTAACTAACGCCAGAGCGAGGCAGGGCTAGCGCGGGTGTAAAACATAAGCAACGTCTATATAATATATCATATATACTATATACCATATCTATCTGAACAAATCACATGATCACATCACAGATAACGCAGTAGAAAATATCATATGAAATATTGGATATACTAGGACGTCCGTGTTTTCAATACGAGCCAGTATAAAACACGGATTCCACGGTCGTGATGAATAGCCAATCCCACACCCTTAGACCCCTACGAGAGTAGCAAGCAACCCTACCAATTCTAGGGTTAGGAGACCCGGACTCGACTCCTCGAGTTGGTCTCCTACTGGACCCTAGAACCCGGTTACTTATGCTCCCCTCCTTGGGTCTATCCTAATGCAGAAAAGTAAATAATATACAAATGGTGACATCATCCGCAACCTGGAAGTGCCCCAATAAAAGAATATTACATACAAGTTTTTACATGCATGAAAAAGAAAAAACACTCATCTCACATAAAAAAAACCCGGCTATTCGAACACGATGATCCAATATAACATATCCAGCAACACATAACATCACATGTCATCAACGTAAGTAAATATGCGCATCCCAATTGTCGTTGACATATAGCAACGAAACCGGCGATATCACATATTACACTTACGGTCACAGAAAAGAAAGTGTAAAACTACAACAGTTGGAATCCGCAACCTCTTTAGACATCGCATGCCTAATCAAATGAAATACTTAGACATCGCATGCCTAACAATTATAAACCCCGCATTTTAGTCTCATTATCGAAAACTCTTTTCAATATCAAGTCGGGAAATTCAACAGGATTCCCGACATTCTGATCGAATGCTCGTCGCAAATTTTAGTAGGCGGCCGCACCCCCGATATCTGCACTAAGGCGGAACACCGCTATCGCGAGCACCCGAACGGATGCTTTCGGCGGCGGGGTTCTCCTACAGTCACTTGGTCGGAGCTTTGGGGTGAGGCTGTCTATTAAGTTTATCCGGCGAGTATCCGCGTTCATTACGTGATTGCGACGGACTTTTGATCGCATCAAAATTCCGTGGCAACCGATTAAGTGAGACTAAACTGCTATGTTTATAATATTCATTCAGTTATCTCATAATTACTTGTGAATTCCAAATGTTGTATCACATTCCGGGTAAATAGAAAATGTTAAACTTTCCGATCGAACAAACGAACAACCAAGTTTTCCCGAAACAGCTCAACACATGAAATAAGTTTAAAAACATTCACTTCGTGCCTCAGTACCAACGGTCCAGCTGTAGAAGGGTCAAGCCAACGCCTCACATGTGGCACGCCGTACTGCCCCAAACCCTAAGGTTCAAAGGGCAGTTCAAGACGGTCACATAATCGAGTTAAGGTTTGTTGTCTTCTAGAGAGACCATCGCGTTACTTGCACTACTTAGAACGTCATTAAACTACGGAAAAATCCAACAATTGGAAATTTCCTGGCAGGGGAAAAAGTGGGTATTTATATCCGGTCGAACTTTTTAACATATTCTAAAATTATCCGGAAAAACACACAGACAAAATTAGACGATCCGATCGAAACACCGAGTCCCCAATACAACCCAGAAAACTCAACTGTTGAGTCAGATTTAAAAATTCCCAGAAAATACAGCAACAAAATATAAGAATTACTATGCAAAGACCATTGGGAGAAGCGACAAAGTTGCCGCGGAACCGCCGCATTAGCCATGCTAATGCCGCAGTTCCGCTGCACTTTGATTGAATCAAGTTCTCGAAATTCACAGTAATTCTTAGATATTCCTGCTTAGTTTTCTGCATATTTTTAATTCTAAAAAATCCCCGATTTTCAAAAATGTACAGAGAGCAACTTTGAATTAGGGTTTCGGTTTGATCGGACTTCTAACTCCGTCTACACATCGCCTAAGGCTCTAGCTTGGCTCTAATACCACTGTAGGGTTCCTAGGCACACTAATGAAGTCTCACAAGTGATCAAACATGCCCAATTATAAAATTTCATGTGCCTACAAACCCTAATACGGATTGTTAACTAGATAATGAGGCGACGCAATGCGAGTAAACGAATTTATAGCTAAAGGGAAGGGGCTACAACCTTTGTAGATCCGGTCCTCCATCTCCATGGCTCCGTGATGAAGTCCCCTCGCTGTCCAAATCGAATCCATGACTCTAGCATCGGCTTCATCGAAGAAATGGGCGGGCTAGGTCGTCGACTTCGATGCCGAAGATGATCTACGTCGAGGCAACTCAAGATCAAACTCCAACTTCACCAAGTCATGAAACTTGTGAAGAAAACACCCTATACTACTTGGCAAGAGGTAGAGGATGAAGAAATAGGAAGTGGGTTCACTTTGGAATTGGATTTCTCACTCATCTTCACAAGTTGCCATTGATGGAGGCAAGCTTTCTTCATTGTTGAAGATGAAGAAGAAGAAGAAAGAATATGATAGAATAAAAAGGATTATTCTCAAAAATGAAAGTCCAACTCATTCTTATCATAATCCAACCTTGGTTAGGTGTAGAGAATAAACTAAGGTTAAAGTGAATGGTTAGGGTTAAGGAAAGAAACAAAATGGTCAACTATTTCAAAGCTTCATGAAGCTTCAAAGATAATCCAAACTTAGCCACCATTTTATTTCTTTATCCAAAAAAAAAAAAGAATTAATGAATAAATAAATAAATAAATAAGCAAAACCCTAACCATTAACATAACCATGGTTTAAACTAAACATACACCCAAACATTCATGTATCATCACACATGATACAATCTTGTGCACAAAAATATATCACATATACAATGTGCAAATCAAGTGAGAAAATCCTTTTAAAGTGAACCAGTACTAGTTAATGCAAAGTAATATATCAAATATATAATTATACATTAAATCATTAAATCAACACTTGATTCAATGATCCGGTCATATCGCATATAACCGACTAGTATCCAATGTATCGACTTATCGAATCAATCCTTGATTCGATAACTAGGTTATATCGCATACAACCATTCGATACATTCATCGCGAGAATGGAATACGGTATCACATACACGCATTATTCCCGGTCCCGCACATATCTCATATGCACTCCTATTTCGTTTCGCTTGACCAGGAAACCTCTGTGTAGGACTCTAAAGACTCGTCAATACGCCGGCAGCAGATGATGATCATATCAAGCACCCACAAGCCGCCAGCCGTCTGCTAAACGTAACGGCCACCCGGGTATTGAGCGATCAGAAGATCGACGAGCAAGCCCGCTCACACTCCTGTGAATCCAACCAGTAACACTTACCGTACAGTCCGGTCTGTTCGTCTGATATGTCGCATATCTCGCCTAGGGGTGGTAAACGTCAGACCCCAATAGCTTGATAAGTCATGCCGACATGAGGTCCATAACAATCGTGAAACTACTGATAACTCTTACCAGTATATCACTGCAACCCTGGCCAGGGATTTCCTATAATGGCCAGTCGAGCATAGCGCAACATCAACCCCCAATACCGGGAGAGACGAATCCCCTCCTATCGCTCATTGCCTCCATGTGAATCGGGACTGTACCTATAAACCACCTGTTTGCACGACTCAGTAGAGCCGTGGTAGGGTGGAAATCAAAGCACAGTGGGAGACACACAAGACTCTATGACGATCTCGGGTCAACAGACTAAGCTGTACCAGTGTAACCAGAGAACTGCCATCTGACGTGAGGTATAATACCATCTGGGAGTTCTCGGCGAGTCCGTTCAGTGTACCCAGTCTCCACTGAGTACCCGCATACCATCTCTGATGTCAAACACCAATGGATATGGGATCATCCATCGCCCATCACATGGGTCGAGAAGATATACGCTAGTCTACTCTGGAATATCGATGCCCCGTCTCGATATTCCCACGATTAGGAACATTGAAGGATGTACTCATGGACTACCCAGGCCCCACTAGTATGATCTGCATCATAGTCCTGGAAGTCGAGTACAGATCCTAAGGGCTTTATCAACATGAAACAGAGAGACAGAAAGTATACATGTAAAGATAAAGAACTACCAGATTGCGTACTATCATGTCGAGCAAGAAAGTCCTACCTATATATGACCCAGCATCCACTACAATATACATCCAATGTACAGTAATGGCCTTTAGGGCATACATATAACTAACAGTAGTTGGGTGCAGTCCCGAAGCACTTGGAGGCAGTGGCGGTTAAATAGGATTCGTCTCTCCCGGTATTGTGGGTTGATATCACGCTGTGTTCGAAAGGCTATTACACAAAGTCCTTGGCCAAGGAAAGCGAGGTTTACTGATAGGTACTTCAGTAGTTCCTCAGGGTGTTTTGGGCTATACTCCGACACGACTTATTGCGCTATTAGGGGTCTGACGATTACCGCCCCCTAGGCCCGATATGCGATACTCTTAGACGAACAGACAGGACTGTACGGAGATTGTCCCATACATGCTCAGTAAGAGTTCAGATGAGTTAGCTCATCGTCCTTCTTATCGACAGTTACCTAGGTAGCCGTTACGTGCAGCTAGTACCGCTTGCGGCTTGTGGTGAAACTCACTGCCAGCGTAGTGTCGAGTTTTTAGAGTCCTACATAGAGGGTTTCCCTGCACTAGGCAAAAAGTGTAGAGGTCGTATGGTTTTACGACAGGGCTTTGATCACTTACGTGTTCTTATCCACGTATGATGTTCGGGCGGATAATACTAGTGGGCTTTGGTTTAAGCCGGATCCTAGTATTATATTGATGGATTATTTTTGTCTATTTGTATTCGTGTTCTTCGGAATGCGGATGCGGGTATGTATATTCGGATGAGGGGCATTCTCGTAATTCCACGGGATTGGCTTCAAGAAGGGGGACACCTATTAGGGTTTTATTCTTTTTGGATTAAACTAAATAGGTGGAGGAAATGAGTTGGATTTGAGCATTGAACCTAGCATGAATACTCGGTGACTCATGGTCATGAGTCACCGCAAGATATTTGTGAGGGTTTGTTGATATTTTATTATGATATTTATCTCATAAAATATCTAATATTCTTCATTCTATCTTGAGAGTACAGGCAAGCCTAGTTCAAGGCACACGACTCCTCTATCATTTTCACAAGCCTCTTCTTCTTCCCTCACAACCCTAAACCTCTCAAGAGTTGAGAATCCTAGGGTTTTAAGAGACAAAGCACTCCATCTTCACACTCTACACCCTCTAGGACTTCTAGTTTAACGAAGTAGAAGCCGTAGTTACCTCGGATTTGAGGTAGGAGCTCGGACTATAGACTCTCGGGTGGATCGTCTTTCACTCGAGGAGGCCGTCGAGGTTGCTACGATCCGTTACGATCCTTGGAGCCAAAAAATGGAGGACATCGATGAAGACCTGAAGGACTTGTATCTTGAGGTATAAGTTCTATCTTTGTAGTTAACATCATACCAAGTTTTGCTAATTAGGGTTTAGTATCGATCCTGGAGTTCAAGTCGGTGTTGCGAGATTTGAAAAATCTTTTTTTGCATATTCCGCCTCCCCGCGGATACGCGGGATGCGCGACATCGACTTACAGTGGTATCAGAGCCTAACTAAACCTTAGCTAACTGTTTAGACAGCGTGTAAAACTACGAAACCGAAATAACTCCGAAACATCGAAATCTAAATCCAAGTTTCTGTCAAATTTTTCTGAGCCTCAAAATTATTTTTAAACAATTGCAGAGTGCTCTACTTCTTGTGAGATGAACACACACCAAAAACGAGGCATTTTCACCTGATTTGGACCGGCCACATTAGCAAAAAAATGGGTGTCGCTTTTTTTGTTGTGGTGAAATGCTTTGAATTTTGGTTTGTGTTCTAGTTGCTTGGATGTAAGGTCTCAGGTGTTGTTTGTTTTTGCCAATTTTGGATATACTGTTATCTTTCTGTGATGGAAATACGAGGTGTTTCGAAGTCGTAGTTTTAACGTCGTTTAAAGTTTTTGTTGGCAATAGTGCCCTCAAGGCAATTATCGTAATCGTAGTTAGGTGATTATGATGATTGAGGGAGGACCTATACCGGTAGAATAGTCTTACTCGAGATGATAGTATGCTATCTGGTTTGTCTTTATCATCACTATTACATGTTGATAGAGCCCATAGGATTCTTGCTTGACTACCAGCATTATGATGGCGATCATATACGTGGGAGCTAGTGGTCTATAAGCACATCCTTAAATGTCCCTAGTCGTGAGAGTTTCGAGACTGGGCATCGATACTCCAGTGTAGACTAGTGTATACTGATCGAGACCCCGATGAGGGGCGGTGGCTAGGTCTCACAATCCATTGGTGTTAGTTTGTTCACCTAAGATAATATACAGGTGCTCATTGGGTTATGAGTACACTGGACGGACTCGCCGAGAACCTGCTAGTTGGTACTATACCTATTGTCAGATAGCAGTTCCCAGGTGACATGTGTACAGGTTAGTTTGTCGACCTGAGATCATCATTTATCTCGTGTGAGTTCCTACTGTGCTTTGATTACTACCCTACCACGGCTCAAAGAAGTCGGGCAAACAGTTTTTAGTTGGATACAGTCCCGAGCCACATGGAGGCAGTGAGCGGATCGTCGGGGATTCGTCTCTCCCGGTATTGGGGGTTGATGTCGCGCAGTGCACGGTGGCTATCACCAGAAATCCTTGGCCAAGGTAGTCAAGAATTACTGATTCGGATCAGTAGTTTCTCAGGTGGTGATGGGCTTCATACCGTCACGAATTATCGCGTTATTACGGCTCTGACTTTATCCACCCCCTAAGACTCGATATGTGATACTCTCAGATGAATAGACCGGACTGTACGGATATTATCACTGTCAGGCTCAGTAGGGGGTCAGGATGAGTTTGCTCGTCGGCCTCCCTTTCGCTCAATACCTGGGTAGCCGTTACGTACAGCTAGTGCCGCTGACGTGCTTGTGGTTAAACCCACTGCCAGCATATTGACGAGTCTTTAGAGTCCCACACAGAGGGTTTTCACGGTTCAGGCGATATGTTGTAGATGACGTATGTTGGTACATACAGGTGTCCGATTAAATATGTGTACAGGCTGCACAGACTTTAATCGGACAGTTGATAATACTAGCGGCTTAGGATTAAGCCGGATTATTAAATCAGGTTTTGATTTAATAATTTATATATATGTATTATAGTATTATTATTCACTATTCATTTTCTCTCTTGGTTATTCGTATTATGGTACGAATACGCGTATATGTATTTCGATACGTGTGCCGGGAAGTATTCCATATTTATACGGAATAGCTTATAGAAGATGGCCACCTTATTACTGATTTTCTTTTTAGAAAAACAATTATGGAAATGAGATGGAGGGGTGAGTTGGCATGAGCATGGACTTAGGCATGTAGAGAGATATGGTACACAATTGTTTATTTGGAAAATGTATGAGATATTTTGTGTGCATGAGAGAGAGAGGGAAGCCATCACACTTGGGGTGCTAATTTATTTTCTCCACTTGATTTCTCCACTTGCTTTATGCTCTTCTCACTTGGAAAAAGACTTAGCCATTTTTCTTTAGTTCCTCATGCCACTTGGTTTTCTCACCTCCTCTTCATCTTCTATGGTTGCTCATGGAGAATTTGTGATGAGAGAAATAATATAATGACACACTCCTACACTTCCACTCTCTATTGCTAGCAACCTTGGAGCGTCGGTTGTCTCGTTTTGCGAGGTTGAAGCTTGCGTCGTTTCCCTCAGGTGGATCATCGTAGATGAAGGAAGACCGGCAACCAAATTCGATCCAGACGACCACTAGGAGCTTGGAATGAATACCGAAGGACACGGATCAACTCGGTATAACCATTCTAACTTCTTTATATTAGCTTGCTAGTTTAGGGTTTAGGATAGATCCGGGCATTGGGTAAAGGTAGCGCCTGTTTAGTAAATTTTTGTTCCGCATTTAGCCACGGTTTGATGGCCGGGGCGCTGCCGTAACCAAACATGGTATCAGAGCCAACCCGTAAACCCCTTTCTAGCTTGTTTAGACGATATTAAAGTATCGATTTCGAAACAATCCCAAAACTGTTGTAACATTTCAGAAAAAAAAATATTATTTTTGGGAATTTAGATAATTAAATAGTGAATTATTATAAATATTTTAAGGTATGGATATTAGTTATAACGAAAGGGGTATAATTATATACCGATAGTTTGGAAAACATTCGGAGAATTCATAAGATCTATTGATTTTGAAAGGGATTATAAGAATGGAGCATTCATTGATTTTCTTATAATTAATTATATTCTATATTAATGATAAACTCGATTAATTTTCACTAATCTTGCATTAAGCTTGATTATGCATTATGACATACAACAAAACTTGTTTCATTTTTTTAGGACCATGGCTTCATTGTTATTGCTATTATTTTTGTTTGCTTTTAAAAGAGTTAATAGAAAAAGAAAAGAAAAGAAAAAGGAAAAGAAATGAATAAAGAATGTGGCATGGCTAGGAGGCATGGGCAAGAGAGAGAAGAGAGAGAGAGGGTGAGGGGTCTTGAACATGGCTCACATTGTTTCATCACTTGTGTTTCTTCATTATTTCTCTCCTCTTCCTTCACCATGGCTGCCCTCTCCCTCCACCTCCTCTACCTCCTCACTACACCCTCAAATACACATCAAAACATCATTTTCCCTTCATTAAAAATGTGCACAAGCTCACTACAATCATGGTGGATCAAGAAAGTTGGGATTTTGAGCACTTGGGGCAACTCAAGAAAATTCTTGAGTTGCCAAATGAGGTATTTCCTTCACCATTAGTTTAGTAATTCATTTCCTTTAACTTCTATTTTAGTTTAGAAGTGTTTAAGTAAGGTTTAATGATCTTGGAAAATTCCAAGATGAAGGTTATGGTTTGATTTGAATTGTGATGGTGCAAGTGAGTGTAATTGGTGACTACAAACCCCCCCTTAGTGTTAAAAATCCAGATCAAACCAGTGACTAACCCTAAAACTTGAACTTAGAACTTTCCGTGTCAGTTTTGTGATTTTTTAGAGGTCTACAGGGAATCTGGAGCAACCCGGGAACTTTATAAGATAATTAAAAATATACATTAACCTAGTTAGAACAATAGGAGTCCACCACGAGAAGACGAGACCAAACAAAAATATTTTGGCCGGCGGGGGCGGTTACTGTAGCAAATAGGCCGGCCAAAATTTGCCTGTTGATGTTGGGTTTTTTCCTGCAGCTCACACTCCTCATAGCTTAGCCACTGTATTTTTTAATTTGTCCCAGATTACCTGAGTAAAAATCTGGAACTAATTTCCTAAATTGCTGTTTTGAGTTTTGCGGATTTTAATAACTTGAGTTTTGATATTGTGTTTTATCTCGATCGATTGGGGTTGTTACGTCAACAATGAGGGTTGATAGACTATTTTGCATGCGTAGGCCATAGGTTCTAACCTATGTGTGTTTCGTGTGCCGTATCGGCTTTCTTGTATTTGATTCTTGTTTTACGATATAACGTATTTTGAAACTGTAGGTACCCCACGTGACCTTCGGGACGACAAGGGAGAGTGTGGCATCATTGACTCGGCATGCGAGGATCAGGTGAGTAGATGTATATCTACGGGGGAAGTCGGGTGGATGGCGTATAGCACCCCCGCAGTTTCGTAGTGTAGCAGGCCAATATATTATGTATATACATATGTGTATTGTGAGACGTAAATAATTTGCAAGAAATACTTTAGGAGATCATGGGTTAGTTTTAGCGTAATTAGAAGATAGTGCTTTTATTTTAGTTTCTTAGTCGCGAAACCCTAGAGTAAAGGTTCACACACACACATGCACACACGTGATATGTTTGGGTGTATATGTTTATATGTATATATATATATGTGGATGCGTTGGTGTGTGTATATATATATATACACACACACACATATACATATGCATATACGTATACACGGATAATGAGGATAGTATATGATACTTTGAGGTGAGTCGATATGATCGGGCATGATGCCGTGAGATAGGTTATGTGATTTGGGTCGTATTATGATATATGACATGATATTATAGTGGATCGATGGGCGATGTGTTTTCATACACACGAGGATATATGTTGATGATATTGGTATGTACTGGACTGTAAAACAGTACCCCTAATTCAGGATATTATGATAATGATACTATATGAATAATGAGATATATGTGATATTTAACCCGTACCCCGATTTGGGATGCCGTATGATGGATTTTACCGTACGAAGTATAAATATGATGATTGATCTGCACTCTTGACTCGAGGATGTCTTATTGTATATTTTACCGTACGTGACGCTATTTGAGGCGGGATCGCCAAGTACTAGATATATCGACTCGGATTTTAGGTGGATTTCTTACCCTTTCAGCTAGTTCTTTAGTTTAGTCTTTTAGTTGATTAGAAAGAGGTTGGACCAGGCTCGAGTCATACTTATTTTCAAAGACTAACGTATCATGAGTATTTTCAAAAAACAACCCGAGAGTTATTACGGATTTTCAAAGAACGTACCTTTTCTTAAGAACACCGTAGCCCCTATTTTCCAAAAACCACGATTCGTGCTATTTCAAATGCCAAAACGGTATGACTCGTATATAGAAATGTATATTCCTTATTGTTGCGTTTACTATTCATTCTCCGTCAGATTCTTATTCTTATTTCATTGCATGTTCAAACATGTGTTTCCTTAAATATTATGAACTCGTTGTTAGGACACCAGAACCATTACCGATAATCCTTATGTCTACAATCACTTGCTTGTCGGCTCACACACATCATTATCGGTAATTGCTATGTCACGTACACTTTAGAGAATATTACTCCATTGATATAACTTGCTAGCTGATAGTTGCAATATATCATTACTATGCTAGTTTAGATATTGCATTCTTTGCTTAGATACCCATGCATGTGTATATTCATTTGTCATGCAATATTATGGGGCTTATGCCGGTATTCACTGTTTATTGACTCTTGATTGGGGTATTCGGATTTTCCATGAGATTTCTGAATTTGGAGAAACCACAAGGATTTATAAACTCGTTATCATTTCTAAAAATAGAAATTTGCGGTTTTCTCGTGATATGATATTTCGGTGTCCACCATGGGTTTTCTCGGTTCTTGAGCGGTATCATACACCCGATTCGAGGTAGGGGGAGGGACCGTCTGCGGGTGCATGTTGGACCCAGTGTGGTACCTTGGGGCAAGAGGATCGTATAGAAAGGAGTTGAGCCCGGCAGGGGAGCACTACCGACCGGTGATTGTATAGAAACTCGACTGATATCCGTAGGATACCATTCGGAGTTATGAGAGAGATGGATATGGGCTGATCCGGACTGACGGAGCCCATGGGCCTATCCTGGCTAGCGGAGCCTGAGATTTGAGTATTATGTGTCGCCATTGGACACGGACTTCATGATGTTTTGAGTGTCGATGTTGGGCACTCGGGTTTTATCATGATTTGTGTGTCGTTGCTGGGCACACATTGGACGGTGCATTAGTACATGTCACGCATCGATATATTATTACTCTTGATACGGACACGAGTACTTGGATATCACACTTATGATACTGTCACCCTTGTAGTATTGTGTATTTTATTGTATGGCCTAGGACAGAGTCATACATGCGATTTCTTCTCGGTGATTTTTTCTACTCACGAGTTGGCAACTCACCCCCGTTGTGCCACAGTTTCTTGCAGGTTTAGCCGTACAGGTTTCATTGCGGCTTGCTGGCACACTGCTTCCTTCCGGGTGATTGCTTTGGTAGGTGGGTTCACTTGCATCGTGACCACCGCTGTACTTTTATTTATTTCAGTTGTATCTAGTAAACTCCATCAGCTGACTTGTATTTTTTAGTAGATTTAGAAGACCAGTGTATATTGTTTCGACCTTAGAGTCGCGCGCTTGTATTATTATGATTTTTTACTGGTTTTCTTGAGGATGTTGGTTTCTTTCTGAGTTTTGATCCTCGCCCTTCGGCGTTGTATATTATATTGCTTGCGTGGTTGTTTCCGCCAATTGGCGAAGAGCTAGCTCCCGCTTGGGGATGCCGTTATTAATTATTTATGTATATGCATGTTTGTACCCGTTTGGGGCCAGTATCTACAAAGGAAACTCTGCCGAAATTTTTGGATAAGGCATGATGTTTTAAAAATGCTTACTACGACTTTCAAAGTGAATTTATATGTTAACTTTTAAATAAGTTTTTCCTTCTCTCTTTTCAAATGGTTTAGATTTCTGGGCTTTTGGCTTACTTGAATTAGGCGAGGTCCTATAGACTTCACAGGATTCAAGTTCCAGTCATGTGCCATTTCGGGTCGTGACAATGTTGGTATCAGAGCGCTAGGTTTAACCTTGGTTCGAGTGTAGGTTTGACTATGCAGAGTCTAGGGCGTATATATATAGGTATTAGACCCGAACTTTCGTCGCATAGGTTAACCTTGGTTGATGGAGTAGGTGACTTAAGTAGAGTTACGTACCGTGTGTATGTTCCGCGGTATACTTACGATACACTACTCTTCTTAAGAAGCCTTAGGATGTAAATTTCTTTGCAACTATTCGTTCATTTGATCTATCCTCATCGATATCGGTTTGTGGTTTATGTTACCACGGTTGCACGGGCAGAGATAGCTCCAGCTAGAGTTGCGGTCAGCATGAGCTCGTCTTGGACGAGGACTGACCAGGGCGTAATTCCGGTGACACACGATTGCATAGATATGTCGTTTTATTGTGTTTTTCGCGACATGAGCGTTTTGATGGATTGTTTTTACTAAGATTTCTCGAACGTTCAGATCAGCACCAGAGGACTGGGCCACTGCTAAGGGTCGGCTAGAATGTGATGACGGTTAATGTATCATCTATCCTTGAGAATTGAGGCATTGTTTAGCGTGCGGACGAATAAGCTAGTTGTTGCTGCGACTGACAAGATATTGCCCCAGATGTTTGAAGCTATTTCAGCACGAGTTCGTACTTAGGGATTTGATAGAAGATCGCTAGTCACCCATGGATGAATGACTAGGACATGTAGTTCGTTTTCATACCCCGATGCGAGGTCATCAGATTGATTAATTTTAGCTAGAGAAGACTTCAAACATGCACGTTGAGAGTCGATTGAAAAGGGACAAATGAAGAGTATTCCTCCGACGATTTGGAAGAGTTTCCGAGGGCGTAGTTGGCCAGATACCTACCATAAGATATTTAGTTGTCTATGTTCGTAGTTTCGGAAGGGAGACTCTAGATATGAATATAGCCGTTTGTAGCGCAGTCCATATAGCTACGAAGAGACGAGTCCGAATCAGTCCACATTAGAGAAAAGTGGAGTAAGAGGTTCGTACGAAATTTTGACGAGATGACGTTCCACTCCGTTGATATCAAAGATGTGACACGCATGCAGAGACGTTGGATATGGATATATCTATTAGAAGAAGTCGTGATGAGTATGCAGCTGTTCCGGAGCAAGAAATGGATTTAGTAAAGGGTGATAACTTCCGGGCAGTTCGACAAGAACGAGATTGGGAGAGACCCCGACAGAATCATTCTGGAATACTACACGAGAAGACTTGGACCCAGGATCGGTCGTATCACGCACACCCAGTAGGCCAGAGTTCAGTATCATCGACGGGACATGTTATGAGTGACCATGATAGTTGGCCAGAGATCTTTAGAGGATGTGCCAGAGCGGAACTGTTTCCTTCATCATTTCCATATTGGGCCGTTGAGCCGAGGAGTTATGTAACTGGCAACTCGCAGTGAGAGACGAGAGCTTAAGGGCATAAGGCGCCAGACCATGAACAGGAGGCAAGGGGATATCTTGCTCTGCTAGCTTTGGATGCACCGACACCTTCTCGACTTTGAAGGAATGACATATCGACGACGGTGTTTACAATTTGCGATTTGGTGATTCGAATATCACGTATCCGTCATTTTGGATTTCGGTATTTTGGACGGTTTATTTACATGATTGAGTTTTTGTGCACCACAGTTGTACTCGACTTTGATTTTATGTCGTTCGATATGTTTGATTTTGATTTCATGCCTATGGTATGTACGAGATTTGACTTGTGCCTTCGGTGTAGTTTTCATGCACTTTTAGTACTTTGATTCGATTTTGTGCACGCTAATGCACGTGGTTGTGAGATTATATACCACGGTATACCTGATTTGGATTGAGGTATGTTGTATACCGTCGATTTCGATTGTGATATTCGATATTTTTTTTCGTGCACCTAGTGCACTTGATTTTGATTCGTGCGCATACTTGGCGCGCTTGATGCTATTTTGATGCACACCAGATGCACTAAATTGGGATTCTTCGTGCATATTAGATGCACCTAATATTGTTGTCAGGCACACCGTTGCCCTTGACAGGTGTTTTCATGCACACCCGTTGCACTTAGATTTTGTTTTTGTGTGCATGTATAGCACATTCATTGATTTCGATTACTGTGCACACCAGACGCATGTGGCATTCTTATACACATGTTGGGATTGGTTTCTTTTCGAGCAGTATGTTTTATGATATTTACTATTTCTTATAGTAACTGAGCAGGACTAGTCATAGGACAGTACCTGAATATGTTTTGCATGCATCGATAGTTATTGAAGGGATTTCCAAAAAGGAGCTACAGTCTCAATATTTTTCCTACGTGTTCGAGATGACACGAAACATTTTACAAGGAAACCCTTCTAAATTATTTTTCAAAATGGCGGGACGTGTATGTTTAACAAAGGATATATATATATATATATATATATATATATATATATATATATATTTATCTTTCTTACAATAAACGTCCGCTACTTGTGCCATGATACACGCATCGCACAGCGACTTGAAAAAGGTTTGGCATACTTTTCTTTTAGATGTTTTGACGAGTTTACAACGAAGCGTACTATATACATGTTATAGTTTTGATGTATATCATGTTGGTTTTCGTATTGGACTTTGACATTGGTATCTTCACCATGACTCCGATGATTGCGTGATGCTTGACGGAGTTTCGATTTTGCGTTATATACTCGTTTTTCATGCGGATGCATTGCGCTACGATATGTTTTATGTGATTATGATTTCAGAGCCCCAACGACCTGATCATTATACTGTAATGTTTTAGTATTTAAGGGGTTTACATTTAAATTCGAGGACCGAATTTATTTAAGGGGTGAAAATTGTAACATTTCAGAAAATAAAATATTATTTTTTTGAATTTAAATAATTAAATAGTGAATTATTATAAATATTTTAAGGTATGGATATTAGTTTTAACGAAAGGGGTATAATTATATACCGATAGTTTGGAAAACATTCGGAGAATTCATAAGAACTATTGATTTTGAAAGGGATTATAAGAATGAAACATTCATAGATTTTCTTATAATTAATTATATTCTATGTTAATGCTAAACTCAATTAATTTTCAATGATCTTGCATTAAACTTGATTATGCATCATGACATGCAGCAAAACTTGTTTCATTTTTTTTAGAACCATGGCATCATTGTTATTGCTATTGTTTTTGTTTACTATTAAAAGAGTTAATGGAAAAAGAAAAGAAAAGAAAAAGTAAATGCAATGAATAAAGAATGTGGCATGGATAGGAGGCATGGGCAAGAGAGAGAAGAGAGAGAGAGAGAGAGGGTGAGAGGTCTTTGACCATGGCTCACATTATTTCATCACTTGTGTTTCTTCATCATTTCTCTCCTCTTCCTTCACCATGGCTGCCCTCTCCCTCCACCTCCTCTACCTCATCACTACACCCTCAAATACACATCAAAACATCATTTTCCCTTCATTAAAAATATGCACAAACTCACTACAAGCATGGTGGATCAAGAAAGTTAGGATTTTGAGCACTTGGGGCAACTCAAGAAAATTCTTGAGTTTCCAAATGAGGTATTTCCTTCACCATTAGTGTAGTCATTCATTTCTTTTAACTTCTATTTTAGTTTAGAAGTGTTTAAGTAAGGTTTAGTGATCTTAGAAAATTCCAAGATGAAGGTTAGGGTTTGATTTGAATTGTGATGGTGCAAGTGAGTGTAATTGGTGACTACAACCCCCCCTTAGTGTTAAAAATCCAGATCAAACCAGTGACTAACCCTAAAACTTGAACTTAGAACTTTTCGTGTCGGTTTTATGATTTTTTGGAGGTCTACAGGAAATCTGGAGCAACCCGGGAACTTTATAAAATAATTAAAAATATACATTAACCTAGTTAGACCAATATGAGACCACCACGAGAAGACGAGACCAAACAAAAATATTTTTCCCGGCGGGGTCAGTTACTGTAGCAAATAGGCCTGCCAAAATTTGTCTGTTGATGTTGGGTTTTGTCCTGCAGCTCACACTCCTCAGAGCTTAGCCACTGTATTTTTTATTTTGTCCCAGATTACCTGAGTAAAAATCTGGAGCTAGTTTCCTAAGTTGCTGTTTTGAGTTTTGCGGGTTTTAATAACTTGAGTTTTGATATTGTGTTTTATCTTGATCGATTGGCATTTGTACGTCAACGACGAGGGTTGATGGTCTATTTTGCATGCGTATGCCATAGGTTCTAACCTATGTGTGTTTTGTGTGCTGTATCGGCTTTCTTGTATTTGATTCTTGTTTTACGATATAACGTATTTTGAAACTGTAGGTACCCCGTGTGAACTTCGGGACGACAAGGGAGAGAGTGGCGTCATTGACTCGGCAAGTGAGGATCTGGTGAGTAGATGTATATCTACGGAGGAAGTCGGGTGGATGGCGTATAACACCCTAGCAGTTTCGTAGTGTAGCAGGCATATATATTATATATATACATGTGTATTGTGAGACGTAAATAATTTGCAAGAATGAATTTTGGAGATTATGGGTTAGTTTTAGCGTAATTAGAAGATAGTGCTTTTAGTTTAGTTTCTTAGTCGCGAAACTCTAGAGTAAAGGTTCACACACACACATGCACACACGCGATATGTTTGGGTGTATATGTTTATATGTGTATATATATATATATATATGGATGCGTTGGTACATATTACATATATATATATATATATATACATATTCGTATACAAAGATAATGAGGATAGTATATGATACTTTGAGGTGAGTCGATATGATCGGGTATGATGCCGTGAGATCGGTTATGTGATTTGGGTCGTGTTATGATATACGACATGATATTATAGCGGATCGATGGGCGATGTGTTTTCATACACACGAGGATATATGTTGATGATATTGGTATGTACTGGACTGTAGAACAGTACCTATAAATCACGATATTATGATAATGATACCATATGAATAATGAGATATATGTGATATTTGACCCGTACCCTGATTTTGGGATGCCGTACGATGGATTTTACCGTAAGAAGTATAAATATGATGATTGATCCGCACTCTTGACTCGAGAATGTCGTATTATATATTTTACCGTACATGACGCTATTTGAGGCTGGATCGCCGACTACTAGATATATCGACTCAGATTTTAGGTGGATTTCTTACCCTTTCAACTAGTTCTTTAGTTTAGTTTTTTAGTTGATTAGAAAGAGGTTGGACCAGGCTCGAGTCATACTTAGTTTCAAAGACTAACGTATCGTGAGTATTTTCAAAAGACAACCCGAGGGATATTATGGATTTTCAAAGGACGAACCTTTTCTTAAAAACACTATAGCCCCTATTTTCCAAAAACCACGATTTGTGCTATTTCAAATGCCAAAATGGTATGACTCGTATATAGAAATGTATATTCTTCATTGTTGTGTTTACTATTCATTCTCCGTCATATTCATGTTCTCATTTCATTGGATGTTCATACATGTGTTTCCTTAACTATTATGAACTCGCTGTTAGGACACCAGCACCATTACCGATGATGCGTATGTCCGTAATCACTTGCTTGACGGCTCACACACAACATTATCGGTAATTGCTATGTCACGTACACTTTAGAGAACATTACTCCATTGATATAACTTGCTAGCTGATAGTTGCAATATATCATTACTATGCTAGTTTAGATATTGCATTCTTTGCTTAGATACCCATGCATGTGTATATTCATTTGTCATGCAATATTATGGGGCTTATGCCGGTATTCACTGTTTATTGACTCTTGATTGGGGTATTCGGATTTTCCATGAGATTTCTGGATTTGGAGAAACCGCAAGGATTTATAAACTCAATATCATTTCTAAAAATAGAAATTTGTGGTTTTCTCATGATATGATATTTCTGTGTCAACCATGGGTTTTCTCGGTTCTTGAGCGGTATCATACAACCGATTCGAGATAGGGAGAGGGACCTCCTGTGGGTGCATGGTGGACCCGGTGCGGTACCCCGGGGCAAGAGGATCATATAGAAAGGCGTTGAGCCCGACAGGGGAGCACTACCGACCGGTGATTGTATGGAAACTTGACGGATATCCAGAGGATACCGTTCGGAGTTATGAGGGTGATGGATATGGCCTGATCCGGACTAACGGAGCTCATGGGCCGACCCTGACTAGCGGAGCTCGAGATTTGAGTATTAAGTGTCGTTGTTGGACACGGACATCATGATGTTTTGAGTGTCGATGTTGGGCACTCGGGTTTTATCATGATTTGTGTGTCGTTGCTGGACACACGTTGGATGGTGCATTAGTACATGTCACGCATCGATATATTATTACTATTGACACGGACACGAGTACTTGTATATCACACTTATGATACTGTCACCCTTGTAGTATTGTGTATTTTATTTTATGGCATAGGAGAGAGTCATACTTGCGATTTCTTCTTGGTGATGTTTTCTACTCACGAGTTGGCAACTCACCCCCGTTGTGCCACAGTTTCTTGCAGGTTTGGCCGTACAGGTTTCATTGCGGCTTGCTGGCACACTGCTTCCTTCCGGGTGATTGCTTTGGTAGGTGGGTTCTCTTGCATCGTGACCACCGCTGTACTTTTATTTATTTCAGTTGTATCTAGTAAACTCCATCAATCGGACTTGTATTTTTTAGTAGACTTAGAAGACCAGTGTATATTATTTCGACCTTAGAGTCGCGCGCTTGTATTATAATGATTCTTCTCTGGTTTTCATGAGGATGTTGGTTTCTTTTTGAGTTTTGATCCTCACCCTTCGGCGTTGTATATTATATTGCTTGCGTGGTTGTTTCCGCAAATTAGCGAAGAGCTAGCTCCCGCTTGGGGATGCCGTTATTCATTATTTATGTATATGCATGTTTTTACCCGTTTGGGGCCAGTATTTACAAAGGAAATTCTGCCAAAATTTTTGGATAAGACTTGATATTTTAAAAATGCTTACTGCGACTTTTAAAGTGAATTTATATGTTAACTTTTAAATAAGTTTTTCCTTCACTCTCTTTTCAAATGGTTTATATTTCTGGGCTTTTGGCTTACTTGAATTAGGTGGGGTCCTATAGACTTCACATGATTCAAGTGACAGTCACGTGCCATTTCGGGTCGTGACAACTGCGCACTGCAGATTCCAGTCTCTGTTGATTTTCAAAATCTTCAAAAAATTATTATAGCAACTGCAGAAAACTACTTAGATGACCACTGGACTACAACTCAAATACGAACCAATTTCACCTGAAATGACCCGAGCACATAGCCAAATAATTTGAGCTGGCCGGCCATTTCAGAGGATCTGGGTTTGAAATTTTGGGTGTGGTCTGGTCTCTGGAATATTGGTTCAGTGGTATTGCTAGTTTTGCCCATTTTGGATATTATGTTATCTATTGTTCAGGGGCAATTCGGGGTGCTTCGAAGTCGAAAATTTAGCACTGTTTAAATGTTTATCAGTACATGCATTACTATCTGCGACCGTGAATGTCATTAGATCGGTACAACTTGTCTAATTGCTATAGTTCTTTTAGACGGGTTTGCGAACGTGACATTCACGTTGATGTTCTGTGTTGTACTGTGATGTTGGCTGGATCGTCGTGGTGGATAGCTTGGGTGCAATATTAGTACAGTTTAGTTTCATTTGTACATTTGATATTGCGGGGCGAGCGTCCGACATGTGGACTGCCGTCACTGCCAGTTTGTATATTATTTGTTTAGGGCACAACCGGGTTGAGGTCGATGTCACCCTTGTATATTATTTTCTTTTCTGTACTAGGATTACCCCGCGGTGGAGTGCACGAATAGCCGGGTTCTAGAGGGCAACGGGCCCGCATCTCATGGCGTTGAGACGGAGGGGGCCTCACTCTAGAATTGGCGGGCTATTCGCTGCACTCGTCGAGGGTATAGGTTGACCCATGGAGGGGTGCCCAGTTATCGGATTTCGTGAAGTGCTGGGTGGCCCATTCACGTTGTTGATTAGGGTTGCCTCGCTTCTGGGATTGGCGGGTAACTTGCCGCGCTCGTAGAGGTCTAGGTTTTCATTGCACAGGCTATCCACACGACAGGGAACGTCGGGTCTCATTTGCGGCTCAAATGAAACCATGGGCTCCAAGATTATCCATCATTCTGTGTTGCTTCTGTGATGTTGCTTTATATCATGCCTGGGACGATTGTTATATATATATATATATATATATATATATGCTAGTAGATGTTGTATATGTTTTGCACCCGCGCTAGTCTAGTCCCCGCTCTGTCGTTAGTTTAGTAACCTAACGAGTGATGACTGGACCCAGTGGCGAATGCGGATGGCATATACGTACATAATATTTTCGTTCTTTTTTGGTATGATTAATTGATGGGACTGCGTTGATTTTGATCAATGCAAGGATAAAACAAACCTATATATGATGTTGTTGGAACCAAGTTTTTAAAAACTGACATTACAGACGTTCTCTTTTGCTCTGCATCGTGGTATTCGATTAGGAATATCTTGCACCTCATTCGACGAGGCAAGGGCCGAGATCCCTTCATCGGGAGTGACCCCTTGAGTAAAAGTTTGCGTCAATGTAATAACTTCACTATAGTCTATTATTTTTGCTTTGCATCGTGGTATTCAGTTTGGAATATCCTGCATCTCATTCTACGAGGAAAGAGCCGAGATCACTTCACCGGGAGTGACCTCTTTAGCAAAAGTTTTCGCCACTATAAATTTGTAAAACCACTCGGTTCCTTCAACGATATCAAGTTGATTACGTTGAAGGTTTTTCGTCAAAAACCAGCCGTAGCCCTCCGTCATTTCTTACGAGTATTATTTAGTATTCGTGCTGCGTTTGTTGACCTAGTCAAGACGTAGTGTTCGGTAGCTAAGTGGTGCTTGTTCGTTGCATTTTAAATGCGATTGGTTAGGACAGTCGTGCGGCCTTGTTGACCTAGTCAAGGGCACGTATGGGTGGGTTTAATGCAATCCTGGATAATGACGGGTTGAACTTGACTAGCGGTTTATGGTTTGTTGACCTAGTCAAGGTCATAAACCGCTTGGGGTAAAAAAATCATATCGGGAGTTTGAAACATGCAGGAAACTTTCCAGGAATGCGCATACCTTCTAGAGTGTGGTGACTTGAGTGGATTCTATCAAGTTATCATGCGATGATAGTTGGATCCCGATTCCCACCGATGAGTAGGTTTACTCCTCGGGTGATTTTAGATGATCCCGACTAATTCTCCTTTAGGTTTAGAGGAGAATTCGAGGAAACAGTGGGAGCCATCCTGATTAGATAAAGTGGTTAACCATTCTGATCTAGGTTAGAGTGCACGCTGAGTGTTCCTTTTCTCTCTCTCTCTAGCAGTGACCATGGCCCGGCCTAAAACTAAAACTTATGAACCAAGTTAACCGAACCTTCTTAAAACACTTTGGCTTTTGGAATGTCACGGTGTCGCATATATCATTGCCTCCTCTATATCACCTTTGCGTTTCTCCAGAACATCCCGTATCACTACGAAGATCCGCACTTATTGGATAATCCATCATATAGTTACATACGAACTCGAAGGAACTTGTTCCAGATTCGAGGATGGATTCTGGTTCTGGAGAGATTGAATATGATTATTCGGTTGTCTTTTCCATTTACCTTCTCTCAGATTGTGAGGGCTCCTAGGATTAGGAGAGGGTACACCTATTGAGCTTATTGGATAGTCCAAACCTTAGGCTGGTGCTGAATGGTAGGGAAGGAAGAAAACCAATTAGCCTAAAGGTGGTGTACAGAAGGTAATAATTAAAGACATATAAGGGGATTAGAATAACGGCAAAGAAAATTGCGACTGGTATCATTCACGACAAAATCGTGTATACCCCTGCCACTCCCACATCCACTTTGGATTTCTCCAGAACACTTCGTATCACTACGAACGTCCATAATGCTTGGACATGCCATCGTATAGTTACATACGAACTCGAAGGAATTCGTTCCAGATTCGAGGATGTTTTCCGGTTTAGGAGAAATATAATAGGATTATTTAGATGTCTTTTCCTTTACCTTCTTTCACGATGCGAGGGCTTCTAGGACTTGGAGGGTACACCTATTATGCTTATTGGATAGTCTTCTTCCAAGCCATAGGCTGGTGCCGAAAGGTACGGAAGGAGGAAAACCAATTAGCCTAAAGGTGGTGTACAGAAGGTAATAAGTAAAGACATATAAAGGGATTGGAGTGAGGGCATGGAAGTATATGGTTACTGTCATGAATCAGGATAGTGGAAGAGGCGTTACTAGGAATACCAGTTAACCCCTTCGAAACATTTTCATGTTTCAGTTTCACTATGCGATGTTAATCGAAAACTGTTTTCCCAAATTGGAATCTAACTCCAGGGTTTGTATTTACCAGATCAGTTTCTCACATCTATATATTATTACAGATGGTGAGCGGAAGTAAGATATTGGGAATTGGATGATTAGATCCTCTGTATATCGGAATTCGTTGTAATTGGTGATATTTGAGGAAATCACCTGGGTTTTGCCTGTCGGCAAATTTTTGGTTTTGAATATCCGATTGTTTTGCACCAATTTCAAACTGATATATCTGTATGTTTATTTTATAAAGTGAGATATAACGTTTTGAAATTATTTCTGTGACATTTACCTATATCAGTTGATGGTTAGGCAAGGTGCATTCAACAGCGGTGTAATTCTTCTTCACCTAGTACAGTTTTCAACCTACGACGCACAGGGTTTGAGTTGTTAAACTCAGTGGACATATACAAAGTATTGTATGTTGTCCAGTGTCTATTAGGATAAAGGTGTTGGTACTCGTACTATATTCTGTTTACTTGTGACTTCTCCAGTTCTGGAAAATTATTTCGTTGAAATGCAAGGTCCAGATATTGAGAAATTATAGGTATAAGAATAAAGTAGAGAACCATCTGTTGGAAGTATCAGGATTCTAAGAGGTAGTAAAAAATATAGATACTTGTGTTTGGTATTCCATTAATAGTAATTGTTTTGAGAACTTGCTTCTCTTTCGGGTTACTCATATATGGATACACTCTTAGTTGAGCAATGATGATTGGCCTCATTCCTATTGGTTGATATGCACTGGAGACAGCTGCATGATTTTGAATCTGGTTCCAATAAAATTAGTTCCTTTGTTTCTATATGGTATATAGAATCAATTTGTATCTTAACAATGTTAAGATATAGGGAGTTGTCCGGCTGATGCTTAAAACCAGAATCTGGACAAACTTAAGGCACGTTTCATTATTGTAAGTTTGTGAGTTATCCCGGGCTTTGACGAGGGTTAACTTTCTACCATCAGGAAGATCAATAGTGATATTGTTCTTGACTCGCCACAGTTTTAGTAAAATGGATTTTTTCAGAAAACAAAATTGGGAGTATAGTAGAACTGGAAGTGATTCCAGAACCACAAACGATCACTGAAGATTTAATAGAACCTGAGAATTCAATTGGATTTGACATTCCATTAGCCACTCCGCAGATTTGGTGGGTAACCTCAGGCACCCAAGAGGTACTTCGGTCTTCTCAGACACGGTGACAGGGAGGTTCTTGTTAACCAGACTTGCCATTGCTGCTGTTCTAGACTATAAGACCCGGCAGGAGGATGAGTATAGCATCGTTCTAAACTAGCTTTAGAAGTGCATGTGTATATGACTCTACCAGAGGGTTGTTGTAGTCAGTGGGAGCAGCGGAAGCATAGAGGGTAAGTAGCTTATGTCTATTTATAGACTAAAACAGGTATAGCAGAAATAGATCATCTATTTTTTGATGTGACAGTCATAGGTTTTTACTTCATCAGAATAGGAGATGGATCTGGTAAGAAGGTAGTAGGGTGTGATGTCCTGGTATTTGGATGACATGCACTTTATAGGAAGTGAAATTCCTATACTACGATCGGTTATACTGTGATTGTCACACAGTTGTTTCTCCATATAGGATATGGATATAATATAAGGCAATCTGTTTACTAGATCTATGGTTTTAGATCTAGATTTGGGAAGTGTCCCAATTCGGATACTTTGGCACTATTCTAAAGTGTTTTAGAATGGACGACTCCTGGCATGGTGGTGTACCTGCGGGTGATGGAGTCACCCTCTCTAAAGGTGTCTTACAGACTAAAGGGGAGAGGGATCTGCATGATTAGCATCACTTGCTTAGGCAATTGAGTTAATCATGAAATGTCAAGTACCACACCAGATGTTGTTTTTGCACTAGCTGCAATAAACATATATTAATCCAATCCTGGATAAATGTAAGGAAGCAGTTTATGAACATAAATGGATGTTCTAGGGATATGGTAACGGCTGCCTCCTTCAGGAGACGGTTATCATTTCAGGCTTCCAAGGTGACCTGGATGACATAATGGCTGTCTGAGTTATTGTTTTTCCCTCTACTGAGGGACAGTATGTTGGACAGGTGGTCCAAGAGGATACTGAGGAAGGCATGGCGCAGGATACTGATTAAATTCAGTGCATAATACAGTCTAAGAAGTTCGCTGGATTTGGAGTTCATCTACGAACTGGGTCCCATCAGATATCAAGACAAATTCTAAGACAGGTATCGCTCATTTCGGGAGATAGTTTTCTCCGCGAAGTTGAGATATAGAGAGATACAGAAAGAAAAATTTATGCGGATCCACTCACTGAGGCTATTTCTCGAACGCAATAGTTTCACAAATGGGCTTTGCGAAACTGATTAGTAGAGAAGTTGGGTGTTCGGTATAACACGGGCTGTGAGTATGCGACACCGCAATAATTGGCCTTAAGTGCAGGTGGGAGATTGTTGGTTATAGTGCCCTCAAAAAAATTATCTTAATCACAGTTAGGTGATTATGATGATTCAGGGAGGACCTATACCGGTAGAACAGTCTTACTCGAGATGATAGTACGCTATCTGGTTTTTCTGTATCATCACTATTACATATTGATAGAGCCCATAGGATTCTTGCTTGACTACCAGCATTATGATGGCGATCATATACGTGGGAGCTAGTGGTCTATAAGCATATCCTTAAATGTCCCTAGTCATGGGAGTTTCGAGACTGGGCATCGATACTCCAGTATAGACTAGTGTATACTGATCGAAACCCCGACGAGGGGCGGTGGCTAGGTCTCACAAGCCATTGGTGTTAGTTCATTCACCTAAGATAGTATACAGGTGCTCATTGGGTTATGAGTACACTGGACGGACTCGCCGGGAACCTGCTAGTTGGTATATACTTATTGTCAGATAGAAGTTCCCAGGTGACATGTGTACAGGTTAGTCTGTCGACCTGAGATCGCCATTTGTCTTGTGTGAGTTCCCACTGTACTTTGATGACTACCCTACCACGGCTCAAAGGAGTCGTGCAAACAGTTTTTAGTTGGGTATAGTCCCGAGCCATATGGAGGTAGTAAGCGGATCGTCGGGGATTCGTCTCTCCTGGTATTGGGGGTTGATGTCGCGCAATGCACGGGTGGCCATCACCAGAAATCCTTGTCCAAGGTAGTCGAGAATTACTGATTCAGATCAATAGTTTCTCAGGTGGTGATGGTCTTCATTCCGACATGAGTTATCATGTTATTTGGGGTCTGACTTTATCCACCCCATAGACTCGATATGCGATACTCTTAGACGAACAGACCGGATTATACGGATATTGTCACTGTCAGGCTCAGTAGGGGTTCAGGATGAGTTTGCTCGTCGGCTTCCCTTTTGCTTTTGGTCAATACCTGGGTAGCCATTACGTACAGCTAGTGCCGCTGACATGCTTGTGGCTAAACCCACTGCCAGCGTATTGACGAGTCTTTAGAGTCCCACACAGAGGGTTTTCATGGTTCAGGCGATATGGTGTAGATGACGTAAGTTGGTACATACAGGTGTCCGGTTAAATATGTGTACAGGTTGCACAGACTTTAATCGGACGGTTGATAATACTAGCGGCTTAGGATTAAGCCAGATTATTAAATCAGCTTTTGATTTAATAATTTATATATATGTATTTATATATATGTATTCTAGTATTATTGTTCACTATTCATTTTCTCTCTTGGCTATTCGTATTTTGGTACGAATACGCGTATATGTATTTCGATACGTGTACCGGGAAGTATTCCGTATTTATACGGAATAGCTTCTAGAAGATGGCCACCTCATTATTGATTTTATTTTTAGAAAAACAATTATGTAAATGAGGTGGAGGGGTGAGTTGGCATGAGCATGGACTTGGGCATGTAGAGAGGTATGGTTCACAATTGTTTATTTGGAAAATGTATGAGATATTTTGTGTGCATGAGAGAGAGAGGGCATCCATCACACTTGGGGGTGCTAATTTCTTTTCTCCACTTGATTTCTACACTTGCTTTATTCTCTTCTCACTTGGAAAAAGACCTAGCCATTTTTCTTTAGTTGCTCATGCCACTTGGTTTCCTCACCTCCTTTTCATCTTCTATGGTTGCTCATAAAGAATTTATGATGAGAGAAATAATATAGTGACACACTCCTACACCTCCACTCTCCATTGCTAGCAACCTTGGAGCGTCGGTTGTCTCGTTTCACGAGGCTGCTGTTTCCCTTAGGTGGATCATCGTAGATGGCGGAAGTCCAGCAACCAAACTCGATCCAGACGACCACTAGGAGCATGGAATGAAGACCGAAGGACACGGATCAACTTGGTATAACCATTCTAACTTCGTTATATTTGCTTTCTAGTTTAGGGTTTAGGGTAGATCTGGGCATCGGGTAATGGTAGCGCCAGTTTAGTAAATTTTTATTCCGCATTTGGCCACGGTTTGATGGCCGGGGCTCTGCCGTAACCCAACAGTTTTAAGTTGTGATATATGTGTTTGGAAATGTCAACTATTCGGAGTTGCACATATCTGTGTTGCTGTTCTTGTTGGTTTGTATATATGAACTTTATTGGATCATCGTAGATGAATAGCCGGGGGATATGAGATGAGGGTTTTTTATTCTTTCATTCAATGTAAATATGTAAAGTGATGTAATATCATTTTGCGGGGCACATCCGGGTTGAGGTTGTTGCCACCGTTGTATTATTTCTTTTACTGTTTTCTGCTCCTAGGATAGACCCAAGGTGGGGTGCAAAAACTACCGGGTACTTTGAAGTGCCGAGTAGACTACTCACTTTGATGAGGGAGGTTGCTTCACTTCGGGTATTTGGAGGGTAGTTTGCCGCAACCGTAGGGGTCTGGGATGGGGTTTGGCTATTCATCATGACCGTGAAATCCGTCTTTCGTTACAGGCTTAAACGAAACACGGAATTCCTAGTATATCCAATATGTTCATCTATGATCTGGAATGCCTATTATTGCGTCAGACGAATGTTTATTATATATATGTTATATAGTAGACGTTGCTTATGTTTTTCACCCGCGCTAGTCCAGGCCCCGCTCTAGCGTTAGTTAAGTAACCTAACGGTGTTAGACGGGGCCCAGTAACGAATGCGGATGGCATAAGTGGACGTGGTATTTTCGCCTTTTTCTGTGATGATAGGTGTAAATGATGGGACTGCATTATTAATGCAAAGCAAACAAACCAAAGCGGAATCGTTGGAACAAATTTTAAAAACCACTAAGTTATTTTAAACAGGAGACTTTTAAATGCGGAGCTTAAACCATTCCTTTTAAAAGCTATCATGTTCCTTCGATTATATCAAGTTCACTACGTTCACGGTTTCGCCAAAACCATTCGTAGCCCTCCGTCATTTCAGTTGAATATTTAGTAGTATTCAAGCTATGTATTTTGACCTTCGCCAAGGCATAGTGTTTGGTAGCTGCTGGGCATTCATCTGTAGCATAAATAGATGTGTTGGTTTGGGACGGTCCTACTACTATTTTGGCCTTCGTCAAGGGTATGTACGGGTGGGTTCAAATTAACCTGGACAATGACGGGTAGAACTTGACATGTGACTTATGATATGTTGGCCTTCATCAAGGTCATAAGAGCATGGGGCAAAAATCCACATTGGAAGTTTCTAAAGAAACTGAAACTTGCTAGTGCTGCATACCATTTGGAGTGTGATAATGTTGGTAGGATTCCTTTAGGATTATCACATAATGATATTTGGATCCCGATCCTACTGTGAGTATCCGCTACTCCTCGGGAGATTTTTCACTTAACGATCAATGCTATAAACCAAGTAGGTGTCTAGAACAATGTTAGCGGGGCTACGCCTCCAGGGAAAAGAGGTTATTTAATTAAGGAACTTCGCGAAAGCGTCATAAAACCTCCCTCGATGTATCGACACTAGCATAGCCGAACGGTTAAGCAAGTATTGTACGGTGAGATTAATCCTGACTAATTCTTCTTTTATAGTTGGCGGAAGGATTCGAGAAATAGTGGGAGCCATCCTGTTTAGATAAATTAAAAACCAATCCAAACTTGCAAGAGCATCATGCTGAGTGTTTTCTTCTCTCTCTTCTAATTGCAGCGACCAGGTGACCAGATTAGGTTACAGTTGAATAATAAAATGACCGAGTTATACTATATTGACTGGCAAAGGTTTGTCCAGATGTCCATTACCTATGACAAGTTGGACCACCTCATTACTACTCAAGCCCCCGCTGTCTCAGGTCCAGTTTCCACCGTCGCGGATATGGATATCCGTAAGACAAGGGAAAAAGACAGTGTGAATGCCAAGTGCCTCGTGTTGGCCTCAGTTAATGGTGTATACCAGAAGCAGCATGAGAAGATGGACTTAGTTTCCATCTTCCTCCATAACAAAGTATTATATGGAGAGTAATCTCGTATCGCAAGATATGAGACCTTGAAGGAATTTCTTCAAGCGAGGTTGACTGTCGGGTCATCTATAGGGGACCACATCCATATAATGATCAGTTGTATTAAATAGCTCACGGACCTGGAAACCACGTTGGAGAACGAGTCATGTACTGACTTAATTTTACAGTCCCTACCTTCCACGTGCGCCCAGAGGAAGAAATTTATACTTCCAATTGAAGGCACCCTGAAGGAAACCAGGGAGACACCCGCTCTGCTTATTGGGGAATCTTCCTCTTCTGGATCCACGGCGAAAGCCAAGGGTGAGAAGAAGAAGACCTCTACAAAGACGATAGGCGGTGTCAGTAAGGTAGAAGGAAAGGGCAGGGAAAAAGTTTCGACGTTAACAGTGGGGAAGGAGGGGTGTTCCTATTGTCACGGGAAAGGGCATTGGCAGAAGGGATATAGGGTTTGGAAAGCCAGAATCCAGGATCCGAAGCATGTTGGGGCTTCGACATCGGGTGTGTTTGTGATTGAAAACAGTCTGTCAATTAACTCTACTTCCTGGGTACTAGATACTGGATTAGGATCTCATATCTGTAATTCATTACAGACTTTGAGAAACCGTAGAGTTATCAGGGCAGGTGATATGACTCTCAGGGTTGCTAACGGAATGAGCGTGGACGCTGTATTCGTAGGGGAATATCACCTATGATTGACATGTAGGCATATATTGATTCTACGTAACCGTTTGTGTGTACCTAGTCTAGTTTGTAAGCGATGCGGTCCACATCCACCTAAATCAAAGTCTGATTGGGTCAGGTACACTAGAGGACGATATATACGTGTTAAATCAAGCTCAGGTTTTTAACGTCCAGAACACACGTAAAAGAAAGTCTCCAGAATTAAATAAGGCTTTCTTATGGCATTGTAGACAGAGTCACATCAATGAAACACGGTTGTCGAAGTTACATAGAGAGGGATATTTGGATCCGTTCGAATATCAGTTTTATGCAACTTGTCAATCTTGTCTCATAGGAAAGATGGCAAAGACTCCGTTCACTGGACACGGAGCAAGAGTGAGCGAGCTCTTAGGACTCATACACAGCGACGTGTGTGGTCCAATATCTATAGATGCACGAAGTGGTTATTCCTATTTCATTACTTTTTACGGATAATTTCTCTTGGTAAGTACATGTCTTCTTGATGAAGCATAAATCCGAGGCTTTTGAGAAATTCTGAGAATATAAGAATGAAGTGGAAAAACAAACAGGCAAAAGTATCAAGACACTGAGATCTGATCGATGTGGTGAATACTTAATTGCCGAGTTCCTGGATTACATAAAAGAGAAACGAATTCTCTCTCAGCATGCTCTTCCATACACACCACAACACAACGGTGTATAGGAAAGGCGGAACCGAACCCTATTGGATATGCTTCGTTCCATTATGAGTAACGCTGAATTCCCGCGATCCTTCTGAAGTTATGCACTAGAATCGGCGGCATATTTTTTGAATAAGGTTCCTACCAAGACTGTGCCTACCACACCATATCAGATGCGGAGTGGGAAGAAAGCCTATCTTCAGTATCTGAAGATATTGGGATGTCCAGGTTTTGTCAAAAAGCAGTATGCGGACAAGTTCAAGGCACGTTCAGTACTGTGTAGGTTTGTGGGATAACCAAAGAACTCCAGGGAGTATCTTTTCTATTACGTAGAGGAACAAAAGGTTTTTGTTTCTCGTAATGCCCGTTTTTTAAAAAAATCAATTTTTTGTAAAAGGAAATAGTGGGAGCGGAATAGAACTGGAAGAAATTCCAGAACCACAAACTATTACTGAAAGTATTGTAGAACCAGAGGTTTCAAAAGAACCGGACATCCCTACGCCAATCCACAGGACTAGTAGGCAGTCTCATCCCCTCGAGAGATACTACGGTTTTCTCATAGACGGGGATAAAGAGGGTTGCATCATTGACCATGATGAGAAAACCAGCTTCCAGCAGGCTATTTAGAGCGGTGACTCGGTAAAATGGCTGAATGCAATACGGACCGAGATGGATTCCATCTACACCAACAAAGTATGCACTTTGAATATTGCTCCAGAAGGGGTAAAACCCGTAGGCTGCAAATGGTTCTTCAGAAAGAAGATTGGTGTAGATGGACAGGTTGAAACCTATAAGGCTAGACTTGTTGCAAAAGATTTTCGTCAAAGACCTGGTTCAGACTATGATGAAACTTTTTCTCCAGTGACTATGCTTAAATCCATTCGGATCCTTCTTGCCATTGCTGCTTTCCAGGATTTTGAGATCCGGCAGATGGACGTAGAGACGGATTTTCTAAATAGTTATTTGGAAGAGTGCGTCTATATGTTGGATATAGTTCCCTCAAAGTCAATTATTGGATCGCAAGCACGTGATTGCAATGATTGCGGAGGACCTATATCGGTGGGACAGTCTTACTCGAGATGGTAGTATGCTATCTGGTTTACCTTTATCAGTCGTGTACAGGTTCAGGTGACTGATCACTGTTACACGTTGATAGAGCCCTTAGGATCTTTCTTCACTACCAATAGTATGATGGCGATCATATACGTGAGAGTTGGGTGGTCTATAAGCATATCCTTAATTGTGGTCCCTAGTCGTGGGAGTTTCGAGACAGGGCATCGATACTCCGGAGTAGACTAGTGTATACAGTCGAGACCCCGACGAGGGGCGGTGGCCTGTCTCACAAGCCACTGGTGTCAGTTGGATCACCTAAGATGTATACAGGTGCTCATTGGCTTATGAGTACACCGGACAGGACTCGCCGGGAATCTGCTAGTTGGTATTATACCTATCGTCAGATAGCAGTTCCCTGGTGACATGTGTACAGGTTAGTTCATCGACCTGAGGTCATCATTTGTCTCGTGTGAGTTCCCACTGTGCTTTGATTTCTACCATACCACGGCTCAAAGGAGTCGTGCAAACAGGTATTTTTTGGGTACAGTCCCGTGCCACATGGAGGTAAGTGAGCGGATCGGCAGGGGATTCGTCTCTCCCGGTATTGGGGGTGAGATCGCGTTGTGTCTAGGAGAGCTATTACACAAAGCCCACGGCCGTGGCAGGAGATTTACTGGTAGGTACTCCAGTAGTATCTCAGGGTGTTTTTTGGCTACTCTCTGACACGACTTATACTTCTATTGGGGGTCTGACGTTACCAGCCCCCTAGGCCGATATGCGATACTCATTGACGAATGGACCGAACTGTATATACATTGTCACTGTTAGGCTCAGTAGGGTTTCCGGATGAGTTCGCTCATCGGCCTCCCTTGAGGTCAGTACATGGGCAGCCGTTACGCACAGCTAGTGCCGCTGACGGCTTGTGGTTAAACTCACTGCCATTGTACTAATGAGTCATTAGAGTCCCCCACAGATAGTTTCCCAAGTTCGGGCGAAACGTTGTAGAGGCCGTAAGGTTTTATGGAAGGGTTCGGAAAATGCATGTGCATTTACGCACGTGTCATATTTAGGGCGGATAATACTGGTGGGCTTTGGTTTAAGCCGGATACGAGTATTATACTGTGTAGATATAATATCTTTGTCTCAGCTGCATTTATATTCGGTCGTAATACAAATGCGGGTATGTTTATACTGTTACGGGGTTATCCTGAAATTCGTTTCGGGATCGCTTTTGGAAGTTGCCAGTTTCCAGTTTTGTATCACCCGTATTAAATATTCGGTTTAATACGGATTTATCTTTTCTTCACTTGGGTCAGTCATGGGGTGAGTCTTGATTCTGGAAGGTTCTAGAAGTGGTGACTAGGTTCATGAATCTTTGTATGCATTAAATGAATGGTGACTTGGCTTATGACTCATTAGGTTTCATTTATTGTTATGCAAGGTGTTTTATATGACTCATTCATTTGTTTGAGTGCTAATGGTCACCTTTTTGGTTCCTACACTCACCCCCCTCCTCTTTTAAAGTGGCCGGCCCCTTATGGTGCCCCATTGATTGATTTGCAAAAGAAAAGAGACGGTTGATTAAAAGTTTTTATGATTTGGTTCATGAAATTTCATAGCTCATTTCTCATTTCATATCATTCCAAAAGGAAACTTCATTAACCGTTCGTCCATGGATTTGGACGAAGCGAGACAAAGTGTTCTACTCATTCTCTACATCTATCCTGGTCATCTCTTCTAGCAAACTTGATGACCGAGTTGCCTCGGGTCAGAGGCGGGAGCCCGTTTAAAGATCCGTTGACGTGGTGCCACTTGGACGAGGAGATCGGAGATCGACGAGACCAGAGCATCCGCAACAAAGCGTGGGATGATGGTTAAAGACCGAAGGACTCGGATCGTTCGGTATAACATTTCTACCCACTTTGTAGTTTGTTAGTTTAACAATATTGGCAGATCCGGGTTATAGTATACGATAGCGCCAGTTAAAAAGTTTTGTTCCGCATTTGGCGTCTGTTAGACGGCCGGGACGCTACCGTAGACTTACAGTGGTATCAGAGCCTCGCCATTAAGCTTTACTAACTTTTGCTAACGCGTTTAAAATATCGATCGAACCGAATTTCAAAAACTACATTTTTCTGTACAAAAGTTTCTGTCGATTTTAAACTTGGTCTAAAAATTATTTTGATCATCCCAGAAAATTGAGCTGGGTTTTTTAAGCACACTATAAAAATTTGATCACGTGATCCTACAGTACCGCCGCGGATCCGCGGTCAAACCTATGGTTTGACCGCGCATCCGCGGCCAGTTTGTGGGACCAGTGGTCCAAATTTGTACAGTGGCTTCTATAGAGGAAATTATGGTTTTTGGTATATTTCTTTTGGGCCCAGTTTTTTACTGTACTGCAGATGTACGTGGGGCCCACTTCGTGAAATTTAGTCGATCAAAATTTAAACGCGTTAGTTTACAGTACTTACATTATATCTCCGACCGTGAATGTCATTCGAGCGGTAAATTGCGTCTAATTGCTATAGTCCTTTTAAATGGATTTGCGAACGTAACTTTCGCGTTGATGTTCTGTGTTGTGCTGTGATGTTGCGGATTTGTCGTGGTGGATAGCAGTGTGCAATGGTAGTGCAGTTTGAATTTATTTGTACATTTGATATTGCGGGGCGAGCGTCCAACATGTGGACTGCCGTCTCTTCCTGTTGTATAATATTCTTTTGGGGCACGACCGGTCTGAGGTCGATGTATCCGTTGTACATATTTTTTATTTCTGTACTAGGTTTACCCCGCGACGGAGTGCACGGATAGCCGGGTTCTGGAGGGCAACGGGTCCGCATCTCATGGCTTTGAGAGGCAGAGGGGCCTCACTCTAGAATTGGCAGACTATTCGCCACACTCGTAGGGGGTACAGGTTGACCCAAGGAGGGGTGCTCAAGTTACCGGATTCCGTGAAGTGCTGGGTGGTCCATTCACTATGTTGTAGGGGGTTGACTCGCTTCAGGTTTTGGCGGGTAAATTGCCGCACCCGTAGGGGTCTAGGTTTCATTGCACAGGCTATCCATACGACCAGGGGAAGGTCGGGTTTCAGTAGCGGCTCTGTGAAACCCGCGGATCCCAGATTATCTGTATTGATTCTGTGATGCTTATTACTTTTTTGTAATGTTGCATATTATCACGCCTGGAGCGATTATTGTATATTGGTATATATACTATTAGATGTTGTATATGTTTTGCACCCGGGCTAGTCCAGTCCCCGCTCTGTCGTTAGTTAACTAACCTAACGGGTAATGACGAGACCCAGTGACGATTGCGGATGGCATATACGTATATTTTATTTTCGTTCTTTTCTGGTGTGATTAATGATGGGACTGCGTTGATTTTGATCAATGCAAAGAAAAAACAAACCTGTTTGGATGTTGTTGGAACAGTTTTAAAAAGTGTTATTACAAAGTCGTTTCCTTTTGTTTTGCATAGCGGTATTCGGTTGGAATATCTTGCACCTCATTCGACGAGGCAAAGGCCGATATCCCTTCACCGGGAATGACCCCTTGGGCAGAAGTTTGTGTCAGGGTAATAACTTTACTATAGTCGATTACAAGTTGCTTTGCATCGTGGTATTAAGTTGGAATATCCTGTACCTCATTCCACGAGGAAAGAGCCGAGATCCCTTCACCGGGAGTGATCTCTTTAGCAAAGGTTTTCGCCACTATATTTTTATAAAAAGTTATCAGGTTCCTTCAGAGATATCAAGTTCATTACGTTAAAGGTTTTTCGCCAAAAACTAGCCGTAGCCCTCCGTCATTTCTTTTGGGTATTGAGTAGTATTCAAGCTAAGTATTTTGTCCAAAGTCAAGCCATAGTGTTTGGTAGCTGCTAGGTATTCATTTGTTGCATAGATAGATGAGTTGATTTGGGATAGTCGTTCTGCCGATTGGCCAAAGTCAGGGGCATGTGCGGGTGGGTTCAAATTGACAAGATAATGATGGATAGAACTTGGCATGTGACTTATGACATTTTGACCAAAGCCAAGGTCATAAGAGCATGGGGTAAAAATCATATCGGGAGTTTCTAAAGAAACTGAAACTTGCCAGGCATGCGCATACCTTCTGGAGTGTGATAACGTGAGTGGATTCCGTCATGTTATCATGCGATGAGAGTTGGATCCCGATTCCCACTGATGAGTTGGTTTACTCTTCGGGTGATCCCAATTGATTCTTCTTTCAGATTTGGAGGAGAATTTGACAGTACAGTGGGAGGTTTCCTGATTAGATAAAGTGATAACCATTCTGATCTAGGTTAGAGTGCACGCAGAGTGTTTCTTTTCTCTCTCTCTTTGGCAGCGACCTTTGACCGACCCTAGACTATGACTCAGCGACCAGGTTGAACGAACCTTCTTAAAATACTGGTTTTTGGATTGTCTGAGTTGCATAAGTCATTGTCGCTCTTTTTTTTACCCTTTGCATTTCTCAGAACACCCCGTATTACTACGGACATCCACTTCCATTGGATAGATCCATCGTATGGTTATATACGAACTCGAAGGGACTTCTTCGAGGATGGATCCAGGTTCAGGAGAAATAGAATTGGTTTATTCAGTTGTCTTTTATTATCACCTTCTCTCAGGTTGCGAGGGCTCCTTAGTTTAGGAGAGTACACCTATTACGCTTATTAGATAGTCTTATTCCAAACCATAGGCAGGTGCCGAAAGGTAGGGAATGAAGAAAACCAATTAGCCTAAGTAGGGTGTACAGAAGATAATAACTAAAGACAAAATAAAGGGATTGGAAAGAGGGCAAAGTAAATTGCGACTGTTATCATTCACGACCAAACAGCGTACTCCATCGCCACTCCTATTTCACCTTCGCTTTTTTCCCCAGTTCGGGAGAAATAGAATAAGGTATTATTCAGTTGTCTTTTATCATCACCTTCTCTCAAGTTGCGAGTACTCCTAGGATTAGGAGAGTACACCTATTATTCTTACTGGATAGTCTTCTTCCAAACCATAGGCTGGTGCCAAACGGTAGGGAAGGAAGAAAACCATTTAGCCTAACGATGGTGTACAGAAGGTAACGACTAAAGACAAATAAAGGGATTTGGAGAGAAGGCAAAGAAATATACGGTTAAAGTCATGAATTGTATTATGGAAGAGGCATTGCTAGGAATACCAGGATACCCCTAAGAAACATTTTAATGTTTCAGTGCATTGTTAAAGGAAAACAGATTTCCCAATTAGATACTTACTCCAGGGTATGTATTTACCAGGTATGATTCTCATATCTGTATGGTTTTACAGATGATGAGTGGGAGTAAGTTATTGGGAATTAGGTAATTATCCTCATTATATCGTAATTCGTTGTAATTGGTGATATTTGAGGAAATCGCCTGGGTACAGTTTTCAACCTACGACGCACAGGTTTTGAGTTGTTCAACTCAGCGGACTTATACAGAGTATTTATTGTATGTTGTCCAGTGTCCATCAGGACAAAGGGGTAGGTCCTCGTACTATTTTCTGTTTACTTATGACTTCTCTAGTTTTTAGACAAGTGTTTCATAGAAATACAAGGTCTAAGTTTTGAGAAGTTGTGGGTATAAGAATAAAGTAGAGAACCAGGTGTCACAAGTATCGGGATTCTTCAAAGAGATCGAAGATGTAGATTCTTGTGATTGGTATTCAGATGATAGTAATGGTTTTGAGAAACTTGTTTCTCTTTCAGGTTACTCATAATTAGATGGATTCCTAAGTTGAGTAATGCTGATTAGCCTCTCTCCATTAAGTTTATATGCACTAGAGACAGCTGCATGATTTGAATCTGGTTCCAATTAAATAAGTGCCAATGTTTCTATATTGGATATAGAATGGTTCATACCTTAACGATGTTAAGGTACGGGAGTTGTCCGGCTTATGCTTAAAACCAGACTCTGGATAACTCAGGGCACGTTTCTGTAATGGTAGTTTGTGGGTTGGCCCAGGCTATGTCGAGGGTTGACTTTCTACCATCTGGAAGATCAATAGTGATATTGTTCTTGACTCGCCACAGTTTTAGTAAAATGGATTTTCAGAAAACAGTAGTGGGAGTATGGTAGAACTGGAAGAGATTCCAGAACCACAAACGATTGCGGAAAATTTAATAGGACCTAAAGATTCAATCAGGTTTGACATTCCATTAGCCACTCCGCAGATATGGTGGGTAACCTCAGACACCCGAGAGGTACTCCGGTAGCCTCAAAAACGGTGAAAGGGAGGTTCTTGTTTACCCAGACTTGACACTATTGTTGTTCCAGACTATGAGACCTGGCAGGAGGATAAGTATAGCGTCGTTCTAAACTAGCTTTAGAAGTGCACGCATATATTATTCTGCCAGAGGGTTGTCGTAGTCAGTGGGAGCAGCGGAAGCATAGTGGGCAAGTAGCTTATGTCTATTTATAGACTTGAGCAGATATAGCGGAGATAGATCATCTATTTTTGATGTGACAGTCATAGGTTTGACTTCATCAGAATAGGGGATGGATCTGTTAAGAAGCTAGTAGGGTGTGATGTCATGGTATTTGGATGACATACACGGAGTAGGAAGTAAAATTCCTATACTACGATCGGTTGTACTGTGGTCGTCATACAGTTGTTTCTCCAGACAGGATATGGATATGATATCTGACATTCTGGTTTCTAGATCTGTGGTTTTAGATCTAGATTTGGGTAGTTTACCAATTTGGGTACTTTGACAGTATTCTGATAGTTTTTGGAATAGATGACTCCTGGCATGGTGGTGTACCTGCAGGTGATGGAGTCACCCTCTCTAAAGGTGTCTTACAGACTAAAGGGGAGAGGGATGTGCATGATTGGCAGATCACTTGCTTAGGCAATTGAGTCAATCGTGAGATGTCAAGTACCACACCAGATGTTCTTTTTGCACTAGATGCAATAAGTTTGTATTAATCCAATCCTGGATAAACATAAGGAAGCAGTTTTAGAACATAAGTGCATGTTCTACGGATTTGATGACGGCAGCCTCCTTCGGGAGACAGTTATCATTCCAGGCTTCAAAGGTGACATGGATTCCAGAGTGATTGTCAGAGTTATAGTTTTCCCTCTGATGAGGGACAGTATTAGAGACAGGTGGTCCAAGAGGATACTGTGGGAGGCATGGTTCAGGACACTGATTAGTTTCAGTTGTCGATACAGTCTAAGAAGTTTGGATTTGGAGTTCATTTATGAACTAGGTCCCATCAGATATCCAGACATATTCTAAGACAGGTATTACTCAATTCGGGAGATGGATTTTTCCGCGAACTTGAGATTAAGAGAGATATAGAAAGAAACATCAGGGCGGATCCACTCAATGAGGCTATTTCTCGAATACAATAGTTTTACAAACGGGCTTTATGAAACTGATTAGTAGAGGAGTTGGATGTTCGGTTTCACACGGGCTGTGAGTATGCGACATCGCAATAATTACCCTTAAGTGCAAGTGGGAGATTGTTGGATATAGTGCCCTCAAAATCAATTATTGGATCGCAGGCATGTGATTGCAATAATTGCGGAGGACCTATACCGGTAGGACAGTCTTACTCGAGATGATAGTATGCTATCTGGTTTACCTTTATCAGTCGTGTACAGGATCAGGTGACTGATCACTGTTACACGTTAATAGAGCCCTTAGGATATTGCTTCACTACCAACAGTATGATGGCGATCATATACATGAGAGTTGGGTAGTCTATAAGCATATCCTTAATTGTGGTCCCTAGTCGTGGGAGTTTCGAGACAGGGTATCGATACTCCGGAGTAGACTAGTGTATACAGTCGAGACCCCGACGAGGGGCGGTGGCCGGTCTCACAAGCCACTGGTGTCAGTTGGATCACCTAAAATGTATACAGGTGCTCATTGGGTTATGAGTACACCAGACAGGACTCGCCGGGAATCTGCTAGTTGGTATTATACCTATCGTCGGATAGCAGTTCCCTGGTGACATGTGTACAGGTTAGTTCATCGACCTGAGGTCGTCATTTGTCTCGTGTGAGTTCCCACTGTTCTTTGATTTCTACCCTACCACGGCTCAAAGGAGTCGTGCAAACAGGTATTTTTTGGGTACAGTCCCGAGCCATATAGAGGCAAGTGAGCGGAGCGGCAGGGGATTCGTCTCTCCCGGTATTGTGGGTGAGATCGCGCTGTGTCTAGGAGAGCCATTACACAAAGCCCACGGCCGTAGCAGGAGATTTACTGGTAGGTACTCCAGTAGTATCTCAGGGTGTTTGTAGTCTACACTCCGACACGACTTATACTGCTATTGGTGGTCTGACGTTACCAGCCCCCTAGGCCGATATGCGATACTCATAGACGAACGGACCGGACTGTATATACATTGTTACTGTTAGGTTCGGTAGGGTTTCCGGATGAGTTCGCTCATCGGCCTCCCTTGAGGTCAGTACATGGGCAGCCGTTACGCACAGCTAGTGCCGCTGACGGCTTGTGGTTAAACCCACTGCCAGGGTACTGACGAGTCATTAGAGTCCCCCACAGATAGTTTCCCAAGTTCGGGCAAAATGTTGTAGAGGCCGTATGGTTTTATGGCAGGGTTCGGAAAATGCACGTGCGTTTATGCACGTGTCATATTTCGGGCAGATAATATGGGTGGGCTTTGGTTTAAGCCAGATCCGAGTATTATACTGTGTAGATATAATATCTTTGTCTCAGTTGCATTTGTATTCGGTCGTAATACAAATGCGGGTATGTTTATACTGTTACGGGGTTATCCTGAAATTCGTTTCGGGATTGCTTTTGGAAGTTGCCAGTTTCCAGTTTTCTATCACCCGTATTAAACATTCGGTTTAATGCGGATTTAACTTTTCTTCACTTGGGTGAGTCATGGGGTGAGTCGTGATTCTAGAAGGTTTTAGAAGTGGTGACTAGGTTCATGAATCTTTGTATGCATTAAATGAATGGTGACTTGGCTTATGACTCATTAGGTTTCATTTATTGTTATGCAAGGTGTTCTATATGACTCATTCATTTGTTTTAGTGCTAATGGTCACCTTTTTGGTTCCTACACTCACCCCCTCCTCTTTTAAAGTGGCCGACCCCTTATGGTGCCCCATTGATTGATTTGCAAAAGAAAAGAGATGGTTGATTAAAAGTTTATGTGATTTGGTTCATGAAATTTCATAGCTCATTTCTCATTTCATATCATTCCAAAAGGCAACTTCATTAACCGTTCGTCCATGGCTTTGGACGAAGCGAGACAAAGTGTTCTACTCATTCTCTACATCTATCTTGGTCATCTCTTCTAGCAAACTTGATGACCGAGTTGCCTCGGGTCAGAGGCGGGAGCCCGTTTAAAGATCCGTTGACGTGGTGCCACCTGGACGAGGAGATCGGAGATCGACGAGACCGGCGCAGCCACAACAAAGCGTGGGATGATGGTTAAAGACTGAAGGACTCGGATCGTTCGGTATAACATTTCTACCCACTTTGTAGTTTGTTAGTTTAGTAATAATGGCAGATCCGGGTTATAGTATACGATAGCGCCAGTTAAAAAGTTTTGTTCCGCATTTGGCGTCTGTTAGACGGCCGGGGCGCTACCGTAGACTTACACTATATAGATCAGCCAGAGGGTTTCAATCAGAGTGGGAGTAGCAGGAAAGTGTGCAAGTTGCTTAATTCCATTTATGGACTAAAGCATGCATCGTGGAGTTGGAACATATGTTTTGATGAGACGATCAAAGAATTCGACTTTATCAAAAATCTAGATGAACCATGCATTTATAGTAAGATTGTAGGGAGAACTGTGGGATTCCTCATCTAGTACGTGGATGTCTTTCTCTTGATAGGAAATGACACTCCTATAATACAATCAGTAAAATGATTCTTGTCACTAAGGTTCTCCATCAAAGACCTGGATGATGCCTACTACATTCTGGGGATCTAGATCTATAGTGATAGATCAAAGAGGATGGTTGGACTTTCACAGTCAATATACATCAAAACCATACTGAAAATATTTAGTATGGACGATTCTAAGAGCGGTAGTCTATCGGCTTGTCACGGAATCACCCTCTCCAAAGAGATTTCTCCCGAGACTAATTTGCAAAGGGCTCGCATCACATCTATACCCTACGCTTCTGCGATAGGCTCTTTAATGTATGCGATATTATGTACCAAACCAGATGTAGCTTATGCACTCAGCATGCTAAGCCGGTATCAGTCAAACCCATGGGAGAAGCACTGGATAGCAGTAAAGAACGTTCTCAAGTACCTGAGAAGGACTAAGGAGATGTTCTTGGTGTATGGCGGAAAAGACCTCCAGATCGAGGCATTTGCTGACTCCAGCTTCCAAGGTGATAAGGATGACTACAAGTCCATATCAGGTTATGTCTTTACCCTCAATGGAGGGACGGTCTGTGTCACGACCCGCAGGGTACGGAACGTGACTGGCACTTAAGTTTACGAAACGTCTAAAGACGTCCGTAAAATAAGTAAGCCAAAGCCCAGAAAGCAAAACCAATTAAGCAAAAGAGTGAAGAAAACCCAAACATTTGAAAGCAAGTTTATCAAATAAGTCATGTAAAACCCTTTTTAAAAACAATACTAATTTTTCCGAAAATTTCGGCAGAGTCTCCTTTGTAAATACTGGCCCCCAAAATGGGTACAACAAAAATAAACATGAATCCAACAAAATAGGGCATCCCCAAGCGGGAGCTAGCTCTTCGCCACTAGGCGGTCACAAATCCCACGCAATGTAAATGACAGCAAGCATAATAATCATAATAAAGCATAAGAAAACATCATGTCGACTCAAGTGAGCTCGACCCCAAAATACAGCATAAAAGTCCCCAAACCTCACAGTCTCATCTCTAGGTCAATATACAATAAATCTGGTAGAAACAGTAGATGGAGTACACTAGATACAAGAATATACAAGGTGGTACAAAATAATAACATAACCCACCTATGAGCAAATCTCGAGCTCAGGCAAAAGAGGCAAAAGGACAAGTGCGCCCGCCGCTACTGAACTGACGGAGCGGACCTGCAAAAGACTGTGGCACAACGGGGGTGAGTTGCCAACTCGTGAGTAATAAATAACATCTACAAAGGCTATCGTATGCATGCACACAAGCATCCTAGCATCTAAAATACAGGTATGACGGGATGCACTAGCAGGTGTGTATACAACATCAGTGTACTAATATGTATGCAACATGAATATCTGAGGTCTCAATAGGTATATATAAGAAACATTTTATCTCTTTTTTTTTTGAACTCTTTTAGAATGCCAGCATAATACTCAAAGAATCGACGAGAACCGGTGTCCAGCAACGACACCCAAAAGCTGTCTCAAATCTCATAAATGTATCTCTGGCCTCAGCCGTCCGGCTGACCCATCTCAAATATCAATATCTCATCATCTAGCAGCCACGGTCGGTATCCTCTGGATATCCGCCGTCCCAAACAGTCACCGGTAGGTAATCCGTCCCCTGCCAGGCTCAACGTCATCACCACATTCCTCTTGCCCCGGGGTACCTTACCGGGCCCACCATGTACCCGTGCCGGTTCCTCCACTCCTCGACACGGATTTTCAAAACCACAGCAAACTCATGGTGGACGACACTTACATCACTAGAAAACCGCAATTTACATATTTTAAAAAGATATAATAAGTTTAGAAATTTTGCGGTTTTTCCCCGAAATCCAGCAATATCATAAAATCTCAAGAAATCCTCATAAGTGCATATATCAGTGATAATGAATGCGTATGATATCAATAATCAAGTTGCGATGTGTGATCAATGGATTAAGCATGAACAATTAATATGATGAAGTACATGCACATGAATAGCAATTCTACGGTTTCATTTTAAGGAATTAAAGGCAATAGCACCAGTTTAAGTATCAATTAGTAAAAGGTTTAAATTTAAATGTTATCTAGTGTGGTGGCATGGCAATTACCAGGGTGTGTGTGTAAGCATGAATAGTGCTCGTGCTGCATATAAAAACCCTGGCAATGGTGCAGGTGTCCTATAAAATGGTTTCGTATAGGTATGTCAATATAATGCATGGATGCAGCAAATAGTCAATTAAGTATTTCACCCCTAATTACTAACATTACTAAGGATCTTGTAAGTTACTAAAACTATCGGGCGGCTTGCGCCATCCAATGATAGTCCCCCGTAGATATTACATCTACTCACCGGAATCCCTGGCTAGCTGTGTCCAATCACCGCCTTTCCCTTTCGCGCCGCGTCTGACGTCTCCGCGACCGAACCTGGAATTTACATCAATACCAAACATAAGGTTACATATCAAGAACGATGCAAAAACCCAAACGAAACTACTAACGTTCGCTAGCTAGGTACAACGTGCACAAAGTGCGCGGAACACACGCGAAAATCGCAAAACTGCCGAAAAACGCCGATTTGGTCGCCCGGCAAAACTAAAACCCGACTACTCAAAAAAAAACCGCACTCACGCATCCTAAAAGTCGTAGGACAAGCCATTACAATCATCAAGATATCAAAAATAATTCATCCCATAACTTTATAACAAAACTAGTAAGCAATTGCATTCCAAAATCGGTGCAAGAATCGCCGATTGGCTACAAAAGACTACTATCAAGCTTGAACACCCAACCACACTACAAGCAATCTACAACCACTAATTACAACACAATAACAATGATTCCAATTCCTATTTTCCATAACAACCATTTCTTGAATTTATAACCTAGCAAATTCCAAATCAATTTCCACACTTGAAAACTTAAATTAACACAACAAAAGCCCACATAAGAAAATTAATCTCTTAGATTTGGTTAGCAAAATAACTAGATAACAATTTAGGTTTAATCAACTAAATAATGTTTTCTAAACCCTAATCAACTCATTTATCAAGCTTCAAATACCATTTTCCATACATAAACCCCTTTCTAGATTTTCCTAAAACAACAATTTCACACTTCTAAAATTAACTAATTTAGCAAAATTGAAGACTACATAAACAAGGTGACCATATAGATTTGTTAATTAACAACTAGATTAACTATAAAACAATCTAATTAACTATTATGGCTTCAAAACCCTAGTTAAATTTTTCAAGCATAACCTAAGAAAACTAGATTAGAACTACACTAAATTTAACACTACAACAATCTACTTAAGAATCTTAAACAAAAGAATTTAATTAGCAAGGGATTATACCTCACTAGAGATCTAGCAAGAATGGATTTTGCTCCAAATGATGGCCTCAAGCATCAAGATCCAAGCTAGGGAGGTGAAGGAAAAGAAGGATGAAGGATGGTTTTAAATTTGCAAGCTTTAATTTGCAATTTTCTTTGAATTAAACTTGAAGAATTTTGAAGAAATGAGAAGAAAAGAGATGAAGAGGAGGGGTGTGCAGGTTTCGGCCAGCAAGAGGTGAGGGGGAGGGTGTGGGCAAGTGGGGAAAGTCAAGGGTCAAGTCTCCAAAGTCAAATGCACCATACCTTATTCATTTTAATTAAAATAAATCCAATAAACCAACAATTCAACACAAGAAAGCAACCCAAGAAAATGAGGCCAGAAATTTCTGGACTTACACAAGGTGGGGCTGTCCTAGGGCTGAGGGTAAAGAGAGAGGGGTTTTACAAAAGAAATTTTATGCAAAAAGGCCCCCTACAACTCAAAAATTGCAAGTTTTAGCTCAAAATTCAATAAATTCGTTTCATATCATAAAAATTTGTTAAAAATCAAAATAAATTACTAAAAATTTATGTTATCACTAGATTTTAATTATCATAATTTTAGAGATTAAAATTAGCCCGGAAAAATTTGTATTTATCGCTAATTTAATGTATTTTCTTACCGGCTTAAAATAATATTAAAAAATTGAAAAATTAGGGAAAATTTTTAAACGACCAGAATTTCATAATTAACTCATTAGATACTAAAAACAAGCAATTACCTATCCATTTTAGGTATAATTAGCCCTAAGCTGCAAAATAACAAGAAAGACGGTTTTCGGAAAAATACCGAATTTTCACCGAATTTCAGGAAAACACCAAAACGACTTTTCAAGACGCTACAATCTTCCCCCCTTAAAGAAATTCGGTCCCCGAATTTAAAAATATAGCTACGCGTACCTTCAAAGAGATGGGGATATTTCTTCCTCATCTCGCCCTCGGTCTCCCAGGTAACCTCCTCGCTGCTCGGGCTACGCCAAAGGACCTTGACGGTTGGTATAATCTTCGACCTCAACTTCTTCACCTGCCGATCCAGGATGGCCACCGGCTACTCTGCAAAAGAAAGGTCGCGCTCTAGCTGGACTGTCGGGTGCTGAATCGCATGCGAAGGGTCGTGAAGGTACTTGCGGAGCATCGAAACATGGAAGACGGGGTGAACATCGGGAAAGCTGGGAGGAAGAGCCAAACGATAAGCAACAGCGCCGACACGCTCGAGGATCTCGAAGGGACCTACGAATCTAGGGCTAAGCTTACCCTTTTGCCCAAAACGCATCACGCCCTTCATCGGGGAGACTTTCAGAAAAACATGGTCGCCAACTGCGAACTCTAATCTGCGACGGCGCCTGTCTGCATAGGATTTCTGCCTGCTCTGAGCCGCTCTCATCCGGTCTCGGATCAACTGTATCTTCGCTGTCGTCTCCTCAACAAGCTGCGGCCCCAAAATGCTGCTCTCGCTGAGCTCTGTCCAACACACGGGCGATCTGCATCTCCTCCCATACAATGCCTCGAAAGGTGCCATCTGAATAGTATCCTGGAAGCTGTTGTTGTAGGAGAACTCCACTAGAGGTAAATGACGATCCCAGCTACCACCAAAGTCTAAAACGCACGCTCTGAGCATGTCCTTGAGAGTCTGAATGGTCCGCTCTGACTGTCCGTCTGTCTGCGGATGAAACGCTGTGCTGAAGCTCAAACGAGTGCCCAAAGCCTCCTGAAGTCTCTGCCAAAGTCGGCTGGTGAACTGAGTGCCTCGATCTGACACGATACAAGTCGGTACGCCATGTAGTCGCACGATCTCGTCAATATAGAGCTGAGCATACTGAGCGAAGCTGAAAGTCGTCTTCACTGGAAGGAAGTGAGCCGCTTTCGTCAATCTATCCACGATCACCCAGATGGAGTCGTACCCTCGACTGGTCCTGGGTAGACCCACAACGAAATCCATCGAAATCTGCTCCCATTTCCACTCTGGAATGGGTAACGGCTGTAACTCTCCCGCGGGCCTCTGGTGCTCGGCCTTGACTTGCTGACAAGTCAGGCATCTCGAAACGAACTCCGCAATGTCCCTCTTCATCCCGTCCCACCAGTAGGTCTCTCTCATATCATGGTATATCTTGGTGGAACCGGGGTGGACACTATACACTGATCGGTGTGCCTCCTCAAGAATGTCGCGCCGCAATCCATCAGCATCTGGTACGCACAGTCTAGATCCATATCGTAAAATCCCCTGATCGTCAATCACGAACTCGGAAAATCTGCCCTGTCCCATCTGTGCCATGATCTCTGAGCAACGGTCGTCACTGCGCTGTGCCTCATATATACGGTCAAGCAACTGTGGGCGTGCACGAACATGCGCGAGCTGTCCCCCTGTCTGAGTGAACTCGAACTCAACTCGGCTGTCGCATAACATCTGCCAATCTGCTGACGACTGCCTCTGCACTGCGCGCAAAAAGGATAGACTACCCCCGGGCCTACTACTCAACGCATCTGCCACCACATTTGCCTTGCCGGGGTGATATAAGATCTCGCAGTCGTAGTCTTTCACCAACTCCATCCAACGACGCTGTCTGAGGTTCAGGTCTCGCTGCTGAAATATGTACTTTAAGCTCTTGTGATCGATGAATATCTGACACGACTCGCCGTACAGGTAATGTCGCCAAATCTTCAGTGCAAAGACCACTGCAGCCATCTCCAAATCATGAGTGGGGTAGTTCTGTTCATGCTTCTTCAACTGCCGAGAAGCATAAGCGATCACCCGGTCATGCTGCATCAATACGCATCCTAATCCCACTCGCGAAGCATCACAGTAGACAACAAATCCGCCTGATCCCGAAGGCAAAGATAATACCGGCGCCGTAGTCAAACATGTCCGTAGCTGCTGAAAACTGCGCTCGCACTCCTCTGTCCAGACGAAAGGAACTCCTTTCCGGGTCAAACTGGTCAACGGTGCAGCTATACGGGAGAAGTCCTGAACAAAACGCCTGTAGTAGCCCGCCAAGCCTAGAAAACTACGGATCTCAGTCACCGATGTAGGTCGGGGCCACTGCTGAACATCCTCAATCTTCTTCGGGTCCACACAAATGCCGTCTCTCGTAACCACGTGACCCAAGAATCCGACGCTGTCCAGCCAGAATGCACACTTGGAGAACTTCGCGAACAGCTGGTGCTCCCTCAGAGTCTGTAACGTAATCCGCAAGTGCTGCTCGTGCTCCTCTCTGCTCCGGGAGTACACCAAGATATCGTCGATAAACACGATGATGAACAGGTCAAGATACGGCCTGAATGTACGGTTCATCAAATCCATAAAAGCTGCTGGGGCATTGGTGAGTCCGAACGACATCACCAAAAACTCGTAGTGGCCGTAGCGCGTGCGGAAAGCTGTCCTCGGTATATCCTCCTGTCGAACTCGCAGCTGATGGTATCCTGATCGCAAGTCGATCCTCGAAAAATACCCCGCACCCTGAAGCTGGTCGAACAAATCATCAATGCGCGGCAACGGATATCTGTTCCGAACGGTAACTTTGTTCAGCTGGCGGTAGTCGATACATAAGCGCAAACTTCCATCCTTCTTCTTGACAAACAGGACCGGAGCACCCCACGGAGAAACACTCGGTCGAATAAGCCCCTTATCCAACAAATCCTGCAACTGATCCTTCAGCTCTCGAAGCTCTGCCGGGGCCATCCGATAAGGAGGTATAGAAATAGGCCCCGAGCCGGGAATCAAATCAATGCAGAACTCAACATCGCGCTCAGGCGGTAGCCCAGGTAGCTCATCAGGGAAAACATCAGGGAAGTCACAACTATCGGGACCCGGTCTAACGGAACCTCTGCAGCTCGAGTATCACAAATATACGCTAAGAATCCCTGACATCCCTTCCGCAAGAGCTGACCAGCGCGAAGAGACGAAATTAAGCTGGGAAGGGCGACACTGCGGTCTCCCTGAATAACAAGGACTGGCTCTCCCGGAAAGCTAAATCTGACTGCCTTCTCACGGCAGTCCACCGAAGCATAACAAGTGGCTAGCCAATCCATGCCCAGAAGCACATCAAAGTCCAACATATCGAGGAGTATCAAATCAACTGATGAATCCCTCTCCCCGATACGAACGGAACACAAACGAAAAACAAAACGAGCGACAAACGACTCGCCTACCGGAGTAACAACAACAAGCGGCTGATCTAACGACGACGACTCACGGCCCAACATCGGTGCAAAGTGTGTAGATACGTACGAATGTGTGGAACCTGGGTCGAATAATACCCGTGCGTCGAAAGAACAAACTGGCAAAGTACCTGTCACAACGGCATTGGATGCCTGCGCATCCTGCGGTGTCAAAGCAAAAACTCGGGCCTGTCCTCCACCGATAGCGGGCTGACCTCGACCTCGGCCTCTGCCTCCTCATCCTCTCTGAACAGGACCGCCGCGTCCACGGCCTCTCGGTGCACCTAACTGGCGTGGAGCATCGCCTGGGGTAGGAAGTAGGGCTCTCTGAGGAGGGGGTGGTGATGGTGGTAGGGTCACATGCGGAACTGTCGCTACTCCCTGTCGTCTCACCGGACAGTCTCTGACAAGATGGTGCAAACTCCCGCACCCAAAACATCCTGGCGACGGCTGCTGCCCCTGGGGATAAGAACCATATAACTGTCCCCGCCCAAATCCTCTGCCAGGCCTATCTCTCGGAAAGAATCTGGCGCGCTGCCTCTGAGACGGTACATCGGTGCGCATCCTCTTCGGCCCAGAAACGGCCGAAGTCCGTGATATGCGTGCCTCCATCCGCAATGCCGTATCCATAGCAGCTGAATAAGTGTCGTAGTGCTGGGCGCCAATGGCAAGATATAGCTGGGCATCAAGTCCCTGTACGAACCTCTTCACCATCTTCTCCTCGGTATCCACCAAATACTGAGCATATCGGGATAACTGTGTAAACTGGATGTCATACTCAGACACCGTCATCCCAGGTGTCTTGACTAAGGCCTCGAAGCTGCGAGCTCTGGCGTCACGAACGCTCTCTGGAAGGAAACGGGCCAGAAAGACCGCTGTAAACTCGACCCAAGTCATAGGCGGTAGACCTGCAGCTCGACCTCTCAAGACTGACTCCCACCATGTCTGCGCAAGACCCTCTAGTCGGAAACTCGCAAGCTCTACCCATCGATCATCCGAACATCTCAGCGAACGGCAGATCCTGGCTAAACTGTCAAGGAACGTCTGTGGGTCCTCCGCTGTCTCGGTGCCGGTGAATACTGGAGGTCTCAGCCTCATGAAATCCTGTAGTGAAACCGGAATGGCCACGGTGGTAGTAGTAGGAGCAGGTATCATGGTCGTCTGTGATGTAGTAGGTACGTCATCCGGCCTCGGTGTACGACTGGCTGCAACTAGGGATCCTACCATCTGACGTAGCTCCTGCATGCCTCCCATCATCTGTCGCAACTCCTGCATACCAGTCTCGAGCCTATCCATACGGTCTGGGGAAGGTGGATCAGTCTGTCCCTGCGGTGTAGGCATACCACCCTGCTCAGTCCTAGTCTCGGACGAGCCAGCTCGAATCTCGTCTCTGGCGGCAGCCCTCTGTGCCCTCGTAGCCTTCGGCGGCATAGTGGCTGTTACAGGAAACAGGACAGTAAGAACAGTGCAATAGGATCATAGGATACACGGAATTGAAGAAGGAATTTTTCAAGCAAGTATATCCTAAAGTCACTTAGGCGGAGTACCGTATCGTAAGTATGCCGCGGACATACGCACGCTACGTTACCCTGCTTAAGTCACTTACTCCATCTATCAAGGGTCATCCTACACTCAAAAAGGTAAAACCTATCGCTCTGATACCAACTTTGTCACGACCCGCAGGGTACGGAACGTGACTGGCACTTAAGTTTACGAAACGTCTAAAGACGTCCGTAAAATAAGTAAGCCAAAGCCCAGAAAACAAAACCAATTAAGCAAAAGAGTGAAGAAAACCCAAACATTTGAAAGCAAGTTTATCAAATAAGTCATGTAAAACCCTTTTTAAAAACAATACTAATTTTTCCGAAAATTTCGGCAGAGTCTCCTTTGTAAATACTGGCCCCCAAAATGGGTACAACAAAAATAAACATGAATCCAACAAAATAGGGCATCCCCAAGCGGGAGCTAGCTCTTCGCCACCAAGCGGTCACAAATCCCACGCAATGTAAATGACAGCAAGCATAATAAACATAATAAAGCATAAGAAAACATCATGTCGACTCAAGTGAGCTCGACCCCAAAATACAGCATAAAAGTCCCCAAACCTCACAGTCTCATCTCTAGGTCAATATACAATAAATCTGGTAGAAACAGTAGATGGAGTACACTAGATACAATAATATACAAGGTGGTACAAAATAATAACATAACCCACCTATGAGCAAATCTCGAGCTCAGGCAAAAGAGGCAAAAGGACAAGTGCGCCCGCCGCTACTGAACTGACGGAGCGGACCTGCAAAAGACCGTGGCACAACGGGGGTGAGTTGCCAACTCGTGAGTAATAAATAACATCTACAAAGGCTATCGTATGCATGCACACAAGCATCCTAGCATCTAAAATACAGGTATGACGGGATGCACTAGCAGGTGTGTATACAACATCAGTGTACTAATATGTATGCAACATGAATATCTGAGGTCTCAATAGGTATATATAAGAAACATTTTATCTCTTTTTTTTTTTGAACTCTTTTAGAATGCCAGCATAATACTCAAAGAATCGACGAGAACCGGTGTCCAGCAACGACACCCAAAAGCTGTCTCAAATCTCATAAATGTATCTCTGGCCTCAGCCGTCCGGCTGACCCATCTCAAATATCAATATCTCATCATCTAGCGGCCACGGTCGGTATCCTCTGGATATCCGCCGTCCCAAACAGTCACCGGTAGGTAATCCGTCCCCTGCCAGGCTCAACGTCATCACCACATTCCTCTTGCCCCGGGGTACCTTACCGGGCCCACCATATACTCGTGCCGGTTCCTCCACTCCTCGACACGGATTTCTAAAACCACAGCAAACTCATGGTGGACGACACTTACATCACTAGAAAACCGCAATTTACATATTTTAAAAAGATATAATAAGTTTAGAAATTTTGCGGTTTTTCCCCGAAATCCAGCAATATCATAAAATCTCAAGAAATCCTCATAAGTGCATATATCAGTGATAATGAATGCGTATGATATCAATAATCAAGTTGCGATGTGTGATCAATGGATTAAGCATGAACAATTAATATGATGAAGTACATGCACATGAATAGCAATTCTACGGTTTCATTTTAAGGAATTAAAGGCAATAGCACCAGTTTAAGTATCAATTAGTAAAAGGTTTAAATTTAAATGTTATCTAGTGTGGTGGCATGGCAATTACCAGGGTGTGTGTGTAAGCATGAATAGTGCTCGTGCTGCATATAAAAACCCTGGCAATGGTGCAGGTGTCCTATAAAATGGTTTCGTATAGGTATGTCAATATAATGCATGGATGCAGCAAATAGTCAATTAAGTATTTCACCCCTAATTACTAACATCACTAAGGATCTTGTAAGTTACTAAAACTATCGGGCGGCTTGCGCCATCCAACGATAGTCCCCCGTAGATATTACATCTACTCACCGGAATCCCTGGCTAGCTGTGTCCAATCACCGCCTTTCCCTTTCGCGCCGCGTCTGACGTCTCCGCGACCGAACCTGGAATTTACATCAATACCAAACATAAGGTTACATATCAAGAACGACGCAAAAACCCAAACGAAACTACTAACGTTCGCTAGCTAGGTACAACGTGCACAAAGTGCGCGGAACACACGCGAAAATCGCAAAACTGCCGAAAAACGCCGATTTGGTCGCCCGGCAAAACTAAAACCCGACTACTCAAAAAAAAAACCGCACTCACGCATCCTAAAAGTCGTAGGACAAGCCATTACAATCATCAAGATATCAAAAATAATTCATCCCATAACTTTATAACAAAACTAGTAAGCAATTGCATTCCAAAATCGGTGCAAGAATCGCCGATTGGCTACAAAAGACTACTATCAAGCTTGAACACCCAACCACACTACAAGCAATCTACAACCACTAATTACAACACAATAACAATGATTCCAATTCCTATTTTCCATAACAACCATTTCTTGAATTTATAACCTAGCAAATTTCAAATCAATTTCCACACTTGAAAACTTAAATTAACACAACAAAAGCCCACATAAGAAAATTAATCTCTTAGATTAGGTTAGCAAAATAACTAGATAACAATTTAGGTTTAATCAACTAAATAATGTTTTCTAAACCCTAATCAACTCATTTATCAAGCTTCAAATACCATTTTCCATACATAAACCCCTTTCTAGATTTTCCTAAAACAACAATTTCACACTTCTAAAATTAACTAATTTAGCAAAATTGAAGACTACATAAACAAGGTGACCATATAGATTTGTTAATTAACAACTAGATTAACTATAAAACAATCTAATTAACTATTATGGCTTCAAAACCCTAGTTAAATTTTTCAAGCATAACCTAAGAAAACTAGATTAGAACTACACTAAATTTAACACTACAACAATCTACTTAAGAATCTTAAACAAAAGAATTTAATTAGCAAGGGATTATACCTCACTAGAGATCTAGCAAGAATGGATTTTGCTCCAAATGATGGCCTCAAGCATCAAGATCCAAGCTAGGGAGGTGAAGGAAAAGAAGGATGAAGGATGGTTTTAAATTTGCAAGCTTTAATTTGCAATTTTCTTTGAATTAAACTTGAAGAATTTTGAAGAAATGAGAAGAAAAGAGATGAAGAGGAGGGGTGTGCAGGTTTCGGCCAGCAAGAGGTGAGGGGGAGGGTGTGGGCAAGTGGGGAAAGTCAAGGGTCAAGTCTCCAAAGTCAAATGCACCATACCTTATTCATTTTAATTAAAATAAATCCAATAAACCAACAATTCAACACAAGAAAGCAACCCAAGAAAATGAGGCCAGAAATTTCTGGAATTCCACAAGGTGGGGCTGTCCTAGGGCTGAGGGAAAAGAGAGAGGGGTTTTACAAAAGAAATTTTATGCAAAAAGGCCCCCTACAACTCAAAAATTGCAAGTTTTAGCTCAAAATTCAATAAATTCGTTTCATATCATAAAAATTTGTTAAAAATCAAAATAAATTACTAAAAATTTATGTTATCACGATTTTAATTATCATAATTTTATAGATTAAAATTAGCCCGGAAAAAATTGTATTTATCGCTAATTTAATGTATTTTCTTACCGGCTTAAAATAATATTAAAAAATTGAAAAATTAGGAAAAATTTTTAAACGACCAGAATTTCATAATTAACTCATTAGCTACTAAAAACAAGCAATTACCTATCCATTTTAGGTATAATTAGCCCTGAGCTGCAAAATAACAAGAAAGACGGTTTTCGGAAAAATACCGAATTTTCACCGAATTTCAGGAAAACACCAAAACGACTTTTCAAGACGCTACAGTCTGTTAGAAGAGCTCCAAGCAGGACATCGTTGTAGACTCGATGATGGAAACGGAGTAGATTGCTGCATGAGACGCCGCAAAAGAGGTAGTCTGGATATGGAAGTTCTTAACTGAACTTCAGGCGGTTCCTTCCATTGTTGGTCCAATAATTTAGTATTATGACAACAATGGCGCTATAGCTATAGAGAAGGAACCCAGGTCCCATCAGAGATCCAGACATATCTTGAGGCGGTACCACCTGATAAGGAAGATCGTTGATCCCCAGGGGATCGTAGTGAGGAGAGTAGATACGGAGAATAACACTGTAGATCCACTCACAGAGGCCATCCCTCAGACAGAATTCAAAAGGCTATTCGAGATCTTCGGTCTACGATATGCCAGTATATGGCCTTAGTGCAAGTGGGAGATTGTTAGTGATATATGCCCTAGAGACCATTATTGTATCATACTAGATTGTATATTACTTAATGGGAGCTTGGGATATACACGGATATAGTAACAGTCTTGCTCGAAATGGTAGTATGCTACTTGGTTTGTTTCTAACTCAATATGTGCATGTGTTTTCTTAGCATATCGCTTAAACATATTGGTAGAGCTCTTAGGATCTTTGCTTGATTGCCAGCATTATGATGGAAGTCACTCTAGTGGGGGATGGGTAGTCTATAAGTACATCCTATACAGGTCCCTAGTCATAGGATTATCGAGACGGGGCATCGATACTCCACAGTAGACAAGTGTATACGCTTCTCATCCCAGCAGGGGAGATGGTCTACCCCACAGCCATCAGTACGTCGTACTGGAGATAGTATGCAGGTGCTCATTATGTTATGAGTACACTGGAAAGGACTCGTCGGGAACTGTTGGTGGGTATTATACCTATCATCGGTAACAGTTCCCAGGTGACATGAGTACAGCTTAGTTCGTCGACTTGACACTGCTACTTTGCCTCGAGTGTGTTCCCACTGTACTTTGATTACTACCCTACCACGACTCAAAGGAGTCGTGCAAACAGGTAGTAGTTGGATGCAGTCCCGAAGCACTTGGAGGCAGTGGCGGTTAGATAGGATTCGTCTGTCCTGGTATTGAGGGTTGATATCGCGCTGTGTTCGGAAGGCCATTATACAATGTCCTTGGCCAGGGCAAGCGAGGTTTACTAGTATGTACTCAAGTAGTTCCTCAAGGTTTTTTAGGCTATACTCCGACATGACTTATTACGCTATTAGGGGTCTGACGATTACCGCCCCCTAGGCCCGATATGCGATACTCTTAGATGAACAGACCGGACTGTATGGAGATTGTCACATACAGGCTCAGTAGGAGTTCGGATGAGTTAGCTCATCGGCCTTCTTATCGACAGTTATCTGGGTAGCCGTTACGTGCAGCTGGTACTGCTTGCGGCTTGTGGTTAATTCCACTGCCAGCGTAGTGTCGAGTCTTTAGAGTCCCACATAGAGGGTTTCCCAGCACCGGGAAAAAGGTGTAGAGGTCGTATGGTTTTACGACAGGGCTTCAATCACTTACGTGTACTTGTGCACGTATGATGTTCGGGCGGATAATACTAGTGGGTTTTGGTTTAAGCCGTATCCTAGTATTATATTGATGGATTATTTTCGTCTCTTTGTATTCGTGCTCTTCGGAATACGGAAGCGGGTATGTATATACGGATGAGGGGCATTCTCATAATTCCACAGGATTGGCTTCTAGAAGGGGGACACCTATTAGGGTTTTATTCTTTTTGGATTAAACTAAATAGGTGGAGGAAATGAGTTGGATTTGAGCATTGAACCTAGCATGGCTACTTGGTGACTCATGGTCATGAGTCACCACAAGATATTTGTGAGGCTTTTTTGATATTTTATTGTGATATTTATCTCATAAAATATCTAATATTCTTCATTCTATCTTGAGAGGGCAGCCAAGCTTAGTTTAAGGCACACAACTCCTCTCTCATTTTCTCAAGCCTCTTCTTCTTCCCTCACAACCCTAAACCTCTCATGAGTTGAGAATCCTAAGGTTCCAAGAGACAAAGTTCTCCATCTTCACACTCTACACCCTCTAGGACTTCTAGTTTAGCGAACTAGAAGCCATAATAACCTCGGATTTGAGGTAGGAGCTCGGACTATAGACTCTCGGGTGGATCGTCTTTGACTTGAGGAGACCGTCGAAGTTGCTACGATACGTTACGATCCTTGGAGCCGACAACGAGTGGAGGACAGCGATGAAGACCCAAATGACTTGTATCGTGAGGTATAAGTTCTATCTTTGTAGTTTACATCATACCAAGTTTTGCTAGTTAGGGTTTAGTATCGATCCTGGAGTTCAAGTCGGTGTTGCGAGCTTTGGAAAATCGTTTTTTGCATATTCCGCCTCCTCACGGACACGCGGGGTGCGCGACATCGACTTACATGAAAACTGTATGTCAATTAACTCTACTTCCTGGGTACTAGATACCGGATCAGGAACTCATATCTGTAATTCATTACAGACTTTGAGAAACCGTAGAGTTATCAAGGCAGGTGATATGACTCTCAGGGTTGCTAATGGAATGAGTGTGGACACTGTATCCGTAGAAGAATATCACCTAGGATTGACAAGTCGGTAGATATTGATTTTGCGTAACTGTTTGTATGTACCTAGTCTGGCTTGTAATAACATATCTGTATCTTTAATTTCTAAAGAAGGATATGATTTTACATTTGTAAGCGATGTGGTACACATACACCTTAATCAAAATTTGATTGGGTCAGGTACATTAGATAACGACATATATGTATTAAATCAAGCTCAGGTTTTCAGCGTCCAGAACACACTTAAAAGAAAGTCTCCAGAATTAAATAATTCTTTTTTATGGCATTGTAGACTGGGTCACATCAATGAAACACGGTTGACGAAGTTACATAAAGAGGGATATTTGGATTCGTTCGAATATTAGTCCTATGAAACTTGTCAATCATGTCTCAAAAGAAAGATGACAAAGACTCCGTTCACTGGACACGGAGAAAGAGCGAGCGAGCTCCTGAGACTCATACACAGCGATGTGTGTGGTCCAAATGGTTATTCCTATTTTATTACTTTTACGGACGATTTCTCAAGGTATGGACATGTATTCTTGATGAAACATAAATCAGAGGCCTTTGAGAAATTCCGGGAATATAAGAATGAAGTGGAAAAACAAACCGGAAAAAGTATAAAGACACTAAGATCTGATCGAGGTGGTGAATATTTAAGTGCCGAGTTCCTGGACTACTTAAAAGAGAATGGAATTCTCTCTCAGCTTAATCTTCCATACACACTTCAACATAACGGTGTATCAGAAAGACGGAACAAAATACTATTGGATATGGTATGTTCCATGATGAGTAACGCTGAGTTACCACGATCCTTTTGGGGATATGAACTAGAATCAGCTGCATATCTTTTGAACAAGGTTCCTACCAAGACTGTGCCTACCACACCATATCAGATGTGGAGTGGGAAGAAACTCTCTCTTCAGTATTTGAAGATATAGGGATGTCCAGCTTTTGTAAAAAAGCAGCATGCGCACAAGCTCGAGGCATGCTCAGTACTGTGTAAGTCAGTGGGATACCCAAAGAACTCCAAAGGGTATCTTTTCTATTACACAGAGGAACAAAAGGTCTTTGTTTCTTGGCATGCCCACTTTTTGGAAACTCGGTTTTTAGAAAAAGAGATAAGTGTGAGCGCAATAGAACTGGAAGAAATTCCAGAACCATAAGCTATTACTGAAAGCATGGTGGAACCAGAAGTTTCGAAAGAACCGGACATCTCCACGCCACTCCGCAGGACTAGTAGGAAGTCTCATCCATCTGAGAGATACTACGGTTTTCTCATAGACGGGGATAGAGAGGATTGCATCATTGATGATGATGAGCCAACTAGTTTCCAGCAAGCCATTCAGAGAAGAGACTCGGTAAAATGGCTGGATGCAATGCGGACCGAAATGGAGTCCATGTACACCAACAAAGTATGGACTTTGGACATTGCTTCAGAAGGGGTAAAACCCATAGGCTGCAAATGGATCTTCAGAAAGAAGAATGGTGTAGATGGACAGGTTGAAACCTATAAGGTTAGACTTGTTGCAAAAGGTTTTCGTCAAAGACCCCGTTTGGCCTATGATGAAACGTTTTCTCTAGTAGATATGCTCAAATCCATTCGGATCCTTCTTGTCATTGCTGCCTTCCACGTTTATGAGATTAGGCAGATGGATGTAAAGACCGTTTTTCTAAATAGAAATTTGGAAGAGTGCGTCTATATGGATCAACCTGAGGGTTTCATTCAGAGTGGGAACCGCGAAAAGGTGTGCAAGTTGCTTAAGTACATTTATGGATTAAAGCAGGCATCGCGGAGTTGGAACCTCTGTTTTGATGAGACAGTCAAGGAATTTGACTTTATCAAAAATCCAGATGAACCATGCATCTATAGTAAAATTGTAGCGAGAACTGTAGTATTCCTCGTCTTGTACGTGGATGGCATTCTCTTGATAGGAAATGACATTCCTATGCAACAATCAGTCAAGGGATTCTTTTCATAAAGGTTCTACATGAAGGACCTGGGTGATGCCTTCTACATTATGGGGATCTAGATCTATCGTGATAGATCTAAATGGATATTGGGAATTTCACAGTCAAGGTACATCGACACTATACTGAAAAGATTCAGTATGGAAGATTCAAAGCGTGGTAATCTACCGGCTTGTCACGGAATCACCCTCTCCAAAGAGATGTCTCCCAAGACTGATTTGGAAACGGATCGCATGTCTATTATACCCTATGCTTCTGCGGTATGCTCTATAATGTATGTGATGTTGTGTACCAGACCAGATGTAGTTTACGCCCTGAGCGTTGTAAGCAGGTATCAGTCGAACCCAGGAGAGAAGCACTAGACAGCAGTAAAGAACATTCTCAAGTACCTGAGAAGGACTAAGGAGATGTTCTTGATGTACGGCAAAGAAGACCTCCAGATTGAGGCCCTCACCTACTCCAGCTTCCAGAGTGACAAGGATGACTCCAGGTCCATGTTGGGTTATGTCTTTACCCTCAATGGAGGGGCGGTCTGTTGAAAGAGCTCCAAGCAGGACACCGTTGCTTACTCGACCATGGAAGCGGAGTATATCGCTGCATGTGACGCCGCAAAAGAAGCAGTCTGGATCAGGAAGTTCATAGCAGAACTTCAGGTGGTTCCGTCTATTGTTGATCCAATACCGCTGTATTGTGACAATAACGGCGCTATAGCTTTGGCGTAGGAACCAAGGTCCCATCAGAAGTCCAGACACATCTTCAGGCGGTTCCACCTGATCAGGGAGATCATTGATCGCCGGGAGATTGAGGTGTGGAGAGTAGAGACATAGAACAATACTGCAAATCCACTCACAAAGCCCATCCCTCAGATACAGTTCGAGAGGCCGATCGAGATGATAAGTCTGCGATATGCCAATACATGGCCTTAGTGCAAGTGGGAGATTGTTAGTGATATATGCCCTAGAGGCCATTATTGTATTATACTGGACTGTATATTACATATTGGAAGCTTGGGATATTCACAGTTATGATAACAGTCTTGTTCAAAATGGTAGTATGCTACCTGGTTTGATTCTACCTCAATATGTGCATGTGTTTCTTTTAGCATATCGCTTATATATATTGGTAGAGCCCTTAGAATCTTTGCTTGACTACCAGCGTTGTGAAGGCATTCACACTAGTGGAGGCTGGGTAGTCTATAAGCACATCCTTATACAGATCCCTAGTCACAGGATTATCGAGACGGAGCATCGATACTCTGGAGTAGACTAGTGTATATGCTTCTCATTCCAGCAGGGGATATGGTCTGTCCCACAACCATTAGTACGACGTACTGGAGATAGTATGCAGGTGCTCATTAGGTTATGAGTTACACTGGACAGGACTCGATAGGAACTGCTGGTTGGTATTATACCTATCGTCAGGAAGCAGTTCCCACGTGATATGAGTACAGGTTAATCCTTTGACTTGCCATCGCTACTTTGTCTCAAGTGTGTTCCCACGGCACTTAGATTACTACCCTACCACAGCTCAAAGGAGTCATGTAAACAGGTAGTAGTTGGGTGTAGTCCCGAAGCACTTGGAGGCAGTAGCGTTCAGATAGGATTCGCCTCTCTCGGTATTGGGGGTTGATATCGCGCAGTGTTCGGAAAGCCATTACACAAAGTCCCTGGCCAGGGCAGTCGAGAAATACTAGTAGACACTCCAGTAGTTTCTCATGGTGTATTGGGCTCTCCTCCGGCAAGACTTATTAGGCAGTTAGGGGTCTGACGTTTTCCATCCCCTAGCCCCGATATGCGAGTATCTTAGATGAATAGACTGGACTGTACAGAGATTGTCACAGATAGGCTCAGTAGAACTTCGGACGAGTTTGATCATCGACCTTCTTATCGACAGATACCTGGGTAGCCGTTACGTGCAGCTAGTACTGCTGACGTTCTTGTGGTTAAATCCACAGCCAGCGTGCTATCGAGTCTTTAGAGTCCCACACAAAGAGTTTCCCTGCTTTGGGCAAAAGATGTAGAGGCTGTACGATTTTACGGCAGGGCTACGTTCACATACGTGTACTTGTAGACGGATGATGTTCGGGCGGACAATACTAATGGGCTTTGGTTTAAGCCGGATCCTAGTATTGTATTATTGGATTGTTATCATCTCAGTGTATTCATATTTTTCAGAATACGGATACGGGTATGTATATTCGGTGAGGGGTATTCTTGTAATTTTCACAAGAATGCTTCTAGAAGAGGACACCTCATTATTTGGTATTATCCATATTTGGTAAATGGATTAATGAGGTGGAAATAGAGGAGACTTTTGTGGTATGGTGTGAGGAATGGCTTAAGCATTTGTTTATTGGTTTGGATGCACTATTGAAGTATGGCTATTATTTTCTATGTGAAAATAATGGTTACTTCATTATTGAAAGTCTTGAGCCGTTCTCTACACTTCACAACCCTAGCTCATTTCTCATTTTGCTTTCTTTCTCCTAAGTTTCTTTTCCTTTCTTCCTTAAGTGAGATCCTTACCCTCACATGTGTTGTGAAACAAAGGATCTCAAGAGATAAAACAATCCATTAGACATTCTTTACATCATCTAGGCTACTTGGATTAGCGTACCATTTACCCTAGTTATCTCGGTTTAGAGGTTGGAGCTCAAAGTACATACTCTCGGGTGGATCATCTTTGACTCAAGGAGGCCGACGTCGCAAGCTCGATCCATACTTCTAGGAGCCAAGGAGAGGAGGAAAAGAAGACCCGAAGGACTAGTACACAGAGGTATAACTGTTAGTTATATGTATGCCCTAGAGGCCATTACTGTACATACGATGTATATTGTAGTGGATGCTTGGACATATATAGTGAGGACTTTCTTGCTCGACATGATAGTATGCTATCCGGTTGCTCTTTATCTTAACATGTATATTGATTGTCTCTATATTCCATGTTGATAAAGCCCTTAGGATGAGTACTTGACTACCAGGATTATGATGCAGATCATACTAGTGGGGACAGTGTAGTCGCTAAGTACATCCTTCAAATGTTCCTAGTCGTGGGTGTATCGAGACAGGGCATCGATATACCGGAGTAGATTAGCGTATAGCTTCTTGACCCATGTAGATGGGCGATGGATGATCCCATATCCATTGGTGTTTGACATCAGAGACAGTATACGGGTGCTCAGTGGAGACTGGGCACACTGGACGGACTCGCCGAGAACTCCCAGATGGTATTATACCTCACGTCAGATAGCAGTTCTCTGGTGACACTGGTACAGGTTAGTCTGTAGACCCGAGATCATCATAGAATCTTGTGTGATTCCCACTGTGCTTTGATTTCCATCTTACCACGTTCAAGAGAACGTGCAAAACGGTGGGTTTTGGGTACAGTCCCGAATCATATGGAGGCAATGAGCGATAGGAGGGGTTTCGTCTCTTCCGGTATTGGGAGTTGATGTTGAGCTATGCTCGATTGGCTATAACAGAAAGACCTTGGCCAGGGCTGCTTCAAAGATATACTGGTAAGTGTTATCAGTAGTTTCTAGACCCGTTATGAGCCTCAAATCGGCACGATTTATCGAGTTACTGGGGTCTGACGTTTACCACCCCTAGACGAGATATGCGACATATCAGACGAAGAGACCAGATGTAACATTTCGAAATAATAAAAATATTATTTTTGGGAAATTTATAATTTAATATTATTTTATTGAATATTTTAATAATTCGGTATAATTAAATAAAAATAAATGGAGAAAAATTTGGAAAAATTATGGAAAATCATAAAATAGGGTAATTAAGAGGATTATGCTACTTTTAAGTTGTTATGATTAGTTATATGCTAATTTAGTGCTAATCGCGATTAAAAATCGCTAATCGGGTTTTCGGGCAATTTTGTGCAAAACATGCACATATCATTTCCTACACTTGTGTTGCATTTTTCTTGCCATGGTTTTATTTTGTGGTTACTATTCTTGTGAGAAAGGAAAAGAAAAAGAAATGAGAAAGGAATAAAATATAAGGTATGGTGTGAGAGAGAAAAGAGAGGGGTTGCTTTGACTTTGTCATTTGTTCCCATCCCTTCACCTTCATCATCTCTCCCTCTTCTCTTTTCTGAGCTGCTGCTGCTCCTCCTCCCTCCCCTCTTCAATAGCCCCAAATTACCATGAAAACTACACCAAAACCCCATCTACATTTCACTAAAAGTGTGCACAAGCTCAAGATCTACACATTGGACCAAGAAAGAAAGGATTTTGGCCACTAGGGGCAACTCAAGAAAATTCTTGAGTTGCCAAATGAGGTATTTTCTGGACCTTAAAGCTCAGTTTATGCATTACCTTCACCCCATATTTAGATTGAATCGATATTGTGTGTGTTTGTGGACTTAAAGAAAACCTAGTTAGGGTTTGAGGAAATTGTGGTTGTAAGATGAAATTGAGCTTAGTAGAGGTCGCACAAACACCCTAGTGATGTTATTTTAGACCCAAACCTGAACTGGAACCCAGAATACGGATTTACGGAATCGATATCGGGGAAAACTGTAAATCTGGGAGTGTATTTTGTAATCTGCTATCACCCGGGGCATTCTGGAATAAAATTGATTGGACAGTGATATGTGCAGGCACCCTAGAACCACCACACAAGACCCCAGCCCCTACCTCTTTTTCCAGGCCGCTAATTTATTCCCATTGGCTGCAATTTGCGGCCATACCTGCACCAAACTTGCTCGTTTTGGTTCTGTATCCCCTACATGCATAGATTAGACCACTGGTATGTATAGATTTGTCTAATTTGACCTATAGTGAAATCTGGGACCTTTTTCTCCAGTTGCTGTTTTGATTCTGTTTCTGTATTTCGTATTTTTAGTTCTGGAATTGTGTTTCCGTGTTTTACCTCGACTATTTGGCGTTTATACGACGATATCGAGGTTTGATTGATGGTTTTGAAGGCGTGCACATAGGTTCTAATCTATAGGCCCCTTATCGTATCGTTTTGGGTTTCGTGTGCCGGGTTAGCCTTGAATTGGTTTTAATACGCATATACGATACTTTGATGTGTAGGTACCCCATGAAGACTTCGGGACGACAAGCAACGCGCGTGGTGACGTCGACAAATGAAGATGCAAGGTGAGTAGATTATATCTACAGGGGGAAGTCGGGTGGATGGCGTATAGCACCCTCACAGTCTGTAGTTGATACTATTTATTATATATAATAGTTATAGTGTGTCGTGGTTACTGTGTTAGGTGTATTATGGATAGTTTAGGGTTAGAAGTAAACTGGTATAGTTCATAGTCACGAACCCTAGAATAGATTTACACCCACACGCGCACCCTTGCATATTCACTATACTTGCACTGTGTTGATGATGATATTGGATGACATTAGGGATGAGCCGATAATATTGGCCATCGTGCCGCGAGATCGGTGAACTGATATGATTCGTACTTGGGATACGACATGTGATTTTAGCAGGCCTTTGGACATGTATTTTACCCCCGCATTCATACCTATATAGATGGTATCGATTTGTACTAGACTTAAATCAGTTCCCCAGATTATGTGATATGATGATAATGATATCTGATATTTGTTGAGAGGAATATGATATTGACCCGTACCCAGCTACTGGGATGCCGTACGATGATTTACCGTATGAGTTTTATATTGGTGATAGATCCGCACTCATGACTTGAGGATTGCCATATGATATGTTGTACCGTACACGATACTATTGAGGCAGAATCACCGACTATTATACTTATATATATTTGTATCGACTCAGATTTAGGTGGATTCCATACCCCTCCCGGTTGACTTGATACATAGATCTGTAGTTTGCATGGTAGATGTTAGACTAGACCCGAGTCATACCCATTTCAAAAACTAACGAATCGGGAATATCTTAAAAACACCATAGCCCTTAGTTTACTAAAAACCCCGATTTGTCTTATTTCAAATGGCAAGCTGCATTACTATTCATTTACCATTTAATCTACGGCTCGTATTGCATTGCATGCTTGTTAGTGTTTATGCCCTAGAAGGCCATTACTGTATCATACTAGTTTGTATATTACTTAATGGAAGCTTGGGATATTCACATGTGTATAACAGTCTTGCTAAACATGGTATTATGCTACTTGGTTTTTCTATCTTAATATGTGAGTGTACGTATTGATAGAGCTCTTAGGATCTTGCTTGTCTACCAGCGTTGTGATGGCAGTCACACTAGTGGGGGCTGGGTAGTCTACAAGCACATCCTTATTCAGGTCCCTGGTCGTTGGATTATCGAGACAGAGCATCGATACTCCGGAGTAGACTAGTGTGTACGCTTCTCATCCCAGTTGGGGAGATGGTCTGTCCCACAGCCGTCAGTACGTCGTACTGGAGATAGTATGCAGGTGCTCGTTAGGTTACGGGTACACCGGACAGGACTCACAGGGAACTGTTGGTTGGTTTGATACCAGTCGTCAGTGAGCAGTTCCCAGGTGACATGAGTACAGCATAGTCCGCAGACTTGACACTGCTACTTCGCCTCGAGTGTGTCCCACTGTTCTTAGATTGCTACCCTACCACGGCTCAAAGGAGTCGTGCAAACAGGTAGCAGTTGGGTGCAGTCCCGAGCACTTGGAGGCAGTAGCGGTTAGACAGGATTCGTCCCTCCCGGTATTGGGAGTAGATATCGTGCTGTGTCAGAGAGCCATTACGCAAAGTCCCTGGCCAGGGCAAGCGAGATTTGCTGGTAGGTTCCAGTAGTTTCTCAGGGTGTAATGGGCTTCGCTCCGACACGACTTATACCGCTATTAGGGGACTGACGCTTGCCGCCCCCTAGGCCCGATATGCGATAGTCTTGGACGAACGGACCGGACTGTATGGAGATTGTCACATCAGACTCAGTAGGAGTTCGGATGGGTTTCCTCATCGGCCTTCTTATCGACAACTACCTGGGGACCGTTACGTACAGCTAGTGCCGCTTGCGGTCTGTGGTTAAACCCACTGCCAGCGTAGTAGTCGAGTCTCTAGAGTCCTACACAGAGAGTTTCCTACTCCAGACGAAACGATATAGAGGTCGCATGGTTTTGCGACAAAGGGTTCGGACGCATACGTGCGTTTACGCGCGTACGACTTTCGGACAGTTTTTACCAGTCGGCTTTGGTTTAAGCCCGTTATTGGATTTATACAGTCTAAAGTTTTTCCGTATTTTTACGGATCAGAGGGGCGTTCTCATAATTACTCGAGAAGCTTCTAGAAGGTGGTGACTAAGGAGGTTTAGGTGTCATTTGCATTAAATGAGTTTAGTGAGTCATGAGGGTGATTCATGCATATCATTAATGCATGATAAATGCTTAGTGAGTCATGACAATGAATCACCATTAGATATTTGTGAAGCATGCTTATTCATTATGTATTATTCTTTTTCTCATAAATAAGAATGCTTCATATTTATTATGATACAATTACTATTCTCATTTGATAATTCATTCTCACCTTCTCTCTCCTCAAGCTCTCCACCTTCAAAGACTAATCCTCCCTTCTCATGAGTTGAGTACAAGGGTTAGTAAGACTAATCAATCCATAACCATCACTCTATTTCATTCTATCTTCTTTGATTGGCAATCCAAGAAGGTTAGTTGCCTCAAGTTTAGAGGTTTAGCTTGGAGTTTTGCTCTCGGGTGGATCGTCTACTACCTAGAGAAGGCCGAGGAGAACAAGGAGATCGTAAAGACGAAGGAGTTGGTTCATTAGGTATAATCCCTAAACACAGTAGTTTAGAAACACTTTGTGTTTGGTTATTTATAGTTTAGCTTCGATTCAAGCGGTTAGTCGATGTTCGTTCACTAAACAAGATCGTTTTTGAAAATTCCGCCTCCCCACAAGTTCTGGGGTGTAGTACATCGACTTACAGTGGTATCAGAGCCTCGCTAAACAATAAATAACTTTATTGCAAATTTGTACGAATTTCGAACGGAAAAACGAAGCAGGAAAAACCCTAAAAAATATCAGTTTCTGTCGAATTTAAAATGATGTCCTAAAATTTTTCACGTAAGTGCAGAAAGCTTGAAATGAACACAGAAGAACACCCAAGAAATTTGGGTTCCTGATTCGTCTACAGTGCCGCGGAACCGCGGCGGATCCCACCGATCCGCCGCGCTTCCGCCGCCGAGTTGACGAGTCAGGAACTAGTTTTTCTTGTATGGGTCCCCTGTGGTTTTTTGGATTTTCTGGAATATTTTAATTTTGCTCAGGTTTCCAGTTTACAGAGCAGTTTTTGGAGCAATATTAAAAATGTTTTATCGATCGAAATTGTACAGTATTTGCATGTTGGATTATATCTGTGATTGATAAATGTGTTCGTAAACCTCCCCTAACTGCTAGTATGTCGGTTGGCAGGGGGTTGCACATTTCTGTGATGGTTTTATCTGTTTGTGCATATGAACTGTAATTGGACTGTTGTGGTGTATAGACGGGGTTTTGCAATGGGTTATTATTTAATTCATTTGTTGTAAATGTAATTTGTTGTAATATTATTTTGCGGGGCACATCCAGGTTGCGGTTGTAGCCACCGTTGTATTATTTCATTTTACTGTTTTTGCTCCTAGGACTGACCCAAGGTGGGGTACACAAACTGCCGGGTGGGTAGTTTGCCGTACCCGTAGGGGTCGAGGGTGGGGTAATGGCTATTCATCACAACTGTGTTATCCGTCTTTTCTTGCAGGCTCAAAAGAAATACGGATTGCTTGCAAATCCAATTAAGTTCATCTGTGTTCTGGAATGTATATCATTGCGTCAGACGAATGTAAAATATCTATATATATGATAGCTATTTAGACGTCACTTATGTTTTACACCCGCGCTAGCCCAGCCCCCGCTCTGTCGTTAGTTAAGTAACCTAACGGGTGATGACGGGACCCCGTGGCGAATGCGGATGGCATAAGAGGACGTTGTATTTTCGTTGTTTTCTGCAATGATAGGTTAATGATGGGACGCATTATCTATAATGCAAAGAAAAACAAACCAAAGTTTAAATCGTTGGAACAGTTTAAAAGAAACCACTCGGTTAATTTTAAAAAACAGATATTTTTAAATGCGGAGCTTTAACCACTCCTTTTAAAAGCTATCAGGTTCCTTCGGTTATATCAAGTTCACTACGTTCACGGTTTCGCCAAAACCAGTCGTAGCCCTCCGTCATTTCTTATGGATGGTCAGTAGTATTCAAGCTATGCTTGTTGGCTTTCGCCAAGGCATAGTGTTTGGTAGCTGCTGGGGTATTCATTTGTTGCATAGATAGATGAGTTGGTTTGGGACAGTCGTATAACCTTGTTGGCTTTCGTCAAGGGTATATACGGGTGGGTTCAAATTGACAAGATAATGATGGGCAGAACTTGACATGTGTTTTATGATTTGTTGGCTTTCGTCAAGGTCATAAGAACATGGGGCAAAAATATATATCGGGAATTTCTAAAGAAACTGAAATTTGCAAAGAGATGCATACCATTTGGAGTTTGATGAATGTTGGTAGGATTCCTTCAACATTATCATACGATGATATTTGGATCCCGATCCTACTGTGAGTATATGCTACTTATCAGGATATTCGTCACTTAACGATCAATGCTATAAACCAAGTAGGTGTCCAGAAAAGTGTCAGCGGGGTTACGCCCCCAGAGAAAAGAGGTTATTTAATTAAGGAACTTTGCGAAAGCGTTGGAAAACCTCCCTCGAAGTATCGACACTGGCCTGGCTGAACGGTTAAGCAAGTATTGTACGGTGAGAATAGTCCTGGCTAATTCTTCTTTTATGGTTTGAGGAAGGATTCGAGAAACAGTGGGAGCCATCCAGTTTAGATAAATTAAAAACCAATCTAAACTTGCAAGAGCATCATGCTAAAGTGTTTTCTTCTCTCTCTCTCATTGCAGCGACCTTGTGACCATGACTAGGTTACATCTAGATAACAAGTTGACTGAATCTTACTTATTTGACTGGCAAAGGTCTGTCCAGATGACCATTGCCTATGACAAGCTGGACCACCCTATTACTACTCTAGATCCCATTGTCGCAGGTCCAGTTTCCACCGTCACGGATATGGATACCCGTCAGACAAAGGAAAAGAATAAAGCGAAAGCCAAGTGCCTCGTGTTGGCTTCAGTTGATGGTATATACCAGAAGCAGCACGAGAAGATGGACTCTGTATCCATCTTTTTCCATAACAAAGATTTATATGGAGAGCAATCTCATATCGCAAGATATGAGGCCTCGAACGAATTGATTCAAGCGAGGTCGGCTGACGGGTCATATGTAAGGGACGACGTCCTTACGATGACTAGCTATATTAATGAGCTCAAGGACCTGGAAACCACGTTGGGAAACAGGTCATATACTGACTTATTTCCACAGTCCCTACCCTCTACTTACACCCTGAAAGAAACCAGGGAGACACAAGCTCTGCTTAATAGGGGACCTTCTTCTTCTTCATCCAAGGCGAAAGCAAAGGGTGAAAAGAAGAAAACCTCTACAAAGCCGATATACGGTGTCAGCAAAGTAGGAGGAAAGGGAAGAGAAAAAGTTTCGGGACTTGGTATAAGTAAGGAGGGACATTCCTATTGTTGTGAGAATGGACATTGGCAGAAGGATTGCAGGGCTTTAGAAGCCAGTAGCCAGGATATGAAGCATGTTGTGGCTTCAGCCTCAAGTGTGTTTGTCATTGAGAACTGTTTGTCAATTAACTCTACTTCCTGGGTACTAGATACCGGAGCAGGATCTCATATCTGTAATTCGTTACATGCTTTGAGAAACCGTAAAGTTATAAGGATAGGTGATTTGTCTCTTAGAGTTGCAAACGGAATGAGCGTGGACGCTGAATCCGTGGGAGAATATCGCCTAGGTTTGACAAGTGGGCAGATATTGATTCTACGTAACTGTCTGTATGTACCTAGTTTGACTTGTAATATCATATCAGTGTCCTCACTTTCAAGAGAGGGATATGACTTTACATTCGTAAGCGATATAGTTCACATCCACCTAAATCAAGTTCTGATTGGGTCCGGTACATTAGATGACGGTATATACGTATTAAATCAAGCTCAGGTTTTCAATGTCCAGAACACACTTAAAAGAAAGTCTCCAGAAGTAAATCAGGCTTTCTTATGGCATTGTAGACTAGGTCACATCAATGAAACACGGTTAACGAAGTTACATAGAGAAGGATATTTGAATCCGTTCGAATATCAATCTTATGCCACTTGTGAATCTTGTCTCATGGGAAAGATGACAAAGACTCCGTTTTCTGTACACGGAGTAAGAGCGAGCGAGCTCTTAGGACTCGTACACAGTGACGTATGCGGTCCGATGTCTACACATGCGCGAGGTGGTTATTCCTACTTCATTACTTTTACGGATGATTTCTCTAGGTATGGACATATCTTTTTAATGAAGCATAAATCCGAGGCCTTTGAGAAATTCCAAGAATACAAGAATGAAGTGGAAAACCAAACAGGCAAAAGTATTAAGACACTGAGATCTGATCGAGGTGGTGAATACTTAAGTGCCGAGTTCCTGGGTTATTTAAAAGAGAAAGGAATTCTCTCTCAGCTTACTCCTCCATACACACCACAACACAACGGTGTATCGGAAAGGAGGAATCGAACCCTATTAGATATGGTTCGTTCCATGATGAGTAAGGCTGAGTTACCGCGATCATTCTGGGGTTATGCGCTAGAATCAGCAGCATATCTTTTAAACAAGGTTCCAACCAAGACTGTGCCTACCACGCCATATCAGATGTGGAGTGGGAAGAAACCCCATCTTCAGTACCTGAAGACATGGGGATGTCCAGCTTTTGTAAAAAAGCAGCATCCGGACAAGCTCGAGGCACGCTCAGTAGAGTGTAAGTTTGTGGGATATCCAAAGAATTCAATGGGATATTGCTTCTACTACGCAGAGGAACAAAAGGTTTTTGTTTCTCGTCATGCCCGCTTCTTAGAAACTGAATTTTTAGAAAATCAGAAGAGTGGGAGCGCAGTAGAACTGGAAGAAATTCCAGAACCACAAGCTGTTACTGAAAGTTTGGTGGAACAAGAAGTTTCAGAAGAAAGGGACATACCAGCGCCTATCCGCAGAAGTAGTAGGCAGTCTCATCCGCCCGAGAGATACTACGGTTTTCTCATAGACGGGGATAGAGAAGATTGCGTCATTGATAATGACGACCCTACTAGCTTCCAGCAGGCCATCCAGAGCGGCGACTCGGTACGATGGCTAGATGCAATGCGGACCGAAATGGAGTCCATGTACACTAACAAAGTATGGACTTTGGACACTGCTCCAGATGGGGTGAAACCCGTAGGATGCAAGTGGATCTTCAGAAAGAAGATTGGTCTAGATGGACAGGTTGAAACCTATAAGGCTAGACTTGTTGCAAAGGGTTTCCGTCAAAGACCTGGTTTGGACTATGACGAAACCTTTTCTCCAGTGGCTATGCTGAAATCCATTCGGGTCCTTCTTGCTATTGCTGCCTTCCACGATTATGAAATTTGGCAGATGGACGTAAAGACGGCCTTTCTAAATGGAAATTTAGAAGAGAGCGTCTATATGGATCAGCCAGAGGGATTCATTCAGAGTGGGAGCAGCGGTAAAGTATGCAAGCTGCTTAAGTCCATTTATGGACTAAAGCAGGCATCGCGGAGTTGGAACATCTGTTTTGATGATACTGTCAAAGAATTCGACTTTATAAAAAATCCAGATGAACCATGCATATACAGTAAGATTGTAGGGAGAGTTGTTGTATTCCTCGTCTTGTACGTGGATGACATTCTCCTAATAGAAAATGATATTCCTATGCTACAATCAGTCAAAAGATTCTTGTCACAGAAATTCTCCATGAAGGACCTGGGTGATGCCACCTACATTCTGGGGATCCAGATCTATCGTGATAGATCAAAGAGGATGTTGGGACTTTCACAGTCCAGGTACATAGACACCATATTGAAGAGATTCAGTATGGAAGATTCAAAGCGCGGTAACCTACCGGCTTGTCACGGAATCACCCTCTCCAAAGAGATGTCTCCCAAGACTGATTTGGAAAGGGAACGCATGTCGATTATACCCTACGCTTCTGCGGTAGGCTCTATAATGTATGCGATGTTATGTACCAGACCAGATGTAGCATACGCATTGAGCGTTGTAAGCCGGTATCAGGCAAACCCAGGGGAGAATCACTGGATATCAGTAAAGAACATTCTCAAGTACCTGAGAAGGACTAAGGAGATGTTCTTGGTTTACGGCGGAAAGGACCTCAAGATGGAGGCCTATGCTGATTCCGGCTTCCAGAGTGACAAGGATGACTCCAAGTCCATGTCAGGTTATGTCTTTACCCTCAATGGAGGGGCGGTCTGTTGGAAGAGTTCCAAGCAGGACACCGTTGCTGACTCGACGATGGAAGCGGAGTATATAGCTGCTTGCGATGCCGCAAAAGAAGCTGTCTGGATGAAGAAGTTCCTCACAGAACTTCAGGTGGTTCCTACCAGTGTTGGTCCAATACCTCTGTATTGCGACAACAACGGCGCTATAGCTTTAGCGAAGGAACCCAGGTCCCATCAGAAGTCCAGACACATCTTAAGGCGGTATCACCTGATCAGGGAGATCGTTGATCGCCGGGAGATCGAGGTAAAGAGAGTAAATACAGAGGATAACATTGCTGATCCATTCACTAAGGCCCTACCCCAGATTCAGTTCGAGAGGCTACTCGAGATCATTGGTCTACGATATGCCAGTACATGGCCCTAGTGCAAGTGGGAGATTGTTAGTGTTTATGCCCTAGAAGGCCATTACTGTATCATACTAGTTTGTATATTACTTAATGGAAGCTTGGGATATTCACATGTGTATAACAGTCTTGCTAAACATGGTAGTATGCTACTTGGTTTTTCTATCTTAATATGTGAGTGTACGTATTGATAGAGCTCTTAGGATCTTGCTTGTCTACCAGCGTTGTGATGGCAGTCACACTAGTGGGGGCTGGGTAGTCTACAAGCACATCCTTATTCAGGTCCCTGGTCGTTGGATTATCGAGACAGAGCATCGATACTCCGGAGTAGACTAGTGTGTACGCTTCTCATCCCAGTTGGGGAGATGGTCTGTCCCACAGCCGTCAGTACGTCGTACTGGAGATAGTATGCAGGTGCTCGTTAGGTTAAGGGTACACCGGACAGGACTCACAGGGAACTGTTGGTTGGTTTGATACCAGTCGTCAGTGAGCAGTTCCCAGGTGACATGAGTACAGCATAGTCCGCAGACTTGACACTGCTACTTCGCCTCGAGTGTGTCCCACTGTTCTTAGATTGCTACCCTACCACGGCTCAAAGGAGTCGTGCAAACAGGTAGCAGTTGGGTGCAGTCCCGAGCATTTGGAGGCAGTAGCGGTTAGACAGGATTCGTCCCTCCCGGTATTGGGAGTAGATATCGTGCTGTGTCAGAGAGCCATTACGCAAAGTCCCTGGCCAGGGCAAGCGAGATTTGCTGGTAGGTTCCAGTAGTTTCTCAGGGTGTAATGGGCTTCGCTCCGACACGACTTATACCGCTATTAGGGGACTGACGCTTGCCGCCCCCTAGGCCCGATATGCGATAGTCTTGGACGAACGGACCGGACTGTATGGAGATTGTCACATCAGACTCAGTAGGAGTTCGGATGGGTTTCCTCATCGGCCTTCTTATCGACAACTACCTGGGGACCGTTACGTACAGCTAGTGCCGCTTGCGGTCTGTGGTTAAACCCACTGCCAGCGTAGTAGTCGAGTCTCTAGAGTCCTACACAGAGAGTTTCCTACTCCAGGCGAAACGATATAGAGGTCGCATGGTTTTGCGACAAAGGGTTCGGACGCATACGTGCGTTTACGCGCGTACGACTTTCGGACAGTTTTTACCAGTCGGCTTTAGTTTAAGCCAGTTACTGGTATCCGGTTATTGGATTTATACAGTCTAAAGTTTTTCCGTATTTTTACGGATCAGAGGGGCGTTCTCGTAATTACTCGAGAAGCTTCTAGAAGGTGGTGACTAAGGAGGTTTAGGTGTCATTTGCATTAAATGAGTTTAGTGAGTCATGAGGGTGATTCATGCATATCATTAATGCATGATAAATGCTTAGTGAGTCATGACAATGAATCACCATTAGATATTTATGAAGCATGCTTATTCATTATGTATTATTCTTTTTCTCATAAATAAGAATGCTTCATATTTATTATGATACAATTACTATTCTCATTTGATAATTCATTCTCACCTTCTCTCTCCTCAAGCTCTCCACCTTCAAAGACTAATCCTCCCTTCTCATGAGTTGAGTACAAGGGTTAGTAAGACTAATCAATCCATAACCATCACTCTATTTCATTCTATCTTCTTTGATTGGCAATCCAAGAAGGTTAGTTGCCTCAAGTTTAGAGGTTTAGCTTGGAGTTTTGCTCTCGGGTGGATCGTCTACTACCTAGAGAAGGCCGAGGAGAACAAAGAGATCGTAAAGACGAAGGAGTTGGTTCATTAGGTATAATCCCTAAACACAGTAGTTTAGAAACACTTTGTGTTTGGTTATTTATAGTTTAGCTTCGATTCAAGCGGTTAGTCGATGTTCGTTCACTAAATAAGATCGTTTTTGAAAATTCCGCCTCCCCACAAGTTCTGGGGTGTAGTACATCGACTTACAATGCTTATATGTTATTGATTCATATTCCTTTGTGCATATGCCTTTTCATAGTTGCATGCTGGTATTAGTGTTCATGTTGCATGTATTATAATTCATGGATTTTGCACTGTGATATGGTTGCATATGATGATTCTGGATTGTTTTACTCCTGCATATATATATCAGTGGTATGGGACGCTGAAATATATATGTATACCCATAGAGTATATATATATTAGTGGTATGGGACGCTGATATATATATATATACGCCTACTTAATATATCATCATGATAATCTATGCAAATTTACATATGCATTATGAGAGGAGCCTATGTGCTTGGAGCCTATGAGCTCGATGTGAGAGGAGCCTATGTGCTCGGAGCCTATGAGCTCGATGTGAGAGGAGCCTATGTGCGCGGAGCTTATGAGCTCGATGTGCTCGGAGCCTATGTGCTCGGAGCCTATGAGCTCGATTTGAGAGGAGCCTATGTGCTCGGGCTTTATGGTCGATGGTATATTATATCTCCCCTACCCCACATTTATTGTATATGCATTGCATCACATATTAGCAGTACCTAATAGAGTACCTTCATGAATGCTGCATACATGTCGGATACATGATATATGGGTTTCAGTTGATATTGAGATATATTGTTTGTGTCAATGCTCGACGTTGATTTTCTGATGATTTCATTCATGATATCTCATGTTTTCATTTTACCGCATACATACATCATATTTATGATATATTGTTACGTGAGGCACTGGCACGAGTACTTGGCACTACACTTATGTTCAGATGTTACATTGCCACTTTACTATGCTTCAAACTTATTCATTTGAGGTTTATATTATATCTGATCGTTTTGACTTAGGTTTATGTCATGCTTCCAATTTCTGCTTGTAGATATTTTCTATTCACGAGTTGGCAACTCACCCCCGTTGTGCCACAGTTCTTGCAGGTTTTGCCGTACAGGTTCCATAGCGGCATTTCCGGCACATTGCTTCCTTTGCGGGTGATTTGCTTGGTAGGTGGGTTCTTTGCATCAGAACCACCCTTATATATGTATTATTCTTTGTATCTAGAAATTCCATCAACCAAAACTTGTATATTGTTTCAGACTTAGACGCAAGTGATGTATTATTTCGACCTCAGAGTCGCGCTCAGTAGTATTACGATTTTCTTGCTTATTGGGGATTCTCTTGGGTTTGATCCTCGCCCTTCGGCGTTGTATATTATATTGCTTGCGTGGGTTGTGCTCTTTGTTTAGGCGTAGTAAGTGTTTGATGAAATGCCACATTGGAAAATAATTTACAAAATATGTTTCTTTACTCTTAAAATGGTTTTAGATTTCTGGGCTTTTGGCTTACTTGGATCAGATGGAGTCCTATAGACTTCATATGGTTCAAGGTCCAGTCACGTGCTCTTTCGGGTCGTGACAAAGTTGGTATCAGAGCGCTAGGTTAACCTTGGTTCGAGTCTAAATTTGACTATGTGGAGCCTAGGGCGTCTATATATATACGGAACTTAGGCTTGACCTTATGGAACTTAGACTTAGTTGAGGGCGTATTAGACCCAAACTTTCGTCGCGTAGGATGACCCTTGGTTGATGGAATAGGTGACTAAAGTAGAGTGACGTACCGTGGGTATGTTCCGCGGCATACTTACGATACGCTACTCCGCTTAAGGAACCTTAGGATGCATATATTTTCGAGATCGGTGATTCTCTTCATATCCATGATTATATATCCATTTGAGATCCTCGATTCTATTAGTTTCATGATCATACCTTCATTGATGCCGTTCCTTCTTATGATCATGTATCCACTCTAGATCTGTTGTTCTCTTTCTTGCCATTGATCTGCTCACTTCGATACTCGATTGAGGTTCCAGTCGCCATGTTTGAGCGCAGTTTGGGCTGCTGCTAGGGTTACGGTCAGTGCGAGCTCGTCTGGTACGAGGGCCGGCCATTGTGTTTTCTGCTGACATGGGAACATCTCGAGTTAGGATTGGTGATTGTGACCTCTTGTGGAGGCGAGTGCTTGATTTTACACCGGATGATCGGGCCATTGTTAGAGCTGCCAGTTGAGAGAGGACTGTTGATGTACAACATACCTCGGAGATTATGATGTTGCCTACCGAGCAGATAGATGAAACAGCTGTTACTGAGATTGACAGGATGTCGCTTCCGGAGCTTACGAGCTGAGATCGCCGAAGTTTCCACGTCGATATGAGACATATGATAGCTAGTCTACCCGATTTGAGAGACGAAGGTGATTCGTCCGATTTATGCGCCGGAGCAGGCCCAGTTAAGTTAAAGATTTCCAGTGTAGAGAGTCTTACTCGGATTTAGAGCAGACCGATTTAGAGATGACCGCCAATGTATTTCCTTTCCTGGAGAATTGAGGCGCTGTTCACCGTACAGATGAATGAGCCAGTTGTCGCTGTAAATCACGAGATATCGCCCAGATGATTGGAGCTACTGCAGCATGAGTATACACTTAGAGATATGATTGAAGGTCGCTAGTCACTAAGGATGAAGGACTAGGACGTGTGGTTCGTTCGCTTACCGATGCGAGGTCATCAGATAGGTTGCTTCCAGCTAGAGACGACTTCATGCGGAGACGTTGAGAGTCGACAGAGACGATCGAATGTCAGAAACCTGATATTCCAAGTTTAAAGTATTCGGAAAGACATGCAGGCAATTCTATGGACCCTCTAGAAGAATGAAACCCTAACTCGACATAATGACCGTGTGAAAGACTTTGAACCTTAGGGTTTGCGCAGTTCTACGGCGCCATTAGTGAGTCTTGGGTTTGCCCTTCTACGGCTAGACCATTGGTGCTGTGGTATGTACCCGATGCTGTTAAACTGTACCCAAGATGTTGAGCTCTTGGGGGATTAAGAGGTTTTGACGAATCGATCGAATGATTCAACTTCCTTCGGATGCTAAGTGGTGAGATGCATTTTTGGGAAACTCCTGATACAAGGATAGCCGTTGGAGCGTAGTTCGTGCAGCCACGAGGAGACGAGTCCGAAGCAGTCGACATTGAAGCAGAGTGAAGTAAAGAGTTCGCAAGAGATTTCGACGAGATGACGTCCCACTCCGCTGACATCAGAGATGCGCGATACGCACGCAGAGGCGTTGTATATGGATACATCTTCCAGAAGGAGGCGCGATAAGTATGCAGCCGTTCCGGAATAAGAATTAGCTTCAACAATGGATGATGACTTCCGGGCAATTCGGCAGGAATGAGATTTGAGAGAGAAACCTCGATAGGACCTTTCTGAAATACTATACGAGAAGACCAGGACCCAAGAGGGGTCATATTGAGCACACTCAGCAAGCCAGAGCTCGACATCGTCGACGAGGTAGTTGACCAGGTTCGGATAAAGGACCTTACCCAGATGCGTTGCGAGTTGATCGAAGATGGACGAGTACTGAGTATTCCTCCGATGGTTGGGACGCATTCCCGAGGACCTGTTCGGCCACACATCTTCTACCAAATGATGAAGCTACAAAGTACGTGATTTCGAGTTCGTGCGAGAGACTTCGAATTGACCGTGGCCGAGAACAGTACAGTGCGTAGATAGTATGGCGTAACGTCATAGTGGACGACGATAGAGACAAGTGGAACCAGAGGTTCGTGCGAGACACTGACGAGCTGTCATTACTCCCGTTGAGACTAGAGACCTGATATACTTACAGAGGCGTTAGGATGCGATCAATTTCCGAGAAAATGTTGTGCTGAGGACACAGATGTCCATCGAGTGAGAAGAGATTATGCAAAGGAGCCAGCCTCCGTACAGTGCATAGGCAAGATCGGAAGAGACCTTGAGCGGGATTCCTTCCAGAACACTACTGAAATGATAATTGCACCCAGGATCAGATGTGTCACGTGCATTCAGAGAGCCAGAGGCCGACGCCAGCGACTTGCTGCTTTACGAGTGGTCGTGATGATTGACCGAGAGATGACTAGAGAAGTGTTAGAACGGAATCGTCCCCGTTAGCACACCTGACAGGGCTGATGAGCCGATTGATTGCGAGATAGGTAATCCGCCGAGAAGATAAGGAACCCAGAGATAGAGGACGCCAGACCGTGAGCAAGAGGCAAGTGGATATCTTGCGCTGCTAGCATTGGATGCACCGACACCTTCTCGACTTTGAAGGAGGGACTACCGACGACGGTATTTATGATTTGTGATTTTGTGATTCGATTATCACGTATCCGACAACTTGGATTGTTACTGAATTTTTTAGTAGTTGGGGGTTTAAATTTAAATTCGGGGACCGAATTTATTTAAGGGGGGTAGATTGTAACATTTCGAAATAATAAAAATATTATTTTTGGGAAATTTATAATTTAATATTATTTTATTGAATATTTTAATAATTCGGTATAATTAAACACAAATAAATGGAGAAAAATTTGGAAAAATTATGGAAAATCTTAAAATAGGGTAATTTAGAGGATTATGCTACTTTTAAGTTGTTATGATTAGTTATATGCTAATTTAGTGCTAATCGCGATTAAAAATCGCTAATCGGGTTTTCGGGCAATTTTGTGCAAAACATGCATATATCATTTCCTACACTTGTGTTGCATTTTTCTTGCCATGGTTTTATTTTGGGGTTACTATTCTTGTGAGAAAGGAAAAGAAAAAGAAATGAGAAAGGAATAAAATATAAGGTATGGTATGAGAGAGAAAAGAGAGGCGTTGCTTTGACTTTGTCATTTGTTCCCATCCCTTCACCTTCATCATCTCTCCCTCTTCTCTTTTCTGAGCTGCTGCTGCTCCTCCTCCCTCCCCTCTTCAATAGCCCCAAATTACCATGAAAACTACACCAAAACCCCATCTACATTTCACTAAAAGTGTGCACGAGCTCAAGATCTACACATTGGACCAAGAAAGCAAGGATTTTGAACACTAGGGGCAACTCAAGAAAATTCTTGAGTTCCCAAATGAGGTATTTTCTGGCCCTTAAAGCTTAGTTTATGCATTACCGTCACCCCATATTTAGATTGAATCGATATTGTGTGTGTTTGTGGACTTAAAGAAAACCTAGTTAGGGTTTGAGGAAATTGTGGTTGTAAGATGAAATTGAGCTTAGTAGAGGCCGCACAAACACCCTAGTGATGTTATTTTAGACCCAAACCTAAACTGGAAACCAGAATACAGATTTACGGAATCGATATCAGGGAAAACTGTAAATCTGGGAGTGTATTTTGTAAAATGCTACCACCCGGGGCATTCTGGAATAAAATTGATTGGACAGTGATATGTGCAGGCACCCTAGAACCACCACACAAGACCCCAGCCCCTACCTCTTTTTCTAGGCCGCCAATTTATTCCCATTGGCCGCAATTTGCGGCCATACCTGCACCAAACTTGCTCGTTTTGGTTCTGTATCCCCTTCATGCATAGATTAGACCCCTGGTATGTATAGATTTGTCTAATTTGACCTATGGTAAAATCTGGGACCTTTTTCTCCAGTTGCTGTTTTGATTCTGTTTCTGTATTTCGTATTTTTAGTTCTGGAATTGTGTATCTGTGTTTTACCTCGACTATTTGGCGTTTATACGACGATATCGAGGTTTGATTGATGGTTTTGAAGGCGTGCCCATAGGTTCTAATCTATAGGCCCCTTATCGTATCGTTTTGGGTTTCATGTGCCGGGTTAGCCTTGATTTGGTTTTAATACGCATATACGATACTTTGATGTGTAGGTACCCCATGAAGACTTCGGGACGAGAAGCAATGCGCGTGGTGACGTCGACAATTGAAGACGCAAGGTGAGTAGATTATATCTACAGGGGGAAGTCGGGTGGATGGCGTATAGCACCCCCGCAGTCCGTAGTTGATACTATTCATTATATATAATAGTTATAGTGTGTCGTGGTTACTGTGTTAGGTGTATTATGGATAGTTTAGGGTTAGAAGTAAACTAGTGTAGTTCATAGTCACGAACCCTAGAATAGATTTACACCCACACGCGCACCCTTGCATATTCACTATACTTGCACTGTGTTGATGATGATATTGGATGACATTGGGGATGAGCCGATAATATTAGGCATGGTGCCGCGAGATCGGTGAACTGATATGATTCGTACTTACATCACATATTAGTAGTACCTGATAGAGTACCTTCATAAATGCTCCATACATGTCGGATACATGATATATGGGTTTCAGTTGATATTGAGATATATTGTTTGTGTCAATGCTCGACGTTGATTTTCTGATGATTTCATTCATGATATCTCCTGTTTTCATTTTACCACATACGTACATCATATTTATGATATATTTTTACGTGAGGCACTGGCACGAGTACTTGGCACTACACTTATGTTCAGATGTTACATTGCCACTTTACTATGCTTCAAACTTATTCATTTGAGCTTTATATTATATCTGATCGTTTTGACTTAGGTTTATGTCTTGCTTCCAATTTCTGCTTGTAGATATTTTCTATTCATGAGTTGGCAACTCATCCCTGTTGTGCCACAGTTCTTGCAGGTTTTGCCGTACAGGTTCCATAGCGGCATTTCCGGCACATTGTTCCTTTGCGGGTGATTTGCTTGGTAGGTGGGTTCTTTGCATCAGAACCACCCTTGTATATGTATTATTCTTTGTATCTAGAAATTCCATCAACCAAAACTTGTATATTGTTTCAGACTTAGACGCAAGTGATGTATTATTTCGACCTTAGAGTCGCGCTCTGTAGTATTACGATTTTCTTGCTTATTGGAGATTCTCTTGGGTTTGATCCTCGCCCTTCGGCGTTGTATATTATATTGCTTGCGTGGGTTGTGCTCTTTGTTTAGGCGTAGTAAGTGTTTGATGAAATGCCACATTGGAAAATAATTTACAAAATATGTTTCTTTACTCTTAAAATGGTTTTAGATTTCTGGGCTTTTGGCTTACTTGGATCAGATGGAGTCCTATAGACTTCATATGGTTCAAGGGCCAGTCACGTGTTCTTTCGGGTCGTGACACCAGACTGTACGGTAGTGTTACTGATATGATTCGCAGGAGTTCGAGTAGGCTTGCTTGTTGATCTTCTGATCTCTCAATACCCGGATGGCCGTTACGTTTAGCAGACCGCTTACGGCTTGTGGGTGTTTGTTATGATCATCACCTACTTCCGGCGTATTGACGAGTCTTTAGAGTCCTACATAGAGGTTTCCTGGCTCAAGCGAAATGGAGTAGGAGCACATATGTGATATATGCAGGACCGAGATTAATGCGTGTATGTGAGACCGCATTCTATTCTCGCGATGTGTGGCATGATTGGTTATATGTGATACAGCCGGGTTATCGGATCAAGTGTTGATTCGATAAGATGTTACATTTGATATTAATCGGTTATATATGATATAGCCGGATTATTAAATCAAGTGTTGATTTAATAATTCAATGTACAATTATATATTTGATATATTACATTACATTAACTAATATTAGCTAACTTAAGATTTCTTTTCTCACTTTGGATACATTGATATATATGTGATATATGTTAAATGTATCATGTTAGGTTACAAATGCAACTAGGATTTATGAGGATTAAACCATGCTAGGGTTAAGATTAGGGTTTATATTTCATCATTAAATAATTCAAATATTATGGATTTTGTCATGGTTGATATTTTTTGAAAGCTTGTAGAAGCTTGTAAGCATCTTTGACTTTGTCCACTCTTTTTGTTTAGCTTAAGATATTCTTTTACCTAACCTTTAACCCTACCTCATGGTTAACTCTCTACAAGGGTTAAGCATGCCATGCTTAACCCATGGTTGCATTTCCAATCTCACACAATAATTCATCACAATTTCACTTGATCTTTTTCTTCCTCTCACTTGAAGCTTTCTAGCTTTTATGTTTGTGATGAAAACTTATGAGAATATGAAATCTAAAGTGAACAAAATTCCTACTTCATCATCCTATAATACTTGCCATTTAGTATAGGTTGTTTGCTTCACTAATTTCACAATTAGTGAAGATGTAGCTTGGGTTAGTGCCTCCTCAACGTTGATCATCTTCGGACTCGAAGACTTCGAAGCAAGCTTGATCTATTCTTCTTATGGAGCCACTCTAGAGCCCGGAGTTCATGATCACAGCGAAGGGACGACTACACGGAGCTAATGAACTGAAGGACCGGTCTACAAAGGTTGTATTCCTTGTTCTCTTTTAATTGCAAAGTGTTTGTATTTACATATTCGTCGGATTTCTAGTATACGATTCTAGGGTTAGGGTTAGCTAGAACGGCAAAATTTTGAATATGGCATGGAAGATACCTCCCGAAACCTTACTGCCGTGCTGGGTGACCCTGCAGTGGTATCAGAGCCATGCTAGAAATTTAGACGGATTTTGTTAAGATTACGAAACCGAAATACTCCGAAACTTGAAACACGAAATTGTAGTTTCTGTCGAATTTAAAATGTTGTCAAAATTTTTTTAAACAACTACAGAGTGTTATATGGGATATATCATGAACACAGTGGAAAATTCTGTTAGTTATATGTATGCTCTAGAGGCCATTACTGTACATACGATGTATATTGTAGTGGATGCTGGGACATATATAGGGAGGACTTTCTTGCTCGACATGATAGTATGCTATCTGGTTGTACTTTATCTTAACATGTACTCTGATTGTCTCTAATACATGTTGATAAAGCCCTTAGGATATGTACTTGACTACTGGGACTATGATGAGATCATACTAGTGGGGCCACGGTAGTCGACGAGTACATCCTATAACTGTTCCTAGTCGAGGGTGTATCGAGACAGGGCATCGATGCACCAGAGTAGACTAGCGTAAACGCATCTTGACCTATATGATGGGCGATGGATGATCCCATATCCATCGGTGTTTGACATCAAGGATGGTGTACGGGTGCTCAGTGGAGACTGGGTACACTGGAAGGACTCGCCGAGAACTCCCAGATGGTATTATACCTCACGTCAGATGGCAGTTCTCCGGTGACACTGGTACAAAGTAGTCTGTTGACCCGAGATCGTCATAGAGTCTTGTGTGATTCCCACTGTGCTTTGATTTCCACCTTACCATGTCCAAGAGGGCGTGCAAAACGGTGGTTTTTGGGTACAGTCCCGAATCACATGGAGGCAATGAGCGATAGGAGGGGATTCGTCTCTCCCAGTATAGGGAGTTGATGTTGTGCTGTGTTCGATTGGCTATAACCGGAAATCTCTGGCCAGGGTTGCTGAGATTTACTGGTAAGTGTTACCAGTAGTTTCTGGAACTATTATAGACCTTATATCGACACGACTTATCGAGCTACTGGGGTCTGATGTTTACCACCCCTAGGCGAGATATGCGACATATCAGACGACGAGACCGGACTGTACGGGAGTGTTACTGATTGGATTCGCAGGAGTACTAGCGGGCTTGCTTGTTGATCTTCTGATCGCTCAATACCCGGGTGGCCGTTACGTTTAGCACACCGCTTGCGGCTTGTGGGTGTTTGATATGATCATCACCTACTACCGGCGTATTGACGAGTCTTTAGAGTCCTACACAGGGGTTTCCTGTCTCAAGCGAAACGAAATGGGAGCGCATATGAGATATGTGCGGGATCGAGAATAATACCAGTATGTGATATTGTATTCTATTCTCGCAATTTGTATCATCGGACGGTTATATGTGATATAGCCGGGTTACCGAATCAAGTGTTGATTCGATACATTGATACACTTGATATTAGTCGGTTATATGCAGTATGACCGGATCATTAAATCAAGTGTTGATTTAATGATTTAATGTATAATTATATATTTGATATATTACTTTACATTAACTAGTATTGGTTCACTTAAGATTGATTTTCTCACTTGATGTGCACAAGTTGTATATGTGATATATGTTTGTGCACTTGTTTGTATCATGATTGATGATACATGCAAACTTGGGTATGTGTATGATTTACACCATGTTTAGTTAATGGTTAGGGTTTTATTTTCTTTATTTATTTTGTAAAAAAAAAATGGTGGCTTTCTTTGTTATTTGCTAGAAGCTTCATGATGTTTTCAAGCATCTTTGAAAAGTCTAAACCATTTTTGTTTTGTTCTTAAACCGAACTATTACCTAAACTATGGTTTACTCTCTACATGAGTTAACTTACCCATGGTTGCATTATGATAAGCTTCACTTGTTTTATTATTTTCAATAATTCATATTCTTTCCTTCTTCTTCTTCTTGATGAAGTGAAGAAAGCTTTCTTGAAAATTTTCAAGTGATGAAATCAAGTGAGAAATCCAAATCCAAAGTGAACCCACTTCCTATTTCTTCATCCTATACCACTTGCCATGTTGTATAGGGTGTTTTCTTCACAAGGTTCATGACCAAGTGAAGATGGAGCTTGAGTTTGAGTCGCCTCGACGTAGATCATCTTCGGCACCGAAGTCAACGACCTAGCCCGCTCATTTCTCCGACGAAACCATCGCTAGAGTCCGGGATCCCGATGATCGCAGCGGAGGGACATCATCACGGAGCTTTAGAAGTGGAAGAACGGATCTACAAAGGTTGTAATCCCTTTCACTTAGCAGTAAAGTAGTTTGCTTGCTTGTATTTTCGCCTTACCTCTAGTTAACGATCTCAATTAGGGTTTCTCGGCACATGTAAAAATTTGGTTTTGGCATGGTTAATGCCTTGTGGAACCTCTTGAGTGTGCCTAGCAACCTTACAGTGGTATCAGAGCCTAGCTAGAGCTTTAGACGAAGTGTAGACGAAGTTAAAAACCCGATCGAACCTCGAAACCCTAAACTACACCCTTCTCTGTACATTTTCTGAAACTTTGCATTTTTCCAAATTAAAAATATCCAAAAAATTCAGCAGGGAAATATAAGGATAACTGTAGAAAACGAAACCCTAACTCTACTGTTGCGCCGCGGAACCGCGGCCCTAGCCTGCTTTTGGCGGCGGTTCCGCGGCCGTATGTAATGGTTAGGGATCCGTTTTCCTACAGTAATGCCCGTAGTTGTTTCCTGTGTTTTCTGGGAATTTTTAATATTTACTCAACAGTTGAGTTTTTTGGGTTGTTTTGGGGACTCGATGTTTCGATTGGATTGCTTAACTTTTTTTTTTTTTCCGGATAGTTTAGAACATGTTAAAAAGTTCGACTGGATATAAATACCCAGTTTTTCCCCTGCCGGAAAATTTTCAAGTGTTGGATTTTTCCGTAGTTTAAGAACGTTCTAAGTAATGCAAGTAACGCGATGGACCCTCTAGAAAACAACAACGCTTAACTTGATTATGTGACCGTCTTGAACTGCCTTTTGATCCTTTGGGTTTGGGGCAGTACGGCATGCCGCATGTGAGGCGTTGGCTTGACCCTTCTACGGCTGGACCGTTGGTACTGTGGCATGAAATGGATGTTTTTAAATTTATTTCAAGTGTTGAGATGTTTTGGGAAAACTTGGGTGTTTGATTGTTCGATCGGAAAGTTTAACATTTTCTATTTATCTGGAATGTGATACAATATTTGGAATTCACAAGTTGTTATAAGATAACTGAATGAATGTTATAAATCTAGCAGTCTAGTCTCACTTGATCGGTTGCCACGGGATTTTGATGTGATCAAAAGTCCGTCGCAATCACGTAGCGTACGCGGATACTCGCCGGATAAACTTAATAGACAGCAACACACCATAGCCCCGACCAAGTGACTGTAGGAGAACCCCGTCGCCGAAAGCATCCGTTCGGGTGCTCACGACAGCGGTGTTCCGCCTTGGTGCACTTCGTCGACAGCATCGGGGGTGCGGCCGTCTACTAAATTTTGCGACGAACATTCGATCAGGATGTCGGGAATCTTGTTGAATTGCCCGACTTGATATTGAAAAGAGTTTTCAATTTTGAGACTAAAATGCGGAGTTTATAATTGTTAGGCATGCGATGTCTAAGGAATTCATTTGATTAGGCATGCGATGTCTAAAGAGGTTGCGGATTCCAACTGTTGTAGTTTTACACTTTCTTTTCTGTGATCGTAAGTGTAATATGTGATATCGCCGGTTTCGTTGCTATATGTCAATGACAATTAGGATGGGCATATTTACTTACGTTGATGTTATGTGTTGCTGGATATGTTATATTGGATCGTCGTTTTTGAATAGCCGGGGGGTTTTTATGTGAGATGAGTGTTTTTCATTTTCATTCATGTAAAAAATTTGTATGTAATATTCTTTTATTGGGGCACTTCCGGGATGAGGTTGATGTCACCATTTGTATATTATTTACTTTTCCGCATTAGGATAGACCCAAGGAGGGGAGCACAAGTAACCGGGTTCTAGGGTCCAGTGGGAGGCCATCTCGAGGAGTCGAGTCCGGGTCTCCTAACTCTAGAATTGGTAGGGTTGCTTGCCGCTCTCGTAGGGGTCTAGAGGTGTGGGATTGGCTATTCATGACGACCGTGGAATCCGTGTTTTATACAGGCTCAAAATAAAACACGGACGTCCTAGTATATCCAATATTTCATATGATATTTTCTGCTGCGTTATCTGTGATGTGATCATGTGATATGTTCAGATAGATATTATATATAGTATATATGATATTTTATATAGACGTTACTTATGTTTTACACCCGCGCTAGCCCTGCCCCGCTCTGCCGTTAGTTATCTAACCTAACGGTGCACGAGGGGACATCTAGGCGAATGCGGATGGCATAAGTGTCCGTCGTATTTATCTGTGATGTTTAGGTGCTTAAATCATAGGACTTCATTAATATGATTAATGAAACAAAAAGAAACCTAAAAGATGTTGTGGAATCGAATTTTCAAAAACAGGTAGCTACAGTTCTTGCTTTGCATCGCGGTGTTCCTTGTAGAACATCCTGCACCTTATTCGATAAGGAAAGGGCCGAGATCCCTTCACTGGGAGTGACCCCTTTAGTAATAACTGGCAGATGCTACAACCCTCGGTTTGTCTTTTGATTGCTTCTATAGTTCTTGCTTTGCATAGTGGTATATATGATATACCCTGCACCTTATTTGATGAGGAAAGGGCCGACGATCCCTTCACCGGGAGTGACCCCTTTAGCAAAACTAGAAAAAGCCTAAAAAACACTCCATTTTAAAATTATTTGATTCTACAATGATATCAAGTTCATTACGCAATAGGTTTTCAGAAAAACCTGTCGTAGCCCTCCGTCATTTCAGATAAGTACTACTTAGTATTCGTGCTGCGGTAGTTTGGCATGCGTCAAGGCGCAGTGTACGGTAGCTAACTAGTGCTTATCTGGTAGCATACGATGCGATTGGATTAGGGTATTCGTACGGCGTTGTTTGGCATGCGTCAAAGGTCGTGCGGGTGGGTTTAATTCAATCAAGAAATGTACGGGTTGAACTTGACTAGCGGACTATGGGTTGTTTGGCATGTGTCAAGGTCATAGCACGCTAGGGGCAAAATATTATCGGGAATTTCAAGTGTTGAAATTTGCAATGAGATTGCATACCTTCTATGAGATAGTTGGATCCCGATACCCGCTGCGAGTAAGAGTTACTCCTGGGAGAGTTTTACACATTACAATTAGCCGATCAAGTAGGTGTCTAGAAAGGTGTTAACGAGGTTACGTCTCTGGGAAAACGAAGTTTACTTTAATTAGGTTCGTGCGAAAGCACGGGGCACCTCCCTCAAAGTACCGATACTGGCCTAGCTGAAAGATTGGCGAAATTGTAGCGTGTAATTAATCCCGGCTAGTCTTTCCTTTTAGGGTTTGAAGGAAGATTTGATAAAAACAGTGGGAGCCATCCTGATTAGATAAAATAATAACCAATCTGATTTTGCAAGAGCATACGCTGAGTGTTTTCTTCTTTCTCTCTCCAGGTAGCGACCATATCACGCCTTAATCAAGATAATAATACGGAAATATTGACCGAACCCGCTTGTTATACTGAGCTGGGAAACGTTGGTCCCGCTCCAACTTATAATTATTATAAGACAGAGCAGGAAATTGGGGATTACCAGAATTCCCGTGCCGCCCAAACGAAGAAAGTGCATATTGATGCATCATCTTCGGGTGTGTTCATTACAGAGAACTGTTTCTCAGTATCCTCTACGTCCTGGGTATGTGATACCAGATCAGGATCCCGCATATGTAATCTGTTACATGGGCTACAGACAGGTAGAGAACTGAGAACGGGTGATAAGTTTCATAAGACAGAAAACGGTGCAAGTGTTGCAGCCAAGTCTGTTGGTCACTATCACCCTGTATTACCAGAATACATTGATTCTGAACGAATGTTATTAGATACCGAACTTGATATACAACATCATATCAGTCTCTTTATTGGTAAAGAAAAGATATAATTTTGTATTGTTGGATAATGTTTTGAACATTTCCTATATCAAGAGTTGATCGGTTCAGGTACGTTATCTAAAAGTATTGACGTTCTAAATCAATCTACAGTTCTTAGTATACAGAACACACACAAGAGGAAGAGTTCAGAAATGAATGACTTCTTCTTGAGACATTGTAGACTAGGTCATATCAATGCAACCCGGCTAGCTGAAGTTACAGGTAGATGCATATTTAAATTAGTTTAAATTTACATCTTATGAAACTTGCCAGTCATGTCACAAAGATATAATGACCACAGCTCTGTTTATTGGAAACAGAGAAAGAGTTAGTGAACTTTTGGGATTGATACATGCTGATGTATGAAAGGTCCCCTGTCTATACATGCCAAGACCGGTTTTTTGCACTTCATTACATTCTCTGATGATCTCTCAAGATTCAGACATATGTTCCTGTTGAAACATAAGTCCGAAGCTTTTGAGATGTTCACAGAATATAAGTTGGAAGTAGAGAACCAAAATACGGGTATAAGTATTATGTCCTTTGATGTGATCAGGGAGTAGAATACTTAAGCACGGAAATCCTGGACTATTCTAAAGGCTATTACTGTACATACGATGTATATTGTAGTGGATGCTGGGACGTATATAGGGAGGACATTCTTGCTCGACATGATAGTATGCTATCTGGTTGTACTTTATCTTAACATGTACTCTGATTGTCTCTAATACATGTTGATAAAGCCCTTAGGATATGTACTCGACTACTGGGACTATGATGAGATCATACTAGTGGGGCCACGGTAGTCGACGAGTACATCCTATAACTGTTCCTAGTCGAGGGTGTATCGAGACAGGGCATCGATGCACCAGAGTAGACTAGCGTATACGCATCTTGACCCATATGATGGGCGATGGATGATCCTATATCCATCGGTGTTTGACATCAAGGATGGTGTACGGGTGCTCAGTGGAGACTGGGTACACTGGACAGACTCGCCGAGAACTCCCAGATGGTATTATACCTAACGTCAGATAGCAGTTCCCCGGTGACACTCGTACAGAGTAGTCTGTTGACCCGAGATCGTCATAGAGTCTTGTGTGATTCCCACTATGCTTTGATTTCCACCTTACCACGTCCAAGAGGGCGTGCAAAACAGTGGTTTTTGGGTACAGTCCCGAATCACATGGAGGCAATGAGCGATAGGAGGGGATTCGTTTCTCCCGATATAGGGAGTTGATGTTGTGCTGTGTTCGATTGGCTATAACCAGAAATCCCTGGCCAGGGTTGCTGAGATTTACTAGTAAGTGTTACCAGTAGTTTCTCGAACTGTTATAGACCTCATATCGACACGACTTATCGAGCTACTGGGGTCTGACGTTTACCACCCCTAGGCGAGATATGCGACATATCAGACGACGAGACCGGACTGTACGGGAGTGTTACTGATTGGATTCGCAGGAGTAGTAGTGGGATTGCTTGTTGATCTTCTGATCGCTCAATACCCGGGTGTCCGTTACGTTTAGCACACCGCTTGCGCCTTGTGGGTGTTTGATATGATCATCACCTACTACCGGCGTATTGACGAGTCTTTAGAGTCCTACACAGGGGTTTCCTGTCTCAAGCGAAACGAAATGGGAGCGCATATGAAATATGTGCGGGACCGAGAATAATACCAGCATGTGATACTGTATTCTATTCTCGCGATTTGTATCATCGGACGGTTATATGTGATATAGCCGGGTTACCGAATCAAGTGTTGATTCGATACATTGATACACTTGATATTAGTCGGTTATATGCAGTATGACCGGATCATTAAATCAAGTGTTGATTTAATGATTTAATGTATAATTATATATTTGATATATTACTTTATAATAACTAGTATTGGTTCACTTAAGATTGATTTTCTCACTTGATATGCACAAGTTGTATATGTGATATATGTTTGTGCACTTGTTTGTATCATGATTGATGATACATGCAAACTTGGGTATGTGTATGATTTACACCATGTTTAGTTAATGGTTAGGGTTTTATTTTCTTTATTTATCTTGTAAAAACAAAATGGTGGCTTTCTTTGTTATTTGCTAGAAGCTTCATGATGTTTTCAAGCATCTTTGAAAAGTCTAAACCATTTTTGTTTTGTTCTTAAACCTAACCATTACCTAAACTATGGTTTGCTCTATACATGAGTTAACTTACCCATGGTTGCATTATGATAAGCTTCACTTGTTTTATTATTTTCAATAATTCATATTCTTTCCTTCTTCTTCTTCTTGATGAAGTGAAGAAAGCTTTCTTTAAAATTTTCAAGTGATGAAATCAAGTGAGAAATCCAAATCCAAAGTGAACCCACTTCCTATTTCTTCATCCTCTACCACTTGCCATGTTGTATAGGGTGTTTTCTTCATAAGGTTCATGACCAAGTGAAGATGGAGCTTGAGTTTGAGTCGCCTCGACGTAGATCATCTTCGGCACCAAAGTCAACGACCTAGCCCGCTCATTTCTCCGACGAAACCATCGCTAGAGTCCGGGATCCCGATGATCGCAGCGGAGGGACATCATCACGGAGCTTTAGACCTGGAGGACCGGATCTACAAAGGTTGTAATCCCTTTCACTTAGCAGTAAAGTAGTTTGCTTGCTTGTATTTTCGCCTTACCTCTAGTTAACTATCTCAATTAGGGTTTCTCGGTACATGTAAAAATTTGATTTTGGCATGGTTGATGCCTTGTGGAACCTCTTGAGTGTGCCTAGCAACCCTACAAATTCAAGGGGTTTGCTCGGATTTTGGCCGAGCACAAGCATGTTGGAGCCGGCCACTTTTTGGCAGAATTTCCTTTAATTTTCACTATGTTCCAGTGACTTGGTTTTGATGTTTCAGGTGTTGTTAATTTTTGTTAATTTTTCATGTGATGTAATCTTACACTATAAGCAATTCGGAGTGTTTCGTATTCGTAGTTTTAACAATGTTTTCGGTTATTCACATGTTGTCTAGGGGAAGTTTAAAAGTTTGAACGATAATCAAAAACCCATTTTTCCAAGTTTAACGTATTCGGAAAAACATGCAAGTAATTCTATAAACCCTCTAGAAGAATGTAACCCTAACTCGAATTTTTTGGATCGCGGAACCGCAGTCATACCTTACGGTTTGCCGTAGTTCCGTGGCGACATGAGTGAGGCTTGGGTCTGCCCTTCTACGGCTGGTCCATTGGTACTGTGGCATATTCTAGGTATTATTGAACTGTGCTCAAGTGTTGAGTCGTCGAGAAATTGTGGGACTTTGATGAATCGATTGAAAAGTTTAACGTCGTCTGGGTATTATGTGATGGGATACAATACTTGGAATCAAAACTAATTTTGTCACGACTCGAAATTTGGCACGTGACGGCCCATAAACCACGCAACGTACACAGGCGTAACGCAATCTAAGTAAGCCGAAAACCCAGCAATCTAAACCATCAAAAGTAGTAAGTGATAAGAACATTGTTAAAACTTTTGAAATCTCAAGTAAAAATCTTTAAAGTCCAAATTTACTTCCTTTAAAATTTGTGTCACGACCCGAAAGTACGGAACATGACCGGCACTTAGATTACGAAGCGTCTAGAGGCGCCACATGACCTAAGTAAGCCGAAGCCCAGAAATCTAAACCATAAAAGAAGAAAAAGAAGAAAAGAAAAGAAAACAAGTATAAAAATATCAGCAAATTTTACCAAAAATTTCGGCAGAGTCTCCTCTGTAAAAACTGGCCCCCAAACGGGTACAACAAGTATAATATATATAAACAATAAAAAGCATCCCCAACGGGAGCTAGCTCAATGCCAACAGGCGGAGACAACCACAACAACCACAATAATATACAACGCCAAAAGGCGAGGCTCAAAACTCAAAAGAAAACAAAAACCACCAGATCAGAATAACATATGCGCGACTCTAAGGTCGAAATAAAAGACTGGTCCAATAAACTTATCAATTAATACAAGTATGGTTGATGGAACTTACTAGATACAAATGAATGAATAAAAGTACAATGGTGGTTCGGATACAAGTGAACCAACCTACCGTGCAAATCACCCTGAAAGAATAGATGTGCCAGCAAGCTGCCAGGGAAACCTGTACACCGAACCTGTAATAAAATTTGGCACAACGGGGGTGAGTTGCCAACTCGTGAGTAGAAGACATCTACGGAAAGAAATCGAATGCACGACGCTATCCTAGGTCATAATAATAATACACTTCTAAGTCTCAAACCTCAAGTAATAGCAGGGTAATAATACGTGTAAGTGCCGATACTCCGTGCTCGTGTCAGTGCCTCATATAGTACTATGTCATATAAATGGATATGCATGCACCATGAATGTAAAATAAGCAATCCTGAAATCCAGGTATATCTGTATAAGAAATCTTTGGCTGTTATCATAGTAAAATGTGTATAAGAATCTGAAATCTCAACAATGAAATCCATGGAAATCCGAGTCAAGCATCGACACAAATATGTAAATCTCAAGTCTCAATATGTCGGGCTCCGTCAGTCCGGATCGGCCCATATCATCAAATCCCACGACAACGGTCGGTATCCTCCGGATATCCGCCGCGCCAGACATCACCGGTAGGTAGTCTTCCCCTGCCAGGCTCATCGTCTACAACTCGATCTTCTTGCCCCGGGGTACCATACCGGGCCCACCATGTACCCGAGACGGTTCATCCACTCCTCGAATCGGGTCTCGAAATCCAACAGAAAACATGAAATACTCATGGTGGACGACCCATACATCACGAGATAACCGCATCTTATTTTAAAAAAGAGAAGAGGAGAGAGAGAAGTTTTTATATATTTTTGCGGTTTTCCCCAAAAATCCAGAAATCTCATAGAAATCCAAATCTCAAAATCATGAGTAAGTATATAATAAGTGTCGGCATATGCCCATACTACTATGCGATAACATGAAAATATGAATGCATGAATGTCTAAGTAATAAATATCTATACTAACGTCAGAGAATAATCACAATAATATATACAGTATGAATGTCTATACTAACGTCAGAGAATAATCACAATAATATATTGGTCAAGTTGTTAACTGATTCTATCAATGAAAGATAATATAATCTAAAGTGTACGTGACATATCAATTACCGATGATGATGTGTGTGAGCCGGCAAATAAGTGTGCGTGGAATATGCGCATCATCGGTAATAGTGCTGGTGTCCTAACAGGTAAAGTTTATACTGATTATAGCAACATATAAAAGAACATGCACCATGATGATTACAGTATGAACGAAAATACAAGTGTGCATTATCTACTTCTCTGCGAGATACGAGTACAACTACCACTATGTGAGTCGAACCTAAACTAATGTCCATCTAACATCCTAAGGAACTAAACCTAATAGACTAGTCAGTAAGAAACTAGAGTCTACCTAGGGTCTAAATCAATATCTCTAATAGTCGGCGATCCTGCCTCAATAGCGTCACGTACGTAGTACGGCTTTCTCGAATCAAGAGTGCGGATCAATCATCAAATCTAAGCCTCGTACGGTAAAATCCATCGTACGGCATCCCAATATCGGGGTACGGTCAAGTATCTCCTAGGTGTCTCATTATTCGTATAATATCATCACCAACACATCTCATGATCAAGGTGTTAAACTGTAATCGCCTACATCGATTATATATCATTGCCATCATAATATGCATCATTAGTTTATCCTCAGAAGTATCATGTCATATGTATCATATTGTGATTAAGTCATACCGATATCTTATCGTCATCAAGTCACAAGCTACAGCCCAGGTACTATTTTAGCGTCCCATGTACCTCAATATCACCACCACCCTTCATAATTTATATATTCATGTTCATTATCTCATTCTCTAATGATCCGCTAACACTTTAATACGACTGTATAGTCAAGAATCACGGCATCAAGCCCAGTTATACTGTTTCATCATACCACAGATATCATATCACATCAATGAATCCCATATACGTGTTGTGTATATATATACACCTATACCTAGTTTTATATATATACACACATATACGTATACGCCATGTCAAGTTTCAGTGTGTGCGTGTGTGTTTCTACCTGAAACCTAAGAACTTTTCCAAGGTACTCATCCCCTGATAAGGTTTTCTTAAATCAGTCTAGTTCAGCCTAGGGTTATTACTAGGGTCCTACGCGTTAAGTATCTAGGGTCACATCTGGTTTCCTACTGACAATAAATACTATTCCTATTCTACGTTGCGGGGGTGCTAAACGCCATCCACCCGACTTCCCCCCGTAGATATGCATCTACTCACCTGGTCCATGTCTGCCGAAGACAGTGTCGCCATCATCCTCTTCATCGCCCGCAGTCCACGTGGGGGGTACCTAGACGCAAACATATAAATAGCATCGTAAACTGAATCACATACGAAAGTCAAACGATCTAAAGGAACAAGCATAGGTTAAAACCTATGTCCCGCCCACGCAAAAGAACCAAATACCGCTCGATATCGGCGTACGAACTCCGATGGATCGAGATAACATCATCAAACAACTTGTAGTTTTAAAACACATTACTTATACCATAAAACACGATTAAATCCATCGAAAGCCTAAAATCCATCAAACCGTCCAATTTCGTAAAACCCGAAAATACCAGTATACCGTTTTTCATCAAAACTTGACATTTAAATGAAACTAATGGTCATAAAACTCATTAAATAGCATTACTAGACTATACAAACCATTACTATATTTTTATTACACAATTTTGCATTTATTTGAAATTTCTAGTTTGCAACTTTCAACAATTTTAACATTTTTCAAGCAAAATACCACAATTCCACCACAAAACATGATTTTGCATGAATTAATGTATTAAACCACAATTCATGATGATAATGATTTAATGAAACCATAAATTATATTTTTAATCTCATTTATTTAGGAATTTTCAAAATCTAGTTTACAAAATAATAGCATTTATTAGTATTTTCCAATTCTCAAAGTAATCTAGTGATCAAACTAAGTTTTTCTTTCCATTTACATGCTAATATTCTCACTAAAACTACAATCTAATGATAGCAACTTTAATTGGAATTTTATATTACCCACAAACACATTTTAGAAAAATCTAGTTAGCTAATTTCCTTATTTAAAACAATTTTAAATGAAAATTTTACAATTTAACAACCATGCAATATTTTCCAATTCTAAAAGTGTTAAACTAACTATTATAACCCTAATTAATTATTAAAAACCCTAACTTGAATTTACAACCCTAACTTGCATTTTTAAAAAAAACATAGAATTAATTCATTAAATCTAATTAAGCTTAAATGAACATCTAAAACAATAAATCAAAAGAAAGAAATTATACCTCCCAAAATATGAAATCCAAACAAGAAATGAGCCTCCAAAATGCATGCTTTCCATCTCCAAATTTCATATAAAAATGAGCAAGGAATAAAGAGTATGGAATAAATAGGATTTTGTGGAATTTTAATTGAATTTTTGATGTGTTTTTAATGTATTTTGGATAAAAATGAGGTGGGAAAAGGGGAGGGGCAGCCATGGGGGGTTGTGGCCGGCCTTGGTGAGGTGAGGGAGAGAAAGAAGTGACTGTGAAAGTGTGTAGAAGTTTCAAGAGGAGAAATATCACTTAAAGGTCTTTTCATGGTTTATTTAATTATTTATTTATTTGTTTACTATAGCAACTCAAGAAAGCTCTAGAAAATAGGAAAAAATTGCAAATAAATTTTGCATGATACACACTAATTTCTAATATGCCATGGTTCATTTTTACAAATTAAAACCATTTAAATTTGTAATTTACACTAATTTAGTGTAAAAATAAAGCTTATGTTAATATTTAAAATAATTAATTTAGGAAAAATATTTTATTAAACTAAAAATTTATAAGTGGCTAAATAAACACCATTTACTAGTAATTTCATAATTAAAATAGATATTTTAAAATTTATAATGAAAACAATCACGGTTTGGTTTTACGAAAAATACATTTTACTTTACCGAAAATCCTAAAATTCACTTAAACACTTTTATTCATTTAATTATTTATTTAATCATTTTTAACACGTTACAATCTTCCCCCTTTAAGAAATTCGGTCCCCGAATTTAAATTAAAACCCCCCTCCAAATACTAAAACGTTTAGCAAAACATCCAAATCGTCGGGGCTCCGAAATCATCAATACATAACAAAAATCAACTCCGTCAAGCATAACGCAATCATCGGAGTTCTGGCGAGAATAAAATATCAAAACTCAATATGAAAACCATCATAATATACATCAATCTGTAACTTATATATAGTGCGCATCATAGTAAAACCGTACAAATATCTGGATAAGGCAATATGCAAACACCCCTTTTTGAAAATTGCCGTGTGATGCACGTGTCACGGCATAAGTAGCGGACGTTTAAATAAAAAAATAGCTATATATATATATCTTTTATTTAACATACACGTCCCGCCTGGTTACTAAATCAAATAATAATGATTATGAAAACATACTGCTCAAACTGAAATCAATCCCAATCACATCATAAAAATATCATGTGCGTCCGGTGCGCACTGAAATCGAAACCAACTAAAGATACCATGAATACACACAAAAACAAAACTAAGTGCAACAAGTGTGCACCAAAAACATCTGTCAAGTGCAACGGGCGTGCACGACTCAATATCAGGTGCATCTAATCTGCACAAAACCCCGATTTAGTGCATCTGGTGTGCACAAAATCGCATCAAGTGCGCCAAGTATGCGCAAGAATCCTAATCAGGTGCACATGGTGCACGAAAACTAACCTCGAATATCAAAATCAAAATCACAGTAGAAAAATGCATGAAAACTAAGTCAAAACATATGTCAAAATCATGTGTGACCCCTATGCACGAAATCAATCAAAAATCTCAAAATATATAAAACCAAATCAAGTGTACTGGGTGCGTACTAAACCACATCAATACAACTGATATATGAAACACAGATAGAATGAAGGTACACACAGGAAATATCAATCGTAGAACAAAGTCCTCAAAATACAAAAATCCAATCAACGAAAATATGAAATTCAAATCACTAAATCACAATCGTAAACACTATCGTCAATGTGCGCCTCTTTCCTCTGATGTCGATTGCTTCGAACTCGTCTCTTCGTAGCTGTGATGACTGCGCTACCAACGGCAATACTCATATCTAGAGTCTCCCACGTAGTCGATCCCTTCACATGATATCCGGACTACATTAAACTTTTCGATCGATCCATCAAATCCTATAATTCCCCGAGAGCTCAACACTCAAGTACAGTTTAAAAATATCCGGTACATACCCCAGCATCGATGATCCAGCTGTAGAAAGGAAAACCCAAGCCTCACTAATGGCACAGCGGAACTGCCGTAAACCCTAAGGTTCAAGGGCGTTCTCGTGGTCATTATGTCGAGTTAGGGTTTCACTCTTCTAGAGGGTCCATCGAAATACCTGCATGTTCTTCCGACTACTTTAAACTTAGGAAAATGGTTTTCTGATAATCGTTCGAACCCTTTAACTTCATCCGGACGGCATGTGAATACCCTTCGTCCGCACGCTAAGCAATGCTTCAATCCTCAAGAATAACCAATACTCTAAAGGTTATCGCATTCGAGCCGCAGCTCCCTCTGCCCGTGCGCCCGTGGTAACAGAACCACCCTCCGACATCGACGAAGATAGATCAAAGGAACGAAAGAAATACGGTGCAAAAAAATGTACATCCTAAGGCTCCTTAAGCAGAGTAGCGTATCGTAAGTATGCCGCGGACCATACCCACGGTACGTTACTCTACCTAAATCGCCTACTCCATCAACCAAGGGTCACCTAGACTTATACAAGGTTAAACCTAGCGCTCTGATACCAACTTTGTCACAACCCGAAAGTACGGAAAGTGACCGGCACTTAGATTACGAAGCGTCTAGAGGCGCCACATGACCTAAGTAAGCCGAAGCCCAGAAATCTAAACCATAAAAGAAGAAAAAGAAGAAAAGAAAACAAGTATAAAAATATCAGCAAATTTTACCAAAAATTTCGGCAGAGTCTCCTCTGTAAAAACTGGCCCCCAAACGGGTACAACAAGTATAATATACATAAACAATAAAAAGCATCCCCAACGGGAGCTAGCTCAACGCCAACAGGCGGAGACAACCACAACAATCACAATAATATACAACGCCAAAGGGCGAGGCTCAAAACTCAAAAGAAAACAAAAACCACCAGATCAGAATAACACATGCGCGACTCTAAGGTCGAAATAAAAGACTGGTCCAATAAACTTATCAATTAATACAAGTATGGTTGATGGAGCTTACTAGATACAAATGAATGAATAAAAGTACAATGGTGGTTCGGATACAAGTGAACCAACCTACCGTGCAAATCACCCTGAAAGAATAGATGTGCCAGCAAGCTGCCAGGGAAACCAGTACACCGAACCTGTAATAAAATTTGGCACAACGGGGGTGAGTTGCCAACTCGTGAGTAGAAGACATCTACGAAAAGAAATCGAATGCACGACGCTATCCTAGGTCATAATAATAATACACTACTAAGTCTCAAACCTCAAGTAATAGCAGGGTAATAATACGTGTAAGTGCCGATACTCCGTGTTCGTGTCAGTGCCTCATATAGTACTATGTCATATAAATGGATATGCATGCACCATGAATATAAAATAAGCAATCCTGAAATCCAGGTATATCTGTATAAGAAATCTTTGGCTGTTATCATAGTAAAATGTGTATAAGAATCTGAAATCTCAACAATGAAATCCATGGAAATCCGAGTCAAGCATCGACACAAATATGTAAATCTCAAGTCTCAATATGTCGGGCTCCGTCAGTCCGGATCGGCCCATATCATCAAATCCCACGACAACGGTCGGTATCCTCCGGATATCCGCCGCGCCAGACATCACCGGTAGGTAGTCTTCCCCTGCCAGGCTCATCGTCTACAACTCGATCTTCTTGCCCCGGGGTACCATACCGGGCCCACCATGTACCCGAGACGGTTCATCCACTCCTCGAATCGGGTCTTGAAATCCAACAGAAAACATGAAATACTCATGGTGGACGACCCATACATCACGAGAAAACCGCATCTTATTTTAAAAAAGAGAAGAGGAGAGAGAGAAGTTTTTATATATTTTTGCGGTTTTCCCCAAAAATCCAGAAATCTCATAGAAATCCAAATCTCAAAATCATGAGTAAGTATATGATAAGTGTCGGCATATGCCCATACTACTATGCGATAACATGAAAATATGAATGCATGAATGTCTAAGTAATAAATATCATATCTATACTAACGTCAGAGAATAATCACAATAATATATTGGTCAAGTTGTTAACTGATTCTATCAATGAAAGATAATATAATCTAAAGTGTACGTGACATAGAAATTACCGATGATGATGTGTGTGAGCCGGCAAATAAGTGTGCGTAGAATATGCGCATCATCGGTAATAGTGCTGGTGTCCTAACAGGTAAAGTTTATACTGATTATAGCAACATATAAAAGAACATGCACCATGATGATTATAGTATGAATGTAAATACAAGTGTGCATTATCCACTCCTGTGCAAGATACGAGTACAACTACTATGTGAGTCGAACCTAAACTAGTGTCCATCTAACATCCTAAGGAACTAAACCTAATAGACTAGTCAGTAAGAAACTAGAGTCTACCTAGGGTCTAAATCAATATCTCTAATAGTCGGCGATCCTGCCTCAATAGCGTCACGTACGTAGTACGGCTTTCTCGAATCAAGAGTGCGGATCAATCATCAAATCTAAGCCTCGTACGGTAAAATCCATCGTACGGCATCCCAATATCGGGGTACGGTCAAGTATCTCCTAGGTGTCTCATTATTCGTATAATATCATCACCAACACATCTCATGATCAAGGTGTTAAACTGTAATCGCCTACATCGATCATATATCATTGCCATCATAATATGCATCATTTGTTTATCCTCAGAAGTATCATGTCATATGTATCATATTGTGATTAAGTCATACCGATATCTTATCGTCATCAAGTCACAAGCTACAGCCCAGGTACTATTTTAGCGTCCCATGTACCTCAATATCACCACCACCCTTCATAATTTATATATTCATGTTCATTATCTCATTCTCTAATGATCCGCTAACACTTTATACGACTGTATAGTCAAGAATCACGGCATCAAGCCCAGTTATATTGTTTCATCATACCACAGATATCATATCACATCAATGAATCCCATATACGTGTTGTGTATATATATACACCTATACCTAGTTTTATATATACACACACATATACGTATACGCCATGTCAAGTTTCAGTGTGTGCGTATGTGTTTCTACCTGAAACCTAAGAACTTTTCCAAGGTACTCATCCCCTGATAAGGTTCTCCTAAATCAGTCTAGTTCAGCCTAGGGTTATTACTAGGGTCCTACGCGTTAAGTATCTAGGGTCACATCTGGTTTCCTACTGACAATAAATACTATTCCTATTCTACGTTGCGGGGGTGCTAAACGCCATCCACCCGACTTCCCCCCGTAGATATGCATCTACTCACCTGGTCCATGTCTGCCGAAGACAGTGTCGCCATCATCCTCTTCATCGCCCGCAGTCCACGTGGGGGGTACCTAGACGCAAACATATAAATAGCATCGTAAACTGAATCACATACGAAAGTCAAACGATCTAAAGGAACAAGCATAGGTTAAAACCTATGTCCCGCCCACGCAAAAGAACCAAATACCGCTCGATATCGGCGTACGAACTCCGATGGATCGAGATAACATCATCAAACAACTTGTAGTTTTAAAACACATTACTTATACCATAAAACACGATAAAATCCATCGAAACCCTAAAATCCATCAAACCGTCCAATTTCGTAAAACCCGAAAATGCCAGTATACCGTTTTTCATCAAAACTTGACATTTAAATGAAACTAATGGTCATAAAACTCATTAAATAGCATTACTAGACTATACAAACCATTACTATATTTTTATTACACAATTTTGTATTTATTTGAAATTTCTAGTTTGCAACTTTCAACAATTTTAACATTTTTCAAGCAAAATACCACAATTCCACCACAAAACATGATTTTACATGAATTAATGTATTAAAACACAATTCATGATGATAATGATTTAATGAAACCATAAATTATATTTTTAATCTCATTTATTTAGGAATTTTCAAAATCTAGTTTACAAAATAATAGCATTTTATTAGTATTTTCCAATTCTCAAAGTAATCTAGTGATCAAACTAAGTTTCTCTTTCCATTTACATGCTAATATTCTCACTAAAACTACAATCTAATGATAGCAACTTTAATTGGAATTTTATATTACCTACAAACACATTTTAGAAAAATCTAGTTAGCTAATTTCCTTATTTAAAACAATTTTAAATGAAAATTTTACAATTTGACAACCATGCAATACTTTCCAATTCGATAAGTGTTAAACTAACTATTATAACCCTAATTAATTATTAAAAACCCTAACTTGAATTTACAACCCTAACTTGCATTTTTTAAAAAAACATAGAATTAATTCATTAAATCTAATTAAGCTTAAATGAACATCTAAAACAATAAATCAAAAGAAAGAAATTATACCTCCCAAAATATGAAATCCAAACAAGAAATGAGCCTCCAAAATGCATGCTTTCCATCTCCAAATTTCATATAAAAATGAGCAAGGAATAAAGAGTATGGAATAAATAGGATTTTGTGGAATTTTTGATGTGTTTTTAATGAATTTTGGATAAAAATGAGGTGGGAAAAGGGGAGGGGCAGCCATGGGGGGTTGTGGCCGGCCTTGGTGAGGTGAGAGAGAGAAAGAAGTGAGTGTGAAAGTGTGTAGAAGTTTCAAGAGGAGAAATATCACTTAAAGGTCTTTTCATGGTTTATTTAATTATTTATTTATTTGTTTACTATAGCAACTCAAGAAAACTCTAGAAAATAGAAAAAATTTGCAAATAAATTTTGCATGATACACACTAATTTCTAATATGCCATGGTTTATTTTTACAAATTAAAACCATTTAAATTTGTAATTTACACTAATTTAGTGTAAAAATAAAGCTTATGTTAATATTTAAAATAATTAATTTAGGAAAAATATTTTATTAAACTAAAAATTTATAAGTGGCTAAATAAACACCATTTACTAGTAATTTCATAATTAAAATAGATATTTTAAAATTTATAATGAAAACAATCACGGTTTAGTTTTACGAAAAATACATTTTACTTTACCGAAAATCCTAAAATTCACTTAAACACTTTTATTCATTTGATTATTTATTTAATCATTTTTAAAACGTTACAATTTGGCAGCACCTCCTTTGTAAAACAAGCCCCAGAAAGGGTACAACATAAATATAAGTAAAAGCATCCCTAAACGGGAGAAAATCCTCGCCCAAAGGAGGAAAAAAACACCACAACAGATATTCGACGCCGTGGCGAAGAAAATGGACGAAATAAGATGAAAACAGCAATAAGTATAAAACTGCATAAAAGGCCGGCTCCAATGAGCACGACACCTAAGGTCACCAAAATAATATACAATATCCTCCTCACAACTCGTCTCTAAGTCAATACATAAAGTAGTAGATGGAGAGTACTGGATACAACGAATTTACAATGAGCAATATCGGATAACCGCAAAACCCACCTATAGCAAAACTGCACCCAGTCAGCCGTAGCGGTATCCGCTGCAAAAGATGATATGATAGATGAAAGCCCTGCCTCTGACTGCCCTGAGGGACTACATGCAAAATACTGTGGCACAACGGGGGTGAGTTGCCAACTCGTGAATAGTAAATAACATATGCAGGTAATCGCAAGTATGTACGTACTGCACGAATCTATCACATGCAAGCTAATAGCAATAAATGGCCATATATATGCAACAGTCATGAATGTTACTCTATCAGGTACTACTAATACATGAAGCAATGCATATAAAATAAATGCGGAGTATGGGATAAAATATGTCATCCTCATGGAATTCTCATCGTGGCAGGACCAGTGTCCATTAAGACAATCTAAATCTCAAATTCCTCAAATCGGCCCTCACAACGGCCCTCATATCGGCCCTCATATCGACCATAATATCGATCCTCATAGCGACCATAATGTCGGCCCTCATATCCTGTAAGTCTCATGGAACCGGAGTGTCAAACATCGACACTCGAAAACATCATGAAAACTAGTGCCCAGCATCGACACATAAAAACTGATCTATCAGGCATCGTCACCACGATTGGCCCTGATAGGTATGTATCATACGCTACCGAAACCCGAATGACCAGCTTCGACACTCGAAATTCCATGTATCCATACTTACATGACTCCGGTCGGTATCTCCACGATCACCGCCGAGTCCAATTCTTTCACCGGTAAGGTAGTACTCCCCTGCTTCGAGCTCATCGCCATCATCTGCGACAATCTTGCCCCGGGGGACCTCCGGGCCCCACCATGTACCCACACACGGCCCACTCCACTCCTCGCTTCGGGTATATATCATAAATCTCATAACCGAGAAATCTTATGGTGGACGCACTGAAATATCATATCAAGAGAAACCGGGTCTTTCAAATAATGTATAATTTTATGAACTACCACGGTCCTCAAATCCAGAAAACAACATTGGAAATCCATATCTCAATGCGAAAATCCATGAAACATAATATACGCAACATAAACAGTAATATGAGCATATAATGGAAAAACCGCTATTTAACTGCAACAAGTTATTAAATATATCATGCGGTTTCTAATATCCAAAATCCAACGCAACATCATATAAAGGTGAACATTTAACTATAACAAGGTATATTAGTGTACATGTAAGTATGTATGCAAGATGTACATGTAGCTATATCTCATATGTATATATACCTGTCACTAATGGTACCCTACCATATAGGTATATATGTAACTAGCATGTAGGTATGGTAAGGCATATGTGTAAGCATGTAGGTATACATGTATGCTACATGTCATATGCGCAAAGGACATGAATAAATATCTAAATGTCACTAACCATACAATATCACATAAGGATGTGTGTTGTGCGTGTCATGGCAATTATCGACAGTGTGTGTGGCATACAATCAGTGCTCGTACGACATGAACCGTCAATATTAGTGCGGTGTCCAATGGGTACAAGTCTAAGCACAACAAGTAATGATATGAAATGAGTTCATGCACAATATCTATATATGCAAATAAACATGAGGCTAATGTCATATCATATCTAGCCCATACGTATAACGCCATGCGGGCGATTTCCTTGTAGATGTTAAATCTACTCATAGATGATCTTGGGCTAAGTAAAGACAATCACTCGCTTTCCCATCTTCGCAGCGTCCGAAGTCCTCGCCTGTGACCCTAAGATCATAAAACCATAAAACAAGTGTATATTAGCAATCGACCAATAATACGTACAAACTACGTTTGACCGACGCACCAACTCCAAATATACTCTCAAGTGTTCGTCTAGTGGCTAACGTGCGTAGCGACACTACGAAACCAACCCAAGAGCAACAACAACACAAGAACACGAACCGTATCGTATAACGTAACGCGCGTAGTCGTAACACTAGAAATAAGCAAAGTGATCCCAGATTTTTCTATACCAACAATTTATGAAAGTTGCAAGTACCACGAGACCACAAACAACCCCAGAGACCCCAGACCAAAACCGAAACCCAAACTCCCCAGTCTGGCCGCAACTTGCGGCCAGAAGTAATTTATTTGCGGCCTAGTTTTTGTGGAATTGTCTCAGATTTTTATGCTGGGTTCTAGGTCACTACAAAAGGTCACTGTGATGGGAACTTTTCCAACAAATAGCTGGTTTGATAGCAGATCATCCGAGACACCAAAACTACACTAAAAATACTATATTTACCCGAAACTAAACTTTACGCGTTCTAAACTGAAACTTACAATCTACATAACATTAAAAGGACCTACTTAACAGATAGAGATCATTACCTACTCCCACAAGCTCAAAGATCCTAGCTTTCCAAGCTCCAATGGATCCTAGAGGCAAAACAAGTCATGAAAAGGGATTTGGGTGTGATTTTGTGAAGTTTTATGTAGAATTAGTGAAGGAAATGATAAGTGTTCAGTTGAGAGTTGAGGAGTATGAGAAATAATGAGAAAAGAGATAGAGTGAGAGAGAATGAGAGAGGGTGAGATGAAAAGAGAGAGAGATGAGTGTAGGGTAAACTAAACCTTTATTCTTACACTCCCCTAACCTCCATTAATGCAACCATTAATGCCCACCATTAGTCACCATGCCACCTCCTCTCCAAAACAAAACACAAGAAAATATCCCTCCACAAATATCAAGGGTTAAAGCGAAGCAAGGATAGAATTAGGATTAGGTTAAATTGTCATGGTCACTAAACTAGATTAACACAATCACACCCTCACATTAACAAGCACATATGTGTGCAAGCCATAACAAATAAAAATAAATTATTAATTAAATGTTATAAAATGTGAGGAAACCGAATTGGTAAACTTTTTTACAGAAAACCCGCACTATCGCTTAATTAACACTAATCGAAATCCTAAGATGTTACAATCTCCCCTCTTAAAGAAAATTCGTCCCCGAATTAAAATTCTTACTATGCATACCTTCAAGAGATGAGTGCCAAACTCTCAAATCTCGCTCGCAGCCTCCCAAGTGATCTCCTCACTATACGGCTACACCAAAGAAACCTCCACAGATGGTAAGACCCTTGACTCGAACCAAGGTTAACCTAGCGCTCTGATACCAACTTTGTCACGACCCGAAATGGCACGTGACTGGCACTTGAATCATATGAAGTCTATAGGACCCCATCTAATTCAAGTAAGCCAAAAATCCTAGAAATCTAAACCATTTTAAGGAAGCAGTGAAGAAAACTAGTTTTAAAACAAGTGGTTTTAATAACATAAGCCGAAGTATACATTTTTAAAATCCAAAGTCTTTTCTGAAAATTTCGGCAGAGTTTCTTTTGTAACGGGGTACAACATGAATAATATATGCACAATGATAAAAGGCATCCCCAAGCGGGAGCTAGCTCTTCGTCAATCGACGGTCATAACCACGCAAACAATATAATATACAACGACGAAGGGCGAGGATCAAAACTCAAAGGAAACTCAAAATATCAAGAAAACCATAATAATACAACACGCGACTCTAAGATCGAAAGAATAAACAACTGGTTTTCTAAGTCTGAAATAATATAAAAGTCTGGCTGATGGAGTTTACTAGATACAACTGAATAAATAAAAGTACAATGGTGGTCACGATACAAGTGAACCCACCTACCAAAGCAATCACCCGGAATGAAGTAATGTGCCAGCAAAGTCGCCAAGGAAAACCTGTACGGCAAAACCTGCAAGAAACTGTGGCACAACGGGGGTGAGTTGCCAACTCGTGAGTAGAAAACATCACAGAGCAAAAATCGTATGTATGACTCAATCCTAGGTCAATACGATCAGTAATATATATCCTCAAAATGATAAAGTCTGAAGCATGATAAGGTGGCAAGGGTAAACATCTATACATAAGTGTAATACCAAGTGCTCGTGTCAGTGCCTCATGTAGCAACATATCATATATACGAGGTATCATAAATGAAATTAGTGTCAACTATATCATCAAGTTTATAAGTATGTGGATGTCATCCAACCTTGTAATCAATGCTTGTATGCATGTGGATCTCGTCCACGGGTCAACCAATGACACAACAACATCATGCACGTAAATATCATAAAAACATATGCATGAAAATATGAGGATATAAATAAACGTATGTCCTTCGCGACACATCAAAATCATGGAACCTGAGTGTCCAGCATCGACACTCGAAAACATCATGAAAGCCGTGTCCAGCATCTACACGTAAATCCTCATATAGCTCAGGCGCCGCATCCTCAGATCGGTCCTCAAGCGCCGCATAATCTGGTCGGCCCTCGTATCCATCTCACTACTCCGGTCGGTATCCTTCGGATAATCGCCGAGTCCAAATACTATCACTGGTACGTAGTGCTCCCCTACCAGGCTCATCGTCTAACAAAACGAGTCTTCTTGCCCCGGGATAGCTCACCGGGTCCACCATGTACCCGCAGACGGTGCCTACCGCTCCTCGAATCGGGTTTCACATATCACACGTCTCAGAACCGAGAAAAAGCATGGTGGACGCACTAAAATATCATATTAAGAGAAACCGGGTTTTTAAAATAGTACATACTTTCCTTTGAAATACCCACGGTTCTCAAATCCAGAAATCTTATGAAAACAGCATATCTCAATGCATATAATCATAAAGCATGATGTATACGACATATAATAGAAATTTAAGCATATCCGTATATCATGCAACATAAAACAGTAATATGCACATATCGAGGGAAAACCGCTCTTTTAAATGAATACAGTTTTAAAATATATTATGCGGTTCCCAAATCTCCAAAGTCAAGCCAGCATCATCTATGTATGTGCAAATATGTATGTACGCAAGTATGGGTGTACAATATGTATGTACGCAAGTATGTCATGCAAGGAGTCATATCCTGATGCAACAATCGTACTGTGTAGTGACATGACAATTATCGATGATGAAGTGTGTGAGCCGGCAAGCAGGTGTATGTGGAGCATACGCATCATCGATAATGGTGCTGGTGTTCTGATAGCATGGGTTTAATATAAAATAAATCACAAGTATATAAGCATGCGATGCGCTAATAACAACGTGAATATATGGAAATGGAAGGTAAATGCAACAATAAGGAATCTACATTAGTTATATAAGTCATACAGTTTGTCATTTGAAATCACACGAATCGTGGTGTTTGGAAAAATAAGGGCTACGGTGTTTTTTTTAAGAAAAAGGGTACGTCTCCGTAGAATCCCTTGGCATGTCTTTGAAATACTCACGATTCGTTAGTTTTGAAATAGGTATGACTCGAGTCTAGTCTAACATCTACAAGTAACTACATGACTAAACTAACAGGCTAATAAAAAAGGTACGGAAACCACTTAAATCCGAGTCGATACATATAAATATAATAGTCGGTGATCCCGCCTCAATAGTATCACATACAATACAATATACAATATGATATTCTCGAGTCAAGAGTGCGGATCTATCGTCAATATATAGCTCGTATGGTAAATCCATCGTACGGCATCCTAAATCTGGGTACGGGTTAAATATCACATTCCTCTCATTATTCATCTGGTGTCCATATCATCACATCCTGTATTAGGGGTACTAATCTAAGTCTATTACAAACTGATACCATCTGCATATATATGCGTGTGTATGAAAACACATCGCCTAAAGTCCCGCTATAATCTCATGTCGTATCTCATAGTAAGAATCAAAACATATCACCGATCTCATGGCATCATGCCCAATCTCTTCGACTCATCTCCAGGTACCATAAACAATCCTCATCATCCATGTATAAGTATACATGTATATATATATATATATATACAAAGTCCCATACCTATGTGTGTGTGCGTATACATATCCCCATAAACGCACAAGTAAAACAATGTAAACATGTGTGCGTGTATGTGTGGGTGTAAACCTTATTCTAAGGTCCGCGACTAAACTAACTAATGACGCTATCATCCAATTATACTAAAATTATCCATGACTCCCAAAGTCTATCTAGATAATCATAAACTCACAATAAACATATAAATATATATACCATACACTACACTACGATCTGCGGGGGTGCTATACGCCATCCACCCGACTTCCCCCGTAGATATATATCTACTCACCTTGATCCTCGCTTGTTGGATTCGATGACGCCACGCTGATCCTCGTCGTCTTGAAATCCACGTGGGGGTACCTACAACCAATACACAATCGCAAATGCGTATTAAAATCAAGTCGGAAAACCAAAACGGCACACGTTTCGCTCATAGGTTAAAACCTATAGCCTACGTCTGCAAAACCACCAAACAACCCCCGTCGCTGATGTACAAACATCAGACGACGGAACACAAAATCAAATACCAAATCCCAAATTAAAACGAAGTCGCAAACAATGTAGCAACTCAATAAAATGGTCTCAGATTTTACCCTAAGTGAAATTTGCCAATTTTGCACATATGGAGGGTCTAATTTACTGAAGATAAAACCCTGGACCAAGCACGAACCAATTTGGAAGTACCAAGGCTGCATTTTGCGGCCCAAAATCTGTGGCCTGGGTGGTGGGTTTTGGGTTCTGGTCTTCAGGGTAGCTTCTAGGTTGCCTGCATGACTCACAGTAATCGCTAAATAATTTTTAGGGTCCCCGGGTGTTAGCAGATATCAAATTCCCTTCACAAATTCCAGAAAAATATGGTATCGGGGTTTCTGGTTTCGTGTTGCAGGGTTCTGGTCTATGGTTTAGCCCACTATGCAATCCCTATAGGAGTCTAAGGTCATTACTAAGCCACAATTTCACCTTTGAATTCAAATCAAAATCCTAAGCTTAACTTAGAATTTTCAAAGTTCGCCAACTACACAATATCGATACTAAACGTGTATGGATGCTTAAGAAATTGAAATACTAATCTAATGGTGTAGAAATTATCTCATTTGGCAACTCAAGAAATTTCATGAGTTTCCCCAAGTGTCCAAAATCCGATTTTTCTTTGTCTAAAGTGTTTGCAATGAGCTTGTGCATGCTTTTAATGAAAGGGAGATGGGGTTTTGAGTTGATTTTGGTGGTGTTTTGATATGTGAAGCGGAGGTGGAGATGGGGCAGCAGCCATGAAGAGGGAGAGAGGAAAGAAATGAAGAAAAATGATGAAGGAAAATAAGGCATGGTCAAGTTTGACCCCTCACCCTCTCTCTCATGCCCATCCCTCAATATTCTATTCTTTTTGTTTTCTATTGTTTGTTTTCTTTTCTCTTCTCTTTTCATTTTAAAAACCAAACCATGCAAATGAAAATAAGAAAAGATCATGGTGGAAAATGTAACAAGTGTGAAAAATGACTTGGTACATGCCACATGCACAAAACTAGCTTAATGCACGATTAGCGATATTTAATCGCGATTAGCATAAAAATTGTGTATAATAAATTATAAAAATCTATAATTTGCTTAACTCACATAAAAGCACCCTCATTTCAGTAATTTCTATAATTTTCCAAATTTCTCCTAATTTATCGGTATTTAATTATACCAAAATATTAAAATATTCATTATATTTATTATTTAATCATAAAAATTCCCTAAAATAATATTTTATTTTTCTGAAATGTTACAGTCTTCCCCCTTAAAGAAATTCGGTCCCCGGATTTAAATTTAAACCCCTCAAATATTAAAACATTTCAGTAAAATGTCGAAGTCGTCGGGGCTCCGAAATCATAAATACATAAAACATATCGTAGCGCAATGCATGCGCATGAAAAATGGGTATATAAACCAAAATCAAAACTCCATCAAGCATCCTGCAATCATCGGAGTTATAGCGGAGATACCAATGTCAAAGCCCAAAATGAAAACCAACATGATATACATCAAAACTATAACACGTACATAGTACGCGTCGGTGTAAACTCGTCAAAACATCTGAAAGAAATGCATGCCAAACTCTTTTCTAATCGCTGTACGATGTCCGTATCACTGCACAGTGGCGGACGTCTATTGTAAGAAAATAACTATATGTATGTATATATATATCCTTTGTTTAACATACACGTCCCGCCGTTTTGAAAATAATTTAGAAGAGTTTCCTTTGTTAAAAGTTTCGTGTCATCTCGGACACATAGGTTAATACTGAGACTATAGCTTCTTTTTGGAAATCCCTTCGATAGTTATCAATGCATGCAAAAATATATTCAGGTACTGTCCTCGGACTAGCCCTGCTCAGCTACTATATCAAATAGTAAATATCATAAAACATGCTGCTCAAGGGAAATTAATCCCAAAAAGTGCATAAGAATGCCATGTGCATCTGGTGCGCACGGAAATCGAAATCCATGAATGTGACCTATATGTGCACAGAAACAAATCCTAAGTGCAACGGGTGTGCACGAAAACACCTGTCAAGGCAACGGGTGTGTCTGACAGCAATATTAGGTGTATCTGATATGCACGAAAAATCTCGATTTAGTGCATCTGGTGTGCATCAAAATCGCATCAACCGCCCAAGAATGCGCAAGAATCCAAATCAAGTGTACGAAAACAAATATCGAATATCAAAATCGAAATCGACGGTATACGACACATTTCAATCCAAATCTAAATCAGGTATACCGTGGTATATAATCTCACAACCATGTGCATCAGCGTACACAAAATCAAATCAATACTAAAAGTGCATGAAAACTATGCCGAAAGCATAAGTCCAATCACATGCTTACCCTAGGTATGAAATAAAAATCAATATCTCGAATGATATCAAATCGAAGTTAAGTGCAACTGTGGTGCACAAAATCTCAATCATGCAAATAAATCGTCCAAAATACCGAAATCAAAGATCACGGAAATAGTCCCGCTCTAGCACATCCTCTAAAGGTCTCTGGCCAACTGTCGTGGTCACTCATAACATATCTTGTCGACGATGCCGAACTCTGGCCTACTGGGTGTGCGTAATATGACCGATCCTGGGTCCAAGTCTTCTTATATTGCATTCCAGAAAGGTTCTGTCGAAGTCTCTCCCAAATCTCGTTTCTGCTGAACTGCCCGGAAGTTATCATCTTTTACTAAATCTGTATCTTGTTCCGGAACGGCTGCATACTCATCGCGACTCCTTCTGGTAGATATATCCATGTACAACGCCTCTGCATGCGTATCACAGCTCTGATATCAGCGGAGTGAAATGTCATCTCATCAAGATCTCGTACGAACCGCATACTCCATTTTTCTTTAATGTCGACTGATTCAGACTCGTCTCTTCGTGGCTGCATGGACTACGCTCCAACGTCTATACTTGTATCTGGAGTCTCCCAAACAATGTATCCCATTACATGATATCCGAATGACGTCGAACCTTTCGATCGATTCGTCAAAGTCCCATAATCCCCCAAGAGCTCAACATCTTCGGTACAGTTTAATAGTATTCCACTACATGCCACAGTACCTATGGACCAACCGTAGAAGGGCAAACCCAAGCCTCAATAATGGCACCGCTGAACTGCCGCAAACCCTAAGGTTCCAAGGTGTTCTCATGGTCATTATATCGAGTTAGGGTTTCATTCTTCTAGAGGATCCATGGAATTACTTGCATGTTTCTCCGAATACTTTAAACTTGGAAAAATGGTTTTCTGACATTCGATCGTCTTCTAGCGACTCTCAACGTACTTGTGTGAAGTCGTCTCTAGCTGGAATCAATCAATCTGATGACCTCCTATCGGGGTAGGCAACGAATCACATGTCCTAGTCATTCCTCCTTGGGTGACTTGCGATCTTCTATCATATCTCTATGTATAACTCGTGCGGCATTAGCTCCAAACATCTGGGGCGATATCTTTTCACTCGCAGCAATCACTAGCTCATTCGTCCGCACGCTGAACAGTGCCTCAATCACCAAGAATAATGGTGCATCAACGGTCATCACATTCTGGCTGGCCTCTAGCAGTGGCCCAATCCTCTGGTGCTGATCTGCACATCCGAGAAATCTCGTAAAAGCGATCCATCAAACGTTCATGGCGTGAAAACACAATAAAACGACGCATCTATGCAAATCGTATGTCCCTGGAATCACGCCCTGATCAGTCCTCGTCTGTGACGAGCTCATGCTGACGCAACTCTAGCCGTAGCTCTCTTTTCCCGTGTAATCGTGGCAGCAAATACCATAAACCAATATCGACGAGGATAGATCATGAATGAATATAATACTGTGCAAGGAAATGTACATCATAAGGCTTCTTAAGCGGAGTAGCGTATCGTAAGTATTCTGCGGAACATACTCACGGTACGTCACTATCCTTAAGTCACCTACTCCATCAACCAAGGTCAACCTACGCGACGAAAGTGTGGGTCTAATACCCCTTCGACTAAATCTAAGTTCCGTAAGGTCAAGCCTAGATTCCGTATATATACAAACGCCCTAAGCCCCGCATAGTCAAACATAGACTCGAACCAAGGTTAACCTAGCGCTCTGATACCAACTTTTTCACGACCCGAAATGGCACGTGACTGGCACTTGAATCATATGAAGTCTATAGGACCCCATCTAATTCAAGTAAGCCAAAAATCCTAGAAATCTAAACCATTTTAAGGAAGAAGTGAAGAAAACTAGTTTCAAAACAAGTGGTTTTAATAACATAAGCCGAAGTATGCATTTTTAAAATCCCAAGTCTTTTCTGAAAATTTCGGCAGAGTTTCCTTTGTAAATATTGGCCCCAAACGGGGTACAACATGAATAATATATGCACAATGATAAAAGGCATCCCCAAGCGGGAGCTAGCTCTTCGTCAATCGACGGTCACAACCACCCAAAAAATATAATATACAACGCCGAAGGGAAAGGATCAAAACTCAAAGGAAACTCAAAATATCAAGAAAACCATAATAATACAACGCGCGACTCTAAGGTCAAATGAATAAGCAACTGGTTTTCTATGTCTAAAATAATATACAAGTTTGGTTGATGGAGTTTACTAGATACAACTGAATAAATAAAAGTACAATGGTGGTCACGATACAAGTGAACCCACCTACCAAAGCAATCACCCGAAATGAAGTAATGTGCCAGCAAAGCCGCCAAGGAAAACCTGTACGGCAAAACCAGCAAGAAACTGTGGCACAACGGGGGTGAGCTGCCAACTCGTGAGTAGAAAACATCACAGAGCAGAAATCGTATGTATGATTCAATCCTAGGTCAATACGATCAGTAATATATATCCTCAAAATGATAAAGTCTGAAGCATGATAAGGTGGCAAGGGTAAACATCTATACATAAGTGTAATACAAAGTGCTCGTGTCAGTGCCTCAGGTAGCAACGTATCATATATATGAGGTATCATCAATGAAATTAGTGTCAACTATATCATCAAGTCTATAAGTATGTGGATGTCATCCAACCATGTAATCAATGCCTGTATGCATGTGGATCTCGTCCATGGGTCAACCAATGACACAACAATATCATGCACGTAAATATCATAAAAGCATATGCATGAAAGTATAAGGATATAAATAAACGTGTGTCCCTCGCGACACATCAAAATCATGGAACCTGACTGTCCAGCATCGACACTCGAAAATATCATGAAACCCGTGTCCAGCATCGACACGTAAATCCTCATATAACTCAGGCGCCGCATCCTCAGATCGGCCCTCAGGCGCCGTATAATCTGATCGGCCTTCATATCCATCTCACTACTCCGGTCGGTATCCTCCGGATAACCACCGAGTCCAAATACTATCACCGGTAGGTAGTGCTCCCCTGCCAGGCTCACCGTCTAACAATACGAGTCTTCTTGCCCCGGGGTACCTCACCGGGTCCACCATGTACCTGCAGACGGTGCCTATCCCTCCTCGAATCGGGTTTCACATATCACACGCATGGTGGACGCACTGAAATATCATATCAAGAGAAACCGGATTTTTAAAACAGTACATACATTCCTTTAAAATACCCACGGTTCTCAAATCCAGAAATCTCATGAAAACAACATATCTCAATGCGTATAATCATAAAGCATGATGTATGCGACATATAATAGAAATGTAAGCATATCCGTATATCATGCAACATAAAACAGTAATATGCACATATCGAGGGAAAACCGCTCTTTTAAATGAATATAGTTTTAAAATATATTATGCGGTTCCCAAATCTCCAAAGTCAAGCCAGCATCATCTATGTATGTGCAAATATGTATGTACGCATATATGGATGTACAATATGTATGTACGCAAGTATGGGTATACAATTTGTATGTACGCAAGTATGTGTGTGCAAATATGTATGTACGCATATATGGGTGTACAATATGTATGTACGCAAGTATGTCATGCAAGGAGTCATATCCTGATGCAACAATCCTACTTTGTAGTGACATGGCAATTATCGATGATGAAGTGTGTGAGCCGGCAAGAAGATGTATGTGGAGCATACGCATCATCGATAATGGTGCTGGTGTTCTGATAGCATGGGTTTAATATAACATAAATCACAAGTATATAAGCATGCGATGCGCTAATAACAACATGAATATATGGAAATGGAAGGTAAATGCAACAATAAGGAATCTACATTAGTTATACGAGTCATATAGTTTGTCATTTGAAATCACATGAATCGTGGTGTTTGGAAAAATAGGGGCTACGGTGTTTTTTTTTAAGAAAAAGGGTACGTGCTTTGAAATATACGTAGAATCCATTGGCATGTGTTTAAAATACTCATAATTCGTTAGTTATGAAATAGGTATGACTCGAGTCTAGTCTAACATCTACAAGTAACTACAGGACTAAACTAACAGGCTAATCGAAAAGGTACGAAAATCACCTAAATCCGAGTCGATACAAATAAATATAATAGTCGGTGATCCCGCCTCAATAGTATCACATACGATACAATATACAATATGACATCCTCGAGTCAAGAGTGCGGATCTATCATCAGTATATAGCTCGTACGGTAAATCCATCGTACGACATCCCAAATCTGGGTACGGGTCAAATATCACATTCCTCTCATTATTCATCTGGTGTCCATATCATCACATCCTGTATTAGGGGTACTGATTTAAGTCTAGTACAAACTGATAACATCTTCATATATATGCGTGTGTATGAAAACACATCGCCTAAAGGCCCGCTATAATCTCATGTCGTATCTCATAGTACGAATCAAAACATATCACCGATCTCATGGCATCATGCCCAATCTCGTCGACTCATCTCCAGGTACCATAAACAATCATCATCATCCATGTATAAGTATACGTATATATATATATATATACATAATCCCATACTTATGTGTGTATATATATATACATATCCCCATAAACACACAAGTAAAACAATGTAAACATGTGTGTGTGTGTGTGTGCGTGTGGGTGTAAACCTTATTCAAAGGTCCGCGACTAAACTAACTAATGACGCTATCATCCAATTATACTAAAATTATCCATGACTCCCAAAGTCTATCTAGATAATCATAAACTCATAATAAACATATAAATATATATATATCATACACTACACTACGAACTGCGGGGGTGCTATACGCCATCCACCCGACTTCCCCCATAGATATATATCTACCCACCTTGATCCTCGCTTGCTGGAGTCGATGACGCCATGCTCATCCTCGTCGTCTTGAAATCCACGTGGGGGTACCAACAACTAATACACAATCGCAAATGCGTATTAAAATCAAGTCGGAAAACCAAAACGGCACACGTTTCACTCATAGGTTAAAACCTATAGCCTATGCCTGCAAAACCACCAAACAACCCCCGTCGCTGACGTACAAACATCAGATGACGGAACACAAAATCAAATACCAAATCCCAAATTAAAACGAAGTCGCAAACAATGCAGCAACTGAAGAAAATGGTCCCAGATTTTACCCTAAGTGAAATTAGCCAATTTTGCACATATGAAGGGTCTAATTTACTGAAGATAAAGCCCTGGACCAAGCACGAACCAATTTGGAAGTACCAAGGCCGCAATTTGCGACCTAAATGATTAAATCTATGGCCTGGGTAGGGGTTTTTTGGCTCTGGTCTTCAGGGTAGCTTCTAGGTTGCCTGCATGACTCACAGTAATCGCTAAATAATTTTTAGGGTCCCCGGGTCTTAGCAGATATCAAATTCCCTTCACAAATTCCAGAAAAATACGGTATCGGGGTTTCTGGTTTCGTGTTACAGGGTTCTAGTCTATTGTTTATCCCACTTTGCAATCCCTACAAGGGTCTAAGGTCATTACTAAGCCATAATTTCACCTTTGGATTCAAATCAAAACCCTAAGCTTAACTTGGAATTTTCAAAGTTCGCCAACTACACAATATCGATACTAAACGTGTATGGATGCTTAAGGAATTGAAATACTAATCTAATGGTGCAGAAATTATCTCATTTGGCAACTCAAGAAATTTCTTCAGTTGCCCCAAGTGTCCAAAATCCGATTTTTCTTTGTCCAAAGTGTTTGCAATGAGCTTGTGCATGCTTTTAATGAAATGGAGATAAGGTTTTGAGTTGATTTTGGTGGTGTTTTGAGGTGTGAAGTGGGGGTGGAGATGGGGCAGCAGCCATGAAGAGGGAGAGAGGAAAGAGATGAAGAAAAATGATGAAGGAAGACAAGCCATGGTCAAGTTTGACCCCTCACCCTCTCTCTCTTATGCCCATCCCTCAATACTCTATTCTTTTTGTTTTCTTTTTCTTGTATTCTTTTCTCTTCTCTTTTCATTTTAAAAACCAAACAATGCAAATGAAAATAAGAAAAGATCATGGTGGAAAATGTAACAAGTGTGAAAAATGACTTGGTGCATGCCACATGCACAAAACTAGCTTAATGCACGATTAGCGATATTTAATCGCGATTAGCATAAAAATTGTGTATAATAAATTATAAAAATCTATAATTTGCCTAACCCACATAAAAGCACTCTCATTTCAGTAATTTCTATAATTTTCCAAATTTCTCCCAATTTATCGGAATTTAATTATACCGAAATATTAAAATATTCATTATATTTATTATTTAATCATAAAATTTCCCAAAAATAATATTTTATTTTTCTGAAATGTTACAGCTCTGTCTAACCATCAGCTAACGGATGGAAAAGCGGAGCTAAAGCTCAACCAGTACCCAAGCCTTCCTGAAGCTTCTGCCAACGACGGCTAGCAAACTGGGTGCCTCTATTGGATACACGCATGAAGGAACTCTGTGCAAATGCACAAACTTAATAAAGAACAACGAGCAAACTTAGCAAAACTGGACAACAATCACCCAAATGGAGCCACATCCTGACTAAATCTGGGTAGACACCACAACGAAATTCATAGAGATGTGCTCCCATTCCCATTCCGGAACGGTTAAAGGTTACAACTCTCCAGCCGGCCTCAAATGCGCAACCTTAGCTCGCTGACAAGCTAAGCACTTCGAAATGAAACCTGAAACTTCACTCTTCAACCCTGCCCCCCCGTAACTAACTCACAAGTCACGTTACATCTTGGTAGCACTTAGGGTGAACACAGAAAGCTGACTGATGTGCCTGCTCTAGGACCCCGCGTCTTTACCCATCAGTATCGGGTACACACAAACGCGTCCCTAAACGTAGCACACCCTGGTCATAAATCAAGAACTCCAAATCTTTACCCTTCCGAACATGCTCAAAATCTCAAACAAACGAGCATCGGCGGGCTGTGCCTCACGAAACGATTAACTAAAAGCGAACGGGCGCGGACATGAGCAAGCTGAACTGTACTCCTTTGTCGCACAAGAACTATAAATCTGCATAAGACTATCTCTGAACTGCGCACAACTGGAACAAGCTATCCCCGGGCCTACGACTCAAAGCATCAGCTACCACAATCGCCTTGCCAGGGGAAAAAGGATCTCACAAACACAATCCTTCACAAGCTCCATCCAACGGCGCTGTCTCAATTTCAGATCCCGCTGCAGGAAGATGTACATTACGCTCTGGTGGTCCGTGAAAATCTGACACGACTCTCCATACAAGTAGCGTCTCCAAATCTCCAACGCAAGGCCACCGCGGCCATCTCCAGATCATGAGTGGGATAATCCTGCTCGTACTTCCTCCAACTGTCGGGAAGCATAAGCGATAACTCTATCATGCTACATCAGTACACGATCGATCCCCATTCGTGAAACATCATAATAATCGACAAGTCGCCCGATCCAGAAAGCAAAGATAGATCTGGTGCAGTCGTCTAGCAAGTCTTCAACAACTGAAAAATCAGCACGCATGCCTCAGTCTAAAGAAAAGGAATGTCACGACCCGAAATAGCACATGACTGGCACTTGAATCATATGAAGTCTATAGGACCCCATCTAATTCAAGTAAGCCAAAAGCCCAGAAATCTAAAACCATTTTAAGGAGTAAACAAAGAAAACTAGTTTTAAGAAGTGAAGAAAACACGTTTTTAAAAAACAAGGTTTTTAAATAAGTAAGCCGAATATGCATTTTTAAAATCTCTAGACTTTCTGAAAATTTTGGCAGAGTTTCCTTTGTAAATACTAGCCCCAAACGTGGTACAACATGAATAGTATATATACAATGAATAAAGGCATCCCCAAGCGGGAGCTAGCTCTTCGTCAATCGACGGTCACAACCACGCAAGCAGTATAATATACAACGCCGAATGGCGAGGATCAAAACTCAAAGGAAAACTCAAAATCAGCATGAAAACCATAATACTACAACACGCGACTCTAAGTTCGAAATAATACATAACTGGTCTTCTAAGTCTGAAACAATATACAAGTTTGGTTGATGGAATTACTAGATACAACTGAATAATACATGTACAATGGTGGTTCTGATGCAAAAGAACCCACCTACCAAAGCAAATCACCCGTAAGGGAAGCAGTGTGCCAGAAAAGCCGCGATGGAACCTGTATGGCAAAACCTGCAAGAAACTGTGGCACAATGGGGGTGAGTTGCCAACTCATGAATAGAAAACATCACAGAGCAGAAATCGTATGTATGACACAATCCTAGGTCAATACGATCAGATATATATAAACCTCAAATGAATAAGTCTGAAGCATAATAAGGTGGCAATATAGCATCTATACATGAGTGTAGTGCCAAGTGCTCGTGCCAGTGCCTCAGGTAATAACATATCATAAATATGAGGTATGATCAATGTCGACTATATCAAGAAGTCTATAAGTATGTGGATATCATCCAACTATGTGATCGGTATCATCAATGTCAATATATGTATGTGGAAATCGTCCACGTGTCACCCAATGACAATAAGCATCAGGCATGTAAATATCATAAACATATGCATGGAAGTATGAGGATGTAAATCAACATGTGTCGCTCGCGACATATCAAAATCATGGAACCTGAGTGTCAAGCATCGACACTCGAAAATATCATGAAACCAGTGCCTAGCATCGGCACGTAAATCCTAATATACATATGGCTCCACCAGTCCGGATCGACCCATCTCATCTCTCAACTCCGGTCGGTATCCCCCAGATATCCGCCGAGCTCAACACAATCACCGGTAGGTAGCACTCCCCTGCCAGGCTCACCGTCTAACATATACGAGTCTTCTTGCCACGGGGTACCTCACCGGGCCCACCATGTACCCGCAGACGGTGCCTACCGCTCCTCGAATCGGGTTTCACATGCCACTCTCAGAACCGAGAAATCACATGGTGGACGCACTGAAATATCATATCAAGGGTAACCGGGTTTTTAAAACAATACATACTCTTTTTTAAAGTACTCACGGTTCCCAAATCCAGAAATATCATGGAAACAACATATCTCAATGCGTATAATCAGAAAGCATGATGTATGCGACATATAAAAGAAATGTAAGCATATCAGTATATCATGCAACATGGAATAGCAATATGCACATATTGGGGGAAACCGCTCTTTTAAATGAATCAGTTTTAAAGAGTTTCTTGCGGTTCCCAAATATCCAAATCAAGCGAGAATCATCTATGTATGTGCAAATGAGTATGTGTACAAGTATGGGTGTACAATATGTAAGTACACGAGTATGAATGTACAATAGGTATGTGCACAAGTATAAGTGTACAATATGTGAGTACACAAGTAGGCCATGCATGGGTCATATCCTGAATGCAACAGTACTACAGTGTAGTGACATGGTAATTATCGATGATGAAGTGTGTGAGCCGGCAAGCAGGTGTACGTGGAACATATGCATCATCGATAATGGTGCTGGTGTCCTAACATCATGATTTTTATATAACAATAACCATTTGCACATGCAATGCGATGCGAATAACACGAATATGCAGAAATCGACTAATAAATGCAACAGTGACGCATCTGCTCAATATAAAAATGTCATACAGTTTGCCATTTGAAATAAGACGAATCGGGGTTTTTAGTAAAATAAGGGCTACGGTGTTTTTATGAAAAAATGCGTCTTTTGAAAATATCAGTAGAAGCCCTCGAGAAGGTACCTATAAGATAACACAATCGCAAATGCACCTTAAAATCACATCGAGAAAACCAAACGACGCGCTAAGGCCTATAGGTTAGAACCTATGGACCACACTTTCAAAACCATCAAACAATCCTTGATATCCTCGTACAAACGTCAAGTGATCGAGGTAAAACACAAATACGTAAATCCAGAATTTAAAATACGCAAAACGAAACCCCGAATCAAAATAACATAGGAAAAAGGTCCCAGATTTCACCCTAAGTCAAATTGGACAATTTTGCATATACCAAGGGCGTATTTTACTGATGAGGGAACCACCGAACCAACACGAACCAATTCTACCTTGGTCTGGCCACAATTTGCGGCCAGAAAGATTAAATTTGTGGCCTACATTGGGAGCTAGGGGCTTGGGTTTTGGTGGTAGCTTCCTAGGTGCCTTCATGTATCACTGTCCATGCAAAATAATTTTCAGAGTCTCTGGGTGATAGCAGATTTCATTTAACCCTCACAGAATCAACAATTTTCCGATATCGGCTTTTCTAAATCCATATTCCAGTGTTCTAGTCTCTGGTTTAGGCCTGAATTCTAGCACTAGGGGGTTTGTGCGGCCTCTACTGAGCTTAATTACCCATCACCACTCTCACTCCCCATTAACTCTAACTAGAGTTTTCCTAAGTCCACAAAATCACACGATATCGGTTCTATCATAACATGGGGGTAAAAGTAATGCAAATACTAAGCTAAAGGTTCAGAAATTACCTTATTTGGCAACTCAAGAAAATTCTTGAGTTGCCCCAAGTGGCCAAAATCCTTGCTTTCTTGGTCCAATGTGCTTCCCTTGAGCTTGTGCATCTTTTTTGTGAAATGGGATTTGGGTTTTGAGTTGATTTTCATGGAGTTTTGTGCCTTGAAGATGGAGGAGGAGGGGGAGGCGGCAGCAGCAGCAGCAACAAGAGGAGGGGAGAGGGAATGAGTGAAGGAAAATGATAGGGGATGGCTCAAGACAAGGTTGACCCCTTACACTCTCTTTCTCTCTCTCACTCATACCTCACACTATTCCATTCTTTATTCAATTCCTTTTCTTTTCTAATCCATTTTCCTTCTCTCCTCAATAGTAAACCCAAAATAAAAGCCATGCAAAAATGTAACAAGTGTAAAAATGATACGGTGCAACGTTTTGCACAAAATACGCTTAAAGCGCGATTAGCGAATTTTAATCGCGATTAGCACTAAATTAGTGTCAAACTAATCATAAAAACTTAAAATTTGCATAATTCACATAAAACACCCTCTTTTAGTAATTTCTATAATTTTCCCCAAAATTTTCCCAATTTATCGGTATTTAATTGTACCGAAATATTAAAATATTCGTTTAAAATTAATATTAAATTATAAAAATTCCCAAAAATAATATTTTATTTTTTTGAAATGTTACAATCTTCCCCCCTTAAAGAAATTCAGTCCCCGAATTTAATTTAAAACCCCTCAAATACCAAAACATTTCAGTAAAAGTCCAAGTCAAATGCACGGAGTGCAGGAAATCAACATCAATATCAGAATCAAAATCGACGTATCGAATGACAAAATCACAAATCGTAAATACCGTCGTCGATATATCCTCTTTCAAAGTCGGGAAGGTGTCGGTGCATCCAATGCTAGCAACGCAAGATATTTACTTGCCTTTTGCTCACGGTCTGACGTCCTCTGTCTCTGGGCCCTTATCTTCTCTTTGGATTACCAATCTCGCAATCCGTCGGCTCATCGGCCCTGTCAGGTGTGCTAACGGGGACGATTCCGTCCTGGCACTTCTCTGGTCACCTTTCGGTCAATCCTCGCGGCCACTCGTAAAGCAGCACGTCACTGGCGTCGGCCTCTGGTCCTCTGAATGCACCTCACACATCTGCTCCTAGGTGCAAATCTTATTGCACCAGTGTCCTGGAAGGAATCCTACTCAAGGTCTCTTCCGATCTCGCCTATGCCGAACTGTACGGAGGCCGGTACTCTTGCATAATCTTTTCTCGCTCTATGGACATCTGCGTCCTCAGCACAGCATTTTCTCGAAAACTGGTCGCATTCCAACGCCTCTGTAGACATATCTGACCTTTAATCTCAACGGGAAGTAACAATAGCTCGCTAGCATCTCGCACGAACCTCTTGTCTGTATCATCATCCACTTCGACGTCAGGTCTCTATCTACGCACTGCAAATGTTCTCGGCTACGGTCGATCCGAAGTCTCTCACACGGACTCGAAATCACAAACTCGGTATCCTCATCACTCTGTGGAAGATATCTAGCCGAACATGTCCTCAGGAACTCGTCCCAACCTGCGGAGATATACTCCATTCCCGTCCGTTCTTGATCAATTCACAACGTATCAGGGTGAGGTCCTCTATCCGAACCTGGTCAACTATCTTGTCGACGATACCGAACTCTGGCCTGCTGGGTGTGCGCAATATGACCACTTCTGGGTCCAGGTCTTCTCGTATAGTATTACAGAAAGGTCCTATCGAGGTCTCTCTCAAATCTCCTTTCTGCCGAATTGCCCGGAAGTTACCATACTTCACTATATCTGTTTCTTGTTCCGGAACGGCTGCATACTCATCGTGACTCATTCTGGAAGGTATATCCATATACAACGCCTCTGCATGCGTATCGCATCTCTGATGTCAGCGGAGTGGAACGTCATTTCGTCGAATTCTCGTGCGAACTCTTTACTCCACTCTGTTCCAATGTCGACTGATTCGGACTCGTCTTCTCGTGGTTACATGGACTGCGCTCCAACGGCTATGCTTTTATCTGGAGTCTCCCAAGCAATGTGTCCCATCACATGATATCCAAATGATGTCGAACCATCTGATCGATTTGTCAGAACCTCATAATCCCCCAAGAGATCAACATCTTGAGTACAGTTTAATAGTATTCCGGTACATACCACAGCACCTGTGGACCAACCGTAGAAGGGCAAACCCAAGCCTCACGAATGGCACCGCTAAACTGCCGCAAACCCCAAGGTTCGAAGGCGTTCCATGGTCATTACGTCGAGTTAGGGTTTCATTCTTCTAGAGGGTCCATAGCATTACTTGCATTGCCTTCCGAATACTTTAAACTTGGAATCGGGTTCCTGACATTCGATCGACTCTATCGACTCTCAACGAATCTGCGTGAAGTCGTCTCTAGCTGGAATCAATCTATCTGATGACCTCGCATCGGGGTAAGTGAACGAACCACATGTCCTAATCATTCATCCTCGGGTGACTAGCGACCTTCCATCACATCTCTAAGTATATGCTCATGCTGCAGTAGCTCCAAAATTTGGGCGATATCTCGTCATTTGCAGCAACAACTGGCTCATTCGTCTGTACGCTGAACATGGCCTCAATCATCCTGAGTAAGCGATATATCAATAGTCATCATATCCTGGCTGGCCTCTAGCAGTAGCCTGATCCTCTGGTGCTGATCTGCACGTCCGAGAAATCTCGTAAAAGCGATCCGTCAAACGCTCATGGCGTGAAAACACAATAAAACGATGCCTCTCCATGCAATCGTACGTTTCTGGAATCACGCCCTAGTCAGTCCTCGTCCATGACGAGCTCATGCTGACGCAACTCTAGCCGTAGCTCTCTCTGCCCGTGTAATCGTGGCAGCAACATCATAACCAATATCGATGAGGATAGATCATAGGAATGAATATAATACCGTGCAAGAAAATGTACATCCTAAGGTTTCTTAAGCGGAGTAGCGTATTGTAAATATGCCGCGGAACATACGTACGGTACGTCACTCTATTCAAGATACCTACTCCATCAACCAAGGGTCATCCTATGCGACAAAAGTTCGGGTATAATACCCCCTCGACTAAGTCTAAGTTCCGTAAGGTCAAGCCTAAGTTCCGTATATATATAAACGCTCTAGGCTCCGCATAGTCAAACTTAGACTTGAACCAAGGTTAACCTAGCTCTCTGATACCAAATTTGTCACGACCCGAAATAGCACATGACTGGCACTTGAATCATATGAAGTCTATAGGACCCCATCTAATTCAAGTAAGCCAAAAGCCCAGAAATCTAAGACCATTTTAAGGAGTAAATAAATAAAACTAGTTTTAAGAAGTGAAGAAAACACGTTTTTAAAAAACAAGGTTTTTAAATAAGTAAGCCGAATATGCATTTTTAAAATCTCTAGACTTTTCTGAAAATTTCGGCAGAGTTTCCTTTGTAAATACTGGCCCCAAACGGGGTACAACATGAATAGTATATATACAATGAATAAAGGCATCCCCAAGCGGGAGCTAGCTCTTCGTCAATCAACAGTCACAACCACGCAAGCAGTATAATATATAACGCCGAATGGCGAGGATCAAAACTCAAAGGAAAACTCAAAATTAGCATGAAAACCATAATACTACAATGCGCGACTCTAAGGTCGAAATAATACATAACTGGTCTTCTAAGTCTGAAATAATATACAAGTTTGGTTGATGGAATTACTAGATACAACTGAATAATACAAGTACAATGGTGGTTCTGATGCAAAAGAACCCACCTACCAAAGCAAATCACCCATAAGGGAAGCAGTGTGCCAGAAAAGCCGCGATGGAACCTGTATGGCAAAACCTGCAAGAAACTGTAGCACAACGGGGGTGAGTTGCCAACTCGTGAATAGAAAACATCACAGAGCAGAAATCGTATGTATGACACAATCCTAGGTCAATACGATCAGATATATATAAACCTCAAATGAATAAGTCTAAAGCATAATAAGGTGGAAATATAGCATCTATACATGAGTGTAGTGCCAAGTGCTCGTGCCAGTGCCTCAGGTAATAACATATCATAAATATGAGGTATGATCAATGTCGACTATATCAAGAAGTCTATAAGTATGTGGATATCATCCAACTATGTGATCGGTATCATCAATGTCAATATATGTATGTGGAAATCGTCCACGTGTCACCCAATGACAATAAGCATCATGCATGTAAATATCATAAACATATGCATGGAAGTATGAGGATGTAAATCAACATGTGTCGCTCGCGACATATCAAAATCATGGAACCTGAGTGTGAAGAATCAACACTCGAAAACATCATGAAACCTGTGCCTAGCATCGGCACGTAAATCCTCATATACATAGGGCTCCGCCAGTCCGGATCGACCCATCTCATCTCTCAACTCCGGTCGGTATCCCCCGGATATCCGCCGAGCTCAACACAATCACCAGTAGGTAGTACTCCCCTGCCAGGCTCACCTCTAACATATACGAGTCTTCTTGCCCTGGGGTACCTCACCGGGTCCACCATGTACCCGCATACGGTGCCTACCGCTCCTCGAATCGGGTTTCACGTGCCACTCTCAGAACCGAGAAATCACATGGTGGACGCACTGAAATATCATATCAAGGGTAACCGGGTTTTTAAAAAAATACATACTCTCTTTTAAAGTACCCACGGTTCCCAAATCCAGAAATATCATGGAAACAACATATCTCAATGCGTATAATCAGAAAGCATGATGTATGCGACATATAAAAGAAATGTAAGCATATCAGTATATCATGCAACATGGAATAGTAATATGCACATATTAGGGGAAACCGCTCTTTTAAATGAATCAGTTTTAAAGAGTATCTTGCGGTTCCCAAATATCCAAATCAAGCGAGAATCATCTATGTATGTGCAAATGAGTATGTGTACAAGTATGGGTGTACAATATGTAAGTACACGAGTATGAATGTACAATAGGTATGTGCACAAGTATAAGTGTGCAATATGTGAGTACACAAGTAGGCCATGCAAGGGTCATATCCTGAATGCAACAGTACTACAGTGTAGTGACATGGCAATTATCGATGATGAAGTGTGTGTTAGTGTATATGCCCTAGGGGCCATTATTGTATCATACTAGGTTGTATATTACTTAATGGAAGTTTGGGATATTCACAGTTGTATATACAGTCTTGCTAAAAATAGTAGTATGCTACTTGGTTTGTGTCTACTTTAATATGTACATATGTTTCTTGTAACGTATCACTTATACATATTAGTAGAGCCCATAGGTTCTTTGCTTGATTACCAGCGTTGTGATGGCAGTCACACTAGTGGGGGCTGGGCAGTCTATAAGCAACATCCTATACATGTCCCTAGTCGTAGGATTATCGAGACAGGGCATCGATACTCCAGAGTAGACTAGTGTACACTTCTCATCCCAGTTGGGGAGATGGTCTGTCCCACAGCCATCAGTACGTCGTACTGGAGATAGTATACATGTGCTCGTTAGGTTACGGGTACACCGGACAGGACTCACAGGGGAACCGTTGGTTGGTATTATACCCGTCGTCAGTTAACAGTTCCCAAGTGACATGAGTACAGCATAGTCCACAGACTTGACACTGCTACTTCGCCTCGAGTGTGTCCCACTGTTCTTAGATTTCTACCCTACCACGGCTCAAAGGAGTCGTACAAATAGGTAGCAGTTAGGTGCAGTCCCGAGCACTTGGAGGCAGTGGTAGTTAGACAGGATTCGTCTCTCCTGGTATTGGGAGTTGGTATCGCACTGTGTCAGAGAGCCATTACGCAAAGTCCCTGGCCAGGGCAAGCGAGATTTACTGGTAGGTTCCAGTAGTTTCTCAGGGTGTAATGGGCTACGCTCCGACACGACTTATACAGCTATTAGAGGACTGACGCTTGCCGCCCCCTAAGCTCGATATGCGATAGTCTTAGACGAACGGACCGGACTGTACGGAGATTGTCACATCAGGCTCAGTAGGAGTTCGGATGGGTTTCCTCATCGTCCTTCTTATCGACATCTACCTGGGGACCGTTACGTACAGCTAGTGCCGCTTGCGGTCTGTGGTTAAACCCACTGCCAGCGTAGTATCGATTCTTTAGAGTCCCATACAGAGAGTTTCCCTTCTCCAGGAGAAATGATATAGAGGTCGTATGGTTTTACGACAAAGGTTCGGACGCATACGTGTTTAAACGCACGTACGACGTTCGGACATTTTTTACTAGTCGGCTTTGGTTTAAGCCAGATTCTAGTATCGGGTTATTGGATTTATACAGTCTAAAGTTTTTCCGTGTTTTCACGGATTGTAGGGGCGTTCTCGTAATTTGTCGGGAAGCTTCTAGTAGTATGGTGACTAGGGGGGGTAAGGTGGAATTAGCATTAAATGATATTGTGACTCATTATGTGTGATTCATCATGTCATTAATGCATTATTAAATACTTAATGACTCACATAGTGAATCACTCATAATGCATTTATGTAGCAAGATGAATAATCTCATTTTATTTATTTATTCATTATGCTTCATATATCAAGTGAGAAACAATATCATATTTCATTCTAATGATCACCTTCTCTCTCCTCAAGCTCTCTCATTCTTGAAACCCTAACCTTAACCTCTCATGAGTTGAGATCAAGGGTTAGCTAGACTAATACATCTATAACCTCACTCTATATCCCTAGGTAGCTTAGATTAGCACTTTGAGCAACCTAGTTATCTCAAGTTAGAGATCAAGCTTGGCGTAAGAGCTCTCGGGTGGATCGTCTTTGACTCGAGGAGGCCGTTGAGGTGCCGATGTTCCAAGGAGCCTACGAGGAGTGGAGGACAGCGATGAAGACCCGAAGGACATGTAACGTGAGGTATAACTTTGAATCCGAGTAGTTAAAGCTCTCGTAGATAGTTAGTAACGGTTTAAATACGATTCATACGCTCAAGTCCGTGTTACGAAGCTTTGATAATCGTTTTTCATATATTCCGCCTCCCCGCAAGTTCGTGGGGTGCGTGACATGGACTTACAGTGGTATCAGAGCCAACTAAACCATTACTAGCTTGTTATCAACTGATTAGAACTTCGATCAACGGAAAAACACGAAATCAACACCCAGAACACCCTAACAGTTTCTGTAAATTTTAAACTTGTCGAAAAAAATATTTGATATGCCTTAAAATTCACAGCAGGGAAATATAAGAATTCTGGGAAAATACGAAGTTCTAACTCGGCTTGATGGCCGGGGATCCGCGGCAAGATTGTGCTTTTGGCCGCGGATCCGCGGCGGAGTCAACCCCGAGTTGACTCCGAATTGCTCAACAATTCATATATTTTTGTGTTTTGTTTTCCTGTAAATTCTTTTTCTGCCCAGGTTACTTCAGTGCTGGTTTGCTTTTGGGGTAGACACGGAATATGGTAATCGATCGATGTTCTAAGATATTTGCTAATTGGGTTTTTATCTGTAATCTTTAATGTGTTCGTAAACCTCCCCTAACTGCTAGTATGTCGGTTGGTAGGGGGTTGCACATTTCTGTAATGTTTACTGTTTGTGTATATGGACTTGATTGGGATGTTGTGATGATTAGCCGGGGTTTGAGATGTGTTTTATATTCATTCATTCGATGTAAATGTAATATGATGTAATATTCTTTTGCGGGGCGCATCCAGGTTGCGGTTGTAGCCACCGTTGTATTATTTCATTTTTACTGTTTTTGCTCCTTGGATAGACCCAAGGTGGGGTGCATAAACTACAGGGTACGTTGAAGTGTTTAGTGGCCTACTCACGTTGTTGAGGGAGACCGCTTCACTTCAGGTACTTTGGCGGGTAGTTTGCCGTACCTATAGGGGTCTAGGATGGGGTAATGGCTATTCATCACAACTGTGTAATCCGTCTTTTATTGCAGGCTCAAAGCAAATGCGGATTGCTAGTATATCCAATAAAGTTCATCAGTGATCTGGAATGCTTATTATTGCTTCTGACGAATGTACAATATCTATATATGATAGCTATTAGACGTCACTTATGTTTTACACCCGCGCTAGCCCAGCCCCCGCTCTGTCGTTAGTTAAGTAACCTAACGGGTGATGACGGGACCCAGTGGCGAATGCGGATGACATAAGAGGACGTGGTATTTTCGTTGTTTTCTGCAATGATAGGATAAATGATGGGACGCATTATTTTAATGCAAAGAAAATAAACCAAAGTTATATCATTGGAACAAATTTAAAAGAAACCACTCGGTTATTTTAAAAGATCAGAATTTTTTAAATTGCGGAGGTTTAACCACTCCTTTTAAAAAGTATCAGGTTCCTTCGATTATATCAAGTTCACTACGTTCACGGTTTTGCCAAAACCAGTCGTAGCCCTCCGTCATTTCAGTTAAATATTCAGTAGTATTCAAGCTATGTATTTTGACCTTCGCCAAGACATAGTGATTGGTAGCTGCTGAATGTTTATCTGTAGCATAGATAGATGCGTTGGTTTGGGACGTTGTACTACTATTTTGGCCTTCGTCAAGGGTATGTACGGATGGGTTCAAATTAACCTGGATAATGACGGGTAGAACTTGACATGTGATTTATGATATGTTGGCCTTCGTCAAGGTCATAAGAGCATGGGGCAAAAATCCACATCGGGAGTTTCTAAAGAAACTGAAACTTGCTAAAGTTGCATACCATTTTGGAGTTTGATGAATGTTGGTAGGATTCCTTCAACATTATCATACGATGATATTTTGGATCCCGATCCTACTGTGAGTATATACTACTTATCAGGAGATTCGTCACTTAACGATCAATGCTATAAACCAAGTAGGTGCCTAGAAGGGTGTCAGCGGGGTTACGCCCCCAGAGAAAAGAGGTTATTTAATTAAGGAACTTCGCGAAAGCGTTGGAAAACCTCCCTCGAAGTATCGACACTGGCCTGGCTGAACGGTTAAGCAAGTATTGTACGGTGAGAATAGTCCTGGCTAATTCTTCTTTTATGGTTTGAGGAAGGATTCGAGAAACAGTTGGAGCCATCCTGTTTAGATAAATTAAAAACAACTCTAAACTTGCAAAAGCATCATGCTAAAAGTGTTTTCTTCTCTCTCTCTTAATTGCAGCGACCTTGTGACCACGACTAGGTTACATCTAGATAACAAATTGACTGAATCTGACTTATATGACTGGCAAAGGTCTGTCCAGATGTCCATTGCCTATGACAAGCTGGAACACCCTATTACTACTCAAGATCCCGTCGTCCCGGGTCCAGTTTCCACCGTCGCGGATATGGATATCCGTAAGACAAGGGAAAAGGATAAAACGAAAGCCAAGTGCCTCGTGTCAGCTTCAGTTGATGGTGTATACCAGAAGCAGCACGAGAAGATGGACTTAGTTTCCATCTTTCTCCATAACAAAGATTTATATGGAGAGCAATCTCATATCGCAAGATATGAGACCTCAACCGAATTAAATCAAGCGAGGTTGGCCATCAGTTCATCTGTAGGGGACAACGTCCATACAATGACTAGCTATATTGATGAGCTCCAGGACTTGGAGACCACGTTAGGAAACGAGTCAGATACTGACTTGATTCTACAGTCTCTGCCTTCTACCCAAAAGAAAATCAGGGAAGAAGAAGGAAATAGAAGGGCAAATGTTTCGGGACTGGATGTAGTAAAAGAGGGACATTCCTATTGTTACAAGAATGAACATTGGCAGAAGGATTGCAGGGCTAGGAAAGCCAGTAGCCAGGATTCGAAGCATGTTATGGCTTCAGCTTCGGGTGTGTTTGTGATAGAGAACTGTATGTCAGTTAACCCTACTTCCTGGGTATTAGATACCGGGTCAGGATCTCACATCTGTAATTCATTACAGGCTCTGAGAAACCGTAGGGTTATCGGGATAGGTGATATGACCCTCACGGTTGCTAACGGAATGAGCATGAACGCTGAATCCGTAGGGGAATAGCATCTTAGACTGACAACTGGGAAGATATTGATTCCGCGTAACTGTTTTTATGTACCAGGTACAACCTATAATATCATATCTGTATCCTTACTTTCTAAAGAAGGATATGATTTTACTTTTATAAGCGATGTGGTCCACATCCACCTAAATCAAGTTCTGATTGGGTCAGGTATATTAGAAAACGGAATATACGTATTAAATCAAGCTCAGATTTTCAGTGTCCAGAACACACTTAAGAAAGTCTCCAGATTTAAATCAGGCTTTCTTATGGCATTGTAGACTGGGTCACATCAATGAGAGAAAGTTGACTAAGCTACATAAAGAAGGATATTTGGATCCGTTCGAATATCAAACATATGCAACTTGTCAATCCTGTCTCATGGGAAAGATGACAAAGACTCTGTTTACTGGACACGGAGAAAGAGCAAGCGAGCTCTTGGGACTCATACACAGTGACGTGTGTGGTCCAATGTCTACACATGCGCGAAGTGGTTATTCATACTTCATTACTTTCACAGATGATTTCTCTAGGTATGGACATGTCTTCCTGATGAAGCATAAATCCGAGGCCTTTGAGAAATTTCGGGAATACAAGAATGAAGTTGAAAAAAAAATAGGCAAAAGTATCAAGACACTGAGATCTGATCGAGGTGGTGAATACTTGAGTGCCGATTTTCTGGACTACTTAAAAGAGAATGGAATTCTCTTTCAGCTTACTCCTCCATACACACCACAACACAACGGTGTATCAGAAAGGAGGAATCGAACCCTATTGGATATGGTTCGTTCCATGATGAGTAAGGCTGAGTTACCGCGATCTTTCTGGGGTTATGCACTAGAATCAGCTGCATATCTTTTGAACAAGGTTCCAACCAAGACTGTACCTACCACACCATATCAGATGTGGAGTGGGAGGAAACCCTGTCTTCAGTACCTGAAGGTATGGGGATGTCCAGCTTTTGTTAAAAAGCAGCATGCGGACAAGCTCGAGGCACGCTCAGTACTGTGTAAGTTTGTGGGATACCCAAAGAACCCCAGAGGGTATTTTTTCTATTACGCAGAGGAACAAAAGTTTTTGTTTCTCGTAATGCCCATTTTCTAGAACATCGGTTTTTAGAAAAGGAAACAAGTGGGAGAGAAATAGAACTGGAAGAAATTCCAGAACCACAAACTACAACTGAAAGTATGGTAGAACCAGAGGTTTCAGAAGAAAGGGATATACCAGCGCCTATCCGCAGAAGTAGTAGGCAGTCTCTGTTGGATATATATGCCCTAAAGGCCTTCATTGTATAGAATGCTAGGGATATGTATGTACATGACAGTCTTGCTTGATATGATAGTACGCTATTTGGTTTCTCTTTGTCTTAACGTATGATATATTTTACTTGGTATTTATATATATATGTTGATAAAGCCCATACGGTGTTTTGCCTGACTACCGGCGTTGTGATGGCAGTCATACTTGTGGGAGCTGGATAGTCAATAGGCACATCCTTAGATGTCCCTGGTCGCAGGAGTATCGAGAATGGGCATCGATACTCCAGAGTAGACTAGTGTATACATATCTAGACCCCGAGGAGGGGCGATGGATTGGTCCCGCAGCCATTGGTGGAGTGCACCTAAGATTGTATACAGATGCTCACTGGGTGTGAGTACACCGGACAGGACTCGCCGAGAACTGACTGGATGGTATTATACCTAACGTCAGATAGCAGTTCTCAGGTGACATGTGTGCAGATAGTCCGTTGACTTAAGGTCGTCATTTGTTTCGTGTGAGTTCCCACTGTGCTTTGATTACTACCCTACCACGATTCAAAGGAGTAGTGCAAACAGGTTTTAGTTGGGCACAGTCCCGATCCACGTGGAGGTAGTGAGCGACTGTTAGGGATTCGTCTCTCCCGGTATAGGGAGTTGATATCGCACGGTGATCGGTTGGTCATTACCATAAGTCCCTGGTCAGGGCTGATTGAGAATTACTGATGGACTGATCAGTAGATTCTCGGATGGTCATGAGCCATGCCGACACGACTTGTACGGTTATTAGGGGTCTGACGTCCACCACCTCCCTAGACCATACATGCGATACTCTTAGACGAACAGACCGGACTGCGCGGATATTGTCACGGACAGGCTCAGTTGGATTTCGGATGGGTGACCTCATCGGCTTTCTTATCGACAACTACTTGGGGACCGTTACTCACAGCTAGTGCCGCTTGCGGTCTTTGGTTAAACCCACTGCCAGCGTAGTAGTCGAGTCTTTAGAGTCCCACACAGAGATTTCCCAAACCCAGGAGAAAAGATATAGAGGTCGTATGGTATTACGACAAAGGTTCGGACGCATACGTGTTTAAACGCACGTACGACATTCGGACAGTTTTTACTAGCCGGCATTGGTTTAAGCCAGATTCTAGTATCAGGTTATTGGATTTATACAGTCTAAAGTTTTTCCGTGTTTTCACGGATGGAGGGGCGTTCTCGTAATTTTCCGAGAAGCTTCTAGAAGGATAGTGACATGAGGGGTTAAGGTGGCATTTTCATTAATTGCTTTTGTGACTCATTTGTGTGATTCATCATATCATTTAATGCATCATTAATGCATCATTAATTACTTAATGACTCATATGGTGAATCACTCTTGTTGAATAAATGAAGCATGGTGAATAATCATTTTAATTCATTTATATGATAATTCATTATGCTTTATATATTCAAGTGAGAAGCTTTTCTCTTCTCATTATTATCTCCACCTTCTCTCTCCTCAAGCTCACTCTCTCTTCAAACCCTAATCCTACCACTCATGAGTTGAAACCAAGGATTAGTATAGACTAAACAATTCATAACCTAACTTTTTATCATCTTAGTTACTTTGATTAGCAACTAGAGAAACTAAGTAACCTCAAGTTTAGAGGTAATAGCTTGGATTAGGGTTCACGGGTGGATCATCTATCATGGATAGGAGGCCGAGGAGGACGTAGAGATCATAAAGACGAAGGACTAGAATCATTTGGTATAATCTCTTTACATAGTAGCTTAGAACTCTATGTTTGTTGTTAATTATTGTTTGGATAAGATCTTCGGTTAGTCGATGTTTACATACAAAACAAGATCGTTTTTCATATTTCCGCCTCCCCGCAACTCGTGGGGTGTCGTACATCGACTTACAATGGTATCAGAGCCTCACTAAACAATAATTAACTCACCTGCAAAGTCGTATGAATTTCGAACGCAAAACGAACCGGAAATGATATCGTATTCACATAGTTTCTGTCGATTTTAAAATGAGGTCCAAAAATTTTTCAGGGACCTGCAGAATAACCTACATGAAATTATAAGAATACTGTAGAAATTTGAGTGCATGAATCGGCCAACCCACCGCGGAACCGCGGCCGAACCCACCGATCCGCCGCGGATCCGCGGCCTAGTTAAGACCTATTCACCCCATATCTCCACAGTTATTCTTCTGTGAATATTTTATCTTTTCTGGAATATTTATTTTTTGCTCAGGTTTCAGATTTACAGAGAAGTATGTGAGAAGAATCTAATAGGTTTGATCGATCGAAATTATACGATGTTTGCTTGTTTGATTATATCTGTGAACTGTATTATGTGTTCGTAAACCTCCCCTAACTGCTAGTATGTCGGTTGGCAGGGGGTTGCACATATCTGTGATGTTTTTAACTGTTTGTGGATATGAACTGAGTTGGACTGTTGTGATGATTGGCCGGGTTTTGTGATGGGTTATTGTATTAATTCATTCGATGTAATTGTAATAAGCTGTAATATTATTTTGCGGGGCACATCTAGGTTGCGGTTATAGCCACCGTTGTATTATTTCTTTTTACTGTTTTTGCTCCTAGGATAGACCCAAGGTGGGGTGCACAAACTACCGGGTATTTCAAAGTGTTTAGTGGCCTACTCACGTTGATGAGGGAGACCGCTTCACTTCCGGTACTTGGCGGGTAGTTTTCCGTACCCGTAGGGGTCTGGGGTGGGGTAATGGCTATTCATCACAACTTGTAATCCGTCTTTCATTGCAGGCTCAATTGAAACGCGGATTGCTTGCAAATCCAATATTGTTTATCTGTGATCTGGAATGCCTATTATTGCGTCTGACGAATGTACAATATCTATATATGATAGCTATTTAGACGTCACTTATGTTTTACACCCGCGCTAGCCCAGCCTCCGCTCTACCGTTAGTTAAGTAACTTAACGGGTGATGACGGGACCCAGTGGCGAATGCGGATGGCATAAGAGGACGTTGTATTTTCGTTATTATCTGTAATGATAGGTTAATGATGGGACGCATTATTATTAATGAAAAGAAAAAAAAACCTAAACTGAATCGTTGGAACAAATTCGAAAAACCACTCGGTTTTCTTGAAAAAGCAAATTTTAAATGCGTAGCTTAAACCACTCCTTTTAAATAAAAGCTATCATTGTTCCTTCGATCATATCAAGTTCATTACGTTAACGGTTTTTTGCTAAAAACCAGCCGTAACCCTCCGTCGTTTCAGATAGACAGCACATCGTATTCATGCTATGCTTGTTGGCCTACGTCAAGGCATAGTGTATGGTAGCAGTGTGTTTGCCTATTTGTTGCATAGATAGATGCATTAGTTTAGGACAGACGTACAGCCTTGTTGGCCTACGTCAAGGGCATGTACGATGTACCTAAATTGATCAGGACAACGACGGGTAGAACTTGACTTGCGTCTTATGATTTGTTGGCCTACGTCAAGGTCATAAGAGCTTAGGGTAAAAATCACATCGGGAGTTTCAAACATAAAGGAAACTTGCAGATTTAGTATACCTTCTGAAATGTGGTGACTAGAGTGGCTTCCATCTAGGGCATCATGTAATGATAGTTGGATCCCGATCCCACCGATGAGTAGGATTACTCTCGGAAATTTTTTTCACTTAACAATCAATGCTATAAACCAAGTAGGTGACTAGAAAGGTGTTAGAGGGGCTACGCCTCCAGGGAAAAGAGCTTATTTAATTAAGGAACTTCACGAAAGCGTTGGAAAACCTCACTCGAAGTACCAACACTGGCCTGGCTGAAAGGTTAAGCAAGTATTGTGACGTGTGATTAAATCCTGACTAGTTCTTCTTTTAGGTTTTGAAGAAGGATTTGAGGAAACAGTGGGAGCTATCCTGTTTAGATAAATTAATAAACTAATCTAAACTTGCAAGAGCATATGCTGAGTGTTTTCTTTTCTCTCTCTCTGGCAGCTACCATGACTGGACTAAAACTATTACTTGAAAAAAATATACTGACCGGGCAGAACTATAAAGATTGGCTAAGGAACGTCAATATTGCACTGACTTATGACAAAGTAGCATATGTTACCACCATTGTTCCTCCCCTTATCCCAGGACCAGATTCCTCTGTTGTGGACAGGGAAGTCCGCAAAATCTGGGATCTAGATTGTGAGCGAGCTAAGTGTATCGTGCTGGCGTCCATGAACATTGAACTCCAGAAACAGCACGAGAGTATGGATATTGTATCCATCTTTCTCCAGGTCAAAGAGTTGTATGGAGAGCACTCACGTATCGCGAGGTACGAAACCTCAAGGAAACTCTTCCAGATGAGGTTAGCTCCAGGATCGCCTGTAGGAGAGCACGTCCTCAAAATGATCAGCCTCATTGAGGAACTCGCAAACCTGGGATGCGTGCTAGAGAACGATTTGTATATCGAATTGATTTTGCAGTCCCTTCCCCACACCTTCTCTCTGTTCGTGCTGAACTTCAACATGCACGAAATGGAAGCGGATCTTCCAAAGCTCCTCAATATGTTGAGGGTAGCAGAGACATCCTTGAAAAAGGAGAAGACCCCTGTTCTGTATGTTGGCCAATCATCTTCTTTTAAATCTAAAGCGAAAGCTAAAGGGAAGAAGAAGATGAAAGCCACCAAACCGAAAGGAGGGGTCAAGAAGGTGCAGGGAACGAACAAGGCAGGAAGGGTGAAGACAGAAAAGAACGAGTGCTTCTATTGTCACAAGCAAGGGCACTGGAAGAAGGATTGTCAGGCCTTCAAAGCTAAGGACATGAAGCAAGCGGTTGCTTCTACTTCAGGTGTGTTTGTAATCGAAAATTGTCTTTCAGTTAACTCTACATCATGGGTACTTGATACCGGTTCTGGTTCTCACATATGTAATTCATTGCAGGATCTGAGAAATAGTAGAGCACTGGGGACAGGTGATATGACTCTTCGGATGGGCAATCGAATGCATGTAGATGCAATTGCAATATGGGAATATCACCTAGGGTTGACTAGTGGACACATTTTGGTGTTGTACAGCTGTTTTTGTATTCCCAGTATGTTGTGTAATATTATATCAGTATCTTTGTTATCAAATGAAGGATATAGTTTTGCGCTTGAAAGAAATGTTATGAACATTCACCTAAATCAAGAACTGATTGGGTTTGGCACACTGGAAAACGGCATATACATACTTAATCAACCTCAAATTTTCAATATTCAAAACACGCTTAAAAGAAAGGCTCCAGATTCGAATCAAGCCTTCCTATGGCATTGTAGACTTGGTCATATAAGTGAAACAAGGTTGACTAAGTTACATAAAGATGGATATTTAGATCCGTTTGAATATTCATCATATGCAACTTACCAATCATGTATCAAAGGAAAAATGACCAAATCTCCGTTCACAGGACACGGAGAAAGAGCCACTGAACTCTTGGGACTAGTACACAGTGATGTATGTGGTCCGATGTCTACGCATGAACGAAGTGGTCACTCCTACTTCATCACTTTTACTGATGACTTCTCTAGGTATGGACATGTGTTCTTAATGAAGCATAAATCTGAGGCTTTTGAGAAGTTTAAGGAGTATAAAAATGAAGTAGAGAAACAAACTGGTAAAAGCATCAAGACACTTCGATCTGATCGAGGTGGAGAATACTTAAGTACCAGTTTCCTTGAATGCTTAAAAGAGAATGGAATTCTCTCTCATCTTACTCCGCCTTATACACCTCAGCATAATGGTGTATCAGAAAGGAGGAATCGCACGCTATTAGATATGGTGCATTCAATGATGAGTAGTGCTGAGTTGCCACTTTCCTTCTGGGGATTTGCTCTAGAATCAGCAGCATACCTATTGAATAGAGTTCCAACTAAATCTGTGCCTACCACTCCATATGAAATGTGGAGCGGGAAGAGACCATATCTCAAGTATATCAAGATATGGGGGTGTCCGGCATTTGTTAAAAAGCATAATCCGGACAAGCTCGAGGCACGATTGGTTTTATGCAAGTTTGTAGGATACCCCAAGCATTCAAGGGGGTATATGGTCTACCACACTGAAGAACAAAAGGTGTTTGTCGCTCGCCACATTGTCTTCTTAGAAAGCGAATTTCTTGCAAAAGAAATTAGTGGGAGCGCGGTAGAGCTAGAAGAAATTCCAGAACCTTAAACTGCTACTGAGGACTTAATAGAACCTCATATTTCAATAGAACATGACGAACCAACGCCACTCCGCAGATCTAGTAGGCTTTCTCATCCTCCTGAAAGATACTATGGTTTTCTTCTAGATGGGGATCGAGAGGATTACATCATCGATGATGATGAGCCTACTAGTTTTCAGCAGGCTATCACGAGTACTGACTCGATGAAATGGCTGGATGTTATGAGATCCGAAATGGAATCCATGTACACTAATAAAGTATGGACTTTAGAAGTTGCTCCTCCTGGAGTAAAACCAGTTGGATGCAAATGGATCTTCAAAAAGAAGATTGGTGCATTTGGACAAGTGGAAACCTACAAAGCTAGACTCGTAGCAAAAGGTTTTCGTCAAAGACCAGGATTGGACTATGATGAAACCTTTTCACCTGTAGCTATGCTTAAATCTATTCGGATCCTGCTTGCGATTGCTGCCTTCCATGACTATGAAATCTGGCAAATGGATGTAAAAACAGTTTTTCTAAATGGACATTTAGAAGAAAGTGTTTACATGGATCAACCAGAAGGTTTCTTAGACAGTGGGAGCAGCGGAAGAGTCTGCAAGTTGTTTAAATCCATTTAGGGATTAAAGCAAGCATCGCGGAGTTGGAACATCTGCTTTGATGAGACAGTCAAAGAATTTGACTTTATCAAAAATGTAGATGATCCATGTATTTATAGGAAGATTGTAGAAAGAGCAGTAGTCTTCCTCGTTTTGTACGTCGACGACATACTACTGATAGAGAATGATATCCCTATGCTACAATTAGTAAAGCTCTTCTTGTCACAGAAATTCTCTATGAAAGACTTCGGAGATGCATCATACATTCTGGGCATTAAGATCCATCGTGATAGATCTAATAGAATGTTGGGACTTTCACAGTCCAGGTATATTGAGTCTATACTAAAGAGATTTAGTATGGAAGATTCCAAGCGTGGTAATATGCCCGCTTGTCACGGAATCACCCTCTCCAAAGAGATGTCTCTAAAGACTGATGAAGAGAGGGCTCGCATGGGCATTATACCCTATGCTTCGGCGGTAGGATCAATAATGTATGTGATGTTATATACCAGACCGGATGTAGCTTACGCACTTAGTATGGTAAGCAGGTATCAGTCTGACCTAGGTGATAAACATTGGATAGCGGTGAAGAATATTCTCAAGTACCTGAGAAGGACTAAGGAGATGTTCTTACTTTACGGTAATAGGGACCTCCAGGTAGAGGCTTTTACCGACTCCAGCTTCCAAAGTGACAAAGATGATTCTAAATCCATTTCGGGTTTTTTGTTTACCCTCAATGGAGGGGCGGTATGTTGGAGGAGTTCCAAACAGGATACCGTCGCAGACTCAACTATGGAGGCTGAGTATATAGCTGCTAGTGAAACCGCAAAAGAGGCTGTCTAGATAAGGAAGTTCATTTCTGAACTTCAGGTGGTTCCGTCCATTGCCAATCCAATACCTTTGTATTGTGATAACAATGGCGCTGTAGCTTTAGCGAAGGAACCAAGGTCCCATCAGAAATCCAGGCATATCTTAAGGCGGTTTCACCTGATCAGGGAGATCGTGGATCGTCGGGAGATCGAGATACGGAGAGTGGAAACAAAAGACAACACGACAGATCCATTCACCAAGGCCATCCCTCAAGTGCAGTTCGAGAGGCTGTTTGAGATGTTGGGCATGTGGTACTCCAGTAACTGGATCTGGTAGAGACAGTGGGTACTCATTGCGCCAATTATAGGCCTTAGTGCAAGTGAGAGATTGTTGGATATATATGCCCTAGAGGCCTTCATTGTATAGAATGCTAGGGATATGTATGTACATGATGTAGGGTTCCTGGTCACGCTAATGAGGTCTCACATGGCATCAACCATGCCAATTTCAAATTTTACAAGTGCCGAGAAACCCTAATACGGATCGTTAACTAGAATTTTAGGCGACAAAATGAAACTAGTTTACAACTAAACTAGAAGAACGGAAATACAACCTTTGTAGATCCGTTTCTCCACCTCCATAGCTCCATGATGAAGTCCTCTCAGCTGTCCAAATCGAACCATGACTTTAGCATCGGCTTCATCAGAGAAAAAGCGGGCTAGGTCATCGACGACGATGCCGAAGATGATCTACGTCGAGGCATCACTAGATCAAGCTCCACCTTCACCAAGCCATGAAAACTTGTGAAGAAAACACCCTATACTACTTGGCAAGAGGTAGAGGATGAAGAAATAGGAAGTGGGTTCACTTTAGAATTGTATTTCTCACTCATTTGCTCAAGTTGCCATGGATGGAGGAAAGCTTTTCTTCTTTGAAGATGAAGAAGAAGAAGATAGAATATGATAAATCTTATTCAAAAAGAATAATCAAATGAATACTTATCATATCCTAACCTTAGTTAGGTGTAGAGAATAGACCATGGTTAGGTTTAATGGTTTAGGGTTAAGCATGAGACAAAATGGTCATGTAGTCAAAGCTTCATGAAGCTTCAATTACAAACAAAGAAAGCCACCATTTTCTCTTTATCATTTTCTTTTGCTAAAATAAACAAAATGGATAAATAAATGAATAAATGAATAAGTAAATGAAGCAAAAGAAACCCTAACCATTGACCAACCATGGTTTAAACTATACACCAAACTATCATGTATCATCAAACATGATACAATCAAATGCACAAAAGTATATCATATATACAATGTGCACATCAAGTGAGAAAATCCATCTTAAGTGAACCAATACTAGTTAATGCAAAGTAATATATCAAATATATATTTATGCATTAAATCATTAAATCAACACTTGATTTAACGATCCGGTCATATCGCATATAACCGACTAATATCCAATGTATCGACTTATCGAATCAATCCTTGATTCGATAACTAGGTTATATCGCATACAACCAATCGATACATTCATCGCGAGCATAGAATACGGTATCACATACACGCATTATTCTCGGTCCCGCACATATCTCATATGCGCTCCTATTTCGTTTCGCTTGAGCCAGGAAACCTCTGTGTAGGACTCTAAAGACTCGTCAATACGCCGGCAGCAGATGATGATCATATCAAACACCCACAAGCGGCAGGCGGTCTGCTAAACGTAACGGCCACCCGGGTATTGAACGATCAGAAGATCGACGAGCAAGCCCGCTCACACTCCTGTGAATCCAACCAGTAACACTTACCGTACAGTCTGGTCTGATCGTATGATATGTCGCATATCTCGCCTAGGGGTGGTAAACGTCAGACCCCAATAGCTCGATAAGTCGTGTCGATATGAGGTCTATAACAGTTCGAGAAACAACAGGTAACACTTACCAGTAAATCTCAGCAACCCTGGCCAGGGATTTCCGGTTATAGCCAATCGAACACAGCGCAACATCAACCCCCTATACCGGGAGAGACGAATCCCCTCCTATCGCTCATTGCCTCCATGTGACTCGGGACTGTACCCAAAAACCACCGTTTTGCACGCCCTCTTTGACATGGTAAGATGGAAATCAAAGCACAGTGGGAACCACACAAGACTCTATGACGATCTCGGGTCAACAGACTACTCTGTACCAGTGTCACCAGAGAACTGCCATCTGACGTAAGGTATAATACCATCTGGGAGTTCTCGGCGAGTCCGTCCAGTGTACCCAGTCTCCACTGAGCACCCGTATATCATCTCTGATGTCAAACACCAATAGATATGGGATCATCCATCGTCCATCTGTATGGGTCGAGAAGGTATACGCTAGTCTACTCTGGTATATCGATGCCCCGTCTCGATACACCCACGACTAGGGACTTTGAAGGATGTACTTATGACTACCATATCCCCACTAGTATGATCCACATCATAGTCCAGGTAGTCAAGTACACATCCGAAGGGCTTTACCAACATGTAACAGAGAGACAATCAGTATACACGTTAAGGTAAAGAGCAACCAGATAGCATACTATCATGTCGAGCAAGAAAGTCCTCCCTATATATGTCCCAGCATCCATTACAATATACATCCTATGTATAGCAATGGCCTCTAGGGCATACATATAACTAACAATCTTCCACTTGCACTAGGGCCATCTGATAGCAGTGGTTGTAGTATCTCATACTCAACCATCCCATAAAAGTCTCTCTCTGGGAAAAGGCCTTTGTGAGTGGATCCGCCGTGTTGTCCTCTGAGTCTACTCTCCTAACCTCGATCAACCTGGAGATCAACTATCTCCATGATCAGGTGATGCTGCCTCAGAATATGTCTGGATCACTGATGGGACGGGCGTACCTTGGCATAAGCCACAACTCCATTGTCACACAATGGGAGGAACTAAGTTCATCTCATGAACAAATATACATCCAGACTGCCTCTTTGGTAGCATCTCAAATAGCGATGTATCCAGCCTTTATCGTCTAGTATGCCCCGGTATCTAGCTTGGAACTCTTCCAACATACCGTCCCTTTACTGAGGGTAAAGACAATGCCTGTGACTGACTTTCAGTCGTCCTTATCACCCTGGATCCCTTCCAGTGATTCTCCCCAGGATCGGTTGATACCATCTCACTACAACTAGTGAGAATCCTAACATCCAATTAGATCTATCTCATAGATCCAAAACCCAGGATTTAGGAGGTATCACTTTGATCCTATATGGAGAATCATTGTGATAAGCGGAGATTGACCGAGCGTAGCATAGGAAACTCCTTCCTTATCAAGAGTATGTTATCCACGTACTCTACGAGTATTGTCACTATACTCCCTACTACCTTTTTGTTTATACAAGGTTCATCTACCATTTTGATGATGTCAAACTGTTTGATTAACACATCAAAACAAATGTTCCAACTCCGCGATACCTGCTTTATCCTATAAAGCATCTTGTACACGTTTCTGCTGCTCCCACTGTCTACGAAGCCCTCAGGCTGTGTACTTATAGACTCTCTCTTCTAAAACATCATTTAGAAAAGCAGTCATGACACCCAACCGCCAGATATCGTAGTCATGGTATGTAGCCGTGGCAAGTAGGATCTGGATGGACTTAAGCATAGCCACTTGAAAAGGTTTCATCATTATCCACGCATGGTCGATGACGAAAACGCTTTATCAAGTCTAGCTTTGAAAGTCTCAACTTTTCCATCTACACCAAGTAATCTTCTCAAGATATACTTGCTCCTGATGGGGATTTAACCCTTCAGATATAGCAACCAAAGTCCATACTTTGTTGGTGTACATGGATTCCATCTCTGATCGCGAAGCATCCAGCCATTCTTACAGAGTCCCACTCCTGATGGCCAGCTCGAAACTAGTTGGGTCATCATCTCATGATGCAATTCTCTCTCCCACTGTTATAGAGAAACAGAAGTATCTCTCAGGTGGGTGAGAAACCCTACTAGATCGGCGGAGAGGCCGAGGTTCGTTGGTAACTATTGAATTCTTTGGTTCTTTCAAATCATCAGCCGCGGTTTGTATAGCTGGAACATTTCCAGTTCTACATAACAGACATTGCCTCGAGCTTGTCCGGATTATGCTTTTAGACATAGCCCGGACAACCCCAAATCTTAACCAACTTAAGATATGGTCTCTTCCCTTTCCATATCACATATGAAGTGGTAGGCAACTGATTTGATTCGAACCCTATTCAATAGGTATGGAGCTTCTCAAGTGCATAACTCCCAAAAGGAAATAGGAAACTTAGTAGTACTCATCATAGAGCACACCATATCACATAGGGTGTTATTGCTCCGTCCCGATATACCATCGTGCTATGGTGTATACGGAGGAGTAATGCTGAGAGAGAATCTCATTTTCCTTTAGAATAGTCCAGGAATTCCGTGCTTAAGTATTCTCCTCCCTGATCACATCAAAGGACATAATACTTATACCCTTATTTTGGTTCTCTACTTCTAACTTATATTCTGTGAATATCTCAAAAGGTTCGGACTTGTGTTTCAACAGGAACATATGTCTGAATCTCGAGAGATCATCAGAGAACATAATGAAGTACAAAGAACCGGTCTTGGCATGTGCAGACAGGGGACCTACATACATCAACATGTATCGTCCCAAGAGTTTACCAACTCTTTCTCTGTTTCCAATAAACAGAGCTGGTGTCATTATATCTTTGTGACATGACTGGCAAGTTTCATAAGATGTAAATTCAAACAGATTTAAATATGCATCTATGTGCAACTTAGCTAGTCGGGTCGCATTGATATGACCTAGTCTACAATACCTCAAGAAGGATTCGTTCATTTCTGAATTCTTCCTCTTGTGTGTATTCTATATACTAAGAACTGTAGTTTGATTTAGAGCGTTAATGCTTTTAGATAACGTGCCTGAACCGATCAACTTTTGATATAGGAAATGTTCAAAACATTATCCAACAATACAAAATTATATCCTTTCTTTACTAATAAAGAGACTGATATGATTTTGTATATCAGGTTCGGTATCTAATAACATTCGTTCAGAATCAATGTATTGGTAATACAGGGTGATAGTGACCAACAGACTTGGCTCCAACTCTTGCCCCGTTTTCTGCCTCATGAAACTTATCACCCGTTCTCAGTCCTCTACCTTTCTATAGCCCTATGTAACAGATTACATATCTGGGATCCTGATCTGGTATCATATACCCAGGACATAAAGGATACTGAGAAAACAGTTCTCTGTAATGAACACACCCGAAGATGATGCATCAGCATGCACTCTCTTCGTTTGGGCGGCACGGGAATTCTGGTAATTTCCAATTTCCTGCTGTCTTATAACAATTATAAGTTGGAGCGGGACCAACGTTCCCCAGCTCAGTATAACAAGCGGGTTCGGTAAATAATCCGTATTATTATCTTGATTAAGGCGTGATATGGTCGCTACCTGGAGAGAGAGAGAAGAAAACACTCAGCGTATGCTCTTGCAAGATCAGATTGGTTTTTATTTTATTTAATCAGGATGGCTCCCACTGCTTTTTATCAAATCTTCCTTCAAACCCTAAAAGGAAAGACTAGCCGGGATTAATTACACACTATAAGTTCGCCAATCTTTCAGCCAGGGCAGTGTCGGTACTTTGAGGGAGGTCCCCCGTGCTTTCGCACGAACCTAATTAATGTAAATCTCGTTTTCCCAGAGGCGTAACCTCGTTAACACCTTTCTAGACACCTACTTGATCGGCTAATTGTAATGTGTAAAACTCTCCCAGGAGTAACAATTACTCGCAGTGGGTATCGGGATCCAACTATCTCATAGAAGGTATGCAATCTCATTGCAAATTTCAACACTTGAAATTCCCGATAATATTTTGCCCCAAACGATCTATGACCTTGACAAGGTCAACAAACCATAGACCGCAAGTCAAGTTCAACCCGTCATTTCTTGATTGAATCAAACCCACCCGCACGACCCTTGACAAGGTCAACAAGGCCGCACGACTACCCTAACCCAATCTGCATCATATGCATAAGCAGATAAATACTGGTTAGCTACCGCACACTGCGCCTTGACAAGGTCAACAAACGCAGCACGAATACTAAACAGGACTTATCTGAAATGACGGAGGGCTACGACATGTCTTTCTGAAAACCTATTGCGTAATGAACTTGATATCGTTGTAGAATCAAATGATTTTAAAAATGGAGTGCTTTTGAGGCTTTTCTAGTTTTGCTAAAGGAGTCACTCCCGGTGAAGGGATCGTCGGTCCTTTCCTCGTAGAATGAGGTGCGGGATATATCATATATATCGCTGTGCAAAGCAGAAACTATAGAAGCTATCAAAAGACAAACCGAGTGTGTAGCATCTGCCAGTTATTGCTAAAGGAGTCACTCCCGATGAAGGGATTTCGTTCCTTTCCTCATCGAATAAGGTGCAGGATATATCACATATACTGCTATGCAAAGCAAGAACTGTAGCTACCTGTTTTATTTTTGAAATTCGATTCTACAACATCTTAGGTTTCTTTTTACATTCATTAATCTCATTAATGAAGTCCCATCATTTATGTACCTAAACATTACAGATAAATACGACGTACACTTATGCCATCCGCATTCGCCTCGATGTCCCCTCGTGCACCGTTAGATTAGGTAACTAACGGCAGAGCGGGGCAGGGCTAGCGCGGGTGTAAAACATAAGTAATATCTATATAATATATCATATATACTATATACAGTATCCATCACAGAACATATCACATGATCACATCACAGATATCGCAGCAGAAGAAACATATGAAATATTGGATATACTAGGACGTCCGTGTTTTCAATACGAGCCAGTATAAAACACGGATTCCACGGTCGTGATGAATAGCCAAACCCACACCCCTAGACCCCTACGAGACCGGCAAGCAACCCTACCAATTCTATAGTTAGGAGACCCGGACTCGACTCCTCGAGTTGGTCTCCCACTGGACTCCAGAACCCGGTTACTTGTGCTCCCCTCCTTGGGTCTATCCTAGTGCGGAAAAGAAAATAATATACAAAAGGTGACATCTTCCGCAACCTGGAAGTGCCCCAATAAAAGAATATTACATACAAGTTTTTACATGAATGAAAATGAAAAACACTCATCTCACATAAAAACCCCCGGCTATTCAAACACGACGATCCAATATATCATACCCAGCAACACATAACATCACATATCATCAACGTAAGTAAATATGCACATCCCAATTGTCGTTGACATATAGCAACGAAACCGGCGATATCACATATTACACTTACGGTCACAGAAAAGAAAGTGTAAAACTACAACAGTTGGAATCCGCAACCTCTTTAGACATCACATGCCTAATCAAATGAATTCCTTAGACATCGCATGCCTAACAATTATAAACCCCGCATTTTAGTCTCTTTATCGAAAACACTTTTCAATATCAAGTCGAGCAATTCAACAGGATTCCCGACATCCTGATCGAATGCTCGTCGCAAACTTTAGTAGGCGGCCGCACCCCGATATCGTCGACGAAGTGCACCAAGGCGGAACACCGCTACCGCGAGCACCCGAACGGATGCTTTCGGCGACGGGGTTCTCCTTCAGTCACTTGGTCGGGGCTATGGAGTGAGGCTGTCTATTAAGTTTACCCGGCGAGTATCCGTGTACACTACGTGATTGCGGCGGACTTTTGATCACATCAAAATTCCGTGGCAACCGATCAAGTGAGACTAAACTGCTATGTTTATAACATTCATTCAGTTATCTCATAACTACTTGTGAATTCCAATTATTGTATCACATTCCGGATAAATAGAAAATGTTAAACTTTCCGATCGAACATTCGAACACCCAAGTTTTCCCGATACTGATCAACATATGAAACAAGTTTAAAAACATCCAGTTCATGCCTCAGTACCGACGGTCCAGCCGTAGAAGGGTCAAGCCAACGCCTCACATGTGGCACGTCGTACTGCCCCAAACCCTAAGGTTCAAAGGGCAGTTCAAGACGGTCACATAATCGAGTTAAGGTTTGTTGTCTTCTAGAGGGTCCATCGCGTTACTTGCACTACTTAGAACGTCTTTAAACCACGGAAAAATCCAACACTTGGAAATTTCCCGACAGGGGAAAAATTGGGTATTTATATCCGGTCGAACCTTTTAACATATTCTAAAATATCCGGAAAGCCACATAGACAAAATCTGATAATCCGATCGAATCTACGAACTCCCAATACACCCCAGAAAATTCAACTCTTGAATAAATTTTAAAAATTCCCATAAAATTCAGCATTTAAATAAAGAAGTTACTGTGCAAAAATGGTTGACTGAAGAGACTAAATGGGCGCGGAACCGCCGCAATAGGCGGCTAATGCCGCGGATACGCCGCGCTTTAGACAGATCATTAGGTAATTTTTGTACCGTAATTCTTAGAATTTCCTGCTGAATTTTTTAAGCATTTTTAATTTGGAAAAAACCACTTTTTCAGAAAAAGTCCAGAGAGGGTTAAAAGTTAGGGTTTCGGGGTTCGATCGGGTTTCTAATATCGTCTACGCATCGCCTAAGGCTCTAGCTAGGCTCTGATACCACTGTAGGTCAGGCAGCAACCCCATCCAATGGGGTCGCCGTGGCACCAACGGGTCCTTCAGCAGCTACTTTTTACGCATGCCCCCTCGCGAGGACTACAACCCGCCGGAACACCTTCCGGTCTCGGGAAACCCTGGGGGTAAGAGCCTATGCTTCGCCACAATGTCACACAGTGAGAACCCCCCATAGGTCGACATCCAATGTCTAGTAGCTCTGATACTACTGTAGGGTTCCTGGGCACGCTAATGAGGTCTCACATGGCATCAACCATGCCAATTTCAAATTTTACAAGTGCCGAGAAACCCTAATACGGATCGTTAACTGGAATTTTAGGCGACAAAATGAAACTAGTTTACAACTAAACTAAAAGAACGGAAATACAACCTTTGTAGATCCGTTTCTCCACCTCCATAGCTCCATGATGAAGTCCTCTCCGCTGTCCAAATCGAACCATGACTTTAGCATCGGATTCATCAGAGAAAAAGCGGGCTAGGTCATCGACGACGATGCCGAAGATGATCTACGTCGAGGCATCACTAGATCAAGCTCCACCTTCACCAAGCCATGAAAACTTGTGAAGGAAACACCCTATACTACTTGGCAAGAGGTAGAGGATGAAGAAATAGGAAGTGGGTTCACTTTAGAATTGTATTTCTCACTCATTTGCTCAAGTTGCCATGGATGGAGGCAAGCTTTTCTTCTTTGAAGATGAAGAAGAAGAAGAAGATAGAATATGATAAATCTTATTCAAAAAGAATAATCAAATGAATACTTATCATATCCTAACCTTAGTTAGGTGTAGAGAATAGACCATGGTAAGGTTTAATGGTTTAGGGTTAAGCATGAGACAAAATGGTCATGTAGTCAAAGCTTCATGAAGCTTCAATTACAAACAAAGAAAGCCACCATTTTCTCTTTATCATTTTCTTTTGCTAAAATAAACAAAATGGATAAATAAATGAATAAATGAATAAGTAAATGAAGCAAAAGAAACCCTAACCATTGACCAACCATGGTTTAAACTATACACCAAACTATCATGTATCATCAAACATGATACAATCAAATGCACAAAAGTATATCATATATACAATGTGCACATCAAGTGAGAAAATCCATCTTAAGTGAACCAATACTAGTTAATGCAAAGTAATATATCAAATATATATTTATGCATTAAATCATTAAATCAACACTTGATTTAACGATCCGGTCATATCGCATATAACCGACTAATATCCAATGTATCGACTTATCGAATCAATCCTTGATTCGATAACTAGGTTATATCGCATACAACCAATCGATACATTCATCGCGAGCATAGAATACGGTATCAAATACACGCATTATTCTCGGTCCCGCACATATCTCATATGCGCTCCTATTTCGTTTCGCTTGAGCCAGGAAACCTCTGTGTAGGACTCTAAAGACTCGTCAATACGCCGGCAGCAGATGATGATCATATCAAACACCCACAAGCCGCAAGCGGTCTGCTAAACGTAACGGCCACCCCGGTATTGAACGATCATAAGATCGACGAGCAAGCCCGCTCACACTCCTGTGAATCTAACCAGTAACACTTACCGTACAGTCCGGTCTGATCGTCTGATATGTCGCATATCTCGCCTAGGGGTGGTAAACGTCAGACCCCAATAGCTCGATAAGTCGTGTCGATATGAGGTCTATAACAGTTCGAGAAACTACAGGTAACACTTACCAGTAAATCTCAGCAACCCTGGCCAGGGATTTCCGGTTATAGCCAATCGAACACAGCGCAACATCAACCCCCTATACCGGGAGAGACGAATCCCCTCCTATCGCTCATTGCCTCCATGTGACTCGGGACTGTACCCAAAAACCACCGTTTTGCACGCCCTCTTGGACATGTTAAGATGGAAATCAAAGCACAGTGGGAACCACACAAGACTCTATGACGATCTCGGGTCAACAGACTACTCTGTACCAGTGTCACCAGAGAACTGCCATCTGACGTAAGGTATAATACCATCTGGGAGTTCTCGGCGAGTCCGTCCAGTGTACCCAGTCTCCACTGAGCACCCGTATATCATCTCTGATGTCAAACACCAATGGATATGGGATCATCCATCGTCCATCTGTATGGGTCGAGAAGGTATACGCTAGTCTACCCTGGTATATCGATGCCCCGTCTCGATACACCCACGACTAGGGACTTTGAAGGATGTACTTATGGACTACCATATCCCCACTAGTATGATCCGCATCATAGTCCAGGTAGTCAAGTACACATCCTAAGGGCTTTACCAACATGTAACAGAGAGACAATCAGTATACACGTTAAGGTAAAGAGCAACCAGATAGCATACTATCATGTCGAGCAAGAAAGTCCTCCCTATATATGTCCCAGCATCCATTACAATATACATCCTTTGTATAGCAATGGCCTCTAAGGCATACATATAACTAACACATGACAGTCTTGATTGATATGATAGTACGCTATTTTGTTTGTCTTTGTCTTAACGTATGATATATTTTACTTGGTATTTATATATATATGTTGATAAAGCCCATAGGGTGTTTTGCCTGACTACCGGCGTTGTGATGGCAGTCATACTTGTGGGAGCTGGATAGTCAATAAGCACATCCTTAGATGTCCCTGGTCGCCGGAGTATCAAGACTGGGTATCGATACTCCGGAGTAGACTAGTGTATACATATCTAAACCCTGAGGAGGGGCGATGGACTGGTCCCGCAGCCATTGGTGGAGTGCACCTAAGATTGTATACAGATGCTCACTGGGTGTGGGTACACCGGACAGGACTCGCCGAGAACTGACTGGATGGTATTATACCTAACGTCAGATAGCAGTTCTCAGGTGACATGTGTTCAGATAGTCCGTTGACTTAAGGTCGTCATTTGTCTCGTGTGAGTTCCCACTGTGCTTTGATTACTACCCTACCACGATTCAAAGGAGTAGTGCAAACAGGTTTTAGTTAGGCACAGTCCCGAGCCACGTGGAGGCAGTGAGCGACTGTTAGGGATTCGTCTCTCCCGGTATAAGGAGTTGATACCGCACGGTGATCGGTTGGTCATTACCATAAGTCCCTGGCCAGGGCTGATTGAGAATTACTGATGGACTGATCAGTAGATTCTCGGATGGTCTTGAGCCATGCCGACACGACTTGTACGGTTATTAGGGGTCTGACGTCCACCACCTCCCTAGACCATACATGCGATACTCTTAGACGAACAGACCGCACTGCGCGGATATTGTCACGGACAGGCTCAGTAGGATTTCGGATGGGTGACCTCATCGGCTTTCTTATCGACAACTACCTGGGGACCGTTACGCACAGCTAGTGCCGCTTGCAGTCTGTGGTTAAACACACTGCCAGCGTAGTAGTCGAGTCTTTAGAGTCCCACACAGAGATTTCCCAAACCCAGGCGAAAAGATATAGAGGTCGTATGGTATTATGACAAAGGTTTGGACGCATACGTGTTTAAACGCACGTACGACATTCGAACAGTTTTTACTAGCCGGCTTTGGTTTAAGCCAGATTCGAGTATCGGCTTATTGGATTTATACAGTCTAAATTTTTTCCGTGTTTTCACGGATGCGAGGGGCGTTCTCGTAATTTTCCGAGAAGCTTCTAGAAGGATAGTGACATGAGGGGTTAAGGTGGCATTTTCATTAATTGCTTTTGTGGTTCATTTGTGTGATTCATCATATCATTTAATGCTTCATTAATGCATCATTAATTACTTAATGACTCATATGGTGAATCACTCTAGTTGAATAAATGAAGCATGGTGAATAATCATTTTAATTCATTTATATGATAATTCATTATGCTTTATATATTCAAGTGAGAAGCTTTTCTCTTCTCATTATCATCTCCACCTTCTCTCTCCTCAAGCTCACTTTCTCTTCAAACCCTAATCCTACCACTCATGAGTTGAGATCAATGATTAGTATAGACTAAACACTTCATAACCTAACTCTATATCATCTTAGTTACTTTGATTAGCAACTAGAGAAATTAAGTAACCTCAAGTTTAGAGATAATAGCTTGGATTAGGGTTCTCGGGTGGATCATCTATCACGGATAGGAGGCCGAGGAGGACGTAGATATCATAAAGACGAAGGACTAGAATCATTTGGTATAATCTCTTTACATAGTAGCTTAGAACTTTATGCTTGTTGTTAATTATCGTTTAGATAAGATCTTCGGTTAGTCGATGTTTACATACAAAACAAGATTGTTATTCATATTTCCGCCTCCCCGCAACTCGTGGGGTGTTGTACATTGACTTACAGCCTCATCCGCCCGAGGGATACTATGGTTTTCTCATAGACGGGGATCGAGAAGATTGCATCATTAATGATGATGATCCTACTAGCTTCGAGCAAGCCATTCTGAGCGGTGACTTAGTAAAATGGCTGGATGCAATGCGGACCGAAATGGAGTCCATGTACACTAACAAAGTATGGACTTTGGACATTGCTCCAGATGGGGTAAAACCCGTAAGATGCAAATGGATCTTCAGAAAGAAGATTGGTATAGATGGACAGGTTGAAACCTATAAGGCTAGACTTGTTGCAAAGGGTTTCCGTCAAAGACCTTGTTTGGACTATGACGAAACCTTTTCTCCAGTAGCTATGCGAAAATCCATTCAGGTCCTCCTTACTATTGCTGCCTTCCACGATTATGAGATCTGGCAGATGGACGTAAAGACGGCTTTTCTAAATGGTAATTTGGATGAGTGCGTCTATATGGATCAGCCAGAGGGATTCATTCAGAGTGGGAGCAGCGGTAAAGTATGCAAGTTGCTTAAGTCCATTTATGGACTAAAGCAAGCATCGCGGAGTTGGAACATCCGCTTTGATGATACTGTCAAAGAATTTGACTTTATCAAAAATCCAAATGAACCATGCATATACAGAAAGATTGTAGGGAGAGCTGTAGTATTCCTCGTCTTGTACGTGGATGACATTCTCCTAATAGGAAATAATATTCCTATGTTACAGTCAGTCAAAAGATTCTTGTCAGATAAATTCTCCATGAAAGACCTAGGTGATGCCACCTACATTCTGGGGATCCAAATCTATCGTGATAGATCAAAAAGGATGTTAGGACTTTCGCAGTCCAGGTACATAGACACCATATTGAAAAGATTCAGTATGGAAGATTCTAAGCGCGGTAACCTACCGGCTTGTCACGGAATCACCCTCTCCAAAGATATGTCTTTCAAGACTGATTTGGAAAGGGATCGCATGTCAATTATACCCTACGCTTCAGCGGTAGGCTCTATAATGTATGCGATGTTATGTACCAGACCAGATGTAGCATACGCATTGAGCGTAGTAAGCCGGTATAAGGCAAACCCAGGAGAGAATCACTGGATAGCAGTAAAGAACATTCTCAAGTACCTGAGGAGGACTAAGGAGATGTTCTTGGTGTATGGCGGAAAAGACCTCCAGATTGAGGTCTTTGCCGACTCCGGCTTCCAGAGTGACAAAGATGACTCCAAATCCATGTCGGGTTATGTCTTTACGCTCAATGGAGGGGCGATCTGTTGGAAGAGTTCCAAGCAGGAGACCGTTGCTGACTCAACAATGGAAGCAGAGTACATAGCTGCATGCGATGCCGCAAAAGAAGCCATCCGGATGAAGAAGTTCCTCACAGAACTTCAGGTGGTTCCTACCAGTGTTGATCCCATACCTCTGTATTATGACAACAACGGCGCTATAGCTTTAGCGAAGGAACCCAGGTCCCATCAGAAGTCCAGACACATCTTAAGACGGTATCACCTAATCAGGGAGATCTTAGATCGCCGGGAGATCGAGGTGAAAAGAGTAGAGACGGAGAATAACATTGCTGATCCATTCACAAAGGCCATTCCTCAGACGCAGTTCGAGAGGCTATTCGAGATGATAGGTCTACGATATGCCAGCTCATGGCCCTAGTGCAAGTGGGAGATTGTTAGTGTATATGCCCTGGGGCCATTATTGTATCATACTAGGTTGCATATTACTTAATGGAAGCTTGGGATATTCACAGTTGTATATACAGTCTTGCTAAAAATAGTAGTATGCTACTTGGTTTATGTCTACTTTAATATGTACATATGTTTCTTGTAACGTATCACTTATACATATTAGTAGAGCCCATAGGTTCTTTGCTTGATTACCAGCGTTGTGATGGCAGTCACACTAGTGAGGGCTGGGTAGTCTATAAGCAACATCCTATACATGTCCCTAGTCGTAGGATTATCGAGACAGGGCATCGATACTCCAGAGTAGACTAGTGTCTACGCTTCTCATCCCAGTTGGGGAGATGGTCTGTCCCACAGCCATCAGTACGTCGTACTGGAGATAGTATACAGGTGCTCGTTAGGTTACGGGTACACCGGACATGACTAACAGGGGAACTGTTGGTTGGTATTATACCCGTCGTCAGTTAACAGTTCCCAGGTGACATGAGTACAGCATAGTCCGCAAACTTGACACTGCTACTTCGCCTCGAGTGTGTCCCACTGTTCTTAGATTGCTACCCTACCACGGCTCAAAGGAGTCGTGCAAACAGGTAGCAGTTGGGTGCAGTCCCGAGCACTTGGAGGCAGTGGTAGTTAGACATGATTCGTCTCTCCTGGTATTGGGAGTTGGTATCGCACTGTGTCAGAGAGCCATTACGCAAAGTCCCTGGCCAGGGCAAGCGAGATTTACTGGTAGGTTCCAGTAGTTTCTCAGGGTGTAATGGGCTACGCTCCGACACGACTTATACAGCTATTAGGGGACTGACGCTTGCCGCCCCCTAAGCTCGATATGCGATAGTCTTAGACGAACAGACCGGACTGTACGGAGATTGTCACATCAGGCTCAGTAGGAGTTCGGATGGGTTTCCTCATCGGCCTTCTTATCGACATCTACCTGGGGACCGTTACGTACAGCTAGTGCCACTTGCGGTCTGTGGTTAAACCCACTGCCAGCGTAGTGTCGAGTCTTTAGAGTCCCACATCGAGAGTTTCCCTTCTCTAGGCGAAATGATATAGAGGTCGTATGGTTTTACGACAAGGGTTCGAACGCATACGTGTTTAAACGCACGTACGACGTTCGGACAGTTTTTACTAGCCGGCTTTGGTTTAAGCCAGATTCTAGTATCGGATTATTGGATTTATACAGTCTAAAGTTTTTCCGTGTTTTCACGGATTGTAGGGGCGTTCTCGTAATTTGTCGGGAAGCTTCTAGAAGCATGGTGACTTGGGGGGTAAGGTGGTATTAGCATTAAATGATATTGTGACTCATTATGTGTCATTCATCATGTCATTAATGCATTATTAAATGCTTAATGACTCACATAGTGAATCACTCATAATGCATTTATGTAGCATGATGAATAATCTCATTTTATTCATTTATTCATTATGCTTCATATATCAAGTGAGAAACAATATCATATTTCATTCTAATGATCACCTTCTCTCTCCTCAAGCTCTCTCATTCTTGAAACCCTAACCTTAACCTCTCATGAGTTGAGATCAAGGATTAGCTAGACTAATACATCCATAACCTCACTCTATATCCCCTAGGTAGCTTAGATTAGCACTTTGAGTAACCTAGTTATCTCAAGTTAGAGATCAAGCTTGGCGTAGGAGCTCTCGGGTGGATCATCTTTGACTCGAGGAGGCCGTTAAGGTGCCGATGTTCCAAGGAGCCTACGAGGAGTGGAGGACAGCGATGAAGACCCGAAGGACATGTAACGTGAGGTATAACTTCGAATCCGAGTAGTTAAACCTCTCGTAGATAGTTAGTAACGGTTTAGATACGATTCATGCGCTCAAGTCCGTATTACGAAGCTTTGATAATCGTTTTTCATATATTCCGCCTCCCCGCAAGTTCGTGGGGTACGTGACATGTTCTTACAGTGTGTGAGCCGGCAAGCAGGTGTACGTGGAATATATGCATCATCGATAATGGTGCTGGTGTCCTAACATCATGATTTTTATATAACAATAACCATTTGCACATGCAATGCGATGCGGATAACACGAATATGCAGAAATCAACTAATAAATGCAACAGTGACGCATCTGCTCAATATAAAAATGTCATACAGTTTGTCATTTGAAATAAGACGAATCGGGGTTTTTAGTAAAATAAGGGCTACGGTGTTTTTAAGAAAAGATGCGTCTTTTGAAAATATCCGTAGAATCCCTTTGCCTATCTTTGAAATACTCCCGATTCGTTAGTTTTGAAATAGGTATGACATCGGCCTACCCTAACATCTACTAGCAAAACTACATCTCTAACTAACAAGTCAATTAGGAGGGGTATGGAAACCACCTAAACCTGAGTCGATATATCTATATATCTATATATATATATATATATATATAATAGTGGGTGATCCCGGCTCAAAGGTACCGCGTACGATACAATATCATATGACATCCTCGAGTCATGAGTGCGGATCTATCATCAAATATATCTCGTACGGTAGTACGACATCCCAAATATGGGTACGGGTCAATATCACATTCATCTCATCAATTATCTGGTATCCTTATCATCATATCTCATGATCTGGGGTACTGATCTAAATCTAGTACAAAACGATACCATCTATATAAATATAAATGCGTGTGTACAACACACGTCCCAAGGCCCGCTAAAATCACATGTCGTATCCCAAATACGAATCACATCATATCACCGATCTCATGGCACTATGCCCAATATCATCGACTCATCTCCAAATATCATCCACTATCCTCATCATCTAGGTATATGTATAACAAATAAGCATGTGTGTGCGTGTGGGTGTAAATCTATTCTAAGGTTCGCATCTAGGAAACTATACTAGTTTACTTCTAAACCCTAATCTATCCATAGTACACCTAACCACATCTGAATATCCAATCACACTTAACGCTATCACATATATATAGTATATATATAGTATACTAAATATCGAACTGCGGGGGTGCTATACGCCATCCACCCGACTTCCCCCGTAGATATAATCTTCTCACCTTGCATCCTGCGTGTCGGTGTCGATGCCGCCTTCATCTTCTTCATCGTGTGAAGCCCTCGAGAAGGTACCTACAAGATAACACAATCGCAAATGCACTTTAAAATCACATCGAGAAAACCAAACGACGCGCTAAGGCCTATAGGTTAGAACCTATGGACTACGCTTTCAAAACCATCAAACAATCTCAATATCGTCGTACAAACGTCAAGTGATCGAGGTAAAACACAAATACGCAAATCCAGAATTTAAAATACGCAAAACGAAACCCCGAATCAAAACAACAAGTTAGGAAAAAGGTCCCAGATTTCACCCTAAGTCAAATTGGACAATTTTGCATATACCAAGGGCGTATTTTACTGATGAGGGAACCACCGAACCAACACGAACCAATTCTACCTTGGTCTGGCCACAATTTGCGGCCAGAAAGATTAAATTTGTGACCTACATTGGGAGCTAGGGGCTTGGGTTTTGGTGGTAGCTTCCTAGGTGCCTTCATGTATCACTGTCCATGCAAAATAATTTTCAGAGTCTCTGGGTGATAGCAGATTTCATTTAACCCTCACAGAATCAACAATTTTCCGATATCGGCTTTTCTAAATCCATATTCCAGTGTTCTAGTCTCTGGTTTAGGCCTGAATTCTAGCACTAGGGGGTTTGTGCGGCCTCTACTGAGCTTAATTACCCATCACCACTCTCACTCCCCATTAACTCTAACTAGAGTTTTCCTAAGTCCACAAAATCACACGATATCGGTTCTATCATAACATGGGGCTAAAAGTAATGCAAATACTAAGCTAAAGGTTCAGAAATTACCTTATTTGGCAACTCAAGAAAATTCTTGAGTTGCCCCAAGTGGCCAAAATCCTTGCTTTCTTGGTCCAATGTGCTTCCCTTGAGCTTGTGCATCTTTTTTGTGAAATGGGATTTGGGTTTTGAGTTGATTTTCATGGAGTTTTGTGCCTTGAAGATGGAGGAGGAGGGGGAGGCGGCAGCAGCAGCAGCAACAAGAGGAGGGGTGAGGGAATGAGTGAAGGAAAATGATAGGGGATGGCTCAAGACAAGGTTGACCCCTCACACTCTCTTTCTCTCTCTCACCCATACCTCACACTATTCCATTCTTTATTCAATTCCTTTTCTTTTCTAATCCATTTTCCTTCTCTCCTCAATAGTAAACCCAAAATAAAAGCCATGCAAAAATGTAACAAGTGTAAAAATGATACGGTGCAACGTTTTGCACAAAATACGCTTATAATGCGATTAGTGATTTTTAATCGTGATTAGCACTAAATTAGTGTCAAACTAATCATAAAAACTTAAAATTTGCATAATTCACATAAAACACCCTATTTTAGTAATTTCTATAATTTTTCCCAATTTTTTCCCAATTTATCGGTATTTAATTATACCGAAATATTAAAATATTCATTTAAAATTAATATTAAATTATAAAAATTCCCAAAAATAATATTTTATTTTTTTGAAATGTTACAATGAACTCCTTTCCTGGTCAGTCCGGTCAGCGGTGCAGCGAATACACAAGAAATCCTGCACGAAACGGCGGTAAAAACCGGCTAAGCCCAAAAGCTGCGGACCTCTGTCCCGCTACCAGTCGGGACCAAAGCTGTACAGCCACGATCTCTCTCGGGTCCATATGAATACCGTCTCTCGTAACCCCATGATCTTGGAAGTCAACACAATTAAGCCTGAAGGAACACTTCAAGAATTTAGTAAACAGCCGGTACTCTCCCGATGTCGGCAAGAAAATCCTCAAGTGCTGCTCATGTTCCTCATGACTCTTAGAAAAGATCAAAATGTCATCAATAACACAACAATCTACTGGTCGAGGAACGACCTGAAAAATATGGTTCATCACATCATGAATGCTGCTAGGGCACTGGTGAGTTCAACGACACCACCAAAACTCTTAAAGCCCGTAGCGCGCCCAAAAAGCAGTCTTCAGAATGTCATCACTTCGAACCCACAACTAATGATGACCTGATCCCAAAACAAACTTAGAAAAATGTCCCGCACTCTGGAGCTGATCAAAGAAATCGTCAAAGAGAGGTAAAGGATACCTATCTGCACCGTAACTCGGTTCAATTGATGATCAATCAATACACAACCTCAAACTGTCGTCCTTCTCCTTGACGAACAAAATAGGAGCTCCCCAAAGCAAAACACTCGGACGTACAAGTCCCCCTATCTTGCAACTCTGCAGCAGATCCTTAAGGTCCCTACGCTCCGCCGGCTCATCTGGAACAACGTCGGAAAACTCTCGCACGATAGGACCCGGTCCAACAACCCACTGTGTCTCCGGTATCATGAATAGAAGTCAAGAATTCTCGACATCCTCTCCTCAAAAGCCGACTAGCGAAAAAGGCTGAATTCAAGCTGTGAGAGGCGGCACCACTGTCCCCCTGCACAACAAGAACTGACTCGCCGGGAAAACAAAAACCTGACTGTTTTCTCACGGCAGTCCACAGAAGCATAGCACGTAGCTAACCAGTCCGTGCCCAGGAGAACGTCAAAGTCCAACATCTCTTGAAGGATAAAATTGACGGACGAATCTCTATCTCCTACCCAAATGGCACACGACCGAAACACGTGTCACGCAACAAAAGAATCGCTAACATGAGTAAACACAACAAACAGCTGATCTAGCTAACACGACCCTCGGCCAAACCACGGCACGAAGTCTGTAGAACAACGAGTGCATAGATCCCGAATTAAACAAAAAAGTGCAACAAAAGAACATACGAATTAAGAATACTTGAAAACTCTGCATTGGATGCCCACGCGTCCCGAGGAGTAGAAGCAAACTATCGTGCCTGCCCTCTACCCGCAACTGGCTGAACTCTTCCTCTACCATCTTGTACACTCTGAGCAATCCCTCCGCTACCACGACCTCTTTGAACATAAGTCTGATGCGGATCAACAACAAGCGCAACAGGCGACTCTCCCTGAGGTGAAGGTGATACGGTATCACATGGTACAGCAGCCTCGCACCCACGTGGCTCAGTACAATCTCTAACCCGATGACCCAAACATCCGCACCGGTAATGTCACGACCCGAAATTGGCACGTGACGGCTCTAATACTACGCAACGTCTACAGGCGTAACGCAGTAAAAGAAAGCCAAAACCCAGAAATCTAAATCATTAAAATACCAGAAAAGATAAGAAACATTGTTTAAAAGTCTTTGAAATCACAACCCAAATTCTTTAAAAGTCCAACTTTATTTCCTTTAAATTCGGCAGCACCTCCTTTATAAAAACCAACCCCAAAAATGGGTACAACATAAATATAAAGTAAAGCATCCCCAACGGGAGCAAATCCACGCCCAAAGGAAGAAAACAACCATCACAACAAATATACGACGCCGTAGCGAAGAAATAGAAGACGATAGAAAGGAAACTGTATAAAATACAACAAGTCACAACATAATATACAATATCGTCCTCACCAAGTCTCTAAGTCAATATGAAAATAGTAGATGGAGAGTACAGGGATACAACGAATATACAATACAATGAATAACCACAAACCCACCTAAGCAAACTGCACACTGTGAGCATATGCGGTATCCGTAGCAAAAGATGATAAGATGTGTGATAATAGCCTGCCTCTGACTATCCTGAGGAACACCTGCAAACACTGTGGCACAACGGGGGTGAGTTGCCAACTAGTGAATAGTAAATAACATATGCAGGTAATCGCGAGTATGCACGTACAGCGTGAATCTAACATGTGCAATTAATAGCAATAAAAAGTCATATGAATGCAATAATCATGAAAGGTACACTAGCAGGTACAACTAATACATGAAGCAATGAATATAAATAAAGGTATATAAATGCAAAAGTCATGAAAGGTACTCTAACAGGTACTACTAATACATGAAGCAGTGCATAAACAATAAATGTGAAGTATGGAATGAAATATGTCATTTCCACGGAATCCTGACATCGTTGTAGGATCACAATCCATCAAGACAAATCCAAATCCCAATTCCTCAAATCAGCCCCCAAATTGGCTCTCATATCATATAAGTCTCACAAATCCTGAATGTACAATATCGAATAAATCTCATATATCCTGAATGTACAAATCAGCAATCTCATAAATATCCTGTATCCAATATCAAATGAATCACCTATATCCCAAATCAAATTATCAAGTAAAAATCTAACATCCTAAATATATTTGCATGAATAAATATGATGATGTATATAATTTAATGTCAATACACATATATTAGCGTCCCATTCCACTAATATTGGTGTAAGGGCATATATAACAGCGGCCTAAACCCCTGTTATATATACAAAGGAGTAAAAAGAAATATAATGAAACTAATGTGTCAAGCATCGACACAGAAATGCTGGTCTATCAGGTGCTGTCACTACGACAGGCCCACTGATAGGTACGTATCACACGCTATCCGAAAAGCACGAGTGCCTGGCTCTGACCCTCATCTTTCCACGTATCTATACGTACATGACTCCCAACGGTATCCCCATGATTACCGCCGAGTCATTGGTAATGTCACCGGAAAGTATGGTTCCCCCACTAACTCATCTCCTCACTGAGATTCTTACCCCGGGGTACCTCCGGGCCCCACCATGTACCCACACACGGACCCCTCCGTTCCTCGTGTGGGGTATATATATATCCGAACCGATAAATCTCATGGTGGCTGCTGAAATATCATATCAAGGGAAACCGGGTTTTTCAAATAATGCATAATTTCATGAACTCCCACGGTCCCCAAATCCAGAAAACATCATGAAAAATCCATATCTCAATGCGAAAATCCATGAATATAATATATGCAACATAAAAGGAAATGTAAGCATATAAAGGAAAAGCCGCTAATTAACTGCAACAAGTTAATATAAATATCATGCGGTTCCTAATTTTCTCCAATTCTAAAATAACATTAGGTAAAGGTAAACATGTAGCTATAACCAGATGTATGTGAAAACATAAAGGTATAGCAAGATATATGTATCTATCTATAAGTAATGATGTAGTACACCCACTGGGTATAAGTGAAATAGGTGGGCAAGGTATACCTGTAGCTATGTTATAAAGTGTGCATGTACCTATCACTAATAGTACAATACTCTATAGGTATACAGGTAAGTAGCATGTAAGTATGTCAGAGCATATATGTAAGCATGTAGGTATACAGGTATGCTATAAGTCAATGCGTAAATAAATATGAATCAAAGTCTCAATGTCCCTGACCAAGCAATATCATATCTATAAGTGGGTTTTGCGTGACATGGCTATTATTGACGGTGTGTGTAGCATACAATCAGTGCTCGTGCAATATGAATCGTCAATAATATGTGCAGTGTCCTAAGGATACTAGTCCAAGCACAACAATATCTAAGTAATAGGGTGAATGCGCAATTCTAAATATGACATAGAATATGCGACAGAAATAATATCTCTAGCCCAGACGCATAACGCCATGCGGGCGATTCCCCTGTAAATGTTAAATCTACTCACCAACGCTCCTGACTAAGTGAAGCCTACCACCTGTTTTCCCTTGTCGTAGTATCCGAAGTCCCCGCTTGCGAACCTAAAATTTCACAAACACATCACATAAGCAAAAATCCTAAAATGACGAAAAGACAACGAAACGCGATGAAAAAGCCCGGAAAATTACACTGCGTGCTTAGCGCATCTATCGCGCATGACATCGGCCAAAAACCCTAATTGGGGTCGCTAAACTACAAAACACTAAGTCTAGACCCCGATCGTCCCGATCGCGCAACACAACACAAAAATTACGAGGAATACAACAGATATAACCTTGCAACGACCAATCGAACCCACGTCGGAAAAACTCCGAAATCTAGTAAGCAACCTATCACAATATTTCGCACTATTTTCAAGCTAATGCATATCTAGCGATTACAAACACCTTAAAATAGCTTAACTAATCTATCTAAATCATTCCTATATTTTTAACACTCGCTAATTATGTTTTAGCAAAAACCTAGTAAGCTAATTGCATAATTAAACAAAGTGTTCATTAGCAAAAATTAACATTTCCAACTAGGTTAATCATCTACAAAACACAAATTAACACTTCAAATGAACACTAAACACTTAACAAAATTTAACCCTAACGTGAATTTCTTAAACCAAACATAAATGAATTAATCATAATTTAGAAAACTAAACTAAACACATAATTAGCTAACTAAATTAGCTAGAATAAGATTAAAGCAAATATAAAAGGATTAAAGTAAGAATTATAGCTCCCCAAGATCACAAAATGAATCTTAATCCAATATCTTAGCATCAAAAACAAAGCTTTATTGAAGATCCATGAAGGATTAGTGAAGGAAATGAAGGAAAATGATTATATTTGAATTTTTGTGATTTTATTTGGATTTTTCATGATTTATTTGATGCAAAAAGAGTTGAAAAAGTATTGGAATGATGGAGGGCAGCAAGGGGAAGGGAAGGGCCGGCCAAGTGGGTGAGGAGGGTATTTTTGTTAATTTTTTGTGAAGAAATTGCTAGTAAAAAGAGTAATAAATGCTAATAAATGCACTTTGCCACCTTTATACATTTTCTTTTCTTTTTAAAATAAAACCTTTTGCACTCAAAAAAAAATATCTAGATATTTAAAAAGAAGTTTCCAAAATATTCTAGTGACAAAAAATAAATTTATTCTTAAGAAAAGAAATTTCCCGATTAACGTGCACCAAATACCGCTTAAAATAATATTTTATTTGGGAAAAATTCTATCTGAACCAAAACCTCCCAAATACTCCCAAAGTTCGCGCACAGGCTTTATTTTAGCTAAACTTGGTGCCAGCAAGCTTATACGGACGTTTGATCAAAATCGGGTTAAAACAGGAAAAACTGACAATTTTGCCTTAAAACGGGAAAATTCGCAAAACGAATTCTGAAACGTTACAATCTCCCCCCTATAAAAATTCGTCCCCGAATTTAAAATTTTCACTAAGCGTACCTTCAAAGAGAAGAGTACAAACCTCCCAATTCTCGCTCGCAGCCTCCCAAGTGATCATTTCTCTATACCACTACGTCCAAGAAAACTCTCCACAGATAGCAAGACCCTTGACCGAAGTTTCTCCACCTGCCGGGCCATTAACACCAATGGCTGCCGGTGAGTGAAAAGATCGCGTCAAAGCAAATGGTCTAATGCTGAATCATGTGAAAAAAGTCATGAAGGTAATTGCAAAGTATCAACACAAAGAATGCTGGGTGAAAACTCAATAATCTGGGCGGAAGTGCCAAATTAAAGGCAACGAAACTAACTCGCTTAAAGGATCTCAAAAGGACCTACAATCCTGGGATAAGATTCCTAAAACTCCACAAGTCAATTATCGGAAAATCCATAGGAATACATGATCTCCCACTGCGAACTCAGGCCTACGACCATCCTGGTCGGCATAAGATCTATGTCCGCACAGGACTGTCATCATCCTGACCTAAACAACTGGATCATCTCCGAAATCTCTAGACTAGCTGGGGTCCAAAAATCCAACAACGCAGAGTCAGAAAAACAGATTGGTGATCGACACGACCTAACCCCTAAACCTAAAGGTTGCCAATTGGAGTGTCTCCTGATAACAACTATCGAAGGAGAATCCTAACAATGGCGAGTGACGATCCCCAACTGCCGACAACAACAACACGAACGCACAAACATATCCTCCAGAGTCGGTATAGCCCACTCTCACAAACCCATCATCCTGTGGATGGAAAGATGGAGCTAAAGCTCAACCAGTACGCAAGGCTTCCTGAAGCTCCTGCCCAAGACGGCAAGCAGTCAGGGTGCTCTCATTGGATACGACCTATGAAGGAACTCCGTGGAATGCACAAACTTAACAAAGAACAACTTAGCAAACTGAGTATAACCGGACAACAAGCATCCGAATGGAGTCACACCCTGACTAAACCTGGGTATACGCCACAAAGAATATTCATGGAGATCTGCACCCATTCCCACTTCGGAACGGTTTAAGGTTGCAACTCTCCAGCCGGTCTCAGATGCTCAACCAAAACACACAACAAGACAACACCTTGAAACGAAATCCGAAACTTCTCTTTACATCCTTGCCCACCCGTAGCTATCTCACAAGTCACGTCAAATGCTGGTGGAACTTGAATGAGTACAGAGAGTTGGCAGATGTGCCTGCTCTAGGATTTCGCGTCTCTACCCAATAGTATCAGGTACACAAACGCATCCCTAAACTCAGCACACCCTTGTAACAAATCAAGGACTCCGAATCATTACCCAGCCGAGTATGCTCAAGTATTTCTGACGAATGAGCATCGGCGGGCAGTGCCTCGCGAAAGCGATAAAGGAAAAGTGGTTGGGCGCGGACATGAGTAAGCTGTCCCCTCAGTAGAGGCGAACTTAAGCTATACTCAACGATCACACAAGAACTGTGAATCTGCAGAAGACTATCTCAATAATCAAAATCCGCTGCAGGAGGATATACATTATGCTTTGGTGGTCCGTGAAAATCTGACACGACACTCGAACAAGTAGTGTCTCCAATCCCCAACGCACTACCACCGCGGCCATCTCCAGATCATGAGTGGGATATCCTGCTCGTACTTTCTCCAAATGTAGGGAAGCAAAAGCGATAACTCTATAGTGCCGCATCAGCGCAAAATCGAGCCCCACTCGCGAAACATCACAGTTACACAACAAATTCGCCCGAACCAGAAAGCAAAGAAAGAACTGATGCAGTTGTTAATCGAATCTTCAACTGCCGAAAAACTCCGCACACATGCCTCAGTCCAAAGAAAGAAACCTCCACTCCGGTCAATTCAGTCGACTGTGCAGCACTACACTAACGATCCTGCACGAAACGGCGGTAGAAACCTGCTAAGCCCAAAATCTGTGGACCTCCTTCCTGCACACAACTCTGGGCCTAAGCTGTATGGCCACGATCTCCCTCAGAACCTTACAAAACCGTCTCCCGTGACTACAAGACCTAGGAGTCAACACAAACAAGCCTGAAGGAACACTCTGAGAATCTAACAAACAGCTGGCACTCTCCCAGCATCTGCATAACAAATCCTCAAGTGCTACTCCTGTCCCTCAAGACACATTAAAATAGACCAGAATGTCATGAATAACACTACAATAACTGGTCGAGGAACGGCGTGAAGAAATCCGGTTCAACACATCTACTAATGCTGCTAGGGCATTGGTGAGTCCAACGACACCACCAAAACACACAAAGCCCGTAGCACACACAAGGCAGTCTTCGGAATGTCATCACTCCGAACCCGCAACAATGATGACCGGATCCCGAACAAACATAGAAAATGTCTCGCGCTCTGGAGCCGATCGAAGAAATTGTCAATGCGAGGTAAAGGATACCTATCCGCACGATAAGCCGGTTCAATTAGCGATCCATCAATACACCACCTAAACTGCCGTCTTCCTCCATGACGAACAGAAATAGGAGCTCCCTAATGCGAAACACTCAGACGCGCAAGCCCCCCAACAAACAACTCTGCAGCTGATCCTTAAGCTCCCTAAGCTTCGCCGGCTCATCTGGAACAACATCGGATAACTCTCGCACAAAAGGAACCCGGTCGAACAAACCAACCGTGGCTCCGGTACCATGAATGAACGCCAAGAATCCACGACATCCTCTCCTCAAAAGCCGACTAGCGAAAAAGGCTGAATTCGAGCTGTGAGAGGCGGCACCACTGTCCCCCTGCACAACAAGAACTGACTTGCCGGGAAAACAAACCTGACTGTTTCCTCGCAGTAGTCCACAGACGCCAAGCACGTAACTAACCAGTCCATGCCCAGGAGAATGTCAAATCCAACATCTCTAAAAGGATCAAGTGACGGATGAATCTCCTAACCGATTGGCATACGACTGAAATACGTGTCGCGCAACAAAAGAATCGCTGACAAAAGTTAACACAACAAACGGCTGATCCAGCTAACACGAAAATTCCCTCGTCCCAAACCATTGCTACTCCCGCAACGGTCACGAAAGCTGTCTCGACGACTAAGCCTCTGTCTCTGAGCTGATACCCCGATACGAGTCCTCCACGGTTCCGGAACTCCCGAAGTCTCTGGAATACGTGTCTCGTCAACTAGGGCTGCATCCACTGGTGCTATGTAAGTGACGGAAAGATGTATGCTGATCGCAAGGAATAACTGGGTAACAGGGGTGACAACCTCCTGTCGCTGCGCTCGAATGGTCTCCACCAAAGAACTCATCGTCTGGCGCAAGTCCTGCATCTCTGCCACAAGCCTGACGATAATATCAGTCGAAGGAGAAACCGTCTGCACCTGTGCAACGAGCGTTCCATCCTGGTCAGTCCTCACTCTCCCCGAGTCAATACTGACCTCGGCCCTCGCTGCACCTCACTGAGTCCCCATAGTCGTCGTCGGCAAAGGCAATAAATAGGGATAGGATTCGATATGAACACGGAAATCGAATCACAAGGATATGAATCATCAAGGAAGGAATTTCAAGTAATTGTACTTAGGTCACTTTAGGCGGAGTACTGCATCGTGAGTATGCTGTAGACATACACACACTACGTTACTCTGCTTAAGCTACCTACTCGATCATATCAAGGTCATCCTACACTCCGTAAGGTAAAAACCTAGCGCTCTGATACCAACTTTGTCACGACCCGAAATTGGCACATGACGGCCCTAATACTACGCAACGTCTACAGGCGAACGCAGAAAAAGAAAGCCAAAACCCAGAAATCTAAACCATTAAAATACCAGAAAAGATAAGAAATATTGTTTAAAAGTCTTTGAAATCACAACCCAAATTCTTTAAAAGTCCAACTTTATTTCCTTTAAATTTCGGCAGAACCTCCTTTATAAAAACCAACCCCAAAAATGGGTACAACATAAATATAAAGTAAAGCATCCCCAACGGGAGCAAATCCACGCACAAAGGCGGAAAACAACCACCACAATAAATATACGACGCCGTAGCGAAGAAATAGAAGACGATAAAAAGGAAACTACATAAAAGACAACAAGTCACAACATAATATACAACATCGTCCTCACCAAGTCTCTAAGTCAATATGAAAATAGTAGATGGAGAGTACATGGATACAACAAATATACAATACAACGAATAACCACAAACCCACCTAAGCAAACTGCACACTGTGAGCTGATGCGGTATCCGTAGCAAAAGATGATAAGATGTGTGAAAATAGCCTGCCTCTGACTATCCTGAGGAACACCTGCAAACACTGTGGCACAACGGGGGTGAGTTGCAAACTCGTGAATATTAAATAACATATGCAGGTAATCACGAGTATGCACGTACAGCGTGAATCTAACATGTGCAATTAATAGCAATAAAAAGTCATATGAATGCAATAATCATGAAAGGTACACTAGCAGGTACAATTAATACATGAAGCAATGAATATAAATAAAGGTATGTAAATGCAACAGTCATGAAAGGTACTCTAACAGGTACTACTAATACATGAAGCAGTGCATAAACAATAAATATGAAGTATGGAATGAAATATGTCATTTCCACGGAATCCTGACATCGTGGTAGGATCACAATCCATCAAGAAAAATCCAAATCCCAATTCCTCAAATCAGCCCCCAAATTGGCTCTCATATCATATAAGTCTCACAAATCCTGAATGTACAATATCGAATAAATCTCATATATCCTGAATGTACAAATCAGCAATCTCATAAATATCCTGTATCCAATATCAAATGAATCACCTATATCCCAAATCAAATTATCAAGTAAAAATCTAACATCCTAAATATATTTGCATGAATAAATATGATGATGTATATAATTTAATATCAATACACATATATTAGCGTCCCATTCCACTAATATTGGTGTAAGGGCATATATAACAGCGGCCTAAACCCCTGTTATATATACAAAGGAGTAAAAAGAAATATAATGAAACTAATGTGTCAAGCATCGACACAGAAATGCTGGTCTATCAGGTGCTGTCACCACGACTGGCCCACTGATAGGTACGTATCACACGCTATCCGAAAAGCACGAGTGCCTGGCTCTGACCCTCATCTTTCCACGTATCTATACGTACATGACTCCCAACGGTATCCCCATGATTACTGCCGAGTCATTGGTAATGTCACCGGAAAGTATGGTTCCCCCACTAACCTCCTCACTGAGATTCTTTCCCCGGGGTACCTCCGGGCCCCACCATGTACCCACACACGGACCACTCTGTTCCTCGCGTGGGGTATATATATATACGAACCGATAAATCTCATGGTGGCTGCTGAAATATCATATTAATGGAAACCGGGTTTTTCAAATAATGCATAATTTCATGAACTCTCACGGTCCCCAAATCCAGAAAACATCATGAAAAATCTATATCTCAATGCGAAAATCCATGAATATAATATATGCAACATAAAAGGAAATGTAAGCATATAAAGGAAAAGCCGCTAATTAACTGCAACAAGTTAATATAAATATCATGCGGTTCCTAATTTTCTCCAATTCTAAAATAACATTAGGTAAAGGTAAACATGTTGCTATAACCAGATGTATGCGAAAACATAAAGGTATAGCAAGATATATGTATCTATCTATAAGTAATGATATAGTATACCCCCTGGGTATAAGTGAAATAGGTGGGCAAGGTATACCTGTAGCTATGTCATAAAGTGTTCATGTACCTATCACTAATGGTACAATACTCTATAGGTATACAGGTAACTAGCATGTAAGTATGTCAGAGCATATGTGTAAGCATGTAGGTATACAGGTATGCTAGAAGTCAATGCGTAAATAAATATGAATCAAAGTCTTAATATCCCTAACCAAGCAATATCATATCTATAAGTGGGTTATGCGTGACATGGCAATTATTGACGGTGTGTGTAGCATACAATCAGTGCTCGTGCAACATGAATCGTCAATAATATGTGCAGTGTCCTAAGGATACTAGTCCAAGCACAACAATATCTAAGTAACAGGGTAAATGCGCAATTCTATATATGACATAGAATATGCGACAGAAATAACATCTCTAGCCCACACGCATAACGCCATGCGGGCGATTCCCCTGTAGATGTTAAATCTACTCACCAACGCTCCTGGCTAAGTGAAGCCTACCACCTGTTTTCCCTTGTCGTAGCGTCCGAAGTCCCCGCTTGTGAACCTAAAATTTCACAAACACATCACATAAGCAAAAATCCTAAAATGACGAAAAGACAACGAAACGCGATGAAAAAGCCCGGAAAATTACACTGCGCGCTTAGCGCATCTATCGCGCACGACATCGGCCAAAAACCCTAATTGGTGTCGCTAAACTACAAAACACTAAGTCTAGACCCCGATCGTCCCGATCGTGCAACACAACACAAAAATTACGAGGAATACAACATATATAATCTCGCAACGACCAATCGAACCTACGTCGGAAAAACCCCGAAATCTAGTAAGCAACCTATCGCAATATTTCGCACTAGTTTCAAGCTAATGCATATCTAGCGATTACAAACACTTTAAAATAGCTTAACTAATCTATCTAAGCCCTTCCTATATTTTTAACACTCGCTAATTATGTTTTAGCAAAAACCTAGTAAGCTAATTGCATAATTAAACAAAGTGTTCATTAGCAAAAATTAACATTTCCTACTAGGTTAATCATCTACAAAACACAAATTAACACTTCAAATGAACACTAAACACTTAACAAAATTTAACCCTAACATGAATTTCTTAAACCAAACATAAATGAATTAATCATAATTTAAAAAACTAAACTAAACACATAATTAGCTAACTAAATTAGCTAGAATAAGATTAAAGCAAATATAAAAGGATTAAGGTAAGAATTATATCTCCCCAAGAACACAAAATGAATCTTAATCCAACATCTTAGCATCAAAAACCAAGCTTTATTGAAGATCCATGAAGGATTAGTGAAGGAAATGAAGGAAAATGATTATATTTGAATTTTTGTGATTTTATTTGGATTTTTCAGGATTTATTTGATGCAAAAAGAGTTGAAAAAGTGTGGGAATGATGGAGGGCAGCAAGGGGAAGGGAAGGGCCGGCCAAGGGAGTGAGGGGGTATTTTTGTGAAGAAATTGCTAGAAAAAAGAGTAATAAATGCTAATAAATGCACTTTGCCACCTTCACACATTTTCTTTTCTTTTTAAAATAAAACCTTTTGCACTCAAAAAAAATATCTAGATATTTAAAAAGAAGTTTCCAAAATATTCTAGTGACAAAAAATAAATTTATTCTTAAGAAAAGAAATTTCCCGATTTACGTGCACCAAATACCGCTTAAAATAATATTTTATTTCGCAAAAATTCTATCTGAACCAAAACCTCCCAAATACTCCCAAAGTTCGCGCACAAGCTTTATTTTAGCTAAACTAGGTGCCAGCAAGGTTATACGGACGTTTGATCGAAATCGGGTTAAAACGGGAAAAACTGACAATTTTGCCTTATAACGGGAAAATTCGCAAAACGAATTCTAAAACGTTACAGGTAACATCCACATAAAAACTGCTGGCCCTCCTGTGGATAAGAACTAAACAATTGGCCTCAACCAACGACCTCATCATCTGACGCAAGTCCTGCATATCTGCCTCAAGCCTAGCGATACGATCTATCGAAGGCAGATCATACTGCTCCTGTGCAACGACCGTATCATCCTGGTCGGTCCTCGTCCTAAACGAGTCAACTCTGATCTCGGCTCTCGCTACTTCTCTCTGAGCCCTCAAAGTCATTGGTGGCAAAAAGCTAGAAATGGAAATAGGATTCGATAAGAACACGGAAATCGAATCATAAGGATATGTATCATCAAGGAAGGAATTTCAAGCAATTAGTACTTAGGTCACTTAGGTGGAGTACCGTGTCGTAAGTATGTTGCGGACATACACACACTACGTCACTCTGCTTAAGCTACCTACTCTATCATACCAAGGTCATCCTACACTCCGAAAGATAAAATCTAGCGCTCTGATACCAACTTTGTCACGACCCAAAATTTGGCACGTGACGGCCCTTAAACCACGCAACGTCCACAGACGTAATGCAATCTAAGGAAGCCGAAAACCCAGCAATCTAAACTATCAAAACTAGTAAGTGATAAGAACATTGTTAAAACTTTTGAAATCTCAAGTAAAAATCTTTAAATTCTAAATTTACTTCTTTTAAAAATTTGGCAGCACCTTCTTTGTAAAACAAGCCCCACAAAAGGGTACAACATAAATATAAGTAAAAGCATCCCCAAACGGGAGCAAATCCATGCCCAAAGATGGAAAACAATCACTACAACAGATATACGATGGCGTAGCGAAGAAAAATGGATGAAATAAAGTGAAAACAACAATAAGTATAAAACTGCATAAAAGGCCGGCTCCAATGAGCACGACACCCAAGGTCACCAAAATAATATACAATATCGTCCTCACAACTCGTCTCTAAGTAAATACATGAAGTAGTAGATGGATAGTACTGGATACAACGAATGTACAATGAGCAACATCGGATAACCGAAAAACCCACCTATAGCAAAACTGCACCCAGTCAGCCGTAGTGGTATCCGCTGCAAAAGATGATACGATAGATGAAAGCCCTGCCTCTGACTGCCCTGAGGGACAACGTGCAAAACACTGTGGCACAACGGGGGTGAGTTTCCAACTCGTGAATAGTAAATAACATATGCAGGTAATCGCAAGTATGCACGTACTGCGCGAATCTATCACATGCAAGGTAATAGCAATAAATGGCCATATGTATGCAACAGTCATGAAAGGTACTCTATCAAGTACAACTAATACATGAAGCAATGCATATAAAATAAATGCGGAGTATGGGATAAAAAATGTCATCCTCACGGAATCCTCATCGTGGCAGGACCAGTGTCCATCAATACAATCTAAATCCCAAATTCCTCAAATCGGCCCTCAGAACGGCCCTCATATCAGCCCTCATATCGACCATAAAATCGGTCCTTATAGCGACCATAATGCCGGCCCTCCTATCTCGTAAGTCTCACAGAACCGGAGTGTCAAACATCTATACCCGAAAACATCATGAAAACTAGTGCCCAGTATCGACACATAAAAACTGATCTATCAGGCGTCGTCACCACGACTGGCCCAGATAGGTACGTATCATACGCTACCGAAACCCGAATGCCCAGCTTCGACACTCGAAATTCCACGTATCCATACGTACATGACTCCGGTCGGTATCTCCGCGATCACCGCCGAGGCCAATACTGTCACCGGTAAGGTAGTACTCCCCTGCCTCGAGCTCATCGCCATCATCTGCGACAATCTTGCCCTGGGGTACCTCCGGGCCCCACCATGTATCCGCACACGGCCCACTCCACTCCTCGCATCGGGTATATATCACAAATCTCAGAACAGACAAATCTCATGGTGGACGCACTGAAATATCATATCAAAAGAAATCGGGTCCTTCAAATATTGCATAATTTCATGAACTACCACGGTCCTCAAATCCAGAAAACATCATAGGAAATCCATATCTCAATACGAAAATCCATGAAATATAATATACGCAACATAAACAGTAATATGAACATATAAAGGAAAAAACCGCTATTTAACTGCAACAAGTTATTAAATATATCATGCGGTTCCTAATATCCAAAATCCAACGCAACATTATATAAAGGTGAACATGTAACTATAACAAGGTATATTGGTGTACATGTAAATATGCATGCAAGATGTACATGTAGCTATATCTCATATGTGTATATACCTGTCACTAATGGTACCCTACCATATAGGTATATGTGTAGCTAGCATGTAGGTATGGCAAGGAATATGTGTAAGCATATAGGTATACAGGTATGCTATATGTTATATGCGCAAAGGACATGAATAAATATCTAAATGTCACTAACCATACAATATCACATAGGTATGTGTGTTGTGTGTGTCATGGCAATTATCGACGGTGTGTGTGGCATACAATCAGTCCTCGTGCGACATGAACCGTCAATAATAGTGCAGTGTCCAATGGGTACAAGTCTAAGCACAACAAGTAATGATATGAAATGAGTTCATACACAATCTCTATATATGCAAATAAACATGCGGCTAATATCATATCATATCTATCCCAGACGCATAACGCCATGCGGGTGATTCCCCTGTAGATGTTAAATCTACTCACAGATGATCTTGGGCTAAGTAAAGCCAACCACTCGCTTTCCCTTCTTCGCAGCGTCCGAAGTCCTCGCCTGCGACCCTAAGATCATAAAACCATAAAACAAGAGTATATTAGCAATCGACCAATAATACGTACAAACTACGTTTGAACGACGCACCAACTCCGAACATAATCTCAAGTGTTCGTCTAGTGGCTAACGTGCGTAGTGACACTACGAAACCAACCTAAGAGCAACAGCAACACAAGAACACGAACCGTATCACATAACGTAATGCGCGTAGTCGTAACACTAGAAACAAGCAAAGGGATCCCAGATTTTTTTATACCAACAATTTGTGAAAGTTGCAAGTACCACGAGACCACAAACAACCCCAGAGACCCCCAGACCAAAACCCAAACCCAAACTCCCCAGTCTGGCCACAAATTGCGGCCAGAAGCAATTTATTTGCGGCCCAGTTTTTGTGGAATGGTCTCAGATTTTTTTGGTGGGTTCTAGGTCACTACACAAGGTCACTGTGATGGGAAATTTTCCAACAAATACCTGGTTTGATAGCAGATCATCTGAGACACCAAAACTACACTAAAAATACGATATTTATCTGAAACTAAACTTTACGCGTTCTAAACTGAAACTTACAAGCTACATAACATTAAAAGGACCAACTTAACAGATAGAGATCATTACCTACTCCCACAAGCTCAAAGATCCTAGCTTTCCAAGCTCTAATGGATCCTAGAGGCAAAACAAGTCATGAAAAGGGATTTGGGTGTGATTTTGTGAAGTTTTATGTAGGATTAGTGAAGGAAATGATAAGTGTTCAGTTGAGAGTTGAGGAGTATGAGAAATAATGAGAAAAGAGATAGAGTGAGAGAGAATGAGAGAGGGTGAGATGAAAAGAGAGAGAGGTGAGTGTAGGGTAAACTAAACCTTTATTCCTACACTCCCCTCACCTCCATTAATGCAACCATTAATGCCCACCATTAGTCACCATGCCACCTCCTCTCCAAAACAAAACACAAGAAAATATCTCTCCACAAATATCAAGTGTTAAAGCAAAGCAAGAATAGGATTAGGATTAGGTTAAGTAGTCATGGTCACTAAACTAGATTAACACAAACACACTCTCATATTAACATGCACATGTGCGTGCAAGCCATAACAAATAAAAATAAATTATTAATTAAATGTTATAAAATGTGAGGAAACCGAATTAGTAAACTTTTTTACAGAAAACCCGCACTATCGCTTAATTAACACTAATCGAAATCCTAAGGTGTTACAAATTTGAATGTTATAAATCTAGCAATTTAGTATCATTTGATCGGTTGCCACGTGATTTTGATGAGATCAAAAGTCCGTCACAATCACGTAGCGTACGCGGATACTCTCCGCATAACTTACTAGATAGCCATGCCCCATAGCCCCGACCAAGTGACTGTAGGAGAACCCCATAGCCAAAAGTATCAGTTCTGGTGCTCGTGGCAGCGGTGTTCCGCCTTAGTGCACTTCGTCGACGGCATCGGGGGTGCGGCCTTCTACTAAACTTTCAGACGAGCATTCGATCAAAATGTCGAGAATCTTGTTGAATTGCCCGACTGGATATTGAAAAGTGTTTTCGAGATCGAGACTAAAATTCGGGGTTTATAATTGTTAGGCATGCGATGTCTAAGGAATTCATTTGGTTAGGCATGAAATCCGAATATGAGATATTTCAGGTTTATGATGTCTAAGGTGGGTGCGGATTCCAATTGTTGTAGTTTTTCACTTTATTTTCTGCGACCGTAAGTGTAATATGTGGTGTATCGCCGGTTTCATTGCTATATGTCAACGACAATTGGGATACGCATATTTACTTACGTTGATGACATATGATGTTATGTGTTACTGTGATATGTTATATTGGATCGTCGTGTTTTGAATAGCCAGGGGTTTTATGTGAGATGGGTTTTTTTTATTTTCATTCATGTAAAATTCATTGTATATAATATTCTGTTATTGGGGCACTTCCGGGTTGAGAATGATATCACCATTGTATATTATTTATTTTTCCGCATTAGGATAGACCCAAGGCGGGGAGCACAAGTAAACGGGTTCTAGGGTCCAGTGGGAGACCATCTCGAGGCGTCGAGACCGGGGCTCCTAACTCTAGAATTAGTAGGATTGCTTGCTGCTCTCGTAGGGGTCTAAGGATGTGGGTTTGGCTATTCATCACGACCGTGGAATCCGTGTTTTATACTGGCTTAATTTAAAACACGGAAATCCTAGTATATCCAATATTTCATATGTTATCTTCTGCTGCGATATTCTGTGATGTGATCACTGTATATGTTGAGATAGATACTGGATATAGTATATAGACGTTGCTTATGTTTTACACCGCACTAGCCCTGCCCCGCTCTGCCGTTAGTTACCTAACCTAACGATGCACGAGGGGACATCGAGGCGAATGTGGATGGCATAAGCGTATGTTGTATTTATCTGTGATGTTTAGGTAACTTAAAATGATGGGACTTCATTAATGAGATTAATGAAAAAAAATAAACCTAAAGATGTTGTGGAATCGAATTTTCAAAAACAGGTAGCTCTAGTTGTTGTTTTGCATAGCGGTATTCCTTGTAGAATATCCAGCACCTTATTCGATAAGGAAAGAGCCGAGATCACTTCACCGGGAGTGACCTCTTTAGCAATAACTGGCAAATGCTACAACCCTCGGTTTGCCTTTTGATTGCTTCTATAGTTTTTGCTTTACATAGTGGTATTTGTGAAATATCCTGCACCTTATTCGATAAGAAAGAGCTGAGATCCCATCATCGGGAGTGACCTCTTTAGTAAAACTAGTAAAAACCTTAAAAACACTCCATTTAAATCATTTGATTCTACAATGATATCAAGTTCATTACGCAAAAGGTTTTCTGAAAAACCTGTCGTAGCCCTCCACCATTTCAGATAAGTAGTAGTTAGTATTCGTGCTGCATTTGTTGACCTCTGTCAAGGCATAGTGTGCGATAGCTGATTAGTGCGTATCTGCAAAGCATATGATGCGATTGATTTAGGATAGTCATGTGACCTTGTTGACCTCTGTCAAGGGTCATGCGGGTAGGTTTATTTCAATCATGAAATGGCGGGTTGAACTTGACTAACAGCCTATGGTATGTTGACCTCTGTCAAGGTCATAGGACGCTTGGGGAAAAATATTATTGGGAATTTCAAGTGTTGAAATTTTCAATGAGATTGCATACCTCCTATGAGATAGTTGGATCCCGATACCCACTGCGAGTAAGAGTTACTCCTGGGAGAGTTTTACACATTACAAAAAGCCGATCAAGTAGGTGTCTAGAAAGGTGTCAACGGGGTTACGCCCCTGGGAAAACGAAGTTTATTTTAATTAGGTCCATTCGAAAGCACGGGGAACCTCCCTCAAAATACCGGCATTGGCCTGGCTGAAAAATTGGCTAACTTGCAGGGTGTAACTAATCCCGGCTAGTCTTTCCTTTTTGGTTTTGAAGGAAGATTTGATTAAAACAGCCGGAGCCATCCTGATTAGATAAAATAATAACCAATCTAATCTTGCAAGAGAATACGCTGAGTGTTTTCTTCTCTCTCTCTCCAGGTAGCGACCATGTCACGCCTTAATCAAGATAATAATACGGATGTATTAACCGAACCGGCTTATTATACTGAGCTTGGGGAACGTTGGTCCCGCTCTAACTTATAATTGTTATAAGACCGAGCAGGAAATAGGGGATTACCAGGATTTCCATGCTGCCCAAACGAAGAAAGTACATGATGATGCATATTCTTCGGGTGTGTTCAATACCGAGAGCTGTTTCTCAGTATACTCTACGTCCTGGGTATGAGATACCGGATCAGGATCCCACAAATGTAATCTGTTACATGGGCTATAGATAGGTAGAGAACTGAGAACGGGTGATAAGTTTCAAGAGTTGGAAACGGTGCATGTGTTACAGCCAAAGAAGTTGACAGTTATCACCCTGTATTACCAAATATATTGATTCTGAACGAATGTTATTAGATACCGAACCTGATATACAACATCATATCAGTCACTTTATTTAGTAAAGAAGGATATAATTTTGTATTGTTGGATAATGTTTTGAAAATTTCCTATATCAAGAGTTGATCGGTTCAGGCACGTTATCTAAAAGCATATACGTTCTAAATCAAACCACGGTTCTCAACGTACAGAACACACACAAGAGAAATAGTTCAGAATTGAACGAATTCTTCTTGAGGCATTGTTGACTAGGTCATATCAAAAGCGACCCGACTAGCTAAGTTACATAAAGATGCATATTTAAATCAGTTTGAATTTACATCTTATGAAACTTGCCAGTCATGTCATAAAGATAAGATGACCATAGCTCCGTTTATTAGAAACAGAGAAAGAGTTGGTGAACTCTTGGAATTGATACATGATGATGTATGAAGGTTCCTTGTCTACACATGCCAGGACTCGTTCTTTGTACTTCATTACATTCACTGATGATCTCTCAAAATTCGCACATGTGTTCCTGTTGAAACACAAGTCTGAAACTTTTGAGAAATTCAAAGAATATAAGTTAGAAGTAGAGAACCAAAATGGGTATAAGTATTATGTCCTTTGATGTGATCAGGGAGGAAAATATTTGAGCACGGAGATCCTGGACTATTTTAAAAGAGAATGAGATTCTCTCTCAGCATTACTCCTCCGTATACACCACAACACGTTGGTATATCGGGGCGGAGCAATCGCACCCTATGTGATATGGTGTGCTCTATGATGAGTACTACTGAGTTGCATATTTCCTTTTAGGGGTTATGCACTTGAGAAGCTGCATACCTATTAAATAGGGTTCCAACCAAATCAGATGCCTACCACTCCATATGCGATATGGTATGGGAAGAGCCCATCTCTTAAGTAAGTTAAGATTTGGGGTTGTCCGGCCTATGTTAAAAGCAAAATCCGGACAAGCTCGAGACAAGGTCAGTTCTGTAGAAGTTTGTTGGATATCCGAAGTATTCGCAAGGGAATATCTTCTACCCCACTGAGGAACAAAAAGTCTTTATATCTCAGTATGCCAACTTTTGGAAAATGAATTTCTTGTGAAGAAATTAGTGGTCATGAGGTAGAACTGGAAGGAGTTCCAGCTATGCAAACTACAGCTGATGATTTGGGAGAACCGGAGGATTCAATAGTTCCCAACGAACATCAGCCTCTCCGCCGATTTGGTAGGGTTCCTCACCTACCTGAGAGATACTTCGGTTTTCTCTATGACAGTGGGAGCGAGAATTGCATCATGAGATGATGACCCAACTAGTTTCGAGCTGGCCATCAGGAGTGGGGACTCTGTGAGAATGGATGGATGCTAAGCGATCTGAGATGGAATCCATATACACCAACAAAGTATGGACTTTGGTTGCTATATCTGAAGGGTTAAATCCCCATCAGGAGCAAGTATATCTTGAGAAGATTACTTGGTGTACATGGAAAAGTTAAGACTTTCAAAGCTAAGGCTTGTTGTAAAAGGTTCTCGTCACTGACCAGGTGTGGATTATGATGAAACCTTTTCTAGTGCCTATGCTTAAGTCCATCCGGATCCTACTTGCCATTGCTACATACCATGACTACGATATCTGGCGGTTGGGTGTTATGACTGCTTTTCTAAATAGTGATTTAGAAGAGAGCGCCTATAAGTACACAGCCAGAGGGCTTCATAGACAGTGGGAGCAGCGGAAACGTATGCAAGTTGCTTTATGAATTAAAGCAGGCATCACGTAGTTGGAACATCTGTTTTGATGTGGTAGTCAAAGAGTTTGACTTCATCAAAATGGTAGATGAACCTTGTATATACAAAAAAGGTAGTAGGGAGTATGGTGTTGATCCTCGTATTGTAAGTGGATGACGTACTCTTGATAGGAAAGGAGTTTTCTATGCTACACTCGGTCAATCTCCTCTCATCACATAGATTCTCCATATAAGATCAAAGTGATACCTCCTAAATCCTTGGTTTTGGATCTATGAGATAGATCTAAGTGGATGTTAGGATTCTCACTAGGTGTAGTGAGATGGTATCAATCGATCCTGGGGAGAATCACTGGATGGCTTCGAGGGTGGTAAGGTTGACTGAATTTAAGTCACAGGCATTGTCTTTACCCTCAGTGGAGAGACGGTATGTTGGAAGAGTTCCAAGCTAGATACCATGGCAAACTAGACGATAAAGGCTGGATACATTGCTACCAAGGATGCTACCAAAGAGGTAGTCTGGATATATATTAGTTCATGAGATGAACTTCGTTCCTACCATTGTGTGACAATGGAGTTGTGGCTTATGCCTAGGAACCCCCGTCCCATCAGTGATCCAGATATATTCTTAGGCAGTATCACCTGATCATGGATATGGTTGATCTCCAGGGAGATCGAGGTTAAGGAGAGTAGATACAGTGAACAACACAGCGGGTCCACTCATAAAGGCCTATTCCCAGGCGAGACTTTTATGGGATGGTTTAGTATGTGATACCTCAACCACTGTTGATTGTTGGGTATTGGATACTACAACAGATGACCCTAGTGCAAGTGGGAGATTGTTAGTTATATTATGCCCTAAAGGCCATTACTGTACATACGATGTATATTGTAGTGGATGCTAGGACATATATAGTGAGGACTTTCTTGCTCGACATGATAGTATGCTATCTGGTTGCTCTTTATCTTAACATGTACACTGATTGTCTCTATGTTACATGTTGATAAAGCCCTTAGGATGAGTACTTGACTACCAGGATTATGATGCAGATCATAATAGTGGGGACAGTGTAGTCGCTAAGTACATCCTTCAAATGTTCCTAGTCGTGGGTGTATCGAGACAGGGCATCGATATACCAGAGTAGACTAGCATATAGCTTCTCGACCCATGTAGATGGGCGATGGATGATCCCATATCCATTGGTGTTTGACATTAGAGATAGTATATGGGTGCCCAGTGGAGACTGGGTGCACCGGACGGACTCGTCGAGAACACCCAGATGGTATTATACCTTACGTCAGTTGGCAGTTCTCTGGTGACAGTGGTACAGGTTAGTCTGTAGACCCGAGATCGTCATAGAGTCTTGTGTGATTCCCACTGTGCTTTGATTTCCACCTTACCACGTTCAAGAGAACGTGCAAAATGGTGGCTTTTGGGTACAGTCCCGAATCACATGGAGGAAATTAGCGATAGGAGGGGTTTTGTCTCTCCCGGTATTGGGAGTTGATGTTGCGCTGTGCTCGATTGGCTATAACAGGAAGTGCCTGGCCAGGGCTGCTTCAGAGATATACTGGTAAGTGTTATCAGTAGTTTCTCGACCCGTTATGGGCCTCAAATCGGCATGACTTATCGAGTTACTGGGGTCTGACGTTTACCACCCCTTGACGAGATATGCGACATATCTGACGAAGAGACCAGACTGTATGGTAGTGTTACTGATTGGATTCGCAGAAGTACGAGCAGGATTGCTTGTTGATCTTCTGATCACTCAATACCCGGGTGACCGTTACGTTTAGCAGACCGCTTGCGGCTTGTGGGTTTTTGATATGATCATCACCTACTGCCGGTGTATTGACGAGTCTTTGAAGTCCTACACAGAGGTTTCCTGGCTCAAGCGAAACGGAGTAGGAGCACATATATTATATGTGCGGGACCGAGATTAATGCATGTATGTGATACCGCATTCTATTCTCGCGATGTGTGACATGATTGGTTATATGTGATATAGCCGGGTTATCGGATCAAGTGTTGATTCGATAAGATGTTACATTTGATATTGGTCGGTTATATGTGATATAGCCGGATTATTAAATCAAGAGTTGATTTAATAATTTAATGTATAATTATATATTTGATATATTATATTACATTAATTAATATTAGCTAACTTAAGATTTCTTTTCTCACTTTGGATACATTGATATATATGTGATATATGTTAAATGTATCATGTTAGGTTACAAATGCAACTAGGGTTTATGAGGATTAACCATGCTAGGGTTAAGATTAGGGTTTATATTTTATCATTAAATAATTCAAATATTGTTGATTTTGTCATGGTTGATATTTGTTGAAAGCTTGTAGAAACTTGTAAGCATCTTTGATTTTGTCCACTCTTTTTGTTTAGCTTAAGATATTTTTTGACCTAACCTTTAACCCTAGCTCATGATTAACTCTCTACAAGGGTTAAGCATGCCATGCTTAACCCATGGTTGCATTTCTAACCTCACACAACAATTCATCACAACTTCACTTGATCGTCTTCTTCCTCTCACTTGAAGCATTATAGCTTTTATGTTTGTGATGAAAACTTGTGAGAATATGAAATCTAAAGTGAACAAAATTCCTACTTCATCATCCTCTACTACTTGCCATTTAGTATTGGGTGTTTTCTTCACTAATTTCACAATTAGTGAAGAGATAGCTTGGGTTAGTGCCTCCTCGACATAGATCATCTTCGGCCTCGAAGACTTCGAAGCAAGCTTGTTCTATTCTTCTTATGGAGCCTCTCTAGAGCCTGGAGTTCATGATCACAGCGAAGGGACGACTACACGGAGCTAATGAAGTGAAGGACCGGTCTACAAAGCTTGTATTCCTTGTTCTCTTTTAATTGCAAAGTGTTTGCATTTACATATTCGTCGGATTTTAAGTATACGATTCTAGGGTTAGGGTTAGCTAGAACGGCAAAATTTTGAATATGGCATGGACGATGCCTCCCGAAACCTTGTTGCCGTGCTAGGCGACCCTGCAATAATACTCTTACCGAGTAGCTAAACCTCCTAGTAGTTTAGTTAGTTAAGGTTTTTGAATAGATCCTGGAGTTAGTCGGTGTTGCGAAGCATGTTAAAATCGTTTTTTAAAAATTCTGCCACCCCGCAAACCCGCGGGGTGAGCGACATCGACCAGTTTTGAAAAATGACAACAAGCAAGGTCCCGAATCATGATTTCGTGCAACACGGATCTTCTGGTATAACTCTTCTTACATAGTAGATAAAACTCCTAGTAGTTGCTAGTTTAGAGTTATGGTTTGATCAGTTGGGTTAAGTTGGTTGTGCTTGCTTAAAATTTTAATTTTTGTGCATTCCGCCTCTCTACTTCGATGTAGAGTGAGCACAACTCACCAACATGGTATCAGAGCCAGTCTATAAATCTTAACTAAATTAGTTTGCACTAATTTAGAGTTTCGATCGACGGAACTTTTCGAATCGTATTTCCAAATACTGCTTGCTGTTCGAATTTTAAAGTAGTTCAAAAAAAATTTCTGGTTGGATTAAAATTATTTGCAAGCAAAATTAGAGCCAAGAAAAAAATTTGGGCACTTAATTCCAAAATTTGACCGCGAAAGAGAAGTCAAATGCGCCATTTGACCGCTGAACCGTGTTGGATATGTATTCCCTAGAGGCCACTATTGTATATGTATACATGTGGATGATTGGACATATATATGTGCAGGACAATTTTGCTCGATATGATGGTATACTATCTGGTTTGTCTTTATCTTAACATGTGCATATGTTTTACTTACTTATCATTTATACATGTTGATAAAGCCCATAGGATCTTTCTTGACTACCAGCGTTATGATGGCGATCACACTTGTGGGAGCTGGGTAGTCCATAAGCACATCCATAAAGGTCCCAAGTCGTAGGAGTATCGAGATCGGGCATTGATACTCCAGAGTATACTTGTGTATATGTTTCTAGACCCCGACGAGGGGCGATGGTTGGTCCCATAACCGTTGGTGTGATCACCTAAGATTGTATACAGGTGCTCACTTGGGGTGAGTACACTGGACGGACTCGCCGAGAACTTCTAGATGGTACTATATGTAAGTCGATGCCACGCACCTCATGTGTTCGCGGGGAAGCGGAGTTTGCAAAAAACGATTTTTATTAGCTTCGTAACATCGACTAAACTCTAGGATCGATACTAAACCCTAACTAACCGATATGCAAAGAGGTTTAACTACAAAGTGAGAAAGTTATACCTCAAGTTACTGTCCTTCTTCTTCGTCTCGCTGTCCTTCTTCTCCTCGTGAGCTCCTTGTCGGGAGAATGGATCATGCCTCCTCGTCGTCTTCTCAAAGTCGTAGAAGATCCACCCGAGAGTTCAAACCTTGAGCTTAACCTCCAAGAAGAGGTAACTAGGTCACTAAGTGTGCTAAACTAAGTAGCCTAGAATGAGTAGAGAGTGTTAAAGGATTTAGTTATGTCTCAAACCCTAGAATTCTCAACTCATGAGACAATTAGGGTTTGCTTTGAGGAAGATGAAGAGAGTGAGCTTGAGAGGAGAGAGAATATGTTTTTGATAATGATAATAATAATAATAAATCAAGCATGGAATCTATTTTAACTCTAATGAAAGATAAAAATATCTCTCACAAATATCTCACAAATATCACAAAAATATCTAAGTCTTCTCCTCTCACAAGAATCCAAAAGAGTCAACATAAAGCCATGCTCAATTTCACTAAAATACCATGAAGTTTCCCTCCTCTCAATTATCCACCTCATTAAGCATTTAACCTAAAATGCTAAAACAAATAATGAGGTTTAATCATCTTAAAGAAAACTTGAACAATTACAAGAATGCCCCTCGCAACCGTATATACATACCCGTATCCGTGTTCCGAGAAACACGAATACAATGCGACATAATTAATCCAATAATCAAATACTAAGATCTGGCTCAAACCAAAGCCCACTAGTATTGTCCGCCCGAACATCATATGCGCACAAGTACACGTATGTGATCGAACCCTATCGTAAAACCATACGACCTCAACACGTTTCGCCCGAAGCTGGAAAACCCTCTGTATGGGACTCTAAAGACTCGACAGTACTCTGGCAGTGGGTTTAACCACAAGCGCGTCAGTGGCACTAGTTGTACGTAACGGCTACCCAGGTATCTGTCGACAAGAATGTCGACGAGGAAACTCATATGTACCCTTACTGAGCCTGTATGTGGCAATCTCCGTACAGTTTGGTCTGTTCGTCTAAAAGTGTCGCATATCGGTCCTAGGTGGGCGGCAAGCGTCAGACCCCTAATAGTGCAATAATTCATGTCGGAGTGCGGCCAAAAACACCCTGAGAAACTATTGGAATCCCTACCAACAAATCTCGCTTGCCCTGGCCAGGGACTTTGTGTAATGGCTTTCCGAACACAGCACGACATCAACCCCCAATACCGGGAGAAACGAATCCTATCTAACCACCACTGCCTCCAAGCGCTTCGGGACTGCACCCAACTACTACCTGTTTGCACGACTCAACAGAGCCGTGGTAGGATAGTAATCTAAGAACAGTGGAAACACACTTGAGACGAAGTAGCAGTGTCAAGTCGACGGACTAAGCTGTACTCATGTCACCTAGGAACTGCTACCTGACGATAGATATATTACCAACCAGCAGTTCCCTATGAGTCCGTCCAGTGTAACTCATAACCCAATGAGCACCTGCATACTATCTCCAGTATGACGTACTTATGGCTGTGGGACAGACCATCTCCCCTGCTGGGAAGAGAAGCGTATACACTAGTCTACTCTAGAGTGTCGATGCCCTATCTCGATAATCCTGCGACTAGGGATCTGTGTAAGGATGTTCTTGTAGACTACCCAGCCCCCACTAGTGTGACTGCCATCACAACGCTGGTAGTCAACCAAAGATCCTGAGGGCTCTATCAATATGTATCAGCGATATGTTAAAAGAAACATATACACATATTAAGATAGATACAAACCAAGTAGCATACTACTATATCGAGCAAGACTGTCATAAATCCATGTATATATCCTAAGCTTCCAAAATGTAATATACAAACTAGTAATATATAATAATGGCCTCTAGGGCATATCACACAAACAATCACCCACTTGCACTAAGGCCATGTGCCGGCATATCGCAGACCTATCATCTCGAATAGCCTCTCGAACTGCGTCTAAGGGATGGCCTTTGTGAATGGATCTGCAGTGTTGTCCTTTGTAGCAACTCTCCGAACCTCGATCTCCCGGCGATCCACGATCTCGCTGATCAGGTGATACCGCCTCAAGATGTGTCTGGATTTCTGATGGGACCTGGGTTCCTTTGCTAAAGCTATAGCCCCGTTGTTGTCTCAATATAGAGGTATTGGATCAACAATGGACAGAACCACATGAAGTTCTGTTAAGAACTTCTTCCAGACTGCTTCTTTTGTGGCATCAGAAGCTGCGATATACTCCGCTTCCAACGTCAAGTCAGCAAAGATGTCCTGCTTGGAACTCTTCCAACAGACCACCCCTCCATTGAGGGTAAAGACATAACCTGACATGGATTTAGAGTCATCTTTGTCACTTTGGAAGCTGGAGTCAGCAAAGGCCTCGATCTGGAGGTCTTTTCTGCTGTAAACCAAGAACATTTCCTTAGTCCTTCTCAGGTACTTGAGAATGTTCTTTACTGCTATCCAGTGCTTCTCCCCAGGGTTTGACTGATACCGTCTTACTACGCTTAGTGCATAAGCTACATCTGGTCTGGTACACAACATCGCATACATTATAGAGCCTACCGCAGAAGCGTAGGGTATAATAAACATGTGATCCCTTTCCAAATCAGTCTTGGGAGATATCTCTTTGACAAGACGATAAATTACCGCGCTTTGAATCTTCCATACTGAATATTTTCAATATGGTGTCGATGTACCTGGACTGTGAAAGTCCCAACATCCTCTTAGATCTATCACGATAGATCTGGATCCCCGGAATGTAAGAGGCATCATCCAGGTCTTTCATGGAGAACCTTTGTGTCAAGAACCCTTTGACAGATTGTAGCATAGGAATGTCATTTCCTATCAAGAGTATGTCATCCACATACAAGACGAGGAATACAACAGTTCGTGCTACATTTTTACTATAAATGAATTAATGGCTCATATGGATTTTTGATAAAGTCAAATTCTTTGACCGTCTCATCAAAACAGATGTTCCAACTCCGCGATGCCTGCTTTAGTCCATTGATGGACTTAAGCAACTTGCACACTTTCCCGCTGCTCCCACTCTGAATGAAACCCTCTGGCTGGTCCATATAGACGCACTCTTCCAAATTTCCATTTCGGAAAGCGGTTTTTACGTCCATCTGCCAAATCTGATAATCGTGGAAGGCAACAATGACAAGAAGGATCTGAATGGATTTGAGCATAGCCACTGGAGAAAAGGTTTCATCATAGTCCAAACCAGGTCTTTGACGAAATCCTTTTACAACAAGTCTAGCCTTATAGGTTTCAACCCGTCCATATACACCAATCTTCTTTCTGAAGATCCATTTGCTGCCTATGGGTTTTACCCCTTCTGGAGCAATGTCCAAAGTCCATATTTTGTTGGTGTACATGGACTCCATCTCGGTCCGCATTGCATCCAGCCATTTTACCGAGTCTGTACTCTTAATGGCTTGCTGAAAGTTAGTCGGCTCATCATTATCAATGATGCAATTTTCTCTATCCCCATCAATGAGAAAACCGTAGTATCTCAGGTGGATGAGATAGCCTACTACTCCTGCGGAGTGGTGCGGGAATGTCCTGTTCTTTTGAACCTTCTGGTTCCACCAAGCTTTCAGTAATTGCTTGTGGTTATGGAATTTCTTCCAGTTTTATTGCGCTCCCACTAGTTTCTTTTTCTAAAAAATGATGTTTCAAAAAGTGGGCATGACGAGAAACAAAAACCTTTTGTTCCTCTGCGTAATAGAAAAGATACCCCCTGGAGTTCTTTGGTTATCCCACAAACTCACAGTAGGATCGGGATCCAAATATCATCGTGTGATAAATTCGAAGGAATCCTACCAAAATTATCACACTCCAAATGGTATGCAACACTAGCAAGTTTCAGTTTCTTTAGAAACTCCCGATGTGGATTTTTGCCCCATGCTCTTATGACCTTGACGAAGGCCAACATATCATAATTCACATGTCAAGTTCTACCCGTCATTGTCCAGGTTAATTTGAACCCACCCGTACATACCCTTGACGAAGGCCAAAATAGCAGTACGACTGTCCCAAAACAACGCATCTATCTATGCTACAGATGAATATTTAGCAGCTACCAATCACTATGCCTTGACGAAGGTCAAAATACATAGCTTGAATACTACTGAATGTCCAACTGAAATGACGGAGGGCTACGAATGGTTTTGGAGAAACCGTGAACATAGTGAACTTGATATAATCGAAGGAACCTGATAGCTTTTGAAAGGAGTGGTTTAAGCTCCGCATTTTAAAAAGTTTTTCTGTTTAAAAAAACCGAGTGGTTTTAAAATTGTTCCAACGATTCAGCTTTGGTTTGTTTGCTTTGCATTAATGTAATGCAGTCCCATCAATTAACCTACCATTGCAGAAAAAAGACGAAAATACAACGTACGCTTATGTCATCCGCATTCGCCACGGGGCCCCATCGTACACCGTTAGGTTAGATAACTAACGCCAGAGCTGGGGGTTGGACTAGCGCGGATGCAAAACATAAGCAATGTCTATTATATAATATATATATATATATATAATAATATCCATTCGTCAGACGTAATAATAGACATTCCAGATCACAGATGAACACATTGGATATATTAGGAATTCCGCATTTCGTTTAAGCCTGTAATGAAAGACGGATTCCACGGTCGCGATGAATAGCCAAACCCCACCCTAGACCCCTATGGGTGCGGCAAAATACCCGCCAAATACCCGAATCGAAGCAGCCTCCCTCAACAACATGAGTAGGCCACTCGGCACTTCAAAGTACCCGGTAGTTTGTGCACCCCTCCTTGGGTCTATCCTAGGAGCAATAAACAGTAAATGAAATAATACAACGGTGGTTACAACCTCAACCCGGATGTGCCCCACGAAAAAATATTACAATAATTTACAATTTACTTTTGAATGAAAGAATATAAGACCTCACATCCCCGGCTATTCATTCATGACAATCCAATAAGTCCATATACACAAACAAACATCACAGAAATGTGCAACCCCCAACTAACCGACATATAGCAATTAGCGGAAGTTTACGAACACATTTATCACAACTTGAAACATTAAACGACGTTAAACTGCGACATCGAAACACCCCGTATTGCCACAGTGAAGAATTGACAGTATATTCAAAATTGGCAAAAATAAACAACTCCTGAAATGTAACATTTCAGAAAATATAAAATATTATTTTTGGAATTTAATATTAAAATAATATATTTCGTGAAAATTACCCGATTTGCGAATTTGGGGATTTCGTAAAATGGTATAAATATATACCAATATTTATGAAATAATTGGAGATTAAAATGATTTATTCATTTAAAAATATATTTATTTGATTTGGCATTTTTATAATTAATTATATGCAGTTTGAATAAAAATTGATTAGTGCACTACTAATCGCGATTAAGCCAAATCCGTGTTTCTACTGTTTTCCATGGCTAGTGCATCAAGACATGTTGCTTGTTGTTTCATTTTATTTGTGTTATGTGTTTGGTTTTAATGAATGGGGGAATAAGAAAAGAAAGAGAAAAGGGTTAAAAAGACAACTATTGGAGAGAGAAAGTCAGACTTGAGTTTGGAGAGGGTGAGAATAAGAGAGAGAGAGAGAGAGGGAACCCACCCTTTTTTTCACCCCATTATTTTCCTCCATCTCCTTCCTCCTCATCTCCACCTCTACCTTCAATTATCATCTTAAAATCTTCATCAAAACCCTACACCCTCCTCATTAAAGTTGATCCCCACCTCATCCTCAACACTTTGGACCAATCAAAGTTGGATTTTGGAGACTTTGGGAAGCTAGGGTTTTTCTTGAGTTGCCCAAATGAGATATAATTCCTTTCATTTAGTTTAGTTTTTAGTTTCTTAGCATCCTATAGTAGTTTAGAGTTAAATCGATTTAGATTGTGATGTTTGGAAATTCCAAGATAAGGATTAGGGTTTGAGTTGTATTGTGGTGATGTGTAGTGGCTGTTACAAGAACTTAGTGTTAGAATTATAGACAAAAACAGAGACCAGACACCAAGATACGAACTTTAGATTTGCCGATATCGGGATTTTGTCGAATTAGTGATGGTATTTAGAGATCTGCTGCTACCCTGAGACCCCAAAAATTATATAGCGATTATAGTAAGTCATGCAGGAAACCTTGAAGCTACCCTAGAGCCCCGAGCCCCAAATTCATTATCCTGGCCGCAAATAATTCCCTTCTGGCCGCAAATGTCGGCCTTGGTGTGAGGTAATAGGTTCGTGCTTGGTCTGTAGCTCCTATATCTGATAATTAGATCTCCTATATATGCAAAATTGGCTAATTGTACCTGAGATGAAATCTGGAAGTGGTTTTCCTAAGGTGTTATTTTCGTGTTTTGCGATTCTGAAACTTGGGTTTTGGTATTTGATATTGTATTGGGTCGTTGGATGTTTGTACGTCAACGACGAGGGTTGTTTGGTTGTTTTTGCATCCGTAGGCTATAGGTTCTAACCTATGAACGCACCGTGTGCCGTATTGGGTTTCCGGATTTGATTTTAATAAGAATTGCAATTATGTATTTATTGTAGGTACCTTCGCGTGGATTCTGAGATGACGAAGCACATCGACTACGGCTGAACAAGGAGTTCCGCAAGTGAGTAGATTTATATCTACGGAGGATGTTAGGTGAATGGCGTATAGCACCCCCGCAAATTTTGATGGAAACCGATATATAGAATATGGTTAAGGAAACCTATATTAGAAAACTATGGATAGGGTTAAAAAGGATGGTTAGAGATGAAATAAAGAATCTTATATATATATATATATATATATATATATATATATATATATATATATATATCGAGATATGAGATGAAAACTATAGGAATATGACTCTTAGACCTGATATGATAGAAATGATGGCTCGAATTGATAAATAAGGATATGAAAAGTGAATGTGAATCACGACATATAGGTATGTAGTTATAAGAGAATAAGTAGGAGATTTATAGTAGCAGGATATGAGATTAATAAGCTAGAATGTATATGTAAGATGACTTAATGTGATGAAAATAATATACGATATGATATGATGACTTGATTGATACGTCATGATACGGGTACGAGTCGATATGAGAGGATTGATACCTTTGCCGGTCCCCTGATATGAGATTGTTATGGAAGTGACCTGTGATATAAGTATATAGATATATATAATGTTGTGGATCATGAGTTATATACCGTACGAGACGTTAGGTCCGTACCCTCATTGTCATATAGGTTGATAGAATCCCTAATTGATTAATGCCACCGTACGATGGATACCGTACATGATGAGTTTTACTTGATGATTGATCCATACCCCTGACTAGAGGATGCCGTACGATGGATTATACCGTACGTGATGTTGTGAGGCTGGATGCCGATTGATAGATTCACCGACTCGGATATGTGATAGAGACGTATGCCTTATAGCATTGCGTTCACGATTTACTTTATGCGACGTTCATGTTATTCTCATTGCATTGCATATACCTGTGCTAGTACACCTACACCATTATCGATGATGCATACATTACACTTACATAGATTGGCCGGCTCACACACTTCATCATCGATAATTGCTATGTCACTTACACGGTAGGATTGGTGCATCATGTTATGATATGTTGCTATGCTCACATCATTATGCTATGTTGCATGATATACTTGCTATGTTCACATCACTATACCTTGTCGCATGATATACTGAGATGCTCACATTTCTGTTCTATGTTTCTATATTTCATGCTTTACGATTATATGCACTGAGATGCTGTTTCATGAGTTTTCTGGATTTAAGAACCGTGGTTATTTCAAAAGAAAGTATGTATTGTTTTATAAACCCGGTTTCTCTTGATATGATATTTTGAGACATCTACCATGTGTTTTCTCGGTTCTGAGATTGATATGTGAAACCCGATTCGAGGAGCGGGAGGCACCGTCTGCGGGTACATGGTGGACCCGGTATGGTACCCGGGGCAAGAAATGATTTTCGTGGTGTAGACGATGAGCCTGGTAGAGGGACCACTACCTACCGGTGATAGTATTTGGACTCGGCGGTTATCCGGTGGATACCGACCGGAGTCGTGAGATGATACGGGCAGATCCGTGCTGCCGGAGCCCGAGGGCCGATCCAGACAGACGGAGCCCGTGGGCCGATCCGAACTGACAGAGCCCGAGATATGAGGATTTACGTGTCGATGCTAGACACGGATTTCATGATGTTTCTGTAGGGCTGTATAGCACTGCAGCAAGTTTTCGGGAGGCATCATCCATTCCATATTTAAATTTTTGTCGTTCTAGCTAACCCTAACCCTAGAATCGAAACAAGAAAATTCGACGAAACGAATGCAAACAACTTTGCAACTAAAGTGAACAAGGAATACAACCTTTGTAGACTGGTCCTTCACTTCAATAGCTCCATGTAGTAGTCCCTTCGCTGCGATCACGAACTCCTGGACTCTAGAAAGGCTCCCATGAAGATATGAACAAGCTTGCATCGAAGTCTTCGAGGCCGAAGATGATCTACGTCGAGGAGACACTAGCTCATGCTACTTCTTCACTAATGGTGATATTAGTGAAGCAAACACCTTAAACTAAATGGATAATAGTAGAGGATGATGAAGTAGGAAGTGGGCTCACTTTAGTTTTATTTTTCTCACAATAAATCATCAATTAGAAAAAGCTAGCAAGCTTTTTCTCTTGAGGAAGAAAAAGAAGTGAAGAAGAAAATGAATGAGAGAGTGAGGTTAGAATTGCAACCATGGTGAGTTAATGTCATGCCTAACTCATGTAGAGAATAAACCATAGTCTAAGGTTAAGGGTTGGGTTAACAAATATCTTAAGCAAGACAAAAGAGTGGACTAAGTCAATGAAGACCACAAGCTTCTACAAGTTCTGAACCATGACAAATATTTCCACAATTTTGAATTTTCTTGAAATAAATATAAACCCTAACTTAACCCTAACATGGTGTGAGTCTCATACAAACAAGTTGCAAGTGTAATCCAGCATGACACAACAATATATATCACATATATATTTTTGTACAAAAAGAAAATAATACAATTAACATATATCACACATATATCAATGTATCATCAAGTGAGAAAAAGTAATACTTAAGTGAGATAATATTAGTTAATGTAATGTAATATATCAATTATATAATCATACATTAAATTATTAAATCAACACTTGATTTAATAATCCGGCTATATTACATATAACCGACTAATATCAAATATAACAACTTATCGAATCAACACTTGATCCGATAACTTGGCTATATCACATATAACTGACGAATGTCACATATCGCGAGCATAGAATGCGGTATCACATACTCGCATTAATCTCGGTCCCGCACATATCACATATGTGCTCCTACTCCGTTTCGCATGAACCAGGAAACCTCTGTATAGGACTCTAAAGACTCGTCAATACGCCGGCAGTAGGTGATGATCATATCAAGCACCCACAAGCCGCAAGCAGTCTGCTAAACGTAACGGCCACCCGGGTATTGAGCGATCAGAAGATCAAAAAGCAACCCTGCTAGTACTCCTGCGAATCCAATCAGTAAGACTACCGTACAGTCCGGTCTCTTCGTCTGATATGTCGCATATCACAGCCTGGGGTGGTATAACGTCAGACCCCAAAAGCCTGATAAGTGATGCCGATACAAGGTCCATAACGGTTCGAGAAACTACTGGTAACACTTACCACTAAATCTCAGCAACCCTGGGCAGGGATTTCCTGTTATGGCCAATCGAGCATAGCGTTGTTAGTTGTATGTTTGCCCTAGAGGCCAGTATTGTACAGATGAAGTATATTATATTGGATGCTTGGACATATATAGAGAGGACTTTCTTGCTTGATATGATAGTATGCTATTGGGTTGCTCTTTATCTTAACATGTATACTTGTCTCTTTATACTGTCTTATAGCTACATGTTGATAAAGCCCTTAGGATGTGTACTTGACTACCTGGACTGTGATGCAGATCATACTAGTGGGGCTATGGTGGTCCATAAGTACATCCTTTAATGTTCCCAGTCGTGGGTATATCGAGACATGGCATCGATATACCAGAGTAGACTAGCGTATACGCTTCTTGACCCATGAGATGGGCGATGGATGATCCCATATCTATTGGTGTTTGACATCAGAGATGGTATACGGGTGCTCAGTGGAGACTGGGTACACTGGACGGACTCGCCGAGAACTCCCAGATGGTATTATACCTCACGTCAGATGGCAGTTCTCTGGTGACAGTTGTGCAGGTTAGTCTGTAGACCCGAGATCGTCATAGAGTCTTGTGTGATTCCCACTGTGCTTTGATTTCCACTTTACGACGTCCATGAGGGCGTGCAAAACGGTGGTTTTTGGGTAGAGTCCCGAGTCACATGGAGGCAATGAGCGATAGGAGGGGTTTCGTCTCTCCCAGTATTGGGGGTTGATGTTGCGCTGTGCTCGATTGGCCGTAACAGGGAAGTCCCTGGCCAGGGCTGATTTAGAGATTTACTGGTAAGTGTTGCCAGTAGTTTCTCGACCCGTTATGAGCCTCACATCGGCATGACTTATCGGTTATTGGGGTCTGACGTTTACCACCCCTAGACTTGATATGCGACATATCAGACTAAGAGACCGGACTATACGGGAAGTGTTACCGGCAGGATTTTACAGGAGTTGGAGCGGGCTTACTTGCTGATCTTCTGATCGCTCAATACCCGGGTAGCCGTTATGTCCAGCTAGTACCGCTGACGGCTTGTGGGTGCGTGATGTGATCATCACTTACTGCCGGCGTATTGACGAGTATTTAGAGTCCTACACAGAGGTTTTACTGGCTCAGGAAAAACGAAATAGGAGCACGTATGTGATATGTGCGAGACCGAGAATAAATGCGTGTATGTGATACCGTATTCTATTCTCGCGACTTTTTGTATCGGTCGGTTATATATGATATTACCGGGTTATCGAATCAAGTGTTGATTCGATAAGTCGATACAATGGATGTTAGCCGGTTATATGAGATATGACCGGATTATTAAGTCAAGAGTTGATTTAATAATTAAGTGTATAATTGTATATTAGATATACTAATTTACGTTTGCTAACACTTGTTCACCTTAGGGTTTTTCTCATATGCACACTTGAATATATATATATATATATATGTGTGTGTGTGTGTGTGTGTGTGTGTGAGATATATATATTAAAAGTGTTTTCTTTTGTATCATAGTTGATGATACACTAAACATGGGTGTGTAAGATATACACCATACTATATTAGATGGTTGTTAATATTTATTTAAGGTAATTACAAATTAGTGGTGCTTAGGTCATAAGCATGAAGCTTGTAGAAGCTTGTGGATGCTTTGACAAAGTACACTAAATTTGTTTTACTTTAGATTTTTATTAACCTAACCATTCTCAATTAGCTATGGTTATGGCTCTACAAGAGTTAGTATATGATACTCACTCACCATGGTTAGCCTTCACACTTGATCATTATCCTCTCCTCTTTCTTTTGTTCATCTTCTTCATTTTTGAACAAAAGAAAAAGCAAACTAGGGTTTGATCCAAAGTGAGAAAGATTGTGAGAAACAAAATTCTAAAGAGAACCCGCTTCCTATTTCTCCATCCTCTACTAGACCAGCACTTTAGTTTAGGGTGTTTACTTCACTAATTCTCTAGTTAGTGAAGTAGGAGCTTGAGTCGGAATTCCCTCGACGTAGATCATCTTCGGCCTCGGAGACATCAAGCAAGGTCGCATCCTTTGCGTCGTGAAGCCATGCAAGAGCCCGGGAGAACCTTGATCGCAGCGAAGGGACTTCAACAAGGAGCAAATGAAGTGAAGGACCGATCTACAAAGGTTGTATTTCGTATTCCCTTTAGAATAAAGTTGTTTACTTGCTATTTTCTTCTCCTAATCTCTAGTATACGATCTTGCTTAGGGTTGTTCGGCACATAAAAATTTAATTTTGGCATGGTCTATGCTTTGTAGAGCCTTGTTAGTATGCCTAGTAACCCTACAGTGGTATCAGAGCCTAACTAGAGAGCATTAGGTGATGTGTTAACGAAGTTAAAACTCCGAACGAACCCGAACATGTCGAAATGAACCCCTCTCTGTACATTTTTTAAAATCTGTGTTTTTTCAGTATTAAAAATGCCAAAAAAATTCAGCCGGGTTTGATAAGAATTACGGTGCAAATTTGATGACCTAAATCGTACGGACCGCCGCGGTTACGCGGCAATACCCTTCTTGTGCCGCGGAACCGCGGCCGTAAAGTGACCTTGGGCTTCTCTGTTTGCACAGTAATGTTAGATTCTGTTATTGATATTTTCTGGGTATTTTTAATCTGACTCAAGTGTTGAGTATTTTGGGGTTTATTTTGTAATCGTCGATTCGATCGGAGAATTTAATTTTGTTTTGTTATTCCGGATAATTTAGAAAGCATTAAAATGTTCGAACGGATATCATTAACTCAATTTTTCCCGGCACGAAAAACATTCAAGTGTTGAATTTTTCTCGGGTTTAAATCTTTCGGAAAAACGTGCATGTGACGCGATGGACCCTCTAGAAGACAACAAACCTTAACTCGATTATATGACCGTCTTGAACTGCCTTTTGAACCTTAGGGTTTGGGGCAGTACGGCGTGCCACATGTGAGGCGTTGGCTTAACCCTTCTACGGCTGGACCGTTGCTACTGTGACGTATTCTGGAATTTTTGAACTCCGCTCAAGTTTTGAGCTATTATGGTAATTTTGGGTATTTGATTATTCGATCGGAAATTTTAATACTGTCTATTTATCTGGAATGTGATACAATATCTGGAATTCATACAGTTAGGCATGAAATGCGAAATATGTGATATTTTGGATTTACGATGTCTAAAGAGATTGTGGATTCCAAATGTTGTAGTTTTACACTTTCTTTTCTGCGACCGTAAGTGTAATATGTGATATCACCGGTTTCGCTGCTATATGTCAACGACAATTGGGATGCGCATATTTACTTACGTTGATGACATGTGATGTTATGTGTTGCTGGATATGTTATATTGGCTTGTCGCGTTCTGAATAGCCGGAGGGTTTTATGTGAGATGAGAGTTTTTATTTTCATTCATGTAAAATTAAATGTATGTAATATTCTTTTATTGGGGCACTTCCGGGATGAGGTCGATGTCACCATTTGTATATTATTTACTTTTCCGCACTAGGATAGACCCAAGGAGGATAGCACAAGTAACCGGGATCTTGAGTCCAGTGGGAGACCAACTCGAGGAGTCGAGTCCGGGTCTCCTAACTCTAGAATTAGTAGGGTTGCTTGCCGCTCTCGTAGGGGTCTAGGGGTGTGGGTTTGGCTATTCGTCGCGACCGTGGAATCCGTGTTTTATAGAGGCTCAAAATAAAACACGGACGTCCTAGTATATCCAATGTTTCATATGTTTCTTCTGCTGCGATATCTGTGATGTGATCATGTGATGTTCTGTGATAAATACTGTATATAGTATATATGATATATTGTATAGACGTTACTTATGTTTTACACCCGCACTAGCCCTGCCCTGCTCTGCCGTTAGTTACCTAACCTAAAGGTGCACGAGGGGACATCGAGGCGAATGCGGATGGCATAAGTGTACATCGTATTTATCTGTGATGTTTAGGTGACTTAAATGATGAGACTTCATTAATGTGATTAATGAAAGAAAAGAAATCTAAAAGATGTTGTAGAATCAAATTTTCAAATAAAAGGGTAGCTACAGTTTTACTTTTCATAGAGGTATATATGATATACCCTGCACCTTATTCGATGTGGAAAGAGCCGAGATCCCTTCACCGGGAGTGACCTCTTTAGCAAAACTGACAGATGCTACAAAACTCGGTTTGGTTTTTGATTGCTTTTGGAGTTTTGCTTTGCATAGTGATATATATGATATGTCCTGCACCTTATTCGATGAGGAATGAGCCGAGATCCCTTCACCGGGACTGACCTCTTTAGCAAAACTAATGAAAGCCTCAAAATCACTCCATTTCAAAATTCACTCGATTCTACAACGATATCAAGTTCATTACACAATAGGTTTTCAGAAAAACCTGTCGTAGCCCTCCGTCATTTCAGATAAGTCCTGGTTAGTATTCGTGCTGCGTTTGTTGACCTTGTCAAGGCGTAGTGTGCGGTAGCTGACCAGTATTTATCTGCTTATGCATATGATGCAGATTGGATTAGGGTAGTCGTACGGCCTTGTTGACCTTGTCAAGGGTCGTGCGAGTGGGTGTAATTCAATCAAGAAATGACGGGTTGAACTTGACTTACGGTCTATGGTTTGTTGACCTTGTCAAGGTCATAGATTGTTTGGGGCAAAATATTATCGGGAATTTCAAGTGTTGAGATTTGCAATGAGATTGCATACCTTCTATGAGATAGTTGGATCCCGATACCCACTGCGAGTAATTGTTGTAAGTGCACGGCGGCGCCCCGGCCGTCAATCCGACGCCGGAATGCGGAAGCGGTGAATAACTAAAATTTTGCGGACTTAGCAAACCGGCACCACCGCGCACTATAACCGGGATCGAACCATTAACTAGTCTAAGCTAACTAGAAGATGGGTTAGAGATATACCGACGATCCAAGTCCTCCGGTCTTCTCGTCATGGTCCCGATCTCCTGCGGAAAGTCCTGTCTCCTCCTCGTCGCCGGAAGTGCACCACATCGCCTACATCGTTTACGGGCTCCCACCTCAATGCCGAGGCAACTCGGGCACGAAGCCGGCTACTCGACGTGCCCAAGGTTCGTTGTAGAATATGTAGTGAGCTTGTGTCTCTTTTTGGGGTAGTGGAGGTTGCCATTGGTGGAGGGATGAAAACAAGAACAAAGTGTGGAGGAGCTTGGGGTATTTTTGAGCATGATATGAACAAGAATACCTCCCCAAATAATTTGGACAGCCCACCCCAAATGAGTGGCCGGCCATGCACCTCTAGAATGGAGAGAATGAGATGGATAGCTAAAAGAATGGGGGGGAAACTCAATCATGCAAGAGAGAGGGAAAAACAATCAAGTGAACCAATGATAGCAAGGTGAAAACCACACACTTCTATCACTCATCAACCATGATGATATCCAAAGTCAATCCATCATGAAATATGAAGTCAAGCAAGTCAATGGATGGTGCTATAATCATGACATGATAATATGCAAGGACCCCCTCCACAAAAGTCTATTTGCAACAATGCAAATAAACCCTCCTCCACCAATCTTCGGCCAATGAACGGAACAATGGAAATTGGCCGAAACGGAAAGCAAACTGGCAACTCCAGAAAACTGGTCCCGTAATAAATTACAGGAAAACCCCGATACTGTGCATACACACCCGCATTTGTATTCCGACCGAAATACAAATGCAATGAGACAAAATCTACACTGTACTATACTAGGATCCGGCTTATACCAAAGTCGGCTAGTAATATCTGTTCGATCCTGATCCGTGCAATACCGCACGTATCTGATCGAACCCTGCCATATAACCATACGGCCTATAGTACAAACTGTCCGATCCTGATCCGTGCAATACCGCACGTATCTGATCGGACCTTGCCATATCTCCATACGGCCTCTACAACCTTTCGCCCGAAAGCTGAGTAACTGTAAATGTGGTGGACTCTAAAGACTCGTCAATACTATGGCTGTGGATTTAACCACTAGCACGTCAGAGGTATATGCCAATACGTGACGGGCCACCAGCTATTGACCAAAAGGGACGTCGATGAGGAAGCTCACCCCGACACCCAACTGAGCCTGTCAGTGACAATATCCGTGCAGTCCGGTCCGTTCGTCTATGAGCATCGCATGGCGGGCCTAGGGGGTTGGTAAAAGTCAGACCCCCAAAAGCGGTACAAGTCGTGTCGGAGTGTAGCCCAGAACACCCTGAGATACTACTGGAATACCTACCAGTAAATCTCCTTGCCTTGGCCAAGGACTTTGTGTAATGGCTCTCCTAGACACAGCACGACCTCACCCCCAATACCGGGAGAGACGAACCCCTGAAGATACGCTCACTGCCTCCATGTGGCTCGGGACTGTACCCAACTAAAACCTGTTTGCACGACTCCTTTGAGCCGTGGTAGGGTAGTAATCAAAGTACAGTGGGAACTCACACGAGACAAATGACGATCCCCAGGTCGATGAACTAACCTGCACACATGTCACCAGGGAACTGCCATCTGACGTCTGGTATATGACCAACTAGCATGTTCCCGGCGAGTCCTGTCCGGTGTACTCATAACCCAATGAGCACCTGTATACATCTTAGGTGATCCAACTGACACCAGTGGCTTGTGAGACCGGCCACCGCCCCTCGTCGGGGTCTCGACTGTATACACTAGTCTACTAATGGAGTATCGATGCCCGGTCTCGAAACTCCCACGACTAGGGACCTTTTAAGGATATGCTTGTAGACCCCCAGCTCTCACTTATATGATCGCCCTCATACTGCTGGTGGTTAAGCAAGAATCCTAGGGGCTCTATCAACGTGTAATAGCGACGTGTCATGTCACCTAAAGCAGTACACGATGATAAAGGTAAACCAGATAGCATACTATCATCTCGAGTAAGACTGTCCTACCGGGATAGGTCCTCCCTCAATCATTACAATCACGTACCTGTGACCTAATAATTGACTCTGAGGGCACTATCTCCAACAATCTCCCACTTGCACTCAAGGCTAATTATTGCGATGTCGCATACTCACAGCCCGTGTGATACCGAACATCCAACTCCTCTACTAGTCAGTCTCACAAAGCTCGTTTGTGGAACTATTGCGTTCGAGGAATAGCCTCAGTGAGTGGATCCGCTAAGTTGTTTCTTTCTATGTCTCTCTATATCTCAAGTTCGCGGAGAAACCTATCTCCCGAAATGAGCAATACCTGTCTTAGAATGTGTCTGGATGTCTGATGGGACATAGCTCATAAATGAACTCCAAATCCAAACTTCTTAGACTATATCGTCAACTGAACTTAATCAGTATCCTGCGCGCCATGCCTCCCTCAGTATTGCCTTGGACCACCTGTCCAAAATACTGCCCCTCATCAGAAGGAAAACTATAACTCTGACAACCTTCTTGTCGTCCATGTCACCTTGGAAGCCTGGAATGATAACTGTCTCCCGAATGAGGCTGTCGTTATCATATCCCTAGAACATCCTCTTATGTTCTAAAACTGCTTCCGACTGTATCTCCAGGATTGGATTAATGTCAACTTATTGCATCTAGTGCAAGAACAATATCTGGTGTGGTACTTGACATCTCATGATTGACTCAATTGCCTAAGCAAGTGATCTGCCAATCATGCACATCCCTCTCCCCTTTAGTCTGTAAGACACCTTTAGAGAGGGTGACTCCGTTACCTGCAGGTACACTACCGTGCCAGGAGTCGTCCATCCTAAATACTCTTAGAATGCTGTCAAGTACCCTGATTGGGAAACCACCCAAATCTAGATCTAAAACCATAGATCTAGTAACCAGTATGTCTGATATAAAATCCATTTCCTTTGTGGAGAAACAACTGTGTGACGACCAAAGTATAACCGATCGTAGTGTAGGAGTTTCTTTTCCTACTCTGTGTATGTCATCCAAATACCAGGATATCACACCCTACTACCTTCTCAACAGATCCATCCCCTATTCTGATGAAGTCAAACCCATGACTGTCACATCAGAAGTAGATGATCTATCTCCGCTACATCTGCTTTAGTCTATAAATAGACATAAGCTACTTGTCCACCAATGCTTCCGCTGCTCCTACTGACTACGACAACCCTCTGGCAGAGTCATATACACGTACACTTCTGAAGCGAGTTCAGAACGACGCTATACTCATCCTCCCGCCGGGTCTCGCAGCCTGGAACAACAGCAATGGCAAGTGTGGGTAAACAAGAACTTCCCTGTCACCGTCCTTGAGGCTACCTGAGTACCTCTCGGGTGCCTGAAGTTACCCACTTTATCTGCGGAGTGGCCAATGGAATGTCAATCCAGATTGAATCTTTAGGTTCCTTATCAAATCTTCAGTAATCGTTTGTGGTTCTGGAATCACTTCCAGTTCTACCATACTCCCACTACTGTTTTCTGAAAAAATCCATTTCTATTAAAACTGTGGCGAGTCTAGAACAATATCGCTATTGTTCATCCAGATGGTAGAAAGTCAACCCTCGTCATAGCCTGGGTCAACCCACAAACAGCCATTACAGAAACGTGCCTTGAGTTGTCCAGTGTCTGGTTTTAATCATAAACCGGACAACTCCCCGTACCTTAACATCGTTAAGATATGAACTGTTCTATATCCCATATAGGACCAGAGGCACTGATTTAATTGAACCAGATCCAAATCATGCAACTGTCTCCAGTGCATGTCAACTAAATGGAAGGAGGCCAGATCAGCGTTACTCAACTTAGGAATACTTCCAATTATGAGTAACCTGAAAGAGAAGCAATTTCTCTTAATCATTACTATCAACTGAACACCATACACAAGTATCTACATCTTCGATCTCTTTGAAGAATCCCGATACTTGCTATACCTGGTTCTCTACTCTATTCAAATACATATAACTTCTCCAAATTCAGACCCTGTGTTTCCGCGAAACACCTGTCTAAAAACTAGAGAAGTCATAAGTAAACCGAATATAGTACGAGGACCAACCCCTTTGTCCTGATGGACCGTGGACAACATACAATACTCTGTATAAGTCCCTTGAGTCTGATAACTCATTCACTGTGTGTCGTAGGTTGAAAACTGTACTTATGGTTAAGAAGAATTACACCGCTGTTTAATGCTCCTTACCTAACCATCCACTGATATAGGTAAATGTCGTAGACATAATTTCAGAAAGGTATATCTCACTCTATGAAAATAGACGTACAGATATATCAATTTGAAATTGGTGCATAACTGCGGATATTCAAAACCAAATATTTGCCAACCGGCAAACAGCCCAGGTGATTTCCTCAAATATCACCGATTACAACGAATCCCTATATAATGAGGATAATCACCCAATTCCCAATAACTTACTCCCACTCATCATCTGTAAAACCATACAGATGTGAGAATCGTACCTGGTAAATACATACCCTGGAGTAAGTATCTAATCGGGAAATCAGTTTTCCTTTAACATTACACAGTGAAACTGAAACATTGAAATGTTCCGATGGGGTATTCTGGTATTCCTAGTAATGCCTCTTCCAGATTCACGACTGTAACCGTATAATCCTTTGCCACCTCTCCAAATCCCTTCTTATGTCTTTAGTCTTTACCTTCTGTACACCTCTTTAGGCCAAATGGTTTTCTTCCTTCCCTACCGTTCGGCACCAGCCTATGGTTTGGAAGAAGACTATCCAATAAGCATAATGGGTGTACTGTCCCAATTCTAGGAACACTCGCAATGAGAGAGGGTGAAGATAAAAGACAACCGAATAAACCTTATTCCTATTTCTCCTGGACCAGAATCCATCCCCGAACTGGAACAAGTTCCTTTCGAGTTCGTATATAACCATACGATGGAGTATCCAAATAAACTGTGGATCTTCGTAGTGATACGGAGTGTCCTGGAGAAATACAAAGGTGATTTAGGATTGACGAAGGAATACTTGGCTTGGTCGTGAATATCTGTTGCAATTTACTTTGCCCTCTTACTAATCCCTTGCTTTGTCTGAACTTAATACCTTCTGCACACCATCGTTATGCTAATTGGTTTTCTTCATTCCCTACCGGTCGGCACCAGCCTAAGGTTTGGAAGAAGACAATCCAATTTGCGTAATAGGTGTACTACCCCTAAACCAAGGAGTACTCGTAACCTGAGAGAGGGTAAAAGAAAAAGACAACTGAATAATCCTATCCGTTTTCTCCAGAACCGGAAACCATCCTCGAATAAATTCTTTCGAGTTCGTATCTAACCATACGATGGTTTTGTCCAATGGAAGTGGACGTTCGTAGTAAAACGGGGTGTCCTGGAGAAAAGGGTAAAAGTAGGAGTGGCAATGAGGTTTGCAACTCTGACAATCCAAAAGCCGGTGTTTAAGAAGGTTCGGTCAACTTGGTCACTGAGTCAAAGTCTTAGGGTCGGGTCAATGGTCGCTGCCAAAGAGAGAGAGAAAAGAAACACTCAGCGTGCACTCTAACCTAGATCAGAATGGTCACCAATTTATCTAATCTGGAAACCTCCCACTGTACCTCAAATTCTCCTCCAAACCTGAAAGAAGAATTAGTCGGGGTTACCCGAGGAGTAAACTAACTCATCAGTGGGAATCGGGATCCAACTATCATTGCATGATAACGTGACGGAATCCGCTCACGCTATCACACTCCAGAAGGTATGCGCATATCTGGCAAGTTTCAGTTCTTTTGAAACTCCCGATGTGATTTTTGCCCCATGCTCTTATGACCTTGGCGTGAGGTCAAAATATCATAAGTCACATGTCAAGTTCTGCCCATCATTATCCAGGTTAATTTGAACCCACCCGTACATACCCTTGACGTAGGCCAAAATAGTAGTACGACTGTCCCAAACCAACGCATCTATCTATGCAACAGATAAATACCCGGCAGCTACCAATCACTATGCCTTGGCGTGAGGTCAAAATACATAGCTTGAATACTACCGAATATTTAACTGAAATGACGGAGGGCTACGAATGGTTTCTGGCGAAAACCTTTAACGTAATGAACTTGATATCGTCGAAGGAACGGATAGCTTTTTGAAAATATAGTGACGAAAACCGTTGCTAAAGAGGTCACTCCCGGTGAAGGGATCTCGGCTCTTTCCCCGTAGAATGGGGTGCAGGATATTCCAACTGAATACCACGGTGCAAAGCAAAAGTAATCGGCTATAGTGAAGTTAATGCCCTGACGCAAAATTCTGTCCAAGGGGTCACTCCCGGTGAAGGGATCTCGGCCCTTGCCTCGTCGACTGAGGAGCAGGATATTCCAATGAATACCACGATGCAAAACAAAAGTAAACGTCCTTGCAATAACAGCTTTTTGAAAAGTGTTCCAACAACATCAGATTAGGTTTGTTTTTAAACTTGCATTGATCCGAATCAATGCAGTCCCATCAATTGATCACACCAAAAAGAACGAAAATATACTGATGTACGTATATGCCATCCGCATTCGCCACTGGGTCCCGTCATTACCCGTTAGGTTAGCTTACTAACGACAGAGCGGGGACTGGACTAGCGCGGATGCAAAACATATACGACATCTACTAATATATATACCAATATATTATATTCGCTCAAGGCGTGAATAAAAATGCAACATCACAGAAAATGTACAGCATCACAGAAACAATACGGATATCTGGGATCCCCGGGTTTCACAGAGCCGCTGAAACCCGACGTTCCCCTGGTCGTGTGGATAGCCTGTGCAATGAAATCCTAGACCCCTACGGGCGCGGCAAGTCACCCGCCAAAACCTGAAGCGAGGCAGCCCCCTTCAGCCCCGTGAATGGACCACCCAGCACTTCACGGAATCCGGCAACTTGGGCACCCCTCCTGGGTCAACCTGTACCCCCTACGAGTGCGGCGAATAGCCCGCCAATCCTAGAGTGAAGCCCCCTCCGTCTCAATGCCATGAGATGCGGGCTTGTTGCCCTCCAGAACCCGGCTATCCGTGCACCCCTCCGCGGGGCAATCCTAGTACAGAAAGTAAAATATACATACAACGGGTACATCGACCGCAACCAGGTCGTGCCCCAAAATAATAATACAATCAGGCAGTGACGGCAGTCCACATGTCGGACGCTCGCCCCGCAATATCAAATGTACATAATACAACAAAACTGTACTAGCATTGCATCCAGGCTATCCCCCACGACCGATCCGCAACATCACAGCAAATACATAGAACATCAACGTGAAAGTCACGTTCGCAAATCCGTCTAACCGGGCTATAGCAGTTAGACCGGATTTACCGATCGAGTGACATTCACGGTCGCAGATATAATGTAAATACTGTGAAAAATGTGTTTAAAAAATTTCCGATTGATCAAACAATTAACAAGTGGGCCCCAAAGAAAACTGTAGCACTCACAGAAACAATTGGCCCAACTTTAATATTCCAATGCCCATATTTTAAGCCCAGAAGGCCTCTGTAAAAAAATGGTGAAGTGATGTGAATAGTGCACGGCGGAAGGGCCGCACAAAGGTGGTTTTCGCGGCGGTTCCGCGCTCCAACTGTGGAGTTACTTCGTCAAATTTTTACAGAACTCTTATGTTTTCCAGTACATCAATATTTTATAACCTGAAAAATTTTTCGAGACCAAAAATTTTCAACAGAAACTGATGCGAACTAAAATGCAGTTTTGGAACTTTTTGATCGATCGGAAATGCAAACACATTACACAAAGTTAGACTAAGTTAATGGCGAGGCTCTGATACCACTGTAAGTGCACGGCGGCGCCCCGGCCGTCAATCCGACGCCGGAATGCGGAAGCGGTGAATAACTAAAATTTTGCGGACTTAGCAAACCGGCACCACCGCGCACTATAACCGGGATCGAACCATTAACTAGTCTAAGCTAACTAGAAGATGGGTTAGAGATATACCGACGATCCAAGTCCTCCGGTCTTCTCGTCATGGTCCCGATCTCCTGCGGAAAGTCCTGTCTCCTCCTCGTCGCCGGAAGTGCACCACATCGCCTACATCGTTTACGGGCTCCCACCTCAATGCCGAGGCAACTCGGGCACGAAGCCGGCTACTCGACGTGCCCAAGGTTCGTTGTAGAATATGTAGTGAGCTTGTGTCTCTTTTTGGGGTAGTGGAGGTTGCCATTGGTGGAGGGATGAAAACAAGAACAAAGTGTGGAGGAGCTTGGGGTATTTTTGAGCATGATATGAACAAGAATACCTCCCCAAATAATTTGGACAGCCCACCCCAAATGAGTGGCCGGCCATGCACCTCTAGAATGGAGAGAATGAGATGGATAGCTAAAAGAATGGGGGGGAAACTCAATCATGCAAGAGAGAGGGAAAAACAATCAAGTGAACCAATGATAGCAAGGTGAAAACCACACACTTCTATCACTCATCAACCATGATGATATCCAAAGTCAATCCATCATGAAATATGAAGTCAAGCAAGTCAATGGATGGTGCTATAATCATGACATGATAATATGCAAGGACCCCCTCCACAAAAGTCTATTTGCAACAATGCAAATAAACCCTCCTCCACCAATCTTCGGCCAATGAACGGAACAATGGAAATTGGCCGAAACGGAAAGCAAACTGGCAACTCCAGAAAACTGGTCCCGTAATAAATTACAGGAAAACCCCGATACTGTGCATACACACCCGCATTTGTATTCCGACCGAAATACAAATGCAATGAGACAAAATCTACACTGTACTATACTAGGATCCGGCTTATACCAAAGTCGGCTAGTAATATCTGTTCGATCCTGATCCGTGCAATACCGCACGTATCTGATCGAACCCTGCCATATAACCATACGGCCTATAGTACAAACTGTCCGATCCTGATCCGTGCAATACCGCACGTATCTGATCGGACCTTGCCATATCTCCATACGGCCTCTACAACCTTTCGCCCGAAAGCTGAGTAACTGTAAATGTGGTGGACTCTAAAGACTCGTCAATACTATGGCTGTGGATTTAACCACTAGCACGTCAGAGGTATATGCCAATACGTGACGGGCCACCAGCTATTGACCAAAAGGGACGTCGATGAGGAAGCTCACCCCGACACCCAACTGAGCATGTCAGTGACAATATCCGTGCAGTCCGGTCCGTTCGTCTATGAGCATCGCATGGCGGGCCTAGGGGGTTGGTAAAAGTCAGACCCCCAAAAGCGGTACAAGTCGTGTCGGAGTGTAGCCCAGAACACCCTGAGATACTACTGGAATACCTACCAGTAAATCTCCTTGCCTTGGCCAAGGACTTTGTGTAATGGCTCTCCTAGACACAGCACGACCTCACCCCCAATACCGGGAGAGACGAACCCCTGAAGATACGCTCACTGCCTCCATGTGGCTCGGGACTGTACCCAACTAAAACCTGTTTGCACGACTCCTTTGAGCCGTGGTAGGGTAGTAATCAAAGTACAGTGGGAACTCACACGAGACAAATGACGATCCCCAGGTCGATGAACTAACCTGCACACATGTCACCAGGGAACTGCCATCTGACGTCTGGTATATGACCAACTAGCATGTTCCCGGCGAGTCCTGTCCGGTGTACTCATAACCCAATGAGCACCTGTATACATCTTAGGTGATCCAACTGACACCAGTGGCTTGTGAGACCGGCCACCGCCCCTCGTCGGGGTCTCGACTGTATACACTAGTCTACTAATGGAGTATCGATGCCCGGTCTCGAAACTCCCACGACTAGGGACCTTTTAAGGATATGCTTGTAGACCCCCAGCTCTCACTTATATGATCGCCCTCATACTGCTGGTGGTTAAGCAAGAATCCTAGGGGCTCTATCAACGTGTAATAGCGACGTGTCATGTCACCTAAAGCAGTACACGATGATAAAGGTAAACCAGATAGCATACTATCATCTCGAGTAAGACTGTCCTACCGGGATAGGTCCTCCCTCAATCATTACAATCACGTACCTGTGACCTAATAATTGACTCTGAGGGCACTATCTCCAACAATTGTTACTCCTGGGATAGTTTTACACAGGACAATTAGCCGATCAAGTAGGTGTCTAGAAAGGTGTCAACGGGGTTACGCCTCTGGGAAAACGAGGTTTACTTTAATTAGGTCCGTGCGAAAGCACGGGAAACCTCCCTCAAAGTACCGACACTGGCCTGGCCGAAAGATTGGCGAAGTTGTAGGGTGTAATTAATCCCGGCTAGTCTTTCCTTTTAGGGTTTGAAGGAAGATTTGATAGAAACAGTGGGAGCCATCCTGATTAGATAAAATAATAACCAATCTGATCTTGCAAGAGCATACGCTAAAATGTTTTCTTCTCTCTCTCTCCAGGTAGCGACCATATCATGCCTTAATCAAGATAATAATATGGATGTATTGACCGAACCCGCATGTTATACTGTGCTGGGGAACGTTGGTTCCGTTCTTTCTTATAAGAGTTATAGGACTGAACTGGATATAGAGGAATACCAGGATTCTTATGCCACCCGTGTGAAGAAAGTACATGTTGATGCATTTTCTTCGGGTGTGTTCGTTACAGAGAACTGTTTCTCCATTTGCTCTACGTCCTGGGTATTAGATACCGGGTCAGGATCCCATATATGTAATCAGTTACATGGGCTTAGGAAAGGTAGAGAACTTGGAGAAGGTGATAAAGACATAAGAGTTGGAAATGGTGCAATTGTTGCAGCTAAAACCGTCGGGGAATATCACCTTGTATTGCCAACAGGTAATACATTGGTTCTGAACGAATGCTATTACATGCCGAACCTGATATGCAACATTATATCGGTTTCTTTACTAAGTAAAGAGGGATATAATTTTGTATTACAGGATAATGTTATGAATATTTTTCTGAACCAAAGGTTGGTTGGATCAGGCACGTTGTGCAATGGCATTTATGTTCTAAATCAATCAACAGTTCTGAGCATAACAAACACACACAAGAGGAAGAGTTTAAAACTGAACGAATTCTTCTTGTGGCATTGTAGACTTGGTCACATCAATGCGACACGACTCGCTAAGTTGCATAAGGATGGATATTTAAATCCGTTTGAATTTTCATCTTATGACACTTGTCAGTCATGTCTCAAAGGAAAGATGACCAAAACTCCATTTACGGAACACGGAGAGAGAGTTACGGAACTCTTGGGACTGGTACATAGTGATATATACGGCCCCATGTCTACACATGCCAGGAATGGTTCTTCGTACTTCATTACATTCACTAACGATCTCTCTAGATTCGGATATGTGTTCCTGATGAAACACGAATCAGAAGCTTTTGAGAAATTTAGAGAATATAAACAAGAAGTTGAGAACCAAACCGGAAAAAGTATTAAAATCCTTCGATCTGATCGAGGAGGTGAATACTTAAGCAATGAATTCCTGGACTTCCTAAAAGAGAATGGGATTCTCTCTCAGCTGACTCCTCCATATACACCACAGCACAACGGTGTATCAGAACGGAGGAACCTCACCCTATTAGATATGGTGTGCTCTATGATGAGCACGGCTGAGTTACCTATTTCCTTTTGGGGGTATGCACTGGAGACAGCAGCATACCTATTGAATCAAGTTCCATCTAAATCTGTACTTACCACACCATATGAGATATGGAGTGGGAAGAGACCATATCTTAAACGAGTTAAGATATGGGGTTGTCCGACCTATGTCAAAAGACAAAATCCGGACAAACTCGAGGCACGGTCAGTTCTTTGCAAGTTTGTGGGATATCCAAAGAACTCATATGGGTATTTTTTCTACCACAGTGAGGAACAAAAGGTGTTTGTTGCTCAACATGCCACCTTTTTAGAAAAGGAATTTCTTGTAAAAGAAATTAGTGGCAAAGTGGTAGAGCTGGAAGAGGTTCCAGATACACAAACTGCAACTGAAGATTTAGTGGAACCAGAGGATTCGGTAGTTCCCGATGAACCCCAGCCACTCCGCCGATCTAGTAGGGCTCCTCACCCACCTGAGAGATACTACTGTTTTCTCATGGATGGTGTGAGCGAGGATTGCATCATGGAGGATGATGACCCAACTAACTTCGAGCAGGCCATCACGAATGGAGACTCAGTGAAATGGCTGGATGCAATGCCGTCCGAGATGGAATCCATGTACACCAACAAAGTATGTGTAAGTCCATATTGCGACCCCCGGTTCTTACGGGGAGGCGGAAACGGTATAAAATCAAAGTTTTTATCGCAAGAGGCAACATGGACTAACTTATGGTCGGGATCGTTACCTAAACTAAAACTAGCAAACTAAGCTAAAGATGTTTAGCTACTCGGATGAAGATGGTTATACCTAAACTTGAACTCCTTCTCTTCAAGCTCCGGTGGTGGTCCGATGGCTCCTTCTCGTCGTCTCCGTACGCCGAAGATAGATCCACTTGAAAGCTCCAACCTTTAGCTCCTTCTTCGGTCTTTGAAGAAACTAGTTCACTTGGTTTGCTAAACCTAGTGAACTAGAATGAGTAGAGAGGAAAATAGAATGGGATTTTATCTATGGTTCTTGATTCTCAACTCATGAGACAAGAGAACCATAGATCAAGAGAGGGAGCAAGAGGTTGAGGGTGAGAGCAAGGGGAGAGCTCAAGAACAAGAGAGAGAATGAGCAAGAAAGAATGAGGCTCTCTTTTCTCTCTCACCCTCTCATAATCCAAAGTGATCATAACTCATCATATCAAAAAAGTCTTTTGGTGATGGTTAGAAGCAACCATAAGGTTATCATATCATGCACTCATTTTACTCAAAAAGCAAGCAAGAAAAAAGTCTTTGGCATGAAATGATAACCATGGTTATCATGATGGTCAACTAGTCAAGCCTAGTCAACCGGTCAACAAGTCAACAAAAGTCAACAAGTCACCAAAGTCAACAAGTCAACAAAAGTCAACAAGTCAACAACCATATCACCATAATACTTAATTAATATAATAGTTAATCACATATCATATTCTCATTAGGGTTGAGCAAAAAGTCAAAAGTCAACGGTCAACTGTCAACAACCCTAATGAGAATCCACTACCTCTGCCTCCCTGTCAACTGTGCATACACACCCGCATCCGCGTTCCGAGGAACACGAATGCAAACTGGATAAATCCAATCCCATAAGGTACACTAGGATCTGGCTTAAACCAAAGCCCACTAGTGTAAACTGTCCGGACACTGTACGTGCACAAGTGCACGGATGTGACCGAACCCTGTCGCAAAACCATGCGACCTGTCGCAATACCATGCGACCTCTACTCTTTTGCCTAAAGGCGAAAAGCTTTCTGTGTGGGACTCTAAAGACTCGACACTACGCTGGCAGTGGGTTTAACCACAGACCGCAAGCGGCACTAGCTGTGCGTAACGGTCCCCAGGTAATGCCGACAAGAAGACCGACGAGGCGAAAACCCATCTGAACTCCTACTGAGCCTGAGCGTGACATTCTCCGTACAGTCCGGTCTGTTCGTCTGATACATCGCATGGCGGGCCTAGGGGGCGGTAAACGTCAGTCCCCCAATAGCGGTACAAGTCGTGCCGGAGTGAAGCCCAATACACCCTGAGATAACACTGGAAACCTACCAGTATATCTCGTTTGCCCTGGCCAGGGACTACTCGTGTAATGGCTCTCCTAGACACAGCGCGATGTCAACCCCCAATACCGGGAGAGACGAATCCTGTCTAACCGTCACTGCCTCCAAGTGCTTCGGGACTGCACCCAACCACCACCTGTTTGCACGACTCCTTTGAGCCGTGGTAGGGTAGTGATCAAAGTACAGTGGGAACACACTCGAGGCGGAGTGACAGTGTCAAGTCAGCGGACTAAGCTGTACTCATGTCACCTGGGAACTGATAACTGACGATAGGTATAATACCAACTAGTCAGTTCCCGACGAGTCCTGTCCAGTGTACCCGTAACCTAACGAGCACCCGCATACTATCTCAAGTACGACGTACTGACGGCTGTGGGACAGACCGTCTCCCACACTGGGATGAGAAGCGCATGCGCTGGTCTACTCCGGAGTATCGATGCCCTGTCTCGATAGTCCTGCGACCAGGGACCTGAATAAGGATGTGCTTATAGATTACCCAGCCCCCACTAGTGTGACTGCCATCACAACGCTGGTAATCAAGCAAAGATCCTAAGGGCTCCACTAATGCGTATAAGTGATATACTGAAATAAACACAAGTACACATTGAAGTAGAAACAAACCAAGTAGCATACTACTATTTTGAGCAAGATTGTATATACAAGGTGAATATCCCAAGCATCCATTAAGTAATATACAAACTAGTATGATACAGTAATGGCCTCTAGGGCATATACACTAACAATCTCCCACTTGCACTAAGGCCATGTACTGGCGTATCGAAGACCTATCATCTCGATCAGCCGCTCGAACTGAGTCTGGGGCAGGGCCTTGGTGAATGGATCAGCAGTGTTATCTTCTGAAGCGACTCTCCGAACCTCGATCTCCTGGCGATCTACGATCTCCCTGATCAGGTGATACCGCCTTAAGATGTGCCTGGATTTCTGATGGGACCTGGGTTCCTTCGCTAATGCTATAGCCCCGTTGTTGTCGCAATACAGAGGTATTGGATCAACAATGGACGGAACCACCTGAAGTTCTTTCAAGAACTTCCTCATCCAGACAGCTTCTTTTGCGGCATCAGATGCAGCGATGTATTCCGCTTCCATCGTCGAGTCTGCAACGGTTTCTTGTTTGGAACTCTTCCAACACACCGCCCCTCCATTGAGGGTAAAGACAAAACCCGACATGGATTTGGAATCATCCTTGTCACTCTGGAAGCTGGAGTCAGCAAAGGCCTCGATCTGGAGGTCCTTTCCGCCATACACCAAGAACATCTCCTTAGTCCTCCTCAGGTACTTGAGAATGTTCTTTACCGCTATCCAATGTTTCTCCCCAGGGTTTGACTGATACCGGCTTACTACACTCAGTGCATAAGCTACATCCGGTCTGGTACACAACATCGCATACATTATAGAGCCTACCGCAGAAGCGTAGGGTATAATAGACATGCGATCCCTCTCCAAATCAGTCTTGGGAGACATCTCTTTAGAGAGGGTGATCCCGTGACAAGCCGGTAGGTTACCGCGCTTGGAATCTTCCATACTGAATCTCTTCAGTATGGTGTCGATGTACCTGGACTGTGAAAGTCCTAATATCCTCTTGGATCTGTCACGGTAGATCCGGATACCCAGAATGTATGAGGCATCACCCAGGTCTTTCATGGAGAAACCTGTGTGACAAGAACCCCTTGACAGATTGTAGCATAGGAATGTCATTTCCTATTAAGAGAATGTCATCCACGTATAAAACGAGGAATACTACAGTTCTCGCTACAAATCTACTATAGATGCATGGTTCATCTGGATTTTTGATAAAGCCAAATTCTTTGACCGTCTCATCAAAGCAGATGTTCCAACTCCGCGATGCCTGCTTTAGTCCATAGATGGACTTAAGCAACTTGCACACCTTTCCGCTGCTCCCACTCTGAATGAAACCCTCTGGCTGGTCCATATAGACACACTCCTCTAAATTTCCATTTAGAAAAGCTGTCTTTACGTCCATTTGCCAGATCTCATAATCGTGGAAGGCAGCAATGGCAAGAAGGATCCGAATGGATTTCAGCATGGCTACTGGAGAAAAGGTTTCGTCGTAGTCCAAGCCAGGTCTTTGACGAAAACCCTTTGCTACCAGCCTAGCTTTATAGGTCTCAACCTGTCCATCTACACCAATCTTCCTTTTGAAGATCCACTTGCATCCTACGGGTTTTACCCCGTCTGGAGCAATGTCCAACGTCCATACCTTGTTGGTGTACATGGACTCCATTTCGGTCCGCATTGCATCCAGCCATTTCACTGAGTCAATGCTCTGAACGGCCTGCTGGAAGCTAGTAGGCTCATCATAATCTATGATGCAATCCTCTCTATCCCCGTCTATGAGAAAACCGCAGTATCTCTCGGGCGGATGAGACTGCCTACTACTCCTGCGGAGCGGCGTAGGAATGTCCTGTTCTGTTGAACCCTCTGGTTCCACTAAGCTTTCAGTAACAGTCTGTGGTTCTGGAATTTCTTCCAGTTCTATTGTGTTCCCACTTATCTGGGTTTCCAAAAACTCAGTTTCCAAGAAGCGGGCATGCTGAGAAACAAAAACCTTTTGTTCCTCAGCGGAATAGAAAAGATACCCCCTGGAGTTCCTTGGGTATCCCACAAACTTACACTGTACTGAACGTGCCTCAAGCTTGTCCGCATGCTGCTTTTTTACAAAAGCTGGACATCCCCATACCTTAAGATAATTAAGACAGGGTTTCTTCCCAGTCCACATCTCATATGGGGTGGTGGGCACAGTCTTGGTAGGAGCCTTGTTCAAGAGATACGCAGCTGCTTCTAGTGCATATCCCCAGAATGATCGCGGTAACTCAGCGTTACTCATCATGGACCGAACCATATCCAATAGGGTTCGGTTCCGTCTCTCCGATACACCGTTATGTTGCGGAGTGTATGGAGGAGTAAGCTGAGAGAGAATACCATTCTCTTTTAAGTAATTCAGGAATTCGGCACTTAAGTATTCTCCACCTCGATCCGATCTTAGAATCTTAATACTTTTGCCGGTCTGTTTCTCTACTTCATTCTTATACTCCTGGAATTTTCCAAAGGCCTCGGACTTATGTTTCATTAAGAAGACATAACCGTACCTTGAGAAGTCATCCGTAAAAGTAATGAAGTAAGAATGTCCGCTTCGGGCATGTGTAGACATTGGACCGCACACGTCACTGTGTACGAGTCCTAAGAGCTCGCTCGCTCTTACTCCTTGTCCAGTAAACGGAGTCTTTGTCATCTTTCCTTTGAGACAAGATTGACAAGTGGCATACGATTGATATTTGAACGCATTCAAATATCCTTCTGTATGTAACTTAGTCAACCTTCTCTCATTGATGTGACCCAATCTACAATGCCATAAGAAAGTCTGATTTATTTCCGGAGACTTTCTTTTGTGTGTATTCTGGACGTTGAAAATCTGTGGTTGGTTTAACACGTATATACCATTACTCAATGTACCTGACCCAATCAAAACTTGATTAAGGTGAATGTTTACAACATTACTTACAAACGCAAATTCATAACCTTCTTTAGAAACTAAAGATACAGAAATGATATTACAAGTTGCGTTGGGTACAAAAAAGCAATTACGCAAAACCAAAACATGTCCATCTGACATTCCCAGGTGATAGTCCCCCACGGCTTTAGCATCCATGCTAGCTCCGTTTGCAACTCTGAGGGTCATGTCACCTGCTTTCAAAACACTACGGTTTCTCAACGCCTGCAAAGAATTACAGATATGAGATCCTGATCCGGTATCCAATACCCAGGAAGTAGAGTTTATTGAAAGACAGTTTTCAATAACATACACACCTGAAGCTGAAGCTGCAACCTGCTTCAATTCCTGTGTTCTGGCCTTCCAGGCCCTGCAATCATTCTTCCAGTGTCCTTTCTTATGACAATAGAAGCATTCTTCCTTATCCACAAGCTTCCCCGCTATCTTTGTTGCTTTGCCTTTTCCCTTCGTATCCACTTTACCACACCGCCCCTTGGTTTGGCGGGGGCCTTCTTCTTCTTTCCCTTGGCTTTCGCCTTGGACCTAGAAGAAGATGATCCTCCTACAAACAAAGTGGATGTTTCCCTACCTTTCTGTAGGGTGCCCTCTGCGCTCCTCAGCATGTTGAGGAGCTCTGATAGTTCAACCTCTTTTTCTTGTAGGTTGAAGTTCAGTATAAACTGGGCGTAAGTGGAAGGAAGGGACTGGAGAACTATATCCGTATATAGCTCACTCTCCAATGTGATCCCTAGGTCAGCGAGCTCCTCAATGAAGCCGATCATCTTTAGCACATGCTCGGCTACTGATGATCCGACGGCCATTCTTGTCGAAAATAACTTTTTCGACGCTTCGTATCTTGCGATACGTGATTGCTCTCCATACAGTTCTTTTGTATGGAGCAATATGGACTCCATGTCCATATTCTCATGCCTCCTCTGATGTTCGTTGTCCATCGAGGCAAGCAGGAGGCACTTGGCCTTCGCGCTATCAATCTCCCAAGTCTTGCGGATTTCCTTATCCGCGACACTGGAAGTTGGACCAGGGACAGGGGGAGCTTTGGTGGTAAGAAGATACCCCAGCTTGTCATAAGTGATTGCTATCGTGACATTCCTGAGCCAATCTTTGTAGTTTGGCCCTGTCAGTTTGTTTTTATCTAGGAGTAACTTAAGTCCAGTCATGTTGATTGGTCGCTGCAATTAGGAGAGAGAAGAAGAAACACTCAGCATGATGCTCTTGCAAGTTTAGAGTGGTTTTTAGTTTGTCTAAACAGGATGGCTCCCACTGTTTCTCGAATCCCTCCTCAAACCATAAAGGAAGAATTAGTCAGGATCAATCCCACCGTACAATACTTGCTTAACCGTTCAGCCAGGCCGGTGTCGGTACTTCGAGGGAGGTTTTCCAACGCTTTCGCGAAGTTCCTTAATTAGAGAACCTCTTTTCCCTGGGGGCGTAGCCCCGCTAACACCTTTCTAGGCACCTACTAGGTTTATAGCATTGATCGTTAAGTGAGAAATTTCCCGAGGAGTAGCATATACTCACAGTAGGATCGGGATCCAAATATCATCGCGTGACGAAACTGAAGGAATCCTACCAGAATCATCACACTCCAAATGGTATGCAAATCTAGCAAGTTTCAGTACTTATGAAACTCCCGATGTGGATTTTTGCCCCATGCTCTTATGACCTTGGCGTGAGGTCAAAATGTCATAAGTCACATGTCAAGTTCGTCCCATCATTATCCAGGTTAATTTGAATCCACCCGTACATACCCTTGACGTAGGCCAAAATGGCAGTACGACTGTCTCAAACCAACGCATTCTATCTATGCAACAGATAAATATCCGGCAGCTACCAATCACTATGCCTTGGCGTGAGGTCAAAATACATAGCTTGAATACTACCGAATATTTAACTGAAATGATGGAGGGCTACGGATGGTTTTGGCGAAACCGTGAACGTAGTGAACTTGATTTAATCGATGGAACGAGATAGCTTTTAGAAGGAGTGGCTCAAGCTCCGCATTTAAAAGTTATTTTGAAAAGAACCGAGTGGTTTTTCGAAAGTGTTCCAACGACTTTAACTTGGTTTATTATCTTGCATTAGTTCTTTTAATGCGTGATATTCTTGCATTAGTACTTTTAATGCGTCCCATCATTTAATCCTACCATTGCAGAAAACAACCAAAATATGACGTACGCTTATGCCATTCGCATTCGCCACTGGGCCCCGTCATTACCCGTTAGGTTACTTAACTAACGACAGAGCGGGGGCTGGGCTAGCGCGTCTGTAAAACATAAGCAACGCCTAAATAGTAAGCAATGATAAACATTTCAGATCACAGATAAATACATTGGATATACTAGTAATCTGTAATTTGTACGAGCCTGTAACAAAAACAGATAACACGGTCGCGGTGAATAGCCAAAACCCCACCCAAGACCCCTACGGGTACGGCAAACTACCCGCCAAGTACCCGAAGCGTAGCAACCTCCCTCATCTCCATGAGTAGGCCACTCGACACTTCGGCATACCCGGTAGTTTGTGCACCCCTCCACGGGTCTATCCTAGGAGCAAAAACAGTAAAAAGAAATTATACAATGACGGCTACAACCCCGACCCGGTTGTGCGGCCAAACAAATAATTATTACATCAATTTACAAATTTACATGAATTGCAAGAAAAGTAAACTCTCGTCTCACAACCCCCGGCTATTCACCCGCGACAATCCAACATATTTATATACACATTCCAGCACATTACAGATCATGTATAACCCCGACTAATCGACTTATAGCGATTAGCCGACGTTCAATACATGCAAACATCACAGATATAACCATCATAGTCAAAGTGCAATGAAGTTCGGGAAAAATACGGAATTATAGGACCCCAAAAGGAAATTTCTTTTCTGTAAAAACTGGGCACATATAATATATCTCAAAAATCCCAAAACCAACACAGACACACACTGCACGAAAAACGACGCACTAAAGACAACAAACCGCGGCGCTTCCGCGGCGGCCAAGAAGGGTCACGCGGCGGAAGCGCGGCGGTTTAGATGAATTGGTGAATCGTTTTTCATGGGTGTTCTAACAAAACCCTGAGACGAATTTAGGAGTATGAAGTTTTTCATTTTGACCAGAAAAAAATTCAACAGAAACTCAGTTTTTGTAGTTTTCCGGTTTTGTGATTTTTTTTTCGGTTCCGAACTTCGTTACACTTTACTACCTAGCTAGTTTAAGTTTAGTTAGGCTCTGATACCACTGTAAGTCCATATTGCGACCCCCGGTTCTTACGGGGAGGCGGAAACGGTATAAAATCAAAGTTTTTATCGCAAGAGGCAACATGGACTAACTTATGGTCGGGATCGTTACCTAAACTAAAACTAGCAAACTAAGCTAAAGATGTTTAGCTACTCGGATGAAGATGGTTATACCTAAACTTGAACTCCTTCTCTTCAAGCTCCGGTGGTGGTCCGATGGCTCCTTCTCGTCGTCTCCGTACGCCGAAGATAGATCCACTTGAAAGCTCCAACCTTTAGCTCCTTCTTCGGTCTTTGAAGAAACTAGTTCACTTGGTTTGCTAAACCTAGTGAACTAGAATGAGTAGAGAGGAAAATAGAATGGGATTTTATCTATGGTTCTTGATTCTCAACTCATGAGACAAGAGAACCATAGATCAAGAGAGGGAGCAAGAGGTTGAGGGTGAGAGCAAGGGGAGAGCTCAAGAACAAGAGAGAGAATGAGCAAGAAAGAATGAGGCTCTCTTTTCTCTCTCACCCTCTCATAATCCAAAGTGATCATAACTCATCATATCAAAAAAGTCTTTTGGTGATGGTTAGAAGCAACCATAAGGTTATCATATCATGCACTCATTTTACTCAAAAAGCAAGCAAGAAAAAAGTCTTTGGCATGAAATGATAACCATGGTTATCATGATGGTCAACTAGTCAAGCCTAGTCAACCGGTCAACAAGTCAACAAAAGTCAACAAGTCACCAAAGTCAACAAGTCAACAAAAGTCAACAAGTCAACAACCATATCACCATAATACTTAATTAATATAATAGTTAATCACATATCATATTCTCATTAGGGTTGAGCAAAAAGTCAAAAGTCAACGGTCAACTGTCAACAACCCTAATGAGAATCCACTACCTCTGCCTCCCTGTCAACTGTGCATACACACCCGCATCCGCGTTCCGAGGAACACGAATGCAAACTGGATAAATCCAATCCCATAAGGTACACTAGGATCTGGCTTAAACCAAAGCCCACTAGTGTAAACTGTCCGGACACTGTACGTGCACAAGTGCACGGATGTGACCGAACCCTGTCGCAAAACCATGCGACCTGTCGCAATACCATGCGACCTCTACTCTTTTGCCTAAAGGCGAAAAGCTTTCTGTGTGGGACTCTAAAGACTCGACACTACGCTGGCAGTGGGTTTAACCACAGACCGCAAGCGGCACTAGCTGTGCGTAACGGTCCCCAGGTAATGCCGACAAGAAGACCGACGAGGCGAAACCCATCTGAACTCCTACTGAGCCTGAGCGTGACATTCTCCGTACAGTCCGGTCTGTTCGTCTGATACATCGCATGGCGGGCCTAGGGGGCGGTAAACGTCAGTCCCCCAATAGCGGTACAAGTCGTGCCGGAGTGAAGCCCAATACACCCTGAGATAACACTGGAAACCTACCAGTATATCTCGTTTGCCCTGGCCAGGGACTACTCGTGTAATGGCTCTCCTAGACACAGCGCGATGTCAACCCCCAATACCGGGAGAGACGAATCCTGTCTAACCGTCACTGCCTCCAAGTGCTTCGGGACTGCACCCAACCACCACCTGTTTGCACGACTCCTTTGAGCCGTGGTAGGGTAGTGATCAAAGTACAGTGGGAACACACTCGAGGCGGAGTGACAGTGTCAAGTCAGCGGACTAAGCTGTACTCATGTCACCTGGGAACTGATAACTGACGATAGGTATAATACCAACTAGTCAGTTCCCGACGAGTCCTGTCCAGTGTACCCGTAACCTAACGAGCACCCGCATACTATCTCAAGTACGACGTACTGACGGCTGTGGGACAGACCGTCTCCCACACTGGGATGAGAAGCGCATGCGCTGGTCTACTCCGGAGTATCGATGCCCTGTCTCGATAGTCCTGCGACCAGGGACCTGAATAAGGATGTGCTTATAGATTACCCAGCCCCCACTAGTGTGACTGCCATCACAACGCTGGTAATCAAGCAAAGATCCTAAGGGCTCCACTAATGCGTATAAGTGATATACTGAAATAAACACAAGTACACATTGAAGTAGAAACAAACCAAGTAGCATACTACTATTTTGAGCAAGATTGTATATACAAGGTGAATATCCCAAGCATCCATTAAGTAATATACAAACTAGTATGATACAGTAATGGCCTCTAGGGCATATACACTAACAGTATGGACTTTGGAAGTTGCTCCTGAAGGGGTAAAACCCATTGGGAGGAAGTGGATCTTCAAGAAAAAACTTGGTGTAGATGGGAAAGTGGAGACTTTCAAAGCTAGACTTGTTGCAAAGGGTTTTCGTCAAAGACCAGGTGTGGACTATGACGAAACCTTTTCTCCAGTGGCTATGCTTAAATCCATCCGGATCATGCTTGCCATCACTGCATATCATGATTACGAAATCTGGCAAATGGATGTTAAGACCGCCTTTCTAAACGGTGATTTAGAAGAGTGCGTGTACATAACTCAGCCAGAGGGCTTCGTAGATAGTGGGAGCAGCGGGAAGGTGTGCAAGCTGCTTAAATCCATTTATGGATTAAAGCAAGCATCCCGGAGTTGGAACATCTGCTTTGACGTCGTTATCAAAGAGTTTGATTTCGTCAAAAATGTAGATGAACCTTGTATCTACAAGAAGGTGGCAGAGAGTAAGCTTGTCTTCCTCGTATTGTACGTGGACGACATACTCTTGATAGGAAATGATATTCCTATGCTGCAATCGGTCAAGCTCTTCTTATCACAAAGATTCTCAATGAAAGATCTTGGTGATGCCTCCTGCATATTGGGAATTATGATCTATAGAGATAGATCTAAAAGGATATTGGGATTGTCCCAATCCAGGTACATTGACACCATACTATAGAGGTTTAGTATGGAAGAGTCCAAACGTGGGTTTTTACCCACGATCTCAGGGCTCACTCTCTCCAAAGAGATGTCTCCCAAGACTGATTTGGAGAGAGCTCGCATGCAAGGGATACCCTATGCTTCGGCAGTAGGCTCTATCATGTACGCGATGCTATGTACCAGACCCGATGTAGCATACTCACTAAGTGTAGTGAGTAGGTATCAAGCTGATCCTGAAGAGAGTCACTGGACAGCTGTGAAGAGCATTCTCAAGTACTTGTGAAGGACTAAAGAGATGCTCTTGGTGTATGGTAACGGAGAACTCCAAGTGGAGTCCTTTACCGATTCAAGCTTCCAGAGTGATAAGGACGACTCTAAATCGCAGTCGGGATTTGTCTTTACCCTTTACGGAGGGGCAGTTAGCTGGAAGAGTTCCAAGCAGGAAACCGTGGCAGACTCGACAATGGAGGCTGAATACATCGCTAACAACGATGCTGCCAAAGAGGCTGTCAGGATCAAGGAGTTCATTACTGAACTTGGAGTGGTTCCATCCATTGAGCATCCAATACCTTTGTATTGTGATAACAATGGAGCGGTGGCTTTGGCCAAGGAACCCAGGTCCCATCAGCGATCCAGGCATATTCTGAGGCGGTATCACCTGATCCGGGAGATAGTTGATCGCCGGGAGATCGAGGTCAGGAGGGTTGACATGAAGAACAACACAGCGGATCCACTTACAAAGGCCATTCCCCAGATACAGTTTGAGAGACTCTTCGGGATGCTAGGTATGCGATACTACAGCAACTGGCCCTAGTGCAAGTGGGAGATTGTTAGTTGTATGTTTGCCCTAGAGGCCAGTATTGTACAGATGATGTATATTACATTGGATGCTTGGACATATATAGAGAGGACTTTCTTGCTCGATATGATAGTATGCTATCTGGTTGCTCTTTATCTTAACATGTATACTTGTCTCTTTATACTGTCTTATAGCTATATGTTGATAAAGCCCTTAGGATGTGTACTTGACTACCTGGACTGTGATGCAGATCATACTAGTGGGGCCACGGTAGTCCATAAGTACATCCACTTATGTTCCTAGTCGTGGGTGTATCAAGACAGGGCATCGATATACCAGAGTAGACTAGCGTATACGCTTCTTGACCCATGAGATGGGCGATGGATGATCCCATATCCATTGGTGTTTGACATCAGAGATGGTATACGGGTACTCAGTGGAGACTGGGTACACTGGACGGACTCGCCGAGAACTCCCAGATGGTATTATACCTCACGTCAGATGGCAGTTCTCTGGTGACACTTGTGCAGGTTAGTCTGTAGACCCGAGATCGTCATAGAGACTTGTGTGATTCCCACTGTGCTTTGATTTCCACCTTACCACGTCCATGTGGGCATGCAAAACGGTGGTTTTTGGGTACAGTCCCGAGTCACATGGAGGAAATGAGCGATAGGAGGGGTTTCGTCTCTCCCGGTATTGGGGGTTTATGTTGCGCTGTGCTCGATTGGCCGTAACAGGGAAGTCCCTGGCCAGGGCTGATTTAGAGATTTACTGGTAAGTGTTACTAGTAGTTTCTCGATCCATTATGAGCCTCACATCGACACGACTTATCGGTTATTGGGGTCTGACGTTTACCACCCCTAGACTTGATATGCGACATATCAGACTAAGAGACCGGACTGTACAGGAAGTGTTACCGGCAGGCTTTTACAGGAGTTGGAGCGGGCTTGCTTGCTGATCTTCTGATCGCTCAATACCCGGGTAGCCGTTAAGTCCAGCTAGTACCGCTGACGGCTTGTGGGTGCGTGATGTGATCATCACCTACTGCCGGCGTATTGACGAGTCTTTAGAGTCTTACACAGAGGTTTTACTGGCTCAGGAAAAACGAAATAGGAGCACGTATGTGATATGTGCGAGACCGAGAATAAATGCGTGTATGTGATACCGTATTCTATTCTCGCGACTTTTTATATCGGTCGGTTATATATGATATGACCGGGTTATCGAATCAAGTGTTGATTCGATAAGTCGATACAATGGATGTTAGCCGGTTATATGAGATATGACTGGATTATTAAGTCAAGAGTTGATTTAATAATTAAGTGTATAATTGTATATTAGATATACTAATTTACATTTGCTAACATTTGTTCACTTTAGGGTTTTTCTCATATGCACACTTGAATATATATATATATGTGATATATATATATATATTAAAAGTGTTTTCTTTTGTATCATGGTTGATGATACACTAAACATGGGTGTGTAAGACATACACCATACTATATTAGATGGTGGTTAATATTTATTTAAGGTAATTACAAATTAGTGGTGCTTAGGTCATAAGCATGAAGCTTGTAGAAGCTTGTGGATGCTTTGACAAAGTCCACTAAATTTGTTTTACTTTAGATTTTTATTAACCTAACCATTCTCAATTAGCTATGGTTATGGCTCTATAAGAGTTAGTATATGATACTCACTCACCATGGTTAGCCTTCACACTTGATCATTATCCTCTCCTCTTTCTTTTGTTCATCTTCTTCATTTTTGAACAAAAGAAAAAGCAAACTAGGGTTTGATCCAAAGTGAGAAAGATTGTGAGAAACAAAATTCTAAAGAGAACCCACTTCCTATTTCTCCATCCTCTACTAGACCAGCACTTTAGTTTAGGGTGTTTATTTCACTAATTCTCTAGTTAGTGAAGTAGGAGCTTGAGTCGGAATTCCCTCGACGTAGATCATCTTCGGCCTTAGAGACTTCAAGCAAGGTCGCATCCTTCGCGTCGTGAAGCCATGCAAGAGCCCGGGAGAACCTTGATCGCAGCGAAGGGACATCAACAAGGAGCAAATGAAGTCAAGGACCAATCTACAAAGGTTGTATTTCCTATTCCCTTCAGAGTAAAGTTGTTTACTTGCTATTTTCTTCGCCTAATCTCTAGTATTCGATCTTGCTTAGGGTTGTTCGGCACATAAAAATTTAATTTTGGCATGATCGATGCCTTGTAGAGCCTTGTTAGTGTGCCTAGTAACCTTACAAGCGTAACATCAACTCCAAATACCGGGAGTGACGAAACCCCTCCTATCTCTCATTGCCTCCATGTGACTCGGGATTGTACCCAAAAACCACCTTTTAAAACGAACTCTTGACCGTGGTATGGTGGAAATCAAAGCACAGTGGGAATCACACAAGGCTCTAGGACGAACTCGGGTCTACAGACTAACCTGTACCAGTGTCACCAGAGAACTGCTATCCGACGATAGGTAGAATACCATCTAGGAGTTCTCGGCGAGTCTGTTCAGTATACCCAATCTCCACTGAGCACCCGTATACCTTCTCTGATGTCAAACACCAATGGATGTGGGATCATCCATTGCCCATCATATGGGTCGAGAAGTGTATACGCTAGTCTACTCAGGAGTATCGATGCCCTGTCTCGATACTCCCACGACTAGGAACATTTTACAGGATGTACTTACTGACTACCCTGTCCCCACTAGTATGATCTGCATCATAGTCCTGGTAGTCAAGTACTCATCCTAAGGGATTTATCAACATGTAATAGAGAGGCAATAAGTATACATGTTAAGATAAAGTGCAACCAGATAGCATAATATCATGTCGAGCAAGAAAGTCCTCCCTATATATGTCCAAGCATCCACTACAATATACATCACATCTACAGTAATGGCCTCTAGGGCATATATATAACTAACAATCTCCCACTTGCACTAAGGCCATTTGTTACAGTATCTCATATTCAACATTATAGCAGTGGTTGTAGTATCACATACTCAACCATCCCATAGAAGTCTCTCTAGGGGTAAGGCCTTTATGAGTGGATCCGCTGTGTTATCCTTCGTGTCTACTCTCCTGACCTCGATCCCTTAAAGATCAACCATCTCCCAGATCAGGTGATACTTGCCTCAGAATATGTCTGGAACGCTGATGGAACCTTCGTTCCTATGCCAAAGCCACAACTCCATTGTTGTGATAATAACAGTTATTGGACGCTCAATGGTAGGAACCTTGTTCATCTCATGAACAAGAAATGCCTAGACAGCCACTTTGGGAGCATCATTGGTAGCAATGTATTCAGCCTTTATCGTCTAGTATGCCACAGTATCTAGCTTGGAACTCTTCCAACATTCCGTCCCTCCACTGAGGGTAAAGACAATGCTTGTGACTGACTCTCAGTCGAACTTATCACTCTGGAAGCTCGAACCAAGAACTTTCATTTAGTGCTTCTCAAGTACTTAAGAATGTCCTCCACAGCTTTCCATTGATTCTCCCAAGATCCGATTGATTCCTGATCACTACACCTAGTGAGTCATCTACATCTAGTCTATTACATAACATCGCATACTCTGATAGAGCCTACTTCCGAAGCATAGGGTATCCCTTGGACGCGAGCTCTCTCCAAATCAGTCTTGGAAGACTTCGTTTTGGAGAGAGTGATCTATGAGTAAGTGGGCGAACCACCACGCTTAGAATCTTCCATACTAAACCCCTTTAGTATGGTGTTATTGTACCTGGATTTGGGACACTCCCAACATCCACTTAGACCTATCACTATAGATTATAATCCATAAGATATAGTAGGTATCATCCAGATCTTCTATTGAGAATCCTTATGATAAGAGGAGCTTGACCGAGTGTAGCATAGTAAACCATTTCCTATCAAGAGTATGTCATCTACGTACAATACGCGGAAGACAACCTTACTCTCTACAACCTTCTTTTATATACAAGGTTCGTCTACTATTTTGATGAAGTCAAACTCTTTGACTGCTATATCAAAACAGATGTTCTAACTCCGCGATGCGCGCATTGATCCTGATGGACTTAAGCATAGCTTTGAAAGTCTCAACTTTTCCATTTACACCAAGAATCTTCTCAAGATCCATTTGCTCCGAATGGGTTTTACCCCTTCAGGTGCAACATTCAAACTCATACTTTGTTAGTGTACATGGATTCCATCTTTGATCGCATAGTATCCAGCCATTTCACAAAGTCTCTACTTGTGATGGCCTGCCTGAACCTGGTTGGGCCATCATCCACCATGATGCAATCCTTGCTCCTACTGTCACGGAGAAGACCGTAGTATCTCTCAAGTGGAGGAGGAACCCTACCAGATTCGTGGAGAGGCTGAGGTTCGTTGGAAACTATTGAATCCTTTGGTTTCACCAAATCATCAGCTGTAAGTTTGTCAAGCTGGAACACCTTCCAGTTCTACCTCATGACCACAAATCTCTTCACAAGAAATTCCATTTCTAAAAAAGGTGGCATGCAGTGAAACAAAACACCTTTTGCTCCTCAGTTAGGTAGAATATATACCCTCGCAAATGTTTGGGATATCCTAACAAACTTACACAGAACTGACCTTGCCTCGAGCTTGTCCGGATTTTGCTTTTCAACATAGCCCGGACAACCCCATATCTTAACTCGTTTAAGACATGGTCTCTTCCCATTCCATATCTCATATGTATGGTAGGCCCTGATTTGGATGGAACCCCATTCAATAGGTATGCATCTTCTCAAGTGCATAACACCCACAAGGAAACAGGTAACTCAGCAGTACTCATCATAGATTGCGCCATATCTCATAGGGTGTGATACCTCCGCCCCGATACACCGTTGTGCTGTGGTGTACTCGAAGGAGTAAGCTGAAAGAGAATCACATTCTCCTTTAAATAATCCAGGAACTCCATGCCCAAGTATTCTCCTCCTCGATCACATCGAAGGACTTTAATACTTCCACCCGTCTGGTTCTCAACTTCAAGCTTATATTCCTTAAATTTCTCAAAAGTTTCTGACTCATGTTTTAACAGGAACACATGTCCGAATCTTGAGAGATAATCGATGAATATAATGAAGTACCAAGAACCAACCTTGGCATTTGTAGACATAGGACCATATACATCATCATGCATCTGTCCCAAGAGTTCACTAACTCTTTCTTTATTTTCAGTAAACGGAGTATTGGTCATTTTACTTTTGAGACAAGAATGAAAAGTAGCATAAGATGAAAATTCGAACAGATTCTCATATTCATCCTTATGTAACTTAGCTGGTCATGTCGCATTGATATGACCTAGTCTACAATGCAATAAGAAGGATTCGTTCATTTCTGAACTAGTCCTCTTGTGTATGTTCTATATACTTTGAACTGTGTTTTGATTTAGAACGTATATGCTATTATATAACGTGCCAGATCCAATCAAATCTTGATTCAGGAAAATGTTCACAACATTATCCTCCAATACAGAATTATATCATTCTTTAACATAATAAAGAAACTGATGTAATGTTGTGTCACGACCCAAAATTGGCACGTGACGGCCCTAATACTACGCAACGTCTACAGGCGTAACGCGGTAAAAGAAAGCCAAAACCCAGAAATCTAAACAATTAAAAGACAAGAAAAGATAATAAACATTGTTTAAACTTTTGAAAATCTCAAGTATAAATTCTTTAAGTCCAATTTACTTTCTTAAAAATTTCGGCAGCACCTCCTTTGGAAAAACCAACCCCAAAAATGGGTACAACATAAATATAAAGTACAGCATCCCCAACGGGAGCAAATCCACGCCTAAAGACGGAAAATAACCACCACAACAGATATACGACGCCGTAGCGAAGAAATAAAAGACGATATAAGAAAAAACTGCATAAAAGACATCCAAGTCACCAAAATATACAATATCGTCCTCATATCAAGTCTCTAAGTCATACAAGATAATGGTAGATGGAGAGTACAAGATACAACGAATATACAATAAACGTGAACGGATAACTACAAAACCCACCTAAAGCAAAACTGCACACTGTGCGCCGAAGCGGTATTCGCAGCAAAAGATGACGTGATAGATGAATAGCCTGCCTCGACTACTCTGGGGAACAACCTGCAAAACAAACTGTGGCACAACGGGGGTGAGTTGCCAACTCGTGAATAGTAATTAACATATGTAGGTAATCGCAAGTATGCACGTACAACGCGAATCTAACATATGCAATTAATGGTAATAAAAGGTCATATGAATGCACTAATCATAAAGGGTACACTAGCAGGTACAAGTAATACATGAAGCAATAATATGACAATCGGTATGCAATAATCATGCAATAATGATATGAAAATGTGTATATGCAACAATCATGAAAGGTACACTAACTGGTACAACTAACACATGAAGAAATGCATATAAAATGAAGTATGTAAATGCAACAGTCATGAAAGTACTTTATCAGGTACAACTAATACATGAAGCAGTGCATAAACAATAAAAGTGGAGTATGGAATGAAACATGTCATTTCCACGGAATCCTGACATCGTGGTAGGACCAAAGTCCATCAAGACAATCCAAATCCCAATTCCTCAAATCAGCCCCCAAATTGGCTCTCATATCATGTAGCTCTCACAAATCCTGAATGTACAATATCAAGCAAATCTCAAATATTCTGTATCCAATATCAAGTGAATCTCTTATAACCTAAGTGTATTTGCATGAATAATTATGATGATGTATAAGAATTGATATGTATACATATATATTAGCGTCCCACTCCACTAATATATATATATATATACTTAGGAGTAAAATATCATGAAACCAAGTGTCAAGCATCGACACATAAATACTGATCTATCAGGTGCTGTCACCAAGACTGGCACCCTGATAGGTACGTATCATACGCTATACCGAAAGCTGGAGTGCCTAGCTCTGATCCTCGCCTCTCGACGTATATATACGCACATGACTCCTGTCGGTATCCCCATGATAACCGCCGAGTCATAGATAATGTCACCGGTAAGTATGGTTCCCCCACTAACTCATCTCCTCACTGAGATTCTTTCCCCGGGGTACCTCCGGGCCCCACCATGTACCCGCACACGGACCCCTCCTTTCCTCGCAAGGGGTATATATAAATCCGAACCGATAAATCTCATGGTGGATGCTGAAATATCATATCAAGAGAAACCGGGTTTTTCAAATAATGCATAATTTCATGAAACTACCACGGTCATCAAATCCAGAAAAAACATCATGAAAAATCCATATCTCAATGCGAAAAATCCATGAATATAATATATGCAACATAAAACTGTAGTGTAAGCATGTAAAGGAAAAACCGCTATTTAATTGCAACAAGTTAAAATATATATATGCGGTTCCTAATTTCTCCAAGTCTATATAATATCAAATAAAGGTAAACATGTAGCTATAGCTAGATACGTGTGTAAACATAAAGGTATAGCAAGGTATATGTATCTACCTATCAATAATGATGTAATATACCCTCCAGGTATAAGTGAAGTATGAATGCAAGGTATCCATGCAGCTATGTCATTAAGTGTGTATGTACCTATCGCTAATGGTACAATACCCTATAAGTATACAGGTAACTAGCATGTAAGCATGTCAAGGCATATGTGTTAGCATGAAGGTATACAGGTATGATATATGTCATATGCATAAAGAAATATGAATCTATGTCTCAATGTCCCTCACCAAACAATATCATATCTATAAGGGTGTTGTGCGTGACATGGAAATTATTGACGGTGTGTGTGGCATACAATAAGTGCTCATGCAACGTGAGCCGTCATAATATGTGCAGTGTCCTAAGGTTACTAGTCCAAGCACAACAAGTAACTAAGTAATAAGATATATGCGCAACTCTATAAATGAAATAGAGTATGCGACAAGTCAAATTATCTCTAGCCCAGACGTATAACGCCATGCGGGCGATTCACCTGTAGATGTTAAATCTACTCACCAACGCTCCTGGCTAAGTGAAGCCTACCACTCGCTTCCCCTCTTCGCAACGTCCGAAGTCCCCGCCTGCGAACCTAAAATTTCACAAACATATCACATAAGCTAAATATCCTACATCGACGAAAAGACAATGTAACGCAAGGATAACGCCCTGAAAATTACACTGCGCACTTAGCGCATCTATCGCGCACGATATCGGCTAAAAACCCTAACTAGGGTCGCTAAACTACGAAACCCCAAGTCTAGATTCCGATCGTCCCGATCGCGCAACACAAAACCAGTAAATACGAGGAATATAATAGATATAACCTCGCAACGACCAATCGAACTCACGTCGGAAAAACCCCGAAACCTAGTAAACAATTTATCGCAATATTTCGCTTTAGAATCAAGCTAACACATTTCTAGCGACTTCAAACATCATATAATAGCTTAACTAAGCTATCCAAACCATTTCCTTATTTTTAACACCTGCTAATTAAGTTTTAGCAAAAACCTAGTAAGCAAAAACCCTTAACTAAACAAAGTAGTAATTAACAATAATTCTCATTTTCTACTAGGTTAATGTAATACCCAGTCCCTATAAATAATTAGCGTATTTTAATAAATAACGTCTTCAGAAATTTTCCCAAATTTCGTACAAATTTCCCGTATATTTTTCCAGAATTTAATCCAGATTTATTCCGATACAAATATATACATATGTATAACTTTTATTTAAACTAATTTACTAAACTCCTAACCTAAAATTAAAACCCTATTACTTAAATCCTTTTATTTTTCCCTTTCATATTTTCCTTTTCTAAACTCAGCCCAAACCCAAACCCTAACTCTCCATTTCATTTTATAAATCCCAAGCCCGGCCCATCTCCCCCTCCCATTCCTTTTCCTTTTTAATTCCTTCAGCCCGGCCCACTTCTCTCTATCTCTTTTTCTATTTTTATTTAATTTCTAAGACGGCCCGCTAACCCTGGCCCAAAAACCCCTCCCCTCTCCTCGCCCGAACCCGACCCGACCCGCTCCTTCTTCTTCTCCACGCTCGCAAGTCCCTTCCCGCTCATTTCCTTCCCCCACGACGCGTACGTTCCCGAGCCCCACTCCCCGTCGCGACCACGTCCCCGCTTCCTTACCCTCGACCACGCGCGCATTCTTATTACTTCCCTCCATCGACCTCGTCCCTCTCTCTCCCTTCAAACCCACTACACCCACACAACCGAAGAATCCCGCCTTGCCTCCTCCATCACCGTCGTCCTCGCCTCCGTGCAACAACCATCACCGTCGACTTCTCCTTCTCTCCTACACCAAGCACCATAGACCCATCACCAAACTCCCCTACCTCCTCCTTCGTCCCAGCACCACCACTGCAACCCCAACCCGCGACGGCTGCAGCACCCGTCGCTCACCCTGAGCACCCCGCCAGCACCTTCAACCTCCACATCAACGTCGATCCCCTCGCTGCAATAGCCTCCTTCACTGCCAGATCCCACAATCGAGCTCCACCGCCAGCCGAGTCCATTGCCGACGACCCCCTCTGGCTTCCCCTATTCCATCCTTTCGGCCACCAAACCGTTGCCGGCAACTCCTTTTGTGCCTCTACTAGCAACCCCATCTTCACTCAACACCATCCCCAGCCACCGACCACCTTGGTGCCTCTTCTCACCGCCGACCTTGCACCGACCCCCTGCACTACCCAAGCTCCGCCACCCTTCTCCTCAGTACCGCCAACCGCACCACAACACCCCTCCAGACTCCAACACCGATCTCCATCAACTCAACCTATTGCCACTGTACCGCAACTCGCTGTGCTGAGCTCACCGTCGCGGTCGTGCGTGCCGCGTCCGTGCCGTCGCCATCGTCGCCTTTGTCGCTGCTACCGCCATCATCGCCTTCGTGACCATCGATTGTCGTCAGGAAAGTTTAATACTTGCTTCTTGCTAATTTTATATATTATAATTCAAGTTACCAATAATTTCCGCATATACTTTTCATGTGAATCGTTATAATTTAAGTGTTCGATGCAAAACCAGAATGGAAGACCCCGTTAAATTGATGACAACAAATAACATGTGATGGCCCGGGTTATAATGAATGTCCCTTGAGACTTTGATTCCAATACAATGTCGTTTGCTCACGTAAAATGGTGTCCCGATTTCTGTCGTAAAACCTGAAAACTTTCGTACATGCTAAACCGTAAAACTTATAATAAATTATGTACAAATCAAATTTTAGCGTTCCAAGGCTCGTATCGAAGATAACTGTTTAAACTACTGTATTCTATAGTTGGTCTCTGAACTTTAACAAAGTATGATAGAGATAATTGTAGGGGATTACGATTCTGGACTGCAGTCCAGAACGGAAATCCCAGTTAACCCCTGTTTATAAACCACTGTATATTCCTGTTCAAATATGAGAATGCACGGAACCCTATATCGTATGCAGAAAATTAAGTTAGCTTTCTTAATCCAATGGTCTCACTGGATTCCTCAACTGTTTGATATTTTTAACTCATTTTACAATGTCAATACATTTTGCTGAATTCTGCAGAGGCACATTTTACACATCGAAAATAACTTGTCCATAACTCCCTGTCGATATAGTATATTACTGATCCGCCAATTGCGGTGGTAACCTAACTGATAAACCTAAATATTGATCAACTATAGCGTCGCCTAATTACGATCCCAACTGGGATTAAAATGTGTTACGAAACGGACTTTCGATTCTGAAACCGGATTTCCAGCAGCGAACACTTAAATTGAAATGGTCATAACTAGTAAACCTGAAACCCGATTGGCTCGAAACCAATTTTGATGGATATATAATTCAATATACTGTTTACCCCTTTTACATTGTTTCGCTTAATTCTGCATGCATGACTTATAGTAAATTATGCAAGTGGTAGGACACCGACTGATGGTATTCCATTCATATGGTAATTGTTGTATTCTCATCATATCGTGTAGAAGTCATTGCATCGGTAACCTAGTGATCATGTGCATTACCAATTGTTAGGTATTAGTGTTTGATTATGGCAAGTACGTTAGTGTTTAAGCGTGAATGAATAAGTGGAAGTGACACGTACTTGAACACAATCAGTGGACCATATTGATTTATTGCATTGTCGACGTCTATGGGACGTGTATAAGTGTGACTATAATTGGTATGGGACGATTATGGAAGCACTTATATGGGTGTCATAGGTAAGGCACCAAACACTGTCTATTTGTCTTGGGTGTCAGTCGAGACATGCTTGATGGAGATCCGGTCTCCAGTTCTCGCGTAGACTTGTCATGGACCGACTGGTATTTGAGTTTATGGTTGGCGTTTGATGTAGACCACGGGGTGTGGGATAGTTTGAGTGTGAGTTCAACAGAATCTCGGGAGTCCGATGCCGGCACATACATCGATTCTGGAGATATATGGGGATATTACTGATTATTAGTGAGCGACTCGGGCCCGTGTTCCCTTGTCCTTGGGTCCTACCTTTCGGTGGGGGATACTCATGAGTGGTTGACTCTCACACTTGGACTGGCGATAGTCTTAGTGATCTGCACAGTGAGACTTAGAGACTGATTGGGTTAGTGACATTGACATGCATTGCTTACTGATTCAACATACCTGCCATACTGTTTACTGCTTTACTGCTTACCTGCTTTACTAGGTACCTGCATTGGCTACTTCATGTTCACGTCATTATTCCATGATTACTGTTTCCTATTCATTATTATTGCACGAGTTCCCATTTGTATCTATATATATATTTCTATCGTGTCGCTCTGACGACCTGAGTATGCATGCTCAGAGTGAGAAGTGGATCTAGCTTGGACCAGGACCTGACGTACCTCACGGACATCTTGATCAGCGACCCAGAGCTATACTCTCTTGATCTCCATCTGGTTAGTTCTTTTGATTTAGTTACTGCATTTCTCATTACCTATGCATCGATTACTGATTACCACGTAAAGCTAGAAGCCGAAGTGTGACTACGGCAGGATGTTTCCTTGACCGTAGGAGCATGGCTAGCCTTGTCAACCCCTCGTATTCCGTATTTTGGGAAGCGGGGCATGAAATGGTTTTGTTGGTATCAGAGCCAGGTTTTGCTTCGATTGGGATTGCAGTTTCCGTGTAAGGCTTGACAATCTAAGACATCCTTCGGTCAAGATTGTAAACTTGTCATTCTTTATCTTGATTCACATAGTGTATTCTGTGTTAGTTATATGTATGCCCTAGAGGCCATTACTGTACATTGGATGTATATTGTAGTGGATGCTGGTACATATATAGGGAGGACTTTCTTGCTCGACATGATAGTATGCTATCTGGTTACTCTTTACCTTAACGTGTACATTGATTGTCTCTCTGTTACATGTTGGTAAAGCCCTTAGGATGCGTACTTGACTACCTGGACTATGATGCGGATCATACTAGTAGGGACATGGTAGTCCATAAGTACATCCTTCAAGGTCCCTAGTCGTAGGTGTATCGAGACGGGGCATCGATATACCAGAGTAGACTAGCGTATACCTTCTCGACCCATACAGATGGGCGATGGATGATCCCATAATCATTGGTGTTTGACATCAGAGATGATATACGGGTGCTCAGTGGAGACTGGGTACACTGGACGGACTCGCCGAGAACTCCCAGATGGTATTATACCTTACGTCATATGGTAGTTCTCTGGTGACACTGGTACAGAGTAGTCTGTTGACCCGAGATCTTCATAGAGTCTTGTGTGGTTCCCACTGTGCTTTGATTTCCACCTTACCACGTCCAAGAGGGCGTGCAAAACAGTGGTTTTTGGGTACAGTCCCGAATCACATGAAGGCAATGAGCGATAGGAGGGGATTTGTCTCTCCCGGTATAGGGAGTTGATGTTGCGCTGTGTTCGATTGGCTATAACCGGAAATCCCTGGCCACGGTTGCTGAGATTTACTGGTAAGTGTTACCTGTAGTTTCTCAAATTGTTATAGACCTCATATTGACACGACTTATCGAGCTATTGGGGTCTGACGTTTACCACCCCTAGGCGAGATATGCGACATATCAGACGACCAGACCGGACTGTACGGTAAGTGTTAATGGTTGGATTCACAGGAGTGTGAGCGGGCTTGCTCGTCGATCTTCTGATCGCTCAATACCCGGGTGGCCGTTACGTTTAGCAGACCGCTTGCGGCTTGTAGGTGTTTGATATGATCATCACCTGCTGCCGGCGTATTGACGAGTCTTTAGAGTCCTACACAGAGCTTTCCTGGCTCAAGCGAAACGAAATAGGAGCGCATATGAGATATGTGCGGGACCGAGAATAATGCGTGTATGTGATACCGTATTCTATTCTCGCGATGAATGTATCGAATGGTTGTATGCGATATAACCTAGTTATCGAATCAAGGATTGATTCGATAAGCCGATACATTGGATACTAGTCGGTTGTGTGCGACATGACCGGATCATTGAATCAAGTGTTGATTTAATGATTTAATGCATAATTATATATTTGATATATTACTTTGCATTAACTAGTATTGGTTCACTTTAAATGGATTTTCTCACTTGGATTGTGCACATTGTATATGTGATATACTTTTGTACACAAGTTTGTATCATGTTTGATGATACATGCTCACTAGGGTTTGTGTAAAGATTAAACCATGGTTGTGTAATGGTTAGGGTTTTTATTTTCTTATTCATTTATTTATTTATATTTCATTTATTTTATTTTGGAAAAGAAAAAGAGAAAAATGGTGGCTTTCTTTGTTTGTTCATGAAGCTTGATGAAGCTTCATGAAGACTTTGACCAAGTGACCATTTTGTCTCATGCTTAACCCTAACCATTCCATTTAACCATGATTAACTCTCTACACATTACCATGGTTAATATTATGATAAGAATGATTTTATTATTCTTTTTCATAACAACTTATCATATTCTTTTCATCTTCTTCTTCACTTGAACAAGAAGAAGAAAAGCTTGCCTCATCAATGGCAAGTGGAGAAAAAGAGTGAGAAATCCAATTCTAAAGTGAACCCACCTCCTATTTCTTCATCCTCTACCTCTTGCCAAGTAGTATAGGGTGTTTCCTTCACAAGTTTTCATGGCTTGGTGAAGGTGGAGCTTGATCTTGTGATGCCTCGACGTAGATCATCTTCGGCATCGTCGTCGATGACCTAGCCCGCTTTTTCTCCGATGAAGCCGACGCTAGAGCCCGGGATCCGATGATCGCAGCGAGGAGACATCATCACGGAGCTATGGAGGTGGAGCACCGGATCTACAAAGGTTGTATTTCCGTTCACTCATTGTAAAGTAGTTTACTAGTTCTTTTATCGCCTAGACTTCTAGTTAACGATCCGTATTAGGGTTTCTCGGCACCCGTAAAATTTGAAATTGGCATGGTTGATGCCTTGTGAGACCTCATTAGAGTGACTAGGAACCCTACAGTGGTATCAGAGCCTAGCTAGAGCCTTAGGCGAAGTCTAGACGACGTTTGAAACCTGATCAAACCGAAACCCTAATTCCCGATATGCTCTCTGGACTTTTTCTAAAATCTGGGAGTTTTCCATATTAAAAATGCTTAAAAAATTCAGCAGGGAAATCTAAGAATTACGATGCAAAATTTATCCCATGAACAGTAAAGAGTGCGGCGGAACCGCGGCAATATGATGACATCATCACTCCCGTTTTGCACAGTAATTACTATTTTATTATGCTGAATTTTCTGGGAATTTTTATTTTGACTCAAGAGTTGAGTGTTCTGGGGTTGTATTGGGAATCGACGATTCGATCGGATTATCAGATTTTGTCTATGTGGCTTTTCAGATATTTTAGAATATGTTAAAAAGTTCGACCGGATATAAATACCCAATCTTTCCCCTGCCGGAAAATTTCCAAGTGTTGGATTTTTCCGTGGTTTAAAGACGTTCTAAGTAGTGCAAGTAACGCGATGGTCCCTCTAGAAGACAACAAACCTTAACTCGATTATGTGACCGTCTTGAACTGCCCTTTGAACCTTCGGGTTTGGGGCAGTACGGCGTGCCACATGTGAGGCGTTGGTTTGACCCTTCTACGGCTGGACCGTTGGTACTGAGGCATGAAGTGAATGTCATTGGACTTATTTCATGTGTTGAGCTGTATCGGGAAAACTTGGGTGTTTGAATGTTCGATCGGAAAGTTTAATATTTTCTATTTATCTGGAATGGGATACAATACTTGGAATTCACAATAAGTTATGAGATAACTGAATGAATATTATAAACATAGCAGTTTAGTCTCACTTGATCGGTTGCCACGGAATTTTGATATGATCAAAAGTCCGTCGCAATCACGTAGCGTACGCGGATACTCGCCGGATAAACATAATAGACAGCCTCACTCCATAGCCCCGACCAAGTGACTGTAGGAGAACCCCGTCGCCGAAAGCATCCGTTCGGGTGCTCGCGGCAGCGGTGTTCCGCCTTGGTGCACTTCATCGACGGTATCGGGGGTGCAGCCGCCTACTAAAGTTTGCGACGAGCATTCGATCAGGATGTCGGGAATCTTGTTGAATTGCCCGACTTGATATTGAAAAGTGTTTTCGATAATGAGACTAAAATGCGGGGTTTATAATTGTTAGGCATGCGATGTCTAAGTAATTCATTTGGTTAGGCATGCGATGTCTATGCAGATTGCGGATTCCAACTGTTGTAGTTTTACACTTTCTTTTCTGTGACCGTAAGTGTAATATGTGATATCGTCGGTTTCGTTGCTATATGTCAACGACAATTGGGATGGGCATATTTACTTACATTGATGACATGTGATGTTATGTGTTGCTGGATATGTTATATTGGATCGTCGTGTTTGAATAGCCGGGGGGTTTTATGTGAGATGAGTGTTTTTCATTTTCATTCATGTAAAAACTTGTATGTAATATTCTTTTATTGGGGCACTTCCAGGTTGCGGAAGATGTCACCGTTTGTATATTATTTATTTTTCCGCACTAGGATAGACCCAAGGAGGAGGGCACAAGTAACCGGGTTCTGGGGTCCAGTGGGAGACCAACTCGAGGAGTCGAGTCCGGGTCTCCTAACCCTAGAATTGGTAGGGTTGCTTGCCGCTCTCGTAGGGTTCTAGGGGTGTGGGTTTGGCTATTCACCACGACCGTGGAATCCGTGTTTTATACTGGCTCGTATTGAAAACACGGACGTCCTAGTATATCCAATATTTCATATGATTCTTCTGCTGCGATATCTGTGATGTGATCATGTGATATGTTCTGTGATAGATACAGTATATAGTATATATGATATATTATATAGGCGTTACTTATGTTTTACACCCGCGCTAGCCCTGCCCCGCTCTGCCGTTAGTTACCTAACCTAACGGTGCACGAGGGGACATCGAGGCGAATGCGGATGGCATAAGTGTACGTCGTATTTATCTGTGATGTTTAGGTATATAAATGATGGGATTTCATTAATGTGATTAATGAAAATAAAAGAAACCTAAGATGTTGTGGAATCGAATTTCAAAATAAAACAGGTAGCTACAGTTCTTGCTTTGCACAGCGGTATATGTGATATATCCTGCTCCTTATTCGATGAGGAAAGGACCGAGATCTCTTCACCGGGAGTGACTCCTTTAGCAATAACTGGCAGATGCTACACACTCGGTTTGTCTTTTGATTGTTTTTAAGAGTTCTGCTTTGCATAGTGATATATGTGATATATCCCGCACCTCATTCGACGAGGAAAGGACCGACGATCCCTTCACCGGGAGTGACTCCTTTAGCAAAACTAGAAAAGCCTAAAAAACACTCCATTTTAAAATCATTTGATTCTACAACGATATCAAGTTCATTACGCAATAGGTTTTCAGAAAAACCTGTCGTAGCTCTCCGTCATTTCAGATATGTACTAGTTAGTATTCGTGATGCGGTAGTTTGGCATTCGTCAAGGCGTAGTGTACGGTAGCTAACTAGTATTTATCTGCTTGAGCATATGATGCGATTGGATTAGGGTATTCGTACGGCGTTGTTTGGCATTCGTCAAGGGTCGTGCGGGTGGGTTTAATTCAATCAAGAAATGTACGGGTTGAACTTGACTAGTGGACTATGGGTTGTTTGGCATTCGTCAAGGTCATAGAACATTAGGGGCAAAATATTATCGGGAATTTCAAGTGTTGAAATTTGCAATGAGATTGCATACCTTCTATGAGATAGTTGGATCCCGATACCCACTGCGAGTAAGAGTTATTCCTGGGAGAGTCTTACACATTACAATTAGCCGATCAAGTAGGTGTCTAGGAAGGTGTCAACGGGGTTACGCCTCTGGGAAAACGAGGTTTACATTAATTAGGTTCGTGCGAAAGCACGGGGGACCTCCCTCAAAGTACCGACACTGGCCTGGCTGAAAGATTAGCGAACTTGTAGTGTGTAATTAATCCCGGCTAGTCTTTCCTTTTAGGGTTTGAAGGAAGATTTGATAAAAAGCAGTGGGAGCCATCCTGATTAGATAAAATAATAACCAATCTATTCTTGCAAGAGCGCACGCTGAGTGTTTTCTTCTCTCTCTCTCCAGGTAGTGATCATATCACGCCTTAATCAAGATAATAATACGGATATTTGACCGAACCCGCTTGTTATACTAAGCTGGGGAACGTTGGTCCCGCTCCAACTTATAATAGTTATAAGACAGAGCAGGAAATTGGGGATTACCAGAATTCCCGTGCCGCCCAAACGAAGAGAGTGCATGCTGATGCATCATCTTCGGGTGTGTTCATTACAAAGAACTGTTTCTCAGTATCCTTTACGTCCTGGGTATGTGATACCAGATCAGGATCCCAGATATGTAATCTGTTACATAAGGCTACAGAAAGGTAGAGAACTGAGAACGGGTGATAAGTTTCATGAGGCAGAAAACGGGGCAAGAGTTGCAGCCAAGTCTGTTGGTCACTGTCACCCTGTATTCCAAATACATTGATTCTGAACGAATGTAATTAGATACCGAACCTGATATACAAAATCATATTAGTCTCTTTATTAGTAAAGAAAGGATATAATTTTGTATTGATGGATAATGTTTTGAACATTTCCTATATCAAAAGTTGATCGGTTCAGGCACGTTATCTAAAAGCATTGATGTTCTAAATCAAAATACAGTTCTTAGTATACGGAACACACACAAGAGGAAGAGTTCAGATATGAACGAATCCTTCTTAAGGCATTGTAGACTAGGTCATATCAATGCGATCCGACTGGCTGAAGTTACATTTTAGATGCATATTTAAATCAGTTTGAATTTACATCTTGTGATACTTGCCAGTCATGTCACAGAGATAAGATGACCATAGCTCCGTTTACTGTTAACAGAGAAAGAGTTAGTGAACTCTTGGGATGATACATGTTGATGTATGTAAGGTCCCCTGTCTACACATGCCAAGACCGGTTCTTTGTACTTCATTACGTTCTCTGATGATCTCTCGAGATTCAGACATATGTTCCTGTTGAAACACAAGTCCGAACCTTTTGAGATATTCACAGAATATAAGTTAGAAGTAGAGAACCAAAATACGGGTATAAGTATTATGTCCTTTAATGTGATCAAGGAGGAGAATACTTGAGCACGGAATTCCTGGACTTTTCTAAAGGAGAATGAGATTCTCTCTCAGCATTACTCCTCCGAATACACCATAGCACGATGATATATCGGAGCGGAGCAATAGCACCCTATGTGATATGGTGTGCTCTATGATGAGTACTACTGAGTTACCTATTTCCTTTTGGGAGTTATGCACTTGAGAAGTTGCATACCAATTGAATTGGGTTCCAATCAAATCAGTTGCCTACCGCTTCATATGTGATATGGAAAAGGAAGAGCCCATATCTTAAGTTGGTTAAGATTTGGGGTTGTTCGGGCTATGTCTAAAAGCAAGATCCGGACAAGCTCGAGACAAGGTCTGTAATGTAGAACTGGAAAGGTTCCAGCTATACAAACTACAGCAAATGATTTGAAAGAACCAAAAGATTCAATAGTTACCAACGAACCTCAGCCTCTCCGCCGATCTAGTAAGGTTCCTCACCCGCCTGAGAGATACTTCGGTTACTCTATGACAGTGGGAGCGAAGATTGCATTATGAGATGATGACCCAACTAGTTTCGAACTGGCCATCAGGAGTGGGACTCTGTAAGAATGGTTGGATGCTTAGCAATCTGAGATGGAATCCATGTACACCAACAAAGTATGGACTTTGGTTGCTATATCTGAAGGGTTAAATCCCCATCAGGAGCAAGTATATCTTGAGAAGATTACTTGGTGTAGATGGAAAAGTTGAGACTTTCAAAGCTAGACTTGTTAAAGCTTTTCGTCATCGACTAGGCGTGGATAATGATGAAACCTTTTCAAGTGGCTATGCTTAAGTCCATCCAGATCCTACTTGCTACGGCTACATACCATGACTACGATATCTGGCGGTTGGGTGCCATGACTGCTTTTCTAAATGATTTTTTAGAAGAGAAAGTCTATAAGTACACAGCCAGAGGGCTTCGTAGACAGTGGGAGCAGCGGAAACGTGTACAAGATGCTTTATAGGATAAAGCAGGTATCGCGGAGTTGGAACATCTGTTTTGATGTGTTTGTCAAAGAGTTTGATATCATCAAAATGGTAGATGAACCTTGTATAAACAAAAAGGTAGTAGGGAGCATGGTGATGATCCTCGTAGAGTACGTGGATGACATACTCTATATAAGAAAGGAGTTTCCTATGCTACGCTCGGTCAATCTCCACTTATCACAATGATTCTCCATATAGGATCAAAGTGATACCTCCTAAATCCTGGGTTTTGGATCTATGAGATAGATCTAATTGGATATTAGGATACTCATTAGATGTAGTGAGATGGTATCAACCGATCCTAGGGAGAATCACTGGAAGGGTTCCAGGGTGATAAGGACGACTGAAAGTCAGTCACAGGCATTGACTTTACCCTCAGAAAAGGGACGGTATGTTGGAAGAGTTCCAAGCTAGATACCGTGGCATACTATACGATAAAGGCAGGATACATCGCTACTTGAGATGCTACCAAAGAGGCAGTCTGGATGGATATTTGTTCATAAGATGAACTTAGTTCCTCCCATTGTGTGACTATGGAGTTGTGGCTTATGCCAAGGAACGCCCGTCCCATCAGTGATCCAGACATATTCTAAGGAAGTATCACCTGATCATGGAGATGGTTGATCTCCAGGGTGATCGAGTTTAGGAGAGTAGACTCAGAGGACAACACGGCGGATCCACTCACGAAGGCCTATTCCCAGAGAGAGATTTTTATGGGATGGTTGAGTATGAGATACTGCAACCACTTCTACAGATGGCCCTAGTGCAAGTGGGAGATTGTTAGTTATATGTATGCCCTAGAGGCCATTACTGTACATTGGATGTATATTGTAGTGGATGCTGGGACATATATAGGGAGGACTTTCTTGCTCGACATGATAGTATGCTATCTGGTTACTCTTTACCTTAACGTGTACATTGATTGTCTCTCTGTTACATGTTGGTAAAGCCCTTAGGATGCGTACTTGACTACCTGGACTATGATGCGGATCATACTAGTGGGGACATGGTAGTCCATAAGTACATGCTTCAAGGTCCCTAGTCGTAGGTGTATCGAGACGGGGCATCGATATACCAGAGTAGACTAGCGTATACCTTCTCGACCCATACAGATGGGCGATGGATGATCCCATATCCATTGGTGTTTGACATCAGAGATGATATACGGGTGCTCAGTGGAGACTGGGTACACTGGACGGACTCGCCGAGAACTCCCAGATGGTATTATACCTTACGTCGGATGGCAGTTCTCTGGTGACACTGGTACAGAGTAGTCTGTTGACCCGAGATCGTCATAGAGTCTTGTGTGGTTCCCACTGTGCTTTGATTTCCACCTTACCACGTCCAAGAGGGCGTGCAAAACGGTGGTTTTTGGGTACAGTCTCGAATCACATGGAGGCAATGAGCGATAGGAGGGGATTCGTCTCTCCCGGTATAGGGGGTTGATGTTGCGCTGTGTTCGATTGGCTATAACCGGAAATCCCTGGCCAGGGTTGCTGAGATTTACTGGTAAGTGTTACCTGTAGTTTCTCGAATTGTTATAGACCTCATATTGACACGACTTATCGAGCTATTGGGGTCTGACGTTTACCACCCCTAGGCGAGATATGCGACATATCAGACGACCAGACCAGACTGTACGGTAAGTGTTACTGGTTGGATTCACAGGAGTGTGAGCGGGCTTGCTCGTCGATCTTCTGATCGCTCAATACCCGGGTGGCCGTTACGTTTAGCAGACCGCTTGCGGCTTGTGGGTGTTTTATATGATCATCACCTGCTGCCGGCGTATTGACGAGTCTTTAGAGTCCTACACAGAGCTTTCCTGGCTCAAGCGAAACGAAATAGGAGCGCATATGAGATATGTGCGGGACCGAGAATAATACGTGTATGTGATACCGTATTCTATTCTCGCGATGAATGTATCGAATGGTTGTATGCGATATAACCTAGTTATCGAATCAAGGATTGATTCGATAAGCCGATACATTGGATACTAGTCGGTTGTGTGCGACATGACCGGATCATTGAATCAAGTGTTGATTTAATGATTTAATGCATAATTATATATTTGATATATTACTTTGCATTAACTAGTATTGGTTCACTTTAAATGGATTTTCTCACTTGGATTGTGCACATTGTATATGTGATATACTTTTGTACACAAGTTTGTATCATGTTTGATGATACATGCTCACTAGGGTTTGTGTAAAGATTAAACCATGGTTGTGTAATGGTTAGGGTTTTTATTTTCTTATTCATTTATTTATTTATATTTCATTTATTTTATTTTGGAAAATAAAAAGAGAAAAATGGTGGCTTTCTTTGTTTGTTCATGAAGCTTGATGAAGCTTCATGAAGACTTTGACCAAGTGACCATTTTGTCTCATGCTTAACCCTAACCATTCCATTTAACCATGATTAACTCTCTACACATTACCATGGTTAATATTATGATAAGAATGATTTTATTATTCTTTTTCATAACAACTTATCATATTCTTTTCATCTTCTTCTTCACTTGAACAAGAAGAAGAAAAGCTTGCGTCATCAATGGCAAGTGGAGAAAAAGAGTGAGAAATCCAATTCTAAAGTGAACCCACCTCCTATTTCTTCATCCTCTACCTCTTGCCAAGTAGTATAGGGTGTTTCCTTCACAAGTTTTCATGGCTTGGTGAAGGTGGAGCTTGATCTTGTGATGCCTCGACGTAGATCATCTTCGGCATCGTCGTCGATGACCTAGCCCGCTTTTTCTCCGATGAAGCCGACGCTAGAGCCCGGGATCTGATGATCGCAGCGAGGAGACATCATCACGGAGCTATGGAGGTGGAGCACCGGATCTACAAAGGTTGTATTTCCGTTCACTCATTGTAAAGTAGTTTACTAGTTCTTTTATCGCCTAGACTTCTAGTTAACGATCCGTATTAGGGTTTCTCGGCACCCGTAAAATTTAAAATTGGCATGGTTGATGCCTTGTGAGAACTCATTAGAGTGCCTAGGAACCCTACATTCTGCTATACATATTGATCCATTCGCTAGAGTTTTAGGTGACTTAGTAGAGTTACGTGATTATAATTATGAACTCCAGTATAGTTACAATACTATACTCTATTGAGTGACTTGGAATTCTACATTTGATTTCCGCTCGATTGAGTTTCACCTCTCCCGATATTCTTGTTTCATTCTCTATTCTATATCTTGTTCTGATTTTTACTCCTTATACCTTATGCCATCCTAAAATTGTTTTTTCAGGACCATGTCTTCCAACGACTCTTCCTCTATCTCCACTCCCCAGAATCAGACCGTCGAGATTTTGAATGTGCTGCAAGGTTTGAAAGAAGCCCAGGAGCGAACGAACGACCTGTTAGCTGAAGGATTAGGACGGCAGATGACTCAGGCACCAACAAAAGCCTCCAATCGTAAGGGAATCCCTGTTAAACAAGGAGAAGAGGTGAAGATGAAGCTCCCACTTGTTTCCCAGCAACGGAAGCAGCGGGAGGCTCAACGTTGTGGATACTGCAAGAAGCCGGGACACCTTCAGAGAGACTGTCGCAGCGCCAAAGGGCAGCGCCTGATTTGCGGATCCAGCGGACATCTTGTCAATTGTTGCCCTAAAAGGAAGGAGCTACAAGGAGGAGGTTCGTCCACACTCTCCACTCCTGCTAGGTGATGGTTATTTCGTAGTTCGAGCCTCGAGGATAGTACGGACCCAGCGCAGGATTCAACTCGCGTGATGAGAATGCAGCGGTCTAAATATCAAAGAAGAGTTATCACCTTTCTGTTTTCAATAAAAATGTTGTCACTCTTTTGTAAATATTTCCTTTCGTTTAAGATCTTGTATCCGTTGCACATTTAGTTGAATGCAATAAAATTCTGAGTTGTGATGTATATATCGTCCCCTTGCCACTCACATTACTTATACTACTTATTGCATCGGTATTCTAAATTTTTTTGATTTTTTTGTCCTTACCTACCGCATATTTTCCTTAGGCTCCGTATCCTTAGTTATTTTCTTGGAATGTTCCACTGCCTAATCACGACTCTTTCTTTTTAGGCCATGGCCCACCCTGGAGCAGCGCCGCCTCTAGATGAAGACACACGATCGTGCGTTTCCTTGGACTGCATGCTGGTAAGTTCAGATGACGAGATCAACGGCCCACATGTTATTTTCGGAAACAGCGATTCCAAGGATGAGGGAGTCGCAGCCCCAGAAGTCGACATGATCAGCGACTCTGACGACGAAGAAGAGGACCTCGAGGAAAATACTGAGGAGGACCCGATAGAAGAAAATCCAGGAGAGGGAGACCTTGAGGAGGATCCAGTGGAAGAAAATCCTATAGAAGTAGATCCAGAAGAAGAGAATCACGTGGAAGCAGACCTCGATGAAGAAGCTCCAGCCGAGGAAGGTGGACCAGAGGAACAAGACCCATGGCAGAAGAACCTCCAGTGGCAATCCCTGCAAGGCGATATGGAAATGGACGCCCCTATCTGAGCGCGCGAGCCTACCGTAACCTACTGAACTTCCACAACCGCGACTGAAGTGATTTAGCTTTTGTCTCCTCTGGCCAAATAAATCTATGTATAGCTTAGGGCCGCTCTTTATATTTCGTGAGTACCTTGTTTGAAATTTTCTGGAATGATAATAAAATTGCTGAGTTCGCTAATCTTTTGATTTTTGATTCGCATGATGCATTTACTGTTTTCCTCCCCAATAAATTTCTTCCCTCCTGAGATTCATGACTGTTCACTCTTGCACCCTATGCTGGCCCGACCCCAGTCTCTTCGACATTCAGTTTGAAGTACTACAGTCCAACCTTTTGAGTGGGCCATACTCCATTGTAATCCCTACCCTGGCTAGCCCCTATATATATTTTTTTGTGCTATCTCCTATCACCATAATTACATTTAGGGACATCGTTATTCGAAAATTTAGTTTTCATTATTTTGTATTTATCGAAAAATTGCGTGTTATTAACTACTTCCGTTTTATTCATCTTAAATGCTTTACTATTCTTCACATTTTCAATAGCGCAAACATATATCACGCATATTATTTGTGTTATGTTTCTTATTTTCACCATGTGGGTTTTCTATGTTATTTTAAAATTTGTTTGATCGATATATTTATTCTAAAATACTTTAACCTATCGACAAATCCTTCACTATTTTATGATTGTTATCTTATTTTTCCGGGTATTGTGCTTATAGTTTGCTATTATAAATGGTTATGCCTTATGCTTATTATTTTAGCTGCGCTACTCTTTTGATATACGTATGTATATATATATTTAGGATTCTAATTTTATCTATCTACTTCTACGTAGAACGCTATATAGTAGTATTTGATTATGTGGTTTTTCGCATATTTTTTATAGCTTATCATTTATTTTAAATTTCGAGGACGAAATTTTTGTAAGGGTGGTATGATGTAATACCTAGTCCCTATAAATAATTAGCGTATTTTAATAAATAACGTCTTCAGATATTTTCACAAATTTCCTACAAATTTCCCGTATATTTTTCCAGAATTTAATCCAGATTTATTCCGATACAAATATATACATATGTATAACTTTTATTTAAACTAATTTACTAAACTCCTAACCTAAAATTAAAACCCTATTATTTAAATCCTTTTATTTTTCCCTTTCATATTTTCCTTTCCTAAACTCAGCCCAAATCCAAACCCTAACTCTCCATTTCCTTTTATAATTCCCGAGCCCGGCCCATCTCCCCCTCCTTTTCCTTTTCCTTTTTAATTCCTTCAGCCCGGCCCACTTCTCTCTAGCTCTTTTTCTATTTTTATTTAATTTCCAAGCCGGCCCGCGAACCCTGGCCCAAAAACCCCTCCCCTCTCCTCGCCCGAACCCGACCCGACCCGCTCCTTCTTCTTCCCCCACGCTCGTAAGTCCCTTCCCGCTCATTTCCTTCCCCCAAGACGCGCACGTTCCCGAGTCCCACTCCCTGTCGCGACCACGTCCTTGGTTCCTTACCCTCGACCGCGTGCGCATTCTCAGTTCCCTCCATCGACCTCGTCCCTCTCTCTCCCTTCACACCCACTGCACCCACGCAACCGAAGAATCCCGCCTTGCCTCCTCCATCACCGTTGTCCTCGCCTCCGTGCAACAACCATCACCGTCGACTTCTCCTTCTCGCCTACACCAAGCACCATAGACCCATCACCAAACTCCCCTACCTCCTCCTTCGTCCCAGCACCACCACTGCAACTCCAACCTGCGACGGCCGCAGCACCCGTCGCTCACCCTGAGCACCCCGCCAGCACCTTCAGCCTCCACATCAACGTCAATCCCCTCGCTGCAATAGCCTCCTTCACTGCCATATCCCACAATCGAGCTCCACCGCCGGCTGAGTCCATTGCCGATGACCCCCTCTGGCTTCCCCTACTCCATCCTTTCTGCCACCAAACCGTCGCCGGCAACTCCATTTGTGCCTCCACTAGCAATCCTATCTGCACTCAGCACCATCTCCAGCCACCGACCACCTTGGTGCCTCTTCTCACCGTCGACCTTGCACCGAGCCCCTGCACTGCCCAAGCTCCGCCACCCTTCTCCTCGGTACCGCCAACCGCACCACAACACCCCTCCAGACTCCAACACCGATCTCCACCAACTCAACCCGTTGCCACCGTGCCGCAACTCGCTGTGCTGAGCTCACCGTCGCTGCCGTGCGTGCCGCGTCCATGCCGTCGCCATCGCCGCCTTCGTCGCTACTGCCGCCATCATCGCCTTCGTGACCATCGATTGTCGTCAGGCAAGTTTAATACTTGCTTCATGCTAATTGTATATATTATAATTCAAGTTACCAATAATTTCCGCATATACTTTTCATGTGAATCGTTATAATTTAAGTGTTCGATGCAAAACCCGAATGGAAGACCCCGTTAAATTGACGACAACAAATAACATCTGATGGCCCGGGTTATAATGAATATCCCTTGAGACTTTGGTTCCAATATAATGTCGTTTGCTCACGTAAAATGGTGTCCCGATTTCTGTCGTAAAACCTGAAAACTTTCGTACATGCTAAACCGTAAAACTTATAATAAATTATGTACAAATCGAATTTTAGCGTTCCATGGCTCATATCGAAGATAACTGTTTGTCCTACTGTATTCTATAGTTGGTCTCTGAACTTTAACAAAGTATGATAGAGATAATTGCGGTGGATTACCATTCTAGACTGCAGTCCAGAACGGAAATCCCAGTTAACCCCTGTTTATAAACCCCTGTATATTCCTGTCCAAATATGAGAATGCACGGAACCCTATTTCGTTACGTAGAAAATAAAGTTATCTTTCTTACTCCACTATTCTCACTGGATTCCTCAACTGTTTGATATTTTTAACTCATTTTACAATCTCGATACGTTTTGCAGAATTCTGCAGAGGCACATTTTACACATCGAACATAACTTGTCCATAACTCCCTGTAAATATAGTATATTACTGATCCGCCAATTATGGTGGAAACCTAACTGATAACCCTAAACATTGTTCAACTATAGCGTCACCTAATTACAATCCCAACTTGGATTAAAATGCGTTACGAAACGGACTTCCGATTCTGAAGCTGGATTTCCAGCAGCGAACACTTAAATTGAAATGGTCATAACTAGTAAACCTGAAAGTCGATTGGCGTGAAACCAATTTTTATGGATAGATAATTCAATATACTGTTTACCCCTTTTACATTGTTTCGCTTAATTCTGCATGCATGACTTAGAGTAAATTATTCAAGTGGTAGGAGACTGACTGATAGTATTCCATTCATATGGTAATTATTGTATTCTCATCATATCGTGTAGAAGTCATTGCATCGGTAACCTAGTGATCATGTGCATTACCCAGTGTTAGGTATTAGTGTTTGATTGTGGCAAGTACGTTAGTATTTTAGCGTGAATGAATAAGTGGAAGTGACACGTACTTGTACACAATCAGTGGACCCTATTGATTTATTGCATTGTCGACGTCTATGGGACGTGTATAAGTGTGACTATAATTGGTATGGGACGATTATGGATGCAGTTATATGGGTGTCATAGGTAAGGCACCAAACACTGTCCATTTGTCTTGGGTATCAGTCGAGACATGCTTGATGGAGATCCGGTCTCCAGTTCTCGCGTAGACTTGTCATGTACCGACTGGTATTTGAGTTTATGGTTGGCGTTTGATGTAGACCACGGGGTGTGGGGTAGTTTGAGTGTGAGTTCAACAGAATCTCGGGAGTCCCATGCCAGCACATACAGCGATTCTGGAGATATATGGGGATATTACTGATTATTAGTGAGCGAATCGGGCCCGTATTCCCTTGTCCTTGGGTCCTACCCTTGGGTGGGGGATACTCACGAGTGTTGACTCTCACACTTAGATTGGCGATAGGCTTAGTGACCTGTACAGTGAGACTTAGAGACTGATAGGGTTAGTGACATTGACATGCATTGCTTACTGATTCAACATACCTGCCATACTGTTTACTGCTTTACTGCTTACCTGCTTTACTAGCTACCTGCATTGGCTACTTCATGTTCACGTCATTATTCCATGATTACTGTTTCTAATTCATTATTATTGCATGAGTTCCCATTTGTATCTATATATATATATATATTGCTATCGTGTCGCTCTGACGACCTGAGTATGCATGCTCAGAGTGAGAAGTGGATCTAGCTTGGACCAGGACCTGACGTACCTCGCGGACGTTTTGATCAGCGACCCAGAGCTACACTCTCTTGATCTCCATCTGGTTAGTTACTGCATTTCTCATTAGCTGTGCATCGATTACTGATTACCACGTAAAGCTAGAAGCCGAAGTGTGACTACGGCAGGATGTTTTCTTGACTGTAGGAGCATGGCTGGCCTTGTTAACCCCTCGTATTCCGTATTTTGGGAAGCGGGGCGTGACAGTTAAGCTTTTTTCTAATCACAAATTAACACTTCAATTAACATTAAACACTTAAATCAAGATTTAACCTTAACTTGAATTTCTTAAAAATTATGAATAATGAATTAATAAAGAGTTTTAAAGCTATATTAAACATATAATTAGCTAACATAAATAGCTAGATTAAGATTTTAACAAATAATTAAGGATTAAGGTAAGAAATTATACCTTAACAAGAACAAACTTTAGCACAAGATTTCATCAACTTAGCCACCAAAAAAAAAAATACTTTGTTGAATATCCAATCAAGTTTAGTAAAAGGAATTGATGGTTTAATTTTTATTTAGGAATTTTTGGATTTATTTTTGGAATTTTGAAGTATTTTGTGAACAAAATGATGAAGAAATGAGCTAGGAAATGAAATGGGGCAGATTTGGGGGAAGAGGGCTCGGCCAAGGTGATGGAGGGGGGTTTTTGTGCAAAAAGGGAGTGAAGTTTCTAGCAAAAATCATTAAATGCATCAATAAATGCTATTTTGCCACCTTTCATTTTCTTTTTCTTTTCTTTTTAAAATTTAAATCCTTTGCACTAAAAAATCTAGATATTTTGAAGAGAAGCTTCCAAAATAATTGTAGTGATGATTTCCAATGATTCTCATTTAGAAGAAATTTCCCGTAAAAGCATAATTTACCGTTTAAAATAATATTTTATTTGGGAAAAATTCTATCTGATCCAAAACCTCCTATATACCCCCAAAGTTCGCGCACTAGCTTTATTTTAGCTAAAATAGGTGCCGACAAGTTTCTATGGAAGTTTGATCGAAATCGGGTTAAAACGGAAAATACCGATTATTTTGCCCTAAAACGGAAAAAAATTCGCAAAACGATTTCTAAAACGTTACAATCTTCTCCCCTTAAAGAAATTCGGTCCCCGAATTAAAATTCATCTACGCGTATCTTCAAGAAGATGATTACAAAACTCCCAAATCTCGCTCGCAGCTTGCTATGTGATCATCTCACTATACAGCTACGCCAAAGAACCCTCATAGATGGCAAGACCCTTGACCGAAATTCCTCCACCTGCCGATCCACTATAACTATCGGCTGCTGGTGAACGAAAGATCATGTCCAAGCTAATTGGTCTGATGCTGAATCATGTGAAAAAGGTCATGAAGGTAATTGCGAAGTATCGACACAAGGAATACGGGTGAATACTCAAAAATCTGGGCGGAAGTGCCAAATTATAGGCAACAGAACCAACTCGCTTCAAGGATCTCAAAAGGACCTACAATCCTGGGATACTTCCCAAAACTCAACACGTCATTCATCGGAAAATCCCGTAAGAATACATGATCCCCCACTGCGAACTCAAGTCTACGACCACTACGGTCGGCATAAGACTTCTGTCTGCACTGGGCTACTCTCATCCTGACCTGAACCAACTGGATCATCTCCGAAGAGTCTAGACTAGCTGGGGTCCAAAAATCCTACTTACGCAGAGTCAGAAAAACAGAATGGCGATCGACACGACTTAACAACTAAACTTAAAGGTTGCCAATTGGAGTGCATCCTGATAACAACTATCGAAAGAGAACCCTAACAATGGCAAGTGACGATCCCAACTGCCCACAAACACTTAGTACGTACGCACAAGCATATCCTCCAGAGTCTGTATAACCCGCTCTCACAAACCCTCGTCCTGCGGATGGAAAAGCGGAGCTAAAGCTCAGCCAGTACCCAAGGCTTCCTGAAACTTCTGCCCAAGACGGCAAGCGAACAGGATGACGCTATCGGATACAATGCATGAAGGAACTCCGTGCAAACGCACAACTTAACAAAGAACCACTGAGCAAACTGAGCAACAAACACCCAAAAGGAGTCACTCCTTGTCTAGACCGGGGTAGACACCACAACAAAATTCATGGAGATCTGCTTCCATCCCCCTCCGGAACGGTTAAAGGTTGCAAGTCTCCAAAACGATTAAGGAAAAGTGGACGGGCGCGGACACGAGCAAGCTGTCCCCAGTGTAGAGGCGAACTCAAGCTGTACTCAACGATCGCACAAGAACTGTGAATCTGCAGAAGACAGTCTCAACAATCAAAACCCGCTGCAGGAAGATGTACATTAAGCTCTGGTGCTCCGTGAAAATCTGTCACGACTCTCCGAACAAGTAGTGTCCTCAGATCTTCAACGCACGACCACAGCGGCCATCTCCAGATCATGAGTGGGATATCCTGCTCGTACTTCCTCCAACTGTCGGGAAGCATAAGCCATAACTCTATAGTGCTACATCAGCGCAAAATCGAGCCCTACTCGCGAAACATCACAGTTAAACAACAAAGTCGCCCGAACCAGAAAGCAAAGAAAGAACTGGTGCAGTTGTCAACCGAATCTCCAACTTCTAAAAACTCCGCACGCATGCCTCAGTCCAAAGAAAAGAACCTCATTTCCGGTCAATTCAGTCAACGGTGCAGCGGTACACAAGCAATCCTGCACGAAACGGCGGTAAAAACCTGCTAAGCCCAAAAATCTGCGGACCTCCGTCCTATACACAAGTCTGGGCTACAGCTGTATGGTCTCGATCTTCCTCGGGACCATACGAAACCGTCTCCCGCAGCTAAAAGACCTAGGAGTCAACACAATCAAGCCTGAAGGAACACTCCAAGAATTTAGCAAACAGCTGGGGCTCTCCCAATGTCTGCAAAGCAAATCCTCAAGTGCTGCTCCTGTTCCTCACGACACATTGGAATAGACCAGAATGTCATCAATGACACAACAATAAACCGGTCGAGGAACGGCGTGAAGAAAACAGGTTCATCATATCCACAAATGCTGCTAGGGCACTGGTGAGTCCAACGACACCACCAACACACATAAAATCTGTAGTACGCACAAAGAAGTCTTCGGAATGTCATCACTCCGAACCCGCAACAAAGGATGAACCGATCCCAAACAAACTTAGAAAATGTCGCACACTGTGGAGCTGATCGAAGAAATCGTCAATGCGAGGTAAAGGATACCTATCCGCACCGTAAGCCGGTTCAATTGACGATCAATCAATACACAACCTAAAACTTCTGTCTTTTTCCTTGACGAACAGAAATAGGAGCTCCCCAATATGAAACACTCAGACACACAAGCCCCACCTATCTAGCAACTCTGAGGCAGATCCTTAAGCTCCCTAAGCTCCGCCGGCTTATCTGGAACAACGTCGGAAGACTTTCGCACGAAGGGAACCCGGTCCAACAACTCACCGTGGATCCAGTAACACGAATGAACGCCAAGAATCCTCGACATCCTCTCCTCAAAAGCCGACTAGTGAAAAAGGCTGAATTCAAGCTGTGAGAGGCGGCACTACTGTCCTCCCATGCACAACAAGAACTAACTTGCCGGGAAAACAAAACCTGACTGTTTCCTCATGACAGTCCACAGATGCCTAGCACGTAGCTAACCAGTCCATGCCCAGGAGAACGTCAAATCCAACATCTCTAGAAGGATCACAACGACGGACGAAACTTTATCTCCTATTCGATTGGCACACGACTGAAATACGTGTCGCGCAACAAAAGAATCGCTAACAGAAGTTAACACAACAAACGACTGATCTAGCTAACACGACTCTCGGCCCAACCACGGCTCAAAGTGTGTAAAACAAACAAGTACATCAAAGAACATATGAATTTAGAATACCTGAAAACTCTGCATTGGATGCCCTCGCGTCCCGATGAGTAGAAGCAAACTCTCGTGTCTGCCCTCTACCCGCAACTGACTAATATCCTCCTCGGCTAACCTGTCCCCTCTAAGCGAACCCTTCGCGACTACGACCTCTCTGAGTACGAATCTGACGCGGTGCTAAGGAACAATTCCTGATGAGGTGATGAAGGCTCCCGTACTAGAAACATCCACGCGACGCCTGCTGACCCTCCTGGGGATGAGAGCTCAACGACTGACCTCGTCCTAAGCCTCCGTTACTCCCGTGACGTGCCCGATATCTGTCTCGACGACTAAGCCTCTGTCTCTGAGCTGGTACATCTGTACGAGTCCTCCACTGTTCCAGAACTCCCAAAGTCTCAGGAAGACGTGTTTCGTCAATTGGGTCTGCATCCATAGGTGCTATGTAGGTGACGGAATGCTGTGTACTGACCGCAAGGAACAACTGGGTAACAGGGGTGACAACCTCCTGTCGCTGCGCTCGAATGGCTTCAACCAATGAACTCATCGACTGGCGCATGTCCTGCATATCTGCCACAAACCTAGCGAGATGATCTGTCGAAGGCGGATCCGTCTGCTCCTGTGCAACGAGCGTGCCATCCTGGTCAGTCCTCGTACCACCCGAGTCTACTCTGACCTCGGCCTTCGCCGCATCACTCTGAGTCCCCATAGTCATCGGCGGCAAAGGCTATAAATGGAAATAAGATTCGATAAGAACACGGAAATTGAATCACAAGAATATGAATCATCAAGGAAGGAATTTCAAGCAAATAGTAGTTAGGTCACTTTAGGCGGAGTACCGCATCGTGAGTATGCCGCGGACATACACACACTACGTTACTCTGCTTAAGCTACCTATTCCATCATACCAAGGTCATCCTACACTCCGAAAGGTAAAACCTAGCGCTCTGATACCAATTTTGTCACGACCCGAAATTGGCACGTGACGGCCCTAATACTACGCAACTTCTACAGGCATAACATAGTAAAAGAAAGCCAAAACCCAGAAATCTAAACCATTAAAAGATAAGATACATTGTTTAAACTTTTGAAAATCTCAAGTATAAATTCTTTAAGTCCAATTTACTTTCTTGAAAATTTCGGCAGCACCTCCTTTGTCAAAACCAACCCCAAAAATGGATACAACATAAATATAAAGTAAAGCATCCCCAACGGGAGCAAATCCATGCCAAAAGGCGGAAAACAACCACCACAACAAATATACGATGCCGTAGCGAAGAAATAAAAGACGATATAAGTAAAAACTGCATAAAAGACATCCATGTCACCAAAATATAAAATATCGTCCTCACATCAAGTCTCTAAGTCATACAAGATAATGGTAGATGGAGAGTACAGGATACAACGAATATACAATAAACGTGAACGGATAACTACAAAAGCCACTTAAAGAAAAACTGCACACTGTGGGCCGAAGCGGTATCCGCAGCAAAAGATGACGTGATAGATGAATAGCCTGTCTCGACTACTCTGGGGAACAACCTGCAAAACAAACTGTGGCACAACGGGGGTGAGTTGCCAACTCGTGAATAGTAATTAACATATGCAGGTAATCGCAAGTATGCATGTACAGCGCGAATCTAACATATGCAATTAATGGCACTAAAAGGTCAAATGAATGCAGTAATCATGAAGGGTACACTAGCAGGTACAAGTAATACATGAAGCAATAATATGACAATCGGTATGCAATAATCATGCAATAATGATATGAAAAGGTGTATATGCAACAATCATGAAAGGTACACTAACAGGTACAACTAACACATGAAGCAATGCATATAAAATGACGTAAATGCAACAGTCATGAAAGTACTCTATCAGGTACAACTAATACATGAAGCAGTGCATAAACAATAAAAGTGGAGTATGGAATGAAACATGTCATTTCCACGGAATCCTGATATCGTGGTAGGACCAAAGTCCATCAAGACAATCCAAATCCCAATTCCTCAAATCAGCCCCCAAATTGGCTCTCATATCATGTAGGTCTCACAAATCCTGAATGGTCAATATCAAGCAAATCTCAAATATCCTGTATCCAATATCAAGTGAATCTCTTATAACCTAAGTATATTTGCATGAATAATTATGATGATGTATAAGAATTGATATGTATACATATATATTAGCATCCCACTCTACCAATATATATATATATATATACTTAGGAGTAAAATATCTTGAAACCAAGTGTCAAGCATCGACACATAAATACTAATCTATCAGGTACTGTCACCAAGACTGGCACCCTGATAGGTACGTATCATACGCTATACCGAAAGCTCGACTGCCTAGCTCTGACCCTCGCCTCTCGACGTATCTATACGCACATGACTCCCGTCGGTATCCCCATGATAACCGTCAAGTCATAGGTAATGTCATCGGTAAGTATGGTTCCCCTACTAACCCATCTCCTCACTGGGATTCTTGCCCCGGGGTACCTTCGGGCCCCACCATGTACCCGCACATGGACCCCTCCTTTCCTCGCGTGGGGTATATATATATCCGAACCGATAAATCTCATGGTGGATGCTGAAATATCATATCAAGAGAAACCGGGTTTTTCAAATAATGCATAATTTCATGAAACTACCACGGTCCTCAAATCCAGAAAAAACATCATGAAAAATCCATATCTCAATGCGAAAAATCTATGGATATAATATATGCAACATAAAACTGTAGTGTAAGCATATAAAGGAAAAGCCGCTATGTAACTGCAACAAGTTAAAATATATATGCGGTTCCTAATTTCTCCAAGTCTATATAATATCAAATAAAGGTAAACATGTAGCTATAGCTAAATACGTGTGTAAACATAAAGGTTTAGCGAGGTATATGTATCTACCTATCAATAATGATGTAATATACCCTCCAGGTATAAGTGAAGTATGAATGCAAGGTATCCATGTAGCTATGCCATTAAGTGTGAATGTACCTATCGCTAATGGTACAATACCCTATAGGTATACAGGTAACTAGCATGTAAGCATGTCAAGGCATATGTGTAAGCATGAAGGTATACAGGTATGATATATGTCATATGCGTAAAGAAATATGAATCTATGTCTCAATGTCCCTAACCAAACAATATCATATCTATAAGGGTGTTGTGCGTGACATGGCAATTATTGACGGTGTGTGTGGGATACAATTAGTGCTCGTGCAACGTGAGTCGTCAATAATATGTGCAGTGTCCTAAGGTTATTAGTCCAAGCACAACAAGTAACTAAGTAATAAGGTGTATGCGCAACTCTATAAATAAAATAGAATATGCGACAGGTCAAATCATCTCTAGCCCAGACGTATAACGCCATGCGGGCGATTCCCCTGTAGATGTTAAATCTACTCACCAACGCTCCTGGCTAAATGAAGCCTACCACTTGCTTCCCCTCTTCGCAGCGTCCGAAGTCCCCGCCTACGAACCTAAAATTTCACAAACACGTCACATAAACTAAATATCCTACATCGACGAAAAGACAATGAAATGCAAGGAAAACGCCGTGAAAATTACACTGCGCACTTAGCGTATCTATCGCGCACGACATCGGGCAAAAACCCTAACTAGGGTCGCTAAACTACGAAACACCAAGTCTAGATTCCGATCGTCCCGATCGCGCAACACAAAACCATTAAATACGAGGAATATAATAGATATAATCTCGCAACGACCAATCGAACCCACGTCAGAAAAACCCCGAAACCTTGTAAACAACTTATCGCAATATTTCGCACTAGAATCAAGCTAACACATTTCTAGCGACTTCAAACATCATATAATAGCTTAACTAAGCTATCCAAACCATTTTCTTATTTTTAACACTTGCTAATTAAGTTTTAGCAAAAACCTAGTAAGCAAAAAGCCTTAACTAAACAAAGTAGTAATTAAAAATAATTATCATTTTCTATTAGGTTAAGCTTTTTCTAATCACAAATTAACACTTCAATTAACATTAAACACTTAAATCAAGCTTTAACCTTAACTTGAATTTCTTAAAAATTATGAATAATGAATTAATCAAGAGTTTTAAAGCTATATTAAACATATAATTAGCTAACTTAAATAGCTAGATTAAGATTTAAACAAATAATTAAGGATTAAGGTAAGAAATTATACCTTAACAAGAACAAACTTTAGCACAAGATTTCATCAACTTAGCCACCAAAAAAAATACTTTATTGAAGGCCCAAGCAAGTTTAGTAAAAGGAATTGATGGTTTAATTTTTATTTAGGAATTTTTGGATTTATTTTTGGAATTTTGAAGCATTTTGTGAACAAAATGATGACGAAATGAGCTAGGAAATGAAATGGGGAAGATTTGGGGGAAGTGGGCTCGGCCAAGGTGATGGAGGGGGGGTTTTGTGCAACAAGGGAATGAAGTTTCTAGCAAAAATCATTAAATGCATCAATAAATGCTATTTTGCCACCTTTCATTTTCTTTTTCTTTTCTTTTTAAAATTTAAATCCTTTGCACTAAAAAATCTAGATATTTTGAAGAGAAGCTTCCAAAATAATTATAGTGATGATTTCCAATGATTCTCATTTAGAAGAAATTTCCCGATTTACGTGCATAATTTACCGCTTAAAATAATATTTTATTTGGGAAAATTTTTATCTAAACCAAAACCTCCCATATACCCCCAAAGTTTGCGCACTAGCTTTATTTTAGCTAAAATAGGTGCCGGCAAGTTGCTACGGAAGTTTGATCGAAATCGGGTTAAAACGGAAAATACCGACTATCTTGCCCTAAAAAGGAAAAAAAATCGCAAAACGATTTCTAAAACATTACATGTTGTATATCAGGTTCGGTATGCAATAACATTCGTTCAGAATCAATGTATTAACCATTTGGTAATACAAGGTGATATCTGCCAACTGACTTGGCTGCAACAATTGCACCATTCTCTAACACTTAAAGATATATCACCCATTTTAGGCTCTCTACCTTTCTGTAGCCCATGTAACTCTTACATATGTGGGATCCTGATCCGGTATCTCATACCTAGGACGTAGTGGGTACTGAGAAACAGTTCTCGATAATAAGGACACCCGAAGAATATGCATCAATATGCACTTTCTTCGATTGCGTGGCATGGGAATCCGGATATTCCCCTATTTCCTGCTCGGACTTATAACAATTATAAGATAGAGAAGAACCAACGTTCCCTAGCTCAGTATAATAAGCAGGTTCGGTCAATGCATCCATATTATTATCTTGATTAAGGCTTGACATAATCGCTACCAGGAGAGAGAGAGAAGAAAACACTCTGCGTGCGCTCTTGCAGGATTAGATTGGTTATTATTTTATCTAATCAGGATGGCTCCCATTGTTTTAGGCAAATCTTCCTTCAAACCCTAAAAGGTAAGACTAGCCGGGATTAATTACATCTTACAAGTTCGCCAATCTTTCGACCAGGCCAGTGTCGGTACTTTGAGGGAGGTTCCCCATGCTTTCGCATGGACCTAATTAAAATAAACCTCGTTTTCCCATGGGCGTAACCCCGTTAACACCTTTCTAGACACCTACTTGATCTGCTAATTGTAATGTGTAAAACTCTCCCAGGAGTAACTCTTACTCGCAGTGGGTATCGGGATCCAACTATCTCATAGAAGGTATGCAATATCATTGCAAATTTCAACACTTGAAATTCCCGATAATATTTTTCCCCAAGCAACTTATGACCTTGGCTAAGGTCAACAAATCATAAGCACTAGCCAAGTTCAACCCGTCATTTCTTGATTGAATTAAACCCACCTGCATGACCCTTGGCTAAGGTCAACAAAGTCGCACGACTACCCTAACTCAATCGCATCATATGCTTGCAAATAAGCACTAATTAGCTACCGCACACTACGCCTTAGCTAAGGTCAACAAACGCAGCACGAATAATAAAAACTACTTATCTGAAATGACGGAGGGCTACGAAAGGTTTTTAAGAAAACCCTTTGCGTAATGAACTTAATATCGTTGTAGAATCAAGTGAATTTTAAAAGGAGTGTTTTTTAGGCTTTTACTAGTTTTGCTTAAGAGGTCACACCCGGTGAAAAGATCTCGTCTCTTTCCTTATCGAATAAGGTGCGGGATATTTCATAAATACCACTATGCAAAGCAAAAACTATAAAAGCAATTAAAAGACAAACCGAGTTTGTAGCATCTGCTAGATTCGCTAAAGAGGTCACTCCCGGTGAAGGGATATCAGCTCTTTCCTTATCGAATAAGGTGCTGGATAGTCTACAAGGAATACCGCTATGCAAAGCAAGAACTAGAGCTACCAGTTTTTAAAACAAGTTTCTACAACATCTATAGGTTTCTTTTATTTTATTAATCTCATTAATGAATTCCCATCAAATTATGCTTCCTAAGTATCACATAAGAAACGAAAGCAACAATATTTATTATATCTTATATATATAATATAGGCATTCGTCTCAGAACATATCAAGTGATCACATCACAGAATATCAGCTGCAGAAGAATCACATATGAAATATTGGATATACTAGGAATTCCGTGTTTTATTTAAGCCAGTAAAAACGCTGATTCCACGATCGTGATGAATAGCCAAACCCACATCCATAGACCCCTATGAGAGCGGCAAGCAACCCTACCAATTCTAGAGTTAGGTGACCCGATCTCAACTCTTTGAGATGGTCTCCTACTAGACCCTAGAACCCGGTTACTTGTGCTCCCCGCCTTGGGTCTATCCTAATGCGGAAAAGTAAATAATATACATCAATGGTGACATCATCATCAACCCGGAAGTGCCCCAATAAAAAAATATTACATACAATGAATTTTACATGAATGAAAATAAAACCCTCATCTCACATAAAACCCCTGGTTATTCAAAATATGACGATCCAATATAACATATCACAGCAACACATAATATCACATGTCATCAACGTAAGTAAATATGCGTATCCCAATTGTCGTTGACATATAGCAACGAAACCGGCGATACACCACATATTACACTTATGGTCGCAGAAAAGGAAGTGATAAACTACAACAATTGGAATCCGCAACCACCTTAGACAGCATAAACCCAATTCATCACATACTTTGGATTTCATGCCTAACCAAATGAATTCCTTAGACATCACATGCCTAACAATTATAAACCCCGCATTTTAGTCTCGATATTGAAAACACTTTCCAATAACCTGTCGGGTAATTCAACAAGATTCTCGATAACCTGATCGAATACTCGTCGGAAACTTTAGTAGACGGCCGCACCCCCCGATGCCATCGACGAAGTGCACTAAGGAGGAACACCGCAGCCGCGAGCACCCGAACGGATGCTTTTGGCGACGGGGTTCTCCTACAGTCACTTGGTCGGGGCTTTAAGGCGTAGCTATCTAGTAAGGTTACCCGACGAGTATCCGCGTACACTACGTAATTACGACGGACTTTTGATCCACATCAAAATTCCATGGCAACCGATCAAATGAGACTGGACTGCTAGATTTATAAAATTCAAACTAGTTATCTCATAACTATTTGTGGATTCCAAATATTGTATCACAATCACAGAGAGCTAGACGAAGTTAAACTTTTCGATCGAATAAGCAAACACCCAAAATTTCCTATGAAGCTCAACACTTGAGCGGAGTTCATAAAGTACCCAGAAACATGCCACAACACCTATGAACCAGCCGTAGAAGGGTTAACCAATGCCTCACCTGTGGCACCACTGAACTACCACAAACCCTAGGGTTTGATGGCAGTTCTGACGGTCACAGAATCGAGTTAGGGTTTCGTTCTTCTAGAGGGTCCACAGAATCGCTTGCAAGATTTTCTGAAAATTTTAAACTCGGAAAAAATCTAACTCTTGAAAAATTTCCAGCGGGGGAAAAATTGGGTTATTGATATCCGTTCGAACTTTTTAACATCTTCTAAATAACCCGAATACATGTTAGAATTACGATTACGAAACACTCCGAGTTGCTTTTGCAGAAAGTTAACATCACATGAAAATTTAGCAAAAACAAACAACACCTGAAACACCAAAACCCAGAGACTGGAACACCATGAAAATTTGAAGCCAAAATACCCACTTTGACCCGGTGAGCTCGGTTTTTAGCCCTATGTGGCCGGCCAAAATTGCACAAAACCCCCTCAAATTTTCATGGTATTCATGTTATGTCACATAAAACATTCTGATGTTGTTTAAAAAAAAATTTTGACACCTCTAAAAATTCGACAGAAACTAGATTTTGTATCGGGTGTTTTGGAGTAGTTTCGGTTTCGTAATCCTAGAAAACATCGTCTAATTTTCTAGCATGTCTCTGATACCACTGTAGGGTTGTCTAGAACGGCAGTAACTTATCGGGAGGCATCATCCATGCCATATTTAAATTTTTTCCGTTCTAGCTAACCCTAACCCTAGAATCGAAACTAGAAAATCCGACGAAACGAATGCAAACAACTTTGAACTAAAATGAACAAGGAATACAACCTTTGTAGACCGGTCCTTCACTTCAATAGCTCCGTGTAGTAGTCCCTTCGCTGCAATCACGAACTCCTGGACTCTAGAAAGGCTCCCATGAAGATATGAACAACCTTGCATCGAAGTCTTCGAGGCCGAAGATGATCTACGTCGAAGAGAAACTAGCTCATGCTACCTCTTCACTAATGGTGAGATTAGTGAAGCAAACACCATAAACTAAATGGCTAATAGTAGAGGATGATGAAGTAGAAAGTGGGTCACTTTAGTTTTATTTTTCTCACAATAAATCATCACTTAGAAAAAGATAGCAAGCTTTTTCTCTTGAGGAAGAAAAAGAAGTGATGACGAAAATGAATGAGAGAGTGAGGTTAGAATTGCAACCACGGTGAGTTAGTGTCATGCCTAACTCATGTATAGAATAAACCATAGTCTAAGGTTAAGGGTTGGGTTAACAGATATCTTAAGCTAGGCAAAGCAGTGGACTAAGTCAATGAAGACCACATGCTTCTAGAAGCTTTGAACCATGACAAATATCTCCACAATTTTGAATTTGCTTGAAATAACTATAAACCCTAACTTGACCCTAGTATGGTGTGAGTCTTATACATACATGTTGCAAGTGTAACCTAGCATGGCACAACAATATATATCACATATATATTTTGTGTACAAAAAGAAAATAATACAATTAACATATATCACATATATATCAATGTATCATCAAGCGAGAAAAAGCAATACTAATATTAGTTAATGTAATGTAATATATCAAATATATGATCATACATTAAATTATTAAATCAACACTTGATTTAATAATCCGGCTATATTACATATAACCGACTAATATCAAATGTAACAACTTATCGAATCAACACTTGATCCGATAACATGGCTATATCACATATAACCGACGAATGTCACATATCGCGAGCATAGAATGCGGTATCACATACTCTCATTAATCTCGGTCCCGCACATATCACATATGTGCTCCTACTCCGTTTCTCATGAACCAGGAAACCTCTGGTAGGACTCTAAAGACTCGTCAATACGCCGGCAGTAGGTGATGATCATATCAAACACCCACAAGCCGCAAGCGGTCTGCTAAACGTAATGGCCATCCGGGTATTGAGCGATCAGAATATCAACAAGCAAGCCTGCTTGTACTCCTACTAATCCAATCAGTAACACTACCGTACAGTCCGGTCTCTTCGTCTGATATGTCGCATATCACAGCCTGGGGGTGGTATAACGTCAGACCCCAATTGCCTGATAAGTCATGACGATACAAGTTCCATAACAGTTCGAGAAACTACTGGTAACACTTACCAGTAAATCTCAGCAACTCTGGCCAGGGATTTCCTGTTATGGCCAATCGAGCATAGCGCAACATCAACTCCCAATACCGGGAGAGACGAAACCCTTCCTATCGCTCATTGCCTCCATGTGACTCGGGACTGTACCCAAAAACCACCTTTTTGCACGATCTCTTGACCGTGGTATGGTGGAAATAAAAGCACAGAGGGAATCACACAAGACTCTATGACGATCTCGGGTCGAAAGACTAATCTGTACCAGTGTCACCATAGAACTGCTATCTGACGATAGGTATAATACCATCTAGGAGTTCTCGGCGAGTCTGTTCAGTGTACCCAGTCTCCACTGAGCACCCGTGTACCTTCTCTGATGTCAAACACCAATGGATGTGGGACTATCCATCGCCCATCATATGGGTCGAGATGCGTATACGCTAGTCTACTCTGGAGTGTCGATGCCCTGTCTCGATACTCCCACGATTAGGAACATTTTGAAGGATGTACTTACCGACTACCACGTCCCCACTAGTATGATCTGCATCATAGTCCTGGTAGTCAAGTACTCATCCTAAGGGCTTTATCAACATGTAATAGAGAGACAATAAGTGTACATGTTAAGATAAAGTGCAACCAGATAGCATACTATCATGTCGAGCAAGAAAGTGCTCCCTATATATGTCCAAGCATCCACTACAATATACATCACATCTACAATAATGGCCTCTAGGGCATACATATAACTAACGGTTTCGAGTGTCGATGTTGGACACTCAGGTTCCATAATTTTGATGTGTTATTGATGGACACACGTTGATTTATATCCTCATATTTACATGCATATGCTTTCATGATATTTACATGCATGATATTGTTGTGTCATTGGTTGACACGTGAATGAGATCCACATGCATACAGGCATTGATTATATGGTTGGATGATATCCACATGCTGATAGGCATTGATTATGTTGTTGGCACATATGCAGATACGGTCACCCTAGATATCATAGTATTACCTTTATGATATAGTTGACCTAGGAATCGTTGTTTTATTCGATTTCTACCCTATGGTGTTTTCTACTCACGAGTTATCAACTCACCCCCGTTGTGCCACTGTTCTTGCAGGTTGACCGCATGGATCAGTAGCGGTATCGCTGGCACACAGCTTGCATTCGGGTGATTTTCTTTGGTAAGTGGTACATGTTGGATCGTACCCCTTTTATATTTATTATTCCTGTTGTATTTAGTTAACTCCATCAATCAGAAACTAGTATTTGTATATGTAGTAAGACTTAGAAAGACTTGTATTCACGAGAATTAGAGCAATGGACTATATGTTCGCTTGGGGGATTTGATGTCTTTCTTTTTTTACTTTATCTTTTGTGGTGATCTTCGCCGTTGGGCATCGTATATATATATACTGTCTTGCGTAGTTGTGATTCCACCGATAGGCGAAGAGCTAGCTCCCGCTTGGGGATTCCTTTATCATTATTATGTATATGTGGTTTTGGATCAAAATATACAAAGGAGGTGCTGCCCAAATTTTTAAAAGACGAAACTTGTTATTCAACTAGTAAATCCACTTGCATTTTTATGTTTCATTGTCTTTGTATTTAAGAAAACTTTTGATTTCATCATACCTTGATTTCAAAACTTCACCTCTTTTATTTTCTTTAAAAAGGGTTTAGATTTCTGGGCTTCAGCTTACTTGAATTACGTTATGCCTATATACGTGGCGTGATTTAAGTGCCGGTCATGAGCTAATATTTTCGGGTCGTGACATGAAACACTAGATCCAAGTCACAAAACCACAGACCAAAACACGAAGCAATCCCCTGCATTTGAACCGGTGAGCTCGGAAATTTCCTCAATGTGGCCGGCCATTTTCTGAGGGGATTGTCTCCTTTTTAGTGAGTGTTATTTTTACAGTTAAAGGAGTACTCTGCAGTTGCTAAAATAATTTTTAGAGCCTCGGAAAAATTCAACAGAAACTAGGATCTACGTTTCGATGTTTACGGTTTATTTCGGTTTCATAGTTTTAGTTGTCGTTTAATCTGTTAGCTATGATTTAGTCGGCTTTGATGCCACTGTAAGTCGATGCCACACACTCCACGTGTTCACAGGGAGGCGGAGTTTGCAAAAAACGATTTTTATTAGCTTCGTAACATCGACTAAACTCCAGGATCGATACTAAACCCTAACTAACCGATATGAAAAGTGGTTTAACTACAAAGTGAGAAATTTATACCTCAAGTTACTATCCTTCTTCTTCATCTCGTTGTCCTTCTTCTCTTCGTGAGCTCCTTGTCGGGAGAATGGATCACCCCTCCTCGTCGGCTTCTCAAAGTCGTAGAAGATCCACCAGAGAGTTCCAACCTTGAGCTTAACCTCCAAGAAGAGGTAACTAGGTGATTGGTTTGTCTTTTGCGTACGTGCGTTTTAAAAGATAGATCAAGAATATATCGCAATCAAGACGGTGTCGCTTGGTAGCTAGCCGGTTGAGTACAGGTCGGTCCACAGGGAAATCGTGTTCTTTCTTTAAGTTCTTACGAGTTAAGTCCAAAAGAAATGGTGGTTTTGTTTTACGATCTAAGAATGAGATTAAAATTGATTAAAAGTCTTGCTAGGGTTAGGATTAGATTAGTTTGGAAAAAGAATTCTACTCAATACTTTCTTTACCATAGTTAAAAATATAGGTGTTAGGGTAATAGTCAACAAAGGGGATTAGCACGACTAGGAAGGAACGTAGTACCTTCCTTTTGGTCCTTGTCCGTCCTTTCTTAACTCTTAGCCCTAACATCTATGTAAATCAACCACATCCGGTCTAACTAGGGAATCACCGCTATCTCGTAGGATAGGGTGCCGTAGTGAGCGGTGTGTGTTTGATTCACATAGAGTCCTAATTTAAAATATTATAAGGGCAAGAAAGGAGTAAGAGATTTCCATCTCTCAAACCTACCCGATCCTAACCCTAACAAGTGAGGAATTACTCACTCATTAGGGAAATTAAGATGAGATTCATTTTTATAATTTTTTTCTTTTAAATAAACTAATTAACTTGCAGATAAATAAAGACAGATAAAAAATTTGCAGAAAAATAAATTTCAATTACGAAGAATGCAAGAAAAAAAAACTTACTTTTATTGACACCTCTTCAACGATTACAAGAAATAAAATTTAGATCTAGAAATTAAAAGAGGCATCCTCCAAAGAGGCACACCAAAAAGAGGCACACCTTATTTGGCTTTGAGCCCTCCTATTTATAGATAGGAAAAAACCATAGGGTTACATTCGATCCATATTTGAAATTACAAGACTACCCTAAGAAAGCCTGGTCAAAGCACCGACACCCATCGACACGTGCACTGACACGTGCACTGCACGGCCGCGGAACAGCGACAGAATGCCATGTTTGGCCGCGGTTCCACGGCCATATGGTGGGATCTCTGGCTCAAATTTCTAGGATTGCTTCATGTTGCTTTTTCCTTCTGTCTTCTTCGCTTGGTTCCACAGAATATCTTCTATTTTCTTCCAGATTTCCACAGTGCAGAATGTTGTGGACTTTTTGCCGTGAGCTTCGCGTTGAAGTCTTTAATCCTATGCTGCCCTTGAACTGTCTTGTGCATGGAACTGTTTACTGATCTTCATTTGTTCTTTGAGCCGGTAGTAGTCTCACTTTTGTAACTTCTTTTCATGAATTTCACTGTATTGTTCTGAGAACCTGTAACCTGCAACTATTTAGCAGACATGGATCAAAAGCACCTATTTATTTACAATGTGACTAGGAATGGGCGATATAACAATGCAAAATTCTGATATGAACAAACACCCTTAAACTTATCTTTTGCTCGTCCCGAGCAAAGCCAATTTTATTCTCGAAAAATTCCTAACCTCACTTTCGCAGGGAACGCGATTGCACTGAGCTCGTGCAACAAGCCATTAAACCTTTAGGTGTCCCTAATAGGAGGAGTGTTGTCTCCTGAGGGTTTTCAGCCGATACTACCCACAAAATCCGATCAATTTGGTCGTTGACTCTAATTCTTAAATTCAGTATTGTAGCAAGAAGTTCTATTATCTTCAACTTAGAAATCATCAACCCATATTTTTCACACTCACTTTTCATTTAACTTAAGATCGTATATGTTTTATTAAGCTTTCAGCATCTTTTGAATTTTCCTTCTAAGGTGTAGTCTCAACTCAAGAATTTTTATAATCTCTATTTAAGGTATAAGCCCTATTTTTCATTCCTATCTCTCATCCATACCCCAATCATATACCCCTACGTGTGTGTAATTTTTACCCCTACACTTGGAAATTCAATTCAAGCTATCATACTCTTGTCTATCGTCCAAAGTATTTTTAGTTGGTGAATTTTAGATGAAATTGCTCACACATCCTTCATGCGACCGTTAATACTTCTTGAGGTACTGAACGACCGATTACAAAATGTGTTTGCGCATTTAGGTGTAATTCCTCGTCTTGCAATACCTAAGGCTTTGTAGTGACTCCCAAACCAGTTAGTCTAAGACACTAAGTGATAAAGCACCCTCGCTATATTTTTTATTTATGCTGCCTTAAGCAATTACAAAACTAGTGTTCATTTTTTTGTCTCTTTATTCACCACTTATACTTTTTTATTTATATTTTCCTTCATACTAAAGATTTTAGACAAGAGCATTTCAAGGTATCCTCTACTATTCCAAGTTTCAAGGTTTGTGTATGTGCATGTAGTAGGGTATATATTTTCAGGATTTAGACTAAAGGTTCAGAATTTATTTTTCAGATTTACACTTCAAATAAAAATTTCAATACTCTTCCCTTATTTTGACTTAACCCAAGAACTGAACTCAAAATTTGCCTATTTCTTAATAAACTATAAGGACATATAATTTCTATAGTTAAACTTTAAGAAAGGTTATTTTTAGGATTTTTAATTTACTAAGTTTAGGATCTAGTTTTTCCTAACTAGTCAACCGTCATGTTGAACTTAAGTCAAATATGGCCAGAATTAAACTTTTCAATTTTTATAATTTTTTTGATTTTTATAGATTTTAAAATAAGTATGCAAATGCCAAAATATACACATGAATCTGAAGGAAGAAAGCTTACCGAGCACATCCCCAAACTTAAACTTGATAGTGCCCTCACTGTCAGGCTGCACCAAGAGGGTCAAAATTGTCGGCACTCCACTGTATATTTTTTTAAAATTTTTTTAAAATTTTAAATTTTATTATTAATTTTATTATTAACAAAAAAAGAAAACAATATATATATACACAAAAAGGTCCCCCCCAAACTTAAGTGAAACAGTGTTTCCACTGTTTAAGCGTTAAAGTTCAGAGTTAAGGGGGAGAAAAACACAGTATCAAGCTATACAAGGCCTTACACAGGCCAACGGTTAGCACCAACCATTCAAATTTTTTATCTTTATAATGGTATGGTTGGTGAAAGAATGGAGTGTAGAGAAAAGAAATGAGAAACACATGAGACCGTGTGGAGATAAAAGCGGTATACGGTCTCGGTGGGGAAGAAGAATGGCGGAAGGGAAAAAGAAATGGTGGTGGTTCGACTTCTTCAGGTGGAGGTTGATTAATCACAAAATCCGTGTCGTTTAGGAATGCGAGTTCGTCGGCGAAAATATTTTCGAAACTTTCATCGATGGTTCGATTGAACGTTTCAATATCAATAAGTGTCGCGCCAAAATCCAATACACTTGATTTTTGAAAAATTATGAAGGTAGGATAGTCGTAAGGCTCATTTACCTTATTTTCAAAAGAGTCTAAATCAAGTTGTTTTTCTAGAATTATCGAACTCAAAATATCGGATTTTGATTCATTAACACTCGGTATCATTAAAGGATGATTAAAAGAAGAACCAGAGAAAGTGGGAGAAAGAAGTGGAATACGAACTTGAGGGGGAAGATGGAGTGTATAAATTAGCACAATTTGTAATGAACGATGTGTAAAAAGCGATTGTGCTAATCTATCAACCCACTGAGAAATGAGGTCAAATCCCTCAAGATTCGTGAGAAAACATGGGTACGTCGAACTTGGTAAACCAGGCATTGAAAATGAAAGTGTAACGGTTTCTTCCAAAGTCGGAACAAGGATGGAGGGAAATGATTGAGGAAGGGTATCAGTTAAAGATTCAGGAGGGTGTGCGCAGTCAATGAAAGGGATAGAATGAATTGGAAAATCCGACTCCTCAAGTAAAATTGCTTCATCCTCAATAATTTCCTCAATACGCTCCTCAAAATTTAGCTTATCCATGCAACTTTCATCAAAATCAAGACACATATGAAGTTTGGGAAAAACATTTAATGACTCGGGATGATGAATTGGAGAGAAATATTCGGCCAAATCTGCGGGTTCATCATCTAAAATATTTCCTGCGTCAATATCCTCGATCAAGTGAAAATTAAATTTCTCAGACACCTCATCAAAAGCATGGACATCAATTAATTCAGGTTCTAGAGTGGAGGTGTAGAGGTCAAAAGGATTGGGTGTGGGTTCACTCGAAAGGGACCTTTCACAATCTGGCAAATCAAACACTACAAAGTCGCATAATTCATTAAACGTTTTATCTTCAACTAGTGAATCATTTGGGACACTTGATAGACATTCAAAACCGGAGTTGTGGGATTCAATTGGAGATAGGTAGGTTTGATTTGGAAGGGTGCACAGCTCACTCTCTCCACTCAAATTCTCAATCTGTCCTACCGCCTCATCATACATTGGAGAATTTAGAGCTAGTTGGAAACTAGCTACCGGGACACTAGGTTGTATAAGGGCGGCCATGTACGCATTCAAATCCATCATCTGTTGTCTTGACGCTGCCATAAAATCTTCCAACGACTGTTCCAGACTAGACATGGGTTGTGAAGGGGTTTCAGTAAAAGATTCAAAGATTTTTGAATACTGGAAACCCCCAAATGGCTGTGTAGAAGTAATGTCTAGGGAAGGTGCGAAAGTCGGGTATGACTGGTAGGAATTGAATGGTTGGACAAGAGTAGGATCAACATTTGGGTAAGAAGGTGAATGGAATTGTTGATCCAAAGAATTCGCGGTGGTGAAAGGAGTGAAAGATCGGTTACGAGATTGTTCAATATGTTCAGCAATAGACATGGGTTTCGGGGTTACAACAGGACTCGATAAAGTAGTATCAACGTAAGAAGGTGGTGAAGGTTGAAATGGTTGATACAAGGTGGATTGCGGAGTCCAACTGGATGCTCTAGACGCATCGATTCAATCTTTCAAAGAAATTTTGGGCATGGAGGGGTCGTTAGAAATTCGACCAAAATAAGAAACGTAGGAAGTAATGTTTGGTTGAGCATACCAAAGTTCGGCAAGAGTTTTGTGAGGTGGGGTACCCATGATGTGAAGAAAGAAAGGAAAAGAATGTGAAATTTATTTATTTTTTTTAAAATTTTTAATTTTATATATATATATATATATATATATATATATTTTTTTTAAATTGTTTGTTTTTGGAGTTTTGAAATTTTTTGAAAGTGTTGAAAGAGTTTTTCCAAAAATTTGTACGGAACTACGGCACAATTTCAAACAACCATAGTTTAAACATGCACAATCAAATCTAGAGTTAGGGTCTCCTAAGTCAACTAGACTGCTCCTAACTGTTCCAAACGACAAGTTGTGAGATATCCCTCAAATCGCCTCTTCACCGCCAATTGTGGCCAGGTAAGCATAAATGAAGAAAGGGGAGATCCGCTCACAAATCACCATGAGACGGGCCTTTTAAAGTTACCTTTCTCACTTGTCTAGCTTAGGAACCACAAAGTCAGGTTTAGATAAACGACTGATTGCCCACAACCTTCTTTTGTCTTAATGAGCGCGACAGTCCTTAATTGGCTTTGTCTAAATATTTTTTAATTAGCTCAAGGGTGATGCATATGCTTTTAGTGATTTTTGGGGTCCTAGGAAGGCTAATGAAATCCCCACCTAATCTGAATTGGTGTAATAGCCCCTTAAAAGTCCGTATTAATTATGCAAAGCAGTTAACACACCAAAAAATCTAAAACACTTGTAAATTTTTTTATTATTTGGCAGCGCAAAGAATCCTACACAAAAACAATTTATTGGAGAGGGAGAAAAAGTTGTTGCGCAAAGAATACCTGCAGGGAAATTTTTTCAGTGGAGTTCACGGGGTAGGAGGAGAAAAAATATACTCACAGAGAGTTTTCAAACAGCTGACGTCATCTTTTTGACCGTGGTTCCGCGGTCAAACCCCTGCTTAGGCCGCGGTTCCGCGGTTCAATAGCTGGTTTGGATCTTCAAAAAATTTCTCTGTGCTGATTTAGTTCTCCTATGTCTGTTCAGATCCTCTGTTTCTGTATTTGTTCACTGGGCTTGCTCCAGATCTCAATCAGTGTTTGCTCCAATCCTGCACACTTGCACAAAAACCTTTCAAAAATAACAAGATGATTTTTATTTTTATTTTTAAAATTTTTCAATTTTTATAATTTTATAATTTTTTTTATTAACCCGAAATTACACAAAGAAAGAGACTACCGTCTCCCCGGTAACGGTGCCATTTGATTGGTTTGTCTTTTGCGTACGTGCGTTTTAAAAGATAGATCAAGAATGTACCGCAATCAAGACGGTGTCGCTTGGTATCTAGCCGGTTGAGCACGGGTCGGTCCACAGGGAAATCATGTTCTTTCTTTAAGTTCTTACGAGTTAAGTCCAAAAGAAATGGTGGTTTTGTTTTACAATCTAAGAATGAGATTAAAATTGATTAAAAGTCTTGCTAGGTTTAGGATTAGGTTAGTTTGGAAAAAGAATTCTACTCAATGCTTTCTTTGCCCTAGTTAAAAATATAGGTGTTAGGGTAATAGTCAACAAAGGGGATTAACACGACTAGGAAGAAACGTAGTTCCTTCCTTTTGGTCCTTGTTCGTCCTTTCTTAACTCTTAGCCCTAACCTCTATGTAAATCAACCACATCCGGTCTAACTAGGGAATCACCACTATCTCGTAGGATAGGATGCCGTAGTGAGCGGTGTGTGTTTGATTCACATAGAGTCTAAATTTAAAATATTATAAGGGCAAGAAAGGAGTGAGAGATTTCCATCTCTCAAACCTACCCGATCCTAACCTTAACAAGTGAGGAATTACTCACTCATTAGGGAAATTACGATGAGATTCATTTTTATAATTTTTTTTCTTTTAAATAAACTAATTAACTTGCAGATAAATAAAGACAGATAAAAATATTGCAGAAAAATAAATTTCAATTACGAAGAATGCAAGGAAAAAAAACTTACTTTTATTGACACCTCTTCAACGATTACAAGAAATAAAATTTAGATCTAGAAATTAAAAGAGGCACACCATATTTGGTTTTAAGCCCTCGTATTTATAGATAGGATAAAACCCTAGGGTTACATCTGATCCATATTTGAAATTACAAGACTACCCTAAGAAAGCCTGGTCAAAGCACCAACACACACCGACACGTGCACCGACACGTGCACTGCACGGCCGCGGAACAGCGGTAGAATGCCATGTTTGGCCGTGGTTCCGCGGCCATATGGTGGGATCTCTGGCTCAAATTTCTAGGGTTGCTTCATGTTGCTTTTTCCTTCTGTCTTCTTCGCTTGGTTCCACAGAATATCTTCTATTTTGTTCCAGATTTCCACCGTGCAGAATGTTGTGGACTTTTTGCCGTGAGCTTCGTGTTGAAGTCTTTAATCCTGTGCTGCCCTTGAACCGTCTTGTGCATGGAACTGTTTACTGATCTTCATTTGTTCTTTGAACTGGTAGGCGGCATCATATGGATTCATCTATTGTTGGTCGTAGTCTCACTTTTGTAACGTCTTTTCATGAATTTCACTGTATTGTTCTGAGAACCTGTAACCTGCAACTATTTAGCAGACATGGATCAAAAGAACCTATTTATTTGCAATGTGACTAAGAATGGGCGATATAACAATGCAAAATTCTGATATGAACACTAGGTCACTAGGTGTGCTAAACTAAGTAGCCTAGAATGAGTAGAGAGTGTTAAAGGATTTAGTTATGTCTCAAACCCTAGGATTCTCAACTCATGAGACAATTAGGGTTTGCTTTGAGGAAGATGAAGAGAGTGAGCTTGAGAGGAGAGTGATAATAATAATAATAAATAAGCATGGCATCTATTTTAACTCTAATGAAGGATAAAAATATCTCTCACAAATATCACAAAAATATCTAAGTCTTCTCCTCTCACATGAATCCAAAAGAGTCAACATAAAACCATGCTCAATTTCACTAAAATACCATGAAGTTTCCCTCCTCTCAATTATCTACCTCATTATGCATTTAACCTAAAATGCTAAAACAAATATTGAGGTTTGATCATCTTAAAGAAAACTTGAACAATTACAAGAATGCCCCTTGCAACCGTATATACATACCCGTATCCGTGTTCCGAGAAACACGAATACAATGCTACATAATTAATCTAATAATCAAATACTAGGATCTGGCTTAAACCAAAGCCCACTAGTATTGTCCGCCCGAACATCATATGCACACAAGTACACATATGTGATCGAACCCTGTCGTAAAACCATACGACCTCAACACGTTTCGCCCGAAGCTGGGAAACCCTCTGTAAGGGACTCTAAAGACTCGACAGTACTCTGGCAGTGGGTTTAACCATAAGCGCGTCAGTGGCACTAGCTGTACGTAACGGCTACCCAGGTATCTGTCGACAAGAAGGTCGACGAGGAAACTCATCCGTACCCCTACTGAGCCTGTCTGTGGTAATCTCCGTATAGTCCGGTCTGTTCGTCTAAGAGTGTCGCATATCGGTCCTAGGGGCGGCAAGCGTCAGACCCCTAATAGTGCAATAAGTCATGTCGGAGTGCGGCCAAAAACACCCTGAGAAACTACTGGAATCCCTACCAGCAAATCTCGCTTGCCCTGGCCAGGGACTTTGTGTAATGGCTTTCCGAACACAGCGCGACATCAACCCCCAATACCGGGAGAGACGAATCCTATCTAACCGCCACTGCCTCCAAGCGCTTTGGGACTGCACCCAACTACTACCTGTTTGCACGACTCAGCAGAGCCGTGGTAGGGTAGTAATCTAAGAACAGTGGGAACACACTTGAGGCGAAATAGCAGTATCAAGTCGATGGACAAAACTATACTCATGTCACCTGGGAACTGCTACCTGACGATAGGTATATTACCAACCGGCGGTTCACTATGAGTCCATCCAGTGTAACTCATAACCCAATGAGCACTTGCATACTATCTCCAGTACGACGTACTTATGGCTGTGAGACAGACCATCTTCCCTGCTGGTAAGAGAAGCATATACACTAGTCTACTCTGGAGTATCGATACCCTGTCTCGATAATCCTGCAACTAGGGACCTGTGTAAGGATGTGCTTGTAGACTACCCAGCCCCCACTAGTGTGAATGCCATCATAACGCTGGTAGTCAAGCAAAGATCCTAAGGGCTCTATCAATATGTATCAGCGATATGTTAAAAGAAACATATACATATATTAAGATAGATACAGACCAAGTAGCATACTACTATATCGAGCAAGACTGTCATAAATCCGTGTATATATCTCAAGCTTCCAAAATGTAATATACAAACTAGTACTATACAATAATATCCTCTAGGGCATATTACACTAACACTATACCTATCGTTAGATGGAAGTTCTCAGGCGGCATGAGTACAGTTTAGTCTTTGGACCTGAGATCATCATTTGTCTCGTGTGAGTTCCCACTATATTTTGATCACTACCCTACCACGGCTCTACTGAGTCGTGCAAACAGGTTTTGGTTGGGTACAGTCCCGAGCCATATGGAGGCAGTGAGTGATTGTTGGGGATTTGTCTCTCCCGGTATAGGGAGTCGATATCGTACTGTGTTCGATTGGCCAGGACCATAAGACCTTGGCCAAGGCAGTTGGGATTTACTGATAGGTTGATCAGTAGTTTCCCGAATTGGTCTCGAACCACACCAGAACAAATTATTGGGTTATTAGGGTCTGACGTTTACCACCCCCTAGACTCGGTATGCGATACTCTCAGACGAAGAGACCAGACTGTACGAAGATTGTCAAGGATAGGCTCAGTAAGGATCCAGATGAGTTTGTTCGTCGGCCTTCCTTTTCGACAGGTACCCGGGTAGCCATTACGTACAGCTAGTGCAGCTGACGTACTTATGGTTATGGATTTATCTAGTAACTCACTGCCGGCGTACTGTCAAGTCTTTAGAGTCCCACACAGAAGGTTTCCCTGGTTCAGGAGAAATGATTTAGTAGCCGTATTGGATACGTGCAGGGTTCCGATTGATTGATGGTACTGTGTACCCGGACTTTCAATCGGAAAGTTGATAATACTAGCCGGCTAGGGTTTTGAGCCGGATTATTAAATCAGGCATTGATTTAATAATTTACATATATGTATTTCGATATGTATATTCTAGTATTATGTTCTTTGTGTTATTCAATCTTCTTGGGCATTCGTGTTTTTATGCGAATGCAGGTATATATATACAGTAAACTGTAATCCATATTTTATTACGGATGACATTCTAGAAGGTGGACACCTCATTGTGTATTTTTCCATTTATCTTTAAACGGAAATGCGGTGTAAAGTAAAGTGATGAGAGTATGGTGAGAACCATGCCTCAATAGTTGACAAATGAATTGTTAATTCATTTGTGGCAACTATTGAAGCATGGTTGATACTTTTTTATTTGTGGATATTGATATAAAAATCCATTGTGGGTTATTTTCTCTCACATGCTAGCCTCATTATTCTTGAACGCACCATTTTCTTCACTCCTCTCCTTTTCTCTTGTGCTCATCCACCTTCATCTTCATCCTCCTCTCTACCTTCTCATGAGTTGAGAATCAAGAGAGGATGTGAGATAGAAGCACACTTAGAACCTCACACTACATTCTAGAGTTCTTAGATTAGCAATCCAAGTCCTCTAGTTGCTCCACTTGACACTTGATGTGGAGCTAGAGCCATGGACCACAAACCCCGGGTGGATCATCTTCGACAGAGGGAGACGGACGATCAAGCTCAATCATGGAGGCCACTAGGAGCTTATGAAGAGGAACAAAGACCGAAGAACACAGATCTCTTGGTGAGACTCTTCATCATAGTAGATAGATCCACTTAGTTAGCTAGTTAGGTTTATGGTAGATTCGGTAACGGGTTATTCTAGCGCCGGTTTTACAATCGTAGAAAAAATTTTGTTCCGCAAACGGCCACGGATGATTGCCAGGGCGTTAGTGTAACCCAACATGGTATCAGAGTCAGCCCATAAACCCTAAACTACCAGTTTAAACAACGTTCAAAATAACGAAACCGAAACAACTCCGAAATACGGAATCAAAATCCAAGTTTCTGTTGATTTTTAAATGGCCTCTGAAAAAAAAATTACAACTGCATGTTAGTGTAATATTCCCTAGAGTTTATTATTGTATAGTACTAGTTTGTATATTACATTTTGGAAGTTTGGGATATATACACGGATTTATGACAGTCTTGCTCGATATGGTAGTATGCTCCTTGGTTTGTATCTATCTTAATATATGTATATGTTTCTCTTGACATATCGCTAATACATATTGGTAGAGCCCTTAGGATCTTTGCTTGACTACCAGCGTTATGATGGCGGTCACACTAGTAGGGGTTGGTTAGTCTACAAGCACATCCTCATAAAGGTCCCTAGTCGTAGGATTATTGAGACAGGGCATCGATACTCTAGAATAGACTAGTGTATATGCTTCTCATCCCAGCAGGGGAGATGGTATGTCCTACAACCATCAGTACGTCATACTGGAGATAGTATGTAGGTGCTCATTGGGTTATGAGTTACACTGGATGGACTCGTGGGGAACTGCTGGTTGGTACTATACCTATCGTTAGGTAGCAGTTCCCAGGTGACATGAGTACAGCATAGTCCGTTGACTTGACACTGCTATTTCGCCTCAAGTGTGTTCCCACTGTTCTTAGATTACTGCCCTACCACAGCTCTATTGAGTCATGTAAACATGTAGTAGTTGGGTGCTGTCCCGAAGCGCTTGGAGGCAGTGGCGGTTAGATAGGATTCGTCTCTCCCGGTATTGGGGGTTGATGTCGCGCTGTGATTCGGAAAGCCATTACAAAAAGTCCATGGCCAGAGCAAGTGAGATTTGTTGGTAGGGATTACAGTAGTTTCTCTCGATGTTTTTGGCTGCACTCTGACACGACTTATTGCGCTATTAGGGGTCTGACGCTTGCCGCCCCCTAGGCCCAATATGCGATACTCTTAGACGAACAGACCGGACTGTACGGAGATTGCCACAAACAAGCTCAGTAAGAGTACGGATGAGTTTGCTCATCGACCTTCTTATCGACAGATACCTGGGTAGCCGTTACGTGTAGCTAGTACCGCTGATGCACTTGTGGTTAAACCCACTGCAAGTGTACTGTCGAGTCTTTAGAGTCCCACACGGAGGGTTTCCCAGCTTCGGGCGAAATGATATAGAGGTCGTATGGTTTTACGATAGGGTTCGATCACATACGTGTACTTGTACGCATATGATGTTCGGGCAGACAATACTAGTAGGCTTTGGTTTAAGCCGGATCCTAATATTTGATTATTGGATTAGTTTCGTCTCATTGTATTCGTGTTTCTCGGAATACGGATGCGGGTATGTATATACGGATGAGAGGAGCATTCTTGTTATATGATCAAGATTGTTTCTTTGAGCGAGACACCTCAATTAGGGTTTTTCTTTATTGATGAAATCTTTTTGAGGTGGAGGAAATGAGGTGGGAAACTTTGTGGTATTTTAGTGAAATATGAACATGGATTTATGTTGACTTCCTTGGACTCTTGTGAGAGATGAAGACTTAGATATTTTGAGATATTGTTTGAGATATTTGTATGAGATATTTTCTTTTGGTTTAAAGTCAAAAACATAAGCCATTTTCACATTATCTTATTACCATTATCATTCTACAGATGCTTTCCTCTCTCTCATTCTCCTCAAGCTCCCTTCTCAATTCTCAAACCCTAATTGTCTCATGAGTTGAGAATCCTAGAGTTTGTGAGACAACTAGATCCCTAATCACTCTCTACACACTCTAGGCTACTTAGTTTAACACACCAAGTGACCTAGTTACCTCAACTTGGAGGTTAAGCTCAAGGTTGGAACTCTCGGGTGGATCTTCTTTGATTTGGAGAAGCCGACGAGGTTGCGCGATCCGTTCTCACTTCGAGGAGCTCACGACATGGTGAAGGACAACGAGGAGGAAAAGGACAGTGGTGAATTGAGGTATAACTTTCTCACACGGTAGTTAAACCTCCGATTAAGTTTGTTAGTTAGGGTTTAGTATCGATCCTGGAGTTTAGTCGATGTTACGAAGCACTTAAAATCGTTTTTTTTTTCAAACTCCGCCTCCCCGCGAACACATGGGGTGCATGACATCGACTAACAGTGGTATCAGAGCCGACTAAACCATAACTAACAGAATAAACGACAAGTAAAACTAAGAAACCGAAATAACCCAAAAATATCGAAACGTAGATCCTAGTTTATGTTGATTTTTTACGAGGCTCTAAAATTTTTTTTAGCAATTGCAGAGTACTCTTTCACTTGTAAAGTGAACACACACCAAAAACAAGACATTTCCCTTTGATATAGACCGTCCACATAGCCTATAAATCTGGCCTCACCGTTTTTATGGATGGGGAATGCTTCGTGTTTTGGTCTGTGGTCTTGTTACTTGGATCTAGGGTTTCAGGAGTTGTTTGTTTTTGCCAATTTTGAATATGTTGTCAATTATTTACTGTTGCAATACGGGGTGTTTTGAAGTCGTGGTTTTAACGTCGTTTAATGTTTTCAAGTTGTGATATATGTGTTCGTAAACTTCCGCTAAATGCCATATGTCAGTTAGTTGGGGGTTGCATATATTTGTGATGCTTTGTGGTTTGTGTATATGAATATTGTTGGATTGTCGTGAATGAATAGCCGGGGATGTGAGGTGTTTCATTCGATGTAAAATTGTAAAGTGATGTAATATTATTTTGCGGGGCACATACGGGTTGAGGTTGTAGCCACCGTTGTATATTATTTCTTTTACTGTTTTTTGCTCCTAGGATAGAACCAAGGAGGGGTGCACAAACTACTGGGTACTTTAAAGTGCCGAGTGGCCTACTCACGTTGATGAGGGAGGTTGCTTCACTTCGGGTATTTGGCGGTTAGTTTGCCGCACCCGTAGGGGTCTGGGGTGGGGTTTGGCTATTCATCACGACCGTGGAATCCGTCTTTCGTTACAGGCATAAACGAAACGTGGAATTCCTAGTATATCCAATATATTCATTTGTGATCTGGAATGCCTATTATTGCATCTAACGAATGGATATTATTATATATATATACTATATAATAGACGTTGCTTATGTTTTGCATCCGCGCTAGTCCAGCCCCCAGCTCTGACGTTAGTTATCAAACCTAACAGTGTAAGACGGGGCCCAGTGGCGAATGGAGATGGTATAAGCGTACATTGTATTTTCGTCTTTTTCTGCAACGGTAGGTTAATTGATGGGACTGCATTACATTAATGCAAAGCAAACAAACCAAAGATGAATCGTTGGAACAATTTTAAAACCACTCGGTTTTTTCAAAACAGCAAAACTTTTAAAATGCGGAGCTTAAACCACTCCTTTTAAAAGCTATCAAGTTTCTTCGATTATATCAAGTTCACTACGTTCACGGTTTCGCCAAAACCATTCGTAGCCCTCCGTCATTTCAGTTGAACATTCAGTAGTATTCAAGCTATGTATTTTGACTTTCGCCAAGGCATAGTGATTGGTAGCTGCTGAATATTCATCTGTAGCATAGATAGATGCATTGGTTTGGGATAGTCGTACTACTATTTTGGCATTCGTCAAGGGTATGTGCGGGTGGGTTCAAATTAATCTGGACAATGATGGGTAGAACTTGGCATGTGACTTATAATATGTTGGCCTTTATCAAGGTCATAAGAGCATGGGGAAAAAATCCACATTGGGAGTTTCTAAAGAAACTGAAAATTGCTAGTGTTGCATACCATTTGGAGTGTGATCATTCTGGTAGGATTCCTTCGACTTTATCACACAATGATATTTGGATCCCGATCCTACAGTGAGTATATGCTACTCCTCGGGAGATTTTTTTCACTTAACGATGAATACTATAAACCAAGTAGGTGTCTAGAACAGTGTTAGTGGGCCTACGCCTCCAGGGAAAATAGGTTATTTAATTAAGCAACTTCGCAAAAGCGTCGTAAAACCTCCCTCGAAGTACCAACACTAGCCTGGCTTAAAAGTTAAGCAAGTATTGTACGGTGAGATTAATCCTGACTAATTCTTCTTTTATGGTTTGAGGAAGGATTCGAGAAACGGTGGGAGCCATCCTATTTAGATAAACTAAAAACCAATCTAAACTTGCAAGAGAATCATGCTCAAGTGTTTCTTCTCTCTCTCCTAATTGCAGGAACTAAGATGACGGGCCTTAAGTTACTATTAGATAAAAATATATTGACAGGGCCAAACTATAAAGATTGGTTCAGGAATATCAAGATGGCAATCACGTATGAGAAATTGGGCTATGTCCTTAATACTAAAGCCCCCGCCATCCCAAGTCCAGAGTCCAGTGTCGCGGATAGGCAAATCCGTAAGACCTGGGAGATTGACTGCGCGAAGTCCAAGTGCCTCGTGCTGGCCTCTATGGACAATGAGCACCAGAGGCGGCACGAGAATATGGATCTTGAATCTATATTCCTCCATACCAAGGAATTATATGGAGAGCAATCTCGTATCGCAAGATACGAGACCTCGAAGAAGCTATTTCAGGCAAGGTTGGCCGTCGGGTCATCTGTAGGGGAACACGTCCTTAAGATGATCGGCTATATTGAAGAGCTCACGGATCTCGGGACCATGTTGGAGAATGATTTGTATACATACTTAATTCTGCAGTCCCTCCCTTCCACTTACGCCCAGTTTATCTTAAATTTTAACATTCAAGATAAAGAAGTTGAACTTCCGGAACTCTTCGACATGTTGAGGAGTGCTGAGGACACCCTGCAGAAATCCAGGGAAACACCCACTCTACTTTTGGTGGAGCTTCCACTTCTAGATCCAAGGCGAAAGCCAAAGGAAAGAAGAAGAAAGCCCCCACCAAGCAGAGAGGCGGTGTTAGTAAGGTGGAAGAAAAGAGCAAGGCAAAGGTAGCGGGGCCGACAGTAGGAAAGGAAGAATGCTTCTACTGTCATAAGAAGGGCCATTGGAAGAGAGATTGCAGGGCTTGGAAGGCCAAGAATCAGGACCCGAAGCAAGTTGTGGCTTCGGCTGCAGGTGTGTTTGTAAATGAAAATTGTCTGTCAATCAACTCTACTTCCTGGGTATTGGATACCAGATCAGGATCTCATATCTGTAATTCTTTGCAGGAACAGAGAAGCCGTAGGGTTCTGAAGACCGGTGATATGACCCTCAGGGTTGCTAACGGAGCGAGCGTGGATGCTGTGTCCGTAGGGGAATATCACTTAAGGTTGACAAGTGGACATATTTTGGTTTTGCGCAACTGTTTTTGTGTACCTAGTTTTACTTGTAATATCATTTCTGTATCTTTGTTATCTAAAGAAGGTTATAGTTTTACATTTGTAAGCGATGTCGTAAACATCCACCTTAATCATGGTCTGATTGGGTCAGGTACTCTAAATAACGGTATATACGTATTAAACCAATTGCAAATTTTCAATTTCCAGAACACACATAAAAGAAAGACTCCAGAATTAAATCAAGCTTTCTTATGGCATTGTAGACTGGGTCACATCTACGAAAAAAGGTTGACCAAGTTACATAAAGAAGGATATTTGGATCCGTTTGAATATCAATCTTATGCAACTTGTCAATCATGTCTCAAAGGATAGATGACAAAGACTCCGTTCAATGGACATGGAGTAAGAGTGAGCGAGCTCTTGGGACTCATACACAGCGTCGTGTGTGGTCCAATGTCTATACATGCAAGAAGTGGTTATTCCTATTTCATTACTTTTACGGATGATTTCTCTAGGTATGGACATGTCTTCTTGATAAAACATAAATCTGAGGCCTTTGAGAAATTCCGAGAATATAAGAATGAAGTGGAAAAACAAACCGGCAAAAGTATCAAGACATTGAGATCTGATCGAGGTGGTGAATACTTGAGTGCCGAGTTCCTGGGTTACCTAAAAGAGAATGGAATTCTCTCTCAGATTACTCCTCCATACACGTCACAACACAACGGTGTATCGGAGAGATGGAACCGAACCCTATTGGATATGGTGCGTTCCCTGATGAGTAACGCTGAGTTACCGCGATCATTCTGGGGCTATGCACTAGAATCAGCTGCATATCTTTTGAACGAAGTTCCTACAAAGACTGTGCCTACCACACCATATCAGATGTGGAGTGGGAAGAAACCCTATCTTCAATATCTGAAGATATGGGGATGTCCAGCTTTTGTCAAAAAGCAGCATGCAGACAAGCTCGAGCCACGCTCAGTATTGTGTAAGTTTGTGGGATACCCAAAGAACTCCAGGGGGTATCTTTTCTATTATGTAGAGGAACAAAAGGTTTTTGTTTCTCGTCATGCCCACTTTTTGGAACATCAAATTTTAGAAAAAGGAACTAGTGGGAGCGCAATAGAACTGGAAGAAATTCCAGAACCGCAAGTTATTACTGAAAGCTTGATAGAACCAGAAGTTTCAGAAGAACAGGACATTCCCGCGCCACTCCGCAGGAGTAGTAGGCTGTCTCATCCGCCCGAGAGATACTACGGTTTTCTCGAAGACGGAGATAGAGAGGGTTGCATCATTGATAATGATGAGCCAACTAACTTCCAACAAGCCATTCAGGGCAGAAACTCGGTAAAATGGCTGGATGCAATGCGAATCGAGATGGAGTCCATGTACACCAACGAAGTATGGACTTTGGACATTGCTCCAGAAGGGGTGAAACCCGTAGGCTGCAAATGGATCTTCAGAATGAAAATTGGTGTAGATGGACAGGTTGAAACCTATAAGGCTAGACTTGTTGCAAAAGGATTTCGTCAATCACCTGGTTTGGACTATGATGAAACCTTTTCTCCAGTGGCTATGCTCAAATCCATTCAGATCCTTCTTGCCATTGCTGCCTTCCATGATTATGAGATTTGGCAGATGGATGTAATGACCGCTTTTCTAAATGGAAATTTTGAAGAGTGCGTTTATATGGACCAGCCAGAGGGTTTCATTCAAAGTGGGAGCAGCGGAAAAGTGTGCAAGTTGCTTAAGTCCATCTATAGACTAAAGCAAGCATCGCGGAGCTGGAACATCTGTTTTGATGAGACAGTCAAAGAATTTGACTTTATCAAAAATCTAGATGAGCCGTGCATTTATAGTAAGATTGTAGGGAGAACTGTAGTATTCCTCATCTTTTACATGGATGGCATTTTTTTTTATAGGAAATGATATTCCTATGCTACAATCTGTCAAAGGGTTCTTGTCACAAAGGTTCTCCATGAAAGACTTGGGTGATGCCTCTTACATTCTGGGGATCTAGATCTATCGTGATAGATCTAAAAGGATGTTGGGACTTCCACAGTCCAGGTATATCGACACCATACTGAAAAGATTCAGTATGGAAGATTCAAAGCGCGGTAATTTACCGGCTTGTCACGGAATCACCCTCTCCAAAGAGATGTCTACCAAGACTGATTTGGAAAGGGATCGCATGTCTATTATACCCTACGTTTCTGCGGTAGGCTCTATAATGTATGCGATGTTGTGTACCAGACCAGATGTAGCTTATGCACTGAGCGTGGTAAGCCGGTATCAGTCAAACCCTGGGGAGAATCACTGGATAGCAGTAAAGAACATTCTCAAGTACCTGAGAAGGACAATGAAAATGTTCTTGGAGTACGGCGGAAAAGACCTCCAGATCGAGGCCTTTGCTGACTCCAGCTTCCAGAGTGACTAGGATGACACCAAGTCCATGTCGGGTTATGTATTTACCTTCAATTGAGGGGCAGTCTGTTGGAAGAGTTCCAAGCAAAACACCGTTGCTATCTTGACGATGGAAGCAGAGTATATCGCAGCTTCTGATGCCGCAAAAGAAGCAGTCTGGATGAGGAAGTTCTTAAAAGAACTTCAGGTGGTTCCATCCATTGTTGATCCAATACCTATGTATTGTGACAACAACGGGACTATAGCTTTAGTAAAGGAACCCAGGTCCCATCAAAAGTCTAGACACATCTTGAGGCGGTATCACCTGATCAGGGAAATTGTGGATTGCCGGGAGATCGAGGTATGGAGAGTTGCTACTGAGGACAACACTACAGATCCATTCACAAAGGTCATCTCTTAGACGCAGTTCGAGAGGCTATTCGAGATGATAGGTCTGCGATATGCCAGCACATGGCCTTAGTGTAAGAGGGAAATTGTTAGTGTAATATACCCTAGAGGCCATTATTGTATAGTACTAGTTTGTATATTACATTTTGGAAGCTTGGGATATATGCACGGATTTATGACAGTCTTGCGCGATAGGGTAGTATGCTACTTAGTTTGTATCTATCTTAATATGTTTATATGTTTCTCTTGACATATCGCTAATATATATTGGTAGAGCTCTTAGGATCTTTGCTAGACTACCAGCGTTTTGATGGCAGTCATACTAGTGGGGGCTGGGTAGTCTACAAGCACATCCTTATAAAGGTCCCTAGTCGTAGGATTATCGAGACAAGGTATCGATACTCCAGAATAGACTAGTATATACGCTTCTCATCCCAGCATGGGAGATGTTATGTCCTACAGCCATCAGTACGTCGTACTGGAGATAGTATGCAGATGCTCATTGGGTTATGAGTTACACTGGACGGACTCGTGGGGAACTGCTGGTTGTTACTATACCTATCGTCAGGTAGCAGTTCCTAGGTGACATGCGTACATCATAGTCCGTTGACTTGACACTGCTACTTCGCCTCAAGTGTGTTCCCACCTTTCTTAGAATACTACCTTACCACGGCTCTATTGAGTCGTGCAAATAGGTAGTCATTGGGTGCAGTCCCGAAGCGCTTGGAGGCAGTGTCGGTTAGATAGGATTCGTCTCTCCCGGTATTGGGGGTTGATGTCGCGCTGTGATTCGGAAAGCCATTACACAAAGTCCCTGGCCAGGGCAATTGAGATTTGTTAGTTCTATGTATGCCCTAGAGGCAATTATTGTACATATGATGTATAATATAGTGGATGCATGGATATATATAGAGAGAACTTTCTTGCTCGACATGATAGTATGCTATCTGGTTGCTCTTTGTCTTAACATATAGACTTGTATTATGATACTGTCTTGCTCTCACATGTTGATAAAGCCCTTAGGATGTGTACTTGACTCCCAGGACTATGATGGAGATCATACTAGTAGGGCCACGGTAGTCCACAAGTTCATCCTTTAATTGTTCCTAGTCGAGGGTATATCGAGACAGGGCATCGATATTCCAGAGTAGACTAGCGTATACGCTTCTTGACCCATATGATGGGTGATGGATGATCCCACATCCATTGGTGTTTGACATCAAAGATGGTATACGGGTGCTCAGTGGAGACTGGATACACTGAACAGGACTCGCCGAGGACTTCTATGTGGTAGTATACCTATCGTCAGATAGCAGTCCTCTGGTGACACTGGTACAGGTTAGTCTGTAGACCCAAGATCGTCATAGAGTTTTGTGCGGCTCCTACTGTGCTTTGATTTCCTCCCTACCACGCTTAAAGTAGATGTGCAAACAGGTGGATTTTGGGTACAGTCCCGAGTCGCATGGAGGCAATGAGCGATAGGAGGGGTTTCGTCTCTCCCGGTATTGGGGGTTGATGTTGTGCTATGCTCGATTGGCTATAGCTGGAAGTCCCTGGCCAGGGTTGTTTATGAGATTTACTGATATGTGTTTTCAGTAGTTTCTCAAACCGTTATAGGCCAGACATCGGCATGACTTATCACGTTACCGGGGTCTGACGATTACCACCCTTAGACATGATATGCGACGTATCAGACGAAGAGACCGGACTGTACGGTAGTGTTACTGATAGGCTTCATGGAGAGTATGGATGAGCTTGCTTGTTGATCTTCATATCGCTCAATACCCGGGTAGCCGTTACGTCCAGCTTGTACCGCTGACTGCTTGTAGGTGACTGATGTGATCATCACCTACTGCTGGCGTATTGACGAGTCTTTAGAGTCCCACGCAGAAGTTTCCTGGTTCAAGCGAAATGAAGTAGGACACATATGTGATATGTGTGTGGGCCTGATTAAATACGAGTATGCGATACCATATTGTAATTTGGCAGTTGTCTGTTATCGGTCAGGTTATATGTGATATAACCGGATTATCGAATCACGTGTTGGTTTGATAATGTGATATTCAGATTAATGATATTAGTCGGTTATATGTGATATAACCGGATTATTTGATCAAGTGTTGATTTAATAATGTGATATATATTATATGTGATATAATTATATCTTAACTAATATCATTAGCTCACTAATTGCTTTATATATATATATATTAATGTATATTTGATATATATAAATATATATATATATATTATATGAAGCATGGCATGATTTTCTATTTTTAGAAAATAGAAAAATGAGGTGTAAATTGTGAAGATATTTGTGGAATGGCCAAAGCATGGGTTTTATTATTTGTATATTAGTCTTGACTCCCTATTCAAGCATGGCTGCGATTTAGAATTGCAATTTTATTCCATACTTGAATAAGTGAGGAAAGAGAGAGCCATTTTAGTGAACTCTCATATTTCATTCTTCATTCCTAAGCCATTTTTGAGCTCTTTCTTCTTCTTGCTCTCTACAATTATCTTCACCTCACTTCTAAGTTTAAACCCTCACATGTGATGTGAATTATTGAACTTGAGAAAACCCTAGTGAGCAAATTAAACCCCTACTTCACCATCACACATTAGATTAGCAATTTGATGTGGAGTGTTTCCTTCACTAATGAGATTAGTGAAGGGTTAGATTTAGCTTGTGGACTTCGGGTGTATCGTCTTTGGCACGAAGATCAACGAGCAGGTTCGTTCAACTCGAAATGGAGTCTAGAGGAGTCAAGAGGACTACTACAAGGAGCTTAAGAAGAGAAGGACTTGATCCTATTGGGTATAAATCCTTAAACTTTCTTAAGTTGTTCACATCACATAGCTTAAAACCCTAAAATTCTAGTAATTGTCATGACCCACCCCCAAACACAGATGGTATTGTCCGCTCTGGCCGAAACCGCACGGTTTTGTCCCTTTGAATGAACCTGGGGCTACATCCCAGTAGGTCACCCATCCCAGAATTTCTCTGGCTCAAGCACGCTTAACTACGGAGTTCTTCAAAACTCCGGAGTTCCGATTCATCCAAAAGGCGCCTCTGTGTTTTAAGAGTGGTATCATTCCATTTATAGTTCAGATCGTGCCCTTTTTCGGAATGGAATTCGATACTCCCCATTGTTCTGGTGGGTCCACGTGTGCATCCGTATCGGATACATCCCCACTTCGATACCGGATAACACTTCACTTCTCACGGGGTAGGTGGTATTCAGCCCCAACTCCACCTGGGGTATTACCATTCCCACATTTAGAACAATGGTTCGTCCTCGAACTACAGACCTACTTTTGAGGGACCGGCTCTGATGCCATATTTGTCATGACCCACCCTAAAACACAGATGGTATTGTCCGATCTGGCCGAAACTGTACAGTTTTGTCCCTTTGAATGAACCCGGGGCTAATTCCCAGTAGGTCACTCATCCCAGAATTTCTCTGGCTCAAGCGCGCTTAACTATGGAGTTCTTCAAAACTCCGGAGTTCCGATTCATCCAAAAGGCGCCTCTGTGTTTTAAGAGTGGTATCATTCCATTTATAGTTCAGATCGTGCCCTCTTTAAGAATGGAATTCGATACTCCCCATTGTTTGGTGGGTCCTCGTGTGCATCCGTATCGGTTATATCCCCACCTCGATACCGGATAACACCTCACTTCTCACGGGGTAGGTGGTATTCAGCCCTAACTCCACCTAGGGTATTACCATTCTTTGTCCCGACCCAAATTTAGGCACGTGACCGGCACTTAAACTACGTGACTTCAACAGGTGTACGCAATTTAAGTAAGCCGAAACCCAGAAATCTAAACCACCCAAAAAGGGGTAATTGAAGAAAACATAGTTAAAAACTTTCGAAAATCTCAAGTAAAAATCTTTAAACTTAAGTTTACTTTCTTAAAAATTTCAGCAGCACCTCATTTGTAAAAACTAGCCCCGAAAACAGGTACAACATAGAATATAAATAAAGCATCCCAAACAGGAGCAAATCACGCCCAATGGCAGAAACAACCACCACAAGCATATATACAACGCCGTAGCGAAGAAATATAAATGAAACAGCATAAGGAGGTAAAACTTTATAACAAGGCCGGCTCCCACGAGCACGACACCCAGAGTCACAAAATAATACAACACCGATCCTCACAACTCGTCTCTAAGTCAAATACAAGAAAGTGGTAGATGGAGAGTACTAGATACAAAAGATAAATAATTAACATCATCGGATAACCGCAAACCCACCTATAGCAAAAGGCCTCACAGCCAACCGTAGAGGTATCCGCAAAAGTAGAGATAAGAAGAAGCCCTGCCGCGACTACTCTGAGGGTAAATCCTGCAAAACACTGTGGCACAACGGGGGTGAGTTGCCAACTCGTGAATAGTAAATAACATCATACTGTAATCGCAAGTATGCACTAACAGCGATAATCTATCACATGTAATCTGATAGCATAAGTATGGCAATATGAATATGCAACTAGCATGATCAAGGTACACCACCAGGGTACTATATCCACATGATCAAATGCATATCAAATAAATCCTGAGTGTGGGATAAATAATAAACATCATGCACAAATTATCAGCATAGAAAAACCTGGTGTCTATCAACGACACCCCAAATCCCAAAATTCTCAGGCGCCGCCACCAGGACTGGCCCGCATATCCTATAAATCTTAAGGAACCAGAGTGCCCAACATCCGCACTCGGAAACTGTAGCGTTTTGAAAATCGTTTCGGTGAAATTTCGGAAAATCGGTAAAATAAGGGGGTTTTCTGTAAAAAGTCAAAATACAAATATCTTATTATAAAAATTAAATATACATATTCTAGCTATGTAATTGCTAGTATTTGGTGTTTATTGAGCCACTGGTGAAATTTCAAATTTTCTGAAAAAAATATTATTTTAATATTATTTTAAGCCGTCACTAATACATTTAATTAGGTAAAATTACAAATTGGAATGAGTTGAAACAAATTTTGTGCATCATAAAATATTAAATAAAATTTTATCATGTGGTTTTTGAAACGAAATCGGTTGCCAAATCGGTTTAGAAATTATTGAAGAAAAAAGGCTTTTTTTTAGCGTAAATGGATGTTTGGGGGTGTTATATTTATCATTTTTCATCACCCCACACCCATACCCACACTCACACACCCCCATTTACTTCTCCCCTTAGCTGAATTCAGCAGCCCCCACCCTTCTCCCCACTTGAATTTGAAGAGAAAAGCAAAAGAAAAAGAAAAAAGGAAAAGGGGTAATGTTTTATTAATGAAGTATGGGTAATTGTTGACTTGGTCTTGTGTTGACTTGAAACCCACACCTCTCTCTCACTCCCTCACCAATTTCTGGCCGAGCCTCTCTTGGCCAGCCCCCCCAAATTTCTCCTCTCATTTCCTCATCAAAACCCAACAAAAATCAACCATTTGTCTCACAAATTCAAAGCTAAACCCAAATCCAATCTCTACCCATTTTTCCTTAGCCATTCTAACATGATTCTTGGAGAAAAATTTGCATTTGAGAGGCTAGATTGCAAGGTTTGATCCATAGTTTGTGAGGTATAAAATCTTGATCTTTTGTTACATTATTTGTTATTACTTCAAATTAAGTTAGTAAAGGGTTTAATTTTAGGTTTGAAATTTGCAAGTCCAAATTCATGAGATTAGGGTTTGTGAAAATGTAGTTAGGGTTTTGGGAAATGAGATTATAGTTGTGTGATGTATTTAACATGTTAATACTATGCAAAATTAATCTAGTTGCTATTTTCCAAATTGTAACATTTAAAATGTCCAAAATAAGTTTTTTTGTTTTGCAAACTTGGTTTTGGAATTTAATTGCATGTGTGAGATTAAAAATGTAATTAGGGTTTTATGACTTCATTAACATTTTAAAATATAGTTTAATACTTTAAATCATGCAAATCCAAGCTAGATTGTTGTATGTGCATTTTTGCTATAAAATGGTTGAAATTGGTTAAAATTGCAAACTAGGTTTTTGAAATTGAATTAAATTGTGGGTTTAAAATTTACGTAGTGGTTTCTATGGCATAATTAAGATATTAAGTTATCATCTTGGTCAATAGAATTATTAAAACATCATGTTTTGTACAAAAACGGTTATTTGTGCTTGCTATATTTTCGGAAAAAATGACTTTTTAAGTGAAATTGGGGTTTTTGGGAATTGTAAGCTATTTTTTTATTATAATTAGTGCTTGTAATTGTACAAATGAGTGTGTTGGGAGTTTTCTCGATTGTGTGGCGTTTGTACGCCGACGTCGAGGGTTTTTAGGTTCATTTGTGAAAGCAACCATAGGTTTTGACTTATGTGGGATTCATGTGTCGTTTTGGTCATGAGTCGGATTTTAATGCGATACGATGCATTGTGAGACGACAAGCAAGCGCGTGGCGACGTCGGCACCGGCGAGCGAGGACCAGGTGAGTAGATTTATATCTACGGGGAGAAGTCGGGTGGATGGCGTATAGCACCCCCGCAGTCCGTGGTGGTGTATACGGATGCGTATACACACCAACAATTATTATATGTTATTTGGGATTAATAACGATGTTAGGATGGATATTGGTGTGTTGGATTACTTTAGTGTTGCGAACCCTAGGGTAGTGTTGCACTACACATACACACATACATACACACATACATACTTGCATACATTCCTATTTATATATGCTCATGGGATTCTTTATAGTTATGTGTTCACATGGGTATGGGACTGTGTGTTCACATACGGATATGAGGACGATACTAGGGATTGAGCTGAGTCGATGAGATTTGTTTTGTGGTTGTGATATCGGTTTGTACGAGACTGTCGATCAGTAGTCATATCATGACTATATTGATGATATTAGTATTGTACTAGACATAGGTCAGTACCCTGGACTATGATCTTGGATAAAGAGGATACTAGATGAATAGTGTGATGAATATGATATTAACCCGTACCCAGATTTGGGGATGCCGTACGACGGATTTACGTACGAGCTATATTTTGATGATTGATCCGCACTCTTGACTTGGGATGTCTGATTATAGATTTGGTATCGGATATGATATTATTGAGGCGGGATCACCGACTAATATATATACAGCTATGTATATGTATCGACTCAGATGTTAGGCGGTTTCCTTACCTGTAGCCCAGCTGGTCAGCTTAGCCCTTTAGTTTAGTTTAGTTGTTAGATTAGATTCGATTCTTACCTATTTCAAAACTAACGAATCGTGGGTATTTTAAAAGACAGCCCAAGGGATCCTACGGATATTTCAAAAGACGTATCTTTTCATAAAAACACCGTAGTCCCTATTTTCAAAACCCCATGATTCGTGTTATTTCAAAAGGCACCATTTGTAGGACTTATATTAGGTTAATGCAGATTAGTTATAGTTGCGTCTAGTATTCAGCTCCCGCTCTTTATTGTGGTTCGCTTCGCATCGCATGCTTATATTATGTTTCATACTCCATTATTGATATCATGCTGTTAGGACACCAGCACCATTACCGATGATGCGTATGTACCACGTACACTTACTTGCCGGCTCACACACATCTTCATCGGTAACTGCCATGTCACGTACACCTTAGAAAATATTATTTCTTGACTTAGCTTGTTAGTTAGTAATTTCACATGATATTAGTGTACCTGCCTTATATGCCAGCTTAACATTGTAGTTATTACTTGTCACTTCATACATACTGTTATTCATTGTTATGCCTATATTCATGGTTTTACATGCTATTGATGATTTGGATTCGGATTTCCATGAAATTTTCTGGATTTGGGGGGAAAACCGCAAAACTTATATAAACTGATTTCGCTCTTTTAAATAAAAAGTGCGGTTTTTCCCATGCTGTATAAGTCGTCCACCATGAGTTTGCTGATGGATTTCGAGACCCGATTCGAGAAGGCGGATGAACCGTTTCGGGTACATGGAGGACCCGGTAAGGTACCCCGGGGCAAGAAGCGCGTGATGATGACGATGTGAACCTGGCAGGGGAGCACTACCTACCGGTGATTTTACCCGACGCGTCGGATATCCGGAGGATACCGTCGTGGTCTTGAGATGGATGGTAGGGGCCGGTCTGGACTGACGGTGCCCTAGATATTGAGACTGTGATATTGAGATTTCGAGATATTGAGGTACAGAGACTGTGATACAGAGATATCGAGATATTGGGATTACGTTTTGTGCCGATGCTAGGCACTGTTTTATGCTGATTTCATTATGATACCTCATTTTAAAAATACAAAGGAAATCTTACTAAATTATGAAAACAGTTCTTCATTTACATATATTCTGTTTTCATTCATTCATACCTCATTCATATGATATATTGCTACCTGAGGCACTGACACGGGCACATGAGATTACACTCGGGTTAGATATCTACCCTAGCCTTATTATAGGTTGCATGTTATTCTTATATTTGAGGATATATTATGATCATTGACTTAGGTTGCGTTATTTATGCGATTTCTGTGCGTAGATGTTTTTCTATTCACGAGTTGGCAACTCACCCCCGTTATGCCCTAGTTTCTTGCAGGTTGCCGTACAGGTTTCATTACGGCTTTGCGGGCATAGTTTCCTTCGGGCGATTTGCTAGTAGGTGGGTTTACTTATATCGTACCCCCATTATATATCTTGTATATCATTATTCTGTTGTATCTAGAAGTTCCATCAACCAAACATGTATTTATTTTGAGATAGAGACCAGTGATGTTATTCCTTCGACCTTAGAGTCGCGCGTTTTATTTCTGTGGTTTTCTTATGGTTTTGAGTTTCCTTTTGAATTTTGATCCTCGTCGTTGGCATTGTATATTATATTGCTTGTGTGGTTGTGGCCGTCGATTAACGAAGAGCTAGCTCCCGCTTGGGGATGCCTTTTTATTGATTTCGTATACTATTCATGTTGTATCCCGTTTGGGAGCCAGTATTTACAAAGGAGACGCTGCCGAAATTTTCAGTAAATTTTTGATGTTTTTAGAAACCCGCATAATTCGGCTTATGCTATTAAAACTACTTGATTTAAATTGGTTTTCCTTCACTCTACTACTTTTCTTGGTTTGGATTTCTGGGTTTTCGGCTTACTTAGATTACGAACGCCTCGAGACGTTTCGTAGTTTAAGTGCCGGTCATGTTCCGTACTTTCGGGTCGTGACAAAGTTGGTATCAGAGCGTTAGGTTTTACCTTCGGAGCGTAGGATGACCCTTAGTTGATGGAATAGGTGACTAAAGTAGAGTGACGTACCGTGGGTATGTTCCGCGGCATATTTACGACACGCCACTCCATTTAAGGAGCCTTAGGATGTACATTTCTTTGTTCAGTATTATATTCATTTTGATCTAGCCTCATCAGTACCAGTTATGGTTTTGCTGCCACGATTACGGGCAGGGAGAGCTACAGCAAGAGTTGCGGTCAGCACGAGCTCGTCACGAACGAGGACTGACCAGGGCGAAATTCCGGCAACCCATAATTGCAGAGATGTGTCTTTTTACTGTGTTTCCGCGCCACGAGCATTTGGCGGATCGCCTTTATGAGATTACTCGGATGTGCTGATCGACACTAGAGGATTGAGCCAATGATAGAGGCTAGCCAGATTTTGATAACCGTTGGTGTGTTGCTTATTCATGATGATCGAGGCACTGTTCAGCGTGCAGACGAGCGAGCCAGTTATTGTTGCGAACGACGAGATATTGCCCCAGATGCTGGAATTAGGGCAGAACAAGTTGTACTAAGAGATGATTGAAGGTCGCTAGTCATCGAGGATGAATGAGTAGGACATGTGGATCGTTCGCCTACCCCGATGCGAGGTCATCAGATAGATTGGTTCCAGCTAGAGACGACTTCACGCGGAGACGTTGGGAGTCGACAGAGACGATCGAATGTCAGAAACCTATTATTCCAAGTTTAAAGTAGTCGGAAAGACATGCAGGAAATTCTATGGTCCCTCTAGAAGAATGAAACCCTAACTCGACTTAATGACCGTGTGAAAGCCTTTGAACATTCGGGTTTGCGGCAGTTCTACGGCGCTATTAGTGAGGCTTGGGTTTGCCCTTCTACGGCTGGACCACCGATGCTGTGGTATGTACTCGATACTATTAAACAATGCCCAAGAGGTTGAGCTCTTGGGGGATTATGAGGTTTTGACGACTCGATCGGATGGCTTGACTTAATTCGGATGCTAGGTGGTGAGATGCATTTCTTGGGAGACTCCCGATACGAGGATAGCCATTGGAGCTCAGTCCATGTAGCCACGATGAGACAAGTCCGAAGCAGTCGATATTAGAGAAAGTGGAGTAAAGAGGTCCGTACAAGATCTGGATAAGACGACGTTCCACTCCGCCGACATCAGAGATGCGATACGCATGCCGAGGCAGAGTACTGGATATACCTTCCAGAAGGAGTCGCGATGGGTATGCAGCCGTTACGGAGCAAGATGCAGATATAGGAAAGGACGATGACTTCTGGACAGTTGGCAGGGACGAGACATGGAAGAGACCGTGAGCAGGATTCCTTCCAGGACACTGCTGCAATGATACTTGCACCCAGGATCAGATGTGTCACGTACATTCAGAGAGCCAGAGGCCGACACCAGTGATATGCTGTCTTACGAGTGGTCGCGATGATTGACCGGGAGATGACAAGAGACGTGCCAGCACGGGATCATCCCCGTTAGCACACCTGACAAGGCCGATGAGCCGATGGACCGAGAGATTGGTAATTCCCAGTGAAGACCTTGATCCAGGAGTGGTAATTGTTACGCACACCAGCAGGCCAGAGTTCATGATCATCGACGAGACGTCCCACTAGTGACCGCGACAGTTGGCCCGAGATTCTTAGAGGATGCGCTTGAGCGGTACTATGCCGCCATTATTGATTTCGATGTTTTGGGTGATTTATTCGAATGATTTGATTTTGATGATTGAGGATTTACGATCTTTGCACAGTGTTGCACTTGATATTGTTTTCGTTCTTGGGTTTCACATATTTGTGATTTTACGGTTTTAGACATTTGAGTTGATTTTGTGCGTATGCACGCACACGATTTGGTTCCTGCACTCTGTATAGTTTATATATGCTTGCAGTGCAGTGATACGCTTTTTGTGCACTTAGATGCACTGGACTTCGATTTCGATTGTGATATTCGATATTTGTTTTGTGCACCTTGTGCACCTGATTTGATTTTATGCATGTTCGGCGCTTGATACTGGATTTCATGATTTCGTGCATGATGGATGCACCTGCCTTGGATTTTCGCACATGTTGGGCGCATGTTTTGAGATGTGATTTTGGTGCACACCAGGTGCACTAAATCGAGATTTTTCGTGCATGTCAGATGCACCTGATTTTGCTGTCAGGCACACATGTTGCCTACGACAGATGTTTCATGCACACCCGATGCACTTGGATGTTGTTTCTGTGCATATGTATGGCATACATTTGGATTTTGATTTCCGTGCGCACCAGACGCACGTAGTACTCATACGCGTATTTTGGGATTGATTTTTCCTATAGAGCAGTACGTTTTTATGATATTTACTATGTGTTTTCGTACTGGGCAGGACTAGTCAGAGGACAGTACCTGAATATATTTGGCATTCATTTCCTTCAGATATTTACATATATAGATTTGATATTTACGTGTGTAGTTCCGAATTATAGCATATTGGTTTTGTATTGAATTTGACATTTGTGTCTTTACCATGACTCCAATGATGGCGGGATGCTTGACGGAGTTTTGATTTTGAGTTATATGCTCGTTGCTCATGCGCATGCATTGCGCTATGATGCGTATTATGTACTTATGGTTTCGGAGCCCCGACGACTTGATGATTTTGCTTAGATGTTTTTGTATTTGGGGGGAGTTTGAATTAAAATTCGGGGACCGAATTTCTTTAAAGGGGGAAGATTGTAGCGTTTTGAAAATCGTTTCGGTGAAATTTCGGAAAATCGGTAAAATAAGGGGGTTTTCTGTAAAAAATCAAAATACAAATATCTTATTATAAAAATTAAATATACATATTCTAGCTATGTAATTGCTAGTATTTGGTGTTTATTGAGCCACTGGTGAAATTTCAAATTTTCTGAAAAAAATATTATTTTAATATTATTTTAAGCCGTCACCAATATATTTAATTAGGTAAAATTACAAATTGGAATGAGTTGAAACAAATTTTTTGCATCATAAAATATTAAATAAAATTTTATCATGTGGTTTTTGAAACGAAATCGGTTGCTAAATCGGTTTAGAAATTATTGAAGAAAAAAGGCTCTTCTTTTAGTGTAAATGGATGTTTGGGGGTGTTATATTTATCATTTTTCATCACCCCACACCCATACCCACACTCACACACCCCCATTTACTTCTCCCCTTGGCTGAATTCAGCAGCCCCCACCCTTCTCCCCACTTGAATTTGAAGAGAAAAGCAAAAGAAAAAGAAAAAAGGAAAAGGGGTAATGTTTTATTAATGAAGTATGGGTAATTGTTGACTTGGTCTTGTGTTGACTTGAAACCCACACCTCTCTCTCACTCCCTCACCAATTTCTGGCCGAGCCTCTCTTGGGCAGCCCCCCCCAAATTTCTCCTCTCATTTCCTCATCAAAACCCAACAAAAATCAACCATTTGTCTCACAAATTCAAAGCTAAACCCAAATCCAATCTCTACCCATTTTTCCTTAGCCATTCTAACATGATTCTTGGAGAAAAATTTGCATTTGAGAGGCTAGATTGCAAGGTTTGATCCATAGTTTGTGAGGTATAAAATCTTGATCTTTTGTTACATTATTTGTTATTACTTCAAATTAAGTTAGTAAAGGGTTTAATTTTAGGTTTGAAATTTGCAAGTCCAAATTCATGAGATTAGGGTTTGTGAAAATGTAGTTAGGGTTTTGGGAAATGAGATTATAGTTGTGTGATGTATTTAACATGTTAATACTATGCAAAATTAATCTAGTTGCTATTTTCCAAATTGTAACATTTAAAATGTCCAAAATAAGTTTTTTTGTTTTGCAAACTTGGTTTTGGAATTTAATTGCATGTGTGAGATTAAAAATGTAATTAGGGTTTTATGACTTCATTAACATTTTAAAATGTAGTTTAATACTTTAAATCATGCAAATCCAAGCTAGATTGTTGTATGTGCATTTTTGCTATAAAATGGTTGAAATTGGTTAAAATTGCAAACTAGGTTTTTGAAATTGAATTAAATTGTGGGTTTAAAATTTACGTAGTGGTTTCTATGGCATAATTAAGATATTAAGTTATCATCTTGGTCAATAGAATTATTAAAATATCATGTTTTGTACAAAAACGGTTATTTGTGCTTGCTATATTTTCGGAAAAAATGACTTTTTAAGTGAAATTGGGGTTTTGGGGAATTGTAAGCTATTTTATATTATAATTAGTTCTTGTAATTGTACAAATGAGTGTGTTGGGAGTTTTCTCGATTGTGTGGCGTTTGTACGCCGACGTCGAGGGTTTTTAGGTTCATTTGTGAAAACAACCATAGGTTTTGACTTATGTGGGATTCATGTGTCGTTTTGGTCATGAGTCGGATTTTAATGCGATACGATGCGTTGTGATATGTAGGTACCCCCATGTGGACTTCGAGACGACAAGCAAGCGCGTGGCGACGTCGGCACTTGCGAGCGAGGACTAGGTGAGTAGATTTATATCTACGGGGAGAAGTCGGATGGATGGCGTGTAGCACCCCCGCAGTCCGTGGTGGTGTATACGGATGCGTATACACACCAACAATTATTATATGTTATTTGGGATTAATAACGATGTTAGGATGGATATTGGTGTGTTGGATTACTTTAGTGTTGCGAACTCTAGGGTAGTGTTGCACTACACATACACACATACATACACACATACATACTTGCATACATTCCTATTTATATGTGCTCATGGGATTCTTTATAGTTATGTGCTCACATGGGTATGGGACTATGTGTTCACATACGGATATGAGGACGATACTAGGGATTGAGCTGAGTCGATGAGATTTGTTTTGTGGTTGTGATATCGGTTTGTACGAGACTGTCGATCAGTAGTCATATCATGACTATATTGATGATATTAGTATTGTACTAGACATAGGTCAGTACCCTGGACTATGATCTTGGATAAAGAGGATACTAGATGAATAGTGTGATGAATATGATATTAACCCATACCCAGATTTGGGGATGCCGTACGACGGATTTACGTACGAGCTATATTTTGATGATTGATCCGCACTCTAGACTTAGGATGTCTGATTATAGATATGGTATCGGATATGATATTATTGAGGCGGGATCACCGACTAATATATATACAGGTATGTATATGTATGGACTCAGATGTTAGGCGGTTTCCTTACCTGTAGCCCAGCTGGTCAGCTTAGCCCTTTAGTTTAGTTTAGTTGTTAGATTAGATTCGATTCTTACCTATTTCAAAACTAACGAATCGTGGGTATTTTAAAAGACAGCCCAAGGGATCCTACGGATATTTCAAAAGACGTATCTTTTCATAAAAACACCGTAGTCCCTATTTTCAAAACCCCATGATTCGTGTTATTTCAAAAGGCACCATTTGTAGGACTTATATTAGGTTAATGCAGATTAGTTATAGTTGCGTCTAGTATTCAGCTCCCGCTCTTTATTGTGGTTCGCTTCGCATCGCATGCTTATATTATGTTTCATACTCCATTATTGATATCATGCTATTAGGACACCAGCACCATTACCGATGATGCGTATGTACCACGTACACTTACTTGCCGGCTCACACACATCTTCATCGGTAATTGCCATGTCACGTACACCTTAGAAAATATTATTGCTTGACTTAGCTTGCTAGTTAGTAATTTGACATGATATTAGTGTACCTGCCTTATATGCCAGCTTAACATTGTAGTTATTACTTGTCACTTCATGCATACTGTTATTCATTGTTATGCCTATATTCATGGTTTTACATGCTATTGATGATTTGGATTCCGATTTCCAGGAAATTTTCTGGATTTGGGGGGAAAACCGCAAAACTTATATAAACTGATTTCGCTCTTTTAAATAAAAAGTGTGGTTTTTCCCATGCTGTATGAGTCGCCCACCATGAGTTTGCTGATGGATTTCGAGACCCGATTCGAGGAGGAGGATGAACCATTTCGGGTACATGGTGGACCCGGTAAGGTACCCCGGGGCAAGAAGCGCGTGATGATGACGATGTGAACCTGGCAGGGGAGCACTACCTACCGGTGATTTTACCCGACGCGTCGGATATCCGGAGGATACCGTCGTGGTCTTGAGATGGATGGTAGGGGCCGGTCTGGACTGACGGCGCCCTAGATATTGAGACTGTGATATTGAGATTTCGAGATATTGAGGTACAGAGACTGTGATACAGAGATATCGAGATATTGGGATTACGTTTTGTGCCGATGCTAGGCACTGTTTTATGCTGATTTCATTATGATACCTCATTTTAAAAATACAAAGGAAATCTCACTAAATTATGAAAACAGTTCTTCATTTACATGTATTCTGTTTTCATGCATTCATACCTCATTCATATGATATATTGCTACCTGAGGCACTGACACGGGCACATGAGATTACACTCGGGTTAGATATCTACCCTAGCCTTGTTATAGGTTGCATGTTATTCTTATATTTGAGGATATATTATGATCATTGACCTATGTTGCGTTATTTATGCGATTTCTGTGCGTAGATGTTTTTCTATTCACGAGTTGGCAACTCATCCCTGTTGTGCCCCAGTTTCTTGCAGGTTGCCGTACAGGTTTCATTACGGCTTTGCGGGCATAGTTTTCTTCGGGCGATTTGCTAGTAGGTGGGTTTACTTGTATCGTACCCCCATTATATATCTTGTATATCATTATTCTGTTGTATCTAGAAGTTCCATCAACCAAACATGTATTTATTTTGAGATAGAGACCAGTGATGTTATTCCTTCGACCTTAGAGTCGCGCGTTTTATTTCTGTGGTTTTCTTGTGGCTTTGTGTTTCCTTTTGAATTATGATCCTCGCCGTTGGCGTTGTATATTATATTGCTTGTGTGGTTGTGGCCGTCGATTGACGAAGAGCTAGCTCCCGCTTGGGGATGCCTTTTTATTGATTTCGTATACTATTCATGTTGTATCCCGTTTGGGAGCCAGTATTTACAAAGGAGACTCTACCGAAATTTTCAGTAAATTTTTGATGTTTTTAGAAACCCGCATAATTCGGCTTATGCTATTAAAACTACTTGATTTAAATTGGTTTTCCTTCACTCTACTACTTTTCTTGGTTTGGATTTCTGGGTTTTCGGCTTACTTAGATTACGAACACCTCGAGACGTTTCGTAGTTTAAGTGCCGGTCATGTTCCGTACTTTCAGGTCGTGACAGAAACATCATGAAATACTCGTGTCCAACATCGACACGTAAATCCATATATCGAATTTGTACATCTCACGGAACCTGAGTGTCCAACCCGACACCCGCAATCCACGGAACCTGAGTGTCCAACCTCGACACTCGCAATCCACATATCCATACATCTCACGGAACCTGAGTGTCCAACCCGACACTCGCAATCCACGGAACCTGAGTGTCCAACCTCGACACTCGCAATCCACATATCAAGAGAAACCGGGTTTTCAAAACAATACACATTTCTTGAAATACCCCCGCGGTTCTCAAATCCAGAAAATCACATGAAATCCATATCTCAATGTGTAAATCCATGTAATATGATGTATGCAATATAGAACAACAATATGAGCATATCAAGGGAAAATCCGCTATTTAAATGCATCAAGTTATCAAATATATCACGTGGTTCCCAATTATCCAAATCCAACGCAACATCATATAAAGTGAACATGTATCTATAGCAAGGTATATGTGTAAGCATGTAGGTATGCATGTATGCTATATTTCATATGCGCAATCGCACAAGAATCAATGCCTCAATGTCACTAATCAATACAATATTACATATGTATATGTGTTGTGCGTATCATGGCAATTACCGACAGTGTGTTTGTAGCATACAATTAGTGCTCGTGCAACATGAACTGTCAATAATAGTGCGGTGTCCAAAAGGGTACAAGTCCAGGCACAACAAGTGATAATAGGCAATGAAGTTCATGCACCATCTATATATGTGCATATAAACATGCAGCTAACATCATATCATATCATATCTAGCTCTGACGCTTAACGCCATACGGGCGATTTCCCCGTAGATGTTAAATCTACTCACCGATAATCTCGAGCTAAGAAAATCCGACCACCTGTTTCCCTTTCTTCGCAGCATCCGAAGTCCCCGCTTGCGATCCTAAAATTTCACAAACACAACACATAAGGCTAAATATCCTGCGCCGACACAAAGACAACGAAACTCAAGGATAACGTCCACAAGATATACACACTGTGCACCTAGTGCACAAAACGCGTACGACATCGGCACAACCCTAGCTACGAACGCTAAACTATACAACCACCAAGCCTAGACACCGATCGTACCGATCGCGCATTCACAACACAATATATATCCTGGAAGATAATATATATAACATCGCAACGTCTATTTAAATCCACGCCTAATTTAACCGAAAACATAGTAAGCAACTTTTAATCATTTTAGCTCAAGTCTAAAAATTTAAACAAATCTAGTGATCACAATCATCACATAGTAGCTTAATTAAGTCACACAAACCTTTACCAAAATTTTAATCTCACCCATATAAGATTTAGTAAAAGTTAGTTTTCAATTAAGCTTAATTAGATAATTAAGAAAAATATCATTTAACAATCTCACAACTAGGTTAAGTTTTCCAAGTCTAAACTTCTCGATTAACCATTTTAAACAATCAAAACCCTAACTTGATCATCATAACTTTTTCATGAAATTCTAAACATGTTAATTAAAGCTATATTTAAACATATAATAACTAGATTAAGGTATTTAAACAACACTATAGCTTAGGGTTAGGATTTTATATCTCACTTAGATTCACACACTTGTAACTAAACTTCCAAATTAGCCTCCAAAATGCTAACTTTCATGAAGATCCAAGCTTGGTTAAGCTTAAAGAATAATGGGTATTGATTTGTATTTGAGTTGGTGGGATTATTTGATGATTTTTGATGAATTATTGGAGCTTGAAGAAGTGGAAATGGGGTGAAGGAAAAAAGAGAGCAGCAAGGGGGGCTCGGCCAAATGAGGGAGAAAATGGGGGTGTGTGGAAGTGTGTTGAAATATCTAAGTTAAAAACAGTTATTAAAGTTCAATAATAACACCTCACTATGCCACCTCTTAATCTTTTACTTAAAATTTCCTTTAATTCAACAAAATATCTAGATAGTCTAGGATATTTTGCAAAGAAGTCAAAGTGCTTAATCTTGTGATTAAGTTAGCATGGATTCACATTAGCATAATTAACCCAATCAAATTTTTAATTACCACTAATTAAGTGCATAATTAAAAGCTTATAATAATATTTTAATTAAGGAAAAATATTTAAGTGAACTAAAAATTTTAAGTGAGAACTAAAAACCGCAAACTAGTAATTTCTTAGTTAAACTAGGTGCAGTTAAGTCTATACTGAAAAATGATCACTTCTGAGTTTTTATGGAAAACACAATTTATTTTACCTATTATCGGAAAATTCGCATAAAATATTTCTAAAGCGTTACACTCTTCCCCCTTAAATAAATTCGGTCCCCGAATTTAAAATTTTAACTACGTGTACCTTCGAAGAGATGAGGGAATTTCTTCCACATTTCGCTCTCGGCCTCCCAAGTGATCTCTTCACTAGTAGGGCCACGCCAAAGAACCTTCACAGATGGCAAGAGCTTTGACCAAAGTTTCTTCACCTGCATATCCAATATAACTACCGGCTGCTCTTGAACGAAAGATCGCGCTCAAGCTGAACAGTCTGGTGCTGAATAATGTGAGAAGGATCTTGAAGGTATCTGCGAAGCATTGACACATGGAATACGGGGTGAACATCCGGAAAATTGGGCGGGAGTGCCAAACGATAGGCAACAGCACTAACTCTCTCAAGGATCTCGAAAGGACCCATAAATTTGGGACTGAGCTTCCCCTTCTTCCCAAATCTCATCACCCCCTTCATAGGAGAAATCCCCAGGAATACATGATCCCCCACTGCGAACTCAAGTCTGCGACGACGACGGTCGGCATAAGACTTCTGTCTGCACTGGGCTGCTCTCATCCTGTCCTGAATCAGCTGGATCTTCTCCGAAGTATCCTGAACTAGCTGGGGTCCCAAAACTCTACTCTCGCTGAGTTCGGTCCAACAGACTGGCGATCGACACTTTCTACCATACAAAGCCTCAAAAGGAGCCATCTGAATCGTCTCCTGATAACTGTTATTCTAGAAGAATTCAATCAACGGCAAGTGACGATCCCAACTGCCCCCAAAATCAAGCACGCATGCACGCACGAAGCATATCCTCCAGAATCTGTATAGTCCGCTCCGACCGACCATCGGTCTGCGGATGAAAAGCGGTGTTAAAACTCAACAGCGTACCCAAAGCTTCCTGAAGCTTCTGCCAAAGACGGCTAGTAAACTGGGTGCCCCTCTCGGATACGATGCATGTGGGAACGCCGTGCAAACTCACAATCTCATCTATCTACAATTGAGTATACTGAGCATAACCGAAAGTGGTCTTCACTGGAAGAATGTGAACCGCTTTCGTCAACCGGTCAACAATTACCCAAATGGAGTCATACCCTCGACTGGCCCTGGGTAGACCCACAACGAAGTCCATGGAAATCTGATCCCATTTCCACTCCGGAACGGGTAAAGGCTGCAACTTTCCTGCCGGTCTCTGATGCTCAGCCTTGACTTGCTGACAAGTCAGGAACCTCGAAACAAAGTCCGAAACATCATTCTTCATCCCTGCCTACCAGTAAATGTCTCTCAAGTTACGGTACATCTTGTTGGAACCTGGATGAACGCTAAAGGCTGAATGATGTGCCTGCTCTAGGATCTCGCGTCTCAACCCATAGGTATCTGGTACACACAAGCGAGTCCTGTAACGCAGCACACCCTGGTCATCAATCATGAACTCCGAATCTGTACACTGCCGAACAAGCTCAAGAATCTCAGACAAATGGGCATCTCTGGGCTGCGCCTCACGGATACGATCAAGTAGAAGTGGACGGGCGCGGACGTGAGCAAGCTGTCCCCCAGTGGAAGTGAACTCAAACTGTGCTCTACTGTCGCACAAGATCTGCCAATCTGCAGAAGACTGTCGCTGAACTGCGCTCAACTGGAACAAGCTACCCCCAGGCCTACGACTCAAAGCATCAGCTACCACATTCTCCTTGCCCGGGTGATAAAGGATCTCGCAATCATAATCCTTCAGAAGCTCCATCCAATGGCGTTGTCTCAGATTCAGATCGCGCTGCTGGAAAATGTACTTCAAGCTCTTGTGATCCGTGAAAATCTAACACGACTCCCCGTACAAGTAGTATCTCCAAATCTTCAGCACAAAGACCACCGCGGCCATCTCATGATCGTGAGTGGGGTAATTCTGCTCGTGCTTCTTCAGCTGCCGAGAAGCGTAAGCGATAACTCTATCATGCTGCATCAATACACAACCGAGCCTCACTCGAGAAACATCACAGTAAACAACATAGCCGCCCGATCCAGAAGGCAAGGATAAAACTGGTGCAATCGTCAACCGAGTCTTCAACTGCTGAAAACTCTTCTCGCATTCGTCAGTCCAAAGAAAAGGAACCCCCTTCCGGGTCAGTCCGGTCAGTGGTGCAGTGACACTCGAGAAATCCTGCACGAAATGGCGGTAATAACCGGCTAAGCCCAAAAAGCTGCGGACCTCTGTCACAGATACAGGTCTGGGCCAAAGTTGTACAGCCTCGATCTTCGTCGGGTCCACAAGAATGCCGTCTCCCATCACCACATGACCCAGGAAGTCAACTCTATCAAGCCAAAATGCGCACTTTGAGAATTTAGCATACAGCTGGTGCTCTCTCAATGTCTGCAAAGCAATCCTCAAGTGCTGCTCATGCACCTCTCGACTCCCAGTGTAGACCAGAATGTCATCAATAAACACAATAATAAACTGGCCGAGGAATGACCTAAAAATCCGGTTCATCAGATCCATGAACGCTGCTGGCGCATTGGTGAGTCCGAACGACATCACCAAAAACTCATAATGCCCGTAGCGCGTAGGAAAAGCAGTCTTCGGAATGTCATCATTCTGAACCCGCAACTGATGATAACTCGAACGCAAATCAATCTTAGAAAGATGTTTCGCACCCTGGAGCTGATCAAACAAATTGTCAATGCGAGGTAAAGGATACCTATTCCGTACCCTAACTCGGTTCAATTGACGATAATCCATACACAACCACAAATTGCCGTCCTTTTTCTTGACGAACAGAACAGGAGCTCCCCAAGGCGAAACACTCGGACGCACAAGTCCCTTATCAAGCAATTCTTGCAATTGATCTTTAAGCTCTCTAAGCTCCGCTGGGGCCATCCGGTAAGGCGTTATAGAAAAAGGCCCCGTGCCGGGAATCAGATCAATGCAAAACTCAATATCGTGCTATGGCGGCAAACCAGGTAACTCATTGGGAAAAACGTCGGAAAACTCTCGCACTATAGGAACCCGGTCCAACAACTCTACTGTGGCTCCAGTATCATGAATGAAAGCAAAGAATCCCCGACATCCTCTTCTCAAAAGCCGACTAGCGCAAAGGGCTGAAATTAAACTGTGAGGGGCGGCACCAAGGTCCCCCTGCACAACAAGAACTGACTCGCCGGGAAAACAAAACCTAACTGTCTTCTCACGGCAGTCCACGGACGCGTAGCAAGTAGCTAGCCAGTCCATGCCCAGGAGAACGTCGAAGTCCAACATCTCAAGAAGGATCAAGTCGACGGACAAATCTCTATCTCCTATACGAACGGCACACGAACGAAACACGTGTCGCGCAACAAACGACTTGCCAACAGGAGTAGTCATGACAAGCGGCTGATCTAGCAAACACGACTCTCGGCCTAACCTCGGCATGAAGTGCGTAGAAACATACGAATGCGTAGATACCGGATCAAACAAAACATGTGCATCAAAAGAACATACAGAAAGAGTACCTGAAACCACAGCATTGGATGCCTGCGCGTCCTGATGAGTCAAGGGAAACACTCGAGCCTGCCCTCTACCGGCGACTGGATGACCTCCGCCTCTGCCACCCCGTCCCCTTAGAACAAAACCACCATGACCACGACCTCTCTGAACATGAGTCTGACGCGGAGCAACAACAGGCATAAGAGGCAACACCCTCTGAAGTGGAGAAGGTGGTAGGGTAACATGTGGTACAGCTGCCTCGCCCTCACGTGGCTTAGTACAATCTCGAACGCGATGACACAAACTCCTGCACCGGAAACATCCAGATGAAAACTGCTGACCCTTCTGAGGATAAGAGCTAAATAACTGGCCTTGTATCAAGCCTCCACTACCCCTAGTACCTGAACGGAATCTATCACGGTGTCTAAACGTCTGTCTCCGTGCTGACACACCAGTACGAACCCTCTTCGGTTCCGGAACAACCGACGTCTCGGAAAGACGCTCCTCAACCAATAGGGCTGCGTCCACCGTTGCTGCATACGTGTCACAATGCTGAATGCTGACAGCGAGGAACAACTGGGTAAGCAGGCCTCGAACGAACCTCTTTACCCGCATCTCTTCAGTAGCTACCAAATACGGAGCATACACAGACAGCTCGGTAAACTGCACATCGTACTCAGCCACCGTCATTCACGGAGTCTGGCGTAACGACTCGAAACTGCGCGCTCGAGCATCCCTGACGCTCTGCGGAAGAAAACGGGCAAGAAACACCGTCACGAACTCAGCCCAGGTCACAGGAGCAAGACCTGCGGCTCTGCCCTTCTCTAACGACTCGCACCACTTCTGGGCCAGACCTTCCAGACGAAAACTCGCGAACTCTACCCATCTCGCGTCGGAGCATCTCAGCGAACGACATATCCTGGCCATCCGATTGATAAACGACTGGGGATCCTCAGCTGCATCAGTGCTAGTGAAAATCGGAGGCCTCAGCCTCATAAACTCCGATAGCGATACGGTGATCACCTCTGTAGCTGCAGGTACAACTGCCTGAACAGTAGGCACCAACACAGTCCCCATAACAGGTGGGACAACCTCCTGTTGTTGCGCTCGACTGGCCTCAACCAACGTACCCATCATCTGGCGCATATCCTGCATACCGGCCTCAAGTCTAGCAATACGGTCCATCGAAGGTGCATCAATCTTCTCCTGCATAATGGGCGTACCGCCCTGGTCAGTCCTCGTCTCAGACTAGTCAACTCTGACCTCGGCTCTCGCGGCCGTTCTCTGTGCCCTCGTAGTCCTCGGCGGCATAATGGCTATAAATGAAAATAGGATTCGATACGAACACAGAAATCGAATCGCAAGGATGTATAAAATCACGGAAGGAATTTTCAAGTAATAAGTCTTAAGGTCACTTAGGCGGAGTACCCTGTCGTAAATATGCCGCGGAACATACAAACGCTACGTCACTCTGCTTATGCTACCTACTCCATCATACCAAGGTCATTCTACACTCCGAAAGGTAAAACCTAGCACTCTGATACCAACTTTGTCACGACCCAAATTTAGGCACGTACCGGCAATTAAACTACGTGACGTCAACAGGCGTACGCAATTTAAGTAAGCCGAAACCCAGAAATCTAAACCACCCTAAAAATGGGTAAGCGTAGAAAACATAATTAAAAACCTTCGGAAATCTCAAGTAAAAATCTTTAAACTTAAGTTTACTTTCTTAAAAATTTCGGCAACACCACCTTTGTAAAAACTAGCCCCGAAAACGGGTACAACATAGAATATAAATAAAGTATCCCAAACAGGAGCAAATCAAGCCCAACGGCGGAAACAACCACCACAAGCATATATACGACACCGTAGCGAAGAAATATAAATGAAACAGCATAAGGAGGTAAAACTTTATAACAAGGCCGGCTCCCACGAGCACGGCACCCAGAGTCACAAAATAATACGACACCGATCCTCACAACTCGTCTCTAAGTCAAATACAAGAAGGTGGTAGATGGAGAGTACTAGATAAAATAGATAAATAATGAACATCATCGTATAACTGCAAAACCACCTATAGCAAAAGGCCTCACAGCCAACCGTAGCGGTATCCGCAAAAGTAGAGATAAGAAGAAGCCCTGCCGGGACTACTCTGAGGGTAAATCCTGCAAAACACTGTGGCACAACGGGGGTGAGTTGCCAACTCATGAATAGTAAATAACATCATACTGTAATCGGAAGTATGCACTAACAGCAATAATCTATCACATGTAATCTGATAGTATAATTATGGCAATATGAATATGCAACTAGCATGATCAAGGTACACCACCACGGTACTATATCTACATAAATCAAATGCATATCAAAAAAATCCTGAGTGTAGGATAAATAATAAAGCTCATGCACAAATCATCAGCATGGAAAAACCTGGTGTCTATCAATGACACCCCAAATCCCAAAACCTCAGGCGCCGTCACCAGGACTGGCCCTCATATCCTGTAAATCTCATGGAACTTGAGTGCCCAACATCGGTACTCGAAAACATCATGAAATACCCGTGTCCAACATCAACACGTAAATCCACATATCGTATCTGTACATCTCACGGAACCTGAGTGTCCAACCCGACACTCGCAATCCACGGAACCTGAGTGTCCAACCTCGACACTCGCAATCCACATATCCATATATCTCACGGAACCTGAGTGTCCAACCCGACACTCGCAATCCACGGAACCTGAGTGTCCAACCTCGACACTCGCAATCCACATATCAAGAGAAACCGGGTTTTCAAAACAATACACATTTCTTGAAATACCCCCGCGGTTCTCAAATCCAGAAAATCACATGAAATCCATATCTCAATGCGTAAATCCATGTAATATGATGTATGCAATATAGAACAACAATATGAGCATATCAAGGGAAAATCCGCTATTTAAATGCATCAAGTTATCAAATATATCACGTGGTTCCCAATTATCCAAATCCAACGCAACATCATATAAAGTGAACATGTATCTATAGCAAGGTATATGTGTAAGCATGTAGGTATGCATGTATACTATATTTCATATACGCAATCGCACAAGAATCAATGCCTCAATGTCACTAATCAATACAATATTACATATGTATATATGTTGTGCGTATCATGGCAATTACCGACAGTGTGTGTGTAGCATACAATTAGTGCTCGTGCAACATGAACTGTCAATAATAGTGCGGTGTCCAAAAGGGTACAAGTCCAGGCACAACAAGTGATAATATGCAATGAAGTTCATGCACCATCTATATATGTGCATATAAACATGCAGCTAACATCATATTATATCATATCTAGCCCTGACGCTTAACGCCATACGGGCGATTTTCCCGTAGACGTTAAATCTACTCACTGATGATCTCGAGCTAAGAAAATCCGACCACCTGCTTCCCTTTCTTCGCAGCATCCGAAGTCCCCGCTTGCGATCGTAAAATTTCACAAACACAACACATAAGGCTAAATATCCTGCGCCGACACAAAGACAACAAAACGCAAGGATAACGCCCACAAGATATACACACTGTGCACCTAGTGCACAAAACGCGTACGACATCGGCACAACCCTAGCTAGGAACGCTAAAATACACAACCACCAAGCCTAGACCCCGATCGTACCGATTGCGCATTCACAACACAATATATATCGTGAAAGATAATATATATAACATCGCAACGTCAATTTAAACCCGCGCCTAATTTAACCGAAAACCTAGTAAGCAACATTTAATCATTTTAGCTCAAGTCTAGAAGTTTAAACAAATCTAGCGATCACAATCATCACATAGTAGCTTAATTAAGTCACACAAACCTTTACCAAAATTTTAATCTCACCCATATAAGATTTAGTAATGGTTAGTTTGCAATTAAGCTTAATTAGATAATTAGGAAAAATATCATTTAACAATCTCACAACTAGGTTAAGTTTTCCAAGTCTAAACTTCTCGATTAACCATTTTAAACAATCAAAACCCTAACTTGATCTTCATAACTTTTTCATGAAATTATAAACATGCTAATTAAAGTTATATTTAAACATCTAATAACTAGATTAAGGTATTTAAACAACACTATAGCTTAGGGTTAGGATTTTATACCTCACTTAGATTCACACACTTGCAACTAAACTTCCAAATTAGCCTCCAAAATGCTAATTTTCATGAAGATCCAAGCTTGGTTAAGCGAAAAGAATAATGGGTATGGATTTGTATTTGAGATTGTGGGATTATTTGATGATTTTTGATGAATTATTGGAGCTTGAAGAAGTAGAATGGGGTGAAGGAAAAGAGAGGGCAGCAAGGGGGGCTCGGCAAAATGAGGGAGAAAATGGGGATGTGTGGAAGTGTGTGGAAATATCTAAGTTAAAAACACTTATTAAAGTTTAATAATAACACCTCACTATGCCACCTCTTAATCCTTTACTTAAAATTTCCTTTAATTCAACAAAATATCTAGATATTTCTAGGATATTTTGCAAAGAAGTCAAAGTGCTTAATCTTGTGATTAAGTTAACATGGATTCACATTAGCATAATTAACCCAATCAAATTTGTAATTACCACTAATTAAGTGCATAATTAAAAGCATATAATAATATTTTAATTAAGGAAAAATATTTAAGTGAACTAAAATTTTTAAGTGACAACTAAAAACTGTAAACTAGCAATTTCCTAGTTAAACTAGGTGCAGTTAAGTCTATACTGAAAAATGATCACTTCTGGGTTTTTACGGAAAACACAATTTATTTTACCTATTATCGGAAAATTCGCATAAACGATTTCTAAAGAGTTACAGTAATGATCTTGTTAGTCTAACTTAGCACCTAATAAAAATTAAAATGTGGCATGCTTGATGCCTCTAGAATCCCTTGGTGGTGCTAAGGTCGACTTTCATGGTATCAGAGCCAAGCTAGAACATTAGGGTAGCTTGTAGCGACGTTAGAAATCCGCCGTTTTTATCGCGCAAAAACTGCCGATAAAACAGTTTTCAAAATTGATATTTTAAGTTGTTTGCACACCCCGCGGGCTCACGGTTTGAACCTAGAAGCCGCGGGGTGGAGTGTGCGCACCCCGGGAACGCCCCGGGGGAGGGACCAGAGGCCGGGCCCACACCCCAAGACCACCACTTGGTGGCCTTAGGGGTGGGTGACCCGAGAGCACCCCAAATGGGTGCTCTCGGGTCTGCCAACTTCTGGGGGCCACCTTGAGGTGGCCCCCAGGGGTGGGTACCCCCCGAAGCCCCCCATTCGATACCTATTTGTGGGTCTTCGTCCCCATGAAGATTCGGGCGGGTTTCGAGTTCGTTTAGACTCCTGGATTGGCTTAAAACAATCGGTTTTGAAACTTTAGCTCACTGAATTTTTCAAGTGTTGGAAAAATTAGTTTAGTTTGCTAATTGCGTGCGGAATTCTAATGTCGCGGTTACTTTACAAGCTTTGTGATGTGTATGATACAATTATTAGAATCCGGATTAATTAGTTTTGTGAAAACTAGTTAGTACATTGTAAACCTAGCCGTTTAGTCTCAATTGATCGATTGCCACGAAATTTTGATTCGGATCAAAACTCCGTCGCAATTGCGTATTGTACGCGATCACTAAGCCGGGAATCTTGTTGAATTATCCGACAACCAATTGAAAAGAGTTTTCAATTTGAGACTAAAATGCAAGTTTTACATGTTAGGCATGAAATCCGGAATATGAGATATTCCGGGTTTATGATGTCTAAGGATATTGCGGATTCTAATCATTGTAGTTTTCTGTTTCTTTTCTGCGGCCGTAAGTGTAATATGTGGGGTATCCCAATCTATTTGCTATATGTCAACGATTTTTAGAGATACACATATTTGCTTATGTTGATGATATGTGATATCATGTGTTGCTGTTGATATGATTTATTGGATCGTCGTGAAAGAATAGCCGGGTTTTTTTTATGTGAGATGAGGGTTTCTATTTTCATTCATGTAAAATCTATATGTAATATTCTTTTATTGGGGAACTTCCGGGTTGAGGATGATGTCACCACTGTGGTAAATTATTTACTTTTCCACATTAGGATAGACCCAAGGCGGGGAGCACAAGTAACCGGGTTCTAGAGTCCGGTGGGAGACCATCTCAAGGAGTTGAGACCGGGTCTCCTAACTCTAGAATTGGCAGGGTTAGTGGCCTCTCTCGTATGGGTCTAGGGATGTGGGTTTGGCTATTCATCATGACTATGGAATTCGTGTTTTACATTATTTGCTAAATTTAAAACACGGACATCCTAGTATATCCAATATTTCATATGTTGCTTCTGCTGCTTGATGCTGTGATGTTGATCATATAACTGCGTAAGTCGAATGTAATATTATATAAATGATATATAATAAACGTTGCTTATGTTTTGCACCCGCGCTAGTCCAGCCCCCGCCCTGCCGGTTGTTAAGTAACCTAACGGTGCATGATGGGGCCCTGTGGCGAATGCGGATGACATAAGCGTACGTTCTATTTTCGTTTTATTTTTCTATAATGTTTAGGAAACATTAAATGATGGGACTTCATTAATGAGATTAATGAAAAGAAAGAAACCAAAAAATGTTGAAGAATCAAATTTTCAAAAAGGGCAGCTCTACTTTTTTCTTTGCATAGTGATATTCCTAGATGAATATCCAGCATCACATTCGATGAGGAAAGAGCCGAGATCCCTTCACCGGGAGTGACCTCTTTAGCGAAACTAGCAAATGCTACAACCCACTCGGTTTTGTCTTTTGACTGCTTCTCTATTTCTTGCTTTGCATAGTGGTAGTCGTGAATATCCAGCACCTCATTCGATGAGGAAAGAGCCGAGATCCCTTCACCGAGAGTGACCACTTTAGCGAAGCTAGAAAAGCATAAAAACACTCCTTTATAAAATCACTAGATTCTACAACGATATCAAGTTCATTACGCTCATGGTTTTCTTAAAAATCTGCGTAGCCCTCCGTCATTTCAGATAAGTGCTATTTTAGTATTCGTGCTACGTTTGTTGGCCTGCGTCAAGGCGTAGTGTGCGATAGCTGAATTAGTGCTTATCTGCAGCATGAGATGCGATTGGATTAGGGTAGTCGTGCGACTTTATTGTCCTGCATCAAGGGTAGTACGGGTGGGTTTAATTCAATCAAAAACTGAACGGGTTGAACTTGACTAATGCCCTATGGTTTGTTGGCCTGCGTCAAGGTCATAGGACGTTAGGGGTAAAAACTATTTTTGGGAATTTCAAGTGTTGAAATTTGCAATGAGATTGCATAGCTTTTATATGATAGTTGGATCCCGATACCCACTGCGAGTAAGAGTTACTCCTGGGAGAATTTTGCACTTTACAATTATCTAATCTATTAGGTGTCTAGAAAAGTGTCAACGGGGTTACGCCCCTGGGAAAACGAGGTTTATTTTAATTAGGTTTGTGCGAAAGCACGGGGAACCTCCCTCAAAGTACCGACACTGGCCTGGACGAAAGATTGGCGAACTTGTAGGGTGTAATTAATCCCGGCTAGTCTTACCTTTTAGGGTTTGAAGGAAAATTTGATAAAAACAGTGGGAGCCATCCTGATTAGATAAGATAATAACCAATCTAATCTTACAAAGAGCGCACGCAAAGTTATTACCATTCTCTCTCTCCTGGTAGCGACCAATGAAATGCCTTAATCAAGATAATAATATGGATGTTTTGACCGAACCTACTTATTATACTGGGCTAGGTTCCGCTCTACCTTATGATTGTCATAAGTCTGAGCAAGAAATAGGGGAATATTCGGATTCCCACGCCACCCAAACGAAGAAAAAGCATGTTGATGGATTGTCTTCGGGTGTGTTCATAACCAAGAACTGTTTCTCAGTTACCTCTACGTTCTGGGTATGTGATACCGGATCAGGATCCCATATATGTAATTTGTTACATGGGCTATAGACAGGTGGAGAACTGGGAAAGGGTGATATGTCTCTAGTAGTAGAGAATGATGCAATTGTTGCAGCCAAAGCAGTTGGTAGATATCACCTGGTGTTACCAACTGGTAATACATTAATTCTTAGGGACTGTTATTTCGTACCAATAAATATTGTGAATATTTTCTTAAATCAAGTGTTGATTGGCTAAGGTATGTTGTATGACAGTATACACGTTCTGAATCAAACTACAGTTCCATACGTACAGAACACACACAAGAGAAATAGTTCAGAAATGAACGAAGTCTTCTTGTGGCATTGTAGACTAGGTCATGTCGATGAAACAAGACTAGCTGAAGTTCCATAAGAATGTGTAGGGTTACTTCCCGCGGCAGCAAGGTTTCGAGAGGCATCATCCATGCCATTTTCAAAAATTGCCGTTCTAAAGAATCCTAACCCTAGAATCTTAACTAGAGAATTAAACCAAACAACATGCAAACAACTTTGCAAACAAGTGAATGAGGAATACAACCTTTGTAGACCGGTCCTTCACTTCTAAAGCTCCTTTTAGTAGTCCCTTCGCTCCAAGTAATGAGCACCCAAACTCTAGTAAGGGTTCATATGAAGAAATGAACAAGCTTGCTCGAAGTCTTCGAGGCCGAAAATGATCTACGTCGAGAAGACTCAAGCTCATGCTACCTCTTCACTAATGGTAGATTAGTGAAGCAAACACCCTAAACTAAATGGCTAATATAGTAGAGGATGATGAAGTAGGAAGTGGGCTCACTTTAGATTTGTTTTTCTCACAATATTTTCTCACCTTGAGAAAAGCTAGCAAGCTTTCTCAATGAAGAAGAAGATGAAGAATCAAGATGAGAGAATGAACTCATGAGGTGAGAATAGCAACCATGGATGAGTTAGTATCGTACACTAACTCATGTAGAGATTAAACCATGGCTAACAATAATGGTTAGGTTACTAAATATCTACAAGTAAAACAAAATTAGTTGACTTGGTCAATGGTTCCACAAGCTTCTACAAGCTTCAACCATGTGACTAATTACCATTAATTTTGATTAACTTAGATAAATATAAACCCTTCATTATATCAACCATGGTGTGAGTCTCATACACCCATGTATCATGTGGCATCTAGCATGACACAAAATAATGTACATTAATATATATCACATATATACTATATGCACACTAGTGAGAAAAAGAAATGTTTAAGTGAGCTAATATTAGTTAATGTAAATTAATATATCACATATATAATTATACATTAAATTATCCAATCAACACTTGATTTAATAATCCGGTTATATCACATACAACCGACTAATATCAAATGTATCAACTTATCGAATCAACACTTGATCCGATAAACGGGCTATATCACATATAACTGACCGATATCACATATCGCGAGAATAGAATGCGGTATCACATACGCGCATTAATCTCGGTCCTGCATATATCGCATATGTGCTCCTACTTCGTTTCGCATGAACCAGGAAACCTCTGTGTAGGACTCTAAAAGCTCGTCAATACGCCGGTAGTAGGTGATGATCATATCAAACACCCACAAGCCGCAAGCGATCTGCTAAACGTAATGGCCACCCGGGTATTGAGCGATAAGAAGAACAACAAGCAAGCATGCTCATACTTCTGCGAATCCAATCAGCAACACTACCGTACAGTCCGGTCTCTTCGTCTGATATGTCGCATATCAACAGCCTGGGGGTGGTATAACGTCAGACCCCAATAGCCTAATAAGTCATGCTGACGCAAGGTCCATAACGGTTCGAGAAACTACTGATAACACTTACCAGTAAATCTCAGCAACCCTGGACAGAGATTTCCTATTATGGCCAATCGAGCATAGCGCAACATCAACTCCCAATACCGGGAGAGACGAATCCCCTCCTATCGCTCATAGCCTCCATGTGACTCGGGACTGTATCCAAAAACCACCTTTTTGCACGATCTCTTGACCGTGGTATGGTGGAAATCAAAGCACAGTGGGAATCACATAAGAATCTATGATGATCCCGGGTCGACAGACTAACCTGTACCAGTGTCACCAAAGAACTGCTATCTGACGATAGGTATAATACCATCTAGGGTTTCTCGGTGAGTCTGTTCAGTGTACCCAGTCTCCACTGAGCACCCGTATACCTTCTCTGATGTCAAACACCAATGGATGTGGGATCATCCATCGCCCATCATATGGGTCAAGAAGCGCATACGATAGTCTACTCTGGAGTTTCGATACCCTGTCTCGATACTACCACGACTAGGAACAATTATAGGGTGTACTTGTGGACTACCCTTGGCCCCACTAGTATGATCTCCATCATAGTCCTGGTAATCAAGTACACATCCTAAGGACTTTATCAACATGTGAGAGCAAGACAACATCACTTATACAAGTCAACATGTTAAGACAAAGTGCAACCAGATAGCATATTATCATGTCGAGCAAGAAAGTCCTCTATATATATATCCAAGCATCCACTATAATATACATCACATGGACAATAATGGCTTCTACGGCATACCTATAACTAACAGGATGCATATTTGAATCCATTCGAATTTATATCTTATGAAACTTGCCGGTCATGTCTCAAAGACTGGGTGACCAAATCTCCGTTTACTGGAAACGAAGAAAGAGCTACTGAACTCTTGGACAGATACATGGTGATGTTTGCGGTCCTATGTTTACATATGCCAGGGTTAGTTCCGCGTAATTTATTCCATTCACCGATGTTCTCTCAAGATACGGACACGTGTTGTTGTTGAAACAAAAAATCTGAATCTTTTGAGAACTTCAAGGAATCTAAGTACGAAGTTGAGAACCAGATGGGTAAGGTATTCAATTCCATCGATATTATCGGGGAAAAGAATACCGGGGCACGGAATTCCGAGACTATTTAAAATAGAATGGGATTCTCTCTCAGTTTACTCCTCCATATAAACCATAGCACAACGGTATATCGGGGTGGAGGAATCACACCCTATGAGATATGGTGCGCTCTATGATGAGTACTACTGAGTTGCCTATTTCCTTTCAAGGACATACACTTGAGAAGATGCATACCTATTGAATAGAGTTCCGATCAAATCCGTTGCCTACCACTCTATATAAGGTATGGAATGGGAAGAGACCATCTCTTAAACGAGTTAAGATATGGGGTTGTCCGGCTTATGTTGAAAAGCAAAATCCAGACAAGCTCGAAGCAAGGTCAGTTCTGTGCAAGTTTGAAGGATATCCCAACCATTCACGAGGGTATATCTTCTACCACACAAGGAAAAAAAGATGTTTTGTTTCTCAACATGCCACCTTTTTGGAAAAGGAATTTCTTGTGGAAGAAATTAGTGGAGATAAAGTAGAACTGGAAGTAGTTCCAGCAAACACAACCTATAACTGACGATTTGTTGGAACCGGAGGATTCAATAGTCCCTGACGAACCGAAGCCATTCCGCAGATCTAGTAGGGTTCCTCATCCACCTGAGAGATACTACGGTTTTATCTTAGACGGTGGGAGAGAGGATTGCATCATGGAGATGATGACCCAACTAGTTTCGAGCAGGTCATCACAAGTGGAGACTATATGAAATGGCTGGATGCTATGCTATCTGAGATGGAATCCATATACACCAGCAAAGTGTTGACATTGCATGTTGCTCCTGAAGGGGTAAAATCCATCGGGAACAAGAGGATCTTTGAGAAAGACAATTTGTTGTAGATGGAAATGTTGAGACTTTCAAAGCTAGACTTATCGCTAAGCTTAAGTCCATCAGGATCCTACTTGCCATTGCTGCATACCATGACTACGATATCTGGCAGACTGCACGTCAAAACCGCTTTTCTAAATGGTGATTTAGAAGAGAGCGTGTATTTGACACTGCCATAGGGCTTCGTAGATAGTGGGAGCAGCGGAAGCATGTGCAAGCTGCTTAAATCCATCAACGGGTTAAAGCAGGCATCGCGGAGATGGAACATCTGTTTTAATGAAGCTGTCAAAGAGTTTGACTTCATCAAAAAGATAGATGAACCATGTATAAATAGGAAGGTTGTAGAGAGTATGGTTGTCTTCCTCGTATTGTACGCGGATGACATACTCTTGATACGAAAGGGTGTTCCTATGCTACACTCGGTCAAGCACCTCTTATCACATTGGTTCTCCATGAAATATCTAACTGATGTCTCCTACATTCTGGGGATATAGATCTATAGAGATAGATCTAAATGGACTTGGGATTGTCCTAATCCAGCTATATAGACACCATGCTAAAAGGGTTTTAGTAGGGATGATTCTAAGCATGGTAATGTACCCGCTTGTTCAGGAATCACTCTCTCCAAAGAGATGTCTCTTGAGACTGATTTGGAGAGGGCTCGCATACAAGGGATACCCTATGCTTTTGCAGACGGGTCAATCATGTATGCGATGTTATGTACCAGACCAGATGTTGTTGGGTTACGGCGGCGCCCCGGCCATCAAACCGTGGCCTAATGCGGAACAAAAATTTTCTAAACTGGCGCTACCATGACCCGATGCCCGGATCTACCCTAAACCTTATACTAGCAATATATAAAACTAGGAGTTAGATGGTCATACCGAGTTGATCCGTGTCCTTCGATCCTGAACCATCATCCCATGCTCCTAGAGGCTCCTTGATCGAATTTGGTTGCCAGTCTTCCTCCATCTACGATGATCCACCTGAGGGAAACGGCGCAAGCTCCAGCCTCGCCAAGTGAGGTAACTGACGCTCCAAGGTTGCTAGCAATGGAGAGTGGAGGTATAGGAACGTGTCACTATAATTTTTCTCTCATCACAAATTCCCCGAGAGCAACTCAAGAAGATGGATAGGAGGTAAGGAAACATGTGGCATGAGCAACTAAAGAAAATAGCTAAGTCTTTCTCAAAGTGAGAAAATGAGAATCATGAAGCAAGTCAAGAAAAACAAGTGGGCAAAGCTGGTGGAGAATGATGGCAGCCACCTTTTTTTCCAATCATCCAACACACACACAAAATTTCTTATTTTAATTTCATTAAACAAAACAATGCCCATATCTCCCTACATGCCTCACCATGGTCATGCAAACTCACCGTCCACCTCATTTCCAAATTGATTTTCTAAAAAGAAAATCAATTAATGAGGAGGACATCTTCTAGAAACCATTCCGTATACGGAATTCAACCTGGTATACGTATCGAAATACATATACGCGTATTCGTACCAAAATACGAATAGCCAAGAGAGAAAATGAATAGTGAACGATAATACTAGAATACATATAAATAAATACATATATATAAATTATTCAATCAAAACCTAATGTAATAATCCGGCTTAATCCTAAGCCGCTAGTATTATCAACCGTCCGATTAAAGTCTGTGCAGCATGTACACATATTTAATCGGATACCTGTATGTACCAACTTATCTCATCTACACCATATCGCCTGAACTGTGAAAACCCTCTGTGTGGGACTCTAAAGACTCGTCAATACGCTGGCAGTGGGTTTAACCACAAGCACGTCTTTGGCACTAGCTGTACGTAACGGCTACCTAAGTATTGAGCGAAAGGAAGGCCGACGAGCAAACTCATCCAAACCCCTACTGAGCCTGACAGTGACAATATTCGTACAGTCCGGTCTGTTCGTCTAAGAGTATCACATATCGAGTCTAGGGGGTGGATAAAGTCAGACCTCTACTGACGCGATAATTCGTGTCGGCATGAAACCCATCGCCATCTGAGAAACTATCGATCCTAGATCGGTAATTCTCGTCTACCCCGGCCGAGGATTTCTGGTGATGGCCACCCGTGCACAACGCGACATCAACCCCCAATACCGGGAGAGGCGAATCCCCGACGATCCGCTCACTGCCTCTATGTGGCTCGGGACTGTACCCAACTAAAACCTGTTTGCATGACTCCTTTAAGCCTTGGTAGGGTAGTAATCAAAGCATAGTGGGAACTCACACGAGACAAATGACGATCTCAGGTCGACAGACTAACCTGTACACATGTCACCTAGAAACTGCTATCTGACAATAGGTATAATACCAACTAGCAGGTTCCCTGCGAGTCCATTCAGTGTACTCATAACCCAATGAGCACCTGTATACTATCTTAAGTGAACAAACTAACACCAATGGCTTGTGAGACCTGGCCACCGCCCCTTGTCGGGGTCTCGATCAGTATACACTACTCGTCGGGGTCTCGATCAGTATACACTACTCGTCACTGGAGTATCGATGCCCAGTTTCGAAACTCCCACGACTAGGGACATTTAAGGATTTTCTTATAGACCCCTAGCTCGCACATATATGATCGCCATCATAATGCTGGAAGTCAAGCAAGATTCTTATGGGCTCTATCAACTTTTAATAGTGATGATAAAGACAAACCAGATAGCATACTATCATCTCGAGTAAGATTGTTCTACCGGTATAGATCCTCCCTCAATCATCATAATCACCTACCTGCGACTACGATAATTACCTTGAGGGCACTATAGCCAACAGATATAGCTTACTCACTAGGTGTAGTGAATAAGTATCGAAAAGATCTTTGGGAAAACCACTGGACAACTGAAGAACATTCTTAAGTGCTTGAGAAGGACTAAAGAGATGTTCTTGGTGTATGGCAACGGTGAACTCCAGATGGAGTCCTTTACCGATTCGAGCTTCCAGAGTGATAAGGACGACTGAAAGTCAGTCTCGGGTTTTGTCTTCACCCTCAGTGGAGGGACGGTATGTTTGAAGGGTTCCAAGCTATATACCGCGGCAGACTAGTTGATAGAGGCTAATTACATCGCTACCAACGATGCTGCCAAAGAGGTTGTCTGGATGAAAAAGTTCATGAGATGAACTAGGTTCCTACCATTGGGCATCCAATACTTATGTATTGTGATGACAATGGAGCTGTGGCTTTGGCCTAGGAACCCTGGTCCCGTCAGTGATCCAGACATATTCTTAGACAGTATCACCTGATCGGTGAGATAATTGATCTCCGGGAGATCGAGGTCAGGAGAGTTGACACAGAGGATAACACAGCGGATCCACTCACCGAGGCCATCCCCCAGATGCTATTCGAGAGAATTTTGGGACGTTGGGTATGAGATACTACAACAACTGGCCTTAATGCAAGTGGGAGATTGTTAGTTATATGTATGCCCTAGAGGCCATTATTGTACATATGATGTATATTATAGTGGATTCTTGGACATATATAGAGAGGACTTTCTTCCTCGACATGATAGTATGCTATCTAGTTGCTCATTGTCTTAACATGTAGACTTGTATTATGATATTGTCTTGCACTCACATGTTGATAAAGCCCTTAGGATGTATACTTGACTCCCAGGACTATGATGGAGATCATACTAATGGGGCCAGGCTAGTCCAAAAGTTCATCCTTTAATTATTCCTAGTCGAGGGTATATCGAGACAGGGCATCAATATTCCAGAGTAGACTTGCATATACGCTTATTGACCCATATGATGGGCGATGGATGATCCCACATCCATTTGTGTTTGACATCAAAGATGGTATACGGGTGCTCAGTGGAGACTGGGTAAACTGAACAGGACTCACCGATGACTCCTATGTGGTAGTATACCTATCGTAAGATAGCAGTCCTCTGGTGACACTGGTACAAGTTAGTCTGTAGACCCAAGATCGTCATAGAGTCTTGTGCGGCTCCCACTGTGCTTTGATTTCCTCCATACCACGCTCAAGAGAGACGTGCAAACAGGTGGATTTTGGATACAGTCCCGAGTCGCATGGAGGCAATGAGCGATTGGAGGGGTTTCGTCTCTCCCGGTATTGGGGGTTGATGTTGCTCTATGATCGATTGGCTATAGCTGGAAGTCCCTGGCCAGGGCTGTTTATGAGATTTAATGATAAGTGTTATCTGTAGTTTCTCAAACCATTATAGGCCAGACATCGGCAAGACTTATCACGTTACTGGGGTCTGACGATTACCACCCCTAGACATGATATGCGATATATCAGACGAAGAGACCGGACTGTACGGTAGTGTTACTAATAGGCTTCATGGAGAGTATGGACGAGCTTGCTTGTTGATCTTCATATCGCTCAATACCCGGTTAGCCGTTACGTCCAGCTAGTACCGCTGACTGCTTGTAGGTGACTGATATGATCATCACCTACTGCTGGCGTATTGACGAGTCTTTAGAGTCCCACGCAGAAGTTTTCTGGTTCAAAAGAAACGAAGTAGGACACATATGTGATATGTGTGTGGGCCTGATTAAATACGAGTATGTGATACCGTATTGTAATCTGGCAGTTATCTGTTATCGGTCAGATTATATGTGATATATCCGGATAATCGAATCAAGTGTTGGTTTGATAATGTGATATTCAGATTAATGATATTAGTCAGTTATATGTGATATAACCGGATTATTAAATCAAGTGTTGATTTAATAATGTGATATATATTATATATGATATAATTATATCTTAACTAATATCATTAGCTCACTAATTGCTTTATTTATATATATATATATATATATTAATATATATTTGATATATATAAATATATATATATATATATATTATATGAAGCATGGCATCATTTTCTATTTTTAGAAAATAGAAAAATGAGGTGTAAATTGTGGAGATATTTGTGCAATGGGCAAGGCATGGGTTTTACTATTTGTATATTAGTTTTGACTCACTATTCAAGCATGGTTGCAATTTAGAATTGCAATTTTATTCCATGCTTGAATAAGTGAGGAAAGAGAGAGCCATTTTAGTGAACTCTCATATTTCGTTCTTCATGCCTTAGCCATTTTTGAGCTCTTTCTTCCTCTTGCTCTCTACAATTTTCTTCACCTCACTTCCAAGTTCAAACCCTCACATGTGATGTGAATCATTGAACTTGAGAAAACCCTAGTGAGCAAATTAAACCCCTACTTCACCATCACACATTAGATTAGCAATTTGATGTGGAGTGTTGCCTTCACTAATGAGATTAGTGAAGAGTTAGCTTAAGCTTGTGGACTTCGGATGGATCGTCTTTGGCGGGAAGATCTACGAGGATGTTCGTTCAACTCAAAATGGAGTCTAAAGGAGTCAAGAGGACTACTACAAGGAGCTTAAGAAGAGAAGGACTTGATCCTATAGGGTATAACTCAAACTTTCTTAAGTTGTTCACATCACATAGCTTAAAACCTTAAAATTCTAGTAATGATCTTGTTAGTCTAACTTAGCACCTAATAAAAATTAAAATGTGGCATGCTTGATGCCTCTAGAACCCCTTGGTGGTGCTAAGGTCGACTTTCAAGATTTGCTGGTCGGGATTCCAGTAGTTTCTCAGGGTGTTTTTGGCTGCACTCCGACACGACTTATTGCGCTATTAAGGGTCTGACGCTTGCCGTCCCCTAGGCCCGATATGCGATACTCTTAGACGAACAGACCGGACTGTACGGAGATTGCCACAGACAGGATCAGTAGGGGTATGGATGAGTTTGCTCGTCGGCCTTCTTATCGACAGATACCAGGGTAGTCGTTATGTGCAGCTAGTACCGCTGACGCGCTTGTGGTTAAACTCACTGCCAGCGTACTGCCGAGTCTTTAGAGTCCCACACAGAGGGTTTCCCAGCTTTGGGAGAAACGATGTACAGGTCGTATGGTTTTACGACAGGGTTCGATCACATACGTGTACTTGTGCGCATATGATGTTCGGGCAGACAATACTAGTGGGCTTTGGTTTAAGCCGGATCCTAGTATTTGATTATTGGATTAGTTTCGTCTCATTGTATTTGTGTTTCTCGGAATACGGATGCGGGTATGTATATATGGATGAGATGGGCATTCTTGTTATTTGATCAAGATTGTTTCTTGGAGTGAGACACCTCAATTGGGGTTTTTATTTATTGATGAAATATTTTTGAGGTGGAGGAAATGAGGTGGGAAACTTTGTGGTATTTTAGTGAAATGTGAACATGGCTTTATGCTGACTTCCTTGGACTCTTGTGAGAGATGAAGACTTAGATATTTTGAGATATTGTTTAAGATATTTGTATGAGATATTTTCTTTTGGTTTAAAGTCAAAAACATAAGACATTTTCACATTATCTTATTACCATTATCATTCTATAAATACTTTCCTCTCTCTCATTCTCCTCAAGCTCCCTTCTCAATTCTCAAACCCTAATTGTCTAATGAGTTGAGAATCCTAGGGTTTGTGAGTCAACTAGATCCCTAATCACTCTCTACTCATTCTAGGCTACTTAGTTTAGCACACCAAGTGACCTAGTTACCTCAAATTGGAGGTTAAGCTCAATGTTGGAACTCTCGGGTGGATCTTCTTCGATTTGGAGAAACTGACAAAGAGGCACGATCTTTTCTCACTTCGAGGAGCTCACGACGTGGAGAAGGACAGCGAGGAGGAGAAGGATAGCGGTGATTTGAGGTATAACTTTCTCACACAGTAGCTAAACCTCCGATTAAGTTTGTTAGTTAGGATTTAGTATCGATCCTGGAGTTTAGTCGATGTTACGAAGCATTTAAAAATCGTTTTTTTTTCAAACTCTGCCTCCCCGCGAACACGTGGGGTGTGTGGCATCGACTTACAGTGGTATCAGAGCCGACTAAACCATAACTAACAGATTAAACGACAAGTAAAACTACGAAACCGAAATAACCCCAAAATATCGAAACGTAGATCCTAGTTTTTGTTTATTTTTTACGAGGCTCTAAAAATTTTGTTGATTGGGGTTTCCTCACTTCTGGGATTGGCGGGTAACTTTCCGCACTTGTAGGGATCTAGGTTTTCATTGCACGAGCTATCCATACGACCGGGAACGTCGGGTTTTATTTGCGGCTCAAGTGAAACCCGAGGCTCCAAGATTATCCGCCATTCTGTGTTGCTTGCTGAGATTCTGTGATGTTGCTTATATCATGCCTGGGATGAATCATATATATATTTATATATATACTAGTAGATGTTGTATATGTTTTGCACCCGTGCTAGTCCAGCCCTCGCTCTGCCGTTAGTTAAGTAACCTAACGGTGCATGACAGGGCCCGGTGGCGAAGGCGGATGATATATACGTACATTGTATTTTCGTTCTTTTCTGGTGTGATAGGAATTAATTGATAGGACCGCATTAATTTTGATTAATGCAAGAAAAGAAACCTAAAAAGATGTTGTTGGAACAGATTTTGAAAAACTATAGTTATATTCTTTCGCTTTGCATAGTGGTATTCGGTCATGAATATCCAACACCTCATTCCAGGAGGTAAGAGCCGAGATCCCTTCACAGGGAGTGACCTCTTGAGCAAAAGTTTAATACTGTAGATTACTCGGTTTTCTTCAAAACCACAAGTTTTCAAAAGCGGAGCCTAAACCACTCCATTTCAAAACTGCTCAGGTTCCTTCAACGATATCAAGTTCATTACGTTAAAGGGGTTTTCACCAAAAACTCAGCCGTAGCCCTCTGTCATTTCAGATAAGTAGCATTTAGTATTCGTGTTGTGTTTATTGGCATCCGTCAAGGTATAGTGTACGGTAGCTGAATGATACTTATTTGCAGCATTGAGATGCATTAATTTAGGAAGTCGTACAGCCTTGTTGGCATCCGTCAGGGCGAGTACGGGTGGGTCTAAATTAATCATGACAATGACGGGTAGAACTTGACTTTTGCTTTATAATTTGTTGGCATCCGTCAAGGTCATAAGACGTCTGGGGAAAAAACACATCGGGAGTTTCAAATATACAGGAAACTTGCTAGTGTTGCATACCATCTGGAGTGTGGTGACTAGAGTGGATTCCATCTAGGTCATCACACAATGATAGTTGGATCCCGATCTCACTAATGAGTAGGATTACTCTTGTGAGATTTTCTTACTTAACAATCAATGCTATAAACCAAGTAGGTGTCTAGAACGGTGTTAGCGGGGCTACGCCTCCAAGGAAAAGCGGTTATATAATTAAGGTACTTCGCGAAAGCGTTGGAAAACCTCTCTCGAAATACTGACACTAACCTGGCCGAAAGGTTAAGCAAGTATTGTGACGTGCGATTAATCCTGACTAGTTCTTCTTTTAGGGTTTGAAGAAGAATTCGATGAAACAGTGGGAGCCATCCTGATTAGATAAACTAATAACCAATCCAATCTTGCCAGAGCGTACGCTGAGTGTTTCTTTTCTCTCGCTCCAGGTAGCAACCAATTCATTCCCTAATCAAGATAATAAAATGTATCGCTTGACCGATCCGAATTCTTATTCGTGGCTGGGGAATGTCGGTTCGGCTATAACTTATGACAACAGTCATGAGTATAAGCAAGGGAAAGAGGATTGCATGAATTCCTTGATGGCCCCATCGAAGAAGAAGCATACTATTGCGTCTCCTTCAGGTGTTCTTGTTATTGAGAACTGCTTTTCGGTCAGTCCTACCTCCTGAGTACTAGATACCGGATCAGGATCTTATATCTGTAATTTATTGCAGGGACTGAGAAAAAGTAGGATGGTTGGACTTGGTGATATGTCCCTCAGAGTAGGGAACGGAGCACAAGTTGATGCTGCTGCCGTCGGTGAATATCACCTGGCATTGCCAAGAGGCAATACTATGATTTTAAACAATTGCTACTATATACCTTCCATGGTTTGCAACATCATATCAGTTTCTTTACTTGATAAAGATGGATATAAATTTGTTCTTGATAGAAATATCATAAACATTTACCTTAATTAGGTAATGGTTGCAGAAGGTACACCGTGTAATGGTATCTATGTTCTAAATCAAAATGCAGTTTTTAATATACAAAACATACGCAAGAGGAAGAGTTCAGAAGAGAACGAATCCTACTTGTGTCATTGTAGACTTGGTCATATCGGAGAGAAAAAACTGAGTAAATTGCATAAGTTCAAATTTTCATGTTATGAAACTTGTCGGTCCTGTCTCAAAGGAAAGATGAACAAATCTACATTCACCGGGCACGGATAAAGAGAAACAGAGCTCTTGGGACTCATACACAGTGATGTATGCGGTCCGATGTCTATACATGCAAGGGATGGGTTCTCGTACTTCATTACATTCACTGATGATCTCTCAAGGTTCGGACATGTGTATCTTTTGAAACGCAAAGCTGAAGCTTTTGAGAAATTCAAAGAATATAAGAACGAAGTAGAGAACCAGACTGGCAAAAGTATCAAGATCCTCCGATCTCATAGAGGAGGGGAGTACTTGAGTACGGAATCCCGAGACTTTCTAAAGGAGAATGGTATTCTCTCTCAGCTTACTCCTCCGTATACACGACAACACAACGGTGTATCGGAGCGGAGGAACCGTACCCTATTAGACATGGTTTGCTCCATGATGAGTAACGTCGAGTGGCCTCTTTCATTCTGGGGACTTGCGCTCGAAACGGCAGCATATCTATTGAATAGAGTCCTGACCAAATCTGTGCCTACTACCCCATATGATATATGGGAAGGGAAAAGTCCATATCTTAATTTTGTTAAGATATGGGGATGTCCAGCTTATGTAAAGAAGTGGAACCCGGACAAACTTGAGGCACGATCAGTTTTGTGTAAGTTTGTAGGATATCCTAAACATTCATAGGGATATCGGTTCTACTACACCGAGGAATAGAAGGTTTTTGTTGCTCGCCACACCGTCTTTTTAGAGAAGGAATTTCTTGCAAAAGAAATTAATGGGAGCGCGGTATAACTGGAAGAAATTCTAGAGGGACAAACTATAACTGAAAATTTGGTGGAATCTCAGGATTCAATAATCCCGGACGAACCTTGTTGGCTATAGTGCCCTCAAGGCAATTATCGTAGTCGTAGGCAGGTGATTATGATGATTGAGGGAGGATCTATACCGGTAGAACAGTCTTAATTGAGATGATAGTATGCTATCTGCTTTGTCTTTATCATCACTATTACATGTTGATAGAGCCCATAGGATTCTTGCTTGACTACCATCATTATGATGGTGATCATATATGTGGGAGCTGGGGGTCTATAAGCAAATCCTTAAATGTCCCTATTCATAGGAGTTTCGAGACTGGGCATCAATACTCCAGTGTAGACTAGTGTATACTGATCGAGACCCCGACGAGGGGCGGTGGCCAGATCTCACAAGCCATTGGTGTTAGTTTGTTCACCTAAGATAGTATACAGGTGCTCATTGGGTTATGAGTACACTGGACAGACTCGTCGGGAACCTGCTGGTTAGTATTATACCTATTGTCAGATGGCAGTTCCCTGGTGACATGTGTACAGGTTAGTCTGTTGACCTGAGATCGTCATTTGTCTCATGTGAGTTCCCACTGTGCTTTGATTACTACCCTACCATGGCTCAAAAGAGTCGTGCAAACAGGTTTTATTTGGGTACAGTCCCGAGCCACATGGAGGCAGTGAGCGGATCGTCGGGGATTCGTCTCTCCCGATTTTGGGGGTTGATGTCGCGCATTGTACGGGTGGTCATCACTAGAAATCCTCGGCCGGGGTATACGAGAATTACCGTTCTAGGATCTATAGTTTCTCAGGTGGTGATGGGTTTCATACCGACACTAATTAGCGCGTTATTAGCGGTCTGACTTTATCCACCCCCTAGACTCGATATGCGATACTCTTAGACGAACAGACCGGACTTTATGGATATTGTCACTGTCAGGCTCAGTAGGGGTTCAGGATGAGTTTGCTTGTCGGCCTCCCTTTCACTCAATACTTAGGTAGCCGTTACGTACAGCTAGTGCCGCTGACGTGCTTGTAGTTAAACCCACTGCCAGCGAATTGACAAGTCATTAGAGTCCCACACATAGGGTTTTCACGGTTCAGGCGATATGGTGTAGATGACGTATGTTGGTACATACAGGTATCCGATTAAATATATGTACAGGCTGCACAGACTTTAATCGGACGGTTGATAATACTAGAGGCTTAGGATTAAGCCGGATTATTAAATTAGGTTTTGATTTAATAATTTATATATATGTATTTATATATATGTATTCTAGTATTATTGTTCACTATTCATTTTCTCTCTTGGCTATTCGTATTTTGGTACAAATGCACATATATGTATTTCTATACGTATACTAGGTTGAATTCCGTATTTATACGGAATGGTTTTTAGAAGATGTCCATGTCATTAATTGATTTTCTTTTTAGAAAATCAATTTGGAAATGAGGTGGAAGGTGAGTTGGCATGAGCATGGTGATGCATGTAGAGAGGTATGGGCATTGTTTTGTTTAATGAGATTAAAATGAGATATTTTGTGTATGTGTGCATGATTGGGAGAGAGGGGGGATGCCATCTTTCACTACTTGCCTTGCCCACTAGTTTTTCCTCACTTGCTCACTTCTTTCTCTTCACTTGATTACTCATTCTTACTTGGAGAAAACACTTAGCCAGTTTCTTTAGTTGCTCATGCCACATGTTTCCTCACCACCTCTTCATCTTCTTGAGTTGCTCATGGAGCATTTATGATGAGAGAAAAATTATAGTGACACATTCATACACCTCCACTCTCCATTGCTAGCAACCTTGGAGCGTCGGTTGCCTCACTTGGCGAAGCTGAAGCTTGCGTCGTTTCCCTCAGGTGGATCATCGTAGATGGAGGAAGACCGGCAACCAAACTCGATCCAGACGACCACTAGGAGCTTGGAATGAAGGTAGAAGACCGAAGGACACGGATCAACTCGGTATAACCATCTAACTCCTTTTACATATTGCTAGTATAGGGTTTAGGGTAGAACCGGGCATCGGGTCATGGTAGCGCCAGTTTAGAAATTTTTGTTCTATATTTGGCCACGGTTTGATGGCCGGGGCACTGCCGTAACCTAATATTGTATCAAAGCCAACTCATAAACCCTTAGCTAGCTTATTTAGACGATGTTAAAGTATCAAAACCGAAACAATTCGTCATTTACAAACAAACTTTGTGAAAACTAGTTTGTTTGTAAATCTAGCTTGATAGACTTATTTGATCGATTGCCACGAAGTTTCGATTCGGATCGAAACTCCCTCGGAATCACGTATCATACGCGAATACTCGCCAGATAACTTTACTAGGTAGCCATGCCCCATAGCCCCGACCAAGTGAATTTAGGAGAACCCCGTTGCCAAAAGCATCCACTCGGGTGCTTGTGGTTACGGTGTTCCTCCTAAGTGTACTTGGTCGACGGCATCGAGGGTGCGGCCATCTACTAAAGTTCCCGACGAGTATTCGATCGGGTAGTCGAGGATCTTGTTGAATTACCCCACTAAATTATTGAAAAGTGTTTTCGATATGAGACTAAAATGCAAGGTTTATAGGGTTAGGCATGAAATTCGGAATATGAGATATTCCGGGTTTATGATGTCTAAGGATGAAATTTGAGAGAAAAAGCAAGGAGAGTGGGAAAGCTAACCTACCTTTCCGTTCGCTGAATCTAATTATTGTAGTTTTTCATTTCTTTTCTGCGACCGTAAGTGTAATATGTGGGGTATCCCAAATCTCGTTGCTATATGTCAACGACATTCGGGATACGCATATTTACTTACGTTGATGACATGTGATGTTATATGTTGCTGTGATATGTTATATTGGATCGTCGTGATTGAATAGCTGGGTTTTTTTATGTGAGATGAGAGTTTTCCAATTTTCATTCATGTAAAAATTGTATGTAATATTCTTTTATTGGGACACTTCCGGGTTGAAGATGATGTCACCATTGATGTATATTATTTACTTTTCCACATTAGGATTGACCCAAGACGGGGAGCATAAGTAACCGGGTTCTAGAGTCCAGTGGGAGACCATCTCGAGGAGTCGAGACCGGGTCTCCTAACTCTAGAATTGGCAGGATTTCTTGCCGCTCTCGTAGGGGTCTAGGGATGTGGGTTTGGCTATTCATCACGACCGTGGAATCCGTGTTTTAATTTAAAACACAGACCTCCTAGTATATCCAATATTTCATATGTTGACTACTGTTGCTTGGTTCTGTGATGTGATCATATAACCGCTTGAGACGAATGCTATATATATATATGATATATATAATAAACTTTGCTTATGTTTTGCACCCGCGTTAGTCCATCCCCCACTCTGTCGTTAGTTAAGTAACCTAACGGTGCATGACGGGGCCCCATGGCGAATGCGAATGGCATAAGCATACGTTCTATTTTCGTTTCTTTTTCTGTGATGTTTAGGGAAACAAAAATGATGGGATTTCATTAATGAGATTAATGAAAAGAAAAGAAACCTAATGATTTTATAGAATCAAAAGTTTTTAAAAAGGCAACTCTAGTTTTTGCTTTGCATAGTTGTATTCTTTAATGAATATCCAGCACCTCATTCGATAAGGAAAGAGCCGAAATCCCTTCACCGGGAGTGATCTCTTTAGCAAAACTAGCAAATGCTACAACCCACTCGGTTTTGTTTTAATAGCTTCTCTAGTTCTTGTTTTGCATAGTGGTGTTCCTTGATAAATATCCAGCACCTCATTCGATGAGGAAAGAGCCGAGATCCCTTCACCGGGAGTGACCTCTTTAGCAAAACTAGCAAAAGCTACAAAAAAACACTCATTTTCAAATCACTAGATTCTACAACGATATCAAGTTCATTACGCTAATGATTTTCGTAAAAACCAACGTAGCCCTCCATCATTTCAGATAAGTGCTATTTAGTATTCGTGCTGCGTTTGTTGGCCTCCGTCAAGGCGTAGTGTGCGATAGCTGATTAGTGCTTATCTGCAGCATGTGATGCGATTGGATTAGGGTTGTCGTGCGACTTTGTTGGCCTCCGTCAAGGGTCGTGCGGATGGGTTTAATTCAATCAAGAAATGAACGGGTTAAACTTGACTAGCGGCCTATGGTTTGTTAGCCTGCGTCAAGGTCATAGGAAGCTAGAGGTAAAAACAATATTGGGAATTTCAAGTATTGAAATTTGCAATGAGATTGCATACCTTCAATATAATACTTGGATCCCGATACCCACTGCGAGTAAGAGTTACTCCTGGGAGAGTTTTCCACTTTACAATTAGCCGATCAATTAGGTGTCTAAGAAAGGTGTTAACGGGGTGATACCCCTGCGGAAACGAGGTTATTTAATTAGTTCCATGCGAAAGTATGGGGAGACTCCCTCGGAGTACCAATACCTGCCTGGACGAACGATTGGCGAACTTGTAGGGTGTAATTAATCCCGGCTAATCTTACCTTTTAGGGTTTGAAGGAAGATTTGATAAAAATAGTAGGAGCCATCCTGATTAGATAAAATTATAACCAATCTAATCTTGCAAAGAGCGCACGCAAAAGTGATTATCCTTCTCTCTCCTGGTAGCGACCAATGACACGCCTTAATCAAGATAATAATATGGATGTATTGACTAAACCCACTTATTATACAGGGCTAGGTTCCACTCTATCTTACCCGGATTCTCACGCCACCCATACGAAGAAGGAGCATGCTGATGCATCTTCTTCGGGTATGTTCGTTACCAAGAACTGTTTCTCAGTTTGCTCTACGTCCTGGGTATTGGATACCGGATCAGGATCCCACGTATGTAATTTTTTACATGGGTTAAGTAGAGGTAGAGAACTGGGAAAAGGTGATATGTCCCTCAGAGAAGGGAATGGTGCAATTGTTGCAGCCAAAGCAGTTGGCGAATATCACCTTGTACTACCAAGTGGTAACACAAAGATTCTGAGCGACTGTTATTTCGTACCAAAAATATTGTGACTGTTTTCCTAAATCAAGTGTTGATTGGGTATGGTATGTTGTGAATGTTACCAATAACTGTTCTAAATCACAAAACTGTTCTAAGTATACAAAACACACACAAGAGGAACAGTTCAGAAATGAACGAAGCCTTCTTATGGTATTGTAGACTAGGTCATATCAATGCGACAAGACTGGCTAAGTTGCATAAGGATACATATTTGAATCTGTTCAAATTTACATCTTATGAAACTTGCCAGTCATGTCTCAAAGGCAAGATGACCAAAACTCCGTTTACTGGACACGGAGAAAGAGCTACTGACTTGGGACTGATACATAGTGATGTATACGGTCTTATATCTACACATGCCAGGAATGGTTCTTCGTATTTTATTATATTCACTGATGATCTCTCAAGATACAGACATGTGTTCCTGATGAAACACAAATCTGAATCTTTTGAGAAATTCAAGGAATATAAGTACGAAGTTGAGAACCAGACGGGTAAAAGTACTAAAATCCTTTGATCTGATCGGGGAGGAGAATAATAGAGCACAGAATTCAGAGACTACATAAAAAAGAATGGGATTCTCTCTCATCATACTCCTTCGTATACACCACAGCACAATAGAGTTTCGGAGCGGAGTAATCGCACCCTATTAGATATGGTGCGCTCTATGATGAGTAATGCTGAGTTGCCTAATTCCTTTTGGGGTTATGCACTTAAGACAGCTGCATACCTATTGAATAGAGTTCCGACCAAATCCGTGCCTACTGTTGGTTTTTGCCTGCGTCCCGGCCATTAATCCGTAGCCAAATACGGAACAAAAACTTTCAAAACTTTGGCGCAAACAAAACCCGCACAAGATCGAACCAAAAACCCTATACTAGAAAACAAGCAAAGAGGAGTTTAGAGAGGTTATACCGATCGATCCGTGTCCTTCGGTCTTCAACCTCATCCCAAGCTCCCCGCGGCTGCCCCGAACTAGTTCGCTCTCCGGTCTCGCTTGTCGAAGAGGCTCTACGTCGAGGATTCTTTATACGGGCTCCCGCTTCAAAACCGAAGCAACTCGGACATCAAGTTTGCTAGCCGAGATGACCAAGATGAAGTCGAGAGAGTGTGTGATCATCTTGTCTCAATACACACATTGATTCTCAACACATGAGAGGGTATGGGTGGAGGTGAAGAAGTTGCCATGAGATGAAGTTGTGAGCACAAGAAATGAGCAAGCAAAGAAAATGGTTTGGCTACCCCATTTTCTTTTGTTGGAAAAATGAGGTATTTGTGTGTAGCGACAAAGGAAAAATCGCACACCAAAATATCTCTATCTCCCACACAAATATCCCACAATACATGAAATGAATCAAGCATGGCACATGGGCTCATCAATGCACACTAAACCCAAGACCATTAGTCACCAAGTGAGCACATGCACCATGAATGCCCTAGGTCAAAACTTGTGCTCACAATTTCCACCAAATTAAACATTAAACCAAATGTTTAAACAAAAAAGATAATGGCATCTTCTAAAGTAAACGCGTAACGAATTACAAGAATACCCCTCATCTGTATATACATACATGTATCCGTATTCCGACTGAATACGAATACAACAAGACGAAAATAATCCAACAATATAATACTAGGATCCGGCTTAAACCAAAGCCCACTAGTATTATCCATCCGATCATGATCCGTGCACAAGTGCACGTATTTGATCGAACCCTGCCATAAAACCATACGGCCTCTACAACGTTTCTCCCGAACTTGGGAAACTCTCTATGTAGGACTCTAAAGACTCGTCAATACGCTGGCAGTGGGTTTAACCACAAGCACGTCAGTGACACTAGCTGTACGTAACGACTGCCCAGGTATTGAGCGAAAGGGAAGCCGACGAGCGAACTCATCCTGAAACCCTACTGAGCCTGACAGTGACAATATCCGTACAGTCCGGTCCGTTCGTCTATGAGTATCGCATATCGGGCCTAGAGGGATGGTAAACGTTAGACCCCCAATAGCGGTATAAGTCGTGTCAGATTGTTGCCCAGAACACTCTGAGAAACTACTGGAAAACCTACCGGTAAATCTCACTTGCCCTGGCCGGGGACTTTGTGTAATGGCTCTCCAAACACAGCGCGATATCACCCCCAATGCCGGGAGAGACGAATCCCCTACCGATCCGCTCACTGCTTCCATGTGGCTCAGGACTGCACCCAACTAAATCCTGTTTGCACGACTCCTTTGAGTCATGGTAGGGTAGTAATCAAAGCACAGTGGGAACTCACATGAGACAAATAACGATCTCAGGTCGATAGACTAACCTTTACACATGTCACCAGGGAACTGCTATCTGACAATAGGTATAATATGAACTAGTATGTTCCTAGCGAGTCCGTCCGATGTACTCATAACCCAATGAGCGCCTGCATACGTCTTAGGTGAACCAATTGACACCAATGGCTTGTGAGACCGGCCATCGCCCCTCGTCGGGGTCTCGATCCGTATACACTAGTCTACTCTGGGAGTATCGATGCCCAATCTCGAAACTCCCACGACTAGGGACACTTTAAGGATGTGCTTATAGACAACCCAACTCTCACGTATATGATCGCCATCATACCGCTGGTAGTCAAGCAAGAATCCTATGGGCTCTATCAACATGTAATAGTGATCTGTAATGTCACCTGAAGTATGTACATGATTATAAAGACAAACCAGATAGCATACTAACATCTCGAGTAAGACTGTTCTACCGGTATAGGTCCTCCCTCAATCATTGCAATCACGTGCCTGCGATCCAATAATTGACTTGAGGGCACTATAGCCAACACCTACTACTCCATATGAGATATGGAATGGGAAGAGACCATCTCTTAAACGAGTTAAGATATGGGGTTGTCCGGCCTATGTTAAAAAGTAAAATCCAGACAAGCTCAAAGCGAGGTCAGTTTTGTGAAAGTTTGTAGGATATCCCAAACATTCACGAGGGTATATCTTCTACCACACCGAGGAACAAAAGGTGTATGTTTCTCGACATGCCACCTTTTTAGAAAAGGAATTTCTTGTCAAAGAAATTAGTGGTAATGAGGTAGAACTGAAAGAAGTTCCAGCAACACAAACTATAACTGACGATTTGGTAGAACCGGAGGATTCAATAGTCCCCGAAGAACCTCAGCCACTCCGCAGATCTAGTAGGGTTCCTTATCCACCTAAGAGATACTACGGTTTTCTCATAGACGGTGCGAGCGAGGATTGCATCATGGAAGATGATGACCCAACTAGTTTCGAACAGGCCATCACAAGTGGAGACACTGTGAAATGGCTGGATGCTATGCGATCTGAGATGGAATCCATGTACACCAACAATGTATGGACTTTGGAAGTTGCTCCTGAAGGGGTAAACCCCATCGGGAGCAAGTGGATCTTTAAGAAGAAACTTGGTGTAGATGGAAAAGTTGAGACTTTCAAAGCTAGACTTGTAACAAAAGGTTTTCGTCAACGACCTGGTGTCGATTATGATGTGACCTTTTCTTCTGTTGCCATGCTTAAGTCCATCAGGAACCTACTTGCCATTGCTGCATACCATGACTACGAAATCTAGCAGATGGACGTCAAGACCGCTTTTCTAAATGGTGATTTAGAAGAGAGGGTGTACATGACACAGCAGAGGGCTTCGTAGACAGTGGGAGAAGCGGAAAGTTATGCAAGCTGCTTAAATCCATCTACGGATTAAAGCAGGCATCGCGGAGCTGGAACATCTATTTTGATGAAGCTATCAAAGAGTTTGACTTCATCAAAAATGTAGATGAACCGTTTGTATAAAAGAAGGTTGTAGAGAGTAAGGTTGTCTTCCTCGTATTATACGTGGATAACATACTCTTGATAGGAAACGATGTTCCTATGCTACACTCGGTCAAGCTCTTCTTATCAAACAAGTTCTCCATGAAAGATCTAGGTGATGCCTCCTACATCTTGGGGATAAATATCTATAGTGATAGATCTAAGCGGATGTTGGGATTGTCCCAATCTAGGTATATTGACACCATACTAAAGAGGTTTAGTATGGAAGATTCTAAGCGTGGCCATTTACCCGCTTGCTCAGGAATCAGTCTCTCCAAAGAGATGTCTCCCAAGACTGATTTGGAAAGGGCTCGCATGCAAGGGATACCCTATGCTTCGGCAGTCGGGTCTATCATGTATGTGATGTTATGTACCAGACCAGATGTAGCTTACTCACTAGGTGTAGTGAGTAGGTATCAATCTGATCCAGGGGAGAAACACTGGACAGCTGTGAAGAACATTCTTAAGTACTTGAGAAGGACTAAAGAAATGTTCTTTGTGTATGGTAACGGTGAACTCCAGGTGGAGTCCTTTAGCGATTCGAGAAATAGCCTCAGTAAGTGGATCCGCTATGATGTTTCTTTCTATGTCTCTCTTTATCTCAAGTTCGCGGAGAAAGCCATCTCCCGAAATGAGCAATACCTGTCTTAGAATATGTCTCGATATCTGATGGGACCCAGTTCACAAATGAACTCCAAATCCAGGAAACTTCTTAGACTGTATCGTCAACTGAATTTAATCAGTATCCTACGTCATGCCTCCCTCAGTATCCGCTTGGACCACCTGTCCAAACTACTGCCCCTCTAAAGAAGGAAAACTAAAACTCTGACAATCACTCGGTCATCTAGGTCACCTTGGAAGCCTGGAATGATAACCGTCTCCAGAAGGAGGCTGTCGTTATCAAATCCCTAGAACATCCACTTATGTTCTAAACTGCTTCTGAATGTTTCTCCAGGATTGGATTAATATAAACTTATTGCAACTAGTGCAAAAACAACATCTGGTGTGGTACTTGACATCTCATGATTGACTCAATTGGCTAAGCAAGTGATATGCCAATCATGCACACCCCTCTCCCCTTTAGTCTGTAAGACACCTTAAGAGAGGGTGACTCCATCACTTGCAGGTACACCACCATGTCAGGAGTCGTCCATTCTAAAACACCTTTAGAATGCTGTCTAAGTACCCAGATTGGGACACTTCCCAAATCTAGATCTAAAACCATAGATCTAGTGACCAGAATGCATAATATTATATCCATATCCTATGTGGAGAAACCACTGTGTGACAACCACAGTATAACCGATTGTATGATAGGAATTTTACTTCCTATAAAGTGCATGTCATCCAAATACCAAGACATCACACCCTACAACTTTCTTAACAGATCCTTCTCCTATTTTGATGAAGTCAAAACCTATGAGTTTCACATCAAAAATAGATGATCTATCTCCGATATATCTGCTTAGTCTATAAATAGACACAAGCTACTTGTCCACTATACTTCCGCTGCTCCTACAGACTATAACAACCCTTTGGCAGAGTCATATACACGTGCACTTCTAAAACTAGTTTAGAACGACGTTATACTCATCCTCCTGCCGGGTCTCATAGTCTGGAACAACAGTAGTGTCAAGTCTGGGAAAACAAGAACCTCCCAGTCACCGTCTTTGAGGATACCTGTAACGCCTTGAAAAGTCGTTTTGGTATTTTCCCGAAAATCGGTAAATATTTGGTATTTTTCCGTAAATTGTCATTATAATTATTTTGCAATATAGGCCTAATTATACCTAATTTGGATAGGAAATTGCTAGTTTTTAGTAGCTAATGAGTCACTTATAAAATTCTAGTCATTTAAAAAAATTTCCCTATTTTACTATTTTTAATAATATTTTAAGCTGTTAAAAATACATTAAATTAGCGATAAATACAAATTTAAATAGGCTAATTACACACTATAGAACCATGACAACTAAAATCTAGTTAGTAAAATAAATTTTTAGCATTTTATTTCAAGTTCTTATTAGTTATAATCAAAGGAAATTAAAATTTTAAATAAATTAAACTAAAACTTGCAATTTTGGACTGGTGGGGGTCTTTTTGCATAGAAATTTTTTGTACACTCTCTCACAACCTCACCCCTCTTATTTGGCCGGCCCCACCACCAATTCAGCAGCCCATAATTTTTCCCCCTCCAAATTGTGTTCTTCAACTCTTTTTAAATTGTTTAAAAAGGGTTTAAAATATAGTAAATGGGTGGGAGTATTATGGTATTTTTGGGGGGGCTTTCACTTAGACTTTTTACACCATCCCCTCACTTTCCTCCATCCTTCTACCTCTGACCGAAAATTCCTGCACCAACAGCCCCAAATTTCCCCCCAATTCTCCTTCTCTTTTGCTTCAATTTCATCTCAAAAATCCATAAAAATCCACAATTTCCTTCACAAATTCAACACAAAACCCTATTCTATCTCTTCTCAAACCTAATTTGGTTCAAAACTTGGAGAAAGATGACATCTTGGGAGGCTAGAGCAAGCTAGGGTTGAACTTGTGAGGTATAATTTCTAATCAATTGGTTAATTTGTAGTTTATGTGTGCTAATTTAGAACTTTGAAATGTTAAACTATTGTTAATTTCTAATCTAGGTTTTTCAAGAGAGTAGTTTGAGTTTAAACTAGGGTTTTAGAAACCATTACTAAGTTAATTAATTCTATTTTGCTATCTAGTTGTTATGCTAACCTAATCCAAGAGGTTAACTTGCTATTTGGGCTTCAAATTAGTGTTAATCTAGTTTTTTCTAGTATGGAAATTGTTTGGATTTGATAGTTTATAAATTCTAGAAAGGGGTTTGTTTATGGAAAATGGGTTTTGAAGCATGGTTAATGGGTTAAATTGAGTGTTGTGGCTAGCTAGTTGCGTGGATTGGATGTTTGTGCGATGATGTGAGCACTTTATCGTAGATCCGCGATGTTTGCACGAATTTGGAAATTCTTAGTGCTTACTAGGTTTTTATAAAATTTAAGTGGTGAATTAAATTAGTTATCGTGAGTATTTTAATAGCATATCCTATGACATTTAGGATGTGTGAATGCGGAATTTGGTTTAATCGGGTTTTCGTTTTGGCGGTTGGTCCGAAACGACAATTTTAGTTAAGGTTTTAATGTTTTTCGTGTGTGTTCCGCGCACCTGGTGCACGTTGTGCCTAACTCGTTGACGTTGACCCTTTCATTTTGTGACATGCGTCGTTTCATGATGTGTAACCTTATGTTTTGTGTTGTGGAAATTCCAGGATCGGTCGCGGAGACTTCGGACGCGGCACGAAAAAGGAAAGCGGTGATTAGATCAAGCTGGCTGGGGATTTCCGGTGAGTAGATGTATACATCTACGGGGAGAATCGTTTGGATGGCGCGAGGCGCCCGATAATTTAGAAATTTTAGTAATACCATCTTGTTGCATGCAGTTCCTAGTTACCTATTTTACGGTACTGCATGATCTGTATATCCATATTTGTGTTAAATTCATCGTATAGAAACCATTGAAACCATTAAATGAGATATGCGACATAGTAAATAATTGGCTTGCTTAATTCATTATATATAATTGTGCCACTTCACCTCATAGGATACATGCACCATTACCATGGTTTTATACCGCACGAGCACTATTCATGCGAACACATACGCCTTGGTAATTACCATGACACAAACACTAGATAACTTGTTTAAACCGGGATTTAGAATAATTTCACTATATAAGACATATAAACCAGTACTAATAGAGTAAATTCCGCAAGATGAACATGTAGAACTGCTAGTCATATGCATGTACCTCATTACATCATTCGATCATACATAGTCTTTATGTCATATATTGCAGTTCGCACTGTTGATACCATAGGCATTCATCATCAATGATATGCATACTTATGGTACTTTCTTCTTGAGGATTTCAGTATTTGAGATTTATAAGATTTTGGAGAAACCGCAAGGATTTAATAAAACTGATATCATTTTAAATGTGGCAAGTTGCGGTTTTCTCGTGACATGATATTTGTGTCGTCCACCATGAGTTTTCTGTTGGTTTTCGAGACCCGTTTCGAGGAGTTGGATGAACCGTCTCGGGTACATGGTGGGCTCGGTAAGGTACCCCGGGGCAAGAAGTTCGAGTAGTAGACGATGAGCCTGGCAGGGGCAGACTACCTACCGGTGATTGTTGGCGCGGTGGATATCCAGAGGATACCGACCGTGGCCGTGAGATGTTGAGATATTGATATTTTGAGATGGACTAGCCGGACGTCTGGGGCCGGGATATTGGATACAGATACTTTGGGACTTTGAGTTATTCATTTGGGGTGTCGATGCTTGACACGGATTTCTGTTGATTTCATATGATATTTCCTCAGATATTTCAAAGAAATTTTCCTAAGATGAAAATAATGATTTTCTCATATCAGTGCATTCAGATCACGTATTGCATTGCATTCATGTCGCATACAAGCTAGTACTTCATACCATATCAATATTGTAGAATTGTGACACTTCGCGTACATGCTTACGATAGTCTTTATAGATGATACATATTACTCACGAGTTGGCAACTCACCCCCGTTGTGCCACAGAATTTTTGCAGGTCCGACCCGTCAGTACTGTTGCGGCGGACGCACTTCCTCCTTTTGCGTGGATTGAGGATTTTTGCTCGTAGGTGGGTTATATGTTTATTTTGTCTTCCACCTTGTACATTCATTGTATCTAGTGTACTCCATCTACTGTATCATCTACCGGTATTGATGTATATTGACTTAGAGGCGAGACAGTGAGATTTGTGGGCATGTATATTGTTTTTTTGGGTCGCGTTCACTTGAGCCGACATGTTGCTTATTACTTGTACTTTCTTTTGCTTATTTTGCACATTGTTGATTTATATTGCGTGGGATTTGTATCTGCCTTGGGGCGAAGAGCTAGCTCCCGCTTGGGGATGCCTTATTTCTTGTATTCATATATATTCCTGTTTGTACCCGTTTCGGGGCCAGTATTTACAAAGGAGACTCGGCCGAAATTTTCAGAAAAATGTGCGTTGCTTTTAAAAAGGCTTGATGTGACTTATTTGATTAAATTCGTTTTCAATAAATTGGTTTTCCTTCACTTTACTGCTTATTTGGTTTTGATTTCTGGGCTTTGGCTTACTTAGATTACGTCCGCCTTGAGACGTTCGTAATTTAAGTGTCAGTCACGTTCCGTACCCTTCGGGTCGTGACAAAGTTGGTATCAAAGCGATAGGTTTTACCTTTCTGAGTGTAGGATAACCCTTGGTAGATGGAGTAAGTGACTTAAACAGGGTAACGTAGCGTGTGTATGTCCGCGGCATACTTGCGATACGGTACTCCGCCTAGGTGACTTTAGGATATACTTGCTTGAAATTCCTTCTTCAATTCCGTGTATCCTATGATTCTATTGCACTGTTCTTATTATCCTGTTTCCTGTACCAGCCACTATGTCGCCGAAGGCTACGAGAGCGCAGAGGGCTGCCGCCGGAGATGAGATCCGAGCAGGCTCGTCTGAGACGAGGACCGAGCAGGGTGGCGTACCTACGCCTCAGGGACAGACTGATCCGCATTCCCAAAGCAGCATGGATAGGCTAGAGTCTGGTATGGAGGAGTTACGACAGATGATGGGAGGTATGCAGGAGTTACGACAGATGGTGGGATCCTTAGTAGCGGCCAGTCGTGCACCGAGATCGGAGGACGTACCTACCACAGCACAGACTACGATAGTTCCTGCTGTCCAGACAGTTGCTCCTACTACTACCGTGGCTATTCCAGTATCACTACAGGATTTCATGAGGCTGAGACCCCCAGTCTTCTCCGGTACCGATGTAGCGGAGGATCCGCAGACATTCCTTGACAATTTAGCTAGGATTTGCCGTTCGCTCAGATGTTCCGACGATATATGGGTGGAGCTTACGAGTTTCCGTCTGGAGGGCCTCGCACAGACATGGTGGGAGTCAGTCGGGAGAGGTCGAGCTGCAGGTCTACCTCCTATGACTTGGGCCGAGTTCACAGCAGTATTTCTAGCCTGTTTCCTTCCAGAGAGCCTTCGTAATGCTCGAGCTCAAAGTTTTGAGGCTTTGATCAAGACTCCAGGGATAACAGTGTCCGAGTATGATATCCAGTTTACTCAGTTGTCCCGATATGCTCCGTACTTGGTTGATACTGAAGAGAAGAGGATAAAGAGGTTTGTGCAGGGACTCGACACACAGTTATTTCTTGCCATCGGCGCCCAGCACATAAACACTTATGCAGCTGTTATGGACACGGCCTTACAGATGGAGGAGCGCATTTCAGAGACTTCGGCCGTTTCTGGGCCGAAGAGGATTCGTACCGATATGCCGGCTCAGAGGCATCGTGCCAGATTCTTTCCGAGAGATGGTGGCGGCAGAGGAGTTAGACGGGGTCTGCTATTTGGTTCTTATCCGCAGGGACAGCAGGCATCGCCAGGATGTTTTGGTTGTGGGAGTCCACACCATCGTATCAGAGACTGTCCGGTGAGACGACAGGGAGCGGCGACAGTTCCATACGTGACTTTACCACCTTCACCACCTGCTCAGAGAGCTCTACTTCCTGCCCCCGGTGATGCTCCACGTCAGTTAGGCGCCCCCAGAGGCCGTGGACATGGCGGCCCTATTCAGAGAGGACGAGGAGGCGGAGGCCGAGGCCGAGGACAGCCAGCTATTGGTGGAGGACAGGCCCGAGTGTTTGCTTTGACTGCGCAGGATGCGCATGCATCCAATGCCGTTGTGACAGGTACCTTGCCGGTATGTTCTTTCGACGCGTGAGTATTATTCGACCCAGGTTCCACACATTCGTATGTATCTACACACTTTGCACCGATGTTGGGCCGTGAGTCGTCGTCGTTAGATCAGCCGCTTGTTGTTATTACTCCGGTAGGCGAGTCGTTTGTCACTCGTTTTTTGTTTCGATTGTGTTCCGTTCGTATCGGGGAGAGGGATTCGTCGGTTGATTTGATTCTCCTCGATATGCTGGACTTTGATGTACTTCTGGGCATGGACTGGCTGGCCACTTGTTATGCATCTGTGGACTACCGTGAGAAGGCAGTCAGATTTAGCTTTCCGATAGAGCCAGTCCTTGTTATTCAGGGAGACCGCAGTGTCACCCATCCCAGCTTGATTTCGTCTCTTCGCGCCGGTCAGCTCTTGCGGAAGGGATGTCAGGGATTCTTAGCTTATGTTTGTGATACTCGAGCTGCAGAGGATTCTTTGGACCAGGTCCCGATTGTTGGTGAGTTCCCTGATGTTTTCCCTGACGAGCTGCCTGGGTTACCGCCTGAGCGCGATGTTGAGTTCTGCATCGATTTGATCCCGGCTCGGGGCCTATTTCCATACCACCTTATCGGATGGCCCCGGCGGAGCTTAGAGAGCTGAAAGATCAGTTGCAGGATTTGTTAGATAAAGGGCTTATTCGACCTAGTGTGTCTCCGTGGGGTGCTCCTGTCCTGTTCGTCAAGAAGAAAGACGGCAGTTTGCGCTTGTGTAATGATTACCACCAGCTGAACAGGGTTACCGTACGGAACAGATATCCCTTACCACGTATCGATGATTTGTTTGACCAGCTTCAGGGTGCGGGATACTTTTCGAGGATTGACTTGCGATCGGGTTACCATCAATTGCGGGTGCGGCAGGAGGATATTCCGAGGACGGCTTTTCGCACACGTTACGGGCACTATGTGTTTTTGGTGATGTCGTTCGGACTCACCAATGCACCAGCCGCGTTTATGGACTCGATGAACCGTATTTTTAGGCCGTATCTAGATCTGTTCATCATCGTGTTTATTGACGACATTTTGGTGTATTCCCGGAGCCGAGAGGAGCATGAGCAGCACTTGCGGATCACATTGCAGACTTTGAGGGAGCACCAGCTGTTCGCGAAATTCTCGAAGTGCGCGTTTTGGCTTGACAGTGTTGATTTCTTGGGTCACGTGATTATGAGAGATGGCATATGTGTGGACCCAAAGAAGATCGAGGCCGTTCAGCATTGGCACAGACCGGCATCAGTTACGGAGATCCGCAGTTTCCTAGGCCTGGCTGTCTACTACCAACGATTTGTTCAGGACTTCTCCCGTATTGCTGTACCGTTGACCGGGTTGACCCGGAAGGGAGTTCCTTTTGATTGGACCGAGGCGTGCGAGCATAGCTTCGAGCAGTTGAAGACTCGTCTGACTACTGCACCAGTGTTGTCATTGCCTTCGGGTGGTTTATTGCGACGCTTCTCGAGTGGGACTAGGTTGCGTGTTGATGCAGCACGACAGGGTTATTGCGTATGATTCTCGGCAGCTGAAGACACATGAACAGAACTATCCTACGCACGATTTAGAGATGGATGCAGTGGTGTTTGCACTCAAGATCTGGAGACATTACCTATACGGTGAGTCATGCCAGATATTTACGGACCACAAGAGATTGAAGTATATATTTTAGCAGCGAGATCTGAATCTGAGACAGCGCCGTTGGATGGAGCTGGTGAAAGACTATGATCGCGAGATCCTTTACCATCTGGGCAAGGCGAACGTAGTGGCTGATTCTTTGAGTAGGAGGCCCGGAGGTAGTTTATCTTGTTTGAGCGCCGTACAGAGGCAGTCGTCAGCAGATTGGCAGATTTTATGCGACAGCCGAGTTGAGTTTGAGTTCACTCCGACAGAGGGACAGCTTGCGCATGTTCGTGCACGTTCGCAGTTGCTTGACCGTATTCGAGAGGCACAGCCCAGTGATGACCGTCTTTCAGAGATCATAGAGCAGGTTCGACAGGGCAGAGTTTTCGAGTTCGTGATCGATGATCAGGGGGTACTGCGATTTGGGACTCGACTGTACGTACCAGATTCTGAGGGACTGCGGCGTGAGATTCTTGAGGAGGCACATAGATCGATGTATAGCGTTCATCCCGGTTCCACCAAGATGTACCATGATTTGCGATGTGTTTACTGGTGGGACGGAATGAAGAGGGACGTCACTGATTTCTTGTCGAGATGCCTGACTTGTCAGCAAGTCAAGGCCGAGCACCAGAGGTCCGCGGGAGAGTTGCAGCCTTTGCCCATTCCGGAGTGGAAATAGGAGCAGATTTCTATGGACTTCATTGTGGGTCTACCCAGGACCAGTAGAGGGTATGACTTCATTTGGGTGATCGTGGATCGTTTGACGAAAGCGGCTCACTTCCTGCCAGTGAAGACCACTTTCAGTTTTGCTCAGTATGCCCAGATTTAGATCGACGAGATCGTATGGCTGCATGGCGTCCCGACCTGTATCGTGTCCGACCGAGGCACCCAGTTTACCAGCCGACTATGGCAGAGACTTCAGGAAGCGTTGGGCACCCGATCGAGTTTCAGCACAGCATTTCATCCGCAGACCAACGGTCAGTCAGAGCGGACTATTCAGACTCTTGAGGACATGCTCCGAGGGTGCGTTTTAGACTTTGGAGGTAGCTGGGATCATCATTTACCCTTAGTGGAGTTCTCCTACAACAATAGCTTCCAAGATACTATTAAGATGGCACCTTTCGAGGCCTTGTATGGGAGGAGATGTAGATCGCCCGTCTGTTGTGTTAGTGTATATGCCTTAGAGGCCATTACTGTATCATACTAGTTTGTATATTACTTAATGGAAGCTTGGGATATTCACCTTGTATATACAATCTTGCTCAAAATAGTAGTATGCTACTTGGTTTGTTTCTACTTCAATGTGTACATGTGTTTATTTTAGTATATCGCCTATACACATTAGTGGAGCCCTTAGGATCTTTGCTTGATTACCAGCGTTGTGATGGCAGTCACACTAGTGGGGCTGGGTAATCTATAAGCACATCCTTATGCAGGTCCCTGGTCGCAGGACTATCGAGACAGGGCATCGATACTCCGGAGTAGACTAGCGCATGCGCTTCTCATCCCAGTGTGGGAGACGGTCTGTCCCACAGCCGTCGGTACGTCGTACTTGAGATAGTATGCGGGTGCTCGTTGGGTTACGAGTACACTGGACAGGACTCGTCGGGAACTGACTAGTTGGTATTATGCCTATCGTCAGTTATCAGTTCCCAGGTGACATGAGTACAGCTTAGTCCGCTGACTTGACACTGTCACTTCGCCTCGAGTGTGTTCCCACTGTTCTTTGATTACTACCCTACCACGGCTCAAAGGAGTCGTGCAAACAGGTGGTAGTTGGGTGCAGTCCCGAAGCACTTGGAGGTAGTGACGGTTAGACATGATTCGTCTCTCCCGATATTGGGGGTTGACATCGCGCTGTGTCTAGGAGAGCCATTACACGAGTAGTCCCTGGCCAGGGGAAACGAGATATACTGGTAAGCTTCCAGTGTTATCTCAGGGTGTTTTGGGCTTCACTCCGACACAACTTGTACCGCTATTAGGGGACTGACGTTTACCGCCCCCTAGGCCCGCCATGCGATGTATCAGACGAACAGACCGGACTGTACGGAGAATGTCACATTCAGGCTCAGTAGGAGTTCAGATGGGTTTCGCCTCGTCAGTCTTCTTGTCGGCATCTACCTGGGGACCGTTACGCACAGCTAGTGCCGCTTGCGGTCTGTGGTTAAACCCACTGCCAGTGTAGTGTCGAGTCTTTAGAGTCCCACACAGAAAGCTATTCGCCTTTAGGCAAAAGAGTAGAGGTCGCATGGTTTTGCGACAGGTCGCATGGTTTTGCGACAGGGTTCGGTCACATTCCGTGCACTTGTGCACGTACAGTGTCCGGACAGTTTACACTAGCGGGCTTTAGTTTAAGCCAAATCCTAGTGTACCTTTTGGGATTGGATTTATCCAGTATGCATTCGTGTTCCTCGGAATGCGGATGCGGGTGTGTATGCACAGTTGACGGAGAGACAGAGGCAGAGGATTCTCATTAGGGTTGTTGACTATTGACTTTTTGCTCAACCCTAATGAGAATATGATATGTGATTAACAATTATATTAATTGAGTACTATGGTGACATGGTTGTTTGGGGTTGACTTTGTTGACTTGTTAACTTTGTTGACTTGTTGACTTGTTGATTTTGTTGACTTATTGACTTTGTTGACCGGTTGACTAGGCTTGACTAGTTGACCATCATGATAACTATAGCTATCATTTCATGGCAAAGACTTTTGCTTGCTTGCTCTTTTGTGCAAAATGAGTGCATGAAATGATATGGCTATGGTTGCTTAAACCATCACATAATACTTGATTGATATGAGGTGTTATGATTGTTTTGGATTATGAGAGCTAAATGAGAAAAGTCTTCTCTCATTCTTTCATGCTCATTCTCTCTCTTGTTCTTGAGCTCTCATCTCCTCCTCTTGCTCTCCCTCTCTTGACTCTGTGGTTCACTTGTCTCATGAGTTGAGAACCAAGAACCATAGATAAAATCCCATACAAACTCTTCTCTACTCACTCTAGTTCACAAGGTTTAGCAAACCGAGTGAACTAGTTTCTTCAAAGTTCGAAGAAGGAGCCAAAGGTTGAAGCTTTCAGGTGGATCTATCTTCGGCGCAAGGAGACGACGGGGAGAAGCCGATTCGGACGACCATCGAAGCTTGAAGACGAAGGAGTTCGAGAAAAAGAAAGTTATAACCCCCTAACCGAGTAGTTAGCAACTCGTAGTTAGGTTGTTAGTTAGATTTTAACAAAGATCCGGGTTTTAAGTCCATGTTACCACCTCTAAGAAAATCGTTTTTTATCAAATTCCGCATGCCCGAAAGTACCGGGAGAGGTAGCATGGACTTACAGTGGTATCAGAGCCTAGTTAAACTCTATCTAACATGTTAGTAAAGTAGCTAGAAGATCGATCAAAGAAAAAGTCCCGAAATGAACCCCGTTTTCAAAGTTGCTGTCGATTTTTTATGTTCTGTAAAAATAATAAATCATGCATCAAAAATCGACTCAGGGTTTTTAGAGTGCACTGTAGAAAGACGGTCCCACGATCTCATCATTGCGCCGCGGAAACGCGGCAATAGCTTGCTATTGCCGCGGTTCCGCGGCCGTCTTGGCTCCTCTCTCATTGTTCTTTGCTACAGTGTGCTTATAGGGGTATTTTAGGAATTTTGGTATAGGTATTTTCAGCCCAGATTTTCCAGAACGAAAATTTTATTTTTAGGGTCCTAAAAATCCGTATTTTTGATCGAACTTCTAAAAGACTTTAGCTGACGGGTTTTTATCTGTAATGTGATATTTGTATTGAACGTCTGCTAATCGCTATATGTCGATTAGTGGGGGTTATACAAATCTGTGATCTGTAATGTTATTGGAATGTGTATATGAATATGTTGGATTGTCGCGGGTGAATAGCCGGGGGTTGTGAGACGAGAGTTTTCTTTTCTTTCAATTCATGTAAATTTGTAAATTGATGTAATTATTATTTGTATGGCCGCACAACCGGGTCGGGGTTGTAGCCGTCATTGTATAATTTCTTTTTACTGTTTTTGCTCCTAGGATAGACCCATGGAGGGGGTGCACAAACTACCGGGTATCTCGAAGTGTCGAGTGGCCTACTCACGGCGTTGAGGGAGGTTGCTCCACTTCGGGTACTTAGCGGGTAGTTTGCCGCACCCGTAGGGATCTTGGGTGGGGTATTGGCTATTCACCGCGACCGTGTAATCTTCTTTTCGTTACAGGCTCGTACGAATTGTGGATTGCTAGTATGTCCAATGTATTCATCTGTGATCTGAAATGGCTATCATTGCAATATATCTATATATGATATTATTTAGGCGTTGCTTATGTTTTACAGCCGCGCTAGCCCAGCCCCCGCTCTGTCGTTGGTTAAGTAACCTAACGGGTAATGACGGGGCCCAGTGGCGAATGCGAATGGCATAAGCGTACGTCATATTTTGGTTATTTTCTGCAATGGTAGGATTAAATGATGGGACGCATTAAAAGAACTAATGCAAGAATATCACGCATTAAAAGAACTAATGCAAGATAATAAACCAAGTAAAAGTCGATGGAACACTTTCGAAAAACCACTCGGTTCTTTTCAAAACTAACTTTTAAATGCGGAGCTTGAGCCACTCCTTTTTAAAAGCTATCTCGTTCCATCGATTATATCAAGTTCACTACGTTCACGGTTTAGCCAAAACCATTCGTAGCCCTCCGTCGTTTCGTATGAATATTCAATAGTATTCAAGCTATGTTTGTTGACCTTCGTCAAGGCATAGTGATTGGTAGCTGTTGGGTATTCATATGTAGCATAGATAGATGTGCTGGTTTGGGACATTCGCATTACCTTGTTGACCTTCGTCAAGGGTATATACGGATGGATTCAAATTAACCTGGATAATGACGGGCAGAACTTGACATGTGACTTATGATTTGTTGACCTTCGTCAAGGTCATAAGAGCATGGGACAAAAATCCACATCGGGAGCTTCATAAGTACTGAAACTTGCTAGATTTGCATACCATTTGGAGTGTGATGATTCTGGTAGGATTCCTTCATTTTCGTCACGCGATGATATTTGGATCCCGATCCTACTGTGAGTATATGCTACTCCTCGGGAAATTTCTCACTAAACGATCAATGCTATAAACCTAGTAGGTGCCTAGAAAGGTGTTAGCGGGGCTACGCCCCCAGGGAAAAGAGGTTCTTGAATTAAGGAACTTCGCGAAAGCGTTGGAAAACCTCTCTCGAAGTACCGACACTGGCCTGGCTGAACGGTTAAGCAAGTATTGTGCGGTGGGATTGATCCCGACTAATTCTTCCTTTATGGTTTGAGGAGGGATTCGAGTAACAGTGGGAGCCATCCTGTTTAGACAAACTAAAAACCACTTTAAACTTGCAAGAGCATCATGCTGAGTGTTTCTTCTCTCTCTCCTAATTGCAGCGACCAATCGACATGACTGGACTTAAGTTACTTCTAGATAAAAACATACTGATAGGTCCAAACTACAAAGATTGGCTCAGGAATGTCAAAATGGCAATCACTTACGACAAGCTGGGGTATCTTCTTACCACCAAAGCTCCCCCTGTCCCTGGTCCCACTTCCAGCGTCGCGGATAAGGAAATCCGTAAGACTTGGGAGATTGATAGCGCGAAGGCCAAGTGCCTCGTACTTGCCTCTATGGACAATGAACATCAGAGGAGGCACGAGAATATGGACTTGGAATCCATATTTTTTCATACAAAAGAACTGTATGGAGAGCAATCTCGTATCGCAAGATACGAAGCGTCGAAAAAGTTATTTTCGGCAAGGATGGCCGTCGGATCATCAGTAGCAGAACACGTGCTTAAGATGATCGGCTAGATTGAGGAGCTCGCGGACCTAGGGACCACATTGGAGAGTGAGCTCTATACGGACTTAGTTCTCCAGTCCCTTCCTTCCACTTACGCCCAGTTTATACTGAACTTCAACTTACAAGAAAAAGAAGTTGAACTTTCAGAGCTCCTCAACATGCTGAGGAGTGCAGAGGGCACCCTACAGAAAGGTAGGGAAACATCCACTTTGTTTGTAGGAGGGTCATCTTCTTCTAGGTCCAAGGCGAAAGCCAAGGGAAAGAAGAAGAAAGCTCCCGCCAAACCAAGGGGCGGTGTTAGTAAAGTGGATACGAAGGGAAAAGCTAAAGCAACAAAGAAAGCGGGGAAGCTTGTGGATAAGGAAGAATGCTTCTATTGTCATAAGAAAGGACACTGGAAGAATGATTGCAGGGCCTGGAAGGCCAGAACACAGGAATTGAAGTAGGTTGCAGCTTCAGCTTCAGGTGTGTATGTTATTGAAAACTGTCTTTCAATAAACTCTACTTCCTGGGTATTGGATACCGGATCAGGATCTCATATCTGTAATTCTTTGCAGGCGTTGAGAAACCGTAGTGTTTTGAAAGCAGGTGACATGACCCTCAGAGTTGCAAACGGAGCTAGCATGGATGCTAAAGCCGTGGGGGACTATCACCTGGGAATGTCAGATGGACATGTTTTGGTTTTGCGTAATTGCTTTTTTGTACCCAACGCAACTTGTAATATCATTTCTGTATCTTTGGTTTCTAAAGAAGGTTATGAATTTGCGTTTGTAAGCAATGTTGTAAACATTCACCTTAATCAAGTTCTGATTGGGTCAGGTTCATTGAGCAATGGTATATACGTATTAAACCAACCACAGATTTTCAATGTCCAGAATACACACAAAAGAAAGTCTCCGGAAATAAATCAAACTTTCTTATGGCATTGTAGACTGGGTCACATCAATGAGAGAAGGTTGACAAAGTTACATACAGAAGGATATTTGAATCCGTTCGAATATCAATCGTATGCCACTTGTCAATCCTGTCTCAAAGGAAAGATGACAAAAACTCCGTTTACTGGACATGGAGTAAGAGTGAGCGAGCTCTTGGGACTTGTACATAGCGACGTGTGCGGTCCAATGTCTACACATGCCCGAAGCGGTTATTCTTACTTCATTACTTTTACGGATGACTTTTCAAGGTACGGTTATGTCTTCTTAATGAAACATAAGTCCGAAGCCTTTGGAAAATTCCAGGAATATAAGAATGAAGTAGAAAAACAAACCGTCAAAAGTATCAAGATTCTAAGATCGGATCGAGGTGGAGAATACTTAAGTGCCGAATTCCTGAATTACTTAAAAGAGAATGGAATTCTCTATCAGCTTACTCCTCCATACACTCCGCAACATAACGGTGTATCGGAGAGACGGAACCGGACCCTATTGGATATGGTACGGTCCATGATGAGTAACGCTGAGTTACCGCAATCATTCTGGGGATATGCACTAGAAGCAGCTGCATATCTCTTGAACAAGGCTCCCACCAAGACTGTGCCTACCACCCCATATCAGATGTGGACTGGGAAGAAACCCTGTCTTAAGTATCTTAAAGTATGGGGATGTCCAGCTTTTGTAAAAAAGCAGCATGCGGACAAGATCGAGGCACGTTCAGTACAGTGTAAGTTTGTGGGTACCCAAAGAACTTCAGGGGGTATCTTTTCTATTCCGCTGAGGAACAAAAAGTTTTTGTTTCTCAGCATGCCCGCTTCTTGGAAACTGAGTTTTTGGAAACCCAGATAAGTGGGAGCACAATAGAACTGGAAGAAATTCCAGAACCACAGACTATTACTGAAAGCTTAGTGGAACCAGACAGTTCAAAAGAACAGGACATTCCTACGCCGCTCCGCAGGAGTAGTAGGCAGTCTCATCAGCCCGAGAGATACTACGGTTTTCTCATAGACGGGGATAGAGAGGATTGCATCATAGATTATGATGAGCCTACTAGCTTCCAGCAGGCCGTTCAGAGCGTTGACTCAGTAAAATGGCTGGATGCAATGCGGACCGAAATGGAGTCCATGTACACCAACAAAGTATGGACGTTGGACATTGCTCCAGACGGGGTAAAACCCGTAGGATGCAAGTGGATCTTCAAAAGGAAGATTGGTGTAGATGGACAGGTTGAGACCTATAAAGCTAGACTTGTAGCGAAGGGTTTTCGTCAAAGACCTGGTTTGGACTATGATGAAACCTTTTCTCCAGTGGCTATGCTGAAATCCATTCGGATCCTTCTTGCCATTGCTGCCTTCCACGATTATAAGATTTGGCAGATGGACGTAAAGACAGCTTTTCTAAATGGAAATTTAGAGGAGTGTGTCTATATGGACTAGCCAGAGGGTTTCATTCAGAGTGGGAGCAGCGGAAAGGTGTGCAAGTTGCTTAAGTCCATCTATGGACTAAAGCAGGCAGCGCGGAGTTGGAACATCTGTTTTGATGAGACGGTCAAGGAATTTGGCTTTATCAAAAATCCAGATGAACCATGCATCTATAGTAGATTTGTAGCGAGAACTGTAGTTGTAGGGTTCCTAGGCACTCTCAAGAGGTCTCACAAGGCATCAACCATGCCAATTTCAAATTTTACGGGTGCCGAGAAACCCTAATACGGATCGTTAACTAGAAATTTAGGCGAAAAACTAAACTAGTTAACAACTTAACTAAAGGAGAGAGGCTACAACCTTTGTAGATCCGGTTCTCCACTTCCTTAGCTCCACGTAGGCATCCTCTCGCTGTCCATCTCGAATCCCGAACTCAAACGTCGGCTTCATCGGAGAATAGGGCGGACTAGGTCGTCGGCTTCGTGCCGAAGATGATCTACGTCGAGGTTGCACAAGTTCAAGCTCCAACATCACCAAGTTGTGAAACTTGTGAAGAAAACACCCAAAACAAATTGGCAAGAGGTAGATGGTGAAGAAATAGGAGGTGGGTTCACTTTAGAATTGGATTTCACTCACTTTTGCTCAAGTTGCCATTGATGGGCTTAAGCTTTTCTTGAAGAAGAAGATGATCAAGAAGAAGAAAGAATATGATATGTCATTTAAAATGAAAAAGAAAACAAAACTTATCATATCCTAACTAAGGTTAAGTGTAGAGAATATACCATGGTTTCTTGGATGAGTTAGGGTTAAGCATGAAGACAAGAATGGTTGCATAAGTCAAAGCTTCATGAAGCTTCAATAAGAGACAAAGAAAGCCACCATTCTCATCTAAACCTTTTCTAAATAAATAAACAAATAGATAAATAAAAAGGCAAAACCCTTATCATCTCTTAACCATGGTTTAATTCTTCACACTTAACCATATGAGCAAGTATCATCAAACATGATACAAAGATGTGCACAAAAGTATATCACATATACAACATGTACATCAAGTGAGAAAATCCATTTAAAGTGAACCAATACCAGTTAATGCAAAGTAATATATCAAATATATAATTATACATTAAATCATTAAATCAACACTTGATTTAACGATCCGGTCATATCGCATATAACCGACCAATATCCAATGTATCGTTTTATCGAATCAATGATTCGATAACTAGGTCATATCGCATACAACCAATCTAAACATTCATCGTGAGAATGAAATGCGGTATCACATACACGCATTATTCTCGGTCCCGCACATATCTCATATGCGCTCCTATTTCGTTTCGCTTGAGCCAGGAAACCTCTGTGTAGGACTCTAAAGACTCGTCAATACGCCGGTAGCAGATGATGATCATATCAAGCACCCACAAGCCGCAAGCGGTCTGCTAAACGTAACGGCCATCTGGGTATTGAGCGATCAGAAGATCGACGAGCTAGCCCGCTCACACTCCTGTGAATCCAACCAGTAACACTTACCGTACAGTCCGGTCTGTTCGTCTGATACGTCGCATATCAAGTCTAGGGGTGGTAAACGTCAGACCCCAATAACCGATAAGTCGTGCCGATGTGAGGCTCATAACGGGTCGAGAAAATACTGGTAACACTTACCAGCAAATCTCTGATCAGCCCTGGCCAGGGACTTCCCTGTTACGGCCAATCGAGCACAGCGCAACATCAACCCCCAATACCGGGAGAGACGAAACCCCTCCTATCGCTCATTGCCTCCATGTGACTCGGGACTGTGCCCAAAGACCACCGTTTTGCACGCCCTCATGGACGTGGTAAGGTGGAGATCAAAGCACAGTGGGAATCACACAAGACTCTATGACGATCTCGGGTCTACAGACTAACCTGCACAAGTGTCACCTGAGAACTGCCATCTAACGTGAGGTATAATACCATCTGGGAGTTCTCGGTGAGTCCGTCCAGTGTACCCAGTCTCCACTGAGCACCCGTATACCATCTCTGATGTCAAACACCAATGGATATGGGATCATCCATCGCCCATCTCATGGGTCGAGAAGCGTATACGCTAGTCTACACTGGTATATCGATGCCCTGTCTCGATACACCCACGACTAGGGACCTTGAAGGATGTACTTATGGACTACCATGTCCCCACTAGTATGATCTATATCATAGTCCAGGTAGTCAAGTACACATCCTAAGGGCTTTACCAACATGTAACTATAAGACAGTATAAAGAGACAAGTGTACATGTTAAGATAAAGAGTAACCAGATAGCATACTATCATGTCGAGCAAGAAAGTCATCTCTATATATGTCCAAGCATCCAATATAATATACATCATCTGTACAATACTGGCCTCTAGGGCATACATACAACTAACAATCTCCCACTTGCACTAGGGCCAGCTGCTGTAGTAACGCATACCGAGCATCCCGAAGAGTCTCTCAAACTGTATCTGGGGAATGGCCTTCGTGAGTGGATCCGCCATGTTGTTCTTCGTGTCAACCCTCCTGACCTCGATCTCCCGGCGATCAACTATCTCCCGGATCAGGTGATACCGCCTCAGAATATGCCTGGACCTCTGATGGGACCTGGGTTCCTTGGCCAAAGCCACCGCTCCATTGTTATTGCAATACAAAGGTATTGGATGCTCAATGGATGGAACCACTCCAAGTTCAGTAATGAACTTCTTGATCCAGACAGCCTCTTTAGCAGCATCGTTGGCAGCGATGTATTCAGCCTCAATCGTCGAGTCTGCCACGGTTTCCTGCTTGGAACTCTTCCAGCTAACCGCCCCTCCGTAAAGGGTAAAGACAAATCCCGACTGCGACTTAGAGTCGTCCTTATCACTCTGGAAGCTCGAATCGGTAAAGGACTCCACTTGGAGTTCTCCGTTACCATACACCAAGAGCATCTCTTTAGTCCTTCGCAAGTACTTGAGAATGCTCTTCACAACTGTCCAGTGACTCTCTCCAGGATCAGCTTGATACCTGCTCACTACACTTAGTGAGTATGCTACATCGGGTCTGGTACATAGCATCGCATACATGATAGAGCCTACAGCCGAGGCATAGGGTATCCCTTGCATGCGAGCTCTCTCCAAATCAGTCTTGGGAGACATCTCTTTGGAGAGAGTGACTCCAGAGATCGTGGGCAAGTTCCCACGCTTGGATTCTTCCATACTAAACCTCTTTAGTATGGTGTCAATGTACCTGGATTGGGACAATCCCAGTATCCGTTTGGATCTATCTCTATAGATCCTGATCCCCAATATGCAGGAGGCATCACTAAGATCTTTCATTGAGAATCTTTGTGATAAGAAGAGCTTGACCGATTGCAGCATAGGAATATCATTTCCTATCAAGAGTATGTCGTCCACGTACAATACGAGGAAGACAACCTTACTCTCTGCCACCTTCTTGTAAATACAAGGTTCATCTGGGTTTTTGACGAAATCAAACTCTTTGATAACAACGTCAAAGCAGATGTTCCAACTCCGCGATGCTTGCTTTAATCCATAAATGGATTTAAGCAGCTTGCACACCTTTCCGCTGCTCCCACTGTCTACGAAGCCCTCTGGCTGAGTCATGTACACGCACTCTTCTAAATCACCATTTAGAAAGGCGGTCTTAACATCCATTTGCCAGATTTCGTAATCATGATATGCAGCGATGGCAAGCATGATCCGGATGGATTTAAGCATAGCCACTGGAGAAAAGGTTTCATCATAATCCACACCTGGTCTTTGACGAAAACCCTTTGCTACAAGTCTAGCTTTGAAAGTCTCCACTTTCCTATCTACACCATGTTTCTTCTTGAAGATCCACTTGCTCCCAATGGGTTTTACCCCTTCAGGAGCAACTTCCAAAGTCCATACTTTGTTGGTGTACATGGATTCCATCTCGGACCGCATAGCATCCAGCCATTTCACCGAGTCCCTACTCGTGATGGCCTGCTCGAAGCTAGTTGGGTCATCATCCTCCATGATGCAATCCTCGCTCCCTCCATCCATGAGAAAACCGTAGTATCTCTCAGGTTGGCGAGGAACCCTACTAGATCGGCGGAGTGGCTGGGGTTCATCGGGAACTACGGAATCCTCTGGTTCAACCAAATCTTCTGTTGTAGTCTGTGTCGCTGGAACCTCTTCCAGTTCTACCTCAATGCCACTTATCTGTTTCATAAGAAAACTTTTTTCTAAGAAAGTGGCATGTCGAGAAACAAACACCTTTTGTTCCTCGGGGTGGTAGAAGATATACCCTTGTGAATTTTTGGGATATCCTACAAACTTACATAAGACAGATCTTGTCTCGAGTTTGTCCGGATTTTGTCTTTTGACATAGGCTGGACAACCCCATATCTTAATATAATTAAGATGTGGTCTCTTCCCTTTCCATATCTCATATGGAGTGGTAGGCACTGATTTGGTAGGAACTCTATTCAATAGGTCCAAGGCTGTCTCAAGCGCATATTCCCAGAAGGAAATAGGTAACTCAGCTGTACTCATCATTGAGCGCACCATATCTAATAGGGTGCGGTTTCTCCGTTCAGATACACCGTTGTGCTGTGGTGTATATGGAGGAGTTAGCTGAGAGAGAATCCCATTCTCTTTTAGGAAGTCCAGGAATTCATTGCTCAAGTATTCCCCTCCTCGATCAGATCGTAGGATTTTAATACTTTTTCCGGTTTGGTTCTCGACTTCTTGTTTATATTCTCTAAATTTCTCAAAAGCTTCAGACTTGTGTCTTATTAAGTACACATGTCCGTATCGTGAGAGATCGTCAGTGAATGTAATGAAGTACGAAGAACCATCCCTAGCATGTGTAGACATTGGACCACATACATCACTATGTACTAGTCCTAAGAGTTCAGTAACTCTTTCTCCGTGTCCCGTAAACGGAGTCTTGGTCATCTTGCCTTTGAGACATGACTGGCAAGTGTCATAAGATGAAAATTCAAACGGATTTAAATATCCATCCTTATGCAACTTTGCCAGTCGTGTCACATTGATGTGACCCAGTCTACAATGCCACAAGAAGGATTCGTTCAGTTCTGAACTCTTCCTCTTGTGTGTGTTTGTTATGCTCAGAACTGTTGATTGGTTTAGAACATAAATGCCATTGCACAACGTGCCTGATCCAACCAACTTTTGGGTACGGAAAATGTTCATAACATTATCCTTTAATACAAAATTATATCCCTCTTTACTCAATAAAGAAACCGATATAATGTTGCATATCAGGTTCGGCATGTAATAGCATTCGTTCAGAACCAATGTAATATCAGTTGGTAATTCAAGGTGATATTCCCCGACAGTCTTAGCTGCAACAATTGCACCATTTCCAACTCTAATGTCTTTATCACCTTCTCCAAGTTCTCTACCTTTCCTAAGCCCATGTAACTGATTACATATATGGGATCCTGATCCGGTATCTAATACCCAGGATGTGGAGAAAATGGAGAAACAGTTCTCTGTAACGAACACACCCAAAGAAAATGCATCAACATGTACTTTCTTCATTCGGGTGGCATGGGAATCCTGGTATTCCCCTATATCCTGTTCAGTCCTATAACTCTTATAGGTAAGAACGGAACCAACGTTCCCCAGCACAGTATAACATGCGGGTTCGGTCAATACATCCATATTATTATCTTTATTAAGGCATGAAATGGTCGCTACCTGGAGAGAGAGAGAAGAAAACACTTTAGCGTATGCTCGTGCAAGATCAGATTGGTTATTATCTTATCTAATCAGGATGGCTCCCACTGCTTTTTATCAAATCTTCCTTCAAACCCTAAAAGGAAAGACTAGTCGGGATTAATTACACACTACAAGTTCGCCAATCTTTCAGCCAGGCCAGTGTCGGTACTTTGAGGGAGGTCCCCCGTGCTTTCGCACGAACCTAATTAATGTAAACCTCATTTTCCCAGAGGCGTAACCTCGTTAACACCTTTCTAGACACCTACTTGATCGGCTAATTGTAATGTGTAAAACTCTCCCAGGAGTAACTCTTACTCGCAGTGGGTATCGGGATCCAACTATCTCATAGAAGGTATGCAATCTCATTGCAAATTTCAACACTTGAAATTCCCGATAATATTTTGCCCCTAGCGTGCTATGACCTTGACGCATGCCAAACAACCCATAGTCCGCTAGTCAAGTTCAACCCGTACATTTCTTGATTGAATTAAACCCACCAGCACGACCCTTGACGCATGCCAAACAACGCCGTGCGAATACCCTAATCCAATCGCATCGTATGCTAGCAGATAAGCACTAGTTAGCTACCGTACACTACGCCTTGACGCATGCCAAACAACCGCAGCACGAATACTAACTAGTACTTATCTGAAATGACGGAGGGCTACGACAGGTTTTTCTGAAAACCTATTGCGTAATGAACTTGATATCATTGTAGAATCAAATGAAGTTTTGAAATGGAGTGATTTTGAGGCTTTTCTAGTTTTGCTAAAGGGGTCACTCCCGGTGAAGGGATCGTCGACCCTTTCCTCGTCGAATGAGGTGCAGGATATATCATATATATTACTGTGCAAAGCAGAAACTATAGAAGCTATCAAAAACAAACCGAGTGTGTAGCATCTGCCAGTTATTGCTAAAGGAGTCACTCCCGGTGAAGGGATCTCGGTCCTTTCCTCATCGAATAAGGTGCAGGATATATCACATATACCGCTGTGCAAAGCAAGAACTGTAGCTACCTGTTTTATTTAAAATTTGATTCTACAACATCTTAGGTTTCTTTTCTTTCATTAATCACATTAATGAAGTCCCATCATTTAAATACCTAAACATCACAGATAAATACGACGTACACTTATGCCATCCGCATTCGCCTCGATGTCCCCTCGTGCACCGTTAGGTTAGGTAACTAACGACAGAGCAGGGCAGGGCTAGTGCGGGTGCAAAACATAAGTAACGTCTATATAATATATCATATATACTATATAAAGTATCTATCACAGAACATCACATGATCACATCACACATATCGCAGCAGAAAATATCATATGAAATATTGGATATAGTAGGACGTCCGTGTTTTTAATACGAGCCAGTATAAAACACGGATTCCAAGGTCGTGATGAATAGCCAATCCCACACCCCTAGACCCCTATGAGAGCGGCAAGCAACCCTACCAATTCTAGGGTTAGGAGACCCGGACTCGACTCCTCGAGATGGTCTCCCACTGGACCCTAGAACCCGGTTACTTGTGCTCCCCTCCTTGGGCCTATCCTAGTGCAGAAAAGTAAATAATATACAAAAGGTGACAACTTCCGCAACCTGGAAGTGCCCCAAATAAAAGAATATTACATACAAGTTTTTACATGAATGAAAATGAAAAACACTCATCTCATATAAAAACCCCCGGCTATTCAAACACGACAATCCAATATAACATATCCAGCAACACATAACATCACATGTCATCAACGTAAGTAAATATGTCCATCACAATTGTCGTTGACATATAGCAACGAAACCGGCAATATCACATATTACACTTACGGTCACAGAAAAGAAAGTGTAAAACTACAACAGTTGGAATCCTCAACCTCTTCAGACATCGCATGCCTAATCAAACGAAATACTTAGACATCACATGCCTAACAGTTATAAATCCCGCATTTTAGTCTCATTATCGAAAACTCTTTTCAATATCAAGTGAAACTAAACCGCTAGATTTATAACGTTCATTCAGTTATCTCATAACTGTTTGTGAATTCCAATTATTGTATCACATTCCAGATAATGTGAAAATGTTAAACTTTCCGATCGAACAGTCAAACACCCAAGTTTTCCCGATACAGCTCAACACAAGAAATAAGTCTAACAACATTCAGTTCGTGCCTCAGTACCAACTGTCCAGCTGTAGAAGGGTCAAGCCAACGCCTCACATGTGGCATGCTGTACTGTCCCAAACCCGAAGGTTCAAAGGGCAGTTCAAGACGGTCACATAATCGAGTTAAGGTTTGTTGTCTTCTAGAGGGTCCATTGCGCTACTTGCACTACTTAGAACGTCGTTAAACCATGGAAAAATCCAACTCTTGGAAATTTCCCGACAGGGAAAAAATTGGGTATTTATATCCGGTCGAACTTTTTTAACAAATTCAAAAATTATCCGGAAATACACAAAGACGAAATTTGATAATCCGATCGAAACATCGAAGCTCTAAAACACCCCAGAAAATTCAACTCTTGAATAAATTTTAAAAATTCCCAGAAAATCCAACACCAGAAGATATCAGTTACTGTGCAAATATTATATGATAATTTAATAAAGTTGCCGTGGAACCGCCGCCTAAGCAGGCTTAGGCCGCGGTTCCGCCGCTCTGTAGACTGTTCATCAAGTAATTTTTGCACCGTAATTCATAAATTTCCCTGCTGAATTTTTTAGCAATTTTTAATCTGGAAAAATCCCAGATTTTAGAAAAAGTCCAGAGAGCACTTGGGTTTTAGGGTTTCGGGTTCGTTCGGGTTTCAAACGTCGTCTAGACTTCGCCTAAGGCTCTAGCTAGGCTCTGATACCACTGTAGGGTTCCAAGGCACTCTCAAGAGGTCTCACAAGGCATCAACCATGCCAATTTCAAATTTTACGGGTGCCGAGAAACCCTAATACGGATCGTTAACTAGAAATTTAGGCGAAAAACTAAACTAGTTAACAACTTAACTAAAGGAGAGAGGCTACAACCTTTGTAGATCCGGTTCTCCACTTCCTTAGCTCCACGTAGGCATCCTCTCGCTGTCCATCTCGAATCCCGAACTCAAACGTCGGCTTCATCGGAGAATAGGGCGGACTAGGTCGTCGGCTTCGTGCCGAAGATGATCTACGTCGAGGTTGCACAAGTTCAAGCTCCAACTTCACCAAGTTGTGAAACTTGTGAAGAAAACACCCAAAACAACTTGGCAAGAGGTAGAGGGTGAAGAAATAGGAGGTGGGTTCACTTTAGAATTGGATTTCACTCACTTTTGCTCAAGTTGCCATTGATGGGCTTAAGCTTTTCTTGAAGAAGAAGATGATCAAGAAGAAGAAAGAATATGATAAGTCATTTAAAATGAAAAAGAAAACAATACTTATCATATCCTAACTAAGGTTAAGTGTAGAGAATATACCATGGTTACTTGGATGAGTTAGGGTTAAGCATGAAGACAAGAATGGTTGCATAAGTCAAAGCTTCATGAAGCTTCAATAAAAGACAAAGAAAGCCACCATTCTCATCTAAACCTTTTCTAAAAAAATAAACAAATAGATAAATAAAAAGGAAAAACCCTAATCACCTCTTAACCATGGTTTAATTCTTCACACTTAACCATATGAGCAAGTATCATCAAACATGATACAAAGATGTGCACAAAAGTATATCACATATACAACATGTACATCAAGTGAGAAAATCCATTTAAAGTGAACCAATACCAGTTAATGCAAAGTAATATATCAAATATATAATTATACATTAAATCATTAAATCAACACTTTATTTAACGATCCGGTCATATCGCATATAACCGACCAGTATCCAATGTATCGTTTTATCGAATCAATGATTCGATAACTAGGTCATATCGCATACAACCAATCGAAACATTCATCGCGAGAATGAAATGCGGTATCACATACACGCATTATTCTCGGTCCCGCACATATCTCATATGCGCTCCTATTTCGTTTCTCTTGAGCCAGGAAACCTCTGTGTAGGACTCTAAAGACTCGTCAATACGCCGGTAGCAGATGATGATCATATCAAGCACCCACAAGCCGCAAGCGGTCTGCTAAACGTAACGGCCATCCGGGTATTGAGCGATCAGAAGATCGACGAGCTAGCCCGCTCACACTCCTGTGAATCCAACCAGTAACACTTACCGTACAGTCCGGTCTGTTCGTCTGATACGTCGCATATCAAGTCTAGGGGTGGTAAACGTCAGACCCCAATAACCGATAAGTCGTGCCGATGTGAGGCTCATAACGGGTCGAGAAACTACTGGTAACACTTACCAGCAAATCTCTGATCAGCCCTGGCCAGGGACTTCCCTGTTACGGCCAATCGAGCACAGCGCAACATCAATACCCAATACCGGGAGAGAAGAAACCCCTCCTATCGCTCATTGCCTCCATGTGACTCGGGACTGTGCCCAAAGACCACCATTTTGCACGCCCTCATGGACGTGGTAAGGTGGAGATCAAAGCACAGTGGGAATCACACAAGACTCTATGACGATCTCGGGTCTACAGACTAACCTGCACAAGTGTCACCTGAGAACTGCCATCTGACGTGATGTATAATACCATCTGGGAGTTCTCAGCGAGTCCGTCCAGTGTACCCAGTCTCTACTGAGCACCCGTATACCATCTCTGATGTCAAACACCAATGGATATGGGATCATCCATTGCCCATCTCATGGGTCGAGAAGCGTATACGCTAGTCTACACTGGTATATCGATGCCCTGTCTCGATACACCCACGACTAGGGACCTTGAAGGATGTATTTATGGACTACCATGTCCCCACTAGTATGATCTGTATCATAGTCCAGGTAGTCAAGTACACATCCTAAGGGCTTTACCAACATGTAACTATAAGACAGTATAAAGAGACAAGTGTACATGTTAAGATAAAGAGTAACGAGATAGCATACTATCATGTCGAGCAAGAAAGTCATCTCTATATATGTCCAAGCATCCAATATAATATACATCATCTGTACAATACTGGCCTCTAGGGCGTACATACAACTAACAGTAGTATTCCTCGTTTTATACGTGGATGACATTCTCTTAATAGGAAATGACATTCCTATGCTACAATCTGTCAAGGGGTTCTTGTCACACAGGTTCTCCATGAAAGACCTGGTTGATGCCTCATACATCCTGGGGATCCGGATCCATCGTGATAGATCCAAGAGGATATTAGGACTTTCACAGTCCAGGTACATCGACACCATACTAAAAAGATTCAGTATGGAAGATTCCAAGCGCGGTAACCTACCGGCTTGTCACGGGATCACCCTCTCTAAAGAGATGTCTCCCAAGACTGATTTAGAGAGGGATCGCATGTCTATTATACCCTATGCTTCTGCGGTAGGCTCTATAATGTATGCGATGTTGTGTACCAGACCGGATGTAGCTTATGCACTGAGTGTGGTAAGCCGGTATCAGTCAAACCCTGGGGAGAAACACTGGATAGCAGTAAAGAACATACTCAAGTACCTGAGAAGGACTAAGGAGATGCTCTTGGTGTATGGCGGAAAAGACCTCCAGATCGAGGCCTTTGCTGACTCCAGCTTCCAGAGTGACAAGGATGATTCCAAGTCCATGTCGGGTTTTGTCTTTACCCTCAATGGAGGGGCGGTGTGTTGGAAGAGTTCCAAACAGGAAACCGTTGCAGACTCGACGATGGAAGCGGAATACATCGCTGCATCTGATGCCGCAAAAGAAGCTCTCTGGATGAGGAAGTTCTTGAAAGAGCTTCTGGTGGTTCCGTCCATTGTTGATCCAATACCTCTGTATTGCGACAACAACGGGGCTATAGCTTTAGCGAAGGAACCCAGGTCCCATCAGAGATCCAGACACATCTTGAGGCGGTATCACCTGATCAGGGAGATCGTGGATCGCCAGGAGATCGAGGTTCGGAGAGTCGCTTCAGAAGATAACATTGCAGATCCATTCACCAAGGCCTTGCCCCAGACTCAGTTCGAGCGGCTGATCGAGATGATAGGTCTTCGATACGCCAGTACATGGCCTTAGTGCAAGTGGGAGATTGTTAGTGTATATGCCCTAGAGGCCATTACTGTATCATACTAGTTTGTATATTACTTAATGGAAACTTGGGATATTCACCTTGTATATACAATCTTGCTCAAAATAGTAGTATGCTACTTGGTTTGTTTCTACTTCAATATGTACATGTGTTTATTTTAGTATATCGCCTATACACATTAGTGGAGCCCTTAGGATCTTTGCTTGATTACCAGCGTTGTGATGGCAGTCACACTAGTGGGGCTGGGTAATCTATAAGCACATCCTTATGCAATTCCCTGGTCGCAGGACTATCAAGACAGGGCATCGATACTCCGGAGTAGACTAGCGCATGCGCTTCTCATCCCAGTGTGGGAGACGGTCTGTCCCACAGCCGTCGGTACGTCGTACTTGAGATAGTATGCGGGTGCTCGTTGGGTTACGAGTACACTGGACAGGACTCGTCGGGAACTGACTAGTTGGTATTATTCCTATCGTCAGTTATCAGTTCCCAGGTGACATGAGTACAGCTTAGTCCGCTGACTTGACACTGTCACTTCGCCTCGAGTGTGTTCCCACTGTTCTTTGATTACTACCCTACCACGGCTCAAAGGATTCGTGCAAACAGGTGGTAGTTGGGTGCAGTCCCGAAGCACTTGGAGGCAGTGACGGTTAGACAGGATTCGTCTCTCCCGGTATTGGGGGTTGACATCGCGCTGTGTCTAGGAGAGCCATTACACGAGTAGTCCCTGGCCAGGGCAAACGAGATGTACTGGTAGGCTTCCAGTGTTATCTCAGGGTGTTTTGGGCTTCACTCCGACACGACTTGTACCACTATTAGGGGACTGACGTTTACCGCCCCCTAGGCCCGCCATGCGATGTATCAGACGAACAGACCGGACTGTACGGAGAATGTCACATTCAGGCTCAGTAGGAGTTCAGATGGGTTTTGCCTCGTCAGTCTTCTTGTCGGCATCTACCTGGGGACCGTTACGCACAGCTAGTGCCGCTTGCGGTCTGTGGTTAAACCCACTGCCAGCGTAGTGTCGAGTCTTTAGAGTCCCACACAGAAAGCTATTCGCCTTTAGGCAAAAGAGTAGAGGTCGTATGGTTTTGCGACAGGTCGCATGGTTTTGCGACAGGGTTCGGTCACATTCCGTGCACTTGTGCACGTACAGTGTCCGGACAGTTTACACTAGCGGGCTTTGGTTTAAGCCAGATCCTAGTGTACCTTTTGGGATTGGATTTATCCAGTATGCATTCGTGTTCCTCGGAACGCGGATGCGGGTGTGTATGCACAGTTGACGGAGAGACAGAGGCAGAGAATTCTCATTAGGGTTGTTGACCGTTGACTATTGACTTTTTGCTCAACCCTAATCAGAATATGATATGTGATTAACAATTATATTAATTGAGTATTATGGTGACATGGTTGTTTGGGGTTGACTTTGTTGACTTGTTGACTTTGTTGACTTGTTGACTTTGTTGACTTGTTGACTTTGTTGACTTGTTGACTTTGTTGACCGGTTGACTAGGCTTGACTAGTTGACCATCATGATAACTATAGCTATCATTTCATGGCAAAGACTTTTGCTTGCTTGCTCTTTTATGCAAAATGAGTGCATGAAATGATATGGCTATGGTTGCTTAAACCATCACATAATACTTGATTGATATGAGGTGTTATGATTGTTTTGGATTATGAGAGCCAAATGAGAAAAGTCTTCTCTCATTCTTTCATGCTCATTCTCTCTCTTGTTCTTAAGCTCTCATCTCCTCCTCTTGCTCTCCCTCTCTTGACTCTATGGTTCACTTGTCTCATGAGTTGAGAACCAAGAACCATAGATAAAATCCCATACAAACTCTTCTCTACTCACTCTAGTTCACAAGGTTAAGCAAACCGAGTGAACTAGTTTCTTCAAAGTTCGAAGAAGGAGCCAAAGGTTGAAGCTTTCAGGTGGATCTATCTTCGGGGCAAGGAGACGACGGGGAGAAGCCGATTCGGACGACCATCGAAGCTTGAAGACGAAGGAGTTCGAGAAAAAGAAAGGTATAACCCCCTAACCGAGTTGTTAGCAACTCGTAGTTAGGTTGTTAGTTAGATGTTTAACAAAGATCCGGGTTTTAAGTCCATGTTACCACCTCTAAGAAAATCGTTTTTTATCAAATTCCGCATGCCCGAAAGTACCGGGAGAGGTAGCATGGACTTACATGTTGGACAGAGCTCAGCGAGAGCAGTATTTTGGGGCCGCAGATCGTGCAGGAGACGACCGAGAAGATACAGTTGATTCGAGACCGGATGAGAGCGACCCAGAGCAGGCAAAAATCGTATGAGGACAGACGCTGTCGAAGACTTGAGTTCGCAGTTGGTGATCATGTTTTTCTGAGGGTCTCTCCGATGAAGGGCATGATGCGAATTGGGCAAAAAGGAAAGCTTAGTCCCAGATTTGTGGGTCCCTTCAAGATCCTCGAGCGTGTCGGCACAGTTGCGTATCGTTTGGCTCTTCCGCCCAGCTTTCCTGATGTTCACCCCGCCTTCCACGTTTCGATGCTCCGCAACGTTTCGATACTCCGCAACTACCTTCACGACCCTTCGCATGCAATTCAGCACCCGACAGTCCAGCTAGAGCGTGACCTTTCTTTTGCAGAGCAGCCAGTGGTCATCCTGGATCGGCAGGTGAAAAAATTGAGATCGAAAGTTATACCGACCGTCAAGGTCCTTTGGCATGGCCCGAGCAGCGAGGAACTCACCTGGGAGACCAAGGACGAGATGAGGAAGAAATATCCCCATCTCTTTGAAGGTACGCGTAGCTAGTTTTTTAAAACTTAGGGACCGAATTTCTTTAAGGAGGGAAGATTGTAACGCCTTGAAAAGTCGTTTTGTTATTTTCCCGAAAATCGGTAAATATTTGGTATTTTTCCGTAAATTGTCATTATAATTATTTTGCAATATATGCCTAATTATACCTAATTTGGATAGGTAATTGCTAGTTTTTAGTATCTAATGACTCACTAATAAAATTCTAGTCATTTAAAAAATTTTCCCTATTTTACTATTTTTAATATTATTTTAAGCTCTTAAAAATTCATTAAATTAGCGATAAATACAAATTTAAATAGGCTAATTACACACTATAGAACCATGACAACTAAAATCTAGTTAGTAAAATAAATTTTTAGCATTTTATTTCAAGTTCTTATTAGTTATAATCACAGGAAATTAAAATTTTAAATAAATTGAACTAAAACATGCAATTTTGGACTGGGGGGGGGGGTCTTTTTGCATAGAATTTTTTTGTACACTCACCCCTCTTATTTGGCCGGCCCCACCACCAATTCAGCAGCCCATAATTTTCCCCCCCTCTAAATTGTGTTCTTCAACTCTTTTTAAATTGTTTAAAAAGGGTTTAAAATATAGTAAATGGGTGGGGGTATTATGATATTTTTTTTGGGGGGGGGGCTTTGACATAGACTTTTTACACCATCCCCTCACTTTCCCCCATCCCTCTACCTCTGGCCAAAAATTCCTGCACCAACAGCCCCAAATTTTCCTCCAATTCTCCTTCTCTTTTGCTTCAATTTCATCTCAAAAATCCATAAAAATCCACAATTTCCTTCACAAATTCAACACAAAACCCTATTCTATCTCTTCTCAAACCTAATTTGGTTCAAAACTTGGAGAAAGATGTCATCTTGGGAGGCTAGAGCAAGCTAGGGTTGAACTTGTGAGGTATAATTTCTAATCAATTGGTTAATTTGTAGTTTATGTGTGCTAATTTAGAACTTTGAAATGTTAAACTATTGTTAATTTCTAATCTAGGTTTTTCAAGAGAGTAGTTTGAGTTTAAACTAGGGTTTTAGAAACCATTACTAAGTTAACTAATTCTATTTTGCTATCTAGTTTTTATGCTAACCTAATCCAAGAGGTTAACATGCTATTTGGGCTTCAAATTAGTGTTAATCTAGGTTTTTCTAGTATGGAAATTGTTTGGAATTGATAGTTTATAAATTCAAGAAAGGGGTTTGTTTATGGAAAATGGGTTTTGAAGCATGGTAAATGGGTTAAATTGAGTGTTGTGGCTAGCTAGTTGTGTGGATTGGATGTTTGTGCGAGGATGTGAGCACTTTATCGCAGATCCGCGATGTTTGCACGAATTTGGAAATTCTTAGTGCTTACCAGGTTTTTATAAAATTTAAGTGGTGAATTAAATTAGTTATCTTGATTATTTTAATAGCATATCCTACGACATTTAGGATGTGTGAATGCGGAATTTGGTTTAATCGGGTTTTAGTTTTGGCGGTTGGTCCGAAACGAAAATTTTAGTTAAGGTTTTAGTGTTTTTCGTGTGTGTTCCGCGCACCTGGTGCACTTGTGCCTAACTCATTGACGTTGAACCTTTCATTTTGTGACATGCGTCATTTCATGATATGTAACCTTATGTTTTGTGTTGTGCAAATTCCAGGATCGGTCGCGGAGACTTCGTACGCGGCACGAAAAAGGAAAGCGGAGATTGGATCAAGCTAGCTGGGGATTTCCGGTGAGTAGATGTATACATCTACGTGGAGAATCGTTTGGATGGCGCGAGGCGCCAGATAATTTAGAAATTTTAGTAATACCAACTTGTTGCATGTGGTTCCTAGTTACCTATTTTACGGCACTGCATGATCTGTATATCCATATTTGTGTTAAATTCATCGTATAGAAACTATTGAAACCATTAAATGAGATATGCGACATAGTAAATAATTGGCTTGCTTAATTCATTATATATAATTGTGCCACTTCACCTCATAGGACACTTGCACCATTACCAGGGTTTTATGTTGCACGAGCACTATTCATGCGAACACACACGCCTTGGTAATTACCATGCCACAAACACTAGATAACTTGTTTAAACCGGGATTTAGAATAATTTCACTATATAAGACATATAAATCAGTACTAATATAGTAAATTCCGCAAGATGAACATGTAGAACTGCTAGTCATATGCATGTACCTAATTACATCATTCGATCATACATAGTCTTTATGTCATATATTGCAGTTCGCACTGTTGATACCATAGGCATTCATCATCATTGACATGCATACTTATGGTACTTTCTTCTGGAGGATTTCAGTATTTGAGATTTATAAGATTTTGGAGAAACTACAAGGATTTAATAGAACTGATATCATTTTAAATGTGGCAAGTTTCGATTTTCTCGTGACATGATATTTCTGTCGTCCACCATGATTTTTCTGTTTGTTTTTGAGACCTGTTTCGAGAAGTTGGATGAACCGTCTCGGGTACATGGTGGGCCCGGTAAGGTACCCCGGGGCAAGAAGTTCGAGTAGTAGACGATGAGCCTGGCAGGGGCAGACTACCTACCGGTGATTTTTGGCGCAGCGGATATCCAGAGGATACCGACCGTGGCCGTGTGATGTTGAGATATTGATATTTTGAATTGGACCAGCCGGACGGCTGGGGCCGGAATATTGGATACAGATACTTTGGGACATTGAGTTATTCATTTGGGGGTGTCGATGCTTGACACAGATTTCTGTTGATTTCATATGATATTTCCTCAGATATTTCACAAAAATGTTCCTAAGATGAAAATAATGATTTCCTCATATCAGTGCATTCAGATCACGTGTTACATTGCATTCATGTCGCATACATGCTAGTACTTCATACCATATCAATATTGTAGAATTGTGACACTTCGCATACATACTTACGATAGTCTTTATAGATGATACATATTACTCACGAGTTGGCAACTCACCCCCGTTGTGCCACAGACTTTTTGCAGGTCCGATCCGTCAGTACTGCTGCGGCGGACGCAATTCCTCCTTTTGCGTGGATTGAGGATTTTTGCTCGTAGGTGGGTTATATGTTTATTTTGTCTTCCACCTTGTACATTCATTGTATCTATTGTATTCCATCCACTGTATCATCTACCAGTACTGATGTATATTGACTTAGAGACGAGACAGTGAGATTTGTGGGCATGTATATTGTTTCTTTGGGTCGCGCTCACTTGAGCCGACATGTTGCTTATTACTTGTGCTTTCTTTTGCATATTTTGCACATTGCTGATTTATATTGCATGGGATTTGTATCCGCCTTGGGGCGAAGTGCTAGCTCCCGCTTGGGGATGCCTTATTTCTTGTATTCATATATATTCCTGTTTGTACCCGTTTGGGGGTCAGTATTTACAAAGGAGACTCTGCCGAAATTTTCGGAAAAATGGACGTTGCTTTTAGAAAGGTTTGATGTGACTTATTTGATTAAATTCGTTTTTAATAAATTGGTTTTCCTTCACTCTACTGCTTATTTGGTTTTGATTTCTGGGCTTTGGCTTACTTAGATTACGTCCGCCTTGAGACGTTCGTAATTTAAGTGCCAGTCGCGTTCCGTACCTTTCGGGTCGTGACAATACCGAAGTACCTCTCGGGTACCTGAGGTTACCCATCATATCTGTGGAGTGGCTAATGGAATGTCAAACTTGATTGAATCTTTTGGTCCTATTAAATTTTCAGTAATCGTCTGTGGTTCTGGAATCACTTCCAGTTCAACCATACTCCCACTACTGTTTTCTAAAAAATTCCATTTTACTAAAACTGTGGCGAGTGAAGAACAATATCACTATTGATCTTCCAGGTGGTAGAAAGCTATCCCTCATCATAGCCCGGGATAACCCACAAACCGCCATTACTGAAACGTGCCTTGAGTTATCCAGAGTCTGGTTTTAAGCATAAGCCGGAAAACTCCATATACCTTAACATCGTTAAGATATGAACCATTCTATATACAATATAGAAACAAAGGCACTGATTTAATTGGATCCAGATTCAAATCATGCAGCTATCTCCGGTGCATCTCAACTAAATGGAAGGAGGCCGATCAGCATTACTCAACTTATGAGTGCATCCAGATATGAGTAACCTGAAAGAGAAGCAAGTTGTCAAAACCATTACTATCAACTGAATACCAAACATAAGTATCTACATCTTCGATCACCTTGAAGAATCCTGATACTTGCAACACGTGGCTCTCTACTTTACTCTTATACCTATAACTTCTCAAAACTTGGACCTTGTATTTCTACGAAACACGTGTCTAAAACTTGAGAAGTCATAAGTAAACAGAAAATAGTACGACGACCAACCCCTCTGTTCTAATGGACACTGGACAACATACAATACTTTGTATAAGTCCCCTGAGTTTAATAACCCATACCCTGTGCGTCGTAGGTTGACAACTGTACTTATGGTTAAGAAGAATTACACCGATGTTTAATGCAACTTACCAAACCATCAACTGATATAGGTAAATGTCATGGACATAATTTCAAAAAGTTATATCTCACTTTATAAAATAAACGTATAGATATATCAGTTTGAAATTGGTGCATAACAATGGATATTCAAAACCAAATATTTGTCGTTCGGCAAAAACCCATGCGATTTCCTCAAATATCATAAATTACAACGAATCCCGATATAATGAGAATGATCACCTAATTCCCAACAACTTACTCCCACTCATCATCTGTAAAACCATACAGATGTGAGAATCGTATCTGGTAAATACATACCCTAGAGTAAGGATCTAATTAGGAAATCAGTTTTCTATTAACAACGCATAGTGAAACTGAAACATGAAAATGTTTCGAAGGGGTATTCGGGTATTCCTAGTAATGCCTCTTCCATTATCCAGATTCATGACTGTAACCGTATATCTCCTTGTCATCTCTCCAAATACCTTTATTTGTCTTTACTCACTACCTTCTGCACACCACCCTTAGGATAAATGGTTTTCTTCCTTCCCTACCGTTCGGCACCAGCCTATGGTTTGGAAGAAGAATATCCAATAAGCGTAATAGGTGTACTCTCCTAATCCTAGGAGCCCTCGCAACCTGAGAGAAAGTAAAGATAAAAGACAACTGAATAATCCTTAATCTATTTCTCCTGAACCAGAATCCATCCTCGAACTGGAACAAGTTCCTTCGAGTTCGTATATAACCATACGATGGGTTATCTAATAACTGTGGATCTTCATAGTGATACGGGGTGTTCTGGAGAAATTCAAAGGTAAAATAGGAGTGGCGATGATATACGCGGTTTGGTCGTGAATCATAACAGTCACAATTTAGTTTACCCTCTTTCTAATCCCTTTGTTTGTTTATACTTATTACCTTCTGTACACCATACTTAGGCTAATTGGTTTTTCTTCCTTCCCTACCTTTCGGCACCTGCCTAAGGTTTGGAATAAGACTATCCAATAAGCGCAATAGGTGTACCCTCTCCTAATCCTAGGAGCCCTCACAACCTGAGAGAAGGTAAAAGGAAAATACAACTGAATATTTGTAAGTCCATATTGCAACCCCCGGTGCTTACGGGGAGGCGGAAACGGTATAAAAAACAAATTTTTATCGCAAGAGGCAACATGGACTAAACAAGGTCGGGATCGTTGTCTAAACTAAACTAGCAAATACACTAAAAGGAGTTAGCTACTATGGAAGATGGTTATACCTAAACTTGAACTCCTTCTTCTTGAAATCTTGTAGAGGTTGATGGTTCTCTTTTCGTCGCCTTCTTCCGTCGAAGATGGATCCACCTCGAAGGTTCGACCTTTGGGCTCTTCCTCGATCTTTGAGTGAACTAGGGCTTCCGGCTTGCTAAACCATGAACCTAGAATGAGTAGAGAGAGACTAGGGTTTGCTTTTCTTTTTAAAGAGAAGGATTCTCAACACATGAGAAGGTTTCTCTTTTGCTAGAGGAAGAAGAAGATGAAAATGAGGAGAGAGAGAGGTTATGATAGAATGAGCTATGTTTTTCTTTCTTGCAACCATAATGCCAAAAGAAAAGAATTATCTAATAATAATAATTGAAAATGAGAATAGTTGATGGTAATTTGGAATGACCACTACCATGCTTCATTTAAAAATGTAAGCATAAATCAAGGAGGACTTTTTAAAGCATGATGGTGGTCAACATTCAACCATGGTCAACAAGTCAACCATGGTCAACAAGTCAACAAAATCAACCATAACAAAATTCTCATTTAATTACTATTATTAATAGATAATTCATAAATCCATTAGGGTTTGGAAAAAGATAACTGTCAACTGTGCATACGCACCCGTTCCGAAACCCTAATGAAATACCTCATCCTCCGCCTCAAGCAACTGTGCATACACACCTGCATTCTCGTTCCGAGGAACAAGAATACCGAGATATAAAAGCAACCCTCAAAACATATACCGGTATCTGGCTCAAACCAGAGCCTGCCAGTATAATCCGTCCGGACTCCAAACGTGCACAAGTGCGCGGATGAGAACGAACCCTGTCGCAAAACCATGCGACCTCTACTCTGTTTTGCCCAGAGGCGAATACCCTCTGTATGGGACTCTAAAGACTCGACACTACGCTGGCAGTGGGTTTAACCACAGACCGCAAGCGGCACTAGCTGTGCGTAACGGTCCCCAGGTAGATGCCGACAAGAAGGCTGACGAGGTGAAACCCCATTTGAACTCCTACTGAGTCTGAATGTGACATTCTCCGTACAGTCCGGTCTGTTCGTCTGATACATCGCATGTCGGGCCTAGGGGGCGGTAAAACGTCAGTCCCCCAATAGCGGTACAAGTCGTGTCGGAGTGAAGCCCAAAACACCCTGAGATAACACTGGAAACCTACCAGTATATCTCGCTTGCCCTGGCCAGGGACTACTCGTGTAATGGCTCTCCTAGACACAGCGCGATGTCAACCCCCAATACCGGGAGAGACGAATCCTGTCTAACCGTCACTGCCTCCAAGTGCTTCGGGACTGCACCCAACCACTACCTGTTTGCACGACTCCTTTGAGCCGTGGTAGGGTAGTGATCAAAGTGTAGTGGGAACACACTCGAGGCGAAGTGCCAGTATCAAGTCAGCGGACTAAGCTGTACTCATGTCACCTGGGAACTGATAACTGACGATAGGTATAATACCAACCTTTCAGTTCCCGACGAGTCCTGTCCAGTGTACTCGTAACCCAACGAGCACCCGTATACTATCTCCAGTACGACGTACTGATGGCTGTGGGACAGACCATCTCCCACACTGGGGTGAGAAGCGCATACGCTAGTCTACTCTGGAGTATCGATGGCCTGTCTCGATAGTCCTACGACTAGGGACCTGTATAAGGATGTGCCTATAGATTACCCAGCCCCCACTAGTGTGACTGCCATCACAACGCTGGTAATCAAGCAAAGATCCTAAGGGCTCCACTAATGCGTATAAGTGATATACTGAAATAAACACAAGTACACATTGAAGTAGAAACAAACCAAGTAGCATACTACTATATTGAGCAAGATTGTTTATACAAGGTGAATATCCCAAGCTTCCATTAAGTAATATACAAACTAGTATGATACAGTAATGGCCTCTAGGGCATATACACTAACAATCTCCCACTTGCACTAAGGCCATGTACTGGAGTATCGAAGACCTATCATCTCGATCAGCCGCTCGAACTGAGTCTGGGGTAGGGCCTTGGTGAATGGATCTGCAGTGTTCTCTTCTGAAGCAACCCTTCGAACCTCGATCTCCTTGCGATCCACGATCTCCCTGATCAGGTGATACCGCCTCAAGATGTGCCTGGATCTCTGATGGGACCTGGGTTCCTTTGCTAAAGCTATAGCCCCGTTGTTGTCGCAATACAGAGGTACTGGGTCAACAATGGACGGAACCACCTGAAGTTCTTTTAAGAACTTCCTTATCCAGACAGCTTCTTTTGCGGCATCAGATGCAGCGATGTATTCCGCTTCCATAGTCGAGTCTGCAACGGTTTCCTGTTTGGAACTCTTCCAACACACCGCCCCTCCATTGAGGGTAAAGACAAAACCCGACATGGACTTGGAATCATCCTTGTCACTCTGGAAGCTGGAGTCAGCAAAGGCCTCAATCTGGAGGTCTTTTCCGCCATACACCAAGAACATCTCCTTAGTCCTTCTCAGGTACTTGAGAATGTTCTTTACTACTATCCAATGTTTCTCCCCAGGGTTTGACTGATACCGGCTTACTACACTCAGTGCATAAGCTACATCCGGTCTGGTACACAACATCGCATACATTATAGAGCCTACCGCAGAAGCGTAGGGTATAATAGACATGCGATCCCTCTCCAAATCAGTCTTGGGAGACATCTCTTTAGAGAGGGTGATTCCGTGACAAGCCGGTAGGTTACCGCGCTTGGAATCTTCCATACTGAATCTTTTCAGTACGGTGTCGATGTACCTGGACTGTGAAAGTCCTAATATCCTCTTGGATCTATCACGATGGATCCGGATCCCCAGGATGTAAGAGGCATCACCCAGGTCTTTCATGGAGAACCTGTGTGACAAGAAACCCTTGACAGATTGTAGCATAGGAATGTCATTTCCTATTAAGAGAATGTCATCCACGTATAAAACAAGGAATACTACAGTTCTCGCTACAAATCTACTATAGATACATGGTTCATCTGGATTTTTGATAAAGTCAAATTCCTTGACCGTCTCATCAAAACAAATGTTCCAACTCCGCGATGCCTGCTTTAGTCCATAGATGGACTTAAGCAACTTGCACACCTTTCCGCTGCTCCCACTCTGAATGAAACCCTCTGGCTGATCCATATAGACACACTTCTCTAAATTTCCATTTAGAAAAGCGGTCTTTACGTCCATCTGCCAAATCTCATAATCGTAGAAGGCAGCAATGGCAAGAAGGATCCGAATGGATTCAGCATAGCCACTGGAGAAAAGGTTTCGTCATAGTCCAAGCCAGGTCTTTGACGGAAACCCTTTGCTACAAGTCTAGCTTTATAGGTCTCAACCTGTCCATCTACACCAATCTTCCTCTTGAAGATCCACTTGCATCCTACGGGTTTTACCCCGTCTGGAGCAATGTCCAACGTCCATACTTTGTTGGTGTACATGGACTCCATTTCGGTCCGCATTGCATCCAGCCATTTTACCGAGTCAACGCTCTGAACGGCCTGTTGGAAGCTAGTAGGCTCGTCATAATCTATGACGCAATCCTCTCTATCCCCGTCTATGAGAAAACCGTAGTATCTCTCGGGCGGATGAGACTGCCTATTACTTCTGCGGAGCGGCGTAGGAATGTCCTGTACATTTGAACCCTCTGGTTCCACTAAGCTTTCAGTAATAGTTTGTGGTTCTGGAATTTCTTCCAGTTCTACTGTGCTCCCACTTATCTGGTTTTCCAAAAACTCAGTTTCCAAGAAGTAGGCATGACGAGAAACAAGAACTTTTTGTTCCTCTTCACAGTAGAAGAAATATCCCTTGGAGTTCTTTGGATATCCCACGAACTTACACTGTACTGAGCGTGCCTCGAGCTTGTCCGCATGCTGCTTTTTAACAAAAGCTGGACATCCTCAAGTCTTGATGTGACTGAGATGGGGCCTCTTTCCACACCACATCTCATATGGTGTAGTAGGCACAGTCTTAGTAAGAACTCGGTTCAATAGGTACGCAGCTGATTCTAGTGCATACCCCCAGAATGATCGCGGTAACTCAGCGTTACTCATCATGGACCGTACCATATCCAATAGGGTTCGGTTCCGTCTTTCCGATACACCGTTATGTTGCGGAGTGTATGGAGGAGTAAGCTGAGAGAGAATCCCATTCTCTTTTAAGTAATTCAGGAACTCGGCACTTAAGTATTCTCCACCTCGATCCGATCTTAGAATCTTGATACTTTTGCCGGTTTGTTTTTCAACTTCATTCTTATATTCCTGGAATTTTTCAAAAGCTTCGGACTTATGTTTCATTAAGAAGACATAACCGTATCTTGAAAAATCATCCGTAAAAGTAATGAAGTAAGAATAACCGCTTCGCGCATGTGTAGACATTGGACCGCACACGTCGCTGTGTATGAGTCCCAAGAGCTCGCTCGCTCTTACTCCGTGTCCAGTGAACGGAGTCTTTGTCATCTTTCCTTTGAGACAGGATTGACAAGTGGCATATGATTGATATTCGAACGGATCCAAATATCCTTCTGTATGTAACTTAGTCAACCTTCTCTCATTGATGTGACCCAGTCTACAATGCCATAAGAAAGTCTGATTGATATCTGGAGACTTTCTTTTGTGTGTATTCTGGACATTGAAAATCTGTGGTTGGTTTAATACGTATATACCATTGCTCAGTGTACCAGACCCAATCAGAACTTGATTAAGGCGAATGTTTACAACATTACTTACAAACGCAAATTCATAACCTTCTTTAGAAACCAAAGATACAGAAATGATATTACAAGTTGCGTTGGGTACAAAAAAGCAATTACGCAAAACCAAAACATGCCCATCTGACATTCCCAGGTGATAGTCCCCCACGGCTTTAGCATCCATGCTAGCTCCGTTCGCAACTCTGAGGGTCATGTCACCTTCCTTCAAAAACCTACGGTTTCTCAACGCCTGCAAAGAATTACAGATATGAGATCCTGATCCGGTATCCAATACCCAGGAAGTAGAGTTTATAGAAAGACAGTTTTCAATAACATACACACCTGAAGCTGAAGCCGCAACCTGCTTCAGTTCCTGTGTCCTGGCCTTCCAAGCCCTGCAATCTTTCTTCCAGTGTCCACTCTTATGACAATAGAAGCATTCTTCTTTTCCAACAAGCTTCCCCGCTATCTTTGTTGCCTTTTCCTTTCCCTTCGTACCCACTTTACTAACACCGCCTCTTGGTTTGGCGGGGGCTTTCTTCCTCTTTCCCTTGGCTTTCGCCTTGGACCTAGAGGAAGAAGATCCTCCTATAAACAAAGCGGGTGTATCCCTACCCTTCTGTAGGGTGCCCTCTGCGCTCCTCAGCATGTTGAGGAGTTCTGAAAGTTCAACTTCCTTTTCTTGCAAGTTGAAATTCAGTATGAACTGGGCGTAAGTGGATGGAAGGGACTGGAGAATTATATCCGTATATAGTTCACTGTCCAACGTGGTCCCAAGTTCCGCGAGCTCCTCAGTGTAGCCAATCATCTTAAGCACGTGGTCCGCTACCGATGATCCGACGGCCAACTTAGTCGAAAATAACTTCTTCGACACTTCGTATCTTGCGATACGAGACTGCTCTCCATACAGTTCTTTTGTATGAAGAAATATGGATTCCAAATCCATATTCTCGTGCCTCCTCTGATGGTCGTTGTCCATCGAGGCAAGTACGAGGCACCTGGCCTTCGCGCTGTCAATCTCCCAAGTCTTACGGATTTCCTTATCCGCGACGCTGGAGGTGGGACCTGGGACGGGGGGAGCTTTGGTGGTAAGAAGATACCCCAGCTTGTCGTAAGTGATTGCCAATTTGACATTCCTGAGCCAATCTTTGTAGTTTGGCCCTGTCAGTATGTTTTTATCTAGAAGTAACTTAAGTCCAGTCATTTCGATTTGGTCGCTGCAGGGGGGAGAGAAGAAACACTTTAGCACGATGCTCTTGCAAGTTTAGAATGGTTTTTAATTTGTCTAAACAGGATGGCTCCCACTGTCTCTCGAATCCCTCCTCAAACCACAAAGGAAGAATTAGCCGGGATCAATCCCACCGTACAATACTTGCTTAACCGTTCAGCCAGGCCAGTGTCGGTACTTCGAGGGAGGTTTTCCAACGCTTTCGCGAAGTTCCTTAATTAAATAACCTCTTTTCCCTGGGGGCGTAGCCCCGCTAACACCTTTCTAGGCACCTACTAGGTTTATAGCATTGATCGTTTAGTGAGAAATTTCCCGAGGAGTAGCATATACTCACAGTAGGATCGGGATCCAAATATCATCGCGTGACGAAAATGAAGGAATCCTACCATAATCATCACCCTCCAAATGGTATGCAAATCTAGCAAGTTTCAGTACTTATGAAACTCCCGATGTGGATTTTTGCCCCATGCTCTTATGACCTTGACTTTGGCCAACAAATCATAAGTCACATGTCAAGTTCTTCCCGTCGTTCTCCAGGTTAATTTGAATCCACCCGTACATACCCTTGACTTTGGCCAACAAGGCAGTACGACTGTTCCAAATCAACGCATCTATCTATGCTGCACATGAATATCCAATAGCTACCAATCACTATGCCTTGACTTTGGCCAACAAACACAGCTTGAATACTATTGACTATTTATGTGAAACGACGGAGGGCTACGAATGGTTTTGGTAAAACCGTGAACGTAGTGAACTTGATATAATCGATGGAACGAGATAGCTTTTAGAAGGAGTGGCTCAAGCTCCGTATTTAAAAGTTAGTTTTGAAAAGAACCGAGTGGTTTTTCGAAAGTGTTCCATCGACTTAAACTTGGTTTATTATCTTGCATTAGTTCTTTTAATGCGTGATATTCTTGCATTAGTACTTTTAATGCGTCCCATCATTTAATCCTACCATTGCAGAAAACAACCAAAATATGACGTACGCTTATGCCATTCGCATTCGCCACGGGGCCCCGTCATTACCCGTTAGGTTACTTAACTAACGACAGAGCGGGGGCTGGGCTAGCGCGTCTGTAAAACATAAGCAACGCCTAAATAGAAAGCAATGATAGACATTACAGATCACAGATGAATACATTGGATATACTAGCAATCCGCAATCCTTTCGAGCCTGGAACGAAAAGCGGATAACACGGTCGCGGTGAATAGCCAAATACCCCACCCAAGACCCCTACGGGTGCGGCAAACTACCCGCCAAGTCCTCGGTAGTTTGTGCACCCCTCCATGGGTCTATCCTAGGAGCAAAAACAGTAAAAAGAATTATACAATGACGGCTACAACCCCGACCCGGTTGTGCGGCCAAACAAATAATAATTATTACATCAATTTACATTTACAATGAATGAAAGAAAAACAAAAGCTCATCTCACATCCACCCCGGCTATTCACCCGCGACAGTCCAACACATTCATATACACATTCCAGCACATTACAGATCATGTATAACCCCGACTAATCGACTTATAGCGATTAGCCGACGTTCAATACATGCAAACATCACAGATATAACCATCATAGTCAAAGTGCAGTGAAGTTCGGAAAAAATACGGAATTATAGGACCCCAAAAGGAAATTTCTTTTCTGCAAAATCTGGGCACATATAATATATTTCAAAAATCCCAAAACCAACACAGACACACACTGCACGAAAAACGATGCAGAGAAGACGACAAAGAGCGGCGGTTCCGCGGCGGCTACCATAGCTCATGCGGCGGAAGGGCGGCGGTTTGGATGAATTACTGTATCGTTTTTCTTGGGTGTTCACACAAAACCCTGAGCTGAATTTACAAGTATAAAGTTTTTCATTTTGAGCCAAAAAAATTTCAACAGAAACTCAGGTTTTGTGATTTTTCCGGTTTTGTGATTTTTCATTTCCGAACTTCGTTACACTTCACTACCAAGCTAGTTTAAGTTTAGTTAGGCTCTGATACCACTGTAAGTCCATATTGCAACCCCCGGTGCTTACGGGGAGGCGGAAACGGTATAAAAAACAAATTTTTATCGCAAGAGGCAACATGGACTAAACAAGGTCGGGATCGTTGTCTAAACTAAACTAGCAAATACACTAAAAGGAGTTAGCTACTATGGAAGATGGTTATACCTAAACTTGAACTCCTTCTTCTTGAAATCTTGTAGAGGTTGATGGTTCTCTTTTCGTCGCCTTCTTCCGTCGAAGATGGATCCACCTCGAAGGTTCGACCTTTGGGCTCTTCCTCGATCTTTGAGTGAACTAGGGCTTCCGGCTTGCTAAACCATGAACCTAGAATGAGTAGAGAGAGACTAGGGTTTGCTTTTCTTTTTAAAGAGAAGGATTCTCAACACATGAGAAGGTTTCTCTTTTGCTAGAGGAAGAAGAAGATGAAAATGAGGAGAGAGAGAGGTTATGATAGAATGAGCTATGTTTTTCTTTCTTGCAACCATAATGCCAAAAGAAAAGAATTATCTAATAATAATAATTGAAAATGAGAATAGTTGATGGTAATTTGGAATGACCACTACCATGCTTCATTTAAAAATATAAGCATAAATCAAGGAGGACTTTTTAAAGCATGATGGTGGTCAACATTCAACCATGGTCAACAAGTCAACCATGGTCAACAAGTCAACAAAATCAACCATAACAAAATTCTCATTTAATTACTATTATTAATAGATAATTCATAAATCCATTAGGGTTTGGAAAAAGATAACTGTCAACTGTGCATACGCACCCGTTCCGAAACCCTAATGAAATACCTCATCCTCCGCCTCAAGCAACTGTGCATACACACCTGCATTCTCGTTCCGAGGAACAAGAATACCGAGATATAAAAGCAACCCTCAAAACATATACCGGTATCTGGCTCAAACCAGAGCCTGCCAGTATAATCCGTCCGGACTCCAAACGTGCACAAGTGCGCGGATGAGAACGAACCCTGTCGCAAAACCATGCGACCTCTACTCTGTTTTGCCCAGAGGCGAATACCCTCTGTGTGGGACTCTAAAGACTCGACACTACGCTGGCAGTGGGTTTAACCACAGACCGCAAGCGGCACTAGCTGTGCGTAACGGTCCCCAGGTAGATGCCGACAAGAAGGCTGACGAGGTGAAACCCCATCTGAACTCCTACTGAGTCTGAATGTGACATTCTCCGTACAGTCCGGTCTGTTCGTCTGATACATCGCATGTCGGGCCTAGGGGGCGGTAAAACGTCAGTCCCCCAATAGCGGTACAAGTCGTGTCGGAGTGAAGCCCAAAACACCCTGAGATAACACTGGAAACCTACCAGTATATCTCGCTTGCCCTGGCCAGGGACTACTCGTGTAATGGCTCTCCTAGACACAGCGCGATGTCAACCCCCAATACCGGGAGAGACGAATCCTGTCTAACCGTCACTGCCTCCAAGTGCTTCGGGACTGCACCCAACCACTACCTGTTTGCACGACTCCTTTGAGCCGTGGTAGGGTAGTGATCAAAGTGTAGTGGGAACACACTCGAGGCGAAGTGCCAGTATCAAGTCAGCGGACTAAGCTGTACTCATGTCACCTGGGAACTGATAACTGACGATAGGTATAATACCAACCTTTCAGTTCCCGACGAGTCCTGTCCAGTGTACTCGTAACCCAACGAGCACCCGTATACTATCTCCAGTACGACGTACTGATGGCTGTGGGACAGACCATCTCCCACACTGGGGTGAGAAGCGCATACGCTAGTCTACTCTGGAGTATCGATGGCCTGTCTCGATAGTCCTACGACTAGGGACCTGTATAAGGATGTGCCTATAGATTACCCAGCCCCCACTAGTGTGACTGCCATCACAACGCTGGTAATCAAGCAAAGATCCTAAGGGCTCCACTAATGCGTATAAGTGATATACTGAAATAAACACAAGTACACATTGAAGTAGAAACAAACCAAGTAGCATACTACTATATTGAGCAAGATTGTTTATACAAGGTGAATATCCCAAGCTTCCATTAAGTAATATACAAACTAGTATGATACAGTAATGGCCTCTAGGGCATATACACTAACAATATTCCTATTCATTTTTTCCAGAACCAGAAACCATCCTCAAATCTGAAACAAGTTTTTTCGAGTTCGTATATAACTATACGATGGTCATGTCCAATAAATGTGGATCTTCGTAGTGATACAGAATATTCTGGAGAACAGCAAAGGGTAAAAGTAGGAGTGGCAATGAAGTATGCAACTCTGACAATCCAAAATCCAGTGTTTTAAGAAAGCTCGGTTAACTTGGTTACTGAGTTATAGTCTAGGGTCGGGAAATGGTCGCTGCCAAAGAGAGAGAGAAAAGAAACACTCTGCGTGCACTCTGCAGGGTTACCTAGCACGGCAGCAAGGTTTCGGGAGGCATCGTCCATGCCAAATTCAAAAATTTGTCGTTCTAGCTAACCCTAAATAAGAATCGTTAACTAGAAATCCGACGGAAAAGTAAATGCAAACACTTTGCAAGTAAAGTGAGTAAGGAATATAACCTTTGTAGACCGTCCTTCACTTCAATAGCTCCATGTAGTAGTCCCTTCGCTGCGATCGTGAACTCCAGACTCTAGAGAGGCTCCATAAGATGTACGGATCAAGCTTGCTTGAAGACTTCGAGGCCGAAGATGATCTACGTCGAGGAGACACTAACCCAAGCTATCTCTTCACTAATTATGAAATTAGTGAAGCTAACACCATATACTAAATAGCAAGTAGTAGAGGATGATGAAGTAGGAAGTGGGCTCACTTTAGAATTGATTTTCTCACATTTTATCTCACATCTCCATTGAAGCTAGAAAGCTTTTTGAGGAAGAAGAAGAAGAATGAACTCATCAAGTGAGAGTGAAGCAACCATGGTGAGTTAAGGATCATATACTAAACTTTTGTAGAGACTTAACCAAGGCTAGGTTAATTGGTAGGGTTAACAAATATCTTGGGTAAAACAAAACTTGAAGACTTGGTCAAAGAACTGCAAGCTTCTACAAGCTTATCAACCATGACAAAATCATTTAGTTTTAGAATTACTTAAATAAATAAAACCCTAGCAATTAAACCAAGCATGGTGTAAGTCATACACACACCTTTGTTGCATGTATCATCAAGCATGACACAATATAATGTACACTTATATATATCACATATATACACATGCACAAAATTAGTGAGAAAAGAAATCATAAGTGAGCTAATACTAGTTAATGTAATATATCATATATATAATTATACATTAGATTATCAAATCAACTCTTGATTTAATAATCCGGCTATATTATATATTACCGACTAATATCAAATGTAACAACTTTTCGAATCAACACTTGATCCGATAACCCGGCTATATCTCATATAACTGACCAATGTCACGAATCGCGAGAATAAAATACGATATCGCATATCGTATTAATCTCGGTCCCGCACATATCACATATGTGCTCCTACTCCGGTTCGCTTGAGCCAGGAAACCTCTGTGTAGGACTCTAAAGACTCGTCAATACGCCGGCAGTAGGTGATAATCATATCAAACACCTACAAGCCGCAAGCGGTCTGCTAAACGTAACGCCCACCCGGGTATTGAGTGATCAGAAGATCAACAAGAAAGCCTGCTCACACTCCTGCGAATCCAATCAGTAACACTACTGTACAGTCCGGTCTCTTCGTCTGATATGTCGCATATCTCTTCTAGGGGTGGTAAATGTCAGACCCCAGTAACTCGATAAGTCATTCCGATATGAGGCTCATAACGGGTCGAGAAACTACTGATAAAACTTACCAGTATATCTCTGAAGCAGCCTTGGCCAAGGACTTCCTGTTATAGCCAATCGAGCACAGCACAACATCAATCCCCAATACCGGGAGAGACGAAACCCCTCCTATCGCTCATTACCTCCATGTGATTCGGGACTGTACCCAAAAGCCACCGTTTTGCACGTTCTCTTGAACGTGGTAAGGTGGAAATCAAAGCACAGTGGGAATCACACAAGACTCTATGACGATCTCGGGTCTACAGACTAACCTGTACCGGTGTCACCAGAGAACTGCCATCTGACATGAGGTATAATACCATCTGGGAGTTCTCGGCGAGTCCGTCCAGTGTACCCAGTCTCCACTGAGCACCCGTATACTATCTCTGATGTCAAACACCAATGGATATGGGATCATCCATCACCCATCTACATGGGTCGAGAATCTATACGCTAGTCTACTCTGGTATATTGATGCCCTGTCTCGATACACCTACGACTATGAACAATTGAATGATGTACTTAGCGACTACACTGTCCCCACTAGTATGATCTGCATCATAATCCTGGTAGTCAAGTACTCATCCTAAGGGCTTTATCAACATATAACATAGAGACGATCAGAGTACATGTTAAGATAAAGAACAACCAGATAGCATACTATCATGTCGAGCAAGAAAGTCCTCTATATATATGTCCAAGCATCCACTACAATATACATCGCATGTACAGTAATGGCCTCTAGGGCATACATATAACTAACAATCTCCCACTTGCACTAGGGCCATCTGTTGTAGTATCCAATACCCAACAATCAGCAGTGGTTGAAGTATCACATACTCAACCATCCCATAAAAGTCTCTCCTGGGAATAGGCCTTTGTGAGTGGATCCGTTGTGTTGTCCTCTGTATCTACTCTCCTTAACCTCGATCTCCCTGGAGATCATCCATCTCCATGATCAGGTGATACTTCATAAGAATATGTCTGGATCTCTGATGGGACGGGGGTTCATAGGCCAAAGCCACAACTCCATTGTCACACAATGGTAGGAACGAAGTTCATCTCATGAACTAATATATATCCAGACTGTCTCTTTGGTAGCATCCTTTGTAGCAATGTATCCAGCCATTATCGTCTAGTATGCTATGGTATCTAGCTTGGAACTCTTCCAACATACCGTCCCTCCACTAAGGGTAAAGACAATGCCTGTGACTGACATTCAGTCAACCTTACCACCCTGGAAGCAATCCAGTGATTCTCCCCAGGATCGATTGATACCAACTCACTACACCGAGTGAGAATCTTAACATCCACTTAGATCTATCTCATAGATCCAAAACCCAGGATTTAGGATATCTCCTTGATCCTTTATGGAGAATCTTTGTGATAAGAGAAGATTGACCGAGTGTAGCAAAGGAAACTCCTTTCCTATCAAGAGTATGTCATCCACGTACAATACGAGGATCACCACCATACTCCCTACTACCTTTTTGTATATACAAGGTTTATCTACCATTTTGATGAAGTCAAACTCTTTGACTACCATATCAAAACAGACGTTCCATCTCCGCGATGCCTGCTTTAACCCATAAAGCAACTTGCACACGTTTCCGCTGCTCCCACTGTCTACGAAGCCCTCGGCTGTGTACTTATAGACCCTCTATTCTAAATCACTATTTAGAAAAGCAGTCATGACACCCAACAGCCAGATATCATAGTTATGGTATGTAGCAATGGCAAGTAGGTTCCGGATGGACTTAAGCATAGACACTAGAAAAAGGTTTCATCATTATCCACACCTGGTCGATGACGAGAACCTTTTTCAACTAGTCTTAGCTTTGAATGTCAACTTTTCCATGTACACCAAGTAATCTTCTCAAGATATACTTGCTCCTGATGGGGATTTAACCTTTCAGATATAGCAACGAAAGTCCTTAATTTGTTGGTGTATATGGATTCCATCTCAGATCGCTTAGCATCCAGCCATTCTCACAGAGTCCCCACTCCTGATGGCCTGCTCGAAACTAGTTGGGTCATCATCTCATGATGCAATCCTCGTTCCCACTGTCATAGAGAAAACCGAAGTATCTCTCAGGTGGGTGAGGAACCCTACCAGATCGGCGGAGATGCTGAGGTTCGTTGGGAACTATTGAATCCTCCGGTTCTACCAAATCATCAGCTGTAGTTTGTATAGCTGGAACTTCTTCCAGTTCTACCTCATGACCACTAATTTCTTCATAAGAAATCCTTTTCTCTAAAAGGTGGCATACTGAGAAACAAAACACCTTTTGTTCCTCGGTGCGGTAGAAGATATTCCCTTGCGAATGCTTGGGATATCCAACAAACTTCCACAGAACTGACCTTGCCTCGAGTTTGTCCGGATTTTGCTTTTGACATAGGCCAGACAACCCTAAATCTTAACTTACTTTAAGAGATGGGCTCTTCCCATACCATATCTCATATGGAGTGGTAGGCAGCTGATTTAATTGGAACTCTATTCAATCGGTATGCAGCTTCTCAAGTACATAACCCCAAAAGGAAATAGGTAACTCAGTAGTACTCATCATAGAGCACACCATATCACATACGGTGCGATTGCTCCGCCCCGATACACCAACATGCTGTGTTGTATACGGAGGAGTAATGTTGAGAGAGAATCTCATTCTCCTTTAGAATAGACCAGGATCTCCGTGCTCAAGTATTCTCCTCCCTGATCATATCATAAGACATAATACTTATACCCATATTGGTTCTCTACTTCTAACTTATATTCTTTGAATATCCCAAAAGGTTCAGACTTGTGTTTCAACAGGAACACATGTGCGAATCTTGAGAGATCATCAATGAATGTAATGAAGTACAAAGAACCAGTCCTAGCATGTGTAGACAGGGGACCTACATACATCATCATGTATCAATCCCAAGAGTTCACTAACTCTTTCTCTGTTTCCAACAAACGGAGCTATGGTCATCTTATCTTTGTGACATGACTGGCAAGTTTCATAAGATATAAATTCAAACTGATTTAAATATGCATCTTTATGTAACTTTTCTAGTCGGGTCGCATTAATATGACCTAGTCTACAATGCCTCAATAAGGATTCGTTCATTTCTGAACTCTTCCTCTTGTGTGGGTTCTGTATGTTAAGAACTGTAGTTTGATTTAGAACGTATATGCTTTTAGATAACGTGCCTGAACCGATCAACTCTTGATATAGGAAATATTCAAAACATTATCCAACAATATAAAATTATATCCTTCTTTACTAAATAAAGAGACTTGATATGATGTTGTATATCAGGTTCGGTATCTAATAACATTCGTTCAGAATCAAAGTATATGGTAATACAGGGTGATAACTGCCAACATACTTGGCTGCATCAAATGCACCGTTTCTAACTCTTAAAACTTATCACCCATTCTCAGTTCTCTACCTCTCTGTAGCCCATGTAACTAATTACATATATGGGATCCTGATCCGGTATCTCATACCCAGGACATAAAGGATACTGAGAAACAGTTCTCGGTAATGAACACACCCGAAAAAGATGTATCAACATACACTTTCTTCGTTTGGGCGGCACGGGAGTCCTGGTAATCCCCTATTTTCTGCTCGGTCTTATAACAATTATAACTTGGAGAGGGACCAACATTCCTTAGCTCAGTATAACAAGCGGGTTCGGTCAATACATCCGTATTATTATCTTGATTAAGGCATGACATGATTGCTACCCTGAGAGAGAGAGAGAAGAAAACACTCAGCGTATGCTCTTGCACGATTAGATTGGTTATTAATTTATCTAATCAGGATGGCTCGCACTATTTTAGTCAAATCTTCCTTCAAACCCTAAAAGGAAAGACTAGCCGGGATTAATTAAACCCTACAAGTTTTCCAATCTTTCAGCCAGGCCAGTGCCGGTACTTTGAGGGAGGTTCCCCATGCTTTCGCACGGACCTAATTAAAATAAATCTTGTTTTCCTAGGGGCGTAACCCCATTGACACCTTTCTAGACACCTACTTGATCGGCTAATTGTAATATGTAAAACTTTCCTATGAGTAACTCTTACTCGCAGTGGGTATCAGGATCCAACTATCTCATAGAAGGTATGCAATCTCATTGCAAATTTCAACACTTGAAATTCCCAATAATATTCCGCCCTGAGCAATCTATGACCTTGACAAGGTCAACAAACTATAGACCGCAAGTCAAGTTCAACCCGTCATTTCCTGATTGAATTAAACCCACCCGCATGACCCTTGACAAGGTCAACAAGGTCGCACGACTACCCTAAAACAATCACATCATATGCTAGCAGATCAGCACTAATCAGCTACCGTACACTACGCCTTGAAAAGGTCAACAAACGCGGCACGAATACTAACTATTACTTATCTGAAATGACGGAGGGCTACGACAGGTTTTTAAGAGAACTTTTTGCGTAATGAACTTGATATCGTCGTAGAATCGAGTGATTTAAAACGGAGTGTTTTTTAGGATTTTACTAGTTTTGCCACTCCCGGTGAAGGGATCTCGGCTCTTTCCTTATCGAATAAGGTGCAGGATATTTTACAAATACCACTATGCAAAGCAAAAAACTATAGAAGCAATCAAAAGACAAACCGAGGGTTATAGCATCTGCCAGTTATTGCTAAAGAGGTCACTCCCGGTGAAGGGATCTCGGCTCTTTCCTTATCGAATAAGGTGCTGGATATTCTACAAAGAATACCTCTATGCAAAGCAAGAACTAGAGCTACCATCTTCGAGACAAGTTTCTACAACATATTTAGGTTTATTTTCATTCATTAATCTCATTAATGAAATCCTATCATTTTAAGTTACCTAAACATCACAGATAAATACAACGTATGCTTATGCCATCCGCATTCACCTCGATGTCCCCTCCTGCACCGTTAGGTTAGGTAACTAACGGCAGACAGGGACAGGGCTAGCACGGGTGTAAAACATAAGCAACATCTATATAATATATCATATATACTATATCCAGTATCTATCTCAACAAATACAGTGATCACATCACAGATAAATCGCAGCAGAATACAACATATGAAATATTGGATATAGTACGATTTCCGGGTTTTATTTTAAGCATGTATAAAACACGGATTCCACGGTCGTGGTGAATAGCCAAACCCACATCTCTAGACCCCTACGAGAGCGGCAAGCAACCCTACCAATTCTAGAGTTAGGAGACCCGGTCTCGACTCCTCGAGATGGTCTCCCACTGGACCCTAGAACCCGGTTACTTGTGCTCCCTGCCTTGGGTCTATCCTAATGCGGAAAAGTAAATAATATACAATGGTGACATCATTTTCAAACCGAAAGTTCCCCAATAAAAGAATATTACATACAATGAATTTTACATGAATGAAAATGAAAAACTCTCATCTCACATAAAACCCCCGGCTATTCAAAACACGACGATCCAATATAACATATCACAGCAACACATAACATCACATGTCATCAACGTAAGTAAATATGCGTATCACAATTGTCATTGACATATAGTAACGAAACTGGAGATACACCACATATTACACTTACAGTCGCATAAAAGAAAATGAAAAACTACAACAGTTGGAATCCGCAACTACCTTAGACATCATAAACCCGAAATATCTCATATTCCGGATTTCATGCCTAACCAAATGAATGCCTTAGACATCGCATGCCTAACAATTATAAACCCCGCATTTTAGTCTTGATCTCGAAAACACTTTTCAATATCAAGTCGGGCAATTCAACAAGATTACCGACATCCTGATCGAATGCTCGTCGGAAACTTTAGTAGACGGCCACACCGCCCGATGCCGTCGACGAAGTGCACTAAGGCGGAACACCGCTGCCGCGAGCACCCGAATGGATGCTTTTAGCGACGGGGTTCTCCTACAGTCACTTGGTCGGGGCTATGGGGCGTGGCTATCTAATAATGTTACCCGGCGAGTATCCGCGTACGCTACGTGATTGCGACGGACTTTTGATCACATCAAAATCCCGTGGCAACCGATCAAATGAGACTAAATTGCTAGATTTATAACATTCAAATTAGTTTTGATTCCAAGTATTGTATCCCATCACACGATACCCGGATGACGTTAAACATTTCGATCGATTAATCAAAGTCCCACAATTTCCCGACGACTCAACACTTGAGCACAGTTCAATAATACCCAGAATATGCCACAGTACCTATGCACCAGCCGTAGAAGGGCAGACCCAAGCCTCACTCATGTCACCACGGAACTACGGCAAACCCTAAGGTATGACCGCGGTTCCACGATCCAAAAAAGTCGAGTTAGGGTTACATTCTTCTAGAGGGTTCACAGAATTACTTGCATGTTTTTCCAAATACGTTAAACTTGGAAAAATGGGTTTTTGATAATCGTTCGAACTTTTTAACTTCGCCTAGACAATATGTGAATAACCCGAAACAATGTTAAAACTACGAATACGAAACACTCCGAATTGCTTACAGTGTAAGATTACATCACATGAAAAATTAGCAAAAATAAACAACACCTGAAACATCAAAACCAAGTCACTGGAACACAGTGAAATTTTCAGGCAATTCCAGACCAAAGTGGTCGACCCCATGTACACTCATCTCGGCCCAAATCCGAGCAGATGCCCTGAATTTTTCATGGTGTTCTTGATATATCTCATACATCACTCTGTACTTGTTTAAAAAGAATTTTGACAATTATTTAAAATCGACAGAAACTTCATTTTGTCGTTTCAAGTTTCGGAGTATTTCGGTTTCGTAATCTTAACAAAATCCGTATAAATTTCTAGCATGGCTCTGAGACCACTACAGGGTTACCTAGCATGGCAGCAAGGTTTCGGGAGCCATCGTCCATGCCAAATTCAAAAATTTGCCGTTCTAGCTAACCCTAACTAAGAATCGTTAACTAGAAATCCGACGGAAAAGTAAATGCAAACACTTTGCAAGTAAAGTGAGCAAGGAATACAACCTTTGTAGATCGGTCCTTCACTACAATAGCTCCGTGTAGTAGTTCCTTCGCTGCGATCGTGAACTCTGGACTCTAGAGAGGCTCCACAAGATGTACGGATCAAGCTTGCTTGAAGACTTCTAGGCCGAAGATGTTCTATGTCGAGGAGACACTAACCCAAGCTATCTCTTCACTAATTATGAAATTAGTGAAGCAAACACCCTATACTAAATAGCAAATAGTAGAGGATGATGAAGTAGGAAGTGGGCTCATTTTAGAATTGATTTTCTCACATTTTATCTCACATCTCCATTGAAGCTAGAAGCTTTTTGAGGAAGAAGAAGAAAAATGAACTCATCAAGTGAGAGTGAAGCAACCATGGTGAGTTAAGTATCATATACTAAACCTTTGTAGAGACTTAACCAAGGCTAGGTTAATTGGTAGGGTTAACAAATATCTTAGGTAAAACAAAACTTGAAGACTTAGTCAAAGAACTGCAAGCTTCTACAAGCTTATCAACCATGACAAAATCATTTAGTTTTAGAATTACTTAAATAAATAAAACCCTAGCAATTAAACCATGCATGGTGTACGTCATACACATACCTTTGTTGCATGTATCATCAAGCATGACACAATATAATGTACACTTATATATATCACATATATACACATGCACAAAATTAGTGAGAAAAGAAATCATAAGTGAGCTAATACTAGTTAATGTAATATATCATATATATAATTATACATTAGATTATTGAATCAACTCTTGATTTAATAATCCGGCTATATTACATATAACCGACTAATATCAAATGTACCAACTTATCGAATCAAAACTTGATCCGATAACCCGGCTATATCTTATATAACCGACCGATGTTACGCATCGTGAGAATAGAATACGGTATCGCATATCGTATTAATCTCGGTCCCGCACATATCACATATGTGCTCCTACTCCGTTTTGCTTGAGCCAGGAAACCTCTGTGTAGGACTCTAAAGACTCGTCAATACGCCAGCAGTAGGTGATGATCATATCAAAGACCTACAAGCCGTAAGCGTTCTGCTAAACGTAACGGCCACCCGGGTATTGAGCGATCAAAAGATCAACAAGCAAGCCTTCTTACACTCCTGCGAATCCAATCAGTAACGCTATTGTACAGTCCTGTCTCTTCGTCTGATATGTCGCATATCTCGTCTAGCGGTGGTAAACGTCAGACCCCAGTAACTTGATAAGTCGTGCCGTTATGAGGCTCATAACGGATCGAGAAACTACTGATAACACTTACCAGTATATCTCTGAAGAAGCCTTGGCCAAGGACTTCCTTTTATAGCCAATCGAGCACAGCACAACAACAACCCCCAATACCGGGAGAGAAGAAACCCCTCCTATCGCTCATTGCCTCCATGTGATTCGGGACTGTACCCAAAAGTCACCATTTTGCACGTTCTCTTGAACGTGGTAAGGTAGAAATCAAAGCACAGTGGTAATCACACAAGACTCTATAACGATCTCGGGTCTACAGACTAACCTGTACCAGTGTCACCAGAGAACTGCCATCTGACGTGAGGTATAATAACATCTGGGAGTTCTCGGCGAGTCCGTCCAGTGTACCAGTCTCCACTGAGCACCCGTATACTATCTCTAATGTCAAACACCAATGGACATGGGATCATCCATCGCCCATCTACATGGGTCGAGAAGCTATACGCTAGTCTACTCTGGTATATCAATGCACTGTCTAGATGCACCTATGACTAGGAACATTTGAAGGATGTACTTAGCGACTACACTGTCCCCACTAGTATGATCTGCATCATAATCCTGGTAGTCAAGTACTCATCCTAAGGGCTTTATCAACATGTAATATAGAGACAATCAGAGTACATGTTAAGATAAAGAACAACTAGATAGCATACTATCATGTCGAGCAAGAAAGTCCTCCTTATATATGTCCAAGCATCCACTACAATGTACATCGCATGTACAGTAATGGCCTCTAGGGCATACATATAACTAACACACTCTAACCTAGATCAGAATGGTTAATCACTTTATCTAATCAGGATGTCTCCCACGGTATCCTCAAATTCTTCTCCAAACCTTAAAGAAGAATTAGTCGGGATCATCTAAAATCACCCGAGGAGTAAACCAACTCATCAGTGGGTATCGGGATCCAACTATCATCGCATGATAACCTGATGGAATCTACTCACGTTATCACACTCCAAAAGGTATGCTCATGCCTGGTAAGTTTCCTGTATGTTTGAAACTCCCGATGTGATTTCTACCCCATGCTCTTATGACCATGACTAAGGCCAACAAATCATAAGTCACATGTCAAGTTCTACCCGTCATTGTCTATGTTAATTTGAACTCGCCCGTACTTGCCCTTGACTAAGGGCCAACAAGGCTGTATGACTGTCCCAAACCAACGCATCTATCTATACAATAGAAAAGTAACAAATAGCTACCATACACTATGCCTTTACTAAGGCCAACAAATATAGCATGAAAACTAAGTGCTACCCGTCTGAAATGGCGGAGGGCTATGAATGGTTTTTGGCGAAAAACCTTTAACGTAATGAACTTGATATCGTTGAAGGAACCGGATAGCTTTTTATAAATATATAGTTGCAAAAACCTTTGCTAAAGAGGTCACTCCCGGTGAAGGGATCTCGGCTCTTTCCTCGTAGAATGAGGTGCATGATATTCCAACTGAATACCGCGATGCAAAGCAAAAAGTAATCGACTATAGTGAAGTTATTACCCTGACGCAAACTTCTTCCCAAGGGGTCACTCCCGATGAAGGGATCTCGGCCCTTGCCTCGTCGAATGAGGTGCTGGATATTCATAACCGAATACCGCTGTGCAAAGCAAATGAAAAACGTCCTTGTAATAACAGCTTTTTGAAAATTGTTCCAATAACATCGAATAGGTTTGTTTTCCTTGCATTGATCAGAATCAATACAGTCCCATCAATTAATCACACCAGAAAAGAACGAAAATATGATGTACATATATGCCATCCGCATTCTCCACTGGGTCCCATCATCACCCGTTAGGTTACTTAACTAACAACAGAGCGGGGACTGGACTAGTGCGGGTGTAATACATATACAACATCTACTAGTATATATAGCAATATATAATATTCGCTCCAGGCGTGATAAATGCAACATCACAAATAAGTAATAAGCATCACAGAACAATACAGATAATCTGGGAGCCCCGGGTTTCCTTTGAGCCGCAAGTGAAACCCGACGTTCCCCTGGTCGTGTGGATAGCATGTGCAATGAAAACCTAGACCCTACGAGCGCTGAAAGTTACCCGCCAAAACCAGAAGTGAGACAGCCCCCTCTATCAAAGTGAATGGGCCACCCGGCACTTCACGGAATCCGGTAACTTGAGCACCCCACCTTGAATCAACCTATACCACCTATGAGTGCGGAGAATAGTCCACCAATTCTAGAGTGAGGACCCCTCCTTATCAACTCCATGAGATGCGGACCCGTTGCCCTCCAGAACCCGGCTATCCGTGCACTCCACCGCGGGGTAATCCTAGTACAGAAAAGAAAATATGTACAACGGTGATATCGACCTCAACCGTGTCGTGCCCCAAACAAATAATATACAAACAGGCAATGACGGCAGTCCACATGTCGGACGCTCGCCCCGCAATATCAAATGTACAAATGAAAATAAAGTGCACTACCATTGCACCCAAGCTATCTACCACGACAATCTGCAACAAACCATAACCAGATTTATCCACAGAAACAAGTAACCGGATCATGTGTGTAACCCCGTCTAATTGAGCATATAGCAATTAGACAACGTTACCAACACATCCACGCATGCAAATGAAGTCACGACATTAGAATTCCAAAACACAATTAGTGCACATCCCAAATATACTAAGGATCAAAAACCAAGTGCACTAAACATCAAAAAAAAATCGAGTTTTGAGCCAATTCGGAGGTCCAAATCAAAACGAAACGCGTCCGAACCTTCGTGGGGAGTTAGAGCACGAAATAAACTTCGAGTCGAAGGGTTAAAGGGGGTACCCCACCCCCGAGGCCACCACGAGGTGTCCAGAGTGTGACGCAGACTCAAAACTGCCCATGCAGGGGCAGTTTCGGGTCCCCACCACCAAGACCACCTTGTGGTGGTCTTGGGGAGTGGGCCCAGCCATTCGGTCCCCCCCGAGGTCTTCCCGGGGTGCCCACACAGAACCCCGTGGCTTCTCGGTTCAATTCGAGAGCCCGCGGGGTGTGCAAACATCTCAAAACTCAAAAATTCGGGACTGTTTTTTCAACAGTTTTCGATGCCCGAAAAAATGTGAATTCTAATGTCGCAACTAGCTAGTTTAAGGTGTTTGGGTGGCTCTGATACCATGTTAGGTTTTGCCTGCACCCCGGCCATCAATCCGTGGCCAAATTCGGAACAAAAACTTTCAAAACTTTGGCGCAAACAAAACCCGCACAAGATCGAACCAAAAACCCTATACTAGCAAACATGCAAAGAGGAGTTTGGAGAGGTTATACCGATCGATCCGTGTCCTTCGGTCTTCAACCTCTTCCCAAGCTCCTCATGGCTGCCCCGAACTAGTTCTCTCTCCGTTCTCGCTTGTCGAAGAGGTTCCACGTCGAGGATTCTTTATACGGGCTCCCGCTTCTAAACCGAAGCGACTCGGATATCAAGTTTGCTAGCCGAGATGACCAAGATGAAGTAGAGAGAGTGTGTGATCATCTTGTCTTAATACACCCATTGATTCTCAATACATGAGAGGGTATGGATGGAGGTGATGAAGTTTCCATGAGATGAAGTTATGAGCACAAGAAATGAGTAAGCAAAGAAAAAGGTTTGGCTGCCCCATTTTCTTTTGTTAGAAAAATGAGGTATCTGTGTGTAGCAACAAAGGAAAAATCCCACACCAAAATATCTCCATATCCCACACAAATATCCCACAACACATGAAATGAATCAAGCATGGCACATGGGCTCATCAATGCACACTAGACCCAAGACACATGCACCATGAATGCCTTAGGTCAAAACTTGTGCTCACAATTTCCACCAAATTAAACATTAAACCAAATGTTTAAACAAAAAAGATAATGGCACCTTCTAAAGTAAACTCGTAATGAATTACAAGAATACCCCTCATCTGTATATACATACCTGTATCCGTATTCCGACTGAATACGAATATAACGAGACGAAAATAATCCAACAATATAATACTAGGATCCGGCTTAAACCAAAGCCCACTAGTATTATCCGTCCGATCATGATCCGTGCACAAGTGCACGTATATGATCGAACCCTGCCATAAAACCATACGGCCTCACAACGTTTCGCCCGAACTTGGGAAACTCTCTGTGTAGGACTCTAAAGACTCGTCAATACGCTAGCTGTGGGTTTAACCACAAGCACGTAAGTGGCACTAGCTGTATATAACGGCTGCCCAGCTATTGAGGGAAAGGGAGGTCGACGAGCGAACTCATCCTGAAACCCTACTGAGCCTGACAGTTACAATATCCGTACAGTCCGGTCCGTTCGTCTATGAGTATCGCATATCGGGCCCAGGGGGATGGTAAACGTCAGACCCCCAATAGCGGTATAAGTCAAGTCGGAGTATAGCCCATAACACCCTAAGAAACTACTGGAATACCTACCAGTAAATCTCACTTGCCCTGGCCAGGGACTTTGTGTAATGGCTCTCCAAACACAGCGCGATATCACCCCCAATACCGGGAGAGACGAATCCCCTGCCAATCCGCTCACTTCCTCCATGTGGCTCGGGACTGTACCCAACTAAAACCTGTTTGCACGACTCCTTTGAGCCATGGTAGGATAGTAATCAAAGCACAGTAGGAACTCACACGAGACAAATGACGATCTCAGGTCGATAGACTAACCTGTACACATGTCACCAAGGAACTGCTATCTTACGATAGGTATAATACCAACTAGCATGTTCCCGGCGAGTCCGTCCGGTGTACACATGTAACATTTCAAAAAAATAAAATATTATTTTTGGGATTTTTTAAAATTAAATAATATTATATTGAATATTTTAATAAGGCGGTATAATTAAATACCGGTAAATTGGAAAAAAATTGGAAAATTATGGAAATTACTGAAAAGAGGGTGTTTTATGTGAATTATGCAAATTATAAGTTTTATGATTAATTATACGCTATTTAGTGCTAATCGCGATTAAATATCGCTAATCGCGCATTAAGCTTGTTTTGTACAAAATATGCACCATATCATTTTTACACTTGTGTTACATTTTCCAACATGGCTTCCTCTTCATTTTTCATTCATGGCTTTGGTTTTGTGAGAAGAGAAAAGAAAAGAAAAGAAAACAAAGAAAATGAAATGAATAAGATAATGAGGGATGGGCATGAGAGAGAGTGGGAGAGGGTGAGGGTATAGTTGACTTGGCCATTCTCTCCTCCATCATTTTCCTCCTTCTTCAGCCCATGGCAGCACCCTCGCCTCCACCATCTTCAACCTTCACAAAACACCATCCAAACAACCTCAAAACCCCATTCCCACTTCAAAAAAAAAACTTGCACAAGCTCAATACAAATACATTGGACCAAGAAAGTTTGCATTTTGGTGCCTTAGGGGATTCATGAGTGCCAAATGAGGTAATTATTCCATCATTAGTATAGAATTTCCATTCCTTTAGCATCCATGTTAATTTAGAATCGATATGGTGTGGTTTTGGGAACTTTATAAACTTTGAGTTGAGGATTAGGGTTTTAGTTGAACCCAAAGGTGAAATTAAGATTAGTAGAGGCTATACAACCCCTGTGGTGATTGATTGGAGACCTAAACCAGAGACTAGAACCCCGGAATACGAACTTAGAAACCTGATATCGGAAGAATTGTGGATTCTGTGAGTGTTAAATGAAATATGGTAACACCCGGGTGACCTGAAAATTATTTAGCAAAGACAGTGATACATGCAGGTAACCTAGGACCCCCCCACTGAAACCCTAGCCCCTAACCCCCTACCTAGGCCGCAAATAAATTCGTTCTGGCCGCAATTTATGGCCAGAGCAGTAAGGAATTGACTCGTATTTGTTCTGTGGCTTTATCTCCAGTAAACTAGACCCTTGGCATATGCTAAATTGGTTGATTTGACCTAGGGTAAAATCTGGGAACATTTTCAAGAGTTGTTGTTTTGATTCGGGGTTTCGTTTTGCGTATTTTGAATTCGGGATTTTTGTGATTTGTGTCATATTCGGTCACTTGATGTTTGTACGTCGAAATCGAGTGTTATTTGGTGGTTTTGAAGGCGTAGTCCATAGGTTCTAACCTATACGCCTTTAGCGTGTTTTTTTGATTTTCCGATGTGATTTTAATACGCATTTGCGATACGTTATGGTGTGTAGGTACCCTACGAAGACTTCGTGACGACAAGCAAGGGTGTGGCGACGTCGGCAACGGAAAGCGAAGAGCAGGTGAGTAGATTATATCTACAGGGGATGCCGGGTGGATGGCGTATAGCACCCCCGCAGTTCGATGTTTAGTATGCTATATATACTATATATATATGATAGCTTTATGTGTGACATGGATATTCAAGTTATGATTAGGTGTTCATGGTTAGATTATGGTTATTAGAAGTGAACTAGTATAGCTTCTTAGTCGCGAACCCTAGAATAGGTTTACACCCACACGTACACGCATGCTTACTTTGTTATACTTGTGCGTATTTGGGGATACGTATACACACACACACACACACACACACACACACAGGTATAGGACAATGTATATATATACACGTATACCTACACTTGGATGATGAGGATAGTGGATGATATTTGGAGATGAGTCGATGAGATTGGGCATGGTGCCATGAGATCGGTGATATGATATGGTTCGTATTATGAGATACGAAATGAGATTTTAGCGGGCCTTTGGACGTGTGTTTTACACATGCATATATATATATATATATATGGTATCAGTTTGTACTAGACTTAGGTCAGTACCCAGTTCATGAGATATGATGATAAGGATACCGGATAAATGATGAGATGAATGTGATATTTGACCCGTACCCAGATTTGGGATGCCGTACGATAGATTTACCGTACGAGCTTTATATTGATGATAGATCCGCACTCTTGACTCGAGGATGTCATATGATATAGTGTATCGTACGCGATACTATTGAGGCGAGATCACCGACTATTATATATGTATATATATATATATATATTTATCGACTCAGATTTAGGTGGTTTTCATACCCTTTCGATTAGCTTGTTAGTTTGATCTGTAGTTTACTTAGTAGATGTTGGACTAGACCCGAGTCATACATATTTCAAAACTAACGAATCGTGAGTATTTTAAAGATAGGCAAAGGGATTCTATGGATAATTTCAAAAGACGCATCTTTTCTTAAAAACACCGTAGTCCTTATTTTTCTAAAAACCCCGATTCGTCTTATTTCAAATGGAAAAACTGTATGACATTTATATATTGATGTAGATTCTTCACTGTTGCGTTTATTATTCGATTTCTGCATATTCTTGCTATTCGCATCGCATTGCATGTGTGAATGTGTTTATTGTTATATTAAACCCATGCTGTCAGGACACCAGCACCATTATCGATGATGTGTATGTTCCACGTACACCTGCTTGCCGGCTCACACACATCATCATCGATAATTGCCATGTCACTATACAGTAGGATTATTGCATCAGGATATGACTACCTGTACATCTATATTGGCGCACAGACAGATTGTACACTCATACTGGCGTACACACATATTGTACACCCATACTTGCATACATACGTATTTGCACATACATAGATGATTCTGGCTTGATTTTGAGATTTCGGGAACCGCAAGATATATTTTAAAACTGGATTCATTTAAAAGAGCGGTTTTCCCTCGATGTGTGCATATTACTGTTTTATTTTGCATGATGTACGGATATGCTTACATTTCTGTTATATGTCGCATACATCATGCTTTATGATTATACGCATTGGGATATGTTGTTTTCATGAGATTTCTGTATTTGAGAACCGTGGATATTTCAAAAGAAAGCATGTACTGTTTTAAAAACCCGGTTTCTCTTGATATGATATTTCAGTGTGTCCACCATGAGTTTTCTCGGTTCTGAGACGTGTGATATGTGAAACCCGATTCGAGGAGGCGGATGAACCGTTTGCGGGTACATGGTGGACCAGGTATGGTACCCCGAGACGAGAGAAAGATTTCGTGTGGATGACGATGAGCCTGACAGAGGGACCACCACCTACCGGTGATAGTATTTAGGCTCGGCGGATATCCGTAGGATACCGACCGGAGTCGAGAGATGATATGGGCCGATCTGGACTGACGGAGCCCGTGGGCCAATCCGGACTGACGGAGCCCGATATATGAGGAATTATGTGCCGATGCTGGGCACGGGTTTCATGATGTTTTCGAGTGTCGATGCTGGACACTCAGGTTCCATGATTTTGATGTGTCGCGAGGGACACACGTTGATTTACATCCTCATACTTCCATGCATATGCTTTATGATATTTACATGCATGATGTTTTGTGTCATTAGGTGACACGTGGACGAGATCCACATACATACAGACATTGATTACATAGTTTGATGATATCCACATATTTAGACTTCATGATATAGTTGACCCTGATTTCATGATGATTACATTGATGATACCTCGTATTTATGATATGTTGCTACCTGAGGCACTGACACGAGCACTTGGTACTACACTTATGTATAGATGTTTACCCTTGCCACCTTTTCATGCTTCAAACTTTATCATTTGAGGTTTATATATATATCTGATCGTATTGACCTAGGATTGAGTCATACATACGATTTCTTCTCTCTGATGTTTTCTACTCATGAGTTGGCAACTCACCCCCGTTGTACCACAGTTCTTGCAGGTTTTGCCGTACAGGGTTCATTACGGCTTTTCTGGCACACTGCTTCCTTTCAGGGTGATTGCTTTGGTAGGTTGTTTCACTCGCATCGTGACCACCCTTGTATTTATTTTAATCAGTTGTATCTAGTAATTCCATCAACCAAACTAGTATATTTGTTTCAGACTTAGAAAACCAGTTGTGTATTATTTCGACCTTAGAGACGCGCGTTGTAGTATTATGGTTTTCTTAATGATTTTGAGTTCCTTTTGAGTTTTGATCCTCGCCCTTCGGCGTTGTATATTATACTGCTTGCGTGGTTGTAACCGTCGATTGACGAAGAGCTAGCTCCCGCTTGGGGATGCCTTTTATTTGATGTATATATTATTCATGTTGTACCCCGTTCGGGGCCAGTATTTACAAAGGAAACTCTGCCGAAATTTTCAGAAAAGACTTGGGGTTTTTAAAATGCATATTCGGCTTACTTATTTAAAAACCTTGTTTTTAAAACATGTTTACTTCACTTCTTTAAAACTAGTTTTCCTTCATTTATTATTTAAAATGGTTTTAGATTTCTGGGCTTTTGGCTTACTTGAATTAGATGAGATCCTATAGACTTCATATGATTCAAGGGCCAGTCACGTGCTATTTCGGGTCGTGACAACACATAACCCAATGAGCACCTGTATACGTCTTAGGTGAACCAACTGACACCAATGGCTGAGACCTGCCATCGCCCCTCGTCGGGGTCTCGATCCGTATACACTAGTCTACTCTCGGAGTATCGATGTGTAGGGATCCTAGGCACTCTAGTGAAGTCTCACAAGTGATCAAACATGCCAATTTATAAAAATTACGGTGCCGAGGAAACCTAGAACGGATCGTTGGCTAGAAGTACAGGCAAAGCAAGCAAGCTAGTTTACAACTAAACTATAAGATAACGGAAATACAACCTTTGTAGATCCATTTGTCCACCTCCATAGCTCCGCAATGAAGTGCCTTCGCTGTCCAAGTGAACTCCCGGGCTCTAGCGTCGGCTTCGTCGAAGAATAAGCAAGCTAGGTCGTCGATGTCCATGCCGAAGATGATCTACGTCGAGGCATCGCTAGATTAAGCTCCAACTTCATCAAGCTTTGAAAACTTGTGAAGTAAACACCCTATACAACTTGGCAAGAGGTAAATGATGAAGAAATAGGAATTGGGTAGACTTTAGTTTTGGATTTCCCACACTTTTTCATCAATCACCATTGATGTAGCAAGCTTTTTTTCATGTTGAAGAAGAAGAAGATGATGAAAAAGAATATGATAAGTGTTAAGTAAATGATAAATAAATCAATACTTATCATTTACTAACCCTTGGTTAGTTGTAGAGAATGGACCATGGTTAACTTGAATGGTTAGGTTAAAGGATGAGATAAGAATGGTGACTTGGTCAAAGTTTCAAGAAACTTCAACTACAAACAAAACTAGCAACCATTCTTTTTCTCTTTACCTTTTTCTTTTTCCAAAATAAACAAAAGAATAAATAAATGAATAAGTAAAAAGAAAACCCTAATCATAATCTTAACCATGGTCTAATTCTTTACACTAACCCTAGCTTGCATGTATCATCAAACATGATACAATCATGTGCACAAAATATATCACATATGCAATGTGCACAAACCAAGTGAGTAAATCCATTTAAAGTGAACCAATACTAGTTAATGCAAAGTAATATATCAAATATATAATTATGTATTAAATCATTAAATCAACACTTGATTTAACGATCCGGTCATATCGCATATAACCGGCTAGTATCCAATGTGTCGGCTTATCGAATCAATCCTTGATTCGATAACTAGGTTATATCGCATATAACCATTCGATACATTGATCGCGAGAATAGAATACGGTATCATATACACGCATTATTCTCGGTCCCGCACATATCTCATATGCGCTCCTATTTCGTTTCGCTTGAGCTAGGAAACCTCTGTGTAGGACTCTAAAGACTCGTCAATACGCCGGTAGCAGATGATGATCATATCAAACATCCACAAGCCGCAAGCGGTCTGCTAAACGTAACGGCCACCCGGGTATTGAGCGATCAGAAGATCGACGAGCAAGCCCGCTCACACTCCTGCGAATCCAACCAGTAACACTTACCGTACAGTCCGGTCTCTTCGTCTGATATGTCGCATATCTCGCCTAGGGGTGGTAAACGTCAGACCCCAATAGCTCGATAAGTCATGCCGACTTGAGGTCCATAACATTCATGAAACTACTGATAACTCTTACCAGTATATCACAGCAACCCTGGCCAGGGATTTCCTGTTATGGCCAGTCGAGCATAGCACAACATCAACCCCCAATACCGGGAGAGACGAATCCCCTCCTATCGCTCATTGCCTCCATGTGAATCAGGACTGTACCCAAAAACTACCTGTTTGCACAACTCAGTAGAGCCGTGGTAGGGTGGAAATCAAAGCACAGTGGGAGACACACAAGACTCTATGACGATCTCGGGTCTACAGACTAAGCTGTACCAGTGTCACCAGAGAACTGCCATCTGACGTGAGGTATAATACCATCTGGGAGTTCTCGGCGAGTCCGTTCAGTGTACTCAGTCTCCACTGAGCACCCGCATACCATCTCTGATGTCAAACACCAATGGATATGGGATCATCCATCGCCCATCGCATGAGTCGAGAAGATATGCGCTAGTCTACTCTGGAATATCGATGCCCCGTCTCGATATTCCCTCGACTAGGAACATTTCAAGGATGTACTCTTGGACTACCCAGGCCCCACTAGTATGATCTACATCATAGTCCTGGAAGTCGAGTACACATCCTATGGGCTTTATCAACATGTAATCAGAGAGACAGAAAGTATACATGTTAAGATAAAGAGCAACCAGATAGCGTACTATCATGTCGAGAAAGAAAGTCCTACCTATATATGTCCCAGCATCCACTACAATATACATCCAATGTACAGTAATGGCCTCTAGGGCATACATATAACTAAAAATCTCCCACTTGCACTAGGGCCATCTGTAGCAGTGGTTGCAGTATCACATACTCAACCATCCCCTAAAAGTCTCTCTTTGGGAAAAGGGCCTTCGTGAGTGGATCCGCCGTGTTGTCCTCTGAGTCTTCTCTCCTAACCTCGATCACCCTGGAGATCAACTATCTCCATGATCAGGTGATGCTGCCTCAGAATTTGTCTGGGTCACTGATGGGACCAGGGTTCCAGGGCGAAAGCCACACTTCCATTGTCATACAATGGCAGGAACCTAGTTCATCTTATGAACCAATATACACCCAAACTGCCACTTTGGTAGTATCTTTAATAGCGATGTTACCAGCCTTTATCGTCTAGTTTGTCACGGTATCTAGCTTGGAAATCTTCCAACATACCGTCCCTTTACTGAAGGTAAAGACAATGCCTGTGACTGACATTCAGTCGTCTTTATCACCCTGGAACACTTCCAGTGATTCTCCCCAGGATCGATTGATACCATCATACTATAGCTAGTGAGAATCCTAACATCCATTTAGATCTATCTCATAGACCCGAATCCCAGGATTTAGGAGGTATCAACTTTAATCCTATATGGAGAATCTATGTGATAATAGGAGATTGACCGATCGTAGTATAGGAAACTCTTTTCCTATCAAGAGTCTGTTGTCTACGTACAATACGAAGATGACCACCTTACTCTCTACTACCCTTTTGTATATACAAGGTTCGTCTACCATTTTGATGAAGTCAAACACTTTGACTATCTCATCAAAACAGACATTCCAACTCCGCGATGCCTGCTTCATTATGTAAAGCAACTTGCACACGTTTCCGCTGCTCCCACTGTTTACGAAGACCTCTGGCTGTGTTCTTATAGACGTTCTCTTCTAAATCAGTATTTAGAAAAGCAGTCATGGCACCCAACCGCCAGATATCGTAGTCATGGTATGTAGCCGTGGTAAGTAGGATCTGGATAGACTTAAGCATAGCTACTGGAAAAAGGTTTCATCATTATCCACGCCTGGTCGATGACGAAAACCTTTAACAAGTCTAGCTTTGAAAGTCTCAACTTTTCCATCTACACCAAGTAATCTTCTCAAGATATACTTGCTCCTGATGGGGATTTAACCCTTCAGATATAGCAGCTAAAGTCCATACTTTGCTGGTGTACATGGATTCCATCTCAGATCGCTAAGCATCCAGCCATTCTTACAGAGTCCCTACTCTCGATGGCCTGCTCGAAACTAGTTGGGTCATCATCTCATGATGCAATCCTTGCTCCCACTGTCATCGAGAAACTGAGGTATCTCTCAGGCGGATGAGGAACCCTACTAGATCGGCGGAGAGGCTGAGGTTCGTCGGGAACTATAGAATCTTATGGTTCTGTCAAATCATCAACTGCAGTTTTGTATAGCTGGAACCTTTCCAGTTCTACAGAACTGATCCTGCCTCGATCTTGTCCGGATTTTGCTTTAAACATAGGCCGGACAACCCCAAATCTTAACTCGCTTAAGAGATGGGTTCTTCCCATACCATATCTTATATGGAGTGGTAGGCAGTGATTTGATTCAAACCTAATTCAATAGGTATGCAACTTCTCAAGTGCATAACCCCAAAAGGAAATAGGTAACTCAGTAATACTCATTATAGAGCACACGATATCTAATATTGTGTGATTGCTCCGCCCCGATACACCGTTGTGCTGTGGTGTATTCAGAGGAGTAACACTGAGAGAGAATCTCATTCTCCTTTAGAATAGTCCAGGAATTCTATGCATAAGTATTCTCCTCCCTGATCTTATCATAGGACATAATACTTATACCCGTATTTTGGTTCTCTACTTCTAACTTATATTCTGTGAATATCTCAAATGGTTCGGACTTATGTTTCAACAGGAACATATGACTGAATCTTGAGAGATTATCAGAGAATATAATGAAGTATGAAGAACCAGTCCTGGCATGTGTAGACAGGAGACTTTACATACATCATCATGTATCAGTCCCAAGAGTTTACTAACTCTTTCTCTGTTTCTAATAAACAGAGCTATGGTCATCTAATCTTTGTGACATGACTGGCAAGTTTCATAAGATGTAAATTCAAACTGATTTAAATATGCATCTAAAATGTAACTTCAGCCAGTCGGGTCGCATTGATGTGACCTAGTCTACAATACCACAAGAAGGATCCGTTCATTTCTGAACTCTTCTTCTTGTGTGTGTTCTGTATACTAGGAACTGTAGTTTGATTTAGAACTTCAATGCTTTTAGATAACGTGCCTGAACCGATCAACTTTTGATATAGGAAATGTTCAAAACATTATCCAACAATACAAAATTTTATCACTTCTTTTCTGATAAAGAGACTGATATGATTTTGTATATCAGGTTCGGTATCTAATAACATTCGTTCAGAATCAATGTATTATAATACAGGGTGACATTGACCGACAGACTTGGCTGCAACACTTGCCCCGTTTTCTGTCTCATGAAACTTATCACCCGTTCTCAGTTTTTCTACCCTTTTGTAGTCCTATGTAACATCTTACATATCTGGGATCCTGATCCGGTATCACATACCAAGGATTTGGAGGATACTGAGAAACAGTTCTGTATAATGAACACACCTGAAGATGATGCATCAGCATGCACTCTCTTCGTTTGGGCGGCACGGGAAATCTGGTATTCCCCAATTTCCTGCTCTGTCTTATAACAATTATAAGTTGGAGCGGGACCAACGTTCCCCAGCTCAGTATAACAAGCGGGTTCGGTCAATACATCTGTATTATTATCTTGATTAAGGCGTGATATGGTCGCTACCTGGAGAGAGAGAGAAGAAAACACTCAGCGTGCGCTCTTGCAAGATCAGATTGGTTATATATTTTATCTAATCAGGATGGCTCCCACTGTTCTTATCAAATCTTCCTTCAAACCTTAAAAGGAAAGACTAGCCGGGATTAATTACACTCTACAAGTTCGCCAATCTTTCAGCCAGGCCAGTGTCGGTACTTTGAGGGAGGTTCCCTGTGCTTTCGCACGGACCTAATTACTGTAAACCTCGTTTTCCCAGAGGCGTAACCCCGTTGACACCTTTCTAGACACCTACTTGATCGGCTAATTGCAAAGTGCAAAACTCTCCCAGGAGTAACAATTACTCGCAGTGGGTATCGGGATCCAACTATCACATAGAAGGTATGCAATCTCATTGCAAATTTCAACACTTGAAACTCCCGATAATGGTTTTTACCCCTAGCACCTATGACCTTGGCTAAGGTCAACAAATCATAGGTACTAGTCAAGTTCTACCAGTCATTTCGTGATTAATTAGACCCACCCACATGACCCTTGGCTAAGGTCAACAAAGCCACATGACTGTCCTAACTAATCGCATCATATGCGGTGTAGGAAGACATCACTTAGCTACCGTACACTGTGCCTTGACTATGGTCAACAAACACAGCACGAATACTAAGTACTCTACTTCCTAAAATGACGGAGGGTTGCGGCTGGTTTTTGTGAAAACCTTTAACGCTTTGAACTTGATCTCGTTGCGGAATCAAATGGTTTTTAAATGGAATGTTTTTGTGGCTTTTCTAGTTTTGCTAAAGGGGTCACTCCCGGTGAAGGGATCGTCGGCCCTTTCCTCGTCGAATGAGGTGCGGGATATATCATATATATCACTGTGCAAAGCAGAAACTATAGAAGCGATAAAAACAAACCGAGGGTTGTAGCATCTGCTAGTTATTGCTAAAGGAGTCACTCCCGGTGAAGGGATCTCGGTCCTTTCCTCATCGAATAAGGTGCAGGATGTTCTATAATGAACACCGCGATGCAAAGCAAGAACTGTAGCTACCTGTTTTTATTTGAAATTCGATTCCACAACATCAATTAGGTTTATTTTCTTTCATTAATCTCATTAATGAATATCCCATCATTTAAATCTACCTAACCATCACAGATAAATATAACGTACGCTTATGCCATCCGCATTCGCCTCGATGTCCCGTCTGCACCGTTAGGTTAGGTAACTAACGGCAGAGCGAGGCAGGGCTAGCGCGGGTGTAAAACATAAGTAACGTCTATATAATATATCATATATACTATATATAATATCTGCCACAGAACACAGAACATCGCATGATCACAGATAAAACACAGCAGAAGAAACATATGAAATATTGGATATACTACGACGTCCGTGTTTTCAATACGAGCCAGTATAAAACACGGATTCCACGGTCGTGATGAATAGCCAATCCCACACCCCTAGACCCCTACGAGAGCGGCAAGCAACCCTACCAATTCTAGGGTTAGGAGACCCGGACTCGACTCCTCGAGTTGGTCTCCCACTGGACCCCAGAACCCGGTTACTTGTGCTCCCCTCCTTGGGTCTATCCTAGTGCAGAAAAGTAAATAATATACAACGGGTGACGACTTCCGCAACCTGGAAGCGCCCCAATAAAAGAATATTACATACAAGTTTTTACATGAATGAAAATGAAAAACACTCATCTCACATAAAAACCCCCGGCTATTCAAATACGACGATCCAATATAACATATCCAGCAACACATAACATCACATGTCATCAACGTAAGTAAATATGCGTATCCCAATTTTCGTTGACATATAGCAACGAAACCGGCGATATCACATATTACACTTACGGTCACAGAAAAGAAAGTGTAAAACTACAACAGTTGGAATCCGCAACCTCCTCAGACATCGCATGCCTGGCCAAATGAATTACTTAGACATCACATGCCTAACAATTATAAACTCCGCATTTCAGTCTCAAAATCGAAAACTCTTTTCAATATCAAGTCGGGCAATTCAACAAGATTCCCGACATCCTGATCGAATGCTCGTCGCAAACTTTAGTAGGCGGCCGCACCCCCGATACCGTCGACGAAGTGCACCAAGGCGGAACACCGCTGCCGCGAGCACCCGAACGGATGCTTTCGGCGACGGGGTTCTCCTAGGGTCACTTGGTCGGGGCTATGGAGTGAGGCTGTCTATTAAGTTTACCCGGCGAGTATCCGCGTACGCTACGTGATTGCGACGGACTTTTGATCAAATCAAAATTCCGTGGCAACCGATCAAGTGAGACTAAACTGCTATGTTTATAACATTCATTCCGTTATCTTATAACTATTTGCGAATTCCAATTATTGTATCCCAATCCAGATAAAATAGAAAATGTCAAACTTTCCGATCGAACAATCGAACACCCAAGTTTTCCCGATACAGCTCAACACATGAAATAAGTCTAACAACACTCCGTTCGTGCCTCAGTACCAACGGTCCAGCCGTAGAAGGGTCAAGCCAACGCCTCACATGTGGCACGCCGTACTGCCCCAAACCCGAAGGTTCAAAGGGCAGTTCAAGACGGTCACATAATCGAGTTAAGGTTTGTTGTCTTCTAGAGGGTCCATCGCGTTACTTGCACTACTTAGAACGTCGTTAAACTTCGGAAAAATCCAACACTTGGAAATTTCCCGACAGGGGAAAAATTGGGTATTTATATCCGGTCGAACTTTCTAACATATTCAAAAAATTATCCGGAAAGCCAAATAGACAAAATTTGATACCCCGATCGAAACACCGAATCCCCAAAACAACTCAGAAAATTCAACTCTTGAAAAAATATTAAAAATTCCCAGAAAAATCACCACTGGAAACTAACAGTTACTGTGCAAAATAATTTAAATATTGCGGCCGTACGGCCGCGGAACCGCCGCATGAGCTATTGCTCATGCCGCGGATCCGCGCTTGAAAAATCGAATTGGGCCTCCAAAATTTACAGTAACTCTTAGATGTTTGTGATGTGTTCTCTGCATATTTTTAATTTTGAAAAAGACCAGATTTCAGAAATCGTCCAGAGAGCAATTTTGGGTTCGGGTTTTCGGTCCGTCCGGGTTTCAAATTCCGTCTAGACTTCGCCTAAGGCTCTAGCTAGGCTCTGATACCACTGTAGGGATCCTAGGCACTCTAGTGAAGTCTCACAAGTGATCAAACATGCCAATTTATAAAAATTACGGTGCCGAGGAAACCTAGAACGGATCGTTGGCTAGAAGTATAGGCAAAGCAAGCAAGCTAGTTTACAACTAAACTATAAGATAACGGAAATACAACCTTTGTAGATCCGTTTGTCCACCTCCATAGCTCCGCAACGAAGTGCCTTCGCTGTCCAAGTGAACTCCCGGGCTCTAGCGTCGGCTTCGTCGAAGAATAAGCAAGCTAGGTCGTCGATGTCCATGCCGAAGATGATCTACGTCGAGGCATCGCTAGATTAAGCTCCAACTTCATCAAGCTTTGAAAACTTGTGAAGTAAACACCCTATACAACTTGGCAAGAGGTAGAGGATGAAGAAATAGGAATTGGGTAGACTTTAGTTTTGGATTTCCCTCACTTTTTCATCAATCACCATTGATGTAGCAAGCTTTTTTTCATGTTGAAGAAGAAGAAGATGATGAAAAAGAATATGATATAAGTGTTAAGTAAATGATAAATAAATCAATACTTATCATTTACTAACCCTTGGTTAGTTGTAGAGAATGGACCATGGTTAACTTGAATGGTTAGGTTAAAGGATGAGATAAGAATGGTGACTTGGTCAAAGTTTCAAGAAACTTCAACTACAAACAAAACTAGCAACCATTCTTTTTCTCTTTACCTTTTTCTTTTTCCAAAATAAACAAAAGAATAAATAAATGAATAAGGAAAAAGAAAACCCTAATCATAATCTTAACCATGGTCTAATTCTTTACACTAACCCTAGCTTGCATGTATCATCAAACATGATACAATCATGTGCACAAAATATATCACATATGCAATGTGCACAAACCAAGTGAGTAAATCCATTTAAAGTGAACCAATACTAGTTAATGCAAAGTAATATATCGAATATATAATTATGTATTAAATCATTAAATCAACACTTGATTTAACGATCCGGTCATATCGCATATAACCGGCTAGTATCCAATGTGTCGGCTTATCGAATCAATCCTTGATTCGATAACTAGGTTATATCGCATATAACCATTCGATACATTGATCGCGACAATAGAATACGGTATCATATACACGCATTATTCTCGGTCCCGCACATATCTCATATGCGCTCCTATTTCGTTTCGCTTGAGCTAGGAAACCTCTGTATAGGACTCTAAAGACTCGTCAATACGCCGGTAGCAGATGATGATCATATCAAACATCCGCAAGCCGCAAGCGGTCTGCTAAACGTAACGGCCACCCGGGTATTGAGCGATCAGAAGATCGACGAGCAAGCCCGCTCACACTCCTGCGAATCCAACCAGTAACACTTACCGTACAATCCGGTCTGTTCGTCTGATATGTCGCATATCTCGCCTAGGGGTGGTAAACGTCAGACCCCAATAGCTCGATAAGTCATGACGACTTGAGGTCCATAACATTCGTGAAACTACTGATAACTCTTACCAGTATATCACAGCAACCCTGGCCAGGGATTTCCTGTTATGGCCAGTCGAGCATAGCACAACATCAACCCCCAATACCGGGAGAGACGAATCCCCTCCTATCGCTCATTGCCTCCATGTGAATCGGGACTGTACCCAAAAACCACCTGTTTGCACAACTCAGTAGAGCCGTGGTAGGGTGGAAATCAAAGCACAGTGGGAGACACACAAGACTCTATGACGATCTCGGGTCTACAGACTAAGCTGTACCAGTGTCACCAGAGAACTGCCATCTGACGTGAGGTATAATACCATCTGGGAGTTCTCGGCGAGTCCGTTCAGTGTACTCAGTCTCCACTGAGCACCCGCATACCATCTCTGATGTCAAACACCAATGGATATGGGATCATCCATCGCCCATCGCATGAGTCGAGAAGATATGCGCTAGTCTACTCTGGAATATCGATGCCCCGTCTCGATATTCCCTCGACTAGGACCATTTCAAGGATGTACTCTTGGACTACCCAGGCCCCACTAGTATGATCTACATCATAGTCCTGGAAGTCGAGTACACATCCTATGGGCTTTATCAACATGTAATCAGAGAGACAGAAAGTATACATGTTAAGATAAAGAGCAACCAGATAGCGTACTATCATGTCGAGCAAGAAAGTCCTACCTATATATGTCCCAGCATCTACTACAATATACATCCAATGTACAGTAATGGCCTCTAGGGCATACATATAACTAACACGATGCCCAGTCTCGAAACTCCCACGACTAGGGACACTTTAAGGATGTGCTTATAGACTACCCAACTCTCATGTATATGATCGCTGATCAGTCGAAAATATTGCATTTTTAACACATCAATTTCCCTACTATTTGTAATCATCTAAAGGTGTTCGGTATGAATATAGCACATATTAGCAATTTGTCTGTAAAATATCAAATAACATGTGTTATACATTATAACCGGCATTTTGAGGGAAATTGTGTGTTTATTATTGCACGCGTGATTTTTGTATATCGCAACACTTGTCTCGAGATTATGTGCAGGAAATTCTCCAGGATAAAGAGCCGGAACTGCTTAAAGTGCTGATAAATATACATCACGTCCAAGACCTGAGATCTGGCAGTAAACTAGAAAGAATTATAAGATTCCAGACATCAGGAAAGTTCCAAAAAGTCAACACAAAATATCTCTGAAGAATTCAACAAGAGAGCTCACTGTACGGCCGTGGATCCGCGGCCGAATGGGCCGATCCGCCGCGGATCCGCGGCCACGTACACTCATCGAGGGTTGGTCATTTTTTCCCAAGGTCTCCTTTCAAGCGGCAAACTTCTTCAAGACACTTCAGTCTCCAGAGATCTCCAGAAGCTTCCTTTCTAACGGCCAAGCTTCTTGTACAAGCCTAATACCTACCAAGCTTCTCTTGCAAGCTAAATAACTAACTCAATCTAGAAGTTTCTTCGTAACTACCAAGCTTACAAGGAAAGCTAAACCTAGCTTAGCTTCTAAAGGAAGAAAAATCAAGCTTCTAGGGGAAGCTAAAGGAGAAGACTATATAAAGGGACCCAAGGCTTCATTGAACGGGTTGTTCGGTTGTTCATTAATTAGGGTTGAACATTGAGCCAAATTTCCATAAGTTGAGTGAAACAATTTGTAAATCAAAACCCTAGCCCAAATTCAAATCCAAAGCCAAATCAATATCATTTTGAGAAGCAAATCAAGCAAGCAACCATCGATCCTTTATCCGCGAAGCCAATCTTCATCCGAGCAAGAGATCCACGACGATCCGTGACTCACGGAGATCGAGAGGAGCGAAATTCGACAGATCTAGTTACCTCTTCAAAAGGAGCGATCGAGAGCAACATCATGTAACCTCGAATTGAGGAAATGTGTAATTAGTCGTCGATTAAATAAAGGTGATAATTGAAATCCTTGCTTTCTTTACATTCTTGCGTTATGAAACTTCTTGATTCTTGATTCATTAATTTTCATGATGTGTGAGTGAAATCTCCGCTTGTGGAGGATTCGAGAGAATTGATAGATTTAATAATGATCAAATCTTAATACTAGTCTTAATTCTTAAGAGATTTGTGAACTTTAGCAAAAAGAATCGTTGATGACCTAATTTGGAGCGAAATGACTTCTTGATTATTTCATTGCAAATTAGGGATTAAACGATTGATGATTTTCTTTGCTAGAGGCTAGATCTGAATGATCATGATTGAAAAGACAAGGGATAGAAGGAGAAACCCTAGTTTCTCCAATAGATCCCTAATCTTTATCATAACCATCAATCTAGCTACAAATTATCAATAGATAAGATTAGGAATTATTAGATTCATCATTAACTATTAACTCAATTGAATCCTACAAGCTATTCTACAAATCTTGATAACTAAATCGATTGGGACAATTCTTGATTCTTGATTCTAGATCTTTATTTTCTTTATGTTTCTTGAAATGAAAACTTACAAATCTTGAATCAATTTTCTTGCATTTTTCTTTTATCTTTTAATTTCCAACGCAACTAAAACAAGATCGATCAAATCACACTTCCCAGTGGATGATCCATATTCATTAACGCGCTACATCGACACCGTTAATTTATTGCGGTATAAATTTCTTTGGTTGTGATCTATTTTACATTTTCCAAACACATCGAGAAATTGGATCAATCAAATGGCGCCGTTGCCGGGGATAGTGTGCTAATTTGTTTGTTTTTGTAATTTGAGTTAGAAAATTTATTATTCCATCAGTTTTTTAGATCAAAATTCATAACAAGCACTTAACGATTTGTTTTGATTTGTTGCAAGAAGATCTGGAATCTGTGGAGCAAGAGGAAAAATTTTCAGAGCATCACAGAGAGTTCAGTGAGGCAACAGGAGCATTTGCATAAAATTTTGTGCAGGTATCTTCTCAAAGGACCGCGCAACCACAGCCATATGCAGCTTCTTGCGGCGGTTCCGCGGCAGGATTAGGGCTTCACTGTTCCAAAAATTTTAGGTGAATTTCTGACTTTCTTATCTTCTCTCTCATCTGCTCCATTAACAAATTTCTGCAGGTTTCTTTGCAAAAATTCGCAGCGCCGCAAAAAGAAAAATTGTTGCGTGTTTGATCTTGGTTGTTTGTATTTTTAAATATGGAAATTAAGGGGAAAAGACCAAATTCAGATTAGGTCGGGATTTCATTACCCGTCCTAAGCCCCAAAAATCACAAACTTGCATCCGCATCACCCTCATTAACTAAAAAATATCTAGACAAGACTCTAAGGACCGTCGCGCTCACTTTGGACAGAAGGAGGTCGTGGGTAATCTATTGCTTATCCGCGTTTCTTTTGTGGTGTCTAAGGCAAGTGTGTCTAAGGCAAGTGGTTACTTAATTAGGCCAACTACTTACGTAGTGGAGAACCTCCCACTTACCTGGCACTTACCTGGCCACAGAAGGGGCAAAGAGGCAGTAGAGGATCTATCTTGCGACTTGTCTTCTGGAAGTTTAGGAGCGGTCTAGAGCTTTGACCTAGGTGACCACTAGATTTAGGGTTGCTTGTGCATTGTTTGTGTGCAAATTTCAAAAATCCGTATATTTTTCAAAACCAAACACCAATCTCATCTTTTCCTTAATTATCATTTAACGCTGCCACTTGTGCTAAACCATTTAGTGCAAGCTAGGCTGGACACGGGATTGTAGTGGCCGTTTTGTCCGCGTTTCACTTATCGACCCCAAAGTCGGTATTTCTACATTTTCTTTTTCCCACCACCCACCACGACCGCGATGGACGGATTTCCATCACACTTTAACACCACTCTGCCACCGCCCGTAGGTGCGCAGAACCCTCCTCGCATTTCTCTCCAAGAAAGATGCTATCCTACACGTGTTCCCCTTCCTACCTGTCTTTCTATTCCACCTGCCAACGGGGAAAATTTTGAAATCAACCCCCAATTCATCAAACTGTTACCCAAATTTCACGGTCTTGATTCTGAAGACGCGTACGTTCTTATCTCCAAATTCGAAAACGTATGCGCAATGATTGGAACGTCACAACTGTTTTTGGATGCTCTGCGTTTACGTCTTCTCCCATTCACTTTGTGCGATTTAGCCGAGAAGTGGCTTTATAACACACCCGCACATTCTATTTCAAAATGGGATGAATTTGTTGCAGCATTTCTGAAGAAATTTTATTCCAATCACAAGACCAGCCGTGTTCGGAGTGAAATCTTTAAATTTACCCAACTTCCCAATGAACCATTTTGGAAATGCTTGGAACGGTTCAAGGATCTTCTTCTCCAATGCCCTCATCATGGAATTCCTAGATGGGATCTGTGTCGAGTTATCTATGAGGGTATTGATCTCACAACTAAATAGATGCTTGAAACCATGTGTCATTACCAAATCCTATCTAAAGATGATGGTGAAGCTTGGAAATACCTAGAAGATTTAGCTCAAAACACTTTACAATGGGAAAGTGTTAGACCACCACCGTCTAGGGAAGATATCAATCAGCTCGATGTTTCCGTCACAATGAGAGCCGAAATGGCCGCAATACAAAGGAAACTCGACGCTATAGAAAATAGAATTTCTTCAGCCTCCCTAAACCAGTACACACTTCCCAAAACCGTTTGTGGTTGCTGTTCCAACCCATCACATTTGACGGAAGAATGTCCTTTGAATGTACCGTTTCAAGGTCACACTAATGCTGCATTTCAGCAAAGACCTAGAAACGATTCTTCTTCTTCCTCATATAATCAAGATTGGAGGAATCACCCTGATCTGTCTTCGATCCAACACCAAACTCAATACACGGATCCAAACCAGAATAACTTCCAATGGGTCCGTTCACAGCAACAGCAACCACCACAACTGAGTCAGCACCCCTACCAAATACAAACTTTTCAAAATCCGGCCAACACTTCTGCACCTTATAACAATTCTTTGGAAACGGCCGGTACTGATGAATCCTCTGCACTCGCACAAACCATGAATTTGCTTCTGACAAATTTCATGCAAGTTTCGGCTGAAATAAAGACTTCTGTCGAGAAAATCCAGAAAAACTCTGACTCCCATAGTGAGAGTATTAAATCGATGGAAGCACAAATTGCTCGATTAAACACCGAAATGAGTGCTAGAGAGAAAGAGAATCTTCTAGCTCAACCCCCAACTGATCCTGGACCTTCACATTACACTAATGTGAATGCACTTACCACGTTGAGATCTGGAAGAGTGCTAGACAATCATGTGGGTGAACAGATTGATGTTGAGGAATCAATTGAACCCCCGGCTTCCACTTTCACTTCCACTCCCACTTCTACTCCTTACCATATTTCGTCTAATTTACCTTCTTCTTCCGAGCCTATTCTCCGTTTTCCCAAAGGCTCGAACCCTCTACCCACTTCATCCTTTCCACCCCCATAACCTTCTCCACAAATGTGGGACCCAACATTTATTGATAGAGCTCCATTTCCGGAAAGGTTGAGGCCCAACAAACCCAATGCCCAAATGGAGAAGCTTGTGGAAATGTTTAAGCAAGTTAACATCAACATCCCTCTCCAAGATGCTATACAACAAGTTCCGTCATATGCGAAAATTCTTAAGAACTTGTGCACTAGGAAGAGGAAGACTCAAGTGCCGAAAAAAGTGTTCATGTCGAGTACTGTAGACACAGCTTTTCCCCAACAATTACCAAGGAAACGTAAGGACCCTGGCTGTCCTACTATTTCTATTTCTATTGGGGAGAAACACATTAACCGTGCTTTACTCGATTTAGGCGCTAGTGTTAACTTGCTTCCATATTCAGTCTATGAGCAACTAGGTATCGGAGTGTTAAATCCCTCGAACATAACTCTCCAGATGGCTGACCGATCAATCACCAAACCTGGGGGTGAACTTGAGGATGTGTTGATAAAAATCGGGGAATTTGTATTCCCTGTGGACTTTATTGTTCTTGATACACAGACTGTAATGAACCCACGGAACCAAATTCCGGTGATTCTCGGCCCTTTTTGGCTACTTCCAACGCTGTAATCAATTGTCGAAACGGTTCTATGAACCTATCTTTCGGGAATAGGTCAATTGAGCTAAACATTTACAAGTTGGGAAGTCAACCCTCCGATCCTCATGCTCGAGTATGTTCTGTCGAATTAATGGATGTCGACAGCAGCGAATTTGATCAGCTTCACGATACAGATCCGGACTTCCTTTATACGTTGTTGTTTGACCCAGATATGTATCATATACATACGGAACCTTCTTTTGAGTTGTTCGGGTCAACATCTAACGTCGATGATGAACTTTTTATGGAGTCTGTGTATCATCCCGTTCTTTCCAATGACATTATTCTTCGGGATATCGATGAAAGTTTCGCTGATAGACTTGCATTCTTAGCAGACATGGGTGTTGAGATGATTCATCTCCAAAACAAAGAAATTGAACCTCCACCCCTTCTTCGTATCATTCACAAGAATGCAAGTAATCCATCACAATCACTGTTTCGTCTCTCCAGAACGAGACGCATACACTTTCCATCACACCACTTATCTCTTCCCCACTTCTTCTTGGCTCTTTTCAACTTGTTCTTCCACCAACCGGTGCACTACACTGATAAAATCTTCGAATGGTTGGTGTTGACCTTCGGTCTTTGCAAAGCTTTGCATTGACCAATAAATTTTGACCCCCCCTCTTTTGATTTTCAAAGCTTAATATTGTTTAACTCATGTTTGCGGGGGTACATTTTTGGCTCTTGAAAATAAAAGTTGTCCTCAAAATTATGTGCCAAAAATAAGTTTGGGGGAGCATTTTCACTTTCATATATTTTTGACCCCATTAATAATGTCCTCCCAAACTTACAGGTTTTTGTGATCTAGCAAAAGACAACAGTGAGGACACTGTTGAAAACAAGTTTGGGGGAGGTTTGTGCTTATTTGCCCATCACTTTGCATCATTTGCATCATACTTTGCATAAGCACAAAACATAAAAAAAAAATTACATAAATAATATAATAAAAGATTAGATAGTGAAAAATTACATCCAAAAGATTAGAAACAATTAAGAAAACCAAGAAAATTAGAAGTTTTCTTAAACGAAACTAGTGATAAGTAGTAATGAGCCGTTGTCCCAAGGGTTAGTAAGATGAAAGAAGTCACTAATCTGCGGATAAAAATAAGTCTGAAAAATAGTTTCTATTCTGGAAGCCAAACATTTGAATGTTGATACCCTACTATACATACTTATACACGTCTTGAAACTCGGGATAGTAGAGGATACTTTGAAATGCTCTTGTCTAAAAGCCAAAGTATGAAGGAAATAATAAATGCAAAAATAAAAGATAAAATGGTGAAAAGAAAAATGAACACTGGTTTTGTTATCGCCAAGGCAGTATAAAAAAAATATAGCGAGGGTGCTTCATCACCTAGTGTCTTAGACCAACTGGTTTGGGAGTCACTGCTAAGCCTTAGGTGTTGCAAGACGGGAAAAATATTAAATGCACCTTATAAGCAAGCTTATTGAGTAATCGGTCGGTTAGTATCTCAAGAAGTATTAACGGTCGCATGAAAATGTGTGAGCAAATTCCATATAAATATTAATTAAAAAGTACTGAGGTGGATGGACAAGAGTATGATAGCTTGAATTGAATTCTCCAAATGTAGGGATGTCCTTTACACACACGTAAGGGTATATGATCGATGTTTGGAAGAAAGATAGGAATGAAGAATAAACATGGTGTTTTATTGAGGGATGACGTGATTTCTGACATCTTTTCATGACTATTAAGATAGGGCTCATAGCAACTGAAAAGCTAGTATTAGTTGAAAACTGTAATTTTCAAAGTCTTTCTTTTATAGTTCTTATCTTTATATGTAACTTTCACGGACTTCCTTTTATTATGGGATTTTGTGGGTGCAATCCGCTGAAAACCCTCAGGAGACAACACTCCTCCTACTAGGGACACCTAGAGGTTTAAAGGCTTGTTGCACGTGCTCAGTGCAATCGTGTTGCCTACGAAAGTGTGCTAGTTAGGTTTTTCTTTTTCTTTATTTTCTCCTTCTCTTGAATAAAAGATATTTGCTCGAGACGACCAAAATTAAGTTTGGGGGAATTTGATCCGTCGAAAATATTGCATTTTTAACACTCAATTTCCCTACTATTTGTAATCATCTAAAGGTGTTCGGTATGAATATAGCACATTTAGCAATTTGTCTGTAAAATATCAAATAACATGTGTTATACATTATAACCGGCATTTTGAGGGAAATTGTGGGTTTATTATTGCACGCATGATCTTTTGTATATCGCAACACTTGTCTCGAGATTGTGTGCAGGAAATTCTCCAGGATAAAGAGCCGGAACTGCTTAAGGTGCCGATAAAAATACATCAAATCCAAGACCTGAGATCTGGCAGTGAACTAGAAAGAATTATAAGATTCTAGACATCAGGAAAGTTCCAAAAAGTCAACACAAAATATTCATGAAGAATTTAACCAGAGAGCTCACTGTACGGCCGCGGATCCGCGGCCGAATGGGCCGATCCGCCGTGGATCCACGGCCATGTACACTCATCGAGGGTTGGTCATTTTTTCCCGAGGTCTCCTTTCAGGAGGCAAACTTTTTCAAGACACTTCAGTCTCCAGAGATCTCCAGAAGTTTCCTTTCGAATGGCCAAGCTTCTTGTACAAGCCTAATACCTACCAAGCTTCTCTTGCAAGCTAAATAACTAACTCAATCTAGAAGTTTCTTCTTAACTACAAAGCTTACAAGGGAAGCTAAACCTAGCTTAGCTTCAAAAGGAAGCTAAATCAAGCTTCTAGGGGAAGCTAAAGGAGAAGGCTATATAAAGGGACCCAAGGCTTCATTGAACAGGTTGTTCGGTTGTTCATTAATTAGGGTTGAACATTGAGCCAAATTTCCACAAGTTGAGTGACACAATTTGTAAATCAAAACCCTAGCCCAAATTCAAATCCAAAACCAAATCAAGATCATTTTGAGAAGCAAATCAAGCAAGCAACCATCGATCCTTTATCCGCGAAGCCAATCTTCATCCGAGCAAGAGATCCACGACGATCCGCGACTCACGGAGATCGAGCGGAGCGAAATTCGACAGATCTAGTTACCTCTTCAAAAGGAGCGATCTGTAGGGTTCCTAGGCACTCCCAAGAGGTCTCACAAGGCATCAACCATGCCAATTTAAAATTTTACGGTGCCGACAAACCCTAAACTACGGATCGTTGGCTAGATGTCTAGGAGAAAAAGAAACTAGTTAACAACTTAACTAAAGTTTAATCGGAAATACAACCTTTGTAGATCCGGTGCTCCACCTCCATAGCTCCGCAACGAAGTCCCCTCGCTGTCCAAATGAATTCCCGGGCTCTAGCGTCGGCTTCGTCGGAGAAATGGCGAGCTAGGTCGTCGATGTCCATGCCGAAGATGATCTACGTCGAGGCATCGCTAGATCAAGCTCCACCTTCACCAAGCCAAGAAAACTTGTGAAGGAAACACACTCTACTACTTGGCAAGAGGTAGAGGATGAAGAAATAGGAATTGGGTAGACTTTAGAATTGGATTTCTCACTCATTTCATCAATCCACCATTGATGAAGTGAAGCTTCTTCATCTTGAAGAAGAAGAAGAAGAAGATATATTATGATAAGTTTTTATGTTAAAAAAGGATAAATTATATCAATACTTATCATAACCTAACTCTAATTAAGTGTAGAGAATAGACCATGGTTTGCTTAAATGGTTAGGGTTAAGAATGAAGACAAGAAAGGTGACTAAGTCAAAGGTTCATGAATCTTCAACAAACAAACAAACAAAGCCACCATTCTTTCTTTATCTTATCCAAAACAAATAAATAATTAAATAAATAAATAAATAAGATAATCAAAACCCTAATCATTAACTTAACCATGGTTTAATCTTTACACTTAACCAAGTTAACATGTATCATCAAACATGATACAAACAGGTGCACAAAAGTATATCACATATACAACTTGTGAACTTCAAGTGAGAAAATCCATTTAAAGTGAACCAATACTAGTTAATGCAAAGTAATATATCAAATATATAATTATACATTAAATCATTAAATCAACACTTGATTTAACGATCCGGTCATATCGCATATAACCGACTAGTATCCAATGTATCGGCTTATCGAATCAATCCTCGATTCGATAACTAGGTTATATCGCATACAACCATTCGACACATTCATCGCGAGAATGAAATACGGTATCACATACACGCATTATTCTCGGTCCCGCACATATCTCATATGCGCTCCTATTTCGTTTCGCTTGAGCCAGGAAACCCCTGTGTAGGACTCTAAAGACTCGTCAATACGCCGGCAGCGGATGATGATCATATCAAACATCCACAAGCCGCAAGCGGTCTGCTAAACGTAACGGCCACCCGGGTATTGAGCGATCAGAAGATCGACGAGCAAGCCCGCTCACACTCCAGTGAATCCAACCAGTAACACTACCGTACAGTCCGGTCTGATCGTCTGATATGTCGCATATCTCGTCTAGGGGTGGTAAACGTCAGACCCCAATAGCTCGATAAGTCGTGTCGATATGAGGTCTATAACAATTCGAGAAACTACTGGTAACACTTACCAGCAATTCTCTGATCAGCCCTGGCCTGGGACTTCCTGTTATAGCCAATCGAACACTGTGCAACATCAACTCCCTATACCGGGGGAGACGAATCCCCTCCTATCGCTCATTGCCTCCATGTGACTCGGGACTGTACCCAAAAACCACCGTTTTGCACGCCCTCTTGGACGTGGTAAGATGGAAATCAAAGCACAGTGGGAACCACACAAGACTCTATGACGATCTCGGGTCAACAGATTACTCTGTACCAGTGTCACCAGAGAACTGCCATCTGACGTAAGGTATAATACCATCTGAGAGTTCTCGGCGAGTCCGTCCAGTGTACCCAGTCTCTACTGAGCACCCGTATATCATCTCTGATGTCAAACACCAATGGATATGCGATCATCCATCGCCCATCTGTATGGGTCGAGAAGGTATATGCTAGTCTACTCTGGTATATCGATGCCCCATCTCGATACACCCACGACTAGGGACTTGGAAGGATGTACCTATGGACTACCTTGTCCCTACTAGTATGATCTGCATCATAGTCCAGGTAGTCAAGTACACATCCTAAGGGCTTTACCAACATGTAACAGAGAGACAATCAGTGTACACGTTAAGGTAAAGAGCAACCAGATAGCATACTATCATGTCGAGCAAGAAAGTCCTCCCTATATATGTCCAAGCATCCACTACAATATACATCATATGTATAGTAATGGCCTCTAGGGCATACATATAACTAACAATCTCCCACTTGCACTTGGGCCATCTGATAGCAGTGGTTGTAGTATCTCATACTCCACCATCCCATAAAAATCTCTCTCTGGGAACAGGCCTTTGTGAGTGGATCCGTTGTGTTGTCCTCTGAGTCTACTCTCCTAACCTCGATCCCTTGGAGATCAAGCATCTCCATGATCAGGTGACACTGCCTTAGAATATGTCTGGATCACTGATGGGACCGTCGTTCCTTGGCATAAGCCACAACTCCATTGTCTCACAATGGTAGGAACGTAGTTCATCTCATGAACTAATATACACCCAAACATCCTCTTTGGTAGCATCTTAAGTAGCGATGTATCCAGCCTTTATCGTCTAGTATGTCACGGTATCTAGCTTGGAACTCTTCCAACATACCGTCCCTTTACTGAGGGTAAAGACAATGCCTGCGACTGACATTCAGTCGTCTTTATCACCCTGGAACACTTCCAGTGATTCTCCCCAAGATCGATTGATACCATCTCACTACAACTAGTGAGTATCCTAACATCCAATTAGATCTATCTCATAGATCCAAAATCCAGGATTTAGTAGGTATCACTTTGATCCTTTATGGAGAATCCTAGTGATAAGCGGAGATTGACCGAGCGTAGCATAAGAAACTCTTTTCTTATCAAGAGTATGTCATTCACGTGCTCTACGAGGATCGTCACCATACTCCCTACTACCTTTTTGTTTATACAAGGTTCATCTACCATTTTGATGATGTCAACTTCTTTGACTAATCCATCAAAACAGATGTTCCAACTCCGCGATGCCTGCTTTATCCTATAAAGCATCTTGCACACATTTCCGCTCCTCCCACTGTCTATGAGGCCCTCTGGCTGTGTACTTATAGACGCTCTCTTCCAAATCATCATTTAGAAAAGCAGTCAAGACACCCAACCGCCAGATATCGTAGTCATGGTATGTAGCCGTGGCAAGTAGGATCTGGATGGACTTAAGCATAGCTACTTGAAAAGGTTTCATCATTATCCACGCCTGGTCGATGACGAAAAAGCTTTAACAAGTCTAGCTTTGAAAGTCTCAACTTTTCCATCTCAGATCACTAAGCATCCAGCCATTTTTACAGAGTCTTACTCCTGATGGCCAGCTTGAAACTAGTTGGGTCATCATCTCATGATGCAATCCTCGCTCCCACTGTCATAGAGAAAACGAAGTAGCTCTCAGGTGGGTGAGGAACCCTACTAGATCGGCGGAGAGGCTGAGGTTCGTTGGTATCTACTGAATCTTTTGGTTCTACCAAATCATCTGCTGTAGTTTGTATAGCTGGAACCTTTCCAGTTTTACATTACAAACCTTGCCTCGAGCTTGTCCGGATTTTGCTTTTAGACATAGCCCGGACAACCCCAAATCTTAACTAACTTAAGATATGGGCTCTTCCCTTTCCATATCACATATGAAGTGGTAGGCAACTGATTTGATTCGAACCCTATTCAATAGGTATGCAACTTCATAAGTGCATAACTCCCAAAAAGGAAAAAGGTAACTCAGTAGTACTCATCATAGAGCACACCATATCAAATAGGGTGTATCGGCTCCGCCCCGACATACCATCGTGCTATGGTGTATACAGAGGAGTAATGCTGAGAGAGAATCTCATTCTCCTTTAGAATAGTCCAGGAATTCCATGCACAAGTATTCTCCTCCCTGATCTCATCATAGGACATAATACTTTTACCCGTATTTTGGTTCTCTACTTCTAACTTATATTCTGTGAATATCTCAAAAGGTTCGGACTTGTGTTTCAACAAGAACCTATGTCTGAATCTAAAGAGATCATCAGAGAACGTAATGAAGTATAAAGAACCAGTCCTGGCATATGTAGACAGGAGACCTTTATACATCAACATGTATCATCCCAAGAGTTCACTAACTCTTTCTCTGTTTCCAGTAAACAGAGCTGGTGTCATCTTATCTTTGTGACATGACTGGCAAGTTTCACAAGATGTTACTTCAAACTGATTTAAATATATATCCAAATGTAACTTCAGCCAGTCGGGTCGCATTGATATGACCTAGTCTACAATGCCTCAAGAAGAATTCGTTCATTTCTGAACTCTTCCTCTTGTGTGTATTCCGTATACTAAGAACTGTAGTTTGATTTAGAACATCAATGCTTTTAGATAACGTTCCTGAACCGATCAACTTTTGATATAGGAAATGTTCAAAACATTATCCAACAATACAAAATTTTATCATTTCTTTACTGATAAAGAAACTAATATGATTTTGTATATCAGGTTCGGTATCTAATAACATTCGTTCAGAATCAATGTATTGATAATACAGGGTGACAGTGACCAACAGACTTGGCTGCAACACTTGCCCCGTTTTCTGCCTCATGAAACTTATCACCCGTTCTCAGTTCTTTACCTATCTGTAGCCCATGTAACATATTACATATGCGGGATCCTGATCCGGTATCATATACCCAGGACGTAAAGGACACTGAGAAACAGTTCTCTGTAATGAACACACCCGAAGATGATGCATCATATGCACTTTCTTCGTTTGGGCGGCACGGGAAATCTGGTATTCCCCAATCTCCTGCTCTGTCTTATAACAATTATAAGTTGGAGCGGGACCAACGTTCCCCAGCCCAGTATAACAAGCGGGTTCGGTCAAATATCCGTATTATTATCTTGATTAAGGCGTGATATGGTCGCTACCAGGAGAGAGAGAGAGAAGAAAACACTCAGCGTGCGCTCTTGCAAGAATAGATTGGTTATTATTTTATCTAATCAGGATGGCTCCCACTGCTTTTTATCAAATCTTCCTTCAAACCCTAAAAGGAAAGACTAGCCGGGATTAATTATACACTACAAGTTCGCCAATCTTTCAGCCAGGCCAGTGTCGGTACTTTGAGGGAGGTGCCCCGTGCTTTCGCACGGACCTAATTAATGTAAACCTCATTTTCCCAAGGGCGTAACCTCGTTAACACCTTTCTAGACACCTACTTGATCGGCTAATTGTAATGTATAAAACTCTCCCAGGAGTAACTCTTACTCGCAGTGGGTATCGGGATCCAACTATCTCATAGAAGGTATGCAATCTCATTGCAAATTTCAACACTTGAAATTCCCGATAATATTTTTCCCCTAACCTCCTATGACCTTGACAAAGGCCAACAAACCATAGGATGCTAGTCAAGTTCAACCCGTCATTTCCTGATTGAATTAAACCCACCCGCACGGCCCTTGACAAAGGCCAACAAGGTCGCACGACTACCCTAACTCAATCTGCATCATATGCATAAGCAGATAAGCACCAGTTAGCTACCGCACACTGCGCCTTGACAAAGGCCAACAAACGCAGCACGAATACTAACTACTACTTATCTGAAATGACGAAGGGCTACGACAGGTTTTTCTGAAAACCTATTGCGTAATGAACTTGATATCGTTGTAGAATCAAATGATTTAAAAATGGAGTGCTTTTGAGGCTTTTCCAGTTTTTCTAAAGGAGTCACTCCCGGTGAAGGGATCGTCGGTCCTTTCCTCGTCGAATGAGGTGCTGGATATATCATATATATCACTGTGCAAAGCAAAAACTCTTAAAAGCAATCAAAAGACAAACCGAGTGTGTAGCATCTGCCAGTTATTGCTAAAGGAGTCACTCCCGGTGAAGGGATCTCGGTCCTTTCCTTATCGAATAAGATGCAGGATATATCATATATACCGCTATGCAAAGCAAGAACTGTAGCTACCTGTTTTATTTTGAAATTCGATTCTACAACATCTTAGGTTTCTTTTAATTTCATTAATCTCATTAATGAAGTCCCATCATTTAAAAACCTAAACATCACAGATAAATACGACGTACACTTATGCCATCCACATTCGCCTCGATGTCCCCTCGTGCACCGTTAGGTTAGGTAACTAACGGCAGAGCGGGGCAGGGCTAGCGCGGGTGTAAAACATAAGTAACGTCTATATAATATATCACATATACTATATCAAGTATCCATCACAGAACATATCACATGATCACATCACAGATATCGCAGCAGAAGAAACATATGAAATATTGGATATACTAGGACGTCCGTGTTTTCAATACGAGCCAGTATAAAACACGGATTCCACGGTCGTGATGAATAGCCAAACCCACACCCCTAGACCCCTACGAGAGCGGCAAGCAACCCTACCAATTCTAGAGTTAGGAGACCCGGACTCGACTCCTCGAGTTGGTCTCCCACTGGACTCCAGAACCCGGTTACTTGTGCCCTCCTCCTTGGGTCTATCCTAGTGCGGAAAAGTAAATAATATACAACGGGTGACGACTTCCGCAACCTGGAAGCGCCCCAATAAAAGAATATTACATACAAGTTTTTACATGAATGAAAATGAAAAACACTCATCTCACATAAAAAAACCCCGGCTATTCAAACACGACGATCCAATATAACATATCCAGCAACACATAACATCACATGTCATCAACGTAAGTAAATATGCGCATCCCAATTGTCGTTGACATATAGCAACGAAACCGGCGATATCATATATTACACTTACGGTCACAGAAAAAAAAGTGTAAAACTACAACAGTTGGAATCCGCAACCTGCATAGACATCGCATGCCTAATCAAATGAATTCCTTAGACATCAGATGCCTAACAATTATAAACCCCGCATTTTAGTCTCAAAATCGAAAACACTTTTCAATATAAAGTCGGGCAATTCAACAAGATTCCCGACATCCTGATCGAATGCTCGTCGTAAACTTTAGTAGACGGCCGCACCCCCGATACCGTCGACGAAGTGCACCAAGGCGGAACACCGCTGCCGCGAGCACCCGAACGGATGCTTTCGGCGACGGGGTTCTCCTACAGTCACTTGGTCGGGGCTATGGAGTGAGGCTGTCTATTAAGTTTACCCGGCGAGTATCCGCGTACACTACGTGATTGCAACGGACTTTTGATCACATAAAAATTCCGTGGCAACCGATCAAGTGAGACTAAACTGCTATGTTTATAGCATTCATTCAGTTATCTCATAACTTCTTGTGAATTCCAATTATTGTATCCCATTCCAGATAAATAGAAAATGTTAAACTTTCCGATCGAACAATCGAACACCCAAGTTTTCCCAATACAGATCAACACATGAAATAAGTCTAACAACATTCAGTTCGTGCCTCAGTACCAACGGTCCAGCCGTAGAAGGGTCAAGCTAACGCCTCACATGTGGCACGCCGTACTGCCCCAAACCCTAAGGTTCAAAGGGCAGTTCAAGACGGTCACATAATCGAGTTAAGATTTGTTGTCTTCTAGAGGGACCATCGCGTTACTTGCACTACTTAGAACGTCGTTAAACTACGGAAAAATCCAACACTTGGAAATTTCCCGGCAGGGGAAAAAGTGGGTATTTATATCCGGTCGAACTTTTTAACATATTCTAAAATTTATCCGGAAAATATATAGACAAAATTTGATAATCCGATCGAATCTTTGATTCCCAATACAACCCCAGAATACTCAACTGTAGAGTATACATTAAAATTACCCAGAAAACACAGGAGTTAATTATAAACATTACTGTGCAAAGAGGAGTCAAAAAGTCAACAGTATGGCCGCGGAACCGCCGCGCCACGTGGGCTTAGGCCGCGGTTCCGCGGCGTTATGACGGAGTTAGGTCTCCGTTTTTCACAGTATTTCAAAAAAAACCCTGCTTAATTTTCTGCATATTTTTAATATTGAAAAATCCCAGATTTTAGAAAAAGGACAGAGAGCATTTTTGAGTTGGGTTTCAGGTTCGTTCGGGTTTCAAATTCCGTCTAGACTTCGCCTAAGGCTCTAGCTAGGCTCTGATACCACTGTAGGGTTCCTAGGCACTCCCAAGAGGTCTCACAAGGCATCAACCATGCCAATTTAAAATTTTACGGTGCCGACAAACCCTAAACTACGGATCGTTGGCTAGATGTCTAGGCGAAAAAGAAACTAGTTAACAACTTAACTAAAGTTTAATCGGATATACAACCTTTGTAGATCCGGTGCTCCACCTCCATAGCTCCGCAACGAAGTCCCCTCGCTGTCCAAATGAATTCCCGGGCTCTAGCGTCGGCTTCGTCGGAGAAATGGCGAGCTAGGTCGTCGATGTCCATGCCGAAGATGATCTACGTCGAGGCATCGCTAGATCAAGCTCCACCTTCACCAAGCCAAGAAAACTTGTGAAGGAAACACACTCTACTACTTGGCAAGAGGTAGAGGATGAAGAAATAGGAATTGGGTAGACTTTATAATTGGATTTCTCACTCATTTCATCAATCCACCATTGATGAAGTGAAGCTTCTTCATCTTGAAGAAGAAGAAGAAGAAGATATATTATGATAAGTTTTTATGTTAAAAAAAGGATAAATTATATCAATACTTATCATAACCTAACTCTAGTTAAGTGTAGAGAATAGACCATGGTTTGCTTAAATGGTTAGGGTTAAGAATGAAGACAAGAAAGGTGACTAAGTCAAAGGTTCATGAATCTTCAACAAACAAACAAACAAAGCCACCATTCTTTCTTTATCTTATACAAAACAAATAAATAATTAAATAAATAAATAAATAAGATAATCAAAACCCTAATCATTAACTTAACCATGGTTTAATCTTTACACTTAACCAAGTTAACATGTATCATCAAACATGATACAAACAGGTGCACAAAAGTATATCACATATACAACTTGTGAACTTCAAGTGAGAAAATCCATTTAAAGTGAACCAATACTAGTTAATGCAAAGTAATATATCAAATATATAATTATACATTAAATCATTAAATCAACACTTGATTTAACGATCCGGTCATATCGCATATAACCGACTAGTATCCAATGTATCGGCTTATCGAATCAATCCTCGATTCGATAACTAGGTTATATCGCATACAACCATTCGACACATTCATCGCGAGAATGAAATACGGTATCACATACACGCATTATTCTTGGTCCCGCACATATCTCATATGCGCTCCTATTTCGTTTCGCTTGAGCCAGGAAACCCCTGTGTAGGACTCTAAAGACTCGTCAATACGCCGGCAGCGGATGATGATCATATCAAACATCCACAAGCCGCAAGCGGTCTGCTAAACGTAACGGCCACCCGGGTATTGAGCGATCAGAAGATCGACGAGTAAGCCCACTCACACTCCAGTGAATCCAACCAGTAACACTACCGTACAGTCCGGTCTGATTGTCTGATATGTCGCATATCTCGCCTAGGGGTGGTAAACGTCAGACCCCAATAGCTCGATAAGTCGTGTCGATATGAGGTCTATAACAATTCGAGAAACTACTGGTAACACTTACCAGCAATTCTCTGATCATCCCTGGCCAGGGACTTCCTGTTATAGCCAATCGAACACTGTGCAACATCAACTCCCTATACCGGGAGAGACGAATCCCCTCCTATCGCTCATTGCCTCCATGTGACTCGGGACTGTACCCAAAAACCACCGTTTTGCACGCCCTCTTGGACGTGGTAAGATGGAAATCAAAGCACAGTGGGAACCACACAAGACTCTATGACGATCTCGGGTCAACAGACTACTCTGTACCAGTGTCACCAGAGAACTGCCATCTGACGTAAGGTATAATACCATCTGGGAGTTCTCGGCGAGTCCGTCCCGTGTACCCAGTCTCTACTGAGCACCCGTATATCATCTCTGATGTCAAACACCAATGGATATGGGATCATCCATCGCCCATCTGTATGGGTCGAGAAGGTATACGCTAATCTACTCTGGTATATCGATGCCCCGTCTCGATACACCCACGACTAGGGACTTTGAAGGAAGTACCTATGGACTACCTTGTCCCCACTAGTATGATCTGCATCATAGTCCAGGTAGTCAAGTACACATCCTAAGGGCTTTACCAACATGTAACAGAGAGACAATCAGTGTACACGTTAAGGTAAAGAGCAACCAGATAGCATACTATCATGTCGAGCAAGAAAGTCCTCCCTATATATGTCCAAGCATCCACTACAATATACATCCTATGTATAGTAATGGCCTCTAGGGCATACATATAACTAACACGATCGAGAGCAACATCTTGTAACCTCGAATTGAGGAAATGTGTAATTAGTCGTCGATTAAATAAAGGTGATAATTGAAATTCTTGCTTTCTTTACATTCTTGCTTTATGAAACTTCTTGATTCTTGATTCATTAATTTTCATGATGTGAGAGTGAAATCTCCGCTTGTGGAGGATTCGAGAGAATTGATAGATTTAATGATGATCAAATCTTAATACTAATCTTAATTCTGAAGAGATTTGTGAACTTTAGCAAAAAGAATCGTTGATGACCTAATTTGGAGCGAAATGACTTCTTGATTATTTCATTGCAAATTAGGGATTAAACGATTGATGATTTTCTTTGATAGAGGCTAGATCCGAATGATCATGATTGAAAAGACAAGGGATAGAAGGAGAAACCCTAGTTTCTCCAATAGATCCCTAATCTCCATCATAATCATCAATCTAGCTACAAATTATCAATAGATAAGATTAGGAATTATTAGATTCATCATTAACTATTAACTCAATCGAATCCTACAAGCTATTCTACAAATCTTGATAACTAAATCGATTGGGACAATTCTTGATTCTTGATTCTAGATCTTTATTTTCTTTATGTTTCCTGAAATGAAAACTTACAAATCTTGAATCAATTTTCTTGCATTTTTCTTTTAACTTTTAATTTCCAACGCAACCAAAACAAGATCGATCAAATCACACTTTCCCAGTGGACGATCCGTATTCATTAACGCGCTACATCGACACCGTTAATTGATTGCGGTATAAATTTCTTTGGTTGTGATCTATTTTACATTTTCCAAACACATCGAGAAATTGAATCAATCAATCGCCATCATACTGCTGGTAGTCAAGTAAGAATCCTATGGGCTCTATCAACATGTAATAGTGATTTGTAATGTCACCTGAAGCATGTACATGATGATAAAGACAAACCAGATAGCATACTATCATCTCGAGTAAGACTGTTCTACCGGTATAGGTCCTCGCTCAATTATTGCAATCACGTGCCTGCGATCCAATAATTGACTTGAGGGCACTATAGCCAACACCTACCACTCCATATGAGATATGGAATGGGAAGAGACCATCTCTTAAACGAGTTAAGATATGGGGTTGTCCGGCCTATGTTAAAAAGCAAAATCCGGACAAGCTCAAGGCAAGGTCAGTTTTGTGAAAGTTGTAGGATATCCCAAACATTCACGAGGGTATATCTTCTACCACACTGAGGAACAAAATGTGTTTGTTTCTCGACATGCCACCTTTTTAGAAAAGGAATTTCTTGTTAAAGAAATTAGTGGTAATGAGGTAGAACTGAAAGAAGTTCCAGCAACACAAACTATAACTGACGATTTGGTAGAACTGGAGTATTCAATAGTCCCCGGCGAACCTCAGCCACTCCGCAGATCTAGTAGGGTTCCTCATGCACCTAAGAGATACTACGGTTTTCTCATAGATGGTAGGAGCGAGGATTGCATCATGGAAGATGATGACCCAACTAGTTTCTAGCAGGCCATCACAAGTGGAGACTCTGTGAAATGGCTGGATGCTATGCGATCTGAGATGGAATCCATGTACACCAACAAAGTATGGACTTTGGAAGTTGCTCCTGAAGGGGTAAAACCCATCGGGAGCAAGTGGATCTTTAAGAAGAAACTTGGCGTAGATAGAAAAGTTGAGACTTTCAAAGCTAGACTTATAGAAAAAGGTTTTCGTCAACGACCTGGTGTCGATTATGATGTGACCTTTTCTCCTGTTGCCATGCTTAAGTCCATCAGGATCCTACTTGCCATTGCTGCATACCATGACTATGAAATCTAGCAGATGGACATCAAGACCGCTTTTCTAAATGGTGATTCAGAAGAGAGCGTGTACATGACACAGCCAGAGGGCTTCGTAGACAGTGGGAGCAGCGGAAAGGTATGCAAGCTGCTTAAATCCATTTACGGATTAAAGCAGCCATCGCGGAGATGGAACATCTATTTTGATGAAGCTATCAAAGAGTTTGACTTCCTCAAAAATGTAGATGAACCGTTTATATACAAGAAGGTTGTAGAGAGTAAGGTTGTCTTCTTCGTATTATACGTGGATGACATACTCTTGATAGGAAACGATGTTCCTATGCTACACTCGGTCAAGCTCTTTTTATCACACAAGTTCTCCTTGAAAGATCTAGGAGATGCCTCCTACATCTTGGGGAAAAAGATCTATAGAGATAGATCTAAGCGGATGTTGGGATTGTCCCAATCCAGGTACATTGACACCATACTAATGAGGTTTAGTATGGAAGATTCTAAGCATGGCCATTTACCCACTTGCTCAGGAATCAGTCTCTCCATAGAGATGTCTCCCAAGACTGATTTGGAAAGGGCTCGCATGCAAGGGATACCCTATGCTTCGGCAGTCGGGTTTATCATGCATGTGATGTTATATACCAGACCAGATGTAGCTTACTCACTAGGTGTAGTGAGTATGTGTCAATCAGATCCAGGGGAGAAACACTGGACAGCTGTGAAGAACATTCTTAAGTACTTGAGAAGGACTAAAGAAATGTTCTTGGTGTATGGTAACGGTGAACTCCAGGTGGAGTCCTTTACCGATTCGAGCTTCCAGAGTGACAGTAAGTCGGTCTCGGGTTTTGTCTTCACCCTCAATGGAGGGGCGGTATGTTGGAAGAGTTCTAAGTAAGATACCATAGTAGATTCGACGATGGAGGCTGAATAAATCACTGCCAACGATTATGCCAAAGAGGATGTCTGGATGAAGAAGTTCATAGATGAACTTGGTGTGGTTCCATCCATTAAGCATCCAATACCTGTGTATTATGATAACAATGGAGTTGTGGCTTTAGCCAAGGAACCCTGGTCCTATCAGAGATCCAGACATATTCTTAGGTGGTATCACCTGATCCGGGAGATAGTTGATCGCCGGAAGATCGAGGTCAGGAGAGTTGACACAGAGGATAACACAGCAGATCCACTCACGAAGGCCCTCCCCCAGACGCAATTCGAGAGACTATTTAGGATGTTGGGTATGAGATACTACAACAACTGGCCTTAGTGCAAGTGGGAAATTATTAGGAATATGTATGCCTAGAGGCCATTATTGTATATTGATATGTATATTATAGTGGATGCTTGGACATATATATAGAGAACTTTCTTGCTCGACATGATAGTATGCTATATGGTTACTCTTTATCTTAACATGTACACTTAGTATTATTATTATACTGTCTCTCTGATATATGTTGATAAAGCCCTTAGAATGTTGGCTTGACTACCAGGACTATGATGCGAATCATACTACTGGGATCTAGGTAGTCCACAAGCACATCCTTCAATTGTTCCTAGTCGAGGGAATATTGAGACAGGGCATCGATATATCAGAGTAGACTAGTGTGTACGTTTCTTGACCCTGTAGGGGCGATGGTTGATCACATATCCATTGGTGTTTGACATCAAAGATTGTACACATGTGCTCATTAGAGAATGGGTACACCGAACAGGACTCGCCGAGAACTCCTAGATGGTACTATACCTATCATCATATAGCAGTTCTCTGGTGACACTGGTACAGCTTAGTCTGTAGACCCGAGATCATCATAGAGTCTTGTGTGGTTCCCACTGTGCTTTGATTTCCTCCCTATCACGGCTCAAAGGAGTCGTGCAAATAGGTGGATTTTTGGTACAATCCCGAGTCACATGGAGGCAATGAGCGATAGGAGGGGTTTCGTCTCTCCCGGTATAGGGAGTTGATGTTGCGCTATGCTCGATTGGCTATAACAAGAAGTTCTTGGCCAGGGCTGTTGATGAGATTTACCGGTAAGTGTTATCAGTAGTTTCTCGTACCGTTATAGGCCACACATCGGCATGACTTATCAAGTTATTGGGGTCTGATAATTCCACCCCCAGACTTGATATGCGACATATCAGACGAAGAGACCGGACTGTACGATAAGTGTTACCTATAAGCTTCATGGGAGTTTGGACAACCTTGCTTGTTGATCTTCTATTCGTTCAATACCTGGGTAGTCGTTACGTCGAGCTAGTACTGCTGACGGCTTGTGGGTGACTGATGTGATCATCACCTACTGCTGGCGTATTGACGAGTCTTTAGAATCCCACATAGAAGTTTCCTGGTTCAAGCGAAACGAAGTAGGGAACATATGTTGATATGTGCGGGGGCCTGATTAAATACGAGTATGTGATACCGTATTTTAATCTGGCGGTTATTTGATATCTGTTAGGTAATATGTGATATAACCGGATTATTGAATCAAGTGTTGATTTGATAATGTGATATACAGATAAATGATATTAGTAGGTTATATGTGATATAACCGGATTATTAAATCAAGTGTTGATTTAATAATATGATATATATTTATATTTGATATAATTATATATTAACTAATATTATTAGCTCACTAATTATTCTTCATAATATATATATATATGATATATATATATGATATATATATATATATATATGAAGCATGGCATGGATTTTCTATTTTTGGAAAATAGAAAAAATGAGGTGGAAAATGGGGGGACTTTTTGTGGAATGGGCAAGCATGGCTTTGTCTTTTATTTTATTCATTTGCTTGCACTATTGAAGCATGGTTACAATTTTTAATGGTTAAAAAATTGTATGCTTCAATAATGTGTGAGCTAAGAGCCATTCTTGACTTCATTCTACACTTGAGTTATTTTCTTCACTTGAGCTCATTTGCTCTCTGGCTCTCTACATTTTCTTCACCTCCACCTCCAAGCTCAATCCCTCACATAAGTTGTGAACCCTTAAGCTTATGAGAATCCTGGTGAGCAAACAACACCCCTATTTCACCATCCTACACTAGATTAGCACTTTGGTGTAATGTGTTTCCTTCACTAAAGAGTTTAGTGAAGAGCTAGTTTGGATTAGCGGAGCTTCGGATGGATCATCTTCGGCATGAAGATCACGTAGGAAGCTTGCACTTTCTTCAAGTGGAGCCTAGCGGAGTCGTGGGGACTACTAAAAGGAGCTTTTAAAGCGAAGGACTCGATCTACTAGGTTGTAATTTCTTACACTTAGTATAGTTTATTGTTATATCAAAGTTAAAACCCTAATCATTTAGTTCGATTCTTGTTTAGTGTTAATTAGCACCCCCGAATTTTGTTAAATAGCATGCTTGATGCTAGTAAAACCCAGTGGTGGTGCTAACAAACGTTTTCAACGAAGATCTCCTCCTCGGTACGAGTGAACATAATCGCCCGTTATACGTCACCGTGTACTTCCATGACATCAAGATAGGATAAATTCTTGTCAACAACGGATCCTCCGTCAACCTTCTCAACGTGAGATTACTGAAGGAAATTTTCATGGACGTTCAGCACCTTGCCCGAGATAAAATTACCATCTCCAGGTTCAATTCACAGTCGTCACGGACGCTTGGGTCCGTAATACTAACGTTACGCTTTGGGCTGCTCGTCACTGACATCAAATTTCATGTCATTGACGCCAAAACTTGCTATAACGCTTTTTTCGGCAGGCCTTGGTTACACGAGTACAACGTCATCCCTTCTACACAATATCAGTGTATGAAGTATTTTAAGGATCGTTCGGAGTAAACCATCACGGGAGAGCTAAATCCGTTCTCCGTAAATGATGTCCGGAAATACAAAGACGCAAAGTACTTCCTACTAGACTTCGAAGATACGGAAAGGTGTCATAAGCCGGAGGAAAAATAGAAGTCTGTCACCACTATCCTAATCTTTGGGAGCAATACCGAGGAAGACGAAGATATAGTCTACTCGGAGCAACCCCAGAAAGAAAACAATAAGCCCGAACCATCTTGTCACGCCCCGCTTCCCGGTGTACGGCAAGGGGACGCGGTGAGGCACGCTACGTATTTACTCAGAAGTAAACACGCTAAGCGATTCTAAGCAATATAAAGTAAAATGTACACAAGAGACAGGAATATAAATGAACAGCAAATTTATTTAACAATTCTTTACAGGTATAACTGGAAATGTAAATACATGAATAGAAAGCAATGCCTAAATAATGGCATATCTGAAATGAAAAGTATATACAAGTGCCTACAGCTCTAGGTCGATGGAAAACTGCTCCAAGTCCTCAGTATTGGGCTCGATCTCCAGTGAGTCCGATCTACCTGACAACATTCCAAAGAAAGAAGAAAGGAATGTCGTCAGCAAACAATCGCTTCGATAAGTCCCAAAGATAGATAGAGATAGAATAGACAGAAAGAGAGTATAACTAGTAGTGTTTGATTATAATGTTAACGCGGTTATTTGTAGCTTGGTACAGAATATGCCAGTGCATACGAGAGGAGACCCACTATTCCGGAGACTAAGGTATACGGAGCACAAAGAACCGTTTAGCCACGGTACAACGGTAATGGATATTCAGGTTAGGTGTATTAAAGTGACCGTTTCGTGCCACTTCTAACACATTATGTACCAGTCTACCCTTTTAAAAACCCCGTAATGTCTTTTGTATTGATTGTATTGTTTTGTTATATAGATGGATGAATTGCCGAAACCATGATATCATGTAAACGGAATGGATATAAATGGATAGTCATGTAATCAGAGTATATCCATGGTTCGGTTCGGTCGATATAGATTGAATTCTGGTATAAATCGATTCTTGTTGGATTGCAGTTTATACTTGAATCATATTCAAGTCAGATTAATTAGATTGAGACTCTGTCTGAGTCAGACAGTTAAAAAAGAAATTGAAGTCCTGAATTAGTTTTGATGTTATCGGTAACTGCTGCACATGGACGACAGGATTTGTGTCTTTTTCTAAGACAATCAACGTGTTGATAACACCGTTGTTAGATTGTCTACCTTAGATAGGTAATCACCCACATTCTCCGGCTCCCCGAGGCTCAAGAGAACTGGTCCCGCTTAAACCTATATTTACTAGGGTCCTTATTGTAATTTAATATAACTTGAGGGGTTTTATATAAAAATAGTTTGATATAATTTCAAAATACAGCTCAAGTATTTAATTATCGTCTTTAGGGTTTTCACAGATGTATATTTTATAAAAGTGAAATTTTCTAGTGAGTAGAACCTAGTTTTCATTGTATATGGTATTTTAATGAAATATTGGAATTTGTATTGAATTGTAATGGTAGTTTCATGAAATTGTGATTCCTTTGATTTACAAAACATAGAATATTTATATAATATATTTTAAAATAGATATTTTGATATATTTATAAATATATATTTAATAAAAATAAATTTTATTTATTTTTGTAGAAATCTCATTTTCTTAAAAATTGCATCAAAAATTCCATCGAGATCGATTGCTCCTTGCGGAGGTCTGCATCTTGCTCTACTAGGCCCGAGGATGTGCGATAACCCACACCATCTCGATCGGAGTTCCCCAAAATAGGTTGTAGAGGCACAATTGCAAGGAATTTAATTAATACACGTTTTAAAGAAAACGGTTTTGTAAGTTTAGGGTATTTAAATGTAATGTCGTATTTTGTCCCAAAAGAATATTTTACAAACCATCGTACTATGTCAAGGATGAGTGTTGTGATGAGGTAGGTCATTACCTCATGATTTTTCTAAAAGTAATACAAGAAATATGTTGAATTATGTCGAAAGTAAAGTATATGGTATCTTACCATAAAAATGCGATAAAAATTGCATAAAAGATTCTTTTAAGATGAAACTTGTTCTAATGTGTTTGTTTATGATTTCTAAACAATCTATTAAAAATTTGTAGGTTTGTTATTAGGAAAAATTAGATTTTTAAAGAAAAGAGAATCGGAAGGCAGAATAACTTCGCTTCCGACGAGTTTTGAAAAGGGAAGTTTTATAATAGTGAAAGAGAAGGGGAGAGGGAACTTACTGGTTATAAAGAAAGAGGGAAGGTAAGGAAAGAATTTGGAACCGTCGGGGTATCGTTTCGTCACCAGAATCTTCTTGAAATTTCGCCGGAACTTCAACCTTTGCAAACTCGATTTGCACAACTTGGAAATTTTATAGAGTTTTTGTATAACATTTCAGAAATATAAAATATTAATTTTGGAAATTTAATATTAAAATAATATATTTCGCGAAAACTATTCGATTGGCGAATAGGGATTTTTCGTAAAATGGTATAAGTATATACCAATATTTGGAAATTTATCGGAGATTAAAATAATTTATTTATTTTAATGATATTTATCGGATTTTTGGCCAAATCCGTAATTTTATATTTTTTCATGACTTGTGCACCATGTCTTGTGCATGTTAAGTATTTGTGTTTTTGACTTGTGAGTTGTGAGAAAAGAGAATGAGAAAGGAAAAGAAAAGAAAAGAAAAGAGTGTGTGTGTGAAAGGAATAAAATTAGATGCCGTAAGAGAAAAACAAATGGAGAAGGAAACAAAATTGATATTTGTGTGAGAGAGTGAGTGTAGGGGGAGATATTTTGTGAGAGAGAGTAAGCCTAAGAGAGAGTTGGCTGCCCCATTCTCATTCCCCATTCTTCAACTCATTTGCTTCATGCTTCATTTCCTCACTACCTCCATGCCTCATCTCTATTCCTTTGTCAAAATCTCATGCCATCTCCACATAAAACATGCAAAAGCCTATCCCAAACCCTTAGAACCATTCAAGTTTGGATTTTGAAGACTTTGGGAAACTCAAGAATCTTCCTATGTTGCTAATGAGGTATATCTCTTCACTTTTAGATTGTAATCGTGTTAAATATTGTAGTTTAGTTTAGAAATTTTGTTAATTAGGTTTGTGGTCTTGGAAAATTATAAGTTGCTGTTAAGTGGCTAATTGAGATTTAGTGAGTGTTTTCAAGACCTTAAAGATTGAATTCCTAACCTGGAAATGAGTTTAGAACCCGATACACGAAGTTAGAATTTTCCCGTGTCGGTTTTGTGAAACCTTATGGCCAACAGGGTATCTGGAGCTATCTGGAGTATTTTTAAGAAAATCAAACAAGTCCATTAACCTAGATAGACTACTAGAAGACCACCACAGAAGTACGAACCCATTCCACCATGGTACGACCAGCGAGATCGGATATTCTGGTGTTGTCGCCGGATTTTTAGTAGGCTATAGTGTTGAGGTTTTGTCTGTAGCTCACTTACCCTATAAGCTATCCCATGTACTTGCTTGTTTAGTTCCCATTTACCTGAGCTAAAATCTGGGAGTTGTTTGCGAGTGCTTGGTCTAATGTTTTTCGATATGTGAAATCGTGGTTTTGGTATTTGGATTTGATTCCGTCGTTGGATGTTTGTACGTTAACGACGAGGGTTGTTTGCTTGTTTATGCATGCCTAGGGTATAGGTTCTAACCTATAAGCAATCTGTGTACCGTATCGGTTTTCAGACTTGATTTTAATAGTATTGCGATTGTGTGTTGATTGTAGGTACTTTCGCGTGGACTTCCGAGACGACGAAGCACATCGACTTCGGCTAAGCGAGGAGAATTGCAGTGAGTAGATTTATATCTACGGGGGAAGTCGGGTGGATGGCGTATAGCACCCCCGCAAACATTGATATGGAAAATTGTGTTATAAATTATAATCAATTAAAAGATATGCTACGAACTTAAGGTAAAAATTTTTAGGTTTTAGTAAAAGATGATATGATAAAGGTTGACACTAATGAATACATTGATATATGAGAGTATGAAATGAGAAAGTGAATCAAGATAAGTATGAATTGAAAGAGAACAAGTATGAGTTATTAATGGTATGATATGAGAGCGAGACCGATAAGCACGACACGAGATTGAGATAGAGGTGTGGTGGAATTAATAAGATATGACGTTTATACAAATGTGATTTGAGATATATGTGTATATATATATTTATGAGTATAATGAGTAATATGCCGTACGAGACTTCAGATCCGTACCCTCATTATTGTATAGGTCGATAGATTCCCTATTCTATTTGATGACCCCGTACGATGGATTACCGTACGTAATGAGATGTACCGGATGATTGATCTGCGCTAGTGATTTGAGCATGATGATCGATGATTATTGTCATATCGGATGTTATGAGGCGGGATCGCCGATATAAAAATCTCCACCTGAACTATACCTATTTTCAAAATGACGATGTGTATCGTTTAAAAGTGACCGTATGATTCGTGTGTACATAGATATACCCATTTATTGTTCATGTTGTGTAGGATATTACCCTCGTGATGTACATGCCACGTGCCGGTATTTAATGCTATATGATATTATTTGCTACTACACCTGCACAATTACCATTGATGCGCATGTTACACATACACAGATTTGACGGCTCATACACATTCTTCATCGGTAACTGCCATGTCACTAACAAAGTAGAATTACCATGTCACTTATACAGTAGAATTGCCATGTCACTTATATAGTAGAATTGTCGTGCCATTTACACAGGAGAACTGTTAGTTATATGTATGCCCTAGAGGCCATTGCTATACATAGGATGTATATTGTAGTGGATGCTGGGACATATATAGGGAGGACTTTCTTGCTCGACATGATAGTATGCTATCTGGTTACTCTTTACCTTAACGTGTATACTGATTATCTCTCTGTTACACGTTGGTAAAGCCCTTAGGATGAGTACTTGACTACCTGGACTATGATGCGGATTATACTAGTGGGGACATGGTAGTCCATAAGTACATCCTTCAATGTCCCTAGTCGTGGGTGTATCGAGACAGGGCATCGATATACCAGAGTAGACTAGCATATACCTTCTCGACCCATACAGATGGGCGATGGATGATCCCATATCCATTGGTGTTTGACATCAGAGAAGATATACGGGTGCTCAGTAGAGACTGGGTACACTGGACGGACTCGCCGAGAACTCCCAGATGGTATTATACCTTACGTCAGATGGCAGTTCTCTGGTGACACTGGTACAGAGAAGTCTGTTGACCCGAGATCGTCATAGAGTCTTGTGTGGTTCCCACTGTGCTTTGATTTCCACCTTACCACGTCCAAGAGGGCGTGCAAAACGGTGGTTTTTGGGTACAGTCCCGAGTCACATGGAGGCAATGAGCGATAGGAGGGGATTCGTCTCTCCCGGTATAGGGGGTTGATGTTGCGCTGTGTTCGATTGGCTATAACCGGAAATCCCTGGCCAGGGTTGCTGAGATTTACTGGTAAGTGTTACCTGTAGTTTCTCGAATTGTTATAGACCTCATATCGACACGACTTATCGAGCTACTGGGGTCGGACGTTTACCACCCCTAGGCGAGATATGCGACATATCAGACGATCAGACCGGACTGTACGGTAAGTGTTACTGGTTGGATTCACAGGAGTGTGAGAGGGCTTGCTCATCGATCTTCTGATCGCTCAATACCCGGGTGGCCGTTACGTTTAGCAGACCGCTTGCGGCTTGTGGGTGTTTGATATGATCATCACCTGCTGTCGGCGTATTGACGAGTCTTTAGAGTCCTACACAGAGGTTTCCTGGCTCAAGCGAAACGAAATAGGAGCGCATATGAGATATGTGCGGGACCGAGAATAATGCGTGTATGTGATACCGTATTTCATTCTCGCGATGTATGTATAATTGGTTGTATGCGATATAACCTAGTTATCGAATCAAAGATTGATTCGATAAGCCGATACATAGGATACTAGTCGGTTATATGAGATATGACCGGATCGTTAAATCAAGTGTTGATTTAATGATTTAATGCATAATTATATATTTGATATATTACTTTGCATTAACTAGTTTTTGTTCACTTTAAATGGATTTTCTCACTTGAAGTTCACAAGTTGTATATGTGATATACTTTTGTGCACTTGGATGTATCATGTTTGATGATACATGTATGCTAGGGTTTGTGTAAAGAATTAAACCTTGGTTAAGTAAATGGTTAGGGTTTTTATTTTGTTATTCATTCATTTATTTTTTTAATTGGATTAAAAAGAAATGGGATAAGAAAACAAAATGGTTGTTTTTTCTTGAAGCTTGTTGAAGCTTCATGAAGCTTTGACCAAAGTGACCATTTTTATCTTCATCCTTAACCCTAACCATTCATCTAACCTTAGTCAATTCTCTACACTTAACCATGGTTGTAGTTATGATAAGAATAATCTATTTTCCATTTTCTCATTATTCTTATCATAATATGATCATCTTCTTCTTCTTCTTCTTCAAGAAGAAAAACTTGATTCCATCAATGGTGATTTGATGAAAAGAGTGAGAAATCCAATTCTAAAGTGAACCCACCTCCTATTTCTTCATCCTCTACCTCTTGCCAAGTAGTATAGGGTGTTTTCTTCACAAGTTTCATGACTTGGTGAAGTGGGAGCTTGATCTTGTGATGCCTCGACGTAGATCATCTTCGGCATCGTAGTCGATGACCTAGCCCGCCCATTTCTCCGATGAAGCCGACGCTAGAGCCCGGGATTTGATTTGGACAGCAAGGGGACTTCATCATGGAGCTATGGAGGTGGATAACCGGATCTACAAAGGTTGTATTTCCGTTCACTTAGTTAAATTGTTAACTAGCTTCTTGTTTTCGCCTAAAATTCTAGTTAACGATCCGTATTAGGGTTTCTCGGCACTTGTAAAATTTGAAATTGGCATGGTTGATGCCTTGTGAGACCTCATTAGTGTGCCTAGGAACCCTACAGTGGTATCAGAGCCTAGCTAGAGCCTTAGGCGATGCGCAGACGGAGTTAGAAGTCCGATCGAACCGAAACCCTAAAACAAATTTGCTCTCTGGACTTTTTCCAAAAACTGGGTTTTTTCCTGATTAAAAATATGCAGAAAAATCAGCAAGAGAATATAAGAGTTACTGTTAAATTCGACAGCCTAAATCCATCAAACAGCCATTGTTCCGCGGCACGAGCATGCCTCGTGCGGCGGTTCCGCGGCCGTTTAGTCTCTTTTCGCATTGAATTTTGCACAGTAATTCTTGTTTTGCAGTTCTGGTTTTCTTGGGAATTTTTAATATTTATTCAAGAGTTGAATTTTCTGGGTTGTATTGGGGACTCGGTGTATCGATCGGATTGTCTAATTTTGTCAGTGTGTTTTTCCGGGTAATTTTAGAATATGTTAAAAAGTTCGACCGGATATAAATACCCACTTTTTCCCCTGTCGGGAAATTTCCAAGTGTTGGATCTTTCCGTAGTTTAAAGACTTTCTAAGTAGTGCAAGTAACGCGATGGACCCTCTAGAAGACAACAAACCTTAACTCGATTATGTGACCGTCTTGAACTGCCCTTTGAACCTTAGGGTTTGGGGCAGTACGGCGTGCCACATGTGAGGCGTTGGCTTGACCCTTCTACGGCTGGACCGTTGGTACTGAGGCACGAACTGAATGTTTTTAGACTTATTTCATGTGTTGAGCTGTATCGGGAAAACTTGGGTGTTCGATTGTTCGATCGGAAAGTTTAACATTTTCTATTTATCCGGAATGTGATACAATAATTGGAATTCACAAGTAGTTATGAGATAACTGAATGAATGCTATAAACATAGCAGTTTAGTCTCACTTGATCGGTTGCCACGGAATTTTGATGTGATCAAAAGTCCGTCGCAATCACGTAGCGTACGCGGATACTCGCCGGGTAAACTTAATAGACAGCCTCACTCCATAGCCCCGACCAAGTGACTGTAGGAGAACCCCGTCGCCGAAAGCATCCGTTCGGGTGCTCGCGGCAGCGGTGTTCCGCCTTGGTGCACTTCGTCGACGGCGTCCGGGGTACGGTCGCCTACTAAAGTTTGCGACGAGCATTCGATCAGGATGTCGGGAATCTTGTTGAATTACCCGACTTGATATTGAAAAGTGTTTTCGATAATGAGACTAAAATGCGGGGTTTATAATTGTTAGGCATGTGATGTCTAAGTATTTCATTTGATTAGGCATGCGATGTCTAAACAGATTGCGGATTCCAACTGTTGTAGTTTTACACTTTCTTTTCTGCGACCGTAAGTGTAATATGTGATATCGCCGGTTTCGTTGCTATATGTCAACGATAATTGGGATGCGCATATTTACTTACGTTGATGACATGTGATGTTTTGTGTTGCTGGATATGTTATATTGGATCGTCGCGTTTGAATAGCCCGGGGTTTTTATGTGAGATGAGTGTTTTTCATTTTCATTCATGTAAAAAAAACTTGTATGTAATATTCTTTTATTGGGGCACTTCCAGGTTGCGGAAGTTGTCACCTTTTGTATATTATTTACTTTTCCGCACTAGGATAGACCCAAGGAGAGGAGCACAAGTAACCGGGTTCTGGGGTCCAGTGGGAGACCAACTCGAGGAGTCGAGTCTGGGTCTCCTAACTCTAGAATTGGTAGGGTTGCTTGCCGCCCTCGTAGGGGTCTAGGGGTGTGGGTTTGGCTATTCATCACGACCGTGGAATCCGTGTTTTATACTGGCTCGTATTGAAAACACGGACGTCCTAGTAAATCCAATATTTCATATGATTCTTCTGCTGCGATATCTGTGATGTGATCATGTGATATGTTCTGTGATGGATACTGTATATAGTATATATGATATATTATATAGATGTTACTTATGTTTTACACCCGCGCTAGCCCTGCCCTGCCCTGCCGTTAGTTACCTAACCTAACGGTGCATGAGGGGACATCGAGGCGAATGCGGATGGCATAAGTGTACGTCGTATTTATCTGTGATGTTTAGGTAACTTAAATGATGGGACTTCATTAATGAGATTAATGAAAGTAAAAAGAAACCTAAAGATGTTGTAGAATCAAATTTCAAAAATAAAACAGGTAGCTACAGTTTTTGCTTTGCACAGCGGTATATGTGATATATCCTGCACCTTATTCGATGAGGAAAGGACCGAGATCCCTTTACTGGGAGTGACTCCTTTAGCAATAACTGGCAGATGCTACACACTCGGTTTGTCTTCTGATTGCTTTTAAGTGTTCTTCTTTGCACAGTGATATATATGATATATCCCGCACCTCATTCGACGAGGAAAGGGCCGACGATCCCTTCACTGGGAGTGACCCCTTTAGCAAAACTAGAAAGGCCTCAAAAGCACTCCATTTTAAAATCATTTGATTCTACAACGATATCAAGTTCATTACGCAATAGGTTTTTAGAAAAAACTGTCGTAGCCCTCCGTCATTTTAGATAAGTAGTAGTTAGTATTCGTGCTGCGTTTGTTGGCCTTTGTCAAGGCGCAGTGTGCGGTAGCTGGCTGGTGCTTATCTACTTATGCATATGATGCAGATTGGGTTAGGGTAGTCGTGCGACCTTGTTAGCCTTTGTCAAGGGTCGTGCGGGTGGGTTTAATTCAATCAAGAAATGACAGGTTGAACTTGACTAGCAGCCTATGATTTGTTGGCCTTTGTCAAGGTCATAGGAGGCTAGGGGCAAAATTATCGGGAATTTCAAGTGTTGAAATTTGCAATGAGATTGCATACCTTCTATGAGATAGTTGGATCCCGATACCCGCTGCGAGTAAGAGTTACTCCTGGGAGAGTTTTACACATTACAATTAGCCGATCAAGTAGGTGTCTAGAAAGGTGTTAACGGGGTTACGCCTCTGGGAAAACGAGGTTTACATTAATTAGGTTCGTGCGAAAGAACGGGGGACCTCCCTCAAAATACCGACACTGGCCTGGCTGAAAGATTGGCGAACTTGTAGTGTGTAATTAATCCCGGCTAGTCTTTCCTTTTAGGGTTTGAAGGAAGATTTGATAAAAACAGTGGGAGCCATCCTGATTAGATAAAATAATAACCAATCTGATCTTGCAAGAGCGCACGCTGAGTGTTTTCTTCTCTCTCTCTCCAGGTAGCGACTATATCACGCCTTAATCAAGATAATAATACGGATATTGACCGAACCCGCTTGTTATACTGAGCTGGGGAACGTTGGTCCCGCTCCAACTTATAATTGTTATAAGACAGAGCAGGAAATAGGGGATTACCAGAATTCCCGCGCCGCCCAAACGAAGACACTGCATGTTGATGCATCATCTTCGGGTGTGTTCATTACAAAGAACTGTTTCTCAGTATCCTCTGCATCCTGGATATTTGATACCGGATCAAGATCCCAGATATGTAATCTGTTACATAGGGCTACAAAAGGGTAGAAAAACTGAAAACGGGTGATGAGTCTCATGAGGCAGAAAACGGGGCAAGTGTTGCAGCCAAGTCTGTTGGTCACTGTCACCCTGTATTACCAATACATTGATTCTGAACAAATGTTATTAGATACCGAACCTGATATACAAAATTATATCTGTCTCTTTATTAGTAAAGAAACGATAAAATTTTGTCTTGTTGGATAATGTTTTGAACATTTCCTATATCAAAAGTTGATCGGATCAGGCACGTTATCTAAAAGCATTGACGTTCTAAATCAAACTACAGTTCTTAGTATACGGAACACACACAAGAGGAAGAGTTCAGAAATGAACGGATCCTTCCTAAGGCATTGTAGACTAGGTCATATCAATGCGACCCGACTAGCTGAAGTTACATTTAGATGCATATTTAAATCAGTTTGAATTTACATCTTGTGAAACTTGCCAGTCATGTCACAAAGATTAGATGACCATAGCTCTGTTTATTGGAAACAGAGAAAGAGTTAGTAAACTCTTAGGACTGATACATGATGATGTATGTAAGGTCCCCTGTCTACATATGCCAGGACAGGTTCTTTGTACTTCGTTACATTCTCTGATAATCTCTCAAGATTCAGACATATATTCCTGTTGAAACACAGCTCCGAACCTTTTGAGATATTCACGGAATATAAGTTAGAAGTAGAGAACCAAAATACGGGTATAAGTATTATGTCCTTTGATGTGATCAAGGAGGAGAATACTTGAGCACGGAATTCTTGGACTTTTCTAAAGGAAAATGAGATTCTCTCTCAGCATTACTCCTCCGCATACACCATAGCACGATGGTATATCGGGGTGGAGCAATCTCACCCTATATGTTAAGGTGTGCTCTATGATGAGTACTACTGAGTTACCTATTTCCTTTTTGGGAGTTATGCACTTGAGAAGCTGCATACCTATTGAATAGGGTTCAAATCAAATCAGTTGCCTACCATTTCATATGTGATATGATAAGGGAAGAGCCCATATCTTAAGTTAGTTAAGATTTGGGGTTGTCCGGGCTATGTTTAAAAGCATAATCCGGACAAGCTCGAGACAAGGTCTGTTATGTACAACTGGAAAGGTTCCAGCTATACAAACTACAGCAGATGATTTGATAAAACCAAAGGATTCAATAGTTACCAACGAATCTCAGCCTCTCCGCCGATCTAGTAGGGTTCCTCACCCACCTGAGAGATACTTCGGTTACTCTATGACAGTGGGAGCGAGGATTGCATCATGAGATGATGACCCAACTAGTTTCGAGCTGGCCATCAGGAGTGGGACTCTGTAAGAATGGCTGGATGCTTAGCGATCTGAGATGGAATCCATGTACACCAACAAAGTATGGACTTTGGTTGCTATATCTGAAGGGTTAAATCCCCATCAGGAGCAAGTATATCTAAAGAAGATTACTTGGTGTGGATGGAAAAGTTGAGACTTTCAAAGCTAGACTTGTTAAAGCTTTTCGTCATCGACCAGGCGTGGATTATGATGAAACCTTTTCAAGTGGCTATGCTTAAGTCCATCCAGATCCTACTTGCCACGGCTACATACCATGACTACGATATCTGGCGGTTGGGTGCCATGACTGCTTTTCTAAATGATGTTTTAGAAGAGGACGTCTATAAGTACACAGCCAGAGAGCTTCGTAGACAGTGGGAGCAGCGGAAACGTGTACAAGATGCTTTATAGGATAAAGCAGGTATCGCGGAGTTGGAACATCTGTTTTGATGTGTTAGTCAAAGAGTTTGATATCATCAAAATGGTAGATGAACCTTGTATAAACAAAAAGGTAGTAGGGAGTATGGTGATGATCCTCGTAGAGTACGTGGATGACATACTCTTGATAAGAAAGGAGTTTCCTATGCTACGCTCGGTCAATCTCCGCTTATCACAATGATTCTCCATATAGGATCAAAGTGATACCTCCTAAATCCTGGGTTTTGGATCTATGAGATAGATCTAATTGGATGTTAGGATTCTCACTAGTTGTAGTGAGATGGTATCAACCGATCCTGGGGAGAATCACTGGAAGGGTTCCAGGGTGATAAGGACGACTGAGAGTCAGTCACAGGCATTGTCTTTACCCTCAGTAAAAGGGACGGTATGTTAGAAGAGTTCCAAGCTAGATACCATGGCAAACTAGACGATAAAGGCTCGATACATCGCTACTGGAGATGCTACCGAAGAGGCAGTCTGGATGTATAATAGTTCATAAGATGAACTTCGTTCCTACCATTGTGAGACAATGGAGTTGTGGCTTATGCCAAGGAACGCCCGTCCCATCAGTGATCCAGACATATTCTAAGGCAGTATCACCTGATCATGGAGATGGTTGATCTCCAGGGTGATCGAGGTTAGGAGAGCAGACTCAGAGGACAACACGGCGGATTCACTCACAAAAGACTTTTCCCAGAGAGAGACTTTTATGGGATGGTTGAGTATGAGATACTACAACTACTGCTATCAGATGGCCCTAGTGCAAGTGGGAGATTGTTAGTTATATGTATGCCCTAGAGGCCATTGCTATACATAGGATGTATATTGTAGTGGATGCTGGGACATATATAGGGAGGACTTTCTTGCTCGACATGATAGTATGCTATCTGGTTACTCTTTACCTTAACGTGTATACTGATTATCTCTCTGTTACACGTTGGTAAAGCCCTTAGGATGAGTACTTGACTACCTGGACTATGATGCGGATCATACTAGTGGGGACATGGTAGTCCATAAGTACATCCTTCAAGGTCCCTAGTCGTGGGTGTATTGAGACAGGGCATCGATATACCAGAGTAGACTAGCGTATACCTTCTCGACCCATACAGATGGGCGATGGATGATCCCATATCCATTGGTGTTTGACATCAGAGATGATATACGGGTGCTCAGTAGAGACTGGGTACACTGGACGGACTCGCCGAGAACTCCCAGATGGTATTATACCTTACATCAGATGGCAGTTCTCTGGTGACACTGGTACAGAGTAGTCTGTTGACCCGAGATCGTCATAGAGTCTTGTGTGGTTCCCACTGTGCCTTGATTTCCACCTTACCACGTCCAAGAGGGCGTGCAAAACGGTGGTTTTTGGGTACAGTCCCGAGTCACATGGAGGCAATGAGCGATAGGAGGGGATTCATCTCTCCCGGTATAGGGGGTTGATGTTGCGCTGTGTTCGATTGGCTATAACCGGAAATCCCTGGCCAGGGTTGCTGAGATTTACTGGTAAGTGTTACCTGTAGTTTCTCGAATTGTTATAGACCTCATATCGACACGACTTATCGAGCTACTGGGGTCTGACGTTTACCACCCTAGGAGAGATATGCGACATATCAGACGATCAGACCGGACTGTACGGTAAGTGTTACTGGTTGGATTCACAGGAGTGTGAGCGGGCTTGCTCATCGATCTTCTGATCGCTCAATACCCGGGTGGCCGTTACGTTTAGCAGACCGCTTGCGGCTTGTGGGTGTTTGATATGATCATCACCTGCTGCCGGCATATTGACGAGTCTTTAGAGTCCTACACAGAGGTTTCCTGGCTCAAGCAAAACGAAATAGGAGCGCATATGAGATATGTGCGGGACCGAGAATAATGCGTGTATGTGATACCGTATTTCATTCTCGCGATATATGTATCAATTGGTTGTATGCGATATAACCTAGTTATCGAATCAAAGATTGATTCGATAAGCCGATACATAGGATACTAGTCGGTTATATGAGATATGACCGGATCGTTAAATCAAGTGTTGATTTAATGATTTAATGCATAATTATATATTTGATATATTACTTTGCATTAACTAGTTTTTGTTCACTTTAAATGGATTTTCTCACTTGAAGTTCACAAGTTGTATATGTGATATACTTTTGTGCACTTGGATGTATCATGTTTGATGATACATGTATGCTAGGGTTTGTGTAAAGAATTAAACCTTGATTAAGTAAATGGTTAGGGTTTTTATTTTGTTATTCATTCATTTATCTTTTTAATTGGATTAAAAAGAAATGGGATAAGAAAACAAAATGGTTGTTTTTTCTTGAAGCTTGTTGAAGCTTCATGAAGCTTTGACCAAAGTGACCATTTTTGTCTTCATCCTTAACCCTAACCATTCATCTAACCTTAGTCAATTCTCTACACTTAACCATGGTTGTAGTTATGATAAGAATAATCTATTTTCCATTTTCTCATTATTCTTATCATAATATGATCATCTTCTTCTTCTTCTTCTTCAAGAAGAAAAACTTGATTCCATCAATGGTGATTTGATGAAAAGAGTGAGAAATCCAATTCTAAAGTGAACCCACCTCCTATTTCTTCATCCTCTACCTCTTGCCAAGTAGTATAGGGTGTTTTCTTCACAAGTTTCATGACTTGGTGAAGTGGGAGCTTGATCTTGTGATGCCTCGACGTAGATCATCTTCGGCATCGTAGTCGATGTCCTAGCCCGCCCATTTCTCCGATGAAGCCGACGCTAGAGCCCGGGATTTGATTTGGACAGCAAGGGGACTTCATCATGGAGCTATGGAGGTGGATAACTGGATCTACAAAGGTTGTATTTCCGTTCACTTAGTTAAATTGTTAACTAGCTTCTTGTTTTCGCCTAAAATTCTAGTTAACGATCCGTATTAGGGTTTCTCGGCACTTGTAAAATTTGAAATTGGCATGGTTGATGCCTTGTGAGACCTCATTAGTGTGCCTAGGAACCCTACAAGAACTGCCCTGTCATGATATTAATCTTAAAAGTAAAAGTACATTCATTGTTCAGTACTATCACTTGACATTCTTGCATGATATACCCGATATGATCATATTACTACTCTATGTTGCATACATCGTACCTTATGGTTATATGCTTGCATGATATACCCGATATGCTCATATTACTACTCTATATTGCATACATTGTACTTTATGGTTATATGCATTGAGATACTGTTTTTATAAGATCTCTGGATTTGAGAACCAGAGTTTAATTTCAAAGGAAATTGTGTATTGTTTTAAAAACGCGGTTTCTCTTGATATGATATTTCGAGGTGTCCACCATGAGTTTTCTCGGTACTGAGCAGTGAGTGTACCCAATTCGAGGAGTAGGAGGCACCGTCTGCGGGTACATGATGGACCCGGTGAGGTACCCCGTGTAAGTGCACGGCGGCGCCCCGGCCGTCGATCCGACGGCCCAAAGCGGAAGCGGTGATAAACTTAAATTTTGCGGACTTAGCAAACCGGCACCACCGCGCACTAAACACCCGGATCGAACCATTAACTAGTCCTAGCTATCTACAAGAAAGGGAATAGAGATATACCGACGATCCAAGTCCTCCGGTCTTCTCGTCGTGGTCCCGATCTCCTGCGGAAAAGTCCCGTCTCCTCCTCGTCGCCGGAAGCGCACCACATCGCCTACTTTGTTTTACGGGCTCCCACCTCAATGCCGAGGCAACTCGGGCACGAAACCGGCTACTCGACGTGCCCAAGATTTGCTGTAGAATATAATGTGGATTACATGTCTCATTTTGGGATTATGGAGTTGCCATTTGTGGAGGAATAGAAGTGAACTTTTTGGAGAGGGAGTTGTAGGGATTTCTCAAAGCTCAAGATACAAAATTTCCCATCTTATCAAAAATGAAAAAAAAACCCTCTCACCCATGGAATGGCCGGCCCCCCCAAAATGATGGTGTGATTGGAGAGAGAGAGAGAATGGCTTGAACAATAATGCAAAGAAAATGATGGCTTGAAAAGTCCAACACTCAACAACCATCTCTTCTCCCATCATCACAACCAAAGTCAAGAAATCATGAAAACAAAGTCAAGAAGTCAAGGTAAGGTGCAACCATGATGAAGTCAAAAAGGTCAAGCAAGGTCAAGGTATGGTGAGCCATCATGACACAAGGAAATATGCAAAGACCCCCTCCACAAATGCTTATTTGCAACAATGCAAATAAACCCTCCTCCACCAATCTTCGGCCAATGAACGGAACAATGGAAATTGGCCGAAACGGAAAGCAAACTGGCAACTCCAAAAACTGGTCCCGTAATAAATTACAGGAAAACCCCGATACTGTGCATACACACCCGCATTTGTATTCCGACCGAAATACAAATGCAATGAGACAAAATCTACACTGTACTATACTAGAATCCGGCTTATACCAAAACCGGCTAGTAAAATCTGTTCGATCCTGATCCGTGCAATACCACACGTATCTGATCGAACCCTGCCATATAACCATACGGCCTATAGTACAAACTGTCCGATCCTGATCCGTGCAATACCGCACGTATCTGATCGGACCTTGCCATATCTCCATACGGCCTCTACAACCTTTCGCCCGAAAGCTGAGTAACAGAATGTGGGGGACTCTAAAGACTCGTCAACACCTCGGTTGTGGATTTAACCACTAGCACGTCAGAGGTATAAGCCAATACGTAACGGGCTACCAAGTATTGACTAAAAGGGACGTCTGTGAGTGAACTCAGCCTGACAACCCTACTGAGCCTGTCAGTGACAATATCCGTGCAGTCCGGTCCGTTCGTCTATGAGTATCGCATGGCGGGCCTAGGGGGTTGGTAAAAGTCAGACCCCCAAAAGCGGTACAAGTCGTGTCGGAGTGTAGCCCAGAACACCCTGAGATACTACTGGAATACCTACCAGTAAATCTCCTTGCCTTGGCCAAGGACTTTGTGTAATGGCTCTCCTAGACACAGCACGACCTCACCCCCAATACCGGGAGAGACGAACCCCTGAAGATACGCTCACTGCCTCCATGTGGCTCGGGACTGTACCCAACTAAAACCTGTTTACACGACTCCTTTGAGCCGTGGTAGGGTAGTAATCAAAGTACAGTGGGAACTCACACGAGACAAATGACGATCCCCAGGTCGATGAACTAACCTGCACACATGTCACCAGGGAACTGCCATCTGACGTCTGGTATATGACCAACTAGCATGTTCCCGGCGAGTCCTGTCCGGTGTACTCATAACCCAATGAGCACCTGTATACATCTTAGGTGATCCAACTGACACCAGTGGCTTGTGAGACCGGCCACCGCCCCTCGTCGGGGTCTCGACTGTATACACTAGTCTACTAATGGAGTATCGATGCCCAGTCTCGAAACTCCCACGACTAGGGACCTTTTAAGGATAAGCTTATAGACCCCCAGCTCCCACTTATATGATCGCCCTCATACTGCTGGTGGTCAAGCAAGAATCCTAGGGGCTCTATCAACGTGTAATAGCGACGTGTCAGGTCACCTCAAGCAGTACACGATGATAAAGGTAAACCAGATAGCATACTATCATCTCGAGTAAGACTGTCCTACCGGGATAGGTCCTCCCTCAATCATTACAATCACGTACCTGTGACCTAATAATTGACTCTGAGGGCACTATCTCCAACACCCCGGGACAAGAAGCTCGAGATGTAGATGATGAGCCTGGCAGGGGAACACTACCTATCGGTGATAGTTTTGGGCTCGGCGGTTATCTGGAGGATACCGATCGGAGTCGTGATATGATATGGGCCGATCCGGACTGATGGAGCCCGAGATAGTTTGGCGCGGTGGATATCTGGAGGATACCGACCATAGTCGTGATAAGGGCTGATCCGGACTGACGGAGCCCGAGATATAAGGATTTACGTGTCGATGCTGGACACGGGTTTCATGATGTTTCGAGCGTCGGTGTTGGACACCCAGGTTCCATGATTTTGATGTATCGTTGATGGACACACGTGGTTGATATCCTCATATATATATATACAGGCTTATGTTTTCATGTCACGACACGAAATTAGCACGTGGCGGCCCTTAAAGTACGCAACGTCTATAGGCGTAACGCAATCTAAGTAAACCGAAAACCCAGCAATCTAAACCATCAAAAGTAGTAAAATATAAGAACATTGTTAAAGCTTTTGAAAATCTCAAACCAAATTCTTTAAAGTCCAAATTTAATTTCTTTAAAATTTTAGCAGCACCTCCTTTGTAAAAACCAACCCCAAAAAGGGGTACAACAAAGATATAAGTAAAGCATCCCTAAACAGGAGAAAAAACACGCCCAAAGGCGGAAAACAACCACCACAACAGATTTACGACGCCGTAGCGAAGAAATAAAAGACGATATAAATAAAACTGCATAAAAGACCTCCAAGTCACAAAATAATATACAATATCGTCCTCACATCAGTCTCTAAGTCAAAACATCATAGTGGTAGATGGAGAGTACAGGATACAACGAATATACAATAAGCAATATCGGATAACCGCAAAACTCACCTAAGCAAAACTGCACACAGTCAGCCGAAGCGGTATCCGCTGCAAAAGATGATACGATAGGTAGAAGAGCCCTGACAACGACTACTCTGAGGGACAACCTGCAAAACCCTGTGGCACAACAGGGATGAGTTGCCAACTCATGAATAGTAAATAACATATGCAGGAAATTGCAAGTATGCACGTACAGTGCGAATCTAACACATGCAAGCTGGTAGTAATAAATGCCAATATATGTGAAACAATATGAAAGGTACTCTATCAGGTACTACTAATACATGAAGCAATGCATATAAAATAAATGCGGAATATGGGATAAAACATGTCATCCTCACGGAATCCTGACCTCATGATAGGACCAAAGTCCATCAAGACAATCCAAATCCCAAATATCCACAAATCAGCCCCCAAATTAGCCCTCATATCCTGTAAGTCTCATATATCCTGAGTGTCAAATATCAAGTAAATCTCATATATCCTAAGTGTCCAATATCAAGTGAATCTCATATATCCTGATATCAAGTAAATCTCATATATCCCGTATCCAATATCAAGTGAATCTCATATATCCTGAGTGAGTATATTTGCAAGATTATTATGATGATGTATATAAATTAGATATGTATACATATATATTAGCGTCCTATTCCACTAATATATATATATATATATATATATATATATAAATATATATGCATATATAACAGCGTCCCATTCCACTGTTATATATACTTAGGAGTAAAAAATATCATGAAAACAAGTGTCTAATATCGACACATAAATACTGATCTATCAGGCGCTGTCACCACGACTGGCCCTCCTGATAGGTACGTATCATACGCTATCCCGAAAACTCGAGGGCCTAGCTTCGACACTCGTAATTCGACGTATCCATACGTACATGACTCCGGTCGGTATCCCCACGATAACCGCCGAGTCATAGATACTGTCAGCGGTAGGTATGGTCCCCTGTCAGGCTCATCGGCGTGGGCCCCACCATGTACCCGCACACGGCCCACGACGCCTCCTCGTATGAGGTGTATATATATCAGAACCGATAAATCTCATGGTGGCTGCTGAAATATCATATCAAGAGAAACCTGGTTTTTCAAATAATGCATAATTTCATGAAACTACCACGGTCCTCAAATCCAGAAAACATCATGAAAAATCCATATCTCGATGCGAAAATCCACGAATATAATATATGCAACATAAAACTGTGATGTGAGCATATAAAGGAAAAGCCGCTATTTAACTGCACAAGTTAATATATATCATGTAGTTCCTAAGTTCTCCGAGTCCATATAACATCAAATAAAGGTGAACATGTAGCTATAGTCAGATATATATGTAAACATGTAGGTATAGAAAGGTATATGTATCTACCTATCAGTAATGATGTAATACCCTCCAGGTATATGCATAAGTATGTATGCAAGATGTACATGTAGCTATGACTCATATGTGTACGTACCTACCACTAATGGTACAATACCATATAGGTATATGGGTAAGTAGCATGTATGCATGTCAAGGCATATGTGTAAGCATGTAGGTATACAGGTATGCTATATGTCATATGCATAAAAGGAAATAGGATCATGTCTCAATGTCCCTAAACAATATAATATCATATATGTATAGGTGTTGTGCGTGTCATAGCAATTATCGACGGTGTGTGTAGCATACAATTTGTGCTCGTGGAACATGAACCGTCAATAATGGTGTGGCGTCTCATTAATACTAAGTCCATACACAATAGGTAATGAGATATGCAACAAAGGTACAGATGCATAAACAATATCCGTATACTTCTAACTAATAGTCATGTCTTTGGATCTAGCCCAGACGCATAACGCCATGCGGGCGATTCCTCTGTAGATGTTAAATCTACTCACCAACCGTCCTGGCTAAGTAAAGCCAACCACCTGCTTTTCCTTCTTCGAAGCGCCCGAAGTCCTCACCTGCGATCCTTAAAGCATAAAACAATATAACAAGTGTATATAAGCAAATGACCAAAAACACGTACACACTACGTTTAATCGACGCACCAACTCCAAACACACTCTCAAGTATCCGTCCAGTGGCTAACGTGCGTAGCGACACAATGAAATCAACTCAAGAGCTAAACCATACAAAGTACACGAACCGTGTCGGATAACGTAACACGCGTAGTCGTAACACAAGAAACTAGCTATGTGATCCCAGATTTCGTATATAGTGAAAACCCAACAATCAAACAAGACCAAACACACTTAAACCACTACAGACACCTACCCATAAAAACCACACCCAAACTCCATCACCAAGACGAGGTCGCCGGAAATGTCCTTCTCGACGCCGACCGAGTCCGAGCAAGAGGGGTTCGTGCTCCAGGTGATGTCCTATGGTCTCAGGTACAACACAACTACTCTGTTTGATTTTCTCGTATACTCTCGAGGTCACAGCAGATCACAGATATCACAAACGACACTAAAAAATACGATATTTGCACGAAACTTAACTTTAAACGTTCAAAACTGAAACTAAAAGGCCACACAACACTATGACATCATAAAGAACAGATAGAGATCTATACCTATCCACAAGAACTCAAAGATCCTATCTTTCCAAGCTCCAAGGCATCCAAGAGGCAAAACTAGGCAAAAGAAGTGATTTTGGTGAGATTTAGTGAAGTTTTGTGAAGGATTAGTGAAGGTTTAGTTGTGAGGTGATGAGTGTTCAGTTGAGAAAAGAAGGGGATGAGAAATAATGATAAGGGAATAAGAGAGAAAGAGAGAAAGAAATGATAAAGAGAGAGAGAGGTGAGTGTAATGAGAGAGAGAGGTGAGTGCACCATGCAATAAATGCACACAATTCTCACCATGTCACCTCTCACAAAACAAAATCCAAAGGAAAAATATCTCTCTTCTCACAAACAAATATCTAGAGTTAGGTTAAGGTTTAAAACAAAGGATTGGATTAAAACAAAGGATTAGGATTAGGGTTAAATGTCATGGTTGCTAAGAACTAGACTTAACACAAACAAACCCTCACATTAACATGCACACGTGTGTGCAAGCCCATAACAAATATTATTAAAATAATAATTAAATGTTATAAAATGTGAGGAACCCGAATTGGTAAACTTTTTACAGTAAACCCGCATTACCGCTTAAACTAACACTAATCTAAATCTAAGGCGTTACATTTCATGATGTTCGAGTGTCGGTGTGGGACACTCAGGTTCCATGATATTGTTTGTGTCGTTGATGGACACGTGGATGATATCCACAGGCATACAGACATATGATGTCAGATGTTTATTTATATATGCCATGCATTGATAGATTGTTGCATATATGCATACTTGGTCACCCTAGATATCATAGTATTACCTTCAGGATATAGTGACCTAGGAAATCGTTATTTTATTCAATTTCTACTTGCTGATATTTTCTACTCATGAGTTGGCAACTCACCCTCGTTGTGCCACAGTTCTTACAGGTTTGACCGCTTGGGATCAGTTGCGGTATCGCTGGCACACAGCTTCATTCAGAGTGTTTGCTTTGGTATGTGGGACACATGTTGGATCGTGCCCACTCTTGTAATTTATATATTCTATTGTATTGATCTCACGCTTTTGGCGTGTCGTGTATTTGAGAGTTCTACAGTTTAACCGTGATCAAGGACGGTGTCGCTTTACAGCTAGCCGCGATGAGCACGGGTCGATCCACAGGGAGAAAGAGCGTTTTATGTTCTTGTTCTTATGAGTTAATGCGTGTGGGCGGAAAGTTCGTTATCTATCCTATGTGTTATATGCAAAGTATAAAGCTTGTTAGGAAAAGATGCAAAAGTGTAAGCTAGTGAATTCGTACTCAAACCTTTGATCCGAGTCTTGACCAAATGAAGCTAGAGCAATCGGCAACAACGTGGATTAGGGTATTTAAGCACAGTATTCGTGGAATCCGGCTTATTGACCTTTGTCCTTCCGTTCTCGTCTCTTACTTTCGCCTCCGGCGAAACCGAACGCAACCGGTCGCGGTTAGGAATCACCGTTACATTGGTAGGGTAAGGTGCCTAACGGAGTGCTTGCGTAACATTTGGAAGGAGTTCAATGGAAAATACGGGAAAAGTAAATGAGAAACAGAACGTTAACTTACAATATTGTATTCTTGCCTAACAATACATATTTACAACCATCTCAAAAACAAACCAAAAAAGAACAAAGAAAAGAAAAGACATTACAAGAAAGAAAGTGCATGGAATTTAAATTGCAAAAATGTAAAGCATGGAATGTAAAAGACATGAATGTAAAGCAAGTAATAAAAAGCAAGTAAGAAATAACTAGGAACCAAAGTGCAAGTGACAATCCATGGAATCAAATACCTAAACTTAAACTTGCAAGCTCAATTAGGAGGTTGCAAGATCAAGTGAAGATAAAGATCCCAAGGTGAAATGAAGGCACAAAGAGAAAGCTTTATTCATACCAAAGTAATGATACAACCCTTGAGTGCAATAACCAAAGCTTAACCTTGCAAGCTCAAAGAAGAGGTTGCAAGATCAAGTTAAGGCAAAGAACTCAAGGGGTTAGCTATGTATAAGAGAACAAAAGAAAACAAAACAGTTGAAGTGTAAAAATGAAAGATACAATGTGAGACCCCTCTCCCTTGCTGCCTCATTCTGCTTTTATAGGCAAAAAAAGAGATTAAACAAACAATAACATTATGATAAGGTGGCAGCAGGGGATGCACTGTAGAAAACTGGGGGCATTTAGGGCTAAGGGGGCCGGCCACATAGGTGTTGATCTCGGGTCAAATCCGAGCTCTGGAGCTCGGGCTTGGTGTGGTGGCTTGTGTTGTCCCCAATATCACTCTGGTGTTGTTTGCTTGGTCAAAAATAACCTGGTTTGTCTTCAGAGTTTGGAGGGAAACTTGAATTTTTGGTCACATCACTACTTTATGCATTGAATGCACATCACACCATGCCCACTTACTCCTTGATTCATAGCTTCCCCATCCCATGGTCCATGCCAAAGAGCATGTGTACACACTTGCATTGTGTTGGACCAAAATATTATGCACACATTTTATTCGCAAAATCTCTTTAGATATCTGCCGGTTTCCAGTTCTGGTTGCAGTGTCGGCTTACATATGATATATCCATGGTTTTAAGTGTTTTTCCAGTATTATGTCACGGATACCTGTAATCTGTAATACTGAGCAGACACTGGTTAATAGTACCGATATATACAAAAAATCGATAATGAATGAGAGGTATTAATTGCAGTTTTCTGTGATAAACAAATACCCCCAAACTTATATTTTGCTCATCCCGAGCAAAACAAAATCCTAGCCTCACTTTCGCAGGGAACGCGATTGCACTGAACTCGTGCAACAAGCCGTTAAACCTCTAGGTGTCCCTAGTAGGAGGAGTGTTGTCTCCTGAGGGTTTTCAGCGGATTACACCCAAAAAATCACGTCAAGTTAGTTTCATAAGTTAACGTAGATTCTACTCCTACAGTTTAGTATCTAAGTTAGAAATTCTATTATCCTAAGTTAGAAATATCCAACCCTTATGTTTCACACCTCCTGTCTATTTAACCTCAGATCCTATACATACCAAAAAAGTTTAGAAAGATGTTGGTATATCCGTAGTTTTCCTTCTAAAGTGCGGTCTCAAATCAGGGATTTTTATCAATTTTACGGAAAACATAAGTCTTATTCTTCATTTCTATCTTTCCTCCAAATATCGATTGTATACCCTTACGTGTGTGTAATTTTTCACCCCTACACTTAAGAATTCAATTCAAGCTATAGTACCCTTGCCCTAATACCTAATATTACTTTTTTCATTAATGATTGACGGTGTTGCTCACACACTTTTCATGCGACTATTAATGCTTATTGAGGCACTAACGGCTGATTACTGAATGTGTGAGCATAAAGCGTAAATAGCAGTTTCTAGGTCTTGACTTTATTTATTTATTTATTTATTTTCTTTTCAAGACCGAATATATTTTTCAATGATGCTCTTTTGGTGTTTAGCTTTAAATACCGTTTTTTCTTTCATACTAGGTTTTCAGGCAAGAGTATTTCTAGGTATCCTCTACTATCCCAAGTTTTAAGGTGCGTGTATGTGCTATTTATAGGGTATATACTTTCTAAATTTGAACTCAAGAATAGAAACTATTTTTCAGACTTATCCTTCAGTAAAACTTCAATACTTTCTCGTCATCTTGACTTAACTCAAGAACTGAACTCAAGATTACCTACTTCTATAAAAAAAAAACTGTAAGAACGTATACTTTCCAAAGTTAAACAGAACGAGGGTTATTTTTAGTGTTTTCAATTCCTAAGCCTAGAATTTAGTTATTTCTTAACGTATCAACTAAACTTTCGGAATAAAATCTTAGTTACCCTATTAGCTAACTTGACGACAATGTTTTTATATTTTCGGAAAAAATTTCGATTTTTGTGGGTTTTTAATATGGTACGCAAATGCAGAATATACAAATGAATGAGAAGATAGAAAACTTTCCGAGCACACCCCCAAACTTAAACTTGACAGTGCCCTCACTGTCAGGCTACACCAAGAGGGTCAAAATTATCGGTGCCTCCCTAAAAAAAAATTATATATAAAAATAAAAACCCAAAATTCGTACACCAAAAGGTTCCCCCCCAAACTTAAGTAAAACAGTGTTTCCACTGTTAAGCGTTGAAGTTCGGATTAGGGGGGAGAGAACAGTATCTATCTATACAAGGCCTTACACAGGCTAAAAGTGAGCACCAACCATTCAAAGATTTTATCTCTATAATGTGCAGGTTGGTGAAAGAATACGATGAGGAAAGAAATGGAGAATACGAGAGACCGTATGTGAATAGAAGTGGGATACGGTCTCGGTATATAAGAAGAATGGCGGAAGGGAAAAAGAAATGGAGTACGAACTTGAGGGTGGAAATGAAGTGAATAGACTAGCACAATTTGTGATGACCGATGTATGAAAAGCGATTGTGCTAATCTACCAACCCGTTGAGAAATGGAGTCAAATCCCTCAAGATTCGTGAGAAAACCAGGGTACGCCGAACTTGGTAAACCAGACATAAGAAATGAAAGTGATACAGTGTCTTGCAAGGTCGGAACGATGGAAATGATGGAGGGGAGTGATCGAGGAAGGGTATGAGGTAAAGGTTCAGGAGGGTGTACACAGTCAATGAAAGGGACAGGATGAATTGGAAAATCCGACTCATCAATTAAAACTGGTTCATCCTCAAAAATTTCCTCAATATTCTCCTCAAAAATTAGCTCATCCATGCTTTTATCATCAAAATCCAGACGCATATGGAGTTCGGGAAAAACAGTTAATGACTCGGGATGATGAATTGGAGAGAAAAACTCATTCAACGCAGCGGGTTCATCATCCAAAATATTCCCAGCGTCAATATCCTCAATCAAGTGAAAATTAAATTTCTTATACACCTCATCAAAAGCATGGATTTCAATCAATTGTGGTTCTAAGATGGTGGTGTAGAAGTCAAAAGGATTGGGATCGGTTTCACTTAAAAGGGACCATTCACAATCGGGTAAATCAAACACTACAAAGTCGCACAACTCATTAAACATTATATCTTCAATTGATAAATCATTTGGGACACTTGATAGAAATTCAAAATCAGAGTTGTACGATTCAATTTGCAATGGGTAGGTTTGATTTAGAAGGGTGTACAACTCACTTTCTCCACTCAAATTCTCAACCTGTCCTACCTCCTCATCATACATTAGAAAATTTAGAGCTAGTAGGAAACTAGCTACCGGGTCACTAGATTGTATGAGGGCGGCCATAGACGCATTCAAATCCATCATCTGTTAGCATGACGCTACCCTAAAGTCTTCCAACGACTGTTCCAGACTAGACATGGGTTGTGAAGGGGTTTCAGTAAAAGATTCAAAGTTTGTTGGATACTGAAAACTCCCAAATGGCGGTTCAGAAGTAATGACTAGGGAAGGTGTAAAAGTCGGGTAGGACTGGTAGGAATTGAATGGCTGGACAGGAGTAGGATCAACATTTGGATAAGAAGGTGAACGGAATTGTTGATCCCAAGAATTTGAAGTGGTGAAAGGAGTGAAAGATCGGCTACGGGATTGTTCACTACGTTCAGCAATAGACATGGGTCTTGGAGTTACAACAGGACTCGAAAAAGGGGTATCAACGTAAGAAGGTGGTGAAGGTTGAAACGGTTGATACGAAGTGGATTGCGGAGTCCAATTGTTTGTCCTAGACGCGTTTATCCGATATTTCAAAGACATTTTAGGCATGGATGGATCGTTCGAAGTTCGACCAAAGCAAGAACCGTAAGAAGTAATGTCTGGTTGTGGGAACCAAAGTTCGGCAAGAGTTTTTCTAGGTGGGGTACCCATGATATGAAGAGAAGAAGAAGAAGAAGAGAAAGAGTGGAAAAAATGTGATTTTTTAATTTATTTTTAAGTTAGTTATTAACAAGAGAATGAAATACACAAAAAGAATCTGGACAAAAATAATCACAACACAAAAATACCACGCACCTAATCGGTCTAGGGTTCACCTAGGTCAAGTAGACCTGCTCAAGAACTTGATTGTCGAAGTAAAACCATGTCGAGAAACGGGTTCAAGATATACTGATCTCGATGCTAGGTAAGTGAAGAGATATGGGGAGGTTTTCCGACGCTTTCGTGAAGGTCCTTAATTAAATAACCCTTTCTCTTTTGGCGGTTTCACCGTGAACACTTTCCTAGACATCCCGAGAACGATATACCGTTAAGCGGTGTTCTAAACAAAGTTAACTTCTCCTAGTGAGCGCGAAGTCCTTAAAGGCTTAAAGTCTAGTTTCTTTTAAAATTTGTGCGGGTAATCGTTATGTTCAAGTTCATGATTTGTGGGCCACGGAAAAGGTGATGAAGTCCTTTACCGTATGTTGTGGGGTTCGCTTGCCCTTAAGTCCGTATTAATGTGTGCAATGCGCAATTCAATAAAAATTCAAAGAATCAAACAATCGTTTTTTATATTAAGCACGGCACTGTAACAAATACGGGTTAGTCAATTTAGGCATTTGAAAGTGAACTTGCAAAGAATCCTGCAAATATAGAATAGTGGATGCATTCGATTTGAGAAGAAGGTGTTAGTAAAGTACGTACCGTTAAGTTTTTGGGTTAGGAAACCCCCGTTGAATCAAATTCGGTAAACTTGAAAAGTTCTCTTACGCGGGTCAAACTACCCGGATATTTGGCACTGTACTTCGCAATCACCTTAGCTTGGAATGTACACTTTTCTCCCCACAATCGCCATTCGCAATTCCGCAAAAATCTACAAATGTCGGAAAACGGATATTTAGTGCGAAAAAGCTATACGAATGCCCAAATACCTACACACTAAAAATTATAAAAAAAAACAAACAATAAAAATGGGGAAAAAACAGAACAATGGATCACAGAGGAAAAATTGGAGGCAAATAGGGGTAAAGGGGCCGGCAAGCTCGGATCTTGGGCTGATGTCGCCGGCCAACTGGTAGTGGACGGTCTCCAACTTTCTTCTATGTTCACAATACTCCACTAGTGTCTCACTGATATTGTTTGATTTTTCAATTTAGTTCCAAAGTGTGAGAAGATAAGAATTCCAGAGAACAAAATGAGTTAGCAAAGTTAATTTTTGTTTGGTTTTGAAATTTTGAATTTTTTTGTTGCTTTTAGAAAATAGGGTTAGTTGTATAGATGAAATGTATAGAAATTAACCCGAAACAACAAGAATTAAAACATTACCATCTCCCCGGCAACGGCTCCATTTGATCGCACGCTTTTGGCGTGTCGTGTATTTGAGAGTTCTAAAGTTTAACCGCGATCAAGGACGGTGTCGCTTTGCAGCTAGCCGCGATGAGCAAGGGTCGATCCACAGGGAGACGGAGCATTTTATGTTCTTGTTATTACGAGTTAATGTGCGTGGGCAGAAAGATCGTTATCTATCCTATATGTTATATGCAAAGTTTAAAGCTTGTTAGGAAAAGATGCAAAAGTGTAAGATGGTGAATTCGTACTCAAACCATTGAGCCGAGTCTTGACCAAATGAAGCTAGAGCAATCGGCAACAACGTGGATTAGGGTATTTAAGCATGGTATTCATGGAATCCAGCTTATTGACCCTTGTCCTTCCATTCTTGTCTCTTGCTTTCGCCTCCGGCGAAACCGAACGCAACAGGTCGCGGTTAGGAATCACCGTTACCTTGGTAGGGTGGGGTGCCTAACGGAGCGCTTGCGTAACATTTGGACGGAGTTCAATGGAAAATACGGGAAAAGGAAATGAGAAACGGAACGTTAACTTACAATATCCTATTCTTTCCTAACAACACATATTTACAACCATCTCAAAACCAAACCAAAAAAGAGCAAAGAAAAGAAAAGACATTACAAGAAAGAAAGTGCATGGAATTTAAATTACAAGAATGTAAAGCATGGAAAGTAAAAGACATGAATGTAAAGCAAGTAATAAAAAGCAAGTAAGAAATAACTAGGAACCAAAGTACAACAATCCATGGAATCAAATACCTAAACTTAAACTTGCAAGCTCAACTAAGAGGTTGCAAGATCAAGTGAAGATAAAGATCCCAAGGTGAAATGAAGGCACAAAGAGAAAGCTTTATTCATACCAAAGTAATGATACAACCCTTGAGTGCAATAACCAAAGCTTAACCTTGCAAGCTCAAAGAAGAGGTTGCAAGATCAAGTTAAGGCAAAGAACTCAAGGGGTTAGCTATATACAAGAGAACAAAAGAAAACAAAAGAGTTGAAGTGTAAAAATGAAAGATACAATGTGAGACCCCTCTCCCTTGCTGCCTCATTATGCTTTTATAGGCAAAAAAAGAGATTAAACAAACAATAACATTATGATGAGGTGGCAGCAGGGGATGCACTGTAGAAAACTGGGGGCATTTAGGGCTAAGGGGGCCGGCCACATAGGTGTTGAGCTCGGGTCAAATCCGAGCACTGGGGCTCGGGCTCGGTGTGGTGGCATGTGTTGTCCCTAATATCACTCTAGTGTTGTTTGCTTGGTCAAAAATAACCTGGTTTGTCTTCAGAGTTTGGAGGGAAACTTGAATTTTTTGGTCACATCACTACTTTATGCATTGAATGCACATCACACCATGCCCACTTGCTCCTTGATTCATGGCAGCCCCATCCCATGGTCCATGCCAAAGAGCATGTGTACACACTTGCATTGTGTTGGACCAAAATATTGTGCACACATTTTATTCGCAAAATCTCTTTAGATATCGGTCGGTTTCCAGTTCTGGTTGCAGTGTCGGCTCACATATGATATATCTGTGGTTTTAAGTGTTTTTCCAGTATTATGTCACGGATACCTGTAATCTGTAATACTGAGCAGACACTGGTTAATAGTACCGATATATACAAAAAATCGATAATGAATGAGAGGTATTAAATGCAGTTTTCTGTGATAAACATGTATCTAGATAAACTCCATCACATCAGATCAGGACTAGAAATTGTATATTGGTAGACCTAGTCAGACTTGGGTATTGTACGAGACTTAGAGCGATGGGTTTATGATCGCTTTCTTGAATTTTGATGTCTTGCCTCTTTATTTGTTCTTTCTGGGTTGTTTATTCGCCGTTGGGCGTCGTATATATGTTATTGCGTGGTTGTGATTCCGCCGATTGGCGAAGAGCTAGCTCCTACTTGGGGTTGCCTATATATTGTTATATATATGTTTTTGGATCAAAATATACAAGGGAGGCGCTGCCCGAAATTTTAAAAGACAAAACATGATTCATTATACCTTTATTTCAAAACTGCACCGCCACTATTTTCCGCAAGAAGGTTTAGATTTTCTGGGCTTCGGCTTACTTGATTTACGTTACGCCTTTAGACGTTGCGTAATTTAAGTGCCGGTCACATGCTAAATTAAGGGTCGTGACAAAGTTGTTATCAGATCGTTAGGTTTAACCTTGGTTTGAGTCTGGGTTTGACTATGCGGAATCTAGGACATATATATTTCGGAACCTAGGCTTGACCTTACGGAACTTAGAATTAACGGGGGGTATTAGACCCGAACTTTCATTTCATAGGTTGACCTTGATTGATGGAGTAGATAGCTTGATTAGAGTGACGTACCGTACGTATATTCCGCGGTATATTTACGATTCGATACTCCAATTAAGAAACCTTAGGATGTACTTATCTTGAGATCTGTGATACTATTCGTTCATGTGATCATATATCCATTTGGGATCTGTTGATTCTTTCATTCCTTGATCTATCTTCTTCGATACCTGCTTAAGGTTCATGTCACCATGGTTTGAGCGCAGATTGATCTGTTGCTGATGTTGCGGTCAGGGCGAGCTCGTCATGGGAGAGGACTGACCATTGTTGTTTTCTGGTAACATAGGGACATGTAGGTATAGTGTTGTGTTGTGATCTATCGTTTGAGGCGAGTATTCGGTTTTGCACCAGATGATCGGGCCATTGATAGAGGATGCCAGATTGAGAGGACTGTTGATGTGCAGCCTACCTCAAAGATCGTGATGTTGTCTACCGTGTAGACAGATGACCCAGCTGTTGATGAGATTGATGGGATGTCGTTTCCAGAGTTTATGAGCTGAAACCGCTGGAGCTTTCAGGCAAAGATGTGACTAGAGGTAGATAGTCTATCTTGAGTGGAGCGACGGATATGATTCGTCAGATTTGATGTGCCGATGCAGGCTCAGTTGAGTTGAAGAATTCCAGTTGAAGAATCTTACTTGGATCTAGAGTAGATCGATCAAGAGATGACGTTGTTCATCGGATGCTCCAATGTGAGAGTGGTAAGTTGACCAGTTTCAGATAGAAGGACTCACCAGATATGTTGCGAGTTGATCGAGAACGGATGAATAAAGTGTATTCCTCCGATGATTTGGACGAGTTCCCGATGACGTGTTCGGCTAGATATCTTCTACAGAGTGATGAAGATACTGAGTTCGTATTTCTAGTCCATGTAAGAGACACCAGATTGACCGTAGCCGAGAATGAATTGCAATATGCAAACAGCAAGAGATGACGTAGAAGTGGACGATAATAAAGACGAGTGGAATAAGAGGTTCGTGCGAGATGTTAACGAGCGGTTGTTACTCTCCTTTGATGCCAAAGGATTGATATGTGTGCAGAGGCGTTAGATACAGCCAAATTTCCAGAGGAAAGCCGTGCTGAGGACACAGCTGTCCGGTTATGAGAAAAGAGTTAAGCAAGAGTGCCAACTTTCGTATAGTTCGTCATAGGTGAGATCGGAAGAAGCCGTGAGCAGGTTCTTTCCAAGACACCGCAGCGATAGAGATTTTCAGCCCAGGTCAGTTATAGCATGCGTATTCAGAGGGCCAGATGCCGCCGTCAGTAATGTACCGTTTGAGAGTGGTCATGTTGAATTTCCAGACGGTGATCAGAGGAGTTCCAGAGCGGGATTGTTCCGTTAGTACACTTGACCGGGCCGACGAGTAGAAGGATTGCGAGATTGGTAATCCAGAGACCGACAGGGAACCCAGAGACCGGAGATGCCAGACCGTGAGCAGAAGGCAAGTAGATGATCTTGCTCTGCCAGTTTGGGTGCACCGGCATATTTTTCGACACTGTAGGAGACGTACCTCAATGTCAGTTATTGCGATTGCGTTTCATGATCCGAGTATCACACTTTTATTGCTTGGACTTGAGTTTCGATGATTGGGTTTCGTGATTATGTTTTTGTGCACCATGGCTGCACCTACTGAATATTTATATTTGTGCATGGTTATTGCACTCGATGTGTGTTATATACACCGCTACATTGGTTTATGATTTGTGCATATCTATTGCACTTGGTATCGATTTGTGCCTTCGTTGCATGTATTTATGGTTTCGTGGATTCGATACTATCTATTTCGATTTTGTGCATGTCATACGCACTTGCCTTGATTTTTGCACTCGGTATAGCTTATATGTGCTTGCAGTGCATTGGGATGGATTTTGTGCACACGGTTGCACACGTTTATGATTCTATACACCTTGGTATACTCGGTGTCGTTTTTGTGAGCATTTGAGATATTGATGAGATTTCGTGCATTTGTTGCATCGGATTTGTATTTCGTGCATTGGTTGCACCATATTATGTTTTCGTGCGCGTCTGCACTTGATGTTCGTTATCATGCATACTATTGAACTGGATGTTTTATACGGACTAGACACACTTGTTTTGGATTTTTTTCGTGCATGTTGGGCACAGGATATGAGATTTTGTGCACACCGGGTGCACTCGATAGAGATTTTTATTCGTGCATGGTTGGATCCACTTGATATTGTTGTCGTGCACATCCGTTGCACTGGACATATGCTTTCGTGCACACCTGTTGCACTTAGTTTTGCTTTTGTGCATATTGTAGCACTTGTATTGGATTTGGTTTTCCGTGCACACCAGACGCATGTGATGTTGGATACGCCTTTTGAGGCTGATTTTATTTATGAGTATTGCATTTTGATTATGGATACTATATTGTATAGTAGCCGAGAATGACTGGTCTGAGGACAGTGCATGAGTACTTTTGCATGCATGAAAAGTTTACCAAAAGGTTTTCAAGAAAGGAGCTATAGTCTCGCTATTTCCTACGTGTCCGCGAGTGACACGAAGTTTTATAAAGAGAACCTTCTGGGATATTTCAAAAAGGCAGGACGTATAAATTGAGCTAAACATATATAGGTATATATTTACTACTTTATAAATGATCGTCCGCCACTTGTGCCGTGAGCTACGCATAACACGGAGATTTGGGAAAGATTTTGCATGAGTTTTTCAGCTTTTAAAATGCTTTTACAAGGATGCGTACTATATATGTAGTATGATTTTGACTATAGCATCATTGAGTATGGTATTGGATTTCGAGATTTGCATCTCCTTTATAACTCCAGTGATTGCGTGATGCTTGACGGAGTTTGATTTTGAGTTTCGTACTCGTTTTCAGGCGCACGGGATGCACTGTGGTATTTCTGTATCTTCCGTGATTTCGGAGCCCCGTGGATTTGAGCTGATTATTGAAATATTTTAGCATTTGGGGATTAAATTTAAATTCGGGGACCGAATTTATTTAAGTGGGAAGACTGTAATATTTCAGAAATATAAAATATTATTTTTGGAAATTTAATATTAAAATAATATATTTCACGAAAACTATTCGATTGGCGAATAGGGATTTTTCGTAAAATGGTATAAATATATACCAATATTTGGAAATTTATCGGAGATTAAAATGATTTATTTATTTTAATGATATTTATCGGATTTTTTGCCAAATCCGTTTTTTTACATTTTTTTCATGATTTGTACTCCATGCCTTGTGCATGTTAAGTATTTGTGTTTGTGACTTGTGACTTGTGAGAAAAGAGAATGAGAAAGGAAAAGAATAGAAAAGAAAAGAGTGTGTGTGTGTGTGAACGGAATAAAATTAGATGCCGTGAGAGAAAAACAAAAGGAGAAGGAAACAAAATTGATATTTGTGTGAGAGAGTGAGTGTAGGGGGAGATATTTTGTGAGAGAGAGTGAGCCTAAGAGAGAGTTGGCTGCCCCATTCTCATTCCCCTTTCTTCAACTCATTTGCTTCATGCTTCATTTCCTCACTACCTCCATGCCTCATCTTCATTCCTTTGTCAAAACCTCATGCCATCTTCACATAAAACATGCACAAGCCTATCCCAAACACTTAGAACCATTCAAGTTTGGATTTTGAAGACTTTGGGCAACTCAAGAATTTTCCTATATTGCTAATGAGGTATATCTCTTCACTTTTAGATTGTAATCGTGTTAAATATCGTAGTTTAGTTTAGAAATTTTGTTAATTAGGTTTGTGATCTTGGAAAATTACAAGTTGCTGTTAAGTGGCTAATTGAGATTTAGTGAGTGTTTTCAAGACCTTAGAGATTGAATTCCTAACCTGGAAATGAGTTTAGAACCCGATACACGATCTTAGAATTTTTCCGTGTCGGTTTTGTGCAACCTTATGGCCTACAAGGTATCTGGAGCTATCTGGAGTATTTTTAAGAAAATCAAACAAGTTCATTAACCTAAATAGACCACTAGAAGACCACCACAGAAGTACGAACCCATTCCACCATGGTACGGCCGGCGAGATCGGATATTCTGGTGTTGTCGCCGGATTTTTAGTGGGCTATGGTGTTGAGGTTTTGCCTGTAGCTCACTTACCTGTATAACCTATCCCATGTACTTACTTGTTTAGTTCCCATTTACCTGAGCCAAAATCTGGGAGTTGTTTGCGAGTGCTTGGGCTATTGTTTTTCGATATGTGAAATCGTGGTTTTGGTATTTGGATTTGATTCCGTCATTGGATTTTTGTACGTTAACGACGAGGCTTGTTTGGTTGTTTTTACATGCCTAGGCTATAGGTTCTAACCTATAAGCAATCCGTTTGACGTATCTGTTTTCGGACTTGATTTTAATAATATTGCGATTTTGTGTTGATTGTAGGTACTTTCGCGTGGACTTCTGAGAAGACAAAGCACATCGACTTCGGCTAAGCGGGGAGAATTGCAGTGAGCAGATTTATATCTACGGGGGAAGTCGGGTGGATGGCGTATAGCACCCCCGCAAACATTGATATGGAAGATTGCGTTATAAATTATAATCAATTAAAGGATATGCTACGAACTTAAGATAACAAATTATAGGTTTTAGTAAAAGATGATATGATAAAGGTTGACACTAATGAATACATTGATATATAAGAGTATGAAATGAGAAAGTGAATCATGATAAATATGAATTGAAAGAGAACAAGTATGAATTATTAATGGTATGATATGAGCGCGAGATCGATAAGCACGACACGAGATTGAGATAGAGGTGTGGTGGAATTAATAAGATATGACGTTTATACAAATGTGATTTGAGATATATGTGTATATATATATTTATGAGTATAATGAGTAATATGCCGTACGAGACTTTAGATCCGTACCCTCATTATTGTATAGGTCGATAGATTTCCAATTCTATTTGATGACCCCGTACGATGGATTACCGTACGTGATGAGATGTACCGGATGATTGATCCGCACTAGTGATTTGAGGATGATGATCGATGATTATTGTCATATCGGATATTATGAGGTGGGATCGCCGATATAAAGATCTCCACCTGAATCATACCTATTTTCAAAATGACGATGTGTATCGTTTAAAAGTGACCGTATGATTCGTGTGTAGATAGATATACCCATTTATTGTTCATGTTGTGTAGGATATTACCCTCGTGATGTACATACCACGTGCCGGTATTTAATGCTATATGATATTATTTGCTAGTGCACCTACACAATTACCGTTGATGCACATGTTACACATACATAGATTTGCCGGCTCACACACATTCTTCATCGGTAACTGCCATGTCACTAACACAGTAGAATTGCCATGTCACTTATACAGTAGAATTGTCGTGTCATTTATACATGAGAACTTCCCTGTCATGATATTAATCATAAAAGTAAAAGTTCATTCATTGTTCAGTACTATCACTTGACATGCTTGCATGATATACCCGATATGCTCATATTACTACTCTATGTTGCATACATCGTACCTTATGGTTATATGCTTGCATGATATACCCGATATGCTCATATTACTACTCTATGTTGCATACATTGTATTTTATGGTTATATGCATTGAGATGCTATTTTTATGAGATCTCTGGATTTGAGAACCGCAGATTAATTTCAAAGGAAATTTTGTATTGTTTTAAAAACACGGTTTCTCTTGATATGATATTTCGCGGTGTCCACCATGAGTTTTCTCGATACTGAGCAGTGAGTATACCCGATTCGAGGAGCGGGAGGCACCGTCTGTGGGTATATGGTGGACCCAGTGAGGTACCCCAGGGCAAGAAGCTCGAGATTTAGACGATGAGCCTGACAGGGGAACAATACCTACCGGTAATAGTTTTGGGCTCGGCGATTATCTGGAGGATACCGACCGGAGTCGTGAGATGATATGGGCCGATCCGAACTGACGGAGCCTGAGATAGTTTGGCTTGGCGGATATCTGGAGGATACCGACCGTAGTCGTGATATGGGCTGATCCGGACTGACGAAGCCCGAGATATGAGGATTTATGTGTCGATACTGTACACGGGTTTCATGATGTTTCGAGTGTCGGTGTTGGACACTCAGGTTCCATGATTTTTATGTGTCGTTGATGGACACACGTGGTTGATATCCTCATATATATATATATATATACAGGCTTATGTTTTCATGATGTTCGAGTGTCGGTGTGGGACACTCAGGTTCTATGATATTGTTTGTGTCGTTGATGGACACGTGGATGATATCCACATGCATACAGACATATGATGTCAGATGTTTATTTATATATGGCATGCATTGATAGATTGTTGACATATATTCATACTTGGTCACCCTAGATATCATATTATTACCTTCAGGATATAGTGACCTAGGAAATCGTTATTTTATTCGATTTCTACTTGCCGATGTTTTCTACTCACGAATTGGCAACTCAACCCCGTTGTGCCATAGTTCTTACAGGTTTGACAGCTTGGGATCAGTTGCGGTATCGCTGGCACACAGCTTCATTCAGGGTGTTTGCTTTGGTAAGTGGGACACATGTTGGATCGTGTCCACTCTTGTACTTTATATATTCTATTGTATCAAGATAAACTCCATCACATCAGATCAGGACTAGAAATTTTATATTGGTAGACCTAGTCAGACTTGGGTATTGTACGAGACTTAGAGCGATGGATTTATGTTCGCTTTCTTGAGTTTTGATGTCTTGCCTCTTTATTTGTTCTTTCTGGGTTGTTTCTTCGCCGTTGGGCGTCGTATATATGTTATTGCGTGGTTGTGATTCTGCCGATTGGCGAAGAGCTAGCTCCCGCTTGGGGTTGCCTATATATTGTTGTATATATGTTTTTGGATCAAAATATACAAGGGAGGTGCTGCCCGAAATTTTAAAAGACAAAACATGATTCATTATACCTTTATTTCAAAACTGCACCCCCACTATTTTCCGCAAGAAGGTTTAGATTTTCTGGGCTTCGGCTTACTTGATTTACGTTACACCTTTAGACGTTGCGTAATTTAAGTACCGGTCACGTGCTAAATTACGGGTCGTGACATTTTGTAATGAAATTCTGGGTGAGGAGGGGTGAAATGTGGTGTGGTATTTATAGGGAAAATTAGGGTTTTTGGTAATGAAGAATAGAATTAAAATGTGCATTAAAATGTGGATTAATTCCCATTTTTAATTCTCTGTTTGTTTTTAATGAAAACAAACAGTACAGGGTTAAGGGGGGAGGCCAATGGGTGTTGGGGTTGAAGTTTGGGGACCATCCCCTACGGGGGGCCCGGCGGTGCCGGCCGTTTGCTAAATCTCGCCGGCCAAAAACCGGTGATTGGTCTTGGGATTTTCGCCACGTGTTCCCGTCGCTTCAACTAGCCTATTGCACATGTTTTTTTAATCTGTGACTCTTCATTTTACGTGTTGTGCACGTACAAACTTTTGGGCTTCTAAAAGATTAAAAGAAAAATCAATTAAAAATATATGTGGCTGGGGGGATTCGATCACAGGGGCTACGTCACAGCAGTGCAAGGCTTTACCAATGAGTTACAAATGTTTTCTTGCTGTTCAAAAGCAAATTAAATACTTATAGCATATACAGGATTGCAAATACTCTATTTGTACATTAATTTTTAAACAAATTTCTGTACACTAATAGATGTTACATTCTACCCTCCTTACAAAAATTTCGTCCTCAAAATTTACAATTATTTTAAGGACTAATCTACAAACAATTGAGGGTATCTTGTACGTATGTCGTCCTCACGTTCTCATGTTGACTTTCCTGGTTAGTCTTTTCTCCACATCACTCGAACCAAGTTTACTTCCTTGTTCCGAAGTGACTTCACTTTTCTATCCAGAATTTCAACAGGTTGTTGCTTACAAGATAAGTCTGGCTGTACGGTGAGCTCAGAGTGATCAAGAATATGACTGGGGTCACTCACATACCTTCTGAGTTGGGATATATGGAACACATTGTGCACTCCTTCCAATGAAGGTGGAAGTGCCAAGCGATAAGCTACTTCTCCGACTCGTTCGAGTATGTCGAACGGTCCAATATACCTCGGACTAAGCTTACCCCGTCTTCCAAAACGAATCACTCCACGGTTTGGAGATATCTTCAAAAATACATGATCTCCCGATTGAAACTCCAATTGACGGCGCTTTGTATCAACCCGGTGCTTTTGTCGACCTTAGGCTATGCGCATTCTTTCTCTGATAGTGCAGACCACATCTACAGTTGCTACTATCATCTCAGGTCTAAGAAGTTCTCTATCTCCGATGTCATCCCAACTTAATGGCGATCGACACTTCCTTCCATAGAGCGCTGCAAACGGTGTCATTTCGATACTTTCTTGGTAGCTGTTGTTGTATGAAAACTTCACAAGATGTAGGTGATCTTCCCACGATCCTCTGAAGTCTAGCATACACGCTCTTAGCATATCTTCTAAGATCTGAATTGTTCGCTCAGACTGTCCATTTGTTTGTGGATGGTAAGCTGTGCTGAAGTTCAGACTTGTTCCCAAGCTAGGTTGCAGACTCTGCCAAAATTGCGATCGGAATCTGGTGTCACGGTCAGAGACAATGCAAACCGGTACTCCATGTAATCTCATGATTTCCTGCATGAGTTCATGGGTATCAGAAATAGTACATAATGAAGAGTTAAATCTTACTTAGATTCTTACCTCCATGTACTTTTTTGCTAGTGTCTCAGTAGATTGCCCAACTCGAAATAGGATGAAGTGAGCCGACTTTGTGATTCGATCCACAATAACCCATACCGCATCGTTACCCTTCGTGCTGCGGGGAAGTGCAGTCACGAAATCCATTATGATGTGTTGCCACTTCCATTCTGGGATAGGTACCGGATGAAGTAGCCCATCTGTCCTATGATGTTCAACCTTTACTTGCTGACACACCAAGTATTTAGCAATGCTTCTGGCTACTTCACACTTCATTCCATACCACCAGTAATTTTGACGCAGATCTTTGTACATCTTTATGCCTCCAGGGTGTATTGAATTAGGAGAGTTGTGAGCTTCTTTCATCAACTCTTCTCGCACAGAACCTTTTGGTACACACAATCTACTGTCGTATCTCAAAGATCTTTCTTCATGTATGATGAAGTCTGTTCGAAGTCCACTTTCTATTTTTTCTCTGATCTTTTGCAACTTAGCATCACTTACTTGAGCTTCTTTGATCTGATTGACAATAGTAGATTGAACTTGTAAGTTCATCAAACTTAAAGTGTTACCTGGCATGACCACTTCAATCTCCATTTGATGCAAGTCTTGTTGAAGTTTCCACTGTGCGGTAAGATTTAATGCTAATGGTTAGCGACTAAGGGCATCAGGTACTACATTCACCTTCTCGGGATGATATTGTAGATTGATGTCGAAGTCCGCCATGAGTTCTAACCATCTTCTCTGCCGCATATTCAACTCTTTCTGAGTAAACACATATTTCAGACTCTTATGATCTGTGTATATGTCCACTTGTTCACCAAGAAGATAATGGTGCCAAATCTTGAGTGCAAAGATTACGGCTTCCAACTCCAAATCATGCGTCGGATAATTGCGCTTATGAATCTTCAGCTGTCTTGATGCATAAGCTACAACTTTATCGTGCTGATGTAGAACACATCCTAATCCTTTACCATAAGCATCGCAATGCACTTCAAAACCTCCAGATTGGTCCGGTATAACAAGGATAGGCGCTGATGTCAATCTTGACTTGAGTTCTACGAAAGCTCGTTCGCATGCTTCTGACCACACGAATTCTTCATCTTTATGTGTGAGCTTGGTCAGGGATGTTGCAATCTTCGAAAATCCTTCAATAAACCTTCTGTAATATCCTGCTAAACCCAAGAAACTTCGAATTTCCTTCACTGAGTTCGGTGTCGGCCATTCGCTTACTGCTGATACTTTAGCTGGATCTACAGAGATTCCATCGACTAATACAATATGTCCGAGAAAACCGACTTGATCAAGCCAAAACTCGCAATTGCTGTACTTGGCATAGAGTTGATACTGTCGTAAAGTCTCCAGGACAATTCGTAGGTGTTCGGTATATTCTTTCCGACTCTTAGAATACACCAGGATGTCGTCGATGAAGATGAAAACAAACCTGTCTATGTACTCTGGGAAAACTTGATTCATTAGGTTCATGAATATAGCCGGTGCGTTGGTCACTCCAAATGGAATCACCAGAAATTCGTAATGTCCATAGCGAGTTCTAAATGTCGTTTTATGGATATCAGATTCTTTGACCTTCACTTGATGATAACCCAAACGAAGATCTAACTTGGAGAAAACGCAAGACCCACTTAGCTGATCGAACAGATCGTCGATGCGCGGAAGTGGATACTTGTTCTTTATAGTTACATCGTTCAGAGCTCTATAATCAATGCACATTCTGTATGAACCTTCCTTCTTCTTCACAAGTAGAACTGGCGATCCCCAACTTGAAGTGCTGGGACGAATCCATCCTTTCGTCAATAATTCGTCCAAATGAGTATGGACCTCCTTCAAACCTTCAGGGCTTAACCGATACGGTACTTTGATCACCGGTTGTGCTCCAGGTACTAAATCAATACTGAATTCAAGAGCTCGATCGGGAGGCAAACCTGATATGTCTTCAGGAAATACATCGTCGAACTCTCGAACTATCTCTGGCTTCGATCCTTCCTCCTCTTGAAATGCTGCAATCACTGCCTTCTTCGGTTTTGCCTTGTATGTGCTTGGCTCCAGGGTACGGTCTCCACTTTTGAAATAAAAGACCGGATGGTCTGGAATCTCGAACACTACCTCCTTTGACGACAGTCAATGGTAGCATAGAATATAACTAGCCAATCCATACCCAAAACGACATCAAAATTCAGTATGTCCAGCACCTTGAAATCAGCATAGAATTATCTGCTGCAGACGACCACTGGACACAGGTCGTATCCCATTATTGCCTTTAGAACGTCGTTCCCTGAACTGACATTCCAGCTGGATATGAGAGCTTTGATTGGAATCGCATGTGTTCGGACGAACCGTTGCGACATAAAGCAATGAGATGCTCCAGTATCGAAGAGTGTTAATGCAGGAAGTGAGGGTACTAAGTTTGTACCTGAGTTATGTGGGATAGGTTTTAGGTATAGGAAAAGATATATAAGTATGTATATAGACTGAAAGAAAGTTTAAAAGGAAATTGTTACCAGTGATGACTTGGCCGGTGGCTTCAGCTTCTTCCACGGTCATTGTTAAATCCTGTCGCCTCGGCACATTCCTCCTTCCTGGAGGAGCATTCCTCTATCTGTTCCATTGTCCTTGAGGTATGTTCCTTTGAGCTTGATGGAACCGACGAGGAGGAGGCGCAATCGGTCCACGAGGTGGTGGAGCAAGGAGAGCGAGTCATAGAGCAGGTGCTTGGATGGTTGGGTGCTGCTGATAAGTAATTGCTGGTATGGGTGCAACATTTGGGTTGTGTCTACGAGGACAAGACCCAATGTCATGAGTGGCTGAGCCACATACTAAGCAAAGGCGATTTGCACGTCGGCAGTCCTTCGCCGGGTGTCCATCCCTCCTGCAGTAGATGCAAAAGGCTGAGCTGGGCCGGTTGTTTGGTACTCCCGGTCTCCTGGGCACAAATTGTAGCCTTGAAGAGGCTCCTCCTGCCATCTGAGTGGAAAGGCACTTCATTCCGGCAGATTGGGGTCTGCCCTTCATCTTCACCACTGCCTCATATCGACGGGCAGCTTTCAGAGCCAATTCGTGGGTTGGGAAATCCCCTATAGCTAAGGCAACTTGGATTTCCGGATCTAACCCTTGCTAAAATCGTCTGGATCTGATCTCAGCAGTTGGTATCAAGTGTGCCGTGAACCTGTTAAGGTCTTGTGTTAGCTGTGTAGTTTGTGATATAAGAAAATCGAATATTGAGACATATCTTACCTACTGAGCATGGTAAACTCAGCATCATATTCATCCACGGATTTGGTACACATCGAACCCTGTTGTAGATGGATAAATTGCTGCTCTATGTCAAATCGGGAAGTCTTTGGGATGTACTACGCGTCGAACATGTCGCGAAAAGTCCTCCATTCAATAGGTTAGGCAAGACGGCTTTTTTCCGCCTTCCACCAAACTCGGGCGTTGTCAGTGAGTTGCAGCTTCGCAACTCGAACCCAAGCGATCTTTGGCACTTGTGCTGCTGCAAGATCATCCTCAATACTCTGAGCCCATTCTTTAGCTTCCAGTGGGCTCTCTTTTCCCGAAAATTGTTTTGGGTGCAATGCCCGGAATTGCTTCACTCCGGGCGCTTCCACTTCTGGACGGTTCATCAGAATAGCAGTCTGTTGCTGCTGCCCTTCCAGGAGGCTCCGGATCGCCTCAAGCAGTACCGTCTGCTCATTGATAGGAGTAGCGACGGTAGGTGTAAGCGGTAGAGATGGTGGTGTGTTGTTGAAGTTGGTACTGGTGTTGTTTGGAGAATCCATAACCTTGAAAGAAAAATAGGGTTAGGATAGATTCAAAGTATATGAAATTGTAAGATTCAAGAAATATGAAATGTAAAGAATGTTTTGAATTACTGATTCTTGTGTTATATGCTTATGACTTCATGCAGAATTGACCCACATGTCTATGTAGAACTGACCTGCATGGGCCGCCAACAAAACCTGTCACGCCCCGCTTCCCGGTGTACGGCAAGGGGACGCGGCGAGGCCCGCTATGTATTTACTCAGAAGTAAACATGCTAAGCGATTCTAAGAAATATAAAGTAAAATGTACACAAGAGACAGGAATATAAATGAACAGCATCTTTTATTTATTTAACAATTCTTTATAGGTACAACTGGCATAACTGAAATGAGAAGTATATAAAAGTGCCTACAGCTCTGGGTCGATGGAAAACTGCTCCAAGTCCTCAGTTCTGGGCTCGATCTCCAGTGAGTCCGATCCACCTGACAACATTCCAAAGAAATAAGAAAGGAATGTCGTCAGCGAACAATCTATCGATAAGTCCTAAAGATAGATATAGATAGAATAGACAGAAAGAGAGTATAACTAGTAGTGTTTGATTATAATGTTAACGCAATTGTTTGTAGCTTGGTACAGAATATGCCAGTGTATACGAGAGGAGTCCCACTATTCCAGAGACTAAGGTATACGGAGCACAAAGAACCGTTCAGCCACGGTACAACGGCAATGGATATTCAGGTTAGGTGTATTAAAGTGACCGCCTCGTGCCACTTCTAACACATTTCGTACCAGTCTACCCCTTTAAAAACCCCGTAATGTCTTTTGTATTGATTGTATTATTTTGTTATATAGATGGATGACTTGCTGAAACCATGATATCATGTAAACGGATTGGATATAAATGGATAGTCATGTAATCATAGTATATCCATGGTTCGGTTTGGTCGATATAGATTGAATTCTGGTATAAATGGATTCATGTTGGACTGCGGTTTATACTTGAATCATATTCAAGACAGATTGATTAGATTGAGACTCTGTCTGAGTCGGACACTTAAAAAAGAAATTGAAGTCCTGAATTAGTTTTGATGTTATCGGTAACTGTTGCACATAGACAACAGGATTTGTGTCTTTTTCCAAGACAATTACAGTGTTGATAACACCGTTGTTAGATTGTCTATCTTAGATTGGCAAGCACCCACATTCTCCGGCTCCTCGAGGCTCAAAAGAACCGGTCCCGCTTAAACCTATATTTACTAGGGTCCTTATTATAATTTAATATATCTTTAGGGGGTTTTATATAAAAATAGTTTGATATAATTTCAAAATACACCTCAAGTATTTAATTATCGTCTTTAGGGTTTTCATAGATGTATATTTTATAAAAGTGAAATTTTCTAACGAGTAAAACCTAGTTTTCATTGTATATGGTATTCTAATGAAATATTGGAATTTGTATTGAATTGTAATGGTAGTTTCATGAAATTGTGATTCTTTTGATTTAGAAAACATGGAATATTTATATAATAATTTTAAAATAGATATTTTGATATATTTATAAATATATATATATATATATTTAATAAAAATAAATTTTATTTATTTTTGTAGAAATCTCATTTTCTTAAAAATTGCATCAAAAATTACATGTAGAACGAATGCTCCTTGTGGGGGTCTGCATCTCGCTCTACTAGGCCCGAGGATGTGCGATAACCCGCACCATCCCGATCGGGGTTCCCCAAATTGGGTTGTAGAGGCACAATTGCAAGGAATTTAATTAATACACTTTTTAAAGAAAACGGTTTTGTAAGTTAGGGTATTTATATGTAATGTCGTATTTTGTCCCAAAAGAATGTTTTACAAACCATCGTGCTATGTCAAGGATGAGTGTTGTGATGAGGTAGGTCATTACCTTGTGAGTTTTCTAAAGGTAATACAAGAAATATGTTGAATTAGGTCGAAAGTAAAGTATATGGTATTTTACCATAAAAATGCGATAAAAATTGCATAATAGATTCTTTTGAGATGAAACTTATTCTAATGTGTTTTTTAATGATTTCTAAACAATCTATTAAAAATTTGTAGGTTTGTTATTAGGAAAAATTAGATTTTTAAAGAAAAGAGAATCGGAAGCCGGAATAACTCCGCTTCCGACGAGTTTTGAAAAGGGGAAGTTTTAGAATAGTGAAAAAGATGGGGAGAGGGAACTTACTGGCTATAAAGAAAGAAAGGAGGTAGGGAAAGACTTTAGAACCATTGAGGCGTCGTTTCATCACCGGAATCTTCTTGAAACTTTGCCGGAACTTTGACCTTTGCTTACTCCACTTGCACAACTTGGAAATTTTATAGAGTTTTTGTAATGAAATTCTGAGTGAGGAGGGGTGAAATGTGGTGTGGTATTTATAGAGAAAATTAGGGTTTAGGGTAATGAAGAATAGAATTAAAATGTGCATTAAAATATAGATTAATGCCCATTTTTAATTCTCTGTTTATTTTTAATAAAAACAAACAGTACAGGGGTTAAGGGGGGAGGCCAAGGGGTGTTCGGGTTGAAGTTTGGGAACCATCCCCTACGGGGTTCCCGGTGGTGCCGGCCGTTGGCTAAATCTCGCCGGCTAAAAACCGGTGATGGGTCTTTGGATTTTCGCTACGTATCCTCGTCGCTTCAACTAGCCTATTGCACATGTTTGTTTAATCTGTGACTCTTCATTTTACATGTTGTGCACGTGCAAACCTTTAGACTTCTAAAAGATTAAAAAAAATCAATTAAAAATATATGTGGCTAGGGGGATTCGATCACGGGGGCTACGTCACAACAGTGCAAGACTTTACCAATGAGCTACAAGTGTTTTCTTGTTCGATCCTTTGACGGACAGGGTGGCGCATAGGCCCCGCCGCTTGAGGGTGCAGCGAGCCCTCGGCGATTGATGGCGCACCTCGTCAAGTCAGTGAAGAGTCAAAAGCAAATTAAATACTTATAGCATACACAGGATTGCAAATACTCTATTTGTACATTAATTTTTAAACAAATTTTTGTACACTGAAAACAGAGATGTTACACATCTACTCCTATTCTAGTCTTTGGCAGCGACTCTGAGGACGAGGCCAACGCAGTGTTCTCCGTTCGCCCGTCAATGCAAACTTTGCTGAAGCAGATTAGAGTCTGCAAATCACAATGGCTCCGCCTCAACACTAAAAGGAATTTGATGCGCTCCATACATACAGCGTATAAGAACTGCAAACTTTCTATGTGCCTCCTAGGCGAAGGGGTGAAAAGGAGATCCTATTCGACCAATCTACGGAGACCAAAGTAGAAAAAGAAGTTTGGCATTGTGCTGATTTTGCACTCGACAGGCTTCAACCAATCTGTCTGCTAAGATATTACGCAGAGGGATTAAAGAGGCTGTTAAGATGCCAAGGTGTACCCCTCGAACAAACTATTCAACAAGCTCAATTCGATAAAAAGATCTGGGATATTCCTGAGACTCAACGAAGATGCCCAACGGGAAGATGGAGACAACCGGGCTCGGATACGTTCAGTCCAAGAAATGGGAGCAGTTCCACAGTTGCCACGTCGTAAACAGCTCAAGTGAAGCAGAAGACGCTTCTCCAAATAGCCGTGATGTCAAATCGGAATGAGATCCCGCTCTAAAAATGTTAAGTCCGTCGCTGGAAGAGCAAATTGATAGATTAATAAAAGAAGCTTGTTAAAAGAGCCGGAACAATCAGCCGCGAAATGACCATTTATGAAAAGTCCAGGACGCAGCGTCTCAATCAGCAATCTGCGGAGAATGAAGACTATAATGCTATTCATCCCCGGCCCACTATATGTTCTCGCGAAAGGGCAAATCCCGAAATAGAGGCAAAAACAAGGCAAAGAACGCAAACATCGTTCGAAAACAACAAAGTGGATCCAAGACGCCATGCAATCGAGAAAAACTCGGTTAGAACCCGTCCTTTATAAAGAAGATGGGTCGGGAATATTCTTTCCCCCAAAACATGACAAGGAAAATATTCAACCTTGTCATGAAGCACCAAATGATGACACTTCCGGAGTCTCGGCACCCCGAATAAATAAACGATGTCCATCATCCGGATTATTGCTCCTATCACCGAGTAATAGGTCTTACCCCCGAAGACTGCTTCACCATCAAAGACTGAGTAGAAGACCAGTATCAATAAGACAGGTTCTCTTTATCCAACAGCTGGAGGGTAATCCCGCCATAAAAGCATGAGCCGAAGAGGACCTATACCATGAGAATAGGACCAGTTCAACATCAAGAATGGAAGCGAACTCGTACCTGCCATATGATAACACTCTTAAAAGAGGGAGGGCACGAGACTACGGATGACCTCCACATGTGCTTCACAAATGAAGACGAGGAAGGGGTGATCTCAGAGTTTCCACCAGCACCAAAAGAGCTGGAAGATGGGATACACACCACGGCAGACAACCTAAGAAAAATTGACTTAGGGACAGAAAATGATCCGAGGCCGACATTCGTCAGTGAGCTACTATCTGAAAAACAGGTAGCCACGTTAAAAGACGTGCCCATGCAATATAAAGACTGCTTCGCATGGAACTATTCCGAGATGCTGGGTCTAGATCCAAAGGTGGCAGTACATAAACTGGCTATATCGCCGAGTATAAAGCTAATCAAACAGGCACCGAGAAGGATGCGACTCGAACTTGAGATGAGCATCAATGCTGAAGTCAAGAAACTAATCGACTCCGGCTTCATCCAAGAAGTTCAATATCCTGACTGGATCGCTAACATCGTTCCAGTAATGAAGAAAAACGGGACGGTGCGCATCTGCATGGACTTGCGGGACCTCAACAAAGCTTGCCTGAAGGATGACTTCCTAGTATCTGTTACCGAGCTGATGATTGATAACACATCTACCTATGAGGTCTTCTCCTTCATGGATGGATCTTCAGGATATAACCAAATAAAAATGCATCTAGAAGATCAAAAGCATACCGCCTTTCGGACCCCACTGGGCATATTCTGTTATAAGGTGATGCCTTTCGGTTTAAAGAACGCTGGCACTACCTACTAGATGGCCATGACAAAGATCTTCGATGACCTCATCCATTAGATTGTCGAATGCTATATCGACGACCTTGTGGTTAAAAGCAAATCTCATGAAGAACATTGGGATCATCTAAAAATAGTGTTCCGACGTCTTCGGAAGTATAATCTGAAAATGAATCCTCTAAAATGTGCGTTTGGAGTCTCCTCAGGCAAATTCTTAGGATTCATCACACAACACCGGTGTATCAAAATCGATCCCTCAAAGATCAAGGTGATTATGAAAATGCCCAAGCCAAGAACTCTCAAACAGTTGCGATCTCTTTAAGAAAAGCTCGCATATATCCGGCGGTTCATAGCCAACCTCTCCGGAAAACACCGTCCCTATAGTCATTTGATGAAGAAGGGGACCCCGTTCGTCTGGGATCAAAAATGCCAAAACGCACTGGACGAAATCAAGCAATACCTGCAAAATCCGTCGGTATTGACCGCTCCGGTTAACGGAAACCCCCTTTATCCTATACACAACGGCCCTTGAGGGTTCCTTATGCGCGCTATGGGCACAATAGAACAATCAGGGAAAGGAGAGAGCTCTGTACTATTTGAGTTGAGTTCTCCTGGGGAAAGAAAATAACTACTCCCCCATCGAAAAGCATTGCATGGCACTGATCTTCGTAATAACGAAGCTCGGACATTACGCCTTGGCACATGAGGTCCATCTCATATCAAAGGTCGATCCTCTAAAGAATCTAATATCGAGGGCCATACTAACAGGAAGGCTTGCCAAATGGGCTCTCCTCCTGATGGAGTTCTCGATAACGTATCGTCCCCTCAAAGCAGTGAAAGGGCAGGCCATTGTCGACTTTCTTGCGGAGTATCCGATACCAGCTGACTCTCTCTTAAATTGCGAGTTGCCAGATGAACATGCGTTTGATACAACTGAAGAAGAAAATGATTCATAATGGCAACTCTACTTCGATGGAGTATCTTCTATGAAGCAGCGAAAGCAAAACACCCTCATAATCAAAACTGGGGTGGGCCTTATCTTCGTGACTCCACAAAGAGGGATATTGCGTTATGCCCTCTCCTTAACAGAGCCAAAGACTAATAATGAGGCTGAATATGAAGCTTTGATAGTAGGTCTAGAGATCGCTATCGACATGGGAATCAAAGACCTTCTCAAATATAGAGAGTCCCAGCTGATCATTAGCCAGGTAAATAGCGATTATCAGACATGAAAGCCAGAGCTGATAAAGTATAATGAAAGAGTGCAGTAACTGCTGACACAAATCCCCTCCTACATCCTGGAGAGTATACCGCATGCAGAAAACAGCAAGGCAGACGCATTGGCCAAATTAGTGTAGGGTTCCTAGGCACTCTCAAGAGGTCTCACAAGGCATCAACCATGCCAATTTCAAATTTTAAGGGTGCCGAGAAACCCGAATACGGATCGTTGGCTAGAAGTTTAGGCGAAAAAGAAACTAGTTAACAACTTAACTAAATGGTAAACGGAAATACAACCTTTGTAGATCCGGTTCTCCACCTCTATGGCTCCGCGATGATGTCTCCTCGCTGTACAAGACGGATCTTGGGCTCTAGTGTCGGTTTCATCGGAGAAAAAGCGGGCTAGGTCATCGACGACGATGCCGAAGATGATCTACGTCGAGGCATCGCTAGATCAAGCTCCACCTTCACCAAGCCATGAAAACTTATGAAGGAAACACCCTATACTACTTGGCAAGAGGTAGAGGATGAAGAAATAGGAAGTGGGTAGACTTTAGAATTGGATTTCTCACTCATTTCATCAATCCACCATTGATGAAGTCAAGCTTCTTGATCTTCAAGAAGAAGAAGAAGAAGAAGATAATGTTATGATAAGTTATTATGAAAAGAATAATAAAAATGATTCTTATCATAAAATTAACCATGGTAATGTGTAGAGAAATAACTAAGGTTAAATGAATGGTTAGGGTTTAGGAGATGAAGACAAAAGAGTCACTTTGGTCAAAACTTCATGAAGCTTCAACAAGCTTCATGTTGAAAGCAACCCTTTTGTTTTTCTTTTCTCATTTTTTTTTAATCCAAATTAAAAGATAAATGAAAGAATAAATATATAAAAACCCTAACCATTTACTTAACTAAGGTTTAACTCTTTACACAAACCCTAGCAATCATGTATCATCAAACATGATACAATCAAGTGCACAAAAAAATATATCACATATACAATGTGCACAAGCGAGTGAGAAAATCCATTTAAAGTGAATCAATACTAGTTAATACAAAGTAATATATCAAATATATAATTATACATTAAATCATTAAATCAACACTTGATTTAACGACCCGGTCATATCGCATATAACCGACTAATATCAATAGTAACAACTTATCGAATCAACACTTGATCCGATAACCCGGCTATAACGCATATAACCGATCAATGTTACAAATCGTGAGAATCGAATACAGTATCACATACTGGTATCATTCTCGGTCCCGCACATATCTCGTATGCGCTCCTATTTCGTTTCGCTTGAGCCAGGAAACCTCTGTGTAGGACTCTAAAGACTCGTCAATACGCCGGCAGCAGGTGATGATCATATCAAGCACCCATAAGCCGCAAGCGGTCTGCTAAACGTAACGGCCACCCGGGTATTGAGCGATCAGAAGATCGACGAGCAAGCCCACTCACACTCCTGTGAATCCAACCAGTAACACTTACCGTACAGTCCGGTCTGATCATCTGATATGTCGCATATCTCGCCTAGGGGTGGTAAACGTCGGTCCCCAATAGCTCGATAAGTCGTGTCGATATGAGGTCTATAACAATTCGAGAAACTACTAGTAACACTTACCAGTAAATCTCAGCAACCCTGGCCCGGGATTTCCGGTTATAGCCAATCGAACACAGCGCAACATCAACTCCCTATACCGGGAGAGACGAATCCCCTCCTATCGCTCATTGCCTCCATGTGATTCGGGACTGTACCCAAAAACCACCGTTTTGCACGCCCTCTTGGACGTAGTAAGATGGAAATCAAAGCACAGTGGGAACCACACAAGACTCTATGACGATCTCGGGTCAACAGACTACTCTGTACCAGTGTCACCAGAGAACTGCCATCTGACGTAAGGTATAATACCATCTGGGAGTTCTCGACGAGTCCGTCCAGTGTACCCAGTCTCCACTGAGCACCCGCATATCATCTCTGATGTCAAACACCAATGGATATGGGATCATCCATCGCCCATCAGTATGGGTCGAGAAGGTATACGCTAGTCTCCTCTGGTATATCGATGCCCCGTCTCGATATACCCACGACTAGGGACTTTGAAGGATGCACTTTTGGACTACCATGTCCCCACTAGTATGATCCGCATCATAGTCCAGGTAGTCAAGTACTCATCCTAAGGGCTTTACCAACATGTAACAGAGAGACAATCAATGTACACGTTAAGGTAAAGAGCAACCAGATAGCATACTATCATGTCGAGCAAGAAAGTCCTCCCTATATATGTCCCAGCATCCACTACAATATACATCCTATGTATAGCAATGGCCTCTAGGGCATACATATAACTAACAATCTCCCACTTGCACTAGGGCCATCTGATAGCAGTGGTTGTAGTATCTCATACTCAACCATCCCATAAAAGTCTCTCTCTGGGAAAAGGCCTTTGTGAGTGGATCCGCCGTGCTGTCCTCTGAGTCTACTCTCCTAACCTCGATCACCCTGGAGATCAACTATCTCCATGATCAGGTGATACTGCCTTAGAATATGTCTGGATCACTGATGGGACGGGCGTTCCTTGGCATAAGCCACAACTCCATTGTCACACAATGGGAGGAACTAAGTTCATCTTATGAACAAAAATACATCCAGACTGCCTCTTTGGTAGCATCTCAAGTAGCGATGTATCCTGCCTTTATCGTCTAGTTAGCCACGGTATCTAGCTTGGAACTCTTCCAACATACCGTCCCTTTACTGAGGGTAAAGACAATGCCTGTGACTGACTTTCAGTCGTCCTTATCACCCTGGAACCCTTCCAGTGATTCTCCCCAGGATCGTTTGATACCATCTCACTACTTTTAGTGAGAATCCTAACATCCAATTAGATCTATCTCATAGATCCAAAACCCAGGATTTAGGAGGTATCACTTTGATCCTATATAGAGAATCATTGTGATAAGCGGAGATTGACCGAGCGTAGCATAGGAAACTCCTTCCCTATTAAGAGTATGTCATCCACGTACTCTACTAGGATCATCACCATACTCCCTACTACCTTTTTGTATATACAAGGTTCATCTACCATTTTGATGATGTCAAACTGTTTGACTAATACATCAAAACAGATGTTCCAACTCCGCGATACCTGCTTTATCCTATAAAGTATCTTCTACACGTTTCCGCTGCTCCCACTGTCTACGAAGCCCTCTGGCTGTGTACTTATAGACGTTCTCTTCTAAAACATCATTTAGAAAAGCAGTCATGGCACCCAACCGCCAGATATCGTAGTCATGGTATGTAGCCGTGGCAAGTAGGATCTGGATGGACTTAAGCATAGCTACTTGAAAATGTTTCATCATAATCCACGCCTGGTCGATGACGAAAACCTTTAACAAGTCTAGCTTTGAAAGTCTCAACTTTTCCATCTACACCAAGTAATCTTCTCAAGATATACTTGCTCCTGATGGGAATTTAACCCTTCAGATATAACAACCAAAGTCCATACTTTGTTGGTGTATAAGGATTCCATCTCAGATCGCTAAGAATCCAGCCATTCTTACAGAGTCACACTCCTGATGGCCTGCTCGAAACTAGTTGGGTCATCATCCCATGATGCAATCCTCGGTCCCACTGTCATCGAGAAACCGAAGTATCTCTCAGGTGGGTGAGGAACCCTACTAGATCGGCGGAGAGGCTGAGGTTCATTGGTAACTATTGAATCCTTTGGTTCTTTCAAATCATCAGCTGCAGTTTGTACAGCTGGAACCTTTCCAGTTCTACATAACAGACCTTGCCTCGAGCTTGTCCGGATTTTGCTTTTAGACATAGCCCGGACAACCCCAAATCTTAACTAACTTAAGAGATGGGCTCTTCCCTTATCATATTAAATATGAAGTGGTAGGCAACTGATTTGATTCGAACCATATTCAATAGGTATGCAGCTTCTCAAGTGCATAACTCGCAAAAGGAAATAGGTAACTCAGTAGTACTCATCATAGAGCACACCTTATCATATAGGGTGTGATTGCTCCGCCCCGATATACCATCGTGCTATGGTGTATACGGAGGAGTAATGCTGAGAGAGAATCTCATTCTCCTTTAGAAAAGTCCAAGAATTTCGTGCTCAAGTATTCTCCTCCTTGATCACATCAATGGACATAATACTTATACCCGTATTTTGGTTCTCTACTTCTAACTTATATTCTGTGAATATCTCAAAAGGTTCGGACTAGTGTTTCAACAGGAACATAGGTCTGAAACTCGAAAGATCATCAGAGAATGTAATGAAGTATAAAGAATCAGTCCTGGCATGTGTAGACAGGGGACCTTACATACATCATCATGTATAAGTCCTAAGAGTTCACTAACTCTTTCTCTATTTCCAATAAACAGAGCTGGTGTCATTATATCTATGTGACATGACTGGCAAGTTTCACAAGATGTAAATTCAAACTGATTTAAATATGCATCTAAATGTAACTTCAGCTAGTCGGGTCGCATTGATATGACCTAGACTACAATGCCTCAAGAAGAATTTGTTCATTTCTGAACTCTTCCTCTTGTGTGTGTTCCGTATACTAAACAACTGTAGTTTGATTTAGAACATCAATGCTTTTAGATAATGTGCCTGAACCGATCAACTTTTGATATAGGAAATGTTCAAAACATTATCCAACAATACAAAATTATATCCTTTCTTTACTAATAAAGAGACTGATATGATTTTGTATATCAGGTTCGGTATCTAATAACATTCGTTCAGAATCAATGTATTGGTAATACAGGGTGACAGTGACCAACAGGCTTGGCTGCAACACTTGCCCCGTTTTCTGTCTCATGAAATTTATCACCCGTTCTCAGTTCTCTACCTATCTGTAGCCCTATGTAACAGATTACATATCTGGGATCCTGATCTGGTATCACATACCCAGGACGTAGAGGATACAGAGAAACAGTTCTTTGTAACGAACACACCCGAAGATGATGCATCATCATGCACTCTCTTCGTTTGGGCTGCACGGGAATTCTGGTAATCCCCAATTTCCTACTCTGTCTTATAATAATTATAAGTTGGAGCGGGACCAACGTTCCCCAGCTCAGTATAACAAGCGGGTTCGGTCAATAATCCGTATTATTATCTTGATTAAGGCGTGATATGGTCGCTACCAGGAGAGAGAGAGAAGAAAACACTCAGCGTGCGCTCTTGCAAGAATAGATTGGTTATTATTTTATCTAATCAGGATGGCTCCCACTGCTTTTTATCAAATCTTCCTTCAAACCCTAAAAGGAAAGACTAGCCGGGATTAATTACACACTACAAGTTCGCCAATCTTTCAGCCAGGCCAGTGTCGGTACTTTGAGGGAGGTCCCCCGTGCTTTCGCACGAACCTAATTAATGTAAACCTCATTTTCCCAGAGGCGTAACCCCGTTGACACCTTTCTAGACACCTACTTGATCGGCTAATTGTAATGTGTAAAACTCTCCCAGGAGTAACTCTTACTCGTAGCGGGTATTGGGATCCAACTATCTCATAGAAGGTATGCAATCTCATTGCAAATTTCAACACTTGAAATTCCCGATAATATTTGGCCCCAAGCGATCTATGACCTTGACTGAGTCAACAAATCATAGACCACAAGTAAAGTTCAACCCGTCATTTCTTGATTGAATTAAACCCACCCGCACGACCCTTGACTGAGTCAACAAGGCCGCACGACTACCCTAATCCAATCGCATCATATGCTTTGCAGATAAGCACTAATCAGCTACCGCACACTACGCCTTGACTGAGTCAACAAACGCAGCACGAATACTAACTAGGACTTATCTGAAATGAAGGAGGGCTACGTCAGGTTTTTAAGAAAACCTTTTGCGTAATGAACTTTATATCGTTGTAGAATCAAATGATTTTAAAAAATGGAGTGCTTTTGAGGCTTTTCTAGTTTTGCTAAAGGAGTTACTCCCGGTGAAGGGATCGTCGGTCCTTTCCTCGTCGAATGAGGTGCGGGATATATCATATATATCACTGTGCAAAGCAAAAACTCTTAAAAGCAATCAAAAGACAAACCGAGTGTGTAGCATCTGCCAGTTATTGCTAAAGGAGTCACTCCCGATAAAGGGATCTCGGTCCTTTCCTCATCGAATAAGGTGCAGGATATATCACATATACCGCTGTGCAAAGCAAGAACTGTAGCTACCTGTTTTATTTTGAAATTCGATTCTACAACATCTTAGGTTTCTTTTATTTCATTAATCTCATTAATGAAGTCCCATCATTAAAGTTACCTAAACATCACAGATAAATACGACGTACACTTATGCCATCCGCATTCGCCTCGATGTCCCCTCGTGCACCGTTAGGTTAGGTGACTAACGGCAGAGCGGGGCAGGGCTAGCGCGGGTGTAAAACATAAGTAACGCCTATATAATATATCATATATACTATATACAGTATCCATCACAGAACATCACATGATCACATCACAGATATCGCAGCAGAAGAAACATATGAAATATTGGATATACTAGGACGTCCGTGTTTTCAATACGATCCAGTATAAAACACGGATTCCACGGTCGTGATGAATAGCCAAACCCACACCCCTAGACCCCTATGAGAGCGGCAAGCAACCCTACCAATTCTAGAGTTAGGAGACCCGGACTCGACTCCTCGAGTTGGTCTCCCACTGGACCCCAAAACCCGGTTACTTGTGCCCTCCTCCTTGGGTCTATCCTAGTGCGGAAAAGTAAATAATATACAAAAGGTGACATCTTCCGCAACCTGGAAGTGCCCCAATAAAAGAATATTACATACAAGTTTTTACATGAATGAAAATGAAAAACACTCATCTCACATAAAAAAACCCGGCTATTCAAACACGACGATCCAATATAACATATCCAGCAACACATAACATCACATGTCATCAACGTAAGTAAATATGCGCATCCCAATTGTCGTTGACATATAGCAACGAAACCGGCGATATCACATATTACACTTACGGTCACAGAAAAGAAAGTGTAAAACTACAACAGTTGGAATCCGCAATCTGCACAGACATCGCATGCCTAATCAAATGAATACCATAGACATCACATGCCTAACAATTATAAACCCCGCATTTTAGTCTCAAAATCGAAAACACTTTTCAATATCAAGTCGGGCAATTCAACAAGATTCCCGACATCCTGATCGAATGCTCGTCGCAAACTTCAGTAGACGGCAGCACCCCCGATACCGTCGACGAAATGCACCAAGGCGGAATACCGCTACCGGGAGCACCCAAACGGATGCTTTCGGCGACGGGGTTCTCCTACAGTCACTTGGTCGGGGCTATGGAGTGAGGCTGTCTATTAAGTTTACCCGGCGAGTATCCGCGTACGCTACGTGATTGCGACGGACTTTTGATCACATCAAAATTCCGTTGCAACCGATCAAGTGAGACTAAACCGCTAGATTTATAACATTCATTCAGTTATCTCATAACTACTTGTGGATTCCAAGTATTGTATCACATTCCGGATAAATAGAAAATGTTAAACTTTTCGATCGAACATTCAAACACCCAAGTTTTCCCGATATAGATCAACACATGAAACAAGTCTAAAAACATTCAGTTCGTGCCTCAGTACCAACGGTCCAGCCGTAGAAGGGTCAAGCCAATGCCTCACATGTGGCATGCCGTACTGTCCCAAACCCGAAGGTTCAAAGGGCAGTTCAAGACGGTCACATAATCGAGTTAAGGTTTGTTGTCTTCTAGAGGGTCCATCGCGTTACTTGCACTACTTAGAACGTCTTTAAACCACGGAAAAATCCAACACTTGGAAATTTTCCGGCAGGGGAAAGATTGGGTATTTATATCCGGTCGAACTTTTTAACATATTCTAAAATTTCCGGAAAGCCACATAGACAAAGTTAGACAATCCGATCGAAACACCGAGTCCCCAATACAACCCAGAAAACTCAACTCTTGAGTTCAGAAAAAAAATATATCCCAGGAAAACCAGCATTGCAAAATAGGAATTACTGTGCAAAATTCAATGGGAGAAGAGACAAAATGGCCGCAGAACAGCCGCATTAGCACGGTAATGCCGCGGTTCCGCCGCACTTTAGAAAGATCATTAGGTAATTTTTGCACCGTAATTCTTAGAATTTCCTGCTGAATTTTCTGCATATTTTTAATTCTCAAAAATCCACAATTTTCAAAAATGTACAGAGAGCAATTTTGGGTTTAGGGTTTCGGTTCGATCGGGTTTCTAACATCGTCTAAGTATCGCCTAAGGCTCTAACTAGGCTCTGATACCACTGTAGGGTTCGTAGGCACTCTCAAGAGGTCTCACAAGGCATCAACCATGCCAATTTCAAATTTTAGGGGTGCCGAGAAACCCTAATACGGATCGTTGGCTAGAAGTTTAGGCGAAAAAGAAACTAGTTAACAACTTAACTAAATGGTAAACGGAAATACAACCTTTGTAAATCCGGTTCTCCACCTCCATGGCTCCGCGATGATGTCTCCTCGCTGTACAAGACGGATCTTGGGCTCTAGCGTCGGTTTCATCGGAGAAAAAGCGGGCTTGGTCATCGACGACGATGCCGAAGATGATCTACGTCGAGGCATCGGTAGATCAAGCTCCACCTTCACCAAGCCATGAAAACTTGTGAAGGAAACACCCTATACTACTTGGCAAGAGGTAGAGGATGAAGAAATAGGAAGTGGGTAGACTTTAGAATTGGATTTCTCACTCATTTCATCAATCCACCAATGATGAAGTCAAGCTTCTTGATCTTCAAGAAGAAGAAGAAGAAGAAGATAATGTTATGATAAGTTATTATGAAAAGAATAATAAAAATGATTCTTATCATAAAATTAACCATGGTAATGTGTAGAGAAATAACTAAGGTTAAATGAATGGTTAGGGTTTAGGAGATGAAGACAAAAGAGTCACTTTGGTCAAAACTTCATGAAGCTTCAACAAGCTTCATGTTGAAAGCAACCCTTTTGTTTTTCTTTTCTCATTTCTTTTAATCCAAATTAAAAGATAAATGAAAAAATAAATACATAAAAACCCTAACCATTTACTTAACTAAGGTTTAACTCTTTACACAAACCCTAGCAATCATGTATCATCAAACATGATACAATCAAGTGCACAAAAAAATATATCACATATACAATGTGCACAAGCGAGTGAGAAAATCCATTTAAAGTGAACCAATACTAGTTAATGCAAAGTAATATATCAAATATATAATTATACATTAAATCATTAAATCAACACTTGATTTAACGACCCGGTCATATCGCATATAACCGACTAATATCAATAGTAACAACTTATCGAATCAACACTTGATCCGATAACCCGGCTATAACGCATATAACCGATCAATGTTACAAATCGCGAGAATCGAATACAGTATCACATACTGGTATCATTCTCGGTCCCGCACATATCTCATATGCGCTCCTATTTCGTTTCGCTTGAGCCAGGAAACCTCTGTGTAGGACTCTAAAGACTCGTCAATACGCCGGCAGCAGGTGATGATCATATCAAGCACCCACAAGCCGCAAGCGGTCTGCTAAACGTAACGGCCACCCGGGTATTGAGCGATCAGAAGATCGACGAGCAAGCCCGCTCACACTCCTGTGAATCCAACCAGTAACACTTACCGTACAGTCCGGTCTGATCGTCTGATATGTCGCATATCTCGCCTAGGGGTGGTAAACGTCGGTCCCCAATAGCTCGATAAGTCGTGTCGATATGAGGTCTATAACAATTCGAGAAACTACTGGTAACACTTACCAGTAAATCTCAGCAACCCTGGCCCGGGATTTCCGGTTATAGCCAATCGAACACAGCGCAACATCAACTCCCTATACCGGGAGAGACGAATCCCCTCCTATCGCTCATTGCCTCCATGTGATTCGGGACTGTACCCAAAAACCACCGTTTTGCATGCCCTCTTGGACGTGGTAAGATGGAAATCAAAGCACAGTGGGAACCACACAAGACTCTATGACGATCTCGGGTCAACAGACTACTCTGTACCAGTGTCACCAGAGAACTGCCATCTGACGTAAGGTATAATACCATCTGGGAGTTCTCGACGAGTCCGTCCAGTGTACCCAGTCTCCACTGAGCACCCGCATATCATCTCTGATGTCAAACACCAATGGATATGGGATCATCCATCGCCCATCTGTATGGGTCGAGAAGGTATACGCTAGTCTACTCTGGTATATCGATGCCCCGTCTCGATATACCCACGACTAGGGACTTTGAAGGATGCACTTTTGGACTACCATGTCCCCACTAGTATGATCCGCATCATAGTCCAGGTAGTCAAGTACTCATCCTAAGGGCTTTACCAACATGTAACAGAGTGACAATCAGTGTACACGTTAAGGTAAAGAGCAACCAGATAGCATACTATCATGTCGAGCAAGAAAGTCCTCCCTATATATGTCCCAGCATCCACTACAATATACATCCTATGTATAGCAATGGCCTCTAGGGCATACATATAACTAACAATTAGCTAAGGAACTGGCCGATGAAGACCTCGATGACGTAAGGATCATTGTGCAAAGCCACAGGGTTCTCGCGCCAACAGATATATCTTCAGAAGACTTAATAGAGCCATTCAAAAGAAAAGAAACGACCGAACAAGTAGCCCTTCAAATAGAGGGCGAAGAAAAGGGTAAGGATTGGATGGAAGTCTTCACAGACTACTTCAAATCCCAACGAACACCCAAAAATGCGACGTTTAGATATCAGCTTATGAAACGAGCTTTGTCTTTCGCCTTCATCAATGATACTCTATATAAGAGATCATCCGACTGCCTGTGGCTATGATGCCTGGGACTAGAAGAAGCGAAGAGAGTCATCCAAGAAACTCATGACGGACTCTGCGGTTCTCATCAAGCCGGGCCAAAGATGAAGCTAAAAATAAAAAGAATGGGTTACTATTGGCCCATAATGATTCAGGACTGCCTCGAATATGCGAAGCAGTGTCACTCATGCCAAATTCATGGGGACTTCATCCACCAACATCCAAATCCGCTACATCCAACAGTAGCTAGCTGGCCGTTCGAAATGTAGGGAACCGAATAATTTGCCCCATTGAACCGGCATCGTCCAAATGACATCGGTTCATACTGGCAACAACCGACTACTTCTCCAAGTGGGCAGAAGAAGTACCACTAAGGGAGGTGAAGATAGAGAATATCCTCCATTTCTTCAAAACCCATGTCAGCTACCGGTTCGGCACTCCGCGACGGATAATCTCGGATAATGGGCCAGCTTATAGAAGTCATAAAATCAGCCGCTTCGCACAACAGCATAAAATAGATTGGAGATACTCTTCAGTCTATAATTCTCGGGCCAACGATCTAGATGAATTTTTCAACAAGACCTTGATAAAGATTGTAAAGAAAACGGTTTCCAGAAACATGTCATGTCCCGCTTCCTGGTGTATGGCAAGAGAACGCGACGTGACCGCTACGTATTTACTCAGAAGTAAACACGCTAAGCGTATCTAAGAAATATAAAGTAAAGTACATAAGAGACAGGAATGTAAATGAACAACAACTATATTTATTAAACATTCTTTTAGAGGTACAACTGGAAAGTAAAAACATGAATGGAAAGCAATGCCTAAACAATGGCATAACTGAAATGAAAATATGTACAAGTAAAGTCTAATGCTCTGATTCTTCAGTGTACTGCTCCAAATGCTCTGGTTGATCTCGAGCTCTAGTGCGTCCGATCCACCTGACAACATTCCAAAAAAGAAGAGAAATAGGAATATCGTCAACGAACAATCGCTCGGTAAGTCCCAAAGAAGAAGAGAAGTAGAATAGACAGAAAAGAGAGTATATCTAGTATAATATTTTATTGTTAGGTTAGCATAGTGTTTGTAGCTTGGTACAGAAGATGCTAGTGTATACGAGAGGAGTCCAACTTACACCGTGGACTTTGGTAACCCGTTGTACAAGGCTCCGTCGAAAATACCACGGAACAACGGCATGAATATAATTACGTCTTAAGTGACCAGCTCGTGCCACCTTTAACATATTCCGTACCAGTCTACCCCGTTATAAACCCCGTAGTGTATTAATGTATTAATTGTATTGATTGTATTGTATTGTCTGTAGTAAATAGAAGACTTGCTGAAACCATGATATGAGTAAATGGAATGGATGTAAATGGAGAGTCATGTAGACGGAGTATATCCATGGTTCAGTTCGGTCAATATAGATTGATATAGATTGAATAGACGGATTCATGGATTTGTATTGTAGTTTATACTTGAATCGCATTCAAGTTGGATTGATTAGATTGAGACTCGGTCTGAGTCATACACTTTGAAAAGAACTTGAAATCCTGAATTAGTTTTAATGTTATCGGTAACTGCTGCATATGGACGACAGGATTTGTGTCTTTTTCCAAGACAATTACCGTGTTGATAACACCGTTTGTTAGATTGTCTACCTTAAATAGGAAAGCACACACATTCTCCAGCTCTCTGAGGCTCAAGAGAACTGGTCCCGCTTAAACCTATATTTACTAGGATCCTTATTGTAATTTAGTATAACTTGAGGGGGTTTTATGTAAAAATAGTTTTGATATAATTTCAAAATACACATCAAGTATTTAATTATCGTCTTTAGGGTTTTCATAGATGTATATTTTTATAAAAGTAAAATTTCTAGTGAGTAGAATCTAGTTTTCATTGCATATGGTATTTTATTGAAATATTGAAATTGTTTTGTATTTGGATGGTGTTTTCATGTAATAGTGATTTCTTTGATTTAGAAAACTTGGAATATTTATATAATATAATTAAAATAGATATTTTGATAATAGTTATATACATATATATTTAATGAAAATAAATTTTATTTATTTTCTTATAGAAATCTTATTTTCTAAAGAAAAATGCATTAAAATTCCATCGAGATCGAATGCTCCTTTCGGAGGTCTGTATCTCGCTCTACTGGGCCCAAGGATGTGAAATAACCCGCACCATCCCGAACGGGGTCCCCAAAAGTGGGTTGTAGAGGCTCAATTGCAAGGAATTGTTTAATACACTTTTTAAAGAAATGGTTTTGCAAGTTAATGGTATTTATTTGTAATGTCGTATTATCCCATAATTATATTCCCAAATATTCATTATGCTATGTCAAAAATGTGTGTTGTGATGAGGTAGGTCATTACCTCGAGAGTTATCTAAAGGTAATACATTTTTTATGTCGTTTTACGTCGAAACTAAAGTATGTGGTATTTTACCGTAAAAATACAATAAAAATTGCATAGAAGAATATTTTGATATGAAACTTGTTTTAAAGTGTTTGTTAATGTTTGTTAAATATTATGTGAGAGTATGGTATTTTCTTGTTTAATAAAAATACAGTTTTTAAAGAAAACCGAATCGGAAGTCGGATTAACTCCGCTTCCGTCGGATTTTAGAAATGAAAACTTTTTAAAGAAGAAGAAGAGAGGGGGAGAGAGGACTTACAGGTTGTTAAGAAGGAGGAGAGGTAGGGGAATATTATGGAACCGTCGGGACGTCGTTTCGTCGCCGGAATCTCCTCGAAACGTCGTCGGAATCTTTCCCTTTGCTAACTCCACTTGCACAACTTAGGACTTAGAAATTTTATAGAGTTTTTGTAATGAAATTCTGAGTGAGGAGGGGTGAAATGTGGTGTGGTATTTATAGGGAAAATTAGGGTTTAGAGTAATGAAGAATAGAATTAAAATATGCATTAAAAATGGATTAAAGAGGGGATTTATCATTCTCTCGATAAATGCAAAGAAATCAAACAACATGGGGGTGGGGGGTAGGCCAAGAGGTGCTAGGGTTAAATTTTAGGAGCATTTGGTACGGTTTGGACTGATGGTGCCGGCCCAAATCACGATCTCACCGGTCATCTTGGAGGAGAAGGGGCTTGGATTGGGGCCACGTGTCCCAGGCTGTATAAATAGCATTTTCCACATGTTTGTTTTTTCTGTAACTCTTCATTTTACGTGTAGTGCACGTGTAAACCCTTGGGCTTCTAAAGGTTTAAAAGAAAATACAATAAAAATAATGTGGCTGGGGGGATTCGATCACAGGGGTTACGTCACAGCAGTGCAAGGCTTTACCAATGAGCTACAAGTGCTTTCTTTCTGTTCAAAAGCAAATCAAATTTATAACATGTGCTCAGGCTCAGGTATTTGTTCATACCATAATATTGCATTATTATATTCCCCATTCTTATTTGTTTCATAAATAAACAGGTGCTTTTGACGCATGTCTGCTACATATTACAGGTTACAGGTTCGTGGAGCAAAAACAGTGAAAAAGATAAAAGACGATGCAAAAGTGAGACTTTAACCAATAAACAAAAGGATTTTGATAAAGCCTACACAAAGATCAGTACAAGGCAACGCAAGGTCCAAGATTACAAAGCGAACGGTTAAAAGTCCACTGCAATTGTTCACTGGAGATCTGGAAGAAACATAGAAGCTATTTTAATAAAAGAACCAAATAATAAGGAAGCCCAAAACAGAAGAGCCAACTGTTCCCCTTCGAACAGCGGCCGAGACGGCGGACGTCTTGCCTGAGATTCGGGACAAATGCTAATTGGTGCTATCCGTCTACCTCTCCGAAAATGCCAAGTTGATTTATAGCACCGTATATCGAAGGTTTAAACGGATGCGTCCGATGTTGCAGACTTCGTTAGATTCCCCCTCGCTTGAGGGGTTTTTGATTATGGGGACGCTTTTCCCTGCAGGCGCAAGCCCCTGCAGTTAATTACGCTACCGCTTCGCGGTAACAACTTTCTCCTTCTCCAGAATTTCACTTCGTGTCGTGGGTCTTTGTTTTGTTTGTGGTTGCCCGTGGATTGTATACGGAGACTGAGTTATGTTGTCGCCCGTAGGGCGTGAACCAGTCCAAATCCGTATTATCTTAGATTTGGGTTTGGGGGTTTGGGTTTAAGGATACGTTAGCCTCGTTTGAGACTAAGATCGACTTAAACGTTTGTTAAGGACACGTTAGTCTAGTTTTTAGACTAAGATCGACTTAACGGGATCGTTTAGATCCAACAATAAGGCAGTTAAGGGAGCCCTGTTGTTTAGTTTAGTGACGTTGCGGTCAATAGGTAGTTTAAGGACATTGCGGTCCAAAGTTAGTTTTAAGACGTTGCGGTCAAGGTTAAGGACGTCGTAGTCCATGGGTTTAAGGACCCCACAGTCCGTTGTTAGTTTTAAGACATCTCGGTCAAGGTTAAGGACGTCGTAGTCCGTGAGTTTAAAGACCCTACAGTCCGTGTCAATGTGTGGTCATCGGGACCCGTCACCTCTTTGAAGACGTTGAGGAATTACAACGCCAAGTATCAAAGGAGTGAAGAGATGTACCTTTGAACCGGGGTGGATTAAACAGTCTTTGGCCCAATTTGGGATCAAGACCAATTAATTGTGTTATGAGCCCATTGGCTCGGTTGAATTTGAATTGAGGACTTATGGCCAGCTTGGGCTAAGTCCAATCATGTTTAGAATACTGGCTTTCTGTTGGTCCATTGAAGGAAAGGCTTTGCTTTTAGCCATTTAACCAATTGGGCTGAAGTTAGTGTTAAACACTAAAGATCAGCAGTGTTGAACACTGGGAACAAGTTAGTGTTTTAACACTAAAAGACAGTTGGTGTTAAACACCAGCAACAGGGGGTTCAAATTAGTGTTAAACACTAGAGAAAATCAATGTCAAACACTAGCAGCAGAGATTTCAGATTAGTGTTAAACACTAAGAATAATCAGTGTTAAACACTGGTGACAGAGATTTTAATTTAGTGTTGAACACTAAGGGAGTTAATCTTAAGCTCTGTTAACAGGGGTTTAATTTAGGGGGTTTAATTTAGTGTTAAACACTAAGAAATTCAATGTTAAACACTGCAAATAAAGTTCTTTGATTAGTGTTGAACACTAAGGCCAAACAGTGTTTAACACTGGATTCCGGAGTTCCAATTTAGTGTTAAACACTAAGGCAAGAGGGGTCATGTGGTAGCACGTGAGGGCGCCCTCCCTTCATTTGTTCTGCTGAGAATATCGTATCTTTTGGAGCATCACATGCCATCACGTGACGGGCATTGAAATGCTTGTATGTTAAAGCTTCTACCAAGGGTCGCGTGGGTCACGTGAGGCACTGCCTCAAAGAGCCTTTTCTGTGGATCTTTTCGGGGGTCACGTGGTGGCACGTGACCCTGCCTCTATGTATGTTTTTTAGAAGATCTGTTAATCCCTTTTAAGAATTAAATTCTTCGTAGGGTTGAACCCTAACAATAATTTTAGAGGAATTAAATTCCTATTTCCTTCTGAAGATTTATATTCTGGGATAGAGTTGAACTCTGAATGGGGTTAAACCCTAATAACAGTTTTAAGGAATTAAGTTCCCACTCTCTTTTAGAGAATTATTCTGAGGAATGAGATTCTGTCATAGGGTGAAACCCTAATTTCTTCTTTCTTAAGGGAATTAAATTCCTGTTATTTTAACAGAACTCAGTTCTTAACTAGGGTTGAACCCTGAATCTGTTCATTCTGAAGGAATTGAATTCCTGTAACATAGGGTTAAACCCTAATTTTATTTTAAAGGAATTAAATTCCTATAGTTCTGTGAGAATTAAATTCTCAAACTCACATTCCCCCTCTATGCTTTGGATCTGCATGGCAGGATCTCAACCCAATGAGAATTAAATTCTCAATTCAAGGGGATATGTGCACTTTGCAGCTCCTCCACTAAAGAGAGAACTGTGTTCTTCTGTTTAATATCAGAGTTAAACTCTGCTGAGAATTAAATTCTCTTTTAAAGGCCTTCCCTTTCTTACCTAAGCTTTTCTTTTGCAGAAGATACCAATTCCTCGAAAGTATCAAGGCTCTCTCTTTTCTCTCTCTGTCCTCTTTTTTTTTCCTCCCTTTTCTTTTTTTCGTCTCTTGGCTCCTATTTATAGGAGAAGAAGCAGAATCAATTAGTCTTGGTGAATCTTTCATTGAAATATTTAATTCGTATTCACCATTCGTTTGGACCTTTGGATTATTAGGTGAATTTTATTCACCATTGGATTTTAAATCCAGAGATTCTCCTTTGTTATTTCGGTTAGATTTTAAGGGGAAATCTTTCCAAATTCAAGATTTTCCCATAGATAGGTAATATTTAATCACCTTTAAATTTTTAATTCAATCGGTTCCCTTGGAAAGATTTGAGAGGTCTTTTCTCAGAATTTAATTCTGTTAACAGATAGGCTTTGAAAGCCGGTCACGTGTGGCCACGTGACCCTTGGTCACGTGTGGGCACGTGACCCCCTTGGAACAAGCCCTCTTCTTCTTTTTGCGCTCTGCCTTCTGGCCGCTGTTTAGCCGTCACGTGCCACCACGTGACCCCTGGTCACGTGTGAGCACGTGACCCTTGTCTGGAGCCTTTTTCTTGATTTTACCGGAGAATGAGTCTGCTGCTTTTAAATGTCACGTGCCAACACGTGACCCCTGGTTACGTGTGAGCACGTGACCTCTTTCTAAAGTCCTTTTCTTTGATGTAGTCGAGAAACTGAATCTGCCTTGCCGATACTTTTAGATGTCACGTGTCAACACGTGACTGCTGGTCACGTGTGAGCACGTGACCCTTTTCTGAAGCCTCTTCCATAGGCTTTCCTGATTTTAAATCAGGAAACAAATACCCCCACAGCGTTGTTCTCACGTGTCTGAACGTGAGTGCAACGCTGTCACCTTTTGTGACCGTTGGATTCCTCTAGGGATTTGGGGAGATGAAACATTTCCATCACCTCCTATAAATATTGGGGTCATTTCAGAGACGCCTCCACTTTGCTCATCTTCTTCCTTGCAAACTTTCTTCTTTTGAGAATTTAATTCTCTTTTCCCAGAGCTTAGTTCTCTGCTTCAAACTTTCCAGAGTTTAAATCTGTCTGACCGATCCTTCTTCTTCAGGTAATCATCTTGAATGGACGAAGAACTTTTATACCTGAAATTCCCTGGATTTTAGATCCACTTCAAGGGTTTCACCCTTTAGTATGAACTCATTTTCCCTTAAGTTTTTCCACTGAAGTATGAAATAGAACTTTCAACAGTAGATCCTTTTAGGGTTCATATGATCTTTAGGGAGATAATGGTGACTGTTAAAATCTATGGAATTTAATTCCATCCCCAAAAAAATTTCTAGGAATTTAATTCCCTTTTTTTCTTAATAAGGAATTTAATTCCTACGAAGAACTCAGTTTCTTCATATGGAGGCTTCTTAGGGTCTCTTAGCCCGAGGTTGTCCTTCTGCGATTAATGGAATAGAAGTCTTGTAATGATGTCTTCTGTGGGAATTTAATTCCTTTGATTCTGTTGGATCTGTTATAGGGCCCGAGACAGATTTATCCTCTAGGGGGGATGTGTAGGGTCACTTGAAGCCCACCCTTTATTTAATGAGGATATTCCCTCTGTTTTATTACAACTGTTTGGTCTCATTATCAACGAGCCGTCATCCTGATTCTGTGGGACCCATGTGTTTTGTAGCCAATGGCCCCATAAAAGAGTCTGCTGTTGTTTTCTTCAGCTAGTCTTCATGTTCATGCATGTATATATATTGCTAGCTTTGCTTTAGACAGTCTTCTTTTATTGGATTTCAGGTGCGATGGCTTCTGTTCCATGTTTTCCTTTTTCTCGCTCGGAGGCTGCTTTTCCTCAGTCACCATCTGATGAGGAAGCAATGGCGATGATCCGGGCTCATGACCCGAACTGCACCAACCTACTTCAATGGGGATCTTGGTACAGCTATATTATCCAGGGTCGCCGGAGTTTCCTTTGCGCAGTACCGACAGATCCCACTTTCCCATTTTTTCCGATGGATCCTCCGAGGACGGTTTTCGTTGTGGAGATGCCAAATTGGACCCCAACGGGACGGCTCGAGCCTTCGACGACCGGTATCCCGAACCATCCAATACCTGCTATAGATATCTTGGGACGACGCATTTGCCAGGGTGAGGCCCACCCATGGGGGCAAATATATAAGATAAGGCTCACTCCTCGCCACCCTACGGGCTACCTCCTCTGGGCTCGCTATATCCTTTCTGCCCATCGTGCGCGGCTGCAGAAAGTCGAGCTTTATCAGGCAATATACGCGTCACTCTTCCATTATAAGTCCCCGCATGTCTGGTGGGTTAAGGCGTTTTTGAACCAATGGAATCTTCCCACCAACACTCTCATTCTAGAAGATCGCGAGGTCTCGATCTCTCTGGCAGAATTCTATGACATCTCGGGGTTGCCAATCAGGGGTAGTCTGTATGAGGAGTTGCTGCCTTCTGACAAGTACATCTTTGAGCCCGAGCCCGCCCCAGTTGACGGCCTGACTACTGAGAATGCCGTCCGCCACAAGCGTCCCAGTTTAATCAAGGCGCAAGGTATCTTCGACCGATTATTCACCGAATCCGAAAAGCAGGGTGTTACTTTCAAGAGCTTCATTGCTCGTTTCCTTCGCGAGGACTGTTAGTTGTATGTATGCCCTAGAGGCCAGTATTGTACAGATGATGTATATTATATTGGATGCTTGGACATATATATAGAGATGACTTTCTTGCTCGATATGATAGTATGCTATCTGGTTGCTCTTTATCTTAACATGTATACTTGTCTCTTTAAACTGTCTTATAGTTAAATGTTGGTAAAGTCCTTAGGATGTGTACTTGACTACCTGGACTATGATGCAGATCATACTAGTGGGGACATGGTAGTCGATAAGTACATCCTTCAAGGTCCCTAGTCGTGGGTATATCGAGACGGGGCATCGATATACCAGAGTAGACTAGCGTATACACTTCTCGACCCATGAGATAGGCGATGGATGATCCCATATCCATTGGTGTTTGACATCAGAGATGGTATACGGGTGCTCAATGGAGACTGGGTACACTAAACGGACTCGCCGAGAACTCCCAGATGGTATTATACCTCACGTCAGATGGCAGTTCTCAGGTGACACTTGTGCAGGTTAGTCTGTAGACCCGAGATCGTCATAGAGTCTTGTGTGATTCCCACTGTGCTTTGATCTCCACCTTACCACGTCCATGAGGGCGTGCAAAACGGTGGTCTTTGGGTACAGTCCCGAGTCACATGGAGGCAATGAGCGATAGGAGGGGTTTCTTCTCTCCCGGTATTGGGGGTTGATGTTGTGTTGTGCTCGATTGGCCGTAACAGGGAAGTCCCTGGCCAAGGATGTTCAGAAATTTGCTGGTAAGTGTTACCAGTAGTTTCTCGACCCGTTATGAGCCTCACATCGGCACGACTTATCGGTTATTGGGGTCTGACGTTTACCACCCCTAGACTTGATATGCAACATATCAGACGAACAGACCGGACTGTACGGTAAGTGTTACTGGTTGGATTCACAGGAGTGTGAGCGGGCTAGCTCGTCGATCTTCTGATCGCTTAATACCCGGATGGACGTTACGTTTAGCAGACCGCTTGCGGCTTGTGGGTGCTTGATATGATCATCATCTGCTACCGGCGTATTGACGAGTCTTTAGAGTCCTACACAGAGGTTTCCTGGCTCAAGCGAAACGAAATAGGGGCGCATATGAGATATGTGCGGGACCGAGAATGATGCGTGTATGTGATACCGCATTTCATTCTCGCGATGAATGTTTCGATTGGTTGTATGTGATATAACCTAGTTATCGAATCAAAAATTGATTCGATAAGTCGATACATTGGATACTAGTCGGTTATGTGCGACATGACCGGATCATTGAATCAAGTGTTGATTTAATGATTTAATGTATAATTATATATATTTGATATATTACTTTGCATTAACTAGTATTGGTTCACTTTAAAGGGATTTTCTCACTTGTAGTGCACATTGTATATGTGATATATTTTTGTGTGCACTTGATTGTATCATGTTTGATGTTGCAAGCTAACTTGCGTTTTGTGTAAAGATTAAACCATGGTTGTGTAATGGTTAGGGTTTTCTTTTTCATTTATTTATTTATTGATTTTGGAAAAGATTATGAAGAAAATGGTGGCATTATTTGGATTTAGTTGAAGCTTCATGAAGGTTTGACTTTGTGACCATTTTGTCTTCATACTTAACCCTAACCATTCTAACTAACCATGATCTATTCTCTACACCTTACCATAGTTAGTATATGATAAGTATTCACATTTATTTTTTTTTTTAGAAAATACTTATCATATCTTTTCTGCTTCTTCATCATCTTCATCAAGAAGAAAAGCTTGTCTTCATCAATGGCATCTTGAGCAAAAGTGTGAGAAATCCAATTCTAAAGTGAACCCACCTCCTATTTCTTCACCCTCTACCTCTTGCCAAGTAGTATAGGGTGTTTTCTTCACAATTTTCACAACTTGGTGAAGTTGGAGCTTGATCTTTTGTAACCTCGACGTAGATCATCTTCGGCATCGTAGCCGACGACTTGTCCGCTCATTTCTCCGATGAAGCCGATGCTAGAGTCCGAGATCCGACTAGGACAGCGAGAGGACGTCTACGTGGAGCTAAGGAATTGGAGAACCGGATCTACAAAGGTTGTATCTTCTCACTTTTAGTTAAGATGTTAACTAGCTTAACTTTTCGCCCAAAATTCTAGTTAACGATCCGTATTAGGGTTTCTCGGCACTCGTAAAATTTGAAATTCGCATGGTTGATGCCTTGTGAGACTTCATTAGCATGCCTAGGAACCCTACAGTGGTATCAGAGCCTAGCTAGAGCCTTAGGCGATGCTTAGACGATGTTTGAAACCCGATCGAAACCGAAACCCTAAAACCAAATCGCTCTCTGGACTTTTTCTAAAAACTGGATTTTTTCCATATTAAAAATTCTTAAAAAATTCAACAGGAAGTTATAAGAATTACGGTGCAAAATTGGACAAATGATGCCTCCAACCTGCGGCGGAACCGCGGCAGAAGCCTAGCTTATGCGGCGGTTCCGCGGCGACATGATGACGTCAGCCCTCTAAATTTGCACAGTAATTCCTAATTTACAGTGCTGAGTTTTATGGGAATTTTTAATATTTATTAAAGAGTTGAATTTTCTGGGGTGTTTTGGGTGTTCGCTGATTCGATCGGATTATCAGATTTTGTCTATATGGCTTTCCGGATATTTTGGAATATGTTAAAAAGTTCGACCGGATGTAAATACCCAATCTTTCCCCTGCCGCAAAATATCCAAGTGTTGGATTTTTCTGTGGTTTAAGGACGTTCTGAGTAGTGCAAGTAACGCGATGGTCCCTCTAGAAGACAACAAACCTTAACTCGATTATGTGACCGTCTTGAACTGCCCTTTGAACCTTAGGGTTTGGGGCAGTATGGCGTGCCACATGTGAGGCGTTGGCTTGACCCTTCTATGGCTGGACCGTTGGTACTGAGGCATGAAGTGAATGTCTTTGAACTTATTTCATGTGTTGAACGGTTTCGGGAAAACTTGGGTGATCGAATGTTCGATCGGAAAGTTTAATATTTTCTATTTATCCGGAATGGGATACAATAATTGGAATTCACACACAGTTATGAGATAACTGAATGAATATTATAAATCTAGCGGTTTAGTCTCACTTCATATTGAAAAGAGTTTTCGATAATGGGACTAAAATGCGGGGTTTATAAGTGTTAGGCATGCGATGTCTAAAGAGGTTGCGGATTCCAACTGTTGTAGTTTTACACTTTCTTTTCTGTGACCGTAAGTGTAATATGTGATATCGCCGGTTTCGTTGCTATATGTCAACGACAATTGGGATGCGCATATTTACTTACGTTGATGACATGTGATGTTATGTGTTGCTGGATATCTAATATTGGATTGTCGTGTTTGAATAGCCGGGGGTTTTTATGTGAGATGGGTGTTTTTCATTTTCATTCATGTAAAAACTTGTATGTAATATTCTTTTATTGTGGAACTTCCAGGTTGCGGAAGTTGTCACCTTTTGTATATTATTTACTTTTCCGCATTAGGATAGACCCAAGGAGGGGAGCACAAGTAACCGGGTTCTAGGGTCCAGTGGGAGACCATCTCGAGGAGTCGAGTCAGGGTCTCCTAACCCTAGAATTGGTAGGGTTGCTTGCCGCTCTCATAGGGGTCTAGGGGTGTGGGATTGGCTATTCATGACGACCATGGAATCCGTGTTTTATACTGGCCCGTATTGAAAACACGGACGTCCTAGTATATCCAATGTTTCATATGTTTCTTCTGCTGCGATATCTGTGATGTGATCATGTGATGTTCTGTGATAGATACAGTATATAGTATATATGATATATTATATAGACGTTACTTATGTTTTGCACCCGCACTAGCCTTGCCCTCCTCTGTCGTTAGTTACCTAACCTAACGGTGCACGAGGGGACATCCAGGCGAATGCGGATGGCATAAGTGTACGTCGTATTTATCTGTGATGTTTAGGTGACTTAATTGATGGGACTTCATTAATGTGATTAATGAAAGAAAAGAAACCTAAGATGTTGTAGAATCAAATTTTAAACAAAACAAGTAGCTACAGTTCTTGCTTTGCATAGCGGTATATATGATATACCCTGCACCTTATTCGATGAGGAAAGGACCGAGATCCCTTCACCGGGAGTGACTCCTTTAGCAATAACTGGCAGATGCTACACACTCGGTTTGCTTTTGATTGTTTTTGAGTTTTGCTTTGCACAGCGATATATATGATATATCCCGCACCTCATTCGACGAGGAAAGGGCCGACGATCCCTTCACCGGGAGTGACCCCTTTAGCAAAACTAGAAAAGCCTCAAAATCACTCCATTTCAAAACTTCATTTGATTCTACGACGATATCAAGTTCATTATGCAATAGGTTTTCAGAAAAACCTGTCGTAGCCCTCCGTCATTTCAGATAAGTTGCATATAGTATTCGTGCTACATTTGTTGGCTTTCGTCAAGGTGTAGTGTGCGGTAGCTATATGCTGCTTATCTGCTGCATATGATGCGACTGGATTAGGGTAGTCATACGGCTTTGTTGGCTTTCGTCAAGGGTCGTGCGGGTGGGTTTAATTCAGTCAAGAAATGTACGGGTTGAACTTGACTAGCGGGCTGTGGTTTGTTGGCTTTCGTAAAGGTCATAGCACGCTAGGGGCAAAAGTATTATCGGGAATTTCAAGTGTTGAAATTTGCAATGAGATTGCATACCTTCTATGAGATAGTTGGATCCCGATACCCACTGCGAGTAAGAGTTACTCCTGGGAGAGTTTTACACATTGCAATTAGCTGATCGAGTAGGTGTCTAGAAAGGTGTCAACGGGGTTACGCCTCTGGGAAAACGAGGTTTACATTAATTAGGTTCGTGCGAAAGCACGGGCGACCTCCCTCAAAGTACCGACACTGGCCTGGCTGAAAGATTGGCGAACTTGTAGTGTGTAATTAATCCCGGCTAGTCTTTCCTTTTAGGGTTTGAAGGAAGATTTGATAAAAAGCAGTGGGAGCCATCCTGATTAGAAAAGATAATAACCAATCTGATCTTGCAAGAGCATACACTAAAGTGTTTTCTTCTCTCTCTCTCCAGGTAGCGACCATGTCATGCCCTAATAAAGATAATAATATGGATGTATTGACCGAACCCGCATGTTATATTGTGCTGGGGAACGTTGGTTCCGTTCTTTCTTATAAGAGTTATAGGAATGAACAAGATATAGGGGAATACCAGGATTCCCATGCCACCCAATTAAAGAAAGTACATGATGATGCATTTTCTTCGGGTATGTTCGTTATAGAGAACTGTTTCTCCATTTGCCCTACGTCCTGGGTATTAGATACCGGGTCAGGATCCCATATATGTAATCAGTTACATGGGCTTAGAAAAGGTAGAGAACTTGGAGAAGGCTATAAAGACATAAGAGTTGGAAATGGTGCAATTGTCGCAGCTAAGACTGTCGGGGAATATCACCTTGTATTACCAACTGGTAATACATTGGTTCTGAACGAATGCTATTACATGCCGAACCTGATATGCAACATTATATCGGTTTCTTTATTGAGTAAAGAGGGATATAATTTTGTATTACAGGATAATGTTCTGAACATTTTCCGTAACCAAAAGTTGGTTGGATCAGGCACGTTGTGCAATGGCATTTATGTTCTAAATCAATCAACAGTTCTGAGCATAACAAACACACACAAGAGGAAGAGTTCAGAACTGAACGAATCCTTCTTATGGCATTGTAGACTGGGTCACATCAATGTGACAGACTGGCTAAGTTGCATAAGGATGGATATTTGAAACCATTCGAATTTTCATCTTATGACACTTGCCAGTCATGTCTCAAAGGCAAGATGACCAAAACTCCGTTTACGGGACACGGAGAAAGAGTTACCGAACTCTTGGGACTGATACATAGTGATGTATGCGGTCCCATGTCTACACATGCCAGGGATGGTTCTTCGTACTTCATTACATTCACTGACGATCTCTCAAGATACGGACATGTGTACTTGATAAGACACAAGTCTGAAGCTTTTGAGAAATTTAGAGAATATAAACAAGAAGTCGAGAACCAAACCGGAAAAAGTATTAAAATCCTTCGATCTGATCGAGGAGGTGAATACTTAAGCAATGAATTCCTGGACTTCCTAAAAGAGAATGGGATTCTCTCTCAGCTGACTCCTCCATATACACCACAGCACAACGGTGTATCAGAACGGAGGAACCGCACCCTATTAGATATGGTGCGCTCTATGATGAGCACAGCTGAGTTACCTATTTCCTTCTGGGGGTATGCGCTTGAGACAGCCATACATCTATTGAATATGGTCCCCACCAAATCAGTGCCTACCACTCCATATGAGATATGGAAAGGGAAGAGACCATGTCTTAACTATGTTAAGATATGGGGTTGTCCAGCCTATGTCAAACAACAAAATCCGGACAAACTCGAGGCACGGTCTGTTCTATGCAAATTTATAGGATATCCTAAAAATTCACAAGGGTATATCTTCTACCACCCTGAGGAACAAAGAGTGTTTGTTTCTCGGCATACCACCTTTTTAGAAAAGGAATTTCTTGAAAAAGAGATTAGTGGTCATGAGGTAGAACTGGAAGAGCTTCCAGCTACAGAAGCTACAACAGAAGATCTGGTGGAACCAGAGGATTCAGTAGTACCCGACGAACCCCAGCCTCTCCGCCGATCTAGTAGGGTTCCTCGCCAACCTGAGAGATACTATGGTTTTCTCATGGATGGTGGGAGCGACGATTGCATCATGGAGGATGATGACCCAACTAGCTTCGAGCAGGCCATCACGAGTAGGGACTCAGTGAAATGGCTGGATGCTATGCGGTCCGAGATGGAATCCATGTACACCAACAAAGTATGGACTTTGGAAGTTGCTCCTGAAGGGGTAAAGCCCATCGGGAGCAAGTGGATCTTCAAGAAAAAACTTGGTGTAGATGGGAAAGTGGAGACTTTCAAAGCTAGACTTGTTGCAAAAGGTTTTCGTCAAAGACTAGGTGTGGACTATGACGAAACCTTTTCTCCAGTGGCTATGCTTAAATCCATCCGGATCATGCTTGCCATTGCTGCATATCATGACTACGAAATCTGGCAAATGGATGTTAAGACCGCCTTTCTAAACGGTGATTTAGAAGAGTGCGTGTACATGACTCAGCCAGAGGGCTTCGTAGATAGTGGGAGCAGCGCGAAGGTGTGCAAGCTGCTTAAATCCATTTATGGATTAAAGCAAGCATCGCGGAGTTGGAACATCTGCTTTGACGACGTTATCAAAGAGTTTGATTTCATCAAAAATCCAGATGAACCTTGTATCTACAAGAAGGTAGCAGAGAGTAAGGTTGGCTTCCTCGTATTGTACGTGGACGACATACTCTTGATAGGAAATGATATTCCTATGCTGCAATCGGTCAAGCTCTTCTTATCACAAAGATTCTCAATGAAAGATCTTGGTGATGCCTCCTGCATATTGGGAATAAGGATCTATAGAGATAGATCCAAACGGATATTGGGATTGTCCCAATCCAGGTACATTAACACCATACTAAAGAGGTTTAGTATGGAAGAATCCAAGCGTGGGAACTTGCCCACGATCTCTGGAGTCACTCTCTCCAAAGAGATGTCTCCCAAGACTGATTTGGAGAGAGCTCGCATGCAAGGGATACCCTATGCTTCGGCTGTAGGCTCTATCATATATGCGACGCTATGTACCAGACCCGATGTAGCATACTCACTAAGTATAGTGAGCAGGTATCAAGCTGATCCTGGAGAGAGTCACTGGACAGCTGTGAAGAGCATTCTCAAGTACTTACGAAGGACCAAAGAGATGCTCTTGGTGTATGGTAACGGAGAACTCCAAGTGGAGTCCTTTACCGATTCAAGCTTCCAAAGTGATAAGGACGACTCTAAGTCGCAGTCGGGATTTGTCTTTACCCTTTACAGAGGGGCGGTTAGCTGGAAGAGTTCCAAGCAGGAAACCGTGGCAGACTCGACGATGGAGGCTGAATACATCGCTGCCAACGATGCTGCTAAAGAGGCTGTCTGGATCAAGAAGTTCATTACTGAACTTGGAGTGGTTCCATCCATTGAGCATCCAATACCTTTGTATTGCGATAACAATGGAGCGGTGGCTTTGGCCAAGGAACCTAGGTCCCATCAGCGATCCAGGCATATTCTGAGGCGGTATCACCTGATCCGGGAGATAGTTGATTGCCGGGAGATCGAGGTCAGGAGGGTTGACACGAAGAACAACACGGCGGATCCACTCACGAAGGCCATTCCCCAGATACAGTTTGAGAGACTCTTCGGGATGCTCGGTATGCGATACTACAGCAGCTGGCCCTAGTGCAAGTGGGAGATTGTTAGTTGTATGTATGCCCTAGAGGCCAGTATTGTACAGATGATGTATATTATATTGGATGCTTGGACATATATATAGAGATGACTTTCTTGCTCGATATGATAGTATGCTATCTGGTTGCTCTTTATCTTAACATGTATACTTGTATCTTTAAACTGTCTTATAGTTACATGTTGGTAAAGCCCTTAGGATGTGTACTTGACTACCTGGACTGTGATGCAGATCATACTAGTGGGGACATGGTAGTCCATAGGTACATCCTTCAAGTTCCCTAGTCGTGGGTGTATCGAGACGGGGCATCGATATACCAGTGTAGACTAGCGTATACGCTTCTCGACCCATGAGATGGGCGATGGATGATCCCATATCCATTGGTGTTTGACATTAGAGATGGTATACGGGTGCTCAGTAGAGACTGGGTACAATGGACGGACTCGCCGAGAACTCCCAGATGGTATTATACCTCACGTCAGATGGCAGTTCTCAAGAGACACTTGTGCAGGTTAGTCTGTAGACCCGAGATCGTCATAGAGTCTTGTGTGATTCCCACTGTGCTTTGATCTCCACCTTACTACGTCCATGAGGGCGTGCAAAACGGTGGTCTTTGGGTACAGTCCCGAGTCACATGGAGGCACTGAGCGATAGGAGGGGTTTCGTCTCTCCCGGTATTGGGGGTTGATGTTGCGCTGTGCTCGATTGGCCGTAACAGGGAAGTCCCTGGCCAGGGCTGATCAGAGATTTGCTGGTAAGTGTTACCAGTAGTTTCTCGACCCGTTATGAGCCTCACATCGGCATGACTTATCGGTTATTGGGGTCTGACGTTTACCACCCCTAGACTTGATATGCGACATATCAGACGAACAGACCGGACTGTACGGTAAGTGTTACTGGTTGGATTCACAGGAGTGTGAGCGGGCTAGCTCGTCGATCTTCTGATCGCTCAATACCCGGATGGCCGTTACGTTTAGCAGACTGCTTGTGGCTTGTGGGTGCTTGATATGATCATCATTTGCTACCGGCGTATTGACGAGTCTTTAGAGTCCTACACAGAGGTTTCCTGGCTCAAGCGAAACGAAATAGGGGCGCATATGAGATATGTGCGGGACCGAGAATGATGCGTGTATGTGATACCGCATTTCATTCTCGCGATGAATGTTTCGATTGGTTGTATGTGATATAACCTAGTTATCGAATCAAAGATGGATTCGATAAGTCGATACATTGGATACTAGTCGGTTATGTGCGACATGACCGGATCATTGAATCAAGTGTTGATTTAATGATTTAATATATAATTATATATATTTGATATATTACTTTGCAGTAACTAGTATTGGTTCACTTTAAAGGGATTTTCTCACTTGTAGTGCACATTGTATATGTGATATATTTTTGTGTGCACTTGATTGTATCATGTTTGATGTTGCAAGCTAACTTGTGTTTTGTGTAAAGATTAAACCATGGTTGTGTAATGGTTAGGGTTTTCTTTTTCATTTATTTATTTATTGATTTTGGAAAAGATTATGAAGAAAATGGAGGCATTATTTGGATTTAGTTGAAGCTTCATGAAGGTTTGACTTTGTGACCATTTTGTCTTCATACTTAACCCTAACCATTCTAACTAACCATGATCTATTCTCTACACCTTACCATAGTTAGTATATGATAAGTATTCACGTTTATTTTCTTTTTTAGACAATACTTATCATATCTTTTCTGCTTCTTCATCATCTTCATCAAGAAGAAAAGCTTGTCTTCATCAATGGCAACTTGAGCAAAAGTGTGAGAAATCCAATTCTAAAGTGAACCCACCTCCTATTTCTTCACCCTCTACCTCTTGCCAAGTAGTATAGGGTGTTTTCTTCACAAGTTTCACAACTTGGTGAAGTTGGAGCTTGATCTTGTGTAACCTCGACGTAGATCATCTTCGGCATCGTAGCCGACGACTTGTCCGCTCATTTCTCCGATGAAGCCGATGCTAGAGTCCGAGATCCGACTAGGACAGCGAGAGGACGTCTACGTGGAGCTAAGGAAGTGGAGAACCGAATCTACAAAGGTTGTAGCTTCTCACTTTTAGTTAAGATGTTAACTAGCTTAACTTTTCGCCCAAAATTCTAGTTAACGATCCGTATTAGGGTTTCTCGGCACTCGTAAAATTTGAAATTGGCATGGTTGATGCCTTGTGAGACTTCATTAGCGTGCCTAGGAACCCTACAAGGACGCCTTATCGAAGACAGCCCCGAAGTTTGCAAACATCAAAGACCCCTTTGGGTTTGGCCCGAAGAAACTGCCTACTAATGAATCGGATCTACCGCAATATTACATCCCCATAATGTCACCGACGTCTTTCGAATCCATTGCAGCTCCCGGCATGGATGAGGAGACGTTCTTTGTTGGGTTTATCAGCATCTGGCTCAGCTGGTTCGTCATTCCTATGCACCGCCGCTTTATGAGAGTTTCGGTCGTTTATCCGGCTCACTGTATTGCTGAGGGAACGCGGCTGGCCATTGGCATCCCGGCATTGGCGCATCTTTACCATGGGTTGGGTGCTGCAGCTAACACTTCCACCCCCGGCGTAGATGTGGTAAATTTTTCGCTTCATTACTTTACGTCTTGGATCGAAATGCACGTCTTGGGTGCTTTCGCCATGCATCAAAGCCCCGCATTCTACGACGCCTATACCTTCCCGCGGCTTATGCGATTGGTGGATGCATCTGCTGCTGACCCGACTCAATTCGGGGCTATTCGGACGTTGATTTCTCCTTACGCTGCTGCTGGCGGGTTGGTATTTAATGATCGGGTGTTATCTTCTTCCGCGGGTTCAGCCGAGCCGCTTTGGGATCGGTCGATAGACAACGCGCCCTCTTTGAAGCCTCGGAAAGCCGCACGCTTATATGCAATCAGACCGGGTTACCTGGTGTTCCTTCAGGACAGTGCGGCTCTCTTCATGCGGTACAATCCGCATCGCTTTGCCCGGCAGTTTGGCTATGATCAGGACATCCCGTTTGAAGCTTTCATAGTCGTGCCGGTTCCTTCGCTCGAGGCCGTCCGAGATGCCGCCCACCACTTTGTGAGGTTGAACACCGGTTCTCAGTTCATGATCCCCGATGATGATTACATTCCCCGATGCGTGGGGTCGTTCACGGGCTGGTATCTCCATCGGGTGAACCCGATTATTATTGAGGAGAGAAGGGTGCTTCTTGGCCACGGTGCCCCTATTCAAGTTCCGGCCACGGGAGCTGCACTGCGACCGCGTGCCCCGGTCCGCTTTCCCCTGAGGGATACCGGCGCTGCGCTTATTCCTGGAGAGTATGGAGTAGATCTCACTCCAATAGCTGGTATGCCCCTGGGTACTCGGTCGCGGGGTAAACAGGCTCCGGTAACAGTACCCCCATCTGAGGCAGCACCACCCTCCGTGTCATCGACGATGGCGGTGTCATCTCCAGTTGTGGCCCGGGGAGAAGGTGTTGAGGGCTATGTGGGTCGGCGCCGCCCTAAAACTTCGCGGGGGAGAAAGCGGCCATCTTCGGCGACTGGCTCTGGGTCCAAGCGGCGGAGGAAAGTGGCCACCAATTTGCTCGATTCTTTGGCGGAATCTGAGCCTATTCTTGAAGACGAACCATTGGCCTTACCGGAATCAAATGCTGAACTACTTTTTCCCAGTTCAGCCGCCGAGGAAGCTGCACAGTTGGCTGAAGCTATAAGGCGTTCCAAAGATGCGTCTCAGAACGCCAAGGTTCCGAAGAAGCCCTATCCTGCTGTAATCTTTTACGAGGACCCCTCGTGGATTCTGCGGCGATTTATAGGCCCTTTGGAGGAATGGGGGGAAAGGGCCTTGAAACAGGCTGTTTCAGAGGACACGACGGACGCACTCTCTTTATGGACTGGCGGCCATGAGTCTACTCTTGAACCCCGGCGAGCACGCCTCCTTGAGAAGGACCAGCGGCTTGAAGAAGTCATATTGAAGGCTTCTTTGCGCATCGGTACGTTGTGGTTCTCTTTTTTTTTGTAGCTTTTCCAGATTATTCATGCCTGTATATGTGCATCCTTATTTTTATGTGAATTGTACGGAATCTTCGACGCTGGGGGAGCTCCCTACGGGCTCGTTGAAGTTAAAGCCTGTCGAAATTTCCGATGAAGCGTTGCTCGATGTGGAGGGGGCTGATGAAGCTGCTCCTCTTGCGATAGAGCCTCCAGCGGCAGTTCCTGATCATGAAGCGCTTACTCCTTTGGGGGAGGCTCCTTTGGTGGTTGCCGCCCCAATGACTCTTCCCAAGGGTGGCCCATAGGCTGAGAGAGATGTAATCAGGACTACCCTCCCTTTGTTGGAGCCCGACGTCACGGCGGAGGCCGTTGAAGCTGCAATCCCCCCGGCTCATAATGGGAGGAGTGTTGAAGGTAACCTTCTGAATTTTAAATTAGCAGCCTTTCCGTTGTCTGACCTCTTTTTCTTTCTCAGAATTACGCGAGCTGGCGGTCTCTATTGCCGATCTGTCTCCCTGGCAATCCTTTCAGCGCCTGCTGGAGATGGCAGCTCCGCAAGTGATATCCCCCCAACGCATCGTCCTCTCATCCGGACAAGGTTGGTGTCGTCCATCACTTTCTCATAGCATCGTCGTTACTTTGCGTATTGACATTGATGTTTTCTACAGTTTTGGAGGCCGATGATGAGGTCGAGGTTCTCGAAGAACCAGGGGAACCCTCAGCTCCTACTTGCATGACCGTAGGTAAGTGACATTCCGGTATATCCTCACTTGTTCCTTTGCTTAAGAGTCTTACTAATATTTTTCAATTTTGAACAGCCTTGCCAGCTCCAATAGCGTTGGAATCGCGTGTCGTCATGCCGCCCGGCCCTTATGCTTTGCGAGCTTCAGAACGCTTGGCCCAATTGAGCCTTGTCTCCTTGTCGTCTCTGATCGAGGAGCTTCGTGCTGGCAGCGCAACCATGGCTGAAGCATTCGCTGCCGAGGCTAACGGTTCTCTTCCTTTTCTTTCCACCTACCATAGTGAAGAGGTGGTGCGAGTTTGGGTGGAGTTCTGTCGGCAGGTGGAGGCTTGCTTGCACGCCCTTGAATGTTCCCACCTTTCCTCGGAGGCCGTGGCTGCAAAGGCGGAGTTACGGGGGCTGATAGCACGGTGTGCGGCAAACATGATGTCGTGCGAGAAGAGGCTCGGTCGCAAGTTATCGGAGAGGGAGCTAGCTTCCAAGGCGCTGAGCGAGCTTCAAGCCAATCTCACAGCCAAAGCCAACGAAGCGTATGAACTCTGGCGGGTGCTTCAGGAGTCCATCAAAGAGGTGGTGGCTCTGGATAAAGCTGCCACGTTCACTCGTGAAAGGGTTGAGGCCCATAAGGCCACCGAGAAAGAGCTTGAAGGCCGGCTCGCTTCATATCAGGCCCAGCAGGCTCAGGCGGAGGCCCGTCTTTTGGAGATCTTGCATCATGAAGCCGTGGCTCAGCAACAAAAAGATGAGCTGGTAAAATTGTTACATCGCTCGCCGGCTTGAAGACTTGTATCTTTTCCTTTCTTTTTGTATATACTTCTGAATGAGAGTATTTTCTTTTTGTTCTTTCATGAATTGTACTTTGTATCCATTTTGGTTTATGAATAAAAGATACATTTTTTCTTCTCAATGATGTGTCTCTGTCCCTTGAATGTATTCTGCGGACAATTTATCTTGATCTCCTTGCAGGGCAACGATAGCTTAGGATTCAGGGTTAAGATCTGTTTCCTAAGACTTCTGCACTTTATGAGCCACGAGGGTCTCACAAAGAGTTTTTCTCCCCGTGGGTCAAAAGGATCCCATAGGTGTAGGTTCTTCTTAAGAATGGTGAGTATTCTTAAGCGGGTTTTCCCTTGAGAATCGTACGGATCTCACAAGAAAGTTTTTCTTCCTTACAGGTCATGAGGACCCGCAAGTGCTGGATATGGTCACCCTTATTCGTGTTTCACGGTGTCAGGTGTTTCTCGAGGCATCGTAGTTTAAAGACGTCGCGGTCAAGGTTAAGGACCTCATAGTCCGTGGATTTAAGGACTCCACAGTCCGATGTTAGTTTTAAGACATCACGGTCAAGGTTAAGGACTCCACAGTCCGTGGATTTAAGGACTCCACAGTCCGATGTTAGTTTTAAGACATCACGGTCAAGGTTAAGGACCTCATAGTCCGTGGATTTAGGGACTCCACATTCCGATGTTAGTTTTAAGACATCACGGTCAAGGTTAAGGACCTCATAGTCCGTGGATTTAGGGACTCCACAGTCCGATGTTTGGTTGCAGGGACCCGTCACCTCTTTGAAGACGTTGAGGAATTACAACGCCAGGTATCAAAGGAGTGAAGAGATGTACCCTTAAACCAAGGCAGAATCCATAGGGAATCGGGGTGGTTGATCGTTAGTTTTAAGACATTGCGGTCAAGGTTAAGGACATCATAGTCCGTGGATTTTAAGGACTCCACAGTCCGGTGTTTGCTCTGGATGCTTCACACGGGTTCACTGCCATGCTTGGCGAGGACCAGGCTCCGCTCTGGGCGTTTTCCGCGGGGTCAAAGAGTGACGTTATCCGCGTTCCACGTAACCAGGAATCTTGCACTAGATGCTTCACACGGGTTCACTGCCGTGCTCGGGGAGGACTAGGCTCCGCTCTGGATGCTTCACATGGGTTCACTGCCGTGCTCTGCGAGGACCAGGATCCGCTCTGGACGTTTTCCACGGGGTCCAAGAGTTACATTATCCGCGTTCCACGTAACCAGGAATCTTGCACTAGATGCTTCACACGGGTTCACTGCCGTGCTCGGCGAGGACTAGGCTCCGCTCTAGATGCTTCACACGGGTTCACTGCCGTGCTCTGCGAGGACCAGGATCCGCTCTGGACGCTTTCCACGGGGTCAAAGAGTGACGTTATCCGCGTTCCACGTAACCAGGAATTTTGCACTAGATGCTTCACACGGGTTCACTGCCGTGCTCGGCGAGGACTAGGCTCCGCTCTGGATGCTTCACACGGCTTCACTGCCGTGCTCTGCGAGGATCAGGATCCGCTCTGGACGCTTTCCACGGGGTCAAAGAGTGACGTTATCCGCGTTCCACGTAACCAGGAATTTTGCACTAGATGCTTCACACGGGTTCACTGCCGTGCTCGGCGAGGACTAGGCTTCGCTCTGGATGCTTCACACGGGTTTACTGCCGTGCTCTGCGAGGACCAGGATCCGCTCTGGACGTTTTCCACGGGGTCAAAGAGTGACGTTATCCGTGTTCCACGTAACCAGGAATTTTGCACTAGATGCTTCACATGGGTTCAATGCCGTGCTCGGCGAGGACTAGGCTCCGCTCTGGATGTTTTCCACGGGGTCAAAGAGTGACGTTATCCGTGGTCCACGTAACCAGGAATTTTGCACTAGATGCTTCACACGGGTTCACTGCCGTGCTCGGCGAGGACTAGGCTCCGCTCTGGATGCTTCACACGGGTTCACTGCCGTGCTCTGCGAGGACCTGGATCCGCTCTGGACGTTTTCCACGGGGTCAAAGAGTGACGTTATCCGCGTTCCACGTAACCAGGAATTTTGCTGATTGTATCCGCATTTCACGGAATTGGGATTTGACTTTTCGGTGATCAGGATATCGCCGAGCCATGGAACTGGGAGTTGCCGCTGTTCCGTTTCGCTTGAAGTCGTGTTCGTTGTTACGAGACGAGTGCTGAGATGATCTCTAAGTCATTCGCGGCCCGTCGAGATTTTGCTTCTTCTTATGATGAAACCTGGGGGACATGTGATCACTTTTTGTTTACGCCCTTAGATTGTATATAGGGTGTGATGGAACATCACCTGTAGGGCATAAATTGAAACCTTTTTTTTTATATTTTATTTCCTTTTCCGCGATGCTCTATCATTTTAGCTTTTATATCGCGGAGGTCGCGATTGCCCAATCATTTCGGCTATTTTTCGCGGTGCCCAATCATTTCGGCCATTTATTTCATTTTTACCCGCTGCTTTTTATTGCGAGTTGCCCCATCATTTCGGCTATTTTGCGTGCCTACATTTTTACTTGCTGCTTTTTATTGCAAGTTGCCCCATCCTTTCGGCTATTTCGTATGCACTTGCGGCCTACTGGTTTTTCGCCATAAACCTGAAATTAGACACAGATTTCGGCATCAGCACCGCTACAACTGGGATGTGGCCAGGAGCGAATCATCATCTGCCTCTGTCGATGTTGAACAAAGGTGGCTTAGCAAACAGGGTTAGGGTCCTGTCGACTAAGGCTTTTGACTTCATGAGCCGTAAGGGTCTTACAAAGGTATTTCTCCCTACAAGTCGTGAGGATCTCGTAGGTGTATTTTCTCCCTAGGAATCGTGAGGATTCCTAAGTGTATGTTCCTTTGCAAGTCGTAAGGATCCTACAAGAGGGCTTTCTCCTTATAGGTCGAGAGGACCTTCAAGGGTTGCGTTCACCATATGGACATAGCCCTAGTCACGGGTGGGACTTTGTTTGGGAAATATTTATTCTTGCCCGTGGATTGTATACAAGGGTCAGTATTGGACCACTTGTAGGGCATTGTCGAGAGTTGTGGGGGATTTTACTTAAGCACAAGTTTAAGTCTCTGTGACTTAAGACTTTCAAATCTTATGAGCCGTGAGGGTCCCATAAGAGAGTTCTCCTTACAAGTCGTGAGGATCTCGCAAGTGTATTTTCTCCTTAGGAATCGTGGGGATCCCTAAGTGTGTTGCTCCCTTGTGAGTCGTAAGGATCTCACGCGAGTGGTTTCTCCTTGCAAGGTCGTGAGGATCCCGCAAGTGTCCTTTAACGAGGTTGCGCCCTTTCAGGTTTTCACAAACACTCGTCGGTAGCCCTGCTGTTTTTACTCACGGAGCCCTTCCGGGTTTTCATCCGTGCCCTTCTTGCTTGTGGACATACCGTTTTTCTTTTTTCTTTTCTCTTTTCTTACTATTTTTTTTACGAGGTCGCGCCCTTTCGGGTTTTCACGAACACTCGCCGGTAGCCCTGCTGTTTTTACTCACGGAGCTCTTTTGGGTTTTCATCCGTGCCCTTCTTGCTTGTGGACATACCGTTTTTTTTCTTTGTTTTTTTTTATTTATATTTTTTCCTTTTTCTCTTTTTTTTTATTCATCTCGTCAGCCTAAGGATGCTGCGGTAGTAGTTTAGGGACGTTTCGGTCCGTCGTTAGTTTAAGGACGTTTCGGTCCATCATTAGTTTAAGGACGTTTCGGTCATTAGTTTAAGGACGTTTCGGTCCGTCGTTAGTTTAAGGACGTTTCGGTCCGTCGTTGAGAGAGGGTCGGTTACTACTTATAGAGCTTTAGCCTAGGAAGATAGCGAGCGGACATAGTCGTCGTCATCTACCATTGACCTAGGCTGTGGCCCATTAAGCGTAGTATTTCTTGAGGAAGCGGCCGTTTATTGGCCTGAAAGGCCTTTCACCGTGCATATCCATGAGTAGATAGGCTCCACCCTGGTAGACCTTGTCTATGATGTACGGGCCTTCATAGTACGGCTCGAATTTTCCCCGCTTGGCGCGATTGGGGATCATAGGCCTTTTGACCACTAGCACGAGTTCGCCTTGGCGGAATGTCCTCGTCCTGGTCAATCTTTCGTACGAGCGTGTCATCTTTGCTTTGTAGGCCTCTAGATTTTTTTGCGTTATGAGCCGGGTTTCATCGAGGGCATCAAGCTCCTTAAGCCGAAGGTGAGCATTTTCTTCGTCCGTCAGCTCGTAGTGGACTGCCACTCGTAGAGAGGGTAACTCTATCTCGAGGGGGAGCACTGCTTCCGTCCCAAATACCAACGCGTACGGCGTTGTGTTCGTGGTCATCTTGAACGTAGTTTGATAGGCCCAAAGGGCCTCTTGCAGCCTCTCGTGCCAGTCTTTCTTATTTCGGGACACCGTCTTTTTTATGATCTTTGTCAAGGTCTTATTGAAGGCCTCGGCCAGACGGTTAGCTCGTGGATTGTAAACTGAAGAATATCTCCAGTCTATATTGTGCTGCTGCGCGAAGCGGCTAATCTTATGGCTTCTGTAGGCTGGCCCGTTATCGGAAATGATCCGTCGCGGATTTCCAAACCGATAGATGGCGTGTGTTTTGAAAAAGTGGAGGATATTCTCCGTCTTCACTTCCCTCAGCGGTACTGCTTCTGCCCATGTGGAGAAGTAATCAGTCGTCGCCAGGATGAAACGATGTCCCCTAGACAATGCCGGTTCGATAGGGCCGACTATGTCAGTTCCCCACATTTCGAATGGCCAGCTAGCCACCATTGGATGTAGCGGATTCGGATGTTGGTGGATGAAATCCCCATGGATTTGGCATGAGTGGCATTGCTTCGCATATTCGAGGCAGTCCTGGATCATCGTGGGCCAGTAGTAACCCATCCGTTTAATTTTTAACTTCATCTTCGGGCCTGCTTGATGAGAACCACAGATTCCGTCATGAACTTCCTGAACGACTCTTTCCGTTTCGTCAGGTTCTAAACATCTCAGCCACAGAGAATCAAACGACCTCTTATACAGAGTATCATTGACGAAAGCGAAAGATAGAGCTCGTTTCATGAGCTGATGTCTTGAAGACGCTTCTTCGGGCATTCGGTGGGACTTAAAGTAGTCTATGAAGACTTCCCTCCAGTCCTCAGCCTTCTCACGGTCTTTTATCTGTAGGGTCGTCTGCTCAGTCGCTCCCTTCTCTTCGGATGATTCCGGAGATATTTCTGCTGGGGCGAGCACTCGACGGCTTTGTACCATGATTTTAACGTCATCGAGGTTCTCGTCAGCCAATTCTTTGGCGAGCTTAGCTAACGCGTCCGCTTTTCTATTTTCCGCGCGTGGTACGCTTTCCAAAGTATAGGAAGGAATTTGGGTCAACAGTTGTTGCACCTTTTCGCCGTACTTCACCAACTCTGGTTTGCACGTTTGGTAGTCACCATTTACTTGACTAACGACCAGTTGAGAGTCCCCGTATATAAGGAGGTCCTCAATCCCCATGTCGATGGCGATCTCGAGGCCCGCTATCAAAGCTTCGTATTCGGCTTCGTTATTCGTCCTTGGCTCTGTTAAGGAGAAGGCGAAGCGCATAATCCCTCCTTGTGGAGTTACGAAGATGAGGCATACTAGACGATAAAGGCTCGATACATCGCTACTTAAGATGCTACCAAAGAGGCAGTCTGGATGTTTATTTGTTCATGAGATGAACATAGTTCCTCCCATTGTGTGACAATGGAGTTGTGGCTTCGACCCAGGAACGACCGTCCCATCAGTGATCCAGACATATTCTAAGGCAGTATCACCTGATCATGGAGATAGTTGATCTCCAGGATGATCGAGCTTAGGAGAATAGACTCAGAGAACAACACGGCGGATCCACTCACAAAGGCCTTTTCCCAGAGAGAGACTTTTATGGGATGGTTGAGTATGAGATACTACAACCACTGCTATCAGATGGCCCTAGTGCAAGTGGGAGATTGTTAGTTATATGTATGCCCTAGAGGCCATTACTATACATAGGATGTATATTGTAGTGGGTGCTTGGACATATATAGGGAGGACTTTCTTGCTCGACATGATAGTATGCTATCTGGTTGATCATTACCTTAACGTGTACACGGATTCGTCTCTCTGTTACATGTTGGTAAAGCCCTTAGGATGTGTACTTGACTACCTGGACTATGATGCGGATCATACTAGTGGGGACATGGTAATCCATAAGTACATCCTTCAAAGTCCCTAGTCGTGGGTGTATCGAGACGGGGCATCGATATACCAGAGTAGACTAGCGTGTACCTTCTCGACCCATACAGATGGGCGATGGATGATCCCATATCCATTGGTGTTTGACATCAGAGGTGATATACGGGTGCTCAGTGAAGACTGGGTACACTGGACGGACTCGCCGAGAACTCCCAGATGGTATTATACCTTACGTCAGATGGCAGTTCTCTGGTGACACTGGTACAGAGTAGTCTGTTGACCCGAGATCGTCATAGAGTCTTGTGTGGTTCCCACTGTGCTTTGATTTCCACCTTACCACGTCTAAGAGGGCGTGCAAAATGGTGGTTTTTGGGTACAGTCCCGAGTCACATGGAGGCAATGAGCGATAGGAGGGGATTCGTCTCTCCCGGTATAGGGGGTTGATGTTGCGCTGTGTTCGATTGGCTATAACTGGAAATCCCTGGCCAGGGTTGCTGAGATTTACTGGTAAGTGTTACCTGTAGTTTCTCGAACTGTTATAGACCTCATATCGACACGACTTATCGAGCTATTGGGGTCTGACGTTTACCACCCCTAGGCGAGATATGCGACATATCAGACGACGAGACCGGACTGTACGGTAAGTGTTACTGGTTGAATTCACAGGAGTATGAGCGGGCTTGCTCGTCGATCTTCTGATCGCTCAATACCCGGGTGGCCGTTACGTTTAGCAGACCGCTTGCGGCTTGTGGGTGTTTGATATGATCATCACCTGCTGCCGGCGTATTGACGAGTCTTTAGAGTCCTACACAGAGGTTTCCTGGCTCAAGCAAAACGCAATAGGAGCGCATATGAGATATGTGCGGGACCGAAAATAATGCGTGTATGTGATACCGTATTCTATTCTCGCGATGAATGTATCGATTGGTTGTATGCGATATAACCTAGTTATCGAATCAAGGATTGATTCGATAAGCCGATATATTGGATATTAGTCGGTTATATGCGATATGACCGGATCGTTAAATCAAGTGTTGATTTAATGATTTAATGTATAATTATATATTTGATATATTACTTTGCATTAACTAATATTTGTTCACTTTAAATGGATTTTCTTACTTGATGTGCACATTGTATATGTGATATATTTTTGTGCACTTGCTTGTACCATGTTTGATGATACATGCATGTTTGGGTGTATGTTTAGATTAAACCATGGTTATGTAATGGTTAGGGTTTTGTTTTTATTTATTTATTCATTTATTTATTTATTTATTTAGCATAAAAGAGAAAATGGTGGCTTTCTTTGTTTGATGTTGAAGCTTCATGAAGCTTTGACTAAGTCACCATTTTTGTCTTCATGCTTAACCCTAACCATTCACCTAACCCTAGTTTACTCTCTACACTTGGCCATGGTTTGAGTATGATAAGTATTTCTTTACTTTTCTATTTTAAAGAAAACTTATGATATTCTATCATCTTCTTCTTCTTCTTCTTGAAGATGAAGAAGCTTGCAACCATCAATGGTGACTTGATGAAAAAGAGTGAGAAATCCAATTCTAAAGTGAACCCACTTCCTATTTCTTCATCCTCTACCTCTTGCCAAGTAGTATAGGGTGTTTTCTTCACAAGTTTCATGACTTGGTGAAGTGGGAGCTTGATCTTGTAATGCCTCGACGTAGATCATCTTCGGCATCGAAGTCGACGACCTAGCCCGCCCATTTCTCCGATGAAGCCGACGCTAGAGCCCGGGATTCGATTTGGACAGCAAGGAGACTTCATCATGGAGCTATGGAGGTGGAGGACCGGATCTACAAAGGTTGTATTTCCCTTCACTTAGTTAAGTTGTTAACTAGTTGCATGTTTCGCCTAAAACTCTAGTCAACGATCCGTATTAGGGTTTCCCGGCACTTGTAAAATTTGTAATTGGCATGGTTGATGCCTTGTGAGACATCTTTAGCGTGCCTAGGAACCTTACAGTGGTATCAGAGCCTTGCTAGAGCCTTTGGCGATGTGTAGACGACGTTTGAAACCCGATCGAACCGAAACCCTAAAAACCAAATTGCTCTCTGGACCTTTTCCAAAAACTGGGTTTTTTCCAGATTAAAAATACTTAAAAAATTCAGCAGGGAATTATAAAAATTACGGTGCAAAATTTGACCAATGATACCTCAAACCTGCGGCGGAACCGCGGCAGAAGCTAAGCTTCTGCGGCGGTTCCACGGCCCTCTGATGACGTCAGCCCTCAACATTTGCACAGTAATTCCTCTTTTACAGTGCTGAGTTTTATGGGAATTTTTAATATTTATTAAAGAGTTGAAATTTCTGGGTTGTATTGGGAGTTCGTAGATTCGATCGGATTGTCTAATCTTGTCTATTTATTTTCCGGGTAAATTTTAGAATATGTTAAAAAGTTCGACCGGATATAAATACCCACCTTTTCCCCTGTCGGGAAATTTCCAAGTGTTGGATCTTTCAGTAGTTTAACGACGTTCTAAGTAGTGCAAGTAACACGATGGTCCCTCTAGAAGACAACAAACCTTAACTCGATTATGTGCCCGTCTTGAACTGCCCTTTGAACCTTCGGGTTTGGGGCAGTACGGCGTGCCACATGTGAGGCGTTGGCTTGACCCTTCTACGGCTGGACCGTTGGTACTGAGGCACGAAGTGAATGTTTTTGAACTTATTTCATGAGATGATCTGTATCGGGAAAACTTGGGTGTTCGATTGTTCGATCGGAAAGTTTAACATTTTCTATTTATCTGGAATGGGATACAATAATTGGAATTCACAAGTAGTTATGAGATAACTGAATGAATGTTGTAAACATAGCAGTTTAGTCTCACTTGATGGGTTGCCACGGAATTTTGATGTGATCAAAAGTCCGTCGCAATCACGTAGCGTACGCGGATACTCGCCGGGTAAACTTAATAGACAGCCTCACTCCATAGCCCCGACCAAGTGACTGTAGGAGAACCCCGTCGCCGAAAGCGTCCGTTCGGGTGCTCGCGGCAGCGGTGTTCCGCCTTGGTGCACTTCGTCGACGGTATCGGAGGTGCGGCCGCCTACTAAAGTTTGCGACGAGCATTCGATCAAGATGTCGGGAATCTTGCTGAATTGCCCGACTTGATATTGAAAAGAGTTTTCGATAATGAGACTAAAATGTGGGGTTTATAATTGTTAGGCATGTGATGTCTAAGTATTTCATTTGATTAGGTATGCGATGTCTAAAGAGATTGCGGATTCCAACTGTTGTAGTTTTACACTTTCTTTTCTGCGACCGTAAGTGTAATATGTGATATCGCCGGTTTCGTTGCTATATGTCAACGACAATTGGGATGGGCATATTTACTTACGTTGATGACATGTGATGTTATGTGTTGCTGGATATGTTATATTGGATCGTCGTGTTTGAATAGCCGGGGGGTTTTATGTGAGATGAGTGTTTTTCATTTTCATTCATGTAAAAACTTGTATGTAATATTCTTTTATTGGGGCACTTCCAGGTTGCGGAAGATGTCACATTTTGTATATTATTTACTTTTCCGCACTAGGATAGACCCGGAGGAGAGCACAAGTAACCGGGTTCTAGAGTCCAGTGGGAGACCAACTCGAGGAGTCGAGTCCGGGTCTCCTAACTCTAGAATTGGTAGGGTTGCTTGCCGCTCTCGTAGGGGTCTAGGGGTGTGGGTTTGGCTATTCATCACGACCGTGGAATCCGTGTTTTATACTGGCTCGTATTGAAAACACGGACGTCCTAGTATATCCAATATTTCATATGATTCTTCTGCTGTGATATCTGTGATGTGATCATGTGATATGTTCTGTGATGGATACTGTATATAGTATATATGATATATTATATAGATGTTACTTATGTTTTACACCCGCGCTAGCCCTGCCCTGCTCTACCGTTAGTTACCTAACCTAACGGTGCACGAGGGGACATCGAGGCGAATGCGGATGGCATAAGTGTACGTCGTATTTATCTGTGATGTTTAGGTACTTAAATGATGGGACTTCATTAATGAGATTAATGAAATAAAAGAAACCTAAGATGTTGTGGAATCGAATTTCAAAAAATAAAACAGGTAGCTACAGTTCTTGCTTTGCACAGTGGTATATATGATATATCCTGCACCTTATTCGATGAGGAAAGGGCCGAGATCCCTTTACTGGGAGTGACTCCTTTAGCAATAACTGCCAGATGCTACACACTCGGTTTTTCTTTTTGATTGCTTCTATAGTTTCAGCTTTGCACAGTGATATATATGATATATCCCGCACCTCATTCGACGAGGAAAGGACCGACGATCCCATCACCGGGAGTGACTCCTTTAGCAAAACTACAAAAGCCTCAAAAGCACTCCATTTTAAAATCATTTGATTCTACAACGATATCAAGTTCATTACGCAATAGGTTTTCAGAAAAACCTGTCGTAGCCCTCCGTCATTTCAGATAAGTTGTATATAGTATTCGTGCTGCATTTGTTGGCTTTCGTCAAGGTGCAGTGTGCGGTAGCTATATGCTGCTTATCTGCAGCATACGATGCGATTGGATTAGGGTAGTCGTGCGGCTTTGTTGGCTTTCGTCAAGGGTCGTGCGGGTGGGTTTAATTCAATCAAGAAATGTACGGGTTGAACTTGACTAGCGGGCTATGGTTTGTTGGCTTTCGTCAAGGTCATAGCACGTTAGGGGCAAAATATTATCGGGAATTTCAAGTGTTGAAATTTGCAATGAGATTGCATACCTTCTATGAGATAGTTGGATCCCGATACCCGCTGCGAGTAAGAGTTACTCTTGGGAGAGTTTTACACATTACAATTAGCCGATCAAGTAGGTGTCTAGAAAGGTGTTAACGAGGTTACGCCTCTGGGAAAACGAGGTTTACTGTAATTAGGTTCGTGCGAAAGCACGGGGGACCTCCCTCAAAGTACCGACACTGGCCTGGCTGAAAGATTGGCGAACATGTAGCGTGTAATTAATCCCGGCTAGTCTTTCCTTTTAGGGTTTGAAGGAAGATTTGATAAAAACAGTGGGAGCCATCCTGATTAGATAAAATAATATCCAATCTGATCTTGCAAGAGCGTACGCTGAGTGTTTTCTTCTCTCTCTCTCTCCAGGTAGCAACCATATCACGCTTTAATCAAGATAATAATACGGAATATTGACCGAACCCGCTTGTTATACTGAGCTGGGGAACGTTGGTCCCGCTCCAACTTATAATTGTTATAAGACAGAGCAGGATATTGGGGATTACCAGAATTCCCGTGCCGCCCAAACGAAGAGAGTGCATGCTGATGCATCACCTTCGGGTGTGTTCATTACAAAGAACTGTTTCTCAGTATCCTCCGCATCCTGGGTATATGATACCGGATCAGGATCCCAAATATGTAATCTGTTACATAGGGCTACAAAAAGGTAGAAAGACTGAGAACGGGTGATAAGTTTCATGAGACAGAGAACGGGGCAAGTGTTGCAGCCAAGTCTGTTGGTCACTGTCACCCTGTATGATCAGTACATTGATTCTGAACGAATGTTATTAGATACCGAACCTGATATACAAAATCTTATCAGTCTCTTTATTAGTAAAGAAATGATAAAATTTTGTATTGTTGGATAATGTTTTGATCATTTCCTATATCAAAAGTTGATCGGTTCAGGCACGTTATCTAAAAGCATTGATGTTCTAAATCAAACTGCAGTTCTTAGTATATGGAACACACACAAGAGGAAGAGTTCAGAAATGAACAAATCCTTCTTGAGGCATTGTAGACTAGGTCATATCAATGCGACCCGACTAGCTTAAGTTACATATAGATGCATATTTAAATCAGTTTGAATTTACATCTTGTGAAACTTGCCAGTCATGTCACAGAGATAAGATGACCATAGCTCTGTTTACTGGAAACAGAGAAAGAGTTAGTAAACTCTTGGGATGATACATGTTGATGTATGTAAGGTCTCCAGTCTACACATGCCAGGACTGGTTCTTTATACTTCATTCGTTCTCTGATAATCTCTCAAGATTCAAACATATGTTCCTGTTGAAACACAAGTCCGAACCTTTTGAGATATTTACAGAATATAAGTCAGAAGTAGAGAACCAAAATACGGGTATAAGTATTATATCAGGGAGGAGAATACTTGTGCATGGAATTCCTGGACTTTTCTAAAGGAGAATGAGATTCTCTCTCAGCATTACTCCTCCGTATACACCATAGCACGATGGTATATCGGGGCGGAGCAATCTCACCCTATATGATAAGGTGTGCTCTATGATGAGTACTACTGAGTTACCTATTTCCTTTTTGGGAGTTATGCACTTGAGAAGCTGCATATCTATTGAATAGGGTTCAAATCAAATCAGTTGCCTACCACTTCATATTTGATATGATAAGGGAAGAGCCCATCTCTTAAGTTAGTTAAGATTTGGGGTTGTCCACCCTATGTCTGAAAAGCAAAATCCGGACAAGCTCGAGGCAAGGTCTGTAAATGTAGAACTGGAAAGGTTCCAGCTATACAAACTACAGCAGATGATTTGATAAAACCAAAGGATTCAATAGTTACCAACGAACCTCAGCCTCCCCGCCGATCTAGTAGGGTTTCTCACCCACCTGAGAGATACTTCTGTTTCTCTATGACAGTGGGAGCGAGGATTGCATCATGAGATGATGACCCAACTAGTTTCGAGCTGGCCATCAGGAGTAGGACTCTGTAAGAATGGCTGGATGCTTAGCGATCTGAGATAGAATCCATGTACACCAACAAAGTATGGACTTTGGTTGCTATATCTGAAGGGTTAAATCCCCATCAGGAGCAAGTATATCTTGAGAAGATTACTTGGTGTAGATGGAAAAGTTGAGACTTTCAAAGCTAGACTTGTTAAAGCTTTTCGTCATCGACCAGGCATAGATTATGATGAAACCTTTTCAAGTGGCTATGCTTAAGTCCATCCAGATCCTACTTGCCACGGCTACATACCATGACTACGATATCTGGCGGTTGGATACCATGACTGCTTTTCTAAATGATGTTTTAGAAGAGGACGTCTATAAGTACACAGCCAGAGGGCTTCGTAGACAGTGGGAGCAGCGGAAACGTGTACAAGATGCTTTATAGGATAAAGCAGGTATCGCGGAGTTGGAACATCTGTTTTGATGTGTTGTCAAAGAGTTTGATATCATCAAAATGGTAGATGAACCTTGTATAAACAAAAAGATAGTAGGGAGTATGGTGATGATCCTCGTAGAGTACGTGGATGACATACTCTTGATAAGAAAGGAGTTTCCTATGCTACGCTCGGTCAATCTCCTCTTATCACAATGATTCTCCATATAGGATCAAAGTGATACCTCCTAAATCCTGCGTTTTGGATCTATGAGATAGATCTAATTGGATGTTAGGATTCTCACTAGTTGTAGTGAAATGGTATCAACCGATCCTGAGGAGAATCACTGGAAGGGTTCCAGGGTGATAAGGACGACTGAAAGTCAGTCACAGGAATTGTCTTTACCCTCAGTAAAGGGACGATATGTTGGAAGAGTTCCAAGCTAGATACCGTGGCATACTAGACGATAAAGGCTCGATACATCGCTACTTAAGATGCTACCAAAGAGGCAGTCTGGATGTATATTTGTTCATGAGATGAACATAGTTCCTCCCATTGTGTGACAATGGAGTTGTGGCTTCGGCCCAGGAACGACCGTCCCATCAGTGATCCAGACATATTCTAAGGCAGTATCACCTGATCATGGAGATAGTTGATCTCCAGGATGATCGAGGTTAGGAGAATAGACTCAGAGAACAACACGGCGGATCCACTCACAAAGGCCTTTTCCCAGAGAGAGACTTTTATGGGATGGTTGAGTATGAGATACTACAACCACTGCTATCAGATGGCCCTAGTGCAAGTGGGAGATTGTTAGTTATATGTATGCCCTAGAGGCCATTACTATACATAGGATGTATATTGTAGTGGGTGCTTGGACATATATAGGGAGGACTTTCTTGCTCGACATGATAGTATGCTATCTGGTTGATCTTTACCTTAACGTGTACACGGATTCGTCTCTCTGTTACATGTTGGTAAAGCCCTTAGGATGTGTACTTGACTACCTGGACTATGATGCGGATCATACTAGTGGGGACATGGTAGTCCATAAGTACATCCTTCAAAGTCCCTAGTTGTGGGTGTATCGAGATGGGGCATCGATATACCAGAGTAGACTAGCGTGTACCTTCTCGACCCATACAGATGGGCGATGGATGATCCCATATCCATTGGTGTTTGACATCAGAGGTGATATACGGGTGCTCAGTAAAGACTGGGTACACTGGACGGACTCGCCGAGAACTCCCAGATGGTATTATACCTTACGTCAGATGGCAGTTCTCTGGTGACACTGGTACAGAGTAGTCGGTTGACCCGAGATCGTCATAGAGTCTTGTGTAGTTCCCACTGTGCTTTGATTTCCACCTTACCACGTCCAAGAGGGCATGCAAAACGGTGGTTTTTGGGTACAGTCCCGAGTCACATGGAGGCAATGAGCGATAGGAGGGGATTCGTCTCTCCCGGTATAGGGGGTTGATGTTGCGCTGTGTTCGATTGGCTATAACTGGAAATCCCTGGCCAGGGTTGCTGAGATTTACTGGTAAGTGTTACCTGTAGTTTCTCGAACTATTATAGACCTCATATCGACACGACTTATCGAGCTATTGAGGTCTGACGTTTACCACCCCTAGGCGAGATATGCGACATATCAGACGACGAGACCGGACTGTACGGTAAGTGTTACTGGTTGGATTCACAGGAGTATGAGCGGGCTTGCTCGTCGATCTTCTGATCGCTCAATACCCGGGTGGCCGTTACGTATAGCAGACCGCTTGCGGCTTGTGGGTGTTTGATATGATCATCACCTGCTGCCGGCGTATTGACGAGTCTTTAGAGTCCTACACAGAGGTTTCCTGGCTCAAGCAAAACGAAATAGGAGCGCATATGAGATATGTGCGGGACCGAAAATAATGCGTGTATGTGATACCGTATTCTATTCTCGCGATGAATGTATCGATTGGTTGTATGCGATATAACCTAGTTATCGAATCAAGGATTGATTCGATAAACCGATACATTGGATATTAGTCGGTTATATGCGATATGACCGGATCGTTAAATCAAGTGTTGATTTAATGATTTAATGTATAATTATATATTTGATATATTACTTTGCATTAACTAATATTTGTTCACTTTAAATGGATTTTCTCACTTGATGTGCACATTGTATATGTGATATATTTTTGTGCACTTGCTTGTACCATGTTTGATGATACATGCATGTTTGGGTGTATGTTTAGATTAAACCATGGTTATGTAATGGTTAGGGTTTTGTTTTTATTTATTTATTCATTTATTTATTTATTTATTTAGCATAAAAGAGAAAATGGTGGCTTTCTTTGTTTGATGTTGAAGCTTCATGAAGCTTTGACTAAGTCACCATTTTTGTCTTCATGCTTAACCCTAACCATTCACCTAACCCTAGTTTACTCTCTACACTTGATCATGGTTTGAGTATGATAAGTATTCCTTTACTTTTCTATTTTAAAGAAAACTTATGATATTCTATCATCATCTTCTTCTTCTTCTTGAAGATGAAGAAGCTTGCAACCATCAATGGTGACTTGATGAAAAAGAGTGAGAAATCCAATTCTAAAGTGAACCCACTTCTTATTTCTTCATCCTCTACCTCTTGCCAAGTAGTATAGGATGTTTTCTTCACAAGTTTCATGACTTGGTGAAGTGGGAGCTTGATCTTGTGATGCCTCGACGTAGATCATCTTCAGCATCGAAGTCGACGACCTAGCCCGCCCATTTCTCCGATGAAGCCGACGCTAGAGCCCGGGATTCGATTTGGACAGCAAGGAGACTTCATCATGGAGCTATGGAGGTGGAGGACCGGATCTACAAAGGTTGTATTTCCGTTCACTTAGTTAAGTTGTTAACTAGTTGCATGTTTCGCCTAAAACTCTAGTCAACGATCCGTATTAGGGTTTCCCGGCACTTGTAAAATTTGTAATTGGCATGGTTGATGCCTTGTGAGACCTCTTTAGCGTGCCTAGGAACCCTACATGACATGCTCTTCACTACGAGGTCATCAATATAGCACTCGACGATGTCATGTATGAGATCATCGAAGATCTTTGTCATGGCCCTTTGATAGGTAGCACCAGCGTTCTTTAGACCAAAGGGCATAACCTTGTAGCAGAATATACCCAAAGGGGTCCGGAAAGCGGTGTGCTTCTGGTCTTCAGGATGCATCTTTATCTGATTGTAGCCTGATGAACCATCCATAAAGGAGAAAATCTCGTGAGTGGACGTGTTATCTATCATTAGCTCGGTTACCGGTACTGGGAAATCGTCCTTCGGGCAGGCTTTATTGAGATCCCTGAAATCCACGCATATGCGCACCGTCCCATTTTTCTTCATTACCGGGACGATGTTGGAAATCCAGTCAGGATATTGGACTTCTTGGATAAATCCAGAATCGATCAGCTTCTTGACTTCGTCGTTGATGCTCATCTCAAGCTCGAGCCGCATCCTTCTCGGCGCCTGTTTGACTGGCTTGATATCGGGGGATATTGCTAATTTATGCACCGCAATCTCCGGCTCTAATCCTGGCATCTCGGAATAGCTCCACGCGAAGCAATCTTTATGCTGTAGAAGTACGTCCCTTAATGCAGCCACCCTTTCTTTAGATAGCCGCTCACTGACGAATGTCGGTCGCGGATCGTCTGCCGATCCCAACTCAATCTTCTTGAGGTTATCTGCAGTAGTATGTATGCCATCTTCCAGTTCTTTCAGAGCCGGTGGAAATTCTGAGATTACCTCATTGTCATTGTTTTCGAAGCACCAAGGGAGCTCATCTATGTCCTCGGGATTTTCTTTTAATATCGTAATCATGTAACAGGTGCGAATCCACTTCCAAGATTGATGTGGATCCGGTTCTGCTCTTGCGGCTTTGGGTTCGTGCTTTTGTGGCGGCGTTACCCTCCAGCTGTTGGATAAAGCAAATCTGCCTTACCGGTACTGGTCTTCGACCCAATTCTTGAAGGTGAAGCAGTTTTCGATAGGGTGTCCTATGGCTCGGTGATAAGAGCAATAGCCCGGATGAGAAACTTTGTTAGCTTGCTCAGGGTGCTTAGACTCCGGAAGTGCGATCATTTGATGTTTTATAGCGAGTTCGAGTAACTTCTTTGTCTTGTCTCGGGGGAAGGAATACGCTCGACTCATCTTCTTTATGAGGGACAAATCCGAACCGCGCAATGCCCGCTCACGTGACTCTCTAATCCTGCGTCGTTGTTGTCTGCTCTTCTTTCCGCTTCTGGACTTGCTTCTGTCTTCGCATCGGGCCTTTTGGACGACGGGTCGACGGGGAGGAGCGTCTTTGTCTTTTGCAGCCTGTTGAAACAGACGTTGCGTCTTGTCCTTCTCGTAGATGGCCATCTCACGGTTGTGGTCCTCCCGAGCCTTTTGTCCTGCTTTCCTGATAGATTTGTCCACTTGTTCTTCAAATGACGGACTCGGCACTTCACTCGCGGGATCCAATTTTGACGAGGGGTTAGCATTCTCCGATGAGGTAACCTCTTCCTTATCGAAGTCATATATGGCGTAGCTGCCGTAGACTCGCTCCCGTTTCCCGGATCTCACACATCCAAGTGTTACGACCCGAAAGAGCACGTGACTGGCCCTTGAACCATATGAAGTCTATAGGACTCCATCTGACCCAAGTAAGCCAAAAGCCCAGAAATCTAAAACCATTTTAGGGAGTAAAGAAACATGTTTTGAAGTCAAGCTTTTTAAATAACTAAGCCGAATATGCATTTTTAAAATGTGTAGTCTTTTCTGAAAAATTCGGCAGAGTTTCCTTTGTAAAAACTGGCCCCGAACGGGGTACAACAAGAGTAATATATAAATGTAGTGATAAAAGGCATCCCCAAGCGGGAGCTAGCTCTTCGTCAATCGACGGTCACAACCACGCAAGCAATAGAATATACAACGCCAAAGGGCGAGGATCAAAACTCAAAAAGAAACTCAAAACAGCCAGAAAACCGTAATACTATAAGCGCGACTCTAAGGTCGAAATAATACAACACTGTTTTCTACGTCTAAAACAATATACAAGTTTTGGTTGATGGAATTTCTAGATACAATGAATAATAAATGTACAATGGTGGTTCTGATACAAAGAACCCACCTACCCAAGCAAGTCACCCATATAGAAGCAGTGTGCCAGAAAAGCCGCTATGGAATCTGTACGGCAAAACCAGCAAGAACTGTGGCACAACGGGGGTGAGTTGCCAACTCGTGAATAGAAAATATCTACAAGCAGAGATCGAATGTATGACCCATCCTAGGTCAATACGATCAGATATAAATAAACCTCAATATGAATAAATCTGAAGCATGCTAAACTGGCAATGTAATCTCTATACATGAGTGTAGTGCCAACTGCTCGTGCCAGTGCCTCAAGTAATAGCATATCATAAATATGAGGTATGATCAATATAATCAAATCTGCATGTACGTGGATCCCATCCACTCGTCACCCGATGACAATAAGCATTATGCATGTAAATGTCATAAAGCATATGCATAGAAAATATGAGGATATATCCAAAAGCATGGAACCAGAGTGCCTAGCATCGACACTCGAAAACATCATGAAAACCTGTACCTAGCAACGGCACGTAAATCCTCACATACCGGGCATCCGTCAGTCCGGGTCAGCCCACTCTCTCATATATCGGGCATCCGTCAGTCCGGGTCAGCCCTCTCTCAATATATCGGGCATCCGTCAGTCCGGGTCAGCCCTCTCTCAATATATCGGGCATCCGTCAGTCCGGGTCAGCCCTCTCTCAATATATCGGGCATCCGTCAGTCCGGGTTAGCCCTCTCTCAATATATCGGGCATCCGTCAGTCCGGGTCAGCCCTCTTTCAAAACCAGAAATATCATAGAAACAACATATCTCAATGCGCAAATCAGAAAGCAAGATGCATGTGACATACAAGTGAAATGCAAGTAACAATATATCCTGCAGCATGGAATAATAGTATGCGCATATAAGGTCATGTCCTGATGCAACAGTACTACAGTGTAGTGACATGGCAATTATCGAGGATGAAGTGTGTGAGCTGGCGAGCAGTGTACGTGGAACATATGCATCATCGATAATGTACTGGTATCCTAGTAGCATGATAATAATATATCAATAAACACAAGCAATGCAATGCAAATAGCAAGAATATGCGGAATCGAATAATCAACGCAACAATAAAGAATCTACCTCAATAAATATATCATGTAGCCTTGCCTTTTGAAATAAGACGAATCAGGGTTTTTAGTAAAATAAGGGCTACGGTGTTTTAAGAAAAGATGCGTCGTTTGAAAATATCCGTAGAATCCCGTTTTCCTATCCTTAAAATATCCCCGATTCGTTAGTTTCGAAATAGGTATGACTCGGGTCTAGTCTAATGCCTACTATGCGAACTACGGACCCAACTATCAAGCCAAACAGGAGGGGTATGGAAACCACCTAAAGCTGAGTCGATATATATACATATAAATATAATAGTCGGTGATCCCGCCTCAATAGTATCACAACGATATAATATCCTCGAGTCATGAGCGCGGATCTATCATCAATATATGCTCGTACGGTAAATCGTCGTACGGCATCCCAATAGCGGGGTACGGTCAATATCACATTATCTTATCACATATCAGGAATCACTATCATCATATCACATAATCTAGGGTACAGATCTAAGTCTAGTACAATCGATACCATCTATATAAGTATGAATGCGGGGTAAAACACATGCCAAAGGCCCGCTAAAGCATCCTGTCGTATTTCCCATACGAATCCTGTCATATCGCCGATCTCACGGCCTCAAATCGAATCACATCGACTCAACCCACATCCCAAGCACTATCCACAATCCAGTATATGTACACATAGTCCCATACCCATGTGAACACATACAAACATATATTCCCATATACACATGCGAAAGAAAGTATGTATGCAAGTGCGTGCGTGCGTGTGTATGGGTGCAACCCCTACTATTAGGGTTTCGCACTACACTAAACCAATCCATCTTATCATCAATAATCTCAAGAACATATAATAAATATATGTGTGTATACGTATTCGTATACATCACCACGGACTGCGGGGGTGCTATACGCCATCCACCCGACTTCCCCCGTAGATATAATCTACTCACCTGGTCTTCGCTTGCCGAAATCGATGACGCCGTGCTTCTTCGCCTCGGAATCCTTGCGAGGGTACCTAAAATAATAAACAGTCGCAATACGTATTAAAATCGAGGTAGAAAACCGATACAGCGCACAGTATGCTCATAGGTTGGAACCTATGGCCTAAATGTGCAAATCAATCAAACAATCCATGTTGTCGATGTACGAACACCCAACAACCAAATACAAATCCAAATATCAAAAAGTGCATTTTAAAATACGGAAAACATCGCCTAAAACACACTAAAATGCTCCCAGATTTTCCCCAGGTGACAATTAGCCAAAACTGCATATAGGAGGGGTCTAATTTAGTGCAAAATGAGCCCTGGAACAAAAATCAACCCATTCCCCTCTACTCTGGCCGCAAATTGCGGCCAGAATGATTAAATCTGCGGCCTAGGGTTTGAATTAGGGGCTCGGGTCTTGGTGGTAGCTTCCTAGGTGCCTGCACGACTCACTGTCAGCTCAATTTTATTTTAGGGGTCTCGGAGTGATAGCAGATTCCTAAAACCTTCCCAGATTTCACAATAACTCCGATATCGGTTTTCTAAATCCGTATTCCGGGTTTCAAATCTCAGGTTTGGGTCTCAATTCCATCACTAGGGTGTTTGTGCAGCCTTCACTAAGCTCAATTCACACAACAACTCACAATTTTCCTCAAACCCTAACTAGGTTTCCTTTAAGTCCACAACACCGCCCGATATCGATTCAATTTTAACATAGGGGTATAAGTAATGCAAAAACTAATCTAATGATCCAGAAATTACCTCATTTGGCAACTCAAGAATTTTCTTGAGTTGCCTCAAGTTGCCAAAATCCTTGCTTTCTTGGTCCAATGTGTAGATCTTGGGCTTGTGCATCTTTTTAATGAAATGGAGATTGGGTTTTGGAATTGTTTTTGAGGTGATTTGGGACTTGAAGAGGGGAGGGTGAAGAGGGAGAGGCAGCAGCTGAAGGAGAAGAGGCAGAGGGAGAAGAAATGGTGAAGAAAAAATGGCTAAGTCAACACTAACCCTTCTCTTTTCTCTCTCACCCATACCTACTACCATATTCCCTTTTCTTTTCTTTTCTTTTCTTTTACCTTCCCTTTAATTCCTTTCTCACTCAAATAGTAAACCCAAACAACATGGTAGAAAATAAAACACAAGTGTAGAAAAATGATATGTCCATGTTTTGCACAAAACACCTCCAAAATCCGATTAGCGATTTTTAATCGCGATTAGCACTAAATTAGTGTCAAACTAATCACAAAAACTTAAAAATGGCATAATCCCATAGAATACCCTATTTTGGAATTTTCCATAATTTTTCCAAAATTTTCCCCATTTATTTGTATTTAATTATACCGAAATATTAAAATATTCATTAAAATAATATTAAATTATAAAAATTCCCAAAAATAATATTTTATTATTTTGAAATGTTACAATCTACCCTCCTTAAAGAAATTCGGTCCCCGAATTTAAATTTAAACCCCCAAATTCTAAAACATTTTGATACAAAGTCCAAGTCTTCGGGGTTCCCAAAACATCAATACATAAAACGCATCATTGCGCAATGTATGCGCATGGATAATGAGCAGATAATGCAAAAGCAAAACACCGTCAAGCATCTGCCATCATCGGAGTTACGGTAAAGTCACAAATGTCAAATCCAATACGATCTAAATCAGAACTATACATGTAAATATCAAATCTATACATGTAATTAGCTGAAGTAAATGCATGCTAAATATATCCAGGTACTGTCCTCTGACTAGTCCTGCTCAGTACGAAAACACATAGCAAATATCATAAAACGTACTGCTCCATAAAAATAAATCCCAAAATGTATATAAGAATACCCTATGCGTCTGGTGCGCACGGAATCAAAATCCATATATATGCCATACATGTGCACAGAAACAATATCTAGGTGCAACGGGTGTGCACGAAGCATCTGTCATAGGCAACGTGTGTGCCTGACAGCAAAATCAGGTGCGTCTGACATGCACGAAGAATCCCGATTTAGTGCATCTGGTGTGCACCAAAATCCTATCTCAAAACATGCGCCCAACATACGCGAAAATCCAAATCGGTGCATCCATTTTGCACGAATAAAAGCTAAATTCTGCGCACTCAACATGCACGAAATCATGAAATCCAATAGCAGGCGTCGAACATGCGCAAGTCCAAATCAAATGCACGGAGTGCAAGGATCAACATCAATATCAGAATCCAAAATCGACGGTATACAATGCGGCCCAATCCAAATCGGGTGTACCGCGGTGGAAAATCTCACAACCGTGTGCATCAGCGTACCCAAATCAAATCAAAACACTAAAGTGCATGAAAACTATGCTGGAAACGTAAATCAAATCACCGGCATAAAATAGGCATGAAATCACAATCAATACCTCGAGCGTAATAACTCTGCACAACATATAAATACCCAGTAAGTGCAACCATAGTGCAAAAAATCAAATATCATGGAACTCAGTCATCAAGACTAAATCATGCGAATAGATCGCCCAAAATACCAAAATCCAAGGTGATGGATACGTGATAATCGAATCACAAAATTGCAGATCAAAAATACCGTCGTCGGTATATCCTTCGTCAAGGTCGAGAAGGTTCCGTTACATCCAATGTTAGCAGCGCAAGATATCTACTTGCCTCTTGCTCACGGTCTGGCGTCCTCTGTCTCTGGTTCTTTATCTCCTCTGCGGATTAACGATCTCGCTATCCTCCGGCTCATCGGCCCTGTCAGATATACTAATGGGAACGATTCCGTTTTGGCACTTCTCTGGTCATTTCTCGGTCAATCCTCACGACCACTCGTAAAGCAGCACGTCACTGGCGCCGACCTCTGTATGCATATCCGACCTTTAATCTTAACGGGAAGTAACAACAGCTCAACGGTATCTCGCACGTACCTCTCATCCCGCTTGTCTGTATCGTCGTTTATTTCGACGTCACGTCTCTATCTGCGCACTGTAATGTCCTCGGCTATGGTCCTTCCGAAGTCTTTCATACGGACTCAAAATCATGAACTCGGTATCTTCATCACTCAGTAGAAGATATCTAGCCGAACACGTCCTCAGCGTGCGTATCGCATCTCTGATGTCAGTGGAAGGGAACGTCATCTCGTCGAAATCTCATGCGAACTCTTTACTCCACTTGCTCCAACGTCGACTGATTCGGACTCATCTACTCGTGGCTGCATGGACTACGCTCCAACGGCTATGCTCGTATCTGGGGTCTCCCAAGCAATGTGTCCCATCCCATGATATCCGAATAATGTCGAACTATCCGATCGACTCGTCAGAACCTCATAATCCCCTAAGAGCTCAACATCTTGGGTACTGTTCAATAGTATCGAGTACATACCACAGCATCGGTGGTCCAGCCGTAGAAGGGCAAACCCAAGCCTTACTAATGGCGCCGCGGAACTGCCGCAAACCCTAAAGTTCAAAGGCTTTCACACGGTCATTATGTCGAGTTAGGGTTTCATTCTTCTAGAGGTTCCATGGAATCGCTTGCATGTCTATCCGAATACTTTAAACTTGGAAAATGGGTTCCTGACACTCGATCGTCTCTATCGACTCACAACGATTCTGCGTGAAGTCGCCTCTAGCTGGAATCAATTTATCTGATGACCTCGCATCGGGGTAAGCGAACGAACCATATGTCCTAGTCATTCATCCTCGGTGACTAGCGACTCACCATCATATCTCTAAGTATATGCTCAAGCTGCAGTAGCTCCAATCATCTGGGCGATATCTCGTCATTCGCGGCAACAACTCGCTCATTTTTCTGTACGCTGAACAGCGCCTCAATCGTCATGAGTAAGCGATATATCAACGGTCATCACATCCTGGCTGGCCTCTATCGGTAGCTCAATCCTCTGGTACCGATCGGCACGTCCGGAAATTCTCGTAAAAGCGATCAGTCAAACGCTCATGGCACGAAAACACAATAAAACGCCGCCGCCTACGCAATCGTATGCCTCTGGAATCACTCCCTGGTCAGTCCTCGTCCACGACGAGCTCATGCTGACGCAACTCAAGCCGTAGCTCACTCTGCCCGTGCAATCGCGGCAGCAAAATCATAACCAGTCTCGATAAGGATAGATCATAGGAAGGAATATAATACTGTGCAAGGAAATGTACATCCTAAGGTTTCTTAAGCGGAGTGGCGTGTCGTAAGTATGCCGCGGAACATACGTACGGTACGTCTCTCTACTCAAGCTACCTACTCCATCAACCAAGGGTCATCCTATGCGACGAAAGTTCGTGTATAATACCCCCTCGACTAAGTCTAAGTTCCGTAAGGTCAAGCCTAAGTTCTGTATATATATAAACGCTCAAGGCTCCACATAGTCAAACTTAGACTCGAACTAAGGTTAACCTAGCGCTCTGAGACCAACTTTTTCACGGCCCGAAAGAGCACGTGACTGGCCCTTGAACCATATGAAGTCTATAGGACTCCATCTGACCAAAGTAAGACAAAAGCCCAGAAATCTAAAACCATTTTAAGGAGTAAAGAAACATGTTTTGAAGTCAAGCTTTTTAAATAACTAAGCCGAATATGCATTTTTAAAATGTGTAGTCTTTTCTGAAAAATTCGGCAGAGTTTCCTTTGTAAAAACTGGCCCCGAACGGGGTACAACAAGAATAATATATAAATGCAGTGATAAAAGGCATCCCCAAGCGGGAGCTAGCTCTTCATCAATCGACGGTCACAACCACGCAAGCAATAGAATATACAACGCCAAAGGGCGAGGATCAAAACTCAAAAAGAAACTCAAAACAGCCAGAAAACCGTAATAATACAAGCGCGACTCTAAGGTCGAAATAATACAACACTGTTTTCTAAGTCTAAAACAATATACAAGTTTTGGTTGATGGAATTTCTAGATACAATGAATAATAAATGTACAATGGTGGTTCTGATACAAAGAACCCACCTACCCAAGCAAGTCACCCATATAGAAGCAGTGTGCCAGAAAAGCCGCTATGGAATCTGTACGGCAAAACCTGCAAGAACTGTGGCACAACGGGGGTGAGTTGTCAACTCGTGAATAGAAAATATCTACAAGCAGAGATCGAATGTATGACCCATCCTAGGTCAATACGATCAGATATAAATAAACCTCAATATGAATAAATCTGAAGCATGCAAAACTGGCAATGTAATCTCTATACATTAGTGTAGTACCAAGTGCTCGTGCCAGTGCCTCAAGTAATAGCATATCATAAATATGAGGTATGATCAATATAATCAAATCTGCATGTACGTGGATCCCATCCACTCGTCACGCGATGACAATAAGCATTATGCATGTAAATGTCATAAAGCATATGCATGGAAAATATGAGGATATATCCAAAAGCATGGAACCAGAGTGCCTAGCATCGACACTCGAAAACATCATGAAAACCTGTACCTAGCAACGGCACGTAAATCCTCACATACCGGGCATCCGTCAGTCCGGGTCAGCCCACTCTCTCATATATCGGGCATCCGTCAGTCCGGGTCAGCCCTCTCTCAATATATCGGGCATCCGTCAGTCCGGGTCAGCCCTCTCTCAATATATCGGGCATCCGTCAATCCGGGTCAGCCCTCTCTCAATATATCGGGCATCCGTCAGTCCGGGTCAGCCCTCTTTCAAAACCAGAAATATCATAGAAACAACATATCCCAATGCGCAAATCAGAAAGCAAGATGCATGTGACATATAAGTGAAATGCAAGTAACAATATATCCTGCAGCATGGAATAATAGTATGCGCATATAAGGTCATGTCCTGATGCAACAGTACTACAGTGTAGTGACATGGCAATTATCGATGATGAAGTGTGTGAGCCGGCGAGCAGTGTACGTGGAACATATGCATCATCGATAATGTACTGGTATCCTAGTAGAATGATAATAATATATCAATAAACACAAGCAATGCAATGCAAATAGCATGAATATTCGGAATCGAATAATCAACGCAACAGTAAAGAATCTACCTCAATAAATATATCATGTAGCCTTGCCTTTTGAAATAAGACGAATCAGGGTTTTTAGTAAAATAAGGGCTACGGTGTTTTAAGAAAAGACGCGTCGTTTGAAAATATCTATAGAATCCCTTTTTCCTATCCTTAAAATATCCCCGATTCGTTAGTTTTGAAATAGGTATGACTCGGATCTAGTCTAATGCCTACTATGCGAACTACGGACCCAACTATCAAGCCAAACAGGAAGGGTATGGAAACCACCTAAAGCTGAGTCGATATATATACATATAAATATAATAGTCAGTGATCCCGCCTCAATAGTATCACAACGATATATTATCCTCGAGTCATGAGCGCGGATCTATCATCAATATAGGCTCGTACGGTAAATCGTCGTACGACATCCCAATAGCGGGGTACGGTCAATATCACATTATCTTATCACATATCAGGTATCACTATCATCATATCACATAATCTTGGGTACAGATCTAAGTCTAGTACAATCGATACCATCTATATAATTATGAATGCGGGGTAAAACACATGCCAAAGGCCCGCTAAAGCATCCTGTCGTATTTCCCATACGAATCTTGTCATATCGCCGATCTCACGGCCTCAAATCGAATCACATCGACTCAACCCATATCCCAATCACTATCCATAATCCAGTATATGTACACATAGTCCCATACCCATGTGAACACAAACAAACATATATTCCCATATACACATGCGAAAGAAAGTATGTATGCAAGTGCGTGCGTGCGTGTGTATGGGTGCAACCCCTACTATTAGGGTTTCGCACTACACTAAACCAATCCATCTTATCATCAATAATCTCAAGAACATATAATAAATATATGTGTGTATACGTATTCGTATACATCACCACGGACTGCGGGGGTGCTATACGCCATCCACCCGACTTCCCCCGTAGATATAATCTACTCACCTGGTCTTCGCTTGCTGAAATCGATGACGCCGTGCTTCTTCGCCTCAGAATCCTTGCGAGGGTACCTACAATAATAAACAGTCGCAATACGTATTAAAATCGAGGCAGAAAACCGATACAGCGCACAGTATGCTCATAGGTTGGAACCTATGGCCTAAACGTGCAAATCAATCAAACAATCCCTGTTGTCGATGTACGAACTCCGACCAACCAAATACAAATCCAAATATCAAAAAGTGCATTTTATAATACGGAAAACATCGCCTAAAACACACTAAAATGCTCCCAGATTTTCCCCAGGTGACAATTAGCCAAAACTGCATATAGGAGGGGTCTAATTTAGTGCAAAATGAGCCCTGGAACAAAAATCAACCCATTCCCCTCTACTCTGGCCGCAAATTGCGGCCAGAATGATTAAATCTGTGGCCTAGGGTTTGAATTAGGGGCTCGGGTCTTGGTGGTAGCTTCCTAGGTGCCTGCACGACTCACTGTCAGCTCAATTTTATTTTAGGGGTCTCGGGGTGATAGCAGATTCCTAAAACCTTCCCAGATTTCACAATAACTCCGATATCGGTTTTCTAAATCCGTATTCCGGGTTTCAAATCTCAGGTTTGGGTCTCAATTCCATCACTAGGGTGTTTGTGCAGCCTCCACTAAGCTCAATTCACACAATAACTCACAATTTTCCTCAAACCCTAACTAGGTTTCCTTTAAGTCCACAACACCGCCAGATATCGATTCAATTTTAACATAGGGGTATAAGTAATGCAAAAACTAATCTAATAATCCAGAAATTACCTCATTTGGCAACTCAAGAATTTTCTTGAGTTGCCTCAAGTTGCCAAAATCCTTGCTTTCTTGGTCCAATGTGTAGATCTTGGGCTTGTGCATCTTTTTAATGAAATGGAGATTGGGTTTTGGAATTGTTTTTGAGGTGATTTGGGACTTGAAGAGGGGAGGGTGAAGAGGGAGAGGCAGCAGCTGAAGGAGAAGAGGAGGAGGGAGAAGAAATGGTGCAGGAAAAATGGCTAAGTCAACACTAACCCTTCTTTTTTCTCTCTTACCCATACCTACTACCATATTCCCTTTTCTTTTCTTTTCTTTTCTTTTCTTTTCTTTTCCCTCTAATTCCTTTCTCACTCAAATAGTAAACCCAAACAACATGGTAGAAAATAAAACACAAGTGTAGAAAAATGATATGTCCATGTTTTGCACAAAACACCTCCAAAATCCGATTAGCGATTTGTAATCGCGATTAGCACTAAATTAGTGTCAAACTAATCACAAAAACTTTAAAATGGCATAATCCCATAGAATACCCTATTTTGGAATTTTCCATAATTTTTCCAAAATTTTCCCCATTTATTTGTATTTAATTATACCGAAATATTAAAATATTCATTAAAATAATATTAAATTATAAAAATTCCCAACAATAATATTTTATTATTTTGAAATGTTACACCAAGTCCAAGCGTTTCCATTCTCCCGTTGGGCAATTTACGCTGAGTTCCAAGGACATCCCAAATCCTGTTATAGAACCGAGCTTGTCGAACAGACTGTTTTAAGGGTACTCCTTGGCGCTTCAATAGCCTCTTTAGTCCATTTGTGTAATATCTGGACAAACGGATGGGTTGGAGCCTGTCGAGTGTAGAATCCGCGCCATGCCAGATCTCTTTCTCTACTTTCGTCTCTGTGAATTGGTAGAATATGATCACCTTTTCACCCTTTCGCCTGGGAGGGACGTAAAACGTCTGCAGGTCCTGCATATTGTGAGCTTGAAGTGCGGCAAGATCTTTGTAGTGTTTCCGCGGCACCATGGTGATTTGCAAACTCTGATCATCGCCAGGGGATGCTTGTATTGACGGCCGACTGGAGAACACGGCATTAACCTCATCTTCCGAGTCACTTCCGAAGATCAACATAGGGGCGGACTTTCCCGGGTTGTTGCGTCGAGACGGCCCAGCATAAACTATTTCTTCTTCTTCTTCGGTATCGCTCCCGAAAACAAGGATGGTGGCGACGGCTTTGTTCTCCGGCTTGCGACACTTTTCTGTATCCTCGAAGTCTAGCAAAAAGTACTTCGCATTTTCGTACTTGCGGACTTCGTTCACGGAAAATGGATTCAGCTCACCTGTTACGGTATATTCGAAACCATCCTTGAAGTACTTCATATACTGATGCTGTGTAGAAGGGATGATGTTGTACTCATGCAACCAAGGACGACCGAGCAAGGCGTTGTAGCAAGTCTTGGCGTCAATGACGTGAAACTTGATGTCCGCGACGAGCAGTCCGAAGTGTAATGTCAATATTACGGATCCGAGAGTCCGTGACGATTGGGAGTCAAAACCAGAGATGGTAATTTTGTCACGAGCGAGGTGCTGCACGCTCATGCAAATTTCCTTTAACACCCGAACGTTAAGGAGATTGACGGAGGATCCATTATCTACCAGAATCTTGCCTATCTTGATATCATGGCTGTATCCAGAGACATATAGGGGACGGTTGTGGTCGCATGTTCCGAGGAGAAGGTCTTCGTCACCGAAAGTGATGTCGGCCGTGTGCACTTCTTCCAGTTCATCCTTCATCCTTTCCGCAGCAAGGAAGGCTTGGAATTGCTCGGGTTCTTGTAACGCCTTAATTAGTGAATCTCGCGCTTCTTTTGGTAATAGGAGGGCATCGAGAATGCTGAGTTGAGAAAGTAACTTCCTTAGGTATGCTAGGATGTTGTAGTCTACCTTACCCTTCCTGGGAGGGTCCTTGGTAGTCAACTTTTTCACGACTTGGTCATCTAAAGTGATATCCTCAGTGACCTTTTCCTTTCCCTTATCTTTTATATTTGCAGGCCTGAGATTCCTTTCCGGGAGCGTACGATTGCGCAGCTGAATGTTTTCGCAGGCCTCTGGTTCTTCCTTTTTCCCCAAAACGGATTCTTTAAAGAGAGGGCCCAGAGCCATTTCTTCATCAGAGTCACTCCCAAAGGTGAGAACTTGTGACCCTCCGGTGTTAACCATGTGACAGTTGCCAGTAGTTCTGTTGTGCCCGTCGGCAGTACTTCTTCGTTCCCGACGAATCTTGCATTTCATGCGCTTAAAATGTTGCCGATGAGCAATATATCCCTGCCACCATATATTAAAAGCGTCGCACTCCTCCGTAGGGTGTGAAATTTTCCGATGATATGCGCAATAATTAGGGTGCCTCTCCGCCCCATTGAGCGTGTTTTCTTCCGAGGGTGGTAGCTTCATTCCCATTGACATGGCTTTGGCAAACCTTTTCCTCGTCTTGAATATCTTTTTGTCTACATCGGATGTCTTTTGATCTGGAGGGAGTGCTTCGACTCTTTCGTTCAGTCGCTTGCGTTTGGCTCCTTCCGATGCGGCCATCTCACGCTCCTGATCCGCTTTACTCTTCAGACGAATCTCGTCTAGAAAGGCGTCGATCATTTCATCTGTTGGCCACACACGCTCTGGTTCAGGCTCTGTCCCAGTTTCTTAGTGCTAGGAGTTTTTTCATCATCAGTAAACGAGCGGGAGATTACGTTACAACTCGCCACGTATCCCTCGATTCATCCGACAAACTCTCTCCATCATCTTCCTCTTGAAAGATGTGGTTGAGAAACTCTTGCAGCGTGACAGGAGTTCGCGCCTTTTGATTGTACTCTTCCATCGCGTCGATTTGCTTCTGCAAGTTCGTGCGCTTGCCTCCAGGCTTCACGGGCTTCTTAGATTTCTTCTTCTTTTTCTTCGAAGATTTTGACGGTTGGGCGTGAGTATTTGGGCCATCACCACGGGTCTTCGTAGTTGGGCGCGGCTTCAACATCCCTTCGATAATTTGAGGTTCAAGCGGGTCCTTCCATTCGACCGCCGGGCACGCATGAAGGTCCTCAGCATTCTTTTGGTTTTAGTTGACAGCACGACCTCCCATGGAGCTTCTTCATAAAGGAACAGGTTCCCCCAGTGTATCTGCGTTCTTAGGAGTATGCGGCTGTGGTGGGTTCACCTTCAACTTTTCGGACAGTGCAAACTTCCCCTGGAGGTATTGATCTTCATCCATCCTTTGAAGACGAAGCAATCCTCAATCGGATGACTTACCGTTTGATGGTAAGGGCAATAGTTAGGGTTATTCACCTCAATGGGTTATGGCGGTCGCCTTGGATTTGGCAGGTTTATAAGTCTATTGCGTACTGCCAGCTCGAATAACCGTTTCGTCTTGTCCCGTGGGAACAAGTAGGGACGCTTCATCTTCTCATTATAATACCGGCGTCTTTCTTCCAATTGATCCGCCAGCTTAGGGGCATTGGGTTGCTGCTGGGCATTCGCGACGAAGGTTGCCTTTCCTTTACCCTTGTCATTCCGAGGTTCTGGCTTCGGGGGAGGCGGTCTATGACCCATCTGGTCCATCTGAGCCAACTTGGTCGATTAGAGCCTGGAATGTGGTTGGCTTAAAGAACATCATAAACTGGGAGATAGTTGCGTGAGGGTCTAGGGTTCCCACGAACATGCCCACCGCGGGCGCTTCCTCAATGCGTTGCTCGCATTTCGACCACAAATTTCGCCAGCGTATAGCATACTGGACCCACGTTTCGCCTGGTTTTACCCTGGCATTAATCAATGCCGTTATTGGAGTGCGTTGCTGGCGCTTGCGAATCGCTGAGTGAATAGCAACTCCATTTCAGCGAACGTCTTGATAGAATCGTTCGGGAGTTCCGAATACCACTCGAACGCTGTTTCTGATAAGCTGCCCACGAACGGCGAAGCAACAGTTTATCATCACCGCCGGTGTTACCGCAAAGGGCCCTGAACTGGGCAACATGTTGGTAGGATTGCCGGTCCCCTTGTAAACATGGAACTTGGGAATTGTGTAACCCGGCGGGTACTTGATTTGGTCGTACAGCTTGGATATGGCCGTCCCGTTTTACGACTTGACCAGCTGCCTCAGTCGCATGATGAACCCGGATTTGCTGGGCTATGTACTCGTCCAAATCAGTTGTAGAGATTGTGTCCTCTTAGCCGTTGACAAAGCCGGCGGGGGGATTTGATGTCTCTCCCCTATCGTCTCCGAGGACGATCGGGGGCTCTTCAGCCGGAAGATCTTGTTGTATCATCATCCCTATCATATCTTGGAAGAGAAGGCCCATACGTTGTATATTGGCTGCTTGTTCAGCGCCTCTTTGTCCTTCTTCTCCAATATTCGGCGAAGGAATTCGACGTCGGTTTCTTCCTCCTGGCGTTCATCCGAGGACGTTTCTGGGTTTTTCTTTGGCCCGGTAAGTGCGGCCATAGCATTCATCATTTCCTAGAGCTTTTACTGTTGCTCCTGAGCTTTGGTCACCGACCGTGTAAGCGGTCTATGACCTGTAGACGCACGGCTGTCTTCTTTTCCTGACGCCATGTATACGGTATGGACCATCATGCCCCCAGACTTAGGGCGTCTGGGCTTAGTGCCTTTAGCTCTCGTTGCAGGCTGGGGGATCTTCTATGGCTTCCTCTTTTTATGAGCAGTGGAAGTTGAGGGGGCCGTCGAGGTAGGCACCCAGACAGCCTTCCGTGGTTTAGCCTGGTGACTGGCTTCCTGTTGGATTTTCAGCTTCTTGTGCTGGCGGGAGAAATTTGTATCGATCACCGAGTCTCGGGCCTGCCGCCAGACTTTATAGATTCGGGAGGACAGCCGTTGAGGAGGTTGAAGCTGTTCTGGCTTCACTTCTATAGCCCTTTTCAGCGGAGGGGGAGACCTCTTTAGCACCGCGGTAGGAGAATTCCTACGCACCTTATTTAGCATCTCAAAGCTGTTCCCAGTTGGAACAGCAGCATTAACTTCTGTCGTTGGGGCTGGAGGAGTTAGCCCAGAAGGGGAGTTGCCTCCGGCCTTTCTCACTCGGCGCCAGTAACGACGTCGAGCGTGTCGTGCTGATGGCCTCGGCTCGGTGATAGCGATAGTCTCGTCTTGCCCCCTGTGTAGGTGGGAGGTCGCTGCTGGTGTCAGCCTGTCAAAGACTGATGTCCTTTGGGTAGCAGGAGTGGGAGCTGGAACAGTCAATCTTGTAAAGACCGACTTTTTGGAAGGAGAAGCCGCCTTGACGACTTCAGGAGTAGGACTGGTTATTTTCTTAGGAGCAGCCTTCTCTGGGATTATAGGCCCCATTGCGGGTCCACAGGAGTTCTGGCCCAATCTAGAGAAGACCGAGGTGCTAGTGTTGGGCGACCCGTTGAGAAGGGCCGCGGCAGGGGTAAGACGATCAAAGACCGACTTCTTGGGAGTTTCCTTGGTCAGCACCGGAGCGGTGAAGCTTGTCGGCGGGAGCATGGTCCCAAAAATCAATCCTGTGGTAGCTCGAGTGACCCGTTCCACGGGCATGGTGAATAGCGAAGCAGCTTGGGGTCCGTAGGCTATACCTCCTGGCGAGGCGGAGCGTTGGTTGCCATTGCAATCCGAGCAGTTGGAGCGTTTCGCACAAGTGGAAGCCATCGATTCTTTGCCTTCTGCAATAAGAAAGACGCCAAGTCTCAGTACCTTGAAGCCCAAGGGCAACCATTAGCGAACTGCGATTGGTTCGCTAATCACGACACACGAAGTGTGGAGTGGAAAGAGGAAAAGGTCCCACCGGGCGTGCCAGAATCTGTTCCCCTCCGAACGGCGGCCGAGACGGCGGACGTCTCTCCTGAGATTCGGGGCAGATGCTAATTGGTGCTATCCGTCTACCTCTCCGAAAATGCCAAGTTGATTTATGGCACCGTATATCGAAGGTTTAAATGGATGCGTCCGATGTAGCAGACTTCGTCAGATTCCCCCTCGCTTGAAGGGTTTTTGATTGTGGGGACGCTCTTCCCTGCAGGCGCAAGCCCCTGCAGTTAATTACGCTACCGCTTCGCGGTAACAACTTTCTCCTTCTCCAGAATTTCACTTCGTGTCGTAGGTGTTTGTTTTGTTTGTGGTTGCCCATGGATTGTATACGGAGACTGAGTTATGTTGTCGCCCGTAGGGCGTGGACTAGTCCAAATCCGTATTATCTTAGATTTGGATTTGGGGGTTTGGGTTTAAGGATACGTTAGCCTCGTTTGAGACTAAGATCGACTTAAACGTTTGTTAAGGACACGTTAATGTAGTTTTTAGACTAAGATCGACTTAAACATTTATTAAGGACACGTTAGTCTAGTTTTTAGACTAAGATCGACTTAACGAGATCGTTTAGATCCAACAATAGGGCAATTAAGGGAGCCCTGTTGTTTAGTTTAGTGACGTTGCCGTCAATAGGTAGTTTAAGGACATTGCGGTCCAAAGTTAGTTTTAAGACGTTGCGGTCAAGGTTAAGGACGTCGTAGTCCATGGGTTTAAGGACCCCACGGTCCGTTGTTAGTTTTAAGACATCTCGGTCAAGGTTAAGGACGTCGTAGTCCGTGAGTTTAAGGACCCCACAGTCCGTGTCAATGTGTGGTCATCGGGACCCGTCACCTCTTTGAAGACGTTGAGGAATTACAACGCCAAGTATCAAAGGAGTGAAGAGATGTACCCTTGAACCGGGGTGGATTAAACAGTCTTTGGCCCAATTTGGGATCAAGACCAATTAATTGTGTTATGAGCCCATTGGCTCAGTTGAATTTGAATTGAGGACTTATGGCCAGCTTGGGCTAAGTCCAATCATGTTTAGAATACTGGCTTTCTGTTGGTCCATTGAAGGAAAGGCTTTGCTTTTAGCCATTTAACCAATTGGGCTAAAGTTAGTGTTAAACACTAAAGATCAGCAGTGTTGAACACTGGGAACAAGTTAGTGTTTTAACACTAAAAGACAGTTGGTGTTAAACACCAGCAACAGGGGGTTCAAATTAGTGTTAAACACTAGAGCAAATCAATGTCAAACACTAGCAGCAGAGATTTCAGATTAGTGTTAAACACTAAGAATAATCAGTGTTAAACACTGGTGACAGAGATTTTAATTTAGTGTTGATCACTAAGGGAGTTAATCTTAAGCTCTGTTAACAGGGGTTTAATTTAGGGGGTTTAATTTAGTGTTAAACACTAAGAAATTCAGTGTTAAACACTGCAAATAAAGTTCTTTGATTAGTGTAACACTAAGGCCAAACAGTGTTTAACACTGGAATCCGGGGTTCCAATTTAGTGTTAAACACTAAGGCAAGAGGGGTCACGTGGTAGCACGTGAGGGCGCCCTCCCTTCATTTGTTCTGCTGAGAATATCGTATCTTTTGGAGCATCACGTGCCATCACGTGACGGGCATTGAAATGCTTGTATGTTAAAGCTTCTGCCAAGGGTCACGTGGGTCACGTGAGGCACTGCCTCAAAGGGCCTTTTCTGTGGATATTTTCGGGGGTCACGTGGTGGCACGTGACCCTTGTCTCTATGTATGTTTTTTAGAAGATCTGTTAATCCCTTTTAAGAATTAAATTCTTCGTAGGGTTGAACCCTAACAATAATTTTAGAGGAATTAAATTCCTATTTCCTTCTGAAGATTTATATTCTGGGATAGAGTTGAACTCTGAATGGGGTTAAACCCTAATAACAGTTTTAAGGAATTAAGTTCCCACTCTCTTTTAGAGAATTATTCTGAGGAATGAGATTCTGTCATAGGGTGAAACCCTAATTTCTTCTTTCTTAAGGGAATTAAATTCCTTTTATTTTAACAGAACTCAGTTCTTAACTAGGGTTGAACCCTGAATCTGTTCATTCTGAAGGAATTGAATTCCTGTAACATAGGGTTAAACCCTAATCTTATTTTAAAGGAATTAAATTCCTATAGTTCTGTGAGAATTAAATTCTCAAACTCACATTCCCTCTCTATACTTTGGATCTGCATGGCAGGATCTTAACCCAATGAGAATTAAATTCTCAATTCAAGTGGAGATGTGCACTTTGCAGCTCCTCCACTAAAGAGAGAACTGTGTTCTTCTGTTTAATATCAGAGTTAAACTCTGCTGAGAATTAAATTCTCTTTTAAAGGCCTTCCCTTTCTTACCTAAGCTTTTCTTTTGCAGAAGATACCAATTCCTCGAAAGTATCAAGGCTCTCTCTTTTCTCTCTCTGTCCTCTTTTTTTTTCCTCCCTTTTCTTTTTTTCGTCTCTTGGCTCCTATTTATAGGAGAAGAAGCAGAATCAATTAGTCTTGGTGAATTTTTCATTGAAAAATTTAATTCGTATTCACCATTCGTTTGAACCTTTGGATTATTAGGTGAATTTTATTCACCATTGGATTTTAAATCCAGAGATTCTCCTTTGTTATTTCGGTTAGATTTTAAGGGGAAATCTTTCCAAATTCAAGACTTTCCCATAGATAGGTAATATTTAATCAACTTTAAATTTTTAATTCAATCGGTTCCCTTAGAGAGATTTGAGAGGTCTTTTCTCAGAATTTAATTCTGTTAACAGATAGGCTTTGAAAGCCGGTCACGTGTGGCCACGTGACCCTTGGTCACGTGTGGGCACGTGACCCCCTTGGAACGAGCCCTTTTCTTCTTTTTGTGCTCTGCCTTCTGGCCGCTGTTTAGCCGTCACGTGCCACCACGTGAACCCTGGTCACGTGTGAGTACTTGACCCTTGTCTGGAGCCTTTTTCTTGATTTAACCGGAGAATGAGTCTGCTGCATTTAAATGTCACGTGTTGGCACGTGACCCCTGGTCACGTGTGAGCACGTGACCTCTTTCTGAAGCCCTTTTCTTTGATGTAGTCGGTAAACTGAATCTGCCTTGCCGATGCTTTTAGATGTCACGTGTCAACACGTGACTGCTGGTCACGTGTGAGCACGTAACCCTTTTCTGAAGCCTCTTCCGTAGGCTTTCCTGATTTTAAATCAGGAAACACCAACAAAGGAAATTTCAAGGCCCAATACTTCCTTTTATAGAGACAGAGACATAAAATTTTACCAAAGTTTGGAGTCTACTTTGACTAGGTCTTCCTAAGGATATTTTGGTAAATGTAGACGTGCGAATCAATTGTAACCTAGGGTTTCCAATCCTGTATAAATGGGAACTCTAAATCATTGTATTCTTTTCATGCCTCCCTGTGCCTCTTTTTATCAATAAAATTTAGATTTCTTTTGGAGAGTATCGATGCCTCTTTTCATATCAGAAATTCAGATCTGACAAGTCTTGTGTTGATGTTTGGAGAGAGCCATCTGTAAAGTAAGTAATTAATTTCAATTCTTGCCCTAGGTAATTTTTCATTCTCTGTCCTATTATAAATTTAATTCCTTACCCTAGTTAGATAGTTAGATCTTTAATTCAATTGCCCTAGATTAATTTAGTTTTTAGATTTAATTAATCCATTCACACCGTTTGGAATTAACTCGTAAGAGCGATTAGGAAATTCACAACATCCCTGTGGATCGACCCGTACTCACCGGCTAGCTGCCAAGCGACGCCGTTCTTGATTGCGGGTAATTATATTTTTAATCGTTAAAATCCAACTCTAATCAAATGGCGCCATTGCCGGGGATGGCGTAGTATTTCCTTTTTGCAATTTCGGGTTAATCTAAATTAAAAAAAATCATAAAAACAGAAAAAGAAAAAAATTATAAAATTATTATCATTTATTGTTTGAAGGGTATTTTTTTTGTGAATCTTTGCAGGATCGACGGATCTGGAAAAATCTAGAGTGCTATACAGAAAAAGGTACATCAGAACAGAAAGGAATTGGGAAATCAAAGCAGCACAATTTTTCCCGAGACCTGAAGCTTCATTTATGCCGCCTTTCCGCCGCGCAAGCCGTCTCCCGCCGAGGTTCCGCGGTCCCACTGCCACGTCAGCACGCGAAAATTCACTGTTTGTTTCCTCTTCCCCCTCTCTGCAAATCCCCATATATCTTTTTGCCAAATCTTCTGCAGGATTCTTTGCGCTAAAAATCTTCCTTCCAATAATTGATTCTCTGCAGGATTCTTTGCGCCGCGCATAAAATAAAAAATATTTAATTGCAAGTGATTTACTGTTTTGCATATCTTTAATCGGACTTTAAGGGGCTTTTGACCAATTCAGATTGGGTGGGGATTTCATCACCCTTCCCAGGACCCCAGAAATCACATAAGGCATTTGCATTGACCAATCTTTAATTAAAAAATACTAGACTCGGCTCTAAGGACTTCGAGCTCAATAGGACAGAGGACTAGTTATAGGCATCGGCCGTTAATCCTAACCTGACTTTGCGGTGTCTAGGCAAGTGTGTCCAAGGCGAGTGGTTACTTAATTAGGACCGCTACTTATAGCGGGGAGCCTCCCACTCACCTGGCACTTACCTGGCCGCAATTTGCCGTGAAGAGGCGGTTTGAGGTCCTATTTCTAGCCCTTTGGAACAGTTAGAAGCTGTCTAGCTGACCTAGGTGACCTTAGATCTAGGCCTGATTGTGCATTTTTGGTTGATCGAAAGTGTGTCTTAGCCCTTTATCGAAAATTTTTGCAAAAAAGTTCCAGACAAATAAAAAAAAGGAAAAAGGAAAAATCTTTTATAAAAACTTGCAAATTTTTCCGCTAAGAAATACTTGCACCACCTACCTTCTTTCTCTTCTCTTATCATGGATACCCCACATCATAAATCACTTTCCGAACTTTGGTATCCCGAACCTAACTTTGCCTCGTACGTCAATTGTTTCGGTCGATTTAAGGAAGACCCCTCCGTGCCCAAAATTTCTTTGAAAGATCGAATAGAAGCGTCTAGGAGAAACAGTTCGACTTTGCAATCCACTTTGTATCAACCATGTCAACCTTCACCACCTTCGTACGTTGATACCACTTTTTCCGGTACGAATGTACCTCCTAAACCCATGTCTATTGCGGAGCATATTGCACAATCTCATAGCCGATCTTTCACTCCTCTCCACACATCCAGTTCTAGGGATCAACAAGTCCATTTACCTTTTTATCCAAATGTTGATCCTACTCCTATCCAAACATCTAATTCCTACCAGTCCTACCCGACTTTCCCACATTCACTAGACATTGCTTCTCCACAGCCATTTGGGAGTTTCACATATCCAAACAACTTTGAATCTTTTACCGAAACCCCTTCACAACCCATGTCTAGTTTGGAACAGTCATTGGAGGCGTACATTACAGCAACAAACCGAATGGTGAGGAATGTGGATGCGTCCATGGCCGCCCTTATACGACCTAATGAACCGGTAGCTAGTTTCCAACTAGCTCCAAAAATTCTAATGTATGAGGAGGCGGTTGGACAGAGTGAGAATTTGAGAGGAGAGAGTGAGTTCTACACACTTCCAAATCAAACATACCCATTACCCATTGAATTCAACAACTCCAGTTTTCAAACAAGTGTCCAAAATGATTAGTTGTGTGACTTTGTAGTGCTTGATTTGCCTGATTGTGAAGGGTCCCTTTCGAGTGAAACCATACCTAGTCCTTTTGAACTTTACACCTCCACTCTAGAACCTGAATTGATAGCTATCCATGCTTTTGATGAGGTGTCTAAAGAAATTGATTTTCACTTGATTGAGGATATAGACGCCAGGAATATTTTGGATGATGAAACTATTGATTTGACTGAACTTTTATCCCCAACTCATCATCCCGAGTCATTAAATGTTTCTCCCGAACCTCATATGCGTCTTGATTTTGATGATAATGGCATGGATGAGCTAAATTTTGAGGAGAATTATGAGGATAGTATTAAGGAGAGTATTAAGGATAATATTGAGGTTGAACCATTTTTCTTTGATGTGTCGGATTTTCCAATTCATCCTCCCGCACCTTTAACTAAATCACCCTCCCTCCTTTCCATCGTTCCGACCACGCCTAATATCACGCTTGTAGACTGTGAGCTTGAAAAATTTCTCTTTGAATCTGACACAGTTCTCACAGCCGATAACACTTACGAGTGTTTCACTTTTTCGGACGATGTTGATGACTCACCGCCCGAGTTTGAGTCCTTTACAGTTTCAGATGAGTTAGTTGAACCATCAGACTCGGTTGCTTACAGTCGTTTCGAACCATTGATGGAATCTTTCAAGTTCGAGACAGTTTACTACGGTGAGAATGAGACTATCCCTAATTCACTCCCTTTTGTCCTTCCTATCGTTCCGACCGTACAAGAGACCGTTACGCTTTCATCTCCAATACCAAGGTCGGCGTACCCATGTTTTCTTACGAATCTTGAGGAATTTGACCCCATTTCTCGACGGGTTGATAGATTAGCACAATCACTTTTAACACATCGGTCATCACAAATTGTGCTAATTTATTCACTCGATTTACACCCTCAAGATCGTACTCCACTTCTTTCTCTTTTCCGCCATTCTTCTCCTCCACCGAGACCATATTCCACTGTTCTTCCCATACGGTCTCATGTGTTTCTCATTTCTTTCCTCAACACCCCATTATTTCACCAACTCGGCCATTACCACGATAAGATTTTTGAATGGTTGGTGCTAACCTTTGGCTTGTGTAAGGCCAAGCTTAAGTTTGGGGGGGGAACCTTGTTGTATATATGTACATATATTTTTTGTTTTCTTTTTCTATAAAAAAAAATAAAAAAAATAAAAAAATGAAAAAATTATAAATAAATAAACAGGGGAGTGCCGGCATTTTGACCCTCTTGGTGTAGCATGACAGTGAGGACACTGTCAAGTTTAAGTTTGGGGGTATGCTCGGTACGTCTTCTTCCTTCGCATTCATTTGTACATATTTTTGCATTTGCATACTTATTTCAAAATCCATAAAAATTGAAAATTTTGAAAATTATAAAAATTATTCAATTTTGGCCTTATTTGACTTAAGTTTGACGAAAAGGTTAACTAGCTAGGAACAACTAGATTTTAGACTTAGTAAATTAAAAACCCTAAAAATAACCTTTCTTAAAGTTTAACGGTAGAAAGTTTATGTCTTTGTAGTTTATTTAGAAATAGGCAAAGTTTGGGTTCACTTCTTGGGCTAAGTCAAAACAAAGGAGAAGTATTGATATTTTATTAGAGTATAAGTTTGAAAAATAATTCCTAGCTTAAGTCTAAATCCTGAAAATGTATACCCTACAATTTGCGCAATCACGCACCTTGAAACTTAGAATAGTAGAAGAGACCTTGAAATGCTCTTTTCTAAACTCACGATGAAAAGAAGAAAATAAAAGGAAAAAAAAGTGTGAATAAAGAAAAAAAATGAACACTGGTTTTTGTGATTACTTAAGGCTGTAAAAATAGAAAAATATTTAGCGAGGGTGCTTCATCACCTAGTGCCTTAGACCAACTGGTTTGGGAGTCACGGCTAAAGCCTTAGGTGTTGCAAGACTAGGAATTACGCTTTAATGAGCAAACACATCTTGTAATCGGTTGTTGGTACCTCAAGGAGTATTAACGGTCGCATGAAGGATGTGTAAGCAAAATTCATTTAAAAATTCACCAATTAATAAGTGCTTTGGACAACGGACAAGAGTATGATGGCTTGATTTGAATTTCCAAGTGTAGGGGTGATATATATACACACGTAGGGGTATGTGATTGGAGTTTAGATGAGAGAAAGGAGTGAAGAATAGAACTTGTATATTTAATAGAGTTGATAAAAATTCCTAAGTGGAGATGGAACCCTAGAAGGAAAACGTAAGAGATGCCAAAAGCTAAGTACGTCTACAGAACATATATAATCTTAAGTTAAATGACGAGGAAGTGTGAAGAATATGGGTGGATAATTTGCAAGTCGAAGATAATAGAATTCCTTGTTAGAAAACCTAATTGGAGAATTAAAGTCAAAAAAAGCCGAATTGATAGGATTTTGTGGGTAGTATCCGCTGAAAACCCTCAGGAGACAACACTCCTCCTACAAGGGACACCTAGAGGTTTAAGGGCTTGTTGCACGAGCTCAGTGCAATCGTGTTTCCCTGCGAAAGTGAGGTTAGGATTTTTGTAGAGAATAAAACTAAGTTTGCTCGAGGACGAGCAAAACATAAGTTTGGGGGTATTTGTTCATACCATAATATTGCATTATTATATTCCCCATTCTTATTTGTTTCATAAATAAACAGGTGCTTTTGACGCATGTCTGCCACATATTACAGGTTACAGGTTCGTGGAGCAAAAACAGTGAAAAAGATAAAAGACGATGCAAAAATGAGTCTTTAACCAATAAACAGAAGGATTTTGATAAAGCCTACACAAAGATCAGTACAAGGCAACGCAAAGTCCAAGATTACAAAGCGAACGGTTAAAAGTCCACTGCAATTATTCACTGGAGATCTGGAAGAAACATAGAAGCTATTTTAATAAAAGAACCAAATAATAAGGAAGCCCAAAAACAGAAGAGCCAACAAAGAAAATTTCAAGGCCCAATACTTCCTTTTATAGAGACAGAGACATAAAATTTTACCAAAGCTTGGAGTCTACTTTGACTAGGTCTTCCTAAGGATATTTTGGTAAATGTAGACGTGCGAATCAATTATAACCGAGGGTTTCCTATCCTCTATAAATAGGAACTCTAAATCATTGTATTCTTTTCATGCCTCCCTGTGCCTCTTTTTATCAATAAAATTTAGATTTCTTTTGGAGAGCATCGATGTCTCTTTTCATATCAGAAATTCAGATCTGACAAGTCTTGTGTTGATGTTTGGAGAGAGCCATCTGTAAAATAAGTAATTAATTTAAATTCTTGCCCTAGGTAATTTTTCATTCTCTGCCTTAGTATAAATTTAATTCCTTGCCCTACTTATATAGCTAGATCTTTAATTCAATTGCCCTAGATTAATTTAGTTTTTAGATTTAATTAATCCATTCACACCGTTTGGAATTAACTCGTAAGAGCGATTAGGAAATTCACAACAACCCTGTGGACCGACCCGTACTCACCGGCTAGCTACCAAGCGACGGCGTTCTTGATTGCGGGTAATTATATTTTTTATCGTTAAAATCCAACTCTAATCAGTATTCCTTTCTGTATTTTGGAAAAATTTGTACAAAAAGTTTAGGGTTGTTATAAAACAAAAAAGATTGGCACGAAAGGCAGCACGAAGCTCTTTTTGCGTACCGAACAACGTTCAAGACAGCCACGAATACAACACCATACGTGTTGGTGTTGTAGGGTTGCTAGGCACGCGCACAAGGGTCTATGAGACATCAACCATGCCCGATTGAAATTTTAGCCGTGCCGAACGACCCAAAGCCGGATCTTTAAACTAGGGTTTAGGCGAAAACAAGCATGTTAAACTCTTTAACACTAAGTGAGAGGGATTACAACCTTTGTAGATCCGGTCCTTCACTTCTTAAGCTCTGTATTGAGGTCCCTTCGCTGCGATCATCGTGTCCCGAACTCTCGAGAGGCTCCACGAAGAGAAAGATGCGGTCTTGCTTCTGATCTTCGATAACAAAGATGATCTACCTTGAAGTTTCATTAACACAAGCTAACACTCACTAAATGAAGTGAACATCCTCATCTAAAGGGCAAGGATAGATGAGGATGATGAAGTAGGATTTTTGCTCTCATTTATAATCTTTTTCTCACTCATTTATCATCACCTTGAAAAAGATAGAAAGCTTTTTCTATGAAAGAAAGAAGGAAGAAGATGAACAATCAACATCAAACCTTTTGTGATGAATAATGAAAAGATAAATATGATGAATAATGAAACCATGGTCAACTAAACCCATGTAGAGAATTAACTAGGGTTAGGGTTTGGGTTGGGTTAAAGCATGAGTCATAACAAAATATCTTTCACAAAACAAAACTAAACCTTCTAGAATCATCTAGAAAGCATTAACCCAAATCAAACCCTAATCTTGTTTAATCTCTACTAAACATGTTGCATTAGTTATCATATCATGTTACAATATTATATATCACATATATAATATTTATTGTAACAAAATAAAATAATACAATTAACATATATCGCATATATATCAATGTATTATCCGAGTGAGAAAAAGAATCTTTTGGTGAGCTAATATTAGTGAATGTAATTTAATATATCATATATATTATTATACATTAAATTATCGAATCAACACTTGATCCGACAATCCGGCTATATCGCATATAACCGACTAATACGATGACCCGGCTATATCACATATACCCGGCCGATATCTCATATCGCGAGAATCCAATACGGTATCACATACCGCATTATCCTCGGTCCCGCACATATCACATATATGCTCCTACTCCGTTTTGCCTGAGCCAAGAAACCCCTGTGTAGGACTCTAAAGAATCGTCAATACGCCGGCAGTAGGTGATGATCATATCAAACACCCACAAGCTGCAAGCGGTCACCTAAACGTAACAGCCACCCAGGTATTGAGCGCTCAGAAGATCAACAAGCAAGCCTGTACACTCTCCTGTGAATCCAATCAGTAACACTCCCGTACAGTCCGGTCTCGTCGTCTGATATGTCGCATATCTCGCCTAGGGGTGGTAATCGTCATACCCCAGTAGCTCGATAAGTCGTGTCGATATGAGGTCTATAACAGTTCGAGAAACTACTGATAACACTTACCAGTAAATCTCAGCAACCCTGGCCAGGGATTTCCAGTTATAGCCAATCGAACACAGCACAACATCAACTCCCTATACCGGGAGAGACGAATCCCCTCCTTTCGCTCATTGCCTCAATGTGATTCGGGACTGTACCTAAAAGCCACCTTTTTGCACGCCCTCTTGGACGTGGTATGATGGAAATCAAAGCACAGTGGGAATCACACAAGACTCTATGACGATCTCGGGTCAACAGACTACTCTGTACCAGTGTCACCGGAGAACTGCCATCTGACGTGAAGTATAATACCATCTGGGAGTTCTCGGCAAGTCCGTCCAGTGTACCCAGAATGTACTGAGCACCCGTACACCATCCTTGATGTCAAACACCGATGGATATGGGATCATCCATCGCCCATCATATGGGTCAAGATACGTATACGCTAGTCTACTCTGGTGCATCGATGCCCTGTCTCGATACACTCTCGACTAGGAACAGTTATAGGATGTACTCGTCAACTACCGTGGCCCCACTAGTATGATCTCATCATAGTCCCAGTAGTCGAGTACATATCCTAAGGGCTTTATCAACATGTAATATAGAGACAATCAGAGTACATGTTAAGATAAAGTACAACCAGATAGCATACTATCATGTCGAGCAAGAAAGTCCTCCCTATATATGTCCAAGCATCCATTACAATATACATCGTATGTACAGTAATGGCCTCTAGGGCATACATATAACTAACAATCTCCCACTTGCACTAGGGTCATCTGTTGTGGTATCGCATACCCAACAATTAGCTGCGGTTGAAGTATCTCATACTCAACCATCCCATAAAAGTCTCTACTGGGAAAAAGGCATTTGTGAGTGGATCCGCGCTGTTGTCCTCTGTGTCTACACTCCTAACCTCGATCTCCCTGGAGATCAACCATCTCCATGATCAGGTGATACTGCCTAAGAATTATATCTGGATTTCTGATGGGACGGGGGTTCCTTGGCAAAAGCCACAACTCCATTGTCACACAATGGTAGGAACGAAGTTCATCTCATGAACTTATATATCCAGACTGTCTCTTTGGTAGCATCCTTGGTAACGATGTATCTTGCCTTTAATCGTCTAGTATGTCACGGTATTTAGCTTGGAACTCTTCCAACATACCGTCCCTCCACTGAGGTTATAGACAAGCCTGTGACTGACATTCAGTCGTTCTTATCACCCCGGAACCTTTCCAGTGATTCTCCCCAGGATCGATTGATACCATCTCACTATAACTAGTGAGTATCCTAACATCCAATTAGATCTATCTCATAGATCCAAAACCCAGGATTTAGGAGGTATCACTTTGATCCTATACGGAGAATCCTTGTGATAAGCGGAGATTGACCGAGCGTAGCATAGGAAACTCCTTCCTTATCAAGAGTATGCCATCCACGTACTCTATGAGGATCACCACCAGACTCCCTACTACCTTTTTGTATATAAAAGGTTCATCTACCATTTTGATGAAGTCAAACTCTTTGACTACCACATCAAAATAGATGTTTCAACTCCGCGATGCCTGCTTTATCCTATAAAGCATCTTGCACACGTTTCTGCTGCTCCTACTGTCTACGAAGCTCTCTGGCTGTGTACTTATAAACGCTCTCTTCTAAAACATCATTTAGAAAAGCAGTCATGACACCCAACCACCAGATATCGTAGTCATGGTATGTAGCCGTGGCAAGTAGGATCTGGATGGACTTAAGCATAGCTTTGAAAGTCTCAACTTTTCCATGTACACCAAGTAATCTTCTCAAGATATACTTGCTCCTGATGGGGATTTAACCCTTCAGATAAAGCAACCAAAGTCCATACTTTGTTGGTGTATAAGGATTCCATCTCAGATCGATAAGCATCCAGTCATTCTTACAGAGTCTCACTCCTGATGGCCAGCTCGAAACTAGTTGGGTCATCATGTCATGATGCAATCCTCGCTCCCACTGTCATAGAGAAACCGAAGTATCTCTCAGGTGGGTGAGGAACCCTACTAGATCGGCGGAGAGGCTGAGATTCGTTGGTTACTATTGAATCATTTGGTTCTATCAAATCATCTGCTGTAGTTTGTATAGCTGGAACTCCTTCCAGTTCTACCTCATGACCACTAATTTCTTCACAAGAAATTCCCTTTCACAAAGGTGGCATGCTAAGAAACAAAACATCTTTTCTTCCTCGGTTAGGTAGAAGATATTCCCTTGTGTATGCTTGGGATATCAAACAAACTTCCACAGATCTGACTTTGCCTCGAGTTTGTCCGGATTTTGCCTTTTAGACATAGGCCGGACAACCCCAAATCTTAACAAACTTAAGATATGGGCTCTTCCCTTTCCATATCATATATGAAGTGGTAGGCAACTGATTTGATTTGAACCCTATTAAATAGGTATGCAGCTTCTCAAGTGCATAACTCCAAAAAGGAAATATGAAACTCAGTAGTACTCATCACAGAGCATACCATATCACATAGGGTGCTATTGCTCCGCCCCGATATACCATCGTGCTATGGTGTATACGGAGGAGTAATGCTGAGAGAGAATCTCATTCTCCTTTAGAATAGTCCAGAAATTCCGTGCTCAAGTATTCTCCTCCTTGATCTCATCAAAGGACATAATATTTATACCCGGTTTTGGTTCTCTACTTCTTACTTATATTCTGTGAATATCTTAAAAGCTTCGAACTTATGTTTCAACAGGAACACATGTCAAACCTTGAGAGATTATCAGAGAATGTAATGAAGTACAAAGAACCGGTCATGGCATGTGTAGACAGGGGACCTTACATACATCATCATGTATCAATCCCAAGAGTTCATTAACTCTTTCTCTGTTTCCAATAAACAGAGCTGTGGTCATTTTATCTTTGTGACATGACCGACAAGTTTCACAAGATGTAAATTCAAACAAATTTAAATATGCATCTTAATGTAACTTCAGCTAGTCGGGTCGCATTGATATGACCTAGTCTACAATGCCTCAAGAAGGATTCGTTCATTTCTGAACTCTTCCTCTTGTGTGTGTTCTGTATACTAAGAACTGTAGTTTGATTTAGAACGTCAATGCTTTTAGATAACGTGCCTGAACCGATCAACTCTTGATATAGGAAATGTTCAAAATATTATCCAACAATACAAAATTATATTCTTCTTTACTAATAAAGAGACTGATATGATGTTGTATATCAGGTTCGGTATCTAATAACATTCGTTCATAATCAATGTATTCTGGTAATACAGGGTGATAGTGACCAACAGACTTGGCTGCAACACTTGCACCGTTTTCTGTCTCATGAAACTTATCACCCGTTCTCAGTTCTCTACCTTTCTGTAGCCGATGTAACAAATTACATATATGGGATCCTGATCCGGTATCAAATACCCAGGACGTAAAGAATACTGAAAAACAGTTCTATGTAATGAACACACCCAAAGATGATGCATCAGCATGCACTTTCTTCGTTTAGGCGGCACGGGAATTCTGGTAATCCCCTATATCCTGCTCTGTCTTATAACAATTATAAGTTGGAGCGGGACCAACGTTCCCCAGCTCAGTATAACAAGCGGGTTCGGTCAATATATCCGTATTATTATCTTGATTAAGACGTGACATGGTAGCAACCTGGAGAGAGAGAGAAGAAAACACTCAGCGTATGCTCTTGCAAGATTAGATTGGTTATCTAATATATCTAATCAGGATGTCTCCCACTGTTTTAGTCAAATCTTCCTTCAAACCCTAAAAGGAAAGACTAGCCTGGATTAATTACACGCTACAAGTTCGCCAATCTTTCAGCCAGGCCAGTGTCGGTACTTTGAGGGAGGTCCCCCGTGCTTTCGCACGAACCTAATTAAAGTAAACCTCGTTTTCCCAGGGGCGTAACCCCGTTAACACCTTTCTAGACACCTACTTGATCGGCTAATTATAATGTATAAAACTCTCCCAGGAGTAACTCTTACTCGCAGCGGGTATCGGGATCCAACTATCTCATAGAAGGTATGCAATCTCATTGCAAATTTCAACACTTGAAATTCCCGATAATATTTTTTACCCCTAGCGTGCTATGACCTTGACGCATGCCAAACAACCCATAGTCCGCTAGTCAAGTTCAACCCGTGCATTTCCTGATTGAATTAAACCCACCCGCACGACCCTTGACGCATGCCAAACAACGCCGTACGAATACCCTAATCCAATCGCATCGTATGTGTTGGAGATAGTGCCCTCAGAGTCAATTATTAGGTCACAGGTACGTGATTGTAATGATTGAGGGAGGACCTATCCCGGTAGGACAGTCTTACTCGAGATGATAGTATGCTATCTGGTTTACCTTTATCATCGTGTACTGCTTTAGGTGACCTGACACGTCGCTATTACACGTTGATAGAGCCCCTAGGATTCTTGCTTGACCACCAGCAGTATGAGGGCGATCATATAAGTGGGAGCTGGGGGTCTACAAGCATGTCCTTAAAAGGTCCCTAGTCGTGGGAGTTTCGAGACTGGGCATCGATACTCCATTAGTAGACTAGTGTATACAGTCGAGACCCCGACGAGGGGCGGTGGCCGGTCTCACAAGCCACTGGTGTCAGTTGGATCACCTAAGATGTATACAGGTGCTCATTGGGTTATGAGTACACCGGACAGGACTCGCCGGGAACATGCTAGTTGGTCATATACCAGACGTCAGATGGCAGTTCCCTGGTGACATGTGTGCAGGTTAGTTCATCGACCTGGGGATCGTCATTTGTCTCGTGTGAGTTCCCACTGTACTTTGATTACTACCCTACCACGGCTCAAAGGAGTCGTGCAAACAGGTTTTAGTTGGGTACAGTCCCGAGCCACATGGAGGCAGTGAGCGTATCTTCAGGGGTTCGTCTCTCCCGGTATTGGGGGTGAGGTCGTGCTGTGTCTAGGAGAGCCACTACACAAAGTCCTTGGCCAAGGCAAGGAGATTTACTGGTAGGTATTCCAGTAGTATCTCAGGGTGTTCTGGGCTACACTCCGACACGACTTGTACCGCTTTTGGGGGTCTGACTTTCACCAACCCCCTAGGCCCGCCATGCGATACTCATAGACGAACGGACCGGACTGCACGGATATTGTCACTGACAGGCTCAGTAGGGTGTCAGGATGAGTTCGCTCATCGACGTCCCTTTTGGTCAATAGCTGGTGGCCCGTTACGTATTGGCTTATACCTCTGACGTGCTAGTGGTTAAGTCCACAGCCATTGTATTGACGAGTCTTTAGAGTCCACCACACTTTCAGTTACTCAAGTTTCGGGCGAAACGCTGTAGAGGCCGTATGGAGATATGGCAGGGTCCGATCAGATACGTGCGGTATTGCACGGATCAGGATCAGACGGTTTGTACTAGTAGCCGTATAGTTTTATGGCAGGGTTCGATCAGATACGTGCGGTATTGCACGGATCAGGATCGAACGGATATTACTAGCCGGTTTTGGTTTAAGCCGGTCCTAGTTTAGTACAGTGTAGATTTTGTCTCATTGCATTTGTATCCGGACGGAATACAGATGCGGGTGTGTATGCACAGTATCGGGGTTTTCCTGTAATTTATTAAGGGACCAGTTTTATGGAGTTGCCAGTTTGCATTCCGTTCCGGCCGGTTTTCCTTTGTTCTTTCCCGGCCGGACTTTTCCGATGGAGGGGGTTATTTGCAGTTTTGCAAATAACACTTTGTGGAGGGGTTTTATGCAATTGTGATGATTATGATAGCTTTCATATCTATCCTCCATGCTTGCTTTAATGTGATTGGAAAGGGTATGGTTTGATTAAAGTTGAAGCATGGTGTATGTTTGTTTAGAGTCACCACTTCCATTCTCCTACACTCACCTCCCTCTTGTTTTTGTTTCACCCTCCACCACAATTCCTCAAGTATAATGGCCGGCCATCATTTTGGGTGAGGAGAGAAAAATGAGAGTTCTCATTTTGGTGAAAGAATTTAATCATCCATCTCATTCCATTTGCTAGAAAAATTGAAAGCACCAATTTTCTTTAGACCATTCCTCCATCAAGGCAACTATAAACCCCATTGAGACAAAGCGTATTCTACACTACACTTCCTACAGCAAATCTTGGACGCGTCGATTCGCCAGCTTCGCTCCCGAGTTGCCTCGGTATTGAGGTGGGAGCCCGTAAAAGCTACAGGCGATGTGGTGCCCTTTCCGACGAGGAGGAGACAGACGGAGATCCCGCGAGGAGATCGGAGTGGAGATGAAGACCGGAGGACTCGGATCAGTCGGTACATCTCTTCCCCTCTTGTTAGTTAGCTAGACTAGTTTAATGGTTACGATCCGGAGTTTAGTGCGCGGTGGTGCCGGTTTGCAAAGTCCGCAAAAATTTAAGTTTATCACCGCTTCCGCATTCCGGCGTCGGATTGACGGCCGGGGCGCCGCCGTGCACTTACAGTGGTATCAGAGCCTCGCCATTAACTTAGTCTAACTTTGTGTAATGTGTTTGCATTTCCGATCGATCAAAAAGTTCCAAAACTGCATTTTAGTTCGCATCAGTTTCTGTTGAAAATTTTTGGTCTCGAAAAATTTTTCAGGTTATAAAATATTGATGTACTGGAAAATCTAAGAGTTCTGTAAAAATTTGACGAAGTAACTCCACAGTTGGAGCGCGGAACCGCCGCGAAAACCCCATTTGTGCGGCCCTTCCGCCGCGCACTATTCACATCACTTCACCATTTTTTTACAGAGGCCTTCTGGGCTTAAAATATGGGCTTTGGAATATTAAAGTTGGGCCAATTGTTTCTGTAAGTGCTACAGTTTTCTTTGGGGCCCACTTGTTAATTGTTTGATCAATCGGAAATTTTTTAAACACATTTTTCACAGTATTTACATTATATCTGCGACCGTGAATGTCACTCGATCGGTAAATCCGGTCTAACTGCTATAGCCCGGTTAGACGGATTTGCGAACGTGATTTTCACGTTGATGTTCTATGTATTTGCTGTGATGTTGCGGATCGGTCGTGGGGGATAGCCTGGATGCAATGCTAGTACAGTCTTTGTTGTATTATGTACATTTGATATTGCGGGGCGAGCGTCCGACATGTGGACTGCCGTCACTGCCAGTTTGTATTATTATTTTGGGGCACGACCTGGTTGCGGTCGATGTACCCGGTGTATGTATATTTTACTTTCTGTACTAGGGTTACCCCGCGGAGGGGTGCACGGATAGCCGGGTTCTAGAGGGCAACGGGCCCGCATCTCAGGGCATTGAGACGGAGGGGCTTCAGTCTGGAATTGGCGGGCTATTCGCCGCACTCGTAGGGGGTACAGGTTGACCCAGGAGGGGTGCCCAAGTTGCCGGATTCCGTGAAGTGCTGGGTGGTCCATTCACGGTGCTGGAGGGGGCTGCCTCGCTTCAGGTTTTGGCAGGTGACTTGCCGCGCCCGTTGGGGTCTAGGTTTTCATTGCACAGGCTATCCACACGACCAGGGGAACGTCGGGTTTCAGTAGTGGCTCTGTGAAACCCGGGGATCCCAGATATCTGTATTGTTCTGTGATGCTGTACATTTCTGTGATGTTGCATTTTATTCACGCCTTGAGCGAATATAATATATTGGTATATATATTAGTAGATGTTGTATATGTTTTTCATCCGCGCTAGTCCAGTCCCCGCTCTGCCGTTAGTTAGCTAACCTAACGGGTGATGACGGGACCCAGTGGCGAATGCGGATAGCATATACGTACGTCAGTATATTTTCGTTCTTTGTGGTGTGATCAATTGATGGGACTGCATTGATTCGGATCAATGCAAGTTAAACAAACCTAATCTGATGTTGTTGGAACACTTTTCAAAAAGCTGTTATTGCAAGGACGTTCACTTTTGTTTTGCATCGCGGTATTCATTTAGAATATCCTGCTCCTCAGTCGACGAGGCAAGGGCCGAGATCCCTTCACCGGGAGTGACCCCTTGGACAATAAGTTTGCGTCAGGGCATTAACTTCACTATAGCCGATTACTTTTGCTTTGCACCGTGGTATTCAGTTGGAATATCCTGCACCTCATTCTACGGGGAAAGAGCCGAGATCCCTTCACCGGGAGTGACCTCTTTAGCGGAAGTTGTCGTCACTATATTTCTAAAAAGCTATCCGTTCCTTCAACGATATCAAGTTCATTACGTTAAAGGTTTTCGCCAGAAACCATTCGTAGCCCTCCGTCGTTTCATATGGGTAGTCAATAGTATTCAAGCTGTGTTTGTTGGCCAAAGTCAAGGCACAGTGTTTGGTAGCTGTTGGTTATTCATATGCAGCATAGATAGATGCGTTGGTTTGGAACAGTCGTACTGCCTTGTTGGCCAAAGTCAAGGGTATGTACGGGTGGATTCAAATTAACCTGGAGAATGACGGGCAGAACTTGACATGTGACTTATGATTTGTTGGCCAAAGTCAAGGTCATAAGAGCATGGGGCAGAAATCACATCGGGAGTTTCAAAAGAACTGAAACTTGCCAGATATACGCATACCTTCTGGAGTGTGATACCGTGAGCGGATTCCGTCACGTTATCATGCGATGATAGTTGGATCCCGATTCCCACTGATGAGTTGGTTTACTCCTCGGGTGACCCTGACTAATTCTTCTTTCAGGTTTGGAGGAGAATTTGAGGTACAGTGGGAGGTTTCCAGATTAGATAAATTGGTAACCATTCTGATCTAGGTTAGAGTGCACGCTGAGTGTTTCTTTTCTCTCTCTCTGGCAGCGACCATTGACCCTACCCTAGACTATGACTCAGAGACCAAGTTGACCGAACCTACTTAACACTGGCTTTTGGATTGTCAGAGTTGCAGACCTCATTGCCACTCCTACTTTTACCCTTTTCTCCAGGACACCCCGTATTACTACGAACGTCCACTTCCATTGGACAAAACCATCGTATGGTTAGATACGAACTCGAAGGAATTCGAGGATGGTTTCCGGTTCTGGAGAAAACGGATAGGATTATTCAGTTGTCTTTTCTTTTCACCCTCTCTCAGGTTGCGAGTACTCCTTAGTTTAGGAGTAGTACACCTATTATGCAAATTGGATAGTCTTCTTCCAAACCATAGGCTGGTGCCGACTGGTAGGGAATAAAGAAAACCAGTTAGCTTAAACGGTGTACAGAAGGTATTAAGTTCAGACAAAGCAAGGGATTAGTAAGAGGGCAAAGTAAATTGCGACTGCTGTTCACGACCAAACCAAGTATTTCTTCGCCAATCCTAAATCACCTTTGTATTTCTCCAGGACACTCCGTATCACTACGAAGATCCCATTTTATTGGATAATCCATCGTATGGTTATATACGAACTCGAAAGGAACTTGTTCCAGTTCGGGGATGGATCCTGGTTCAGGAGAAATAGGAATAAGATTTATTCGGTTGTCTTTTATCTTCACCTTCTCTCGCATTGCGAGTGTTCCTAGGGTTAGGACAGTACACCCATTATGCTTATTGGATAGTCTTCTTCCAAACCATAGGCTGGTGCCGAACGGTAGGGAAGGAAGAAAACCAATTGGCCTAAACGGGTGTGCAGAAGGTAATGACTAAAGACATATAAAGGGATTTGGAGAGGTGGCAAAGAATTATACGGTTATAGTTGTGAATCTGGATAATGAAAGAGGCATTACTAGGAATACCAGGACACCCCATCGAAACATTTCAATGTTTCAGTTCACTGTGTACTGTTAAAAGAAAACTGATTTCCCGATTAGATACTTACTCCAGGGTATGTATTTACCAGGTTTGATTCTCACATCTGTATGGTTTTACAGATGGTGAGTGGGAGTAGGTTATTGGTAATAAGGTGATCATCCTCATTATATCGGGATTCGTTGTAATCGGTGATATTTGAGGAAATCACCTGGGATGTTTGCCGGTCGGCAAATATTTGGTTTTGAATATCCGCTGTTATGCACCAGTTTCAAATTGATATATCTGTACGTCTATTTTCATAGAGTGAGATATACCTTTATGAAATTATGTCTACGACATTTACCTATATCAGTGGATGGTTAGGTAAGGAGCATTAAACAGCGGTGTAATTCTTCTTAACCATAAGTACAGTTTTCAACCTACGACACACAGTAAATGAGTTATCAGACTCAAGGGACTTGTACAGAGTATTGTATATTGTCCAGGGTCCATCAGGACAGAGGGGATGGTCCTCGTACTATATTCAGTTTACTTATGACTCCTCTATTTTTTAGACAGGTGTTTCGTGGAAATACAGGGTCCGAATTTGGAGAAGTTATAGGTATTTGAATAGAGTAGAGAACCAGGTATAGCAAGTATCGGGATTCTTCAAGGTGATCGAAGATGTAGATACTTGTGGTATTCAGTTGAAAGTGATGATTAAGAGAAATTGCTTCTCTTTCAGGTTACTCATAATTGGAAGCATTCCTAAGTTGAGTAACGCTGATCGGCCTCCTTCCATTTAGTTGACATGCGCTGGGGACAGCTGCATGATTTGAATCTGGTTCAATTAATTCAGTGCCTTTTTTTTTATATTGGATATAGAACAGTTCATATCTTAACGATGTTAAGGTACGGGGAGTTATCCGGTTTATGATTAAAACCAGACACTGGATAACTCAAGGCACGTTTCTGTAATGGCTGTTTGTGGGTTGACCCAGGCTATGACGAGGGTTGATTTTCTACCATCTGGATGAACAATAGCGATATTGTTCTAGACTCGCCACAGTTTTATTAAAAATGGATTTTTTCAGAAAACAGTAGTGGGAGTATGGTAGAACTGGAAGTGATTCCAGAACCACAAACGATTACTGAAGATTTGATAAGGAACCTAAAGATTCAATCTGGATTGACATTCCATTGGCCACTCCGCAGATAAGGTGGGTAACTTCAGGCACCCGAGAGGTACTACAGTAGCCTCAAGGACGGTTACAGGGAAGTTCTTGTTTACCCACAATTACCATTGCTGTTGTTCCAGGCTGCGAGACCCGGCAGGAGGATGAGTATAGCGTCGTTCTAAACTTGCTTTAGAAGTGTACGTCTATATGACTCTGCCAGAGGGTTGTCGTAGTCAGTGGGAGCAGCGGAAGCATTGGTGGACAAGTAGCTTATGTCTATTTATAGACTAGAGCAGATGTAGCGGAGATAGATCATCTATTTCTGATGTGACAGTCATGGGTTTGACTTCATCAGAAAAGGGGATGGATCTGTTGAGAAGGTAGTAGGGTGTGATATCCTGGTATTTGGATGATATACACAGAGTAGGAAAAGAAACTCCTACACTACGATCGGTTGTACTTTGGTCGTCACACAGTTGTTTCTCCACAAAGAAAATGGATTTTATATCAGACATACTGGTTACTGGATCTATGGTTTTAGATCTAGATTTGGGTGGTTTCCCAATCAGGGTACTTGACAGCATTCTAAGAGTATTTAGGATGGACGACTCCTAGCACGGTAGTGTACCTGCAGGTAATGGAGTCACCCTCTCCAAAGGTGTCTTACAGACTAAAGGGAGAGGGACGTGCATGATTGGCAGATCACTTGCTTAGGCAATTGAGTCAATCATGAGATGTCAAGTACCACACCAGATGTTGTTCTTGCACTAGATGCAATAAGTTGACATTAATCCAATCCTGGAGAAACAGTCGGAAGCAGATTTAGAACATAAGTGGATGTTCTAGGGATATGATAACGACAGCCTCATTCAGGAGACGGTTATCATTCCAGGCTTCCAAGGTGACATGGACGACAAGGAGGTTGTCAGAGTTATAGTTTTCCCTCTGACGAGGGGCAGTATTTTGGACAGGTGATCCAAGGCAATACTGAGGGAGGCATGGCGCGCAGGATACTGATTAAGTTCAGTTGATGATACAGTCTAAGAAGTTTGGATTTGGAGTTCATTTATGAGCTATGTCCCATCAGACATCCAGACACATTCTAAGACAGGTATTGCTCATTTCGGGAGATGGTTTTCTCCGCGAACATGAGATATAGAGAGACATGGAAAGAAACAACAAAGCGGATCCACTCACTGAGGCTATTCCTCGAACGCAATAGTTCCGCAAACGAGCTTTGTGAGACTGACTAGTAGAGGAGTTGGGTGTTCGGTATCACACGGGCTGTGAGTATGCGACATCGCAATAATTAGCCTTGAGTGCAAGTGGGAGATTGTTGGAGATAGTGCCCTCAGAGTCAATTATTAGGTCACAGGTACGTGATTGTAATGATTGAGGGAGGACCTATCCCGGTAGGACAGTCTTACTCGAGATGATAGTATGCTATCTGGTTTACCTTTATCATCGTGTACTGCTTTAGGTGACCTGACACGTCGCTATTACACGTTGATAGAGCCCCTAGGATTCTTGCTTGACCACCAGCAGTATGAGGGCGATCATATAAGTGGGAGCTGGGGGTCTACAAGCATGTCCTTAAAAGGTCCCTAGTCGTGGGAGTTTCGAGACTGGGCATCGATACTCCATTAGTAGACTAGTGTATACAGTCGAGACCCCGACGAGGGGCGGTGGCCGGTCTCACAAGCCACTGGTGTCAGTTGGATCACCTAAGATGTATACAGGTGCTCATTGGGTTATGAGTACACCGGACAGGACTCGCCGGGAACATGCTAGTTGGTCATATACCAGACGTCAGATGGCAGTTCCCTGGTGACATGTGTGCAGGTTAGTTCATCGACCTGGGGATCGTCATTTGTCTCGTGTGAGTTCCCACTGTACTTTGATTACTACCCTACCACGGCTCAAAGGAGTCGTGCAAACAGGTTTTAGTTGGGTACAGTCCCGAGCCACATGGAGGCAGTGAGCGTATCTTCAGGGGTTCGTCTCTCCCGGTATTGGGGGTGAGGTCGTGCTGTGTCTAGGAGAGCCACTACACAAAGTCCTTGGCCAAGGCAAGGAGATTTACTGGTAGGTATTCCAGTAGTATCTCAGGGTGTTCTGGGCTACACTCCGACACGACTTGTACCGCTTTTGGGGGTCTGACTTTCACCAACCCCCTAGGCCCGCCATGCGATACTCATAGACGAACGGACCGGACTGCACGGATATTGTCACTGACAGGCTCAGTAGGGTGTCAGGATGAGTTCGCTCATCGACGTCCCTTTTGGTCAATAGCTGGTGGCCCGTTACGTATTGGCTTATACCTCTGACGTGCTAGTGGTTAAGTCCACAGCCATTGTATTGACGAGTCTTTAGAGTCCACCACACTTTCAGTTACTCAAGTTTCGGGCGAAACGCTGTAGAGGCCGTATGGAGATATGGCAGGGTCCGATCAGATACGTGCGGTATTGCACGGATCAGGATCAGACGGTTTGTACTAGTAGCCGTATAGTTTTATGGCAGGGTTCGATCAGATACGTGCGGTATTGCACGGATCAGGATCGAACGGATATTACTAGCCGGTTTTGGTTTAAGCCGGTCCTAGTTTAGTACAGTGTAGATTTTGTCTCATTGCATTTGTATCCGGACGGAATACAGATGCGGGTGTGTATGCACAGTATCGGGGTTTTCCTGTAATTTATTAAGGGACCAGTTTTATGGAGTTGCCAGTTTGCATTCCGTTCCGGCCGGTTTTCCTTTGTTCTTTCCCGGCCGGACTTTTCCGATGGAGGGGGTTATTTGCAGTTTTGCAAATAACACTTTGTGGAGGGGTTTTATGCAATTGTGATGATTATGATAGCTTTCATATCTATCCTCCATGCTTGCTTTAATGTGATTGGAAAGGGTATGGTTTGATTAAAGTTGAAGCATGGTGTATGTTTGTTTAGAGTCACCACTTCCATTCTCCTACACTCACCTCCCTCTTGTTTTTGTTTCACCCTCCACCACAATTCCTCAAGTATAATGGCCGGCCATCATTTTGGGTGAGGAGAGAAAAATGAGAGTTCTCATTTTGGTGAAAGAATTTAATCATCCATCTCATTCCATTTGCTAGAAAAATTGAAAGCACCAATTTTCTTTAGACCATTCCTCCATCAAGGCAACTATAAACCCCATTGAGACAAAGCGTATTCTACACTACACTTCCTACAGCAAATCTTGGACGCGTCGATTCGCCAGCTTCGCGCCCGAGTTGCCTCGGTATTGAGGTGGGAGCCCGTAAAAGCTACAGGCGATGTGGTGCCCTTTCCGACGAGGAGGAGACAGACGGAGATCCCGCGAGGAGATCGGAGTGGAGATGAAGACCGGAGGACTCGGATCAGTCGGTACATCTCTTCCCCTCTTGTTAGTTAGCTAGACTAGTTTAATGGTTACGATCCGGAGTTTAGTGCGCGGTGGTGCCGGTTTGCAAAGTCCGCAAAAATTTAAGTTTATCACCGCTTCCGCATTCCGGCGTCGGATTGACGGCCGGGGCGCCGCCGTGCACTTACAGTATGCTAGCAGATAAGCACTAGTTAGCTACCGTACACTACGCCTTGACGCATGCCAAACTTCCGCAGCACGAATACTAAGTAGTACTTATCTGAAACGACGGAGGGCTACGCAGGTTTTTAAGAAAACCATAAGCGTAATGAACTTGATATCGTTGTAGAATTGAGTGATTTTAAATGGAGTGTTTTTGAGGCTTTTCTATTTTTGCTAAAGGGGTCACTCCCGGTGAAGGGATCGTCGGCCCTTTCCTCATCGAATAAGGTGCAGGATATATCATATATACCACTATGCAAAGCAAGAACTATAGAAGCAATCAAAAAACAAACCGAGTTTGTAGCATCTGCTAGTTTCACTAAAGAGGTCACTCCTGGTGAAGGGATCTCGGCTCTTTCCTCATCGAATAAGGTGCTGGATGTTCTACAAGGAACACCGCTATGCAAAGCAAGAACTAGAGCTACCAGTTTTTACACAAGTTTCTACAACATCTTAGGTTTCTTTTATTTCATTAATCTCATTAATGAAGTCTCATTTTAATATGCTTCACAAGCATCACATTTGAAACGAAATCTGCAATATAACATATATCTCATATATATAATATAAACTTTCGTCTCAGGCAGTAATATGATCTCATCACAGAACATTTCAGCAGAAGAACATATATGAAATATTGGATATACTAGGATGTCCGTGTTTTCAATACGAGCCTGTATAAAACACGGATTCCACGGTCGCGATGAATAGCCAAACCCACATCCCTAGACCCCTACGAGAGCGGCAAGTAACACTGCCAATTCTAGGGTTAGGAGACCCGGTCTCGACTCCTCGAGATGGTCTCCCACTGGACCCTAGAACCCGGTTACTTGTGCTCTCCACCTTGGGTCTACCTAATGCGGAAAAGTAAATAATATACAATGGTGACATCATCCTCAGCCCGGAAGTGCCCCAATAAAAGAATATTACATACAAATGAATTTTACATGAATGAAAAAGAAAAAACTCTCATCTCACATATAAACCCAGGCTATTCAGAACGCGACGATCCAATATAACATATCACAGCAACACATAATATCTCATATCATCAACGTAAGCAAGTATGCGTATCCCGATTGTCGTTGATGTATAGCAACGAAGCCGGCGATACACCACATACTACGCTTTCGGTCACAGAAAAGAAAGTGTAAAACTACAACAGTTGGAATCCGCAACCTCTTTAGACATCGCATGCCTAACCAAATGAATTCCTTAGACATCGCATGCCTAACAATTATAAACCCCGCATTTTAGTCTCACTATCGAAAACTCTTTTCAATATTAAGTCAGGCAATTCAACAAGATTCTCGACAACCTGATCGAATGCTCGTCGCAAACTTTAGTAGACGGCCGCACCCCCGGATGCCATCAACGAAGTGCTCTAAGGCGGAACACCGCTGCCGCGAGCACCCGAACGGATGCTTTTGGCGACGGGGTTCTCCTATATTCACTTGGTCGGGGCTATGGGGCGTCGCTGTCTATTAAGTTTACCCGGCAAGTATCCGCGTACGCTACATGATTGCGACGGACTTTTGATCACATCAAAATTCCGTAGCAACCGATCATCTGAGACTAAACTGCTAGATTTATAACATTCAAATCAGTTATCTCATAACTACATGTGGATTCCAAATATTGTATCACATTCCAGATAAATAGACAATGTTAAACTTTCCGATCGAATAATCAAACACCCAAGATTTTCCCAATAGCTCAACACTTGAGCGGTGTTCAAAAATATCCATCACATGCCACAGTACCGATGGTCCAGCCGTAGAAGGGTCAAGCCAACGCCTCACATGTGGCACGCCGTACTGCCACAAACCCTAAGATTTAGAGGCAGTTTAAGACGGTCACATAATCGAGTTAAGGTTTGTTGTCTTCTAGAGGGTCCACCGCGTTACTTGCACGATTTAGAAAGTTTCAAACTCGAGAGAAAAAAAATTCCAACTTTTGGAAAAATTTCCGACAGGGGAAAAAGTGAGTTATTGATATCCGTTCGTACTTTTTAACAGTTTCTAAAATTATCCGGAAAAACTTAAACGAAGTTTTATTATCCGATCGAATCAACGAGTCCCCAATACAACCCAGAAAACTCAACACTTGAGTGAAATTAAAATTTCCCAGAAGAATCAGGAAACACATACGGATGAAACTGTAGAAAAAATATCCCCTAATCAGTACATACGGCCGCGGAACCGCCGCCAAAAGCAGGGTACGGCCGCGGTTCCGCGGTGCTACAGTGGATTCAGGGAGTCGTTTTCTACAGTTATCCTTAGATTTCCCTGATCTATTTTCTGAGCATTTTTAATTCATAAAAAATCACAGTTTTAGAAAATTTCCAGAGAGGGGTGAATATCGGGGTTTCCGGGTTCGATCGGACTTTAAACTTCGTCTAGACTTCGCCTAAAGCTCTAGCTTGTCTCTAATACCACTGTAGGGTTACTAGGCACGCGCACAAGGGTCTACGAGGCATCAACCATGCCCGATTGAAATTTTAGCCGTGCCGAATGACCTAAAGCCGGATCTTTAAACTAGGGTTTAGGCGAAAACAAGCATGTTAAACTCTTTAACACTAAATGAGAGGGATTACAACCTTTGTAGATCCGGTCCTTCACTTCTTAAGCTCCGTGTTGAGGTCCCTTCGCTGCGATCATCGTGTCCCGGACTCTCGAGAGGCTCCACGAAGAGAAAGATGCAGTCTTGCATCCGATCTTCGATAACAAAGATGATCTACCTTGAAGTTTCATTAACACAAGCTAACACTCACTAAATGAAGTGAACACCCTCATCTAATGGGAAAGTATAGATGAGGATGATGAAGTAGGATTTTTTCTCTCATTTAAAATCTTTTTCTCACTCATTTATCATCACCTTGAAAAAGCTAGAAATCTTTTTCTATAAAAGAAAGAAGGAAGAAGATGAACAATCAACATCAAACCTTTTGTGATGAATAATGAAAAGATAAATATGATGAATAATGCAACCATGGTCAACTAAACCCATGTAGAGAATTAACTAGGGTTAGGGTTTGGGTTGGGTTAAAGCATGAGTCATAACAAAATATTTTTCACAAAACAAAACTAAACCTTCTAGAATCATCAAGAAAGCATTAACCCAAATCAAACCCTAATCTTGTTTAATCTCTACTAAACATATTGCATTAGTTATCATATCATGTTACAATATTATATATCACATATATAATATTTATTGTAACAAAATAAAACAATACAATTAACATATATCGTATATATATCAATGTATTATCCGAGTGAGAAAAAGAATCTTTTGGTGAGCTAATATTAGTTAATGTAATTTAATATATCATATATATTATTATACATTAAATTATCGAATCAACACTTGATCCGACAATCCGGCTATATCGCATATAACCGACTAATACGATGACCCGGCTATATCACATATACCCGGCCGATATCTCATATCGCGAGAATCCAATACGGTATCACATACCGCATTATCCTCGGTCCCGTACATATCACATATGTGCTCCTACTCCGTTTTGCCTGAGCCAAGAAACCTCTGTGTAGGACTCTAAAGAATCGTAAATACACCGGCAGTAGGTAATGATCATATCAAACACCCACAAGCTGCAAGGGGTTAGCTAAATATAACAGCCACCGAGGTGTTGAGCGTTCAGAAGATCAACAAGAAAGCCTGTACATTCTCCTGTGAATCCAATCAGTAACACTCCCGTACAGTCCGGTCTAGTCGTCTGATATGTCGCATATCTCGCCTAGGGGTGGTAATCGTCAGACCCCAGTAGCTCGATAAGTCGTGTCGATATGAGGTCTATAATAGTTCGAGAAACTACTGATAACACTTACCAGTAAATCTCAGCAACCCTGGCCAGGGATTTCCGGTTATAGCCAATCGAACACAGCACAACATCAACTCCCTATACCGGGAGAGACGAATCCCCTCCTATCGCTCATTGCCTCCATGTGATTCGGGACTGTACCCAAAAGCCACCTTTTTGCACGCCCTCTTGGACGTGGTATGATAGAAATCAAAGCACAGTGGGAATCACACAAGACTCTATGATGATCTCGGGTCAACAGACTACTCTGTACCAGTGTCACCGGAGAACTACCATCTGACGTGAGGTATAATACCATCTGGGAGTTCTCGGCGAGTCCGTCCAGTGTACCCAGTCTGTACAGAGCACCCGTACACCATCCTTGATGTCAAACACCGATGGATATGGGATCATCCATCGCCCATCATATGGGTCAAGATGCGTATACGCTAGTCTACTCTGGTGCATCGATGTCCTGTCTCGATACACCCTCAACTAGGAACAGTTATAGGATGTACTCGTCGACTACCGTGGCCCCACTAGTATGATCTCATCATAGTCCCAGTAGTCGAGTACATATCCTAAGGGCTTTATCAACATGTAATATAGAGACAATCAGAGTACATGTTAAGATAAAGTACAACCAGATAACATACTATCATGTCGAGCAAGAAAGTCCTCCCTATATATGTCCAAGCATCCATTACAATATACATCGTATGTACAGTAATGGCCTCTAGGGCATACATATAACTAACAGGTGTTCGGCACGGAAGCGATACATCCCCTGGAAATAGAACTCCCTTCTCTATGAGTAGCAGTTCGATACGAGCTGACAGATGAAGAAATGCTCATCTTCAGCTTGAGGAGCTCGATGCCCTCGACGAAACTCGCCTTATAGCACAGCAAAACCTAGAAGCTTATAAGGCTAAAATGACACGGTCATACGAAAGACTGACTAGGCCGAGAACATTTCACCAAGGTGAACTCATATTAGTCGTCAAAATTCCAATGATCCCCAATCATACAAAACAGGAGAAGTTCGAGCCGAACTATGAAGGCCCATACATCATAGACAAAGTCTATCAAGGTGGAGCCTACCTGCTCATAGATATGCATGGAGAAAGGCCCTTCCGGCCAATAAACGGCCGATTTCTCAAAAAATACTAAACTTGAAGAGTCATGACTTAGTTCAATGATAGATGACGACGCTTGTGTCTGCTCGCTATCTTCCTGAGTCAGAACTCTGAGAGTAGTATCCAAAAAGCTCCGTCGCCTCAAAAACGACGACAACGGACCGAGATGTCCCTAAACTAAAATTTTGCCTCAAACATGCTGATAATAGACTGAGATGTCCTTAAACTAGCTCATTGCCCCAAATGCGATGATGTGCTCTCTTAAGATTTATATTGCAATCGAAGTTCCAACGGCGAGGGTTGCAACTCAAGTCCCATCAGCAAACAGATGAACACCTGCGGTGAAACTACTCTGGGGAGTTCCATTTTTACAAACAAAAAAAAGGTATGTCCACAAGCGAAATAGGCATGGATGAAAACCCGAAAGGGCGCCGTGAGTAAAAACAGCAGGACTACCGGTGAGCTTCGCAAAACCCGAAAGGGCGCGATCTCGGAAAAAAAAACCTGCGTGAGATTCTTACGACTCACAAAGGAGCAACACACTTAGAAATCCCTACGATTCCTAAGAAGAAACTACACTTGCGAGATCCTCACGACTCGTAAGGAGAATTCCCTTTATGAGACCCTCACGGCTCATAGGATTCAAAAGCCTTAAGCTACAGGGATCTGAACCTGTTCTTAAGCCCTCATATTCCCCTAATGTTGCCCTACAGGCGGTCCAATATTGACCCTTGTATACAATCTACGGGCATAAATAAATGTTCTCCCACCAAGTTCCACCAATGGTGAGAAATATCCCCATATGGTGAACGGCATTTGTAACTCCTCTAGACTTACAAGGAGAAAACACTCTTGTAAGATCCTTACAACTTACAAGAGAAAACACAATTAGAAATTCTCACGACTCCTAAGGAGAAAATACACCTATGAGATCCTCTTGACTTATTGGGAGAAATACCTTTATAAGACCCTTACAGCTTATAAAGTCAAAAAGCCTTAGTCGACAAGATCCTAACCCTATTTACTAAGCCATCTTTGTTCAAATCGACAAAGGCAAATGATGATTTGCTCCGGGCAATGTCCCAGTCGTAGCAATGCTTATGCCTAAATAGGTATCAAATTTCAAGTCCTCTCACGGAAAATGATGATTCTCTCCTGGCAATATCCCAGTGGTAGCAATGCTGATATCAAGATTGGTATCAGATTTCAAATCCCCAACTTAAAAAAATAGCCGAAATGATTGGGCACCGCGGATAAAAAGCCGAAATGATTGGGCAATCGTAACTTTCGCGATATAAAAAGCTGAAAAGATAGAGCATCGCGGAAATAAAAATAAAATAAAATAAAATTTCCTCTGCCCTGCAGGTAGGTCCACACCGATCCCTGTATACAATCTATCGGCACAAATGAAAGAAAGGGAACCATATTTTCCACCAGGCTCCGTCAAAGGGAGAGCTAGATCTTGACGGCAACATCTACAGCCTAAAGATCAGCTCGACGTTCTTCTCATTCCAACAGGGTTCAGACGTGACGTCAACAAAGCTCCAAGGAGCCAAATCAAAATAGAGTAATGGAAAAATCCTAGCTCCAACTTGACGTCTTTCTTATTCCAGCAAGGTGCAGATGCGACGTCTACAAAGTGGAGTAATGGCGTATTCCTAGCTCCAAGTCTTGACGGTACATATACAACCTAGAGACTATCCCGGCGTTTCTTCTCATTCCAGTGGGATGCAGACGCAATGTCATCATCAAAAAAGAAAGACCCAAGGGCTGAAGAAAAATGGAGTAATGGCAAAATCCTAGCTCCAAGTCTTGACGGTACATATACAACCTAGAGAATATCCCGGCGTTTCTTCTCATTCCAGCAGGATGCAGACGCAACGTCATCATCAAAGAAAAAAAAGAAAGACCCAAGGGTCGAAGAAAAAAAGGAGTAATGGCAAAATCCTAGCTCCAAGTCTTGACGGTACATATACAGCCTAGAGACTATCCCGGCGTTCCCCCTCATTTCAGCAGGATGCGAACGCAGCTATCAAATGAAACTGGAGTAATGATATATTCCTAGCTCCGGACTTCAATTGCAATACACACAGCATAGAGGTCTTACAGATGTCTACCCTATTTCAGCAAAGAATCGGCGTGACATCGTCAAAGAAAAAAACGATGTGACGGTATATTCCTAACTTCGGGTCTTGACGGCAACTCATATAAAGCCTAAACACCGTTAGAGATCATCCCACCCCAGAAGGGTGTGGTTATGACTCACTGGGGCTCCAAATTGAGCCTAATCTCAAGTAAAAAGCGTCATGGCAAATTCCTAACGCTTACTCTTCCGACGGTAATATAACCTAAAAAGATTACTTGAAGACGTCTTGTCCAGCCCCCGAAGGGATCAGAGACACGACAGTCACGGGGTTACTCGAACAACAGCTTAAAGACTGTATATCGAGGAATACATCAGCCAATGCGACGGTACCACGGACTAAAACCCTAGTACCACAAACCTAACGGACCTCTATCGTAAAAAGAATGGGGGTTATCTATATACAACAATAGGATGAATTTGCCTTTAAACCCAACGGAAGTAAACTAAAAATACTCTGAAATGGGTACATAAACTAGAGACTCCGAAATGAGTGAATAAACTACAAATTCCGAAATTAGTATAAAAACTAGAGACTCCGAAATGAGTGAATAAACTACAAATTTCGAAACGAGTACATAAACTAGAGACTCCGAAATGAGTGAATAAACTACAAAGTCTGAAATGAGTACATAAACTACTTCGCGCCGAATCAAGACAATCAAGAAAAGGAAAGTGCATATATGAAAGAAAAAATGGCTTATCATTCATACTTTAGAAAAGATTACACAGTGATGATAAGAACGATTAAAAAAGAAGAAAACAAAAAAACGCTACTACATTATATGAGGTCTACAACGGCAAGACGCTAAACTCTGGACATGGATTCTCAAACTGAAAAATAAGTTTGAGCAGTGCGCCTTCAGCTTCATCGACCATCTTTTTGTGCATCTTCTCTCGGATGCAAGCATCAGGGTCACCACTAATGTCCTCCACCCTCTGGTATGCTGATACTATCTCCTTTTATTGAAAGGCACGGTGCAAGATGGCGACAAGATTATCTCGCCGTTTCTTCGATATCAACCCCATCATATATATAGAATGCACCTTGTTTTCAACATTATCGAGTGCTTGAAGTGGCATAACTTCAAGACGCCCGGGTATAGCTTCTCAGATCAACCCAAAAACGATCTTTAAAAGAGTAGAACGGCAGGGGAGCAATCGACCGTTGTGATCGTCGAAGCGACGCATCACCTCAGTGCATTGGGCATCAGTAAACTTCTAGCCTTGACAGTGACCTTGGATGCGAATCTCCTTATAAGAGATAATCTCTTCAAGATCATACAAATTAGAAGCCATAGTACCTGAAAAGAAAATCCAGTGGAGGGTTAGCAATCGAAATACTAAAATCATTACAGTCTAAAGGAAAATCAATGGCCCCCACAAAATCAAGAGTTTAACTCTAATTAGAGGAAGTTCTGTGGGCAGAGATCTCAGCTCTGAGACGAGAATTAAATTCTCAAAGAAGAAAGAAACTTCAAGAAGATGATGAAACGGCAGTCATCTCAAGGGCCAAAGGCCCTATTTATAGGATGTGAAGGGACAGTTCAACTCCTTAGGAGATCAAACGGTGGAAAAAGTGACACCGCTGCACCCAGGTGTGACCCACGTGAGAATAACGATAGGGGGCATTTGTTCCCCCAAAATTTAAACAATATAAAAAGAGCTAAGCTCTGTTGAATTTTAATGAGGTAGCACCTCACGTGCTTTCACGAGGGTGCTAGCGCCAATCTTGTAGGATTAAATCCTATGATGGCGCCGCACATGCTCCACATGCAGACGCCAATGTGCAAAACACATGAGCGCTTATTATATAAGAATTAGATTCTTATATGGCTCCGCACGTGCTCCTTACATGGGCGCCAATGTGCATAGCACAAGAGCGCTTATTATATAAGAATTAGATTCTTATATGGCGTCACACGCGCTCCTCACGTGGGCACCAACGTGCAAAGAACATGAGCGCTTATTATATAAGAATTAGATTCTTATATGGCGCCACACGTGCTCCTCATATGGGCACCAATGTGCAAAGCACAGAAACGCCTATCATAAATAGGAATTTAATTCTTAAGTGGTGCCCGCATGCACAACACGTGAGCGTCGGCGCCTAAGTTTACACTAGTAGAATTAAATTCTATATTTTCCTAACAAAAAGTTTGGATATTCTCTATTGAACAGAGCCATTGGATCAAAAATCTAATGGTGATGATAAATCATCAAACAATAGAATTAAATTCTATTCTGAGGAATATTTGTCCTCAATCTTTACAAATAAAGAAGATTGCTCACTGTAAAACAGAGAACCCTTAGATCAAAAATCCAATAGTGATTAAAAAATCACCGCTTGACGGAATAAAATTCTGTATATGGGAAAATATTTCTCCAATCTTGTTACAAACAAGAAAAACATATTCTATAAAACAAAAATACTTGGATTAAAGATCCAACGGTGGGTAAAATGCCCCAAACCAATTTTGAGACCAATTAAATCAATTGGAATCTCTCAATAAGAGATTTTCTCAAAATTAATTAACAATCTTACCTCCACTATATAAAAGACCCAAGAATTCAAATCTTATACAGAGGGAACCCCTCATAAGCTTCTGAAAAATACAGAAAGCTTCCAAAACAACAGAGAATTCAATTCTCAGGAAAGAAGAAGACTTTCCTCCTTAAAACCCTAGGTAAAGAAAACACAGAGATCAAAATATATCTTTTTACCTATCTAAGGGTTTAACCCTTCTCAAAAAATTTAGTTCTTCCTCTGGATCAGAGATCCACAAGACAAGTCTCCCACAAGTAGAAAATTTAATTCTCATCAGGAAGATCTTGTTCTTGAGAATCAAAGATTCAGAAAAGAACTAGATTAAAAATAAAGAAAAAAGAAAAGAACATATGTTCTGGGAATTTAATTCCTCTGAAATTAAGGTTTAACCCTACATAAAGAACCTAGTTCTTATAAAAAGAAAAGAAGAACTTAGTTCTCCAATGAAATAAACGATCCAATGTCCTTAAAATAGAGATCTTGATGATCATTAATGGCCAAAATGGCATTAACAGAGATTTAATCTCTAAAAAAGAAAAGCGATTAGCACCTCACGTGTTCCCTACATAGGCGCCCTCCCAACAGCGCCCAGCACCTAACGTGAAAAACATGTGGGCGCCCAAAGCAGAAGGCCAGCGCCTCATATGAAAAACACATGAGCACTGAATAAAAGTGCTCAGCACTTCATAAACAGCCAAAAAGGCTGAGTGCTTAGCACTGATTGGGCAGCGCCCAGTGCCTCACGTGCTCCTCATGTGGACGCCACACAAAAAGTGCTTAGCACTTCATATACAGCCAAAACGGCTGAGTACTTAGTACTAATTGGGCAGCGCCCAGCGCCTCACGTACTCCTCACGTGGACGCCACACAAAAAGTGCTTAGCACTTCATATACAGCCAAAATGGCTGAGTGCTTAGCACTAATTGGGCAGCGCCCAGTGCCTCACGTGCTCCTCACGTGGACGCCACACAAAAAGTGCTTAGCACTTCATATACAGCCAAAACGGCTGAGTGCTTAGCACTGATTGGGGAGCGCCCATAATTGAAGGCTTCACATAATACCCATGTGAGCGCCAGAGTGTCAAACAAGAGCTTAACACTTTTGCATTAAAAAAAAGGGCTAAACAAACAGAGCCCAAATAGGTTCTTAGCACTTTTGAATAAAAATATAAACTGAGCAGACTAAGCCCAAATTGGCTAAGTCTCTTGCAGCTGAACCCAAATGCTCTGTTGATTGGACCTTAATAAAATTTAAAGACCCTGAAAATATTGGTAAGTTGATATTAGTCGCAAATAAGGCTAATGTATCCTTAGTTAAAATAAATTGTGCCCAAACGCTCATATGTTTAAGTTGATCTTAATCTCGAACTAGATTAATGGTTCTTAAACTAAACAAAATATTTTGAACTAAAGGAAAAATATAACTTAAGTTCAAGATCCCAAATCTAAAATATACGGATTTGGACTAATCCGCGCCCTACGGACGACGACATAAACTAATCTCCGTATACAATCCACGGGCAACCAAAATAAACAAAATTACATACGACACGAAATAAACTGCTAGAGCAAGAGAAAGTGGTTATCGCAACGCGATAGCGTAATTAACTGCAGGGGATTGCGCCTGCAGGGAAGAGCGTCCCCACAATCAAAAAACCCTTGCAAATAACGGGGAATCTGATAAAGTCTGCTACAACGATTGCATCTTTCCAAACCTCCGATATATGGTGCCATAAATCAACTTGGTATTTTCGGAGAGGTGGATGGAGAAGTCCAAATAACATCTGCCCCCAAATTCAGGCCGGACGACCCAACGTCGTGGTCCGGTCTTTCGGCGGTGAACAACACATAATCCAAGATAGACTTGTTGTCATCCTTGTCGCTTTGGAAGCTTGAATCGGTAAAGAACTCCATCAGGAGGTCTCCATTACCGTATACCAAGAACATATCCTTAGTTCTTCTCAGGTACTTCAGAATGTTCTTCACAGCTGTCCAATACTTCTCCTCTGGGTTTGACTAATATCGGCTCTACGCTAAGTGCGTAAGCTACATCTGATCTGGTACATAACACTGCATACATTATAGATCCTACTGCCGAAGCGTCGGGTATAATGTTCATGCGAGCCCTCTCTTATCAGTCTTGGGAGACATCTCTTTAGAGAGGGTGATTCCGTGACAAGCTAGTAAATTACCGCGCATGGAATCTTCCATACTATACCTCTTTAGTATGGTGTCAATGTACCTGTAATGCGAAAGTCCCAACATTCTCTTAGATCTATCATGATAGATCTTGATCCCCAGAATGTAGGAGGCATCACCTAGGTCCTTCATGGATAACTTCTGAGACAAGAACAGTTTGACCAACTGCAACATAGGAATTTCATTTCCTATCAGGAGAATGTCATCGACATACAAAACGAGGAACACGACTGTTCTCCCTACAATCTTCTTATATATACAAGGCTTATCAATGTTTTTAATGAAGTCAAATTCCTTGACTGTTTCATCAAAACAGATGTTCCAGCTCCGCGATACCTGTTTTAATCTATAAATGGATTTAAGTAACTTGCACACCTTTTTGCTGTTTCCACTTTCTTGAAGCCCTCTGGCTGATACATATAGACACATTCTTCTAAAGTGTCGTTTAGAAAAGCGGTCTTTATGTCCATCTGCCAAATCTCATAGTCATGGAAGGCAGCAATGGCAAGTAGGATCTGAATGGATTTGAGCATAACCATTAGAGAAAAGGTTTCATCATAGTCTACACCTGGCCTTTGATGAAAACCTTTTGCAACAAGTCTAACCTTATAGGTTTCTACATGTCCATCTACACCAATCTTTTTCTTGAAGATTCATTTGTTGCCGACATATTTTACCACTGGCGGTGCAATGTCCAAAATCCAAACTTTGTTGGTGTACATAGACTCTATTTCGAATCGTATAGCATCCAGTCATTTCATAGAGTCCCTACTAGAAATGGCCTGCTCAAAACTAGTAGGATCATTTTCTTCCAAGATACAATCCTCTCGATCCCCGTCTACGAGAAAACTATAGTTTCTCTCGGGCGGATGAGAGGAATGGTGAGAGGAATGGCCTTGTATTATTTAATTTCATTTGGGTTTACTATACAAGTATAGTTCTAATATTTTATTGGAAATGATTTTATGGAAATGAAATATACATAGCCATTCCTCTTTAGTTTTTCTTTCATTCTATTCTAAGCATTCTCTCTCCTCTCATGAGCTCCTTTTTTTTCTTCTTCATATACCATCTGATGTGATGAAAATCAAGACGAATTAGAGATAGATTAATTAAACAAACATTCTCTACATCCCTAATTACCATTTCTTAGCAAGTCATGGTTATTAGTTTCTTCACTAAGTAAAGAAAGAGCTTGAATCATATCTCTCGCATGGATCATGTAGGCTCAAGAAGACCAACTTTCAAGCATGATCAAAAAGACCTAGAAGCTAAGAAAGAGGATCATTGAAGACCCGAAGGATGCGTCTTCAAAGGTTATAGTCACTTACCGAGTAGAATAACTCTCTAGTAGTATGCTAGTTTAGTGTATGGTTTGATCACTTGGGTTGTAGTGGCTTGTGCTTGCTTGTAAAATTTTTGTTATCTATTCCTCCTTGGCCACGAGAACTAGAAACTACTAACAATAACTCGTCCCGGTCTAACTCCTACTGCAACTTCTGCAAGCGTCCCGGTCACAACACCAAAGACTGTCGTCAACTCGCTCATTTCCTTCATGAGAATGCAGTGCAAACCGATCCACCGCAACATCCGTCGCAGATGCTCTCTCAATATGTGGTCAACAACAAAAATTCCAACCGGACCGCTCCTTCCTCCTGGATATCAGACATCGGCATTTCTCATCACGTTACATCCGATGTTGGGACTCTTCACAGCTACACCGATTACGGTTGTCCTGATGAGATCAACATAGGTGATAGTTTAGATTTGAAAATTTCTCACATCGGTAAAACAACATTGCAGTCTCCCTAAAACCCTTTCTTTTAGATAATTTTCTATGTGCACCATCTATTACTCAGAACTTAATTTCTGTTGCCAAATTTTTCAAATCAAACACGTTCTCACTTGATTTTTTTTCCTCATTTTCTGGTGAAGGATCTTCACACGGGGGGCATCTCTTCTTCGCGGGGATATCCATAATGACCTCTACTACCTCCCACGCTTCATCCAACATCAAATTCACGCTACCTCCAAATGTAAGATAAGTGAGTGGCACTGTCGTCTTGGTCATCCCTCCAGTCGAATTCTTCAGTCAATCGTTAGGAGAAATAAATTATTGTCTAATGTCTCGGTAGTTAATAATTTTCAATATAACTCTTATGATTGCAATAAAAGTCATAAACTTCGTTTGTCTGAAAATTCACTTCGTACTTCTAAATCTTTGCAATTAATCTACACTGATGTTTGATGACCCACTGAATTATCATATGATGGTTTTCGTTATTACATAATTTTTATTGATTATTACACAAAATACGTCTGGCTATACCCTATGAAACATAAATCTGATGTTGCCAACATCTTCCACCAATTTAAAAAACTTGTCGAAACATATTTTCAACTAATGTTCATATCAATATATTCTGATAATGGAGGTGAATACACATCTCTTACCTCTATTCTCACCTCCTATGATGTCTCTCATCTTACTATACCTCTTCTCCTCCATGATGGGTCTTCTTCGTCGACTCCACACCCATCGTCAACTTGTTGGTGCCCTTCAATCCTCTCCCTCACTCGGCATGACGTCTCATTTTTTGTCAATCGCCGGTCCCAATTTATACACTCACCCTCAAGCGTGTTTTTTGCTACCTTAAAGGGACAATCCATCATGGTCTTTATCTCCGCCAAGCATCTCCTATCACTCTTTAGGCCTTATTCTGACTGGGGTGGTAGTCCTGATGACAGCCGCTCTACCACTGCCTAAATGCTCTATCTTGGTTCGAATCCCATATCATGGAAATCAGCCCGACAAAAGACTGTTTCTCGATTCTCCTCCGAAGCTGAATACAAAACCCTTGCAAATGCCACAGCCGAGATGCTATGGGTGTAAAATCTTCTACAATAACTCAAGCTAATTCTCAGAAAACCATCCTTTCTATACTGTGACAATACAGGGGATACCTATCTCAATGCAAACCCAGTTTTCCACCCTAGGATGAAGCACATTATTCTCGACTATCACTTCGTTCGGGAGTGCGTTGAAGATGGAATTATTCGTGTACACCATATCAGCACTCATGATCAACTTGCGGATGTCCTCACAAAAGCACTTGGACGCACATTTTCTCAAACTTAGATCCAAGATCGGAGTCTCCAAGGTGCCTCAATCTTGTTGAGACGTATTAGCGACACAGGCCAAAAGCAACTGCAGATGTCTGAAGACGGAATTGCAGAGGCCTGTCATACGTCTATCCAAATAGCATAGCGTGGCCAGACATCCGAAGAAGATGTTGAAATCGTCAGTGTTATATCTACCAAACAACAGAGCAGGGCCAGACGTTTGTAGAAGAAGGTCCAGACGTATTTCCATAAAACCACCGCTGTACGGTTATCAATCGGATGTCTGAACAATGCTTTATATGTCTGAACATCGCGAGTGCAACTGTTGCGGATCTTAATCACGCCAATCTTTCCATAACTTCCAAATTTATTTTATTTTAAGTTTAGCAAAGATTATATTTGATTCTATTATGTAAATCGTAATATATATACATCATCCATATTCAATATAATTACCAAGTTGAAAACCATAGAAACTATTTTCTTTAAGATCTTATAGTAGGTAGTTATAAAATTCAAGCGTATCAGAATTACATTTTCATTTACAAACTGTGGGTTGAGATGTGTGTGGTCTCAAACAATAATGATACAATGCATTATGACTTGTAATTGATCTTCATCTGTAATTTGAATTGCTTCTTAAAATATTAAATAAAAAAAGCATTTTCCCCCTTTGTTGTTCATCAATGAATATTTAGATATTTTTTGTGCAAAATGCTTAGATCCCCAGCCATCCGAGCTCACCCTAGAACTGAGCTGGCTGGTCTACTTTGCTTTGGTGAAAACTTGGTTTTATGGTCGGTTCGATTTGTTTTTTTATTACTCTTGGTTTCATTCATTTGAAAATTTGAGGCAAAAGACCACACCAAACTGATCGATGCTCACCCTCCTTAATGAGGCATATCATAAATTTATTGTGTTGATTTAAAAGTCTAATTATATGGTAGTATTGCAGGACCATATTCTTTTCGATCAGCTTATTGAAGTGTATATAAGTAAGTTTATCCCCACTTCATTATTATTGATAATGGCATTGCACAGAATTGTGATAGCCTCAGGAGGCGGCATTAAGCGACCCTATTGTTCGGGTCTTCCCCCCTCAATATATAATCCATGTAATTCATTTCATCTTTGCTTTCTCCACAAAAATTATTCCTTCTTGCCTAAAAGAATGCAGGAGTTCTTTTACAATTTCAAACAGATTCCGGCTTTTATCATATTGCGATGATAAAAGGTGCATCAAAAGAGCGATCTCCTTATAATTACAGGATTATTAATAAGCCATGCCTCTCACGAAATTGTTAGTTTTTGGTGCATCCAAACAGGATTAGCCTTTTAAAGTATCAATATATGTATAAACTATTAATCAAGTCACAAGCCACTACTAAATTCTAAATTTTAGAAAGAAGGTAAGGACTACTCAAGTCCCACTGCAGCTGTTGCCCATAATGGTGTTTTCAATGGGCTAGTAGGACCTAAAGCTGTTAACATCAAGCTTCAGTTGCTATTCTTTCTACTTCTAAAACCAAACAAATTGATCATTGTATCGGAACGTGATCTGATATGGACATCATGTGTAGAAACATTATATATGCCAAAAGGGATGGATCTATTCTAGCTGTAGTTATAAAAATTATATTGTTTTTGTTTCTTTCTGGCGATTTAATTTATGATACTCTATCGCCTTCTTAGATTGAAAATTACTCCATAATACCTTAAAATGCATCATTATAAGGACCCAGGCCAAAAATAATAAACATTTCATCTAATGACTAAATTTTTTAGAGTATAAGTTTGAGGAAATTAACTTTGTTAAAAGTGCTTGAAAAGGGTAACACTCTGAACAGGTAGATGTCAATTCATGGTATTTGTCATAAGCTAAAAGGGATCTTAATTCATGTCATGCTTGAATGAAATTGTGTTGACATAAGGGAAATTTGTTTGCATACCCATTTTCTTAACTTGATATTTGCTTTTCAAACCAAAAAAATAAGTTATGAATAAGTGATCATTCTTAGAGGTAAACTTTCATGATGTGGATGATGAAAAGAAAAAATCGCATATCGGCCAATAGTTTACGAAGACACGGAGGATGAAGCCAATAAAACAAGCGAAGTGAAGAGACAAGGAAGAAGCTTGCTTGGTAGATTATTATGAATAAATTAGGATGCCCACAAATATAATGATATTTTATATATTGTTTGATTATCAAGCTGTATAATTATCATGTGACAATTAGGGGTGTTTCTTTTTGTTATTATTTTGATATTTTGATGCTTTAATTAATAATTATGATATTGAAGGTTAAATATATTTTGCGTTGTGATGTTCTAAATTAAGTATTATATGTGTTAGTTTGAGGCATTTTTTTTTATCGATTAATGTGTTTTTTTAGGTATTGGGATTATCAACACCGTCTCTAAATTGATTTTTAAAGCTTCAAGCATCAAGAATCAAGAATTTGATCAAAGGTATTTATACAAATTTATCGTTTTGGTTATTAATAATTTATCATATATTATTATCTCTTAATGCTTACACTTCAGAAGTTAGATTTAGGTTACGTTGTATCTTTTACTGAAATTGAATATATTTATGTTCACAAACCATGCTAATTACACAGGCATTTTATTCTCCCTAACGCAAGCAAAAGTAACACTACAATAAAATAAGTATTATTTTTGAAATGTGATACATTAGATTGTGAATTTTATTAAATTAAATTACAGATTAATAATAAACATGGCATGAATCTTAGGTTAGGTTTTTGTAATACATTCTTATTTCAACAAAAAGATTCAATTAATCCACATCTATAATCTTAGAAAAATTAACATTGTCAAATCAAGGAAACAGTAACATGAATTTAATGTTTACACTCTTCATGTAGAAGATATTGCTACCTACTTTTTTCCTTCAAAATTGGAACGAAGAACATGGAGACAATATTGTACCGACCTGCCGGTTGATATCACTGTATATCCTAACAAGAACCAAGTCGGAATCTTTGTTCCTAAGTCATTCGACCGTCAACTGGTGTAGGGCAATGTATATGTCTGACTTTATTGTCCAGCGTTGTTGTTGGAATAATGGAAAAGACAATGAAATATGATGAAGAGATGAAGAGAGGAGAACACACTGTTTCAACCTCGTTAATATATATTCATTGAACTTTTTTTTCTGATGCTTATAATCAGCAGTACATATGTTTATATATAGGTCAGACCTTAGACTGTTCAACATGAGTCAACATAGATATAAGAGTAAGACCCACCTAGGAACTTACAAGAGAATCTTTGGTACTGCACATTATTGGTACCAGCACAATTATTAATTTCAGCACATTTAACTTAGGTTCAATGTAGCAAGTCAAAACATTAACTTCAACACTCCGCCTTAATGTTTTGTTTCTAGACTTTCATCATTTCCCGGAAATAGAAAAACTTTTCTTTTGGAAGCACCTTGGTGAAGATATCTGCGACCTGATCTTCTGTAGGGCAATACTTCAGCTCGACAATTCCATTCTCCACTGCTTTTCGGATGAAATTGTGCTTCACATCAATGTGTTTTGTTCGACCATGGAAAACTGGATTTTTTGTCATTGAGATTGCAGATTTGTTATCACAAAACAGTGTTGTAGCTTGTTGTTGTTGTTCTTCAACATCACTCAAAATCTTTCTCAGCCAAAGCACATGTGAAGTGGCTAAGCTGGCTGCAACGTACTCATCTTCAGCTGAAGATAAAGCCACAGTTTCTTACTTCTTTGACAGCCACGAGATTACACCTGAACCAAGAGAAAATGCATAGCCAGAAGTACTTTTTTTGTCATCGAAACTTTCTGCCCAGTCACTATCACAAAAATCAAACTGTTTCAGCTTTTCTCTCTTCTTGTACATGATTCCAAAATCTGTTGTTCCTCTTAAGTATCTTAGGACCCTTTTAGCAGCCCCAAGATGCACTTGACTTGGCCTGTGCATAAATCTGGACAACAAACTTGCTGCATACATAATATCTGGTCTTGTTGCCGTGAGATACAGCAAATTTCCAACCAAACTTCGATACAAAGTAGCATCCACTTCTTTACTTCCATCATCTTTCATGAATTTTTCATTTACCACCAATGGTGTAGCAACTGGTTTGTATTTTTGCATACTGAATTTTTCCAGAATGTTCTCACAATACTTCTTTTGACAAATAAAAACTCCATCAGCATCTTGCTGAACTTCTATACCCAAGAAATAATGCAGAAGCCCCATATCACTCATTTCATATATTTCCATCATTTCTTTCTTAAAATCAAGTATCATATTCTCATTATTTCCGGTATAGATTAAATCATCAACATACAAAGACACAAGAAGGACATTGTTTTTACCTTGAGTCTTGATGTACAAAGTCGGTTCACTCTTGTTCTTTGGAATCCTTTCTCAATGAAATAGCTATCAATCTGACTATACCAAGCCCGAGGGGCTTGTTTTAGACCGTACAATACCTTTTTCAGCTTGTACACTTTATCTTCATTCCTTTTTTTCACAAAACCTTCTGGCTGTTCAACATAGATCTCCTCTTGCAATACTCCATTCAGAAAAGCTGATTTCACATCTAGTTGATACAAATTCCAACCTTTGTGCGCTGCTAATGCCATAAGAGTTCTAATGGTGTCAAGCCTTGCAACCGGAGCAAATGTCTCGCTGAAATCAATACCCGGCTGCTGTGCATAGCCTTTCGCTACCAGCCGCGCCTTGTTTTTGTTAACACTTCCATCTGGATTGTGCTTTACTTTGTAAACCCATTTTACACCAATGACTTCTTTATCTTTGGGTTTGTCAACCAATTCCCATGTTTTGTTTTTCACAATCATGCCAATTTCTTCTTTCATTGCCATTTGCCAAGAATCTTCTTTTATCGCCTCCTCAAAATTTCCAGGTTCAATTCCACAATAATTACATCGCTGATAAAGATCAGAAATACTTCTAAACTTCTTTGGAGATGGTGACTTTGTTGTACTTTGCTTACTACTTTCTGAATTAGAGCTTGAACTCTCTACCCTTGGTGTTGAATGATATTCTTCCTCTGTTTCTTCTGCATCATTTGTCGAGTGATTCTTTACAGCATCAATAACAACCTGTTTTTCAACTTTATTTTCTTCCCAATTCCATGCAGCTTTTTCATCAAAAATTACATCTCTAGAAATGATAACTTTGTTACTCTTTAGAGTGTAAGCTATATCCAACAAAGATACATTTTTCACTTACTTCATCAAGCTTGTACCTTTTTTCTTTAGGCACATGAGAATAGCAAATGCATCCAAATACCTTGAAGTGATTTACTGAGGGCTTTCTTCCACTCCATACTTCAAATGGAGTTCGATTTCCAAGTGCTTTCGTAGGACTTCGATTGATCAAATAAACTGCCATGTGCACTGCTTCAGCCCAAAATGATTTTGGCAGTCCCTTTTCATAGAGCATTGACTTCGCCATCTCTTCAATTGTTCTATTCTTTCTTTCGGCTATTCCATTTTGTTGTGGAGTGTAGCCTACAGTTAGCTGCCTTTCCAAACCAATATCTTCACAAAACTTTTGAAATTCATTTGAGTTGTATTCCCCACCGCGATCACTTCTCAATTTCTTAACAAGATAGCCACTTTGTCTTTCAACAAGATTTTGCCACTTCTTAAAAATCACGAACACTTCAGATTTTTCTCTCATAAAATAATTCCAGGACATCCTTGAATAATCATCAATAAAAAGAATAAAGTACCTATTTCCGGCATGTGATAGATTTGTCATAGGTCCACAAACATCCATGTGAACAAGCTCAAGTGGGAATGTAGCCCTCCTTGCCTTCTCCTTTGGAAATGCATCACGATGGTGTTTCCCAAGAACACAACCTTCACAAATATCCTTTGTGCTATGAATATTGGGCAGACCATAAACCATCTGCTTTTGTTGCAAAACCTTTAAACTTTCGAAATTCAAGTGTCTAAATTTTTTGTGCCATAACCATGATTGATCATCGGTTTCCATCCTCAATGCCTTATGCATTCCATAGCGCACCGTGAGAGGAAAGTTTCTATATTTCTCCATTTGAACAGTTGCTATAATCTGCCTGCTTCCATCTTTGTCAAAAATCTTGCACTTCTTATCTTCAAAATGAACATGATACCCATGGTCCACAAGTTGTCCCACACTAAGTAAATTTTGCTCCAAATCAGGAACTAGTAATACATCTTGAATATACTTTGTTCCTTTGTTTGTTTGGACAACAATTGTTCCTTTTCCTTTCGATTCTACTAGAGAACCATTCCCCATAATCACCTTTGTTGTTGTTGCAGAATTTATATCAACAAAAATCTCCTTGTTGCTGGTCGTGTGGTTACTACAACCACTATCCAAATACCACACATCATTTCTTCGTTCCACAGCAGCTTGACAAGCATAGAACATGTTCCCATCAGATTCTTTCTCCTCGGTAAAGTTCACTTGCTGATTGTTTTTGAAGAAACAATTCTTTTTTGCATGACCAAATTTACCACAGTTGTAACATTTAGGCTTGCCTTTGTACCAACAATCTCTCTCCAAGTGACCTTTTTTATCACAAACTCTGCACTTTTTTTGATCACCTTCTTGCTGAAAATTTTCAGTTTGTGGTCTCATGTCAAAACAACTCCTTCCTCTGCCTCGTCCTCTTGAATATGAGTTTCCTCCTCCTCTACCTCTTGAGTGTTGTGCTCGGTCATTATTCCATGCCCTTCTATTCAGATTTTTGTTGTTGATGTTGAGTTTTGATTGAAACGCACTCTCAACAGATTTTTCAGAGTAACGTTTCATCCTCTGCTCATACGATTTCAAGGAACCCATGAGACTTTGAATGCTTAATGTTTCTAGATCCTTGGTTTCTTCAATAACAGACACTATAGGATCAAATTTGTCTGGGACACTTATCAATATTTTCTGTACAATCTTTTTATCATCTATATCATCACTACAAGATTTCATTTGATTGACAAGTTCTATGAATCTGGAAGAAAACTCACTGAAACTTTCATTCTCTTCCATATTCATGTTCTCAAAATCTCTGCGAGGAGATTGAAGTTTAACAGCTTGTACCTTATCACTTTCTTGGAATTCTTGTTGAAGGATGTCCCAAGCTTCTTTTGCCTTGTTTGCTCGCATAATCCTTGCAAAAATGGAATCTGAAACTCCAGATTGAATTTTCGAGAGAGCATCCGCATCCTTTTCTTGATTCTCCTTTAACAACTTCTTTTGAGCCACCGTCAAATTTGCCGTTGTTTCTGGTTCATCGAATCCAACATCAACAAAATCCCATAGGCCAAGTGAACGGAATATTGTCTTCATTTTTATACACCAGAAATCATAATTTTCTCCATTAAAGATGGGGATGGTGGTGGTCTTTGAATTTGTACTCGCCATAGACAGTTTTGATACAACACTTTCAGAGATACGCCCAAGAAAGATGAAGATCGAACAAGCTCTGATACCAATCTGTTGGAATAATGGAAGAGACAATGAAATATGATGAAGAGATGAAGAGAGGAGAACACACTGTTTCAACCTCGTTAATATATATTCATTGAACTTTTTTTCTGATGTTTATAATCAGTAGTACATATGTTTATATATAAACCAGACCTTAGACTGTTTAACATGAGTCAACATAGAAATAAGAGTAAGACTCACCTAAGAACTTACAAGAGACTCTTTGGTACTGCACATTATTGGTACCAGCACAATTATTAATTTCAGCACATTTAACTTAGGTTCAATGTATCAAGACAAAACATTAACTTCAACAGTTGTCACAACATGAAAGCGTTATGTGGAATTATCTTATTCAATTTATCACAGGAAGAATAACGGAAGACAAGTTAAAGCCATGAAACAAATTTTGGATAATATGTTGGTTGTACCTTACAATCCATACTTATTGAAAAGATACAATTGCCATATTAATGTGGAAATATGCTCTTGTATAACAGCTGATATATATATATAGGGCCTTGATCGAGTCGCTGTATGCGTTGGTCCAGATGACGAAGAGGAAGAACTGGGTGCAAGAGGCCGTTCTAATGCCGTAAATGCAAGTAAAGGTAAAAGATATTACTTAAGAGTACTCCTTAACCATATACGTGGGCCTACTTCATTCAATGTTCTGCTAACGGTGAATGGATCAGTTTGTTCCAAGTTTAGAGAATCGGCACGGAAATGTGATAATGTGGCTTGGTGCTCTTTAGAAGAAGCAGTGTTGTATCAAACGCCATCAACTCTCAGAAGACTTTTTGCTACCATACTAGCTTTCTATGAACCCGATGGCATAACAAAGATATGAAATGCATACAGAGAGCCAATGTTAGAAGATTATGTCCTAGATAACACATTAACTCCCGAACAAGTAACAAACTCGACTTTGAAAGATATCAGCTGTCTTCTAGAAAACATGGCAAAGCGTATTACTAACTTTAACCTTCCTATATATATTGACAACGATGCCGATTCATATCTATCAAAAGAGATTCTTGATGAAATGGCAGTTATCACTCCTATTGAATATGTCGAGGCGCAATATAATTTGAACAGTGATCAGCAACTCGCTTTTAATATAATCATGGAGAGGATTACTAACAAAAAAAACCTGCATATTTTTCATAGATTAAACAAAGGAATTGCTATCGCAACAGCAACACATGGCGTTGTTGCATCCACACTATCAGGAGGACGCACAGCGCATTCTAGATTTAAGATACCTTTAGAAGTCACCCACTCAAGTATGTGTGGAATACGAAAGCAGAGTAGTTTGGCAAAGTTGATAACTGAAGCTAATCTAATTATATGGGATGAGACTCCCTATAAGATCATGAAGAAGATACAATTTAGGATTTGAATTTAATTGATTTGTATTGAATCTCAAAAATGTACACACACACACACACACACTTTATATGATGAAGAAATAAAATAAAAATTTTCTTAACAAATAAAATCTTTTCTAATAAATAAAGTCAGAAAAGTTATAGAAAGATTTGTGATCATAAAAATCTGCATCAGTTATGAAAATCTTTCCTAATACGCCCCCACAAGATTGAGGCTCTGTTGGAGACTCCGATTTTGAAATGAAGTTTGAGAAATTGACTACGTCCAAGTGCTTTTATGAGAATATTCGTAAGTTGATCATGAGTGCTGATGTGGTAAACACGAATGGTGCCATCTTCAACGCATCCCGAACAAAGTGATAATCAAGAGCAATGTGTTTCATCCGAGAGTGGAAGACTGGGTTTGCACTAAGATAGGTAGTCCTAGTATTATCACAGCATAGAGAGGATGGTTGTTGTAGAATTACCTTGAGTTCATACAGAAAATTTTTCATCCATAATATCTCGGCCGTGGCATTCGCAAGGGTTTTATATTCATTTTTGTAGGAGGATCGAGAGACGGTCTATTTTCGAGCCGATTTCCATGAGATGAGATTCGAGCTTAGATAGAGAATAAAGGTGGTGGTGGAACGACCGTCTATTAGTGATATATACCCTAAAGGCCATTATTGTATCATACTGGATTGTATATTACTTAATGAGAGCTTGAGATATACACGGATATAGTAACAGTCTTGCTCGAAATGGTAGTATGCTACCTGGTTTGTTTCTACTTCAATATGTGCATGTGTTTCTTTTAGCATATCACTTATACATATTGGTAGAGCCCTTAAGATCTTTACTTGATTACCAGCGTTGTGATGGCAGTCACACTAGTGGGGGCTGGGTAATCTATAAGCATATCCTATACAGGTCTCTAGTCATAGGATTATCGAGACGAGGCATCGGTACTCCACAGTAGACCAGTGTATACGCTTCTCATCCCAGCAGGGAAGATAGTCTGTCCCACGGCCATTAGTACGTCGTACTAGAGATAGTATGCAGGTGCTCATTAGGTTATGAGTACACTGGACAGGACTCGTCGGGAACTGTTGGTGGGTATTATACCTATCGTCGGATAGCAGTTCCCAGGTGACATGAGTGCAGTTTAGTCCGTCGACTTGACACTGCTATTTCGCCTCGAGTGTGTTTCCACTGTACTTTGATTACTACCCTACCACGGCTCAAAGGAGTCGTGCAAATAGGTAGTAGTTGGGTGCATTCCCAAAGCACTTAGAGGAAGTAGAGGTTAGATAGGATTCGTCTCTCCCGGTATTGGGGGTTAATATCAAGCTGTGTTCGGAAGGCCATTACACAAATTTCTTGGCCAAGTCAAGCGAGATTTACTGGCAGGTACTCCAGTAGTTTCTCAGGGTGTATTGGGCTATACTCTGACACGACTTATTGCGCTATTAGGGGTCTGACGATTACCGTCCCTAAGACCGATTAGCGATACTCTTAGACGAACAGACCGGACTGTACAAAGATTGTCACATTCAGGCTCAGTAGGAGTTCGAATGAGTTAGCTCATCGACCTTCTTATCGACACATACCTAGGTAGCCGTTATGTGCAGCTAGTACCGCTTGCGGCTTGTGGTTAAATCCACTGCCAGCGTAGTATCGAGTCTTTAGAGTCTTAAATAAAGAGTTTCCCTGCACTGGGCAAAAGGTGTAGAGGCCGTATGGTTTTACGGCAGGACTTCGATCACTTACGCGCACTTGTGCACGTATGATGATCGGGCAGATAATACTAGTGGGCTTTGGTTTAAACCGGATCCTAGTATTATATTGATGGATTATTTTCGTCTCTTTATATTCGTATTCTTCGGAATGCGGATACGGGAATGTATATACGGATGAGGGGAATTCTCGTAATTCCTCAAGATTGGCTTCTAGAAGGGGGACACCTATTAGAGTTTTATTCTTTATGGATTAAACTTTATTTGGATGGAGGAAATGAGGTGGATTTTAAGCATTGAACCTAGCATGGCTACTTGGTGACTCGTGGTCATGAGTCACCACAAGATATTTGTGAGGATTTGTTGATATTTTATTATAATATTTATCTCATAAAATATCTCATATTCATTATTCGATCCAAAAGGGACAGCCATGCCTCCTTCAAGCTCTCAACTCCTTTCTCATTTTCTCAAGCCTCTTCTCTTCATCAAAAACCCTAAAAGCTCTCATGTGTTGAGAATCTTAGGATTCCAAGAGACAAATCTTTCCATTTTCTCACTCTACACAACCTAGGACTTCTAGTTTAGCGAACTATAAGCCGTAGTTACCTCGGATTTGAGATAGGAGCTCAAATTATAGACTCACGGGTGGATCGTCTTTGACTCGAGGAGGCCGTCGATATTGCTACGATCCGTTACGATCCTTGGATCCTACGACGAGTGGAGGACAGCGATGAATACCTGAAGGATATGTATCGTGAGGTATAACTTCGTATCCGAGTAGTTAAACCTCGAGTTGTTTGCTAGCTATGGTTTATGTTCGATCCTTAGTTCTAGTCGGTGTTGCGAAGCCCGTAAAAATCATTTTTTGCAATTTCCGCCTCCCCGTGAACACGTGGGGTGTGCGATATCGATTTACAGTGGTATCAGATCCTCTCATAAACCTTAGATAGCTTGTAGCGATGTTAGAAATCCGTCGTTTTTTTCGCGCAAAAACAGCCGAAAAAACAGTTTCCAAAATTGATGTTTTGAGTTGTTTGCACACCCCGCAGGCTCACGGTTTGAATCAAGAAGCCGTGGGGTGGAGCGTGCGCATCCTGGGGACCCTCCGGGGGTGGCCGAATGGGTGGGCCCACTCCTGAAGACCGCCACAAGGTGGTCTTAGCGGCAGGAACCCGAAACTGCCCCACCTTAGGCAGTTTCGGGTCTGCCTCACCCCCTGGCCACCTCGTGGTGGCCTCGGGGGTGGGGTACCCCCTCTAGACCCTCCGACGCAAAGCTAATTTCGTTCTCTAACTTCCTGCAAATGTTCAGGCACGTTTCATTTTGATTCGGACTTCCGAATTGGCTCAAAACGATCGATTTTGGAACTTTAGCTCACTGGATTTTTATGTCTTGGAAAATTAGTTAAGTTTGCTAATTATGCGCAGAATTCTAATGTCGTAGTTACTTTACAAGATTTGTGTTGTATATATGTGTTTGGAAACATCGACAACTGGAAGAGAGAAGGAAAAAAAGAAAAGAAAGGATTTACGATAATAATGGGAGAAGAAGGTTGACTGCATCTTCAATATACGTCGATTAGTCGGGGTTGCACATATCTGTGATGACGTTATGTTGGTTTGTGTATATGAACTTGTTGGATCGTCGTGGATGAATACCCGGAGATGTGAGATGATAGTTTTCATTCTTTCATTCGTTGTAAAATTTTTAAAATGATATAATATTATTTTTGTGGGGCACATCCGGGTTGAGCTTGTAGCCACCGTTGTATTATTTCTTTTACAGTTTTTGCTCCTAGGATAGACCAAAGGTGGGGTGCACAAACTACCGGGTACTTTGAAGTGCCGAGTGTCCTACACACTTTGTTGAGGGAGGTTGCTTCAATTCGGGAATTCGGCGGGTAGTTTGCCATACCCATAGGGGTCTAAGGTGGGGTTTTGGTATTCATCACGACCGTGGAATCTGTCTTTCGTTACAGGCTCAAACGAAACGCGGAATTCCTAGTATATCCAATGTGTTCATCTGTGATCTGGAATGCCTATTATTGCATGAGACGAATGTATATATCTATATATGATATCTAGTAGGCGTTGCTAATGTTGAGCATCCACACTAGTCAAGCCCCCGCTCTGTCGTTAGTTAAGTAACCTAACGGGTGATGACGGGACCCAGTGGCGAATGCGGATGGTATAAGTGGACGTGGTATTTTCGTCTTTTTCTGTGATGATAGGTGTAAATGATGGGACTACATTACATTAATCCAAAGAAAACAAACCAAAGCCGAATCGTTAGAACAAATTTTAAAACCACTCGGTTATTTTAAAACATGAGACTTTTAAATGCGGAGCTTAAACTACTCATTTTAAAAGCTATCAGGTTCCTTCGATTATATCAAGTTCACTACGTTCACGGTTTCGCCAAAATCATTCGTAGCCTTCCGTCATTTCTGTTGAATATTCAGTAGTATTCAAGCTATGTACTTTGACCTTCCCAAGGTATAGTGTTTGGTAGCTGCTGGATATTCATCTGTAGGATAAATAGATGCGTTGGTTTGGGACAGTCGTACTACTATTTTGGCTTTCATCAAGGGTATGTGCGGGTGGGTTCAAATTAACTTGGACAATGATGGTAGAACTTGACATGTGACTTATGATATGTTGGCCTTCGTCAAGGTTATAAGAGCATGGGGCAAAAATCCACATCGGGAGTTTCTAAAGAAACTGAAACTTGCTAGTGCTGCATACCATTTGGAGTGTGATAATATTGGTAGGATTTCTTCAGGATTATCACACAATGATATTTGGATTCCGATCCTACTGTGAGTATCCGCTACTCCTCGGGAGATTCTTCACTTAACAATCAATGCTATAAACCAAGTAGGTGTCTAGAATAGTGTTAGCGGGGCTACGCCTCCAAGGAAAAAAGGTTTTTTAATTAAGGAACTTCGCGAAAGCGTCGTAAAATCTCCCTCGAAGTACCGACACTAGCCTGGCCGAACGGTTAAGCAAGTATTGTATGGTGAGATCAATCATGACTAATTCTTCTTTTATGGTTTGAAGAAGGATTCGAGAAACAGTGGGAGCCATCCTATTTAGATAAATTAAAAAACAATCTAAACTTGTAAGAGCATCATACTTAGTGTTTTCTTCTCTCTCTCCTAATTGCAGCGACCAGGTGACCAGATTAGGTTTCAGATAGATAATAAAATGACTAAGTTATACTATATTGACTGGCAAAGATTTGTCCAGAAGTCCATTACCTATGACAAGCTGGACCACCTCATTACTACTCAAGCCCCGCCGTCCTAGGTCCAGTTTCCACCGTCGCGGATGTTGATATCCGTAAGACAAGGGAAAAAGACTGTGCGAATGCCAAGTGCCTCGTGTTGGTCTCAGTTGATGGTGTATACCAAAGGCAGCACGAGAAGATAGACTTAGTTTCTATTTTCCTCCATGACAAAGTTTTATATGGAGAGAAATCTCATATCGCAAGATATGAGACTTCGAAGGAATTGGTTCAAGCGGGGTTGGCTGTCGGGTCATCTGTAGAGGACCACGTCCCTACAATGATTAGCTATATTAAAAGGCTCACGGACCTGGAGACCAGGTTGGAGAACGAGTCATATGCTGACTTGATTCTATAGTCCTTACCTCCTACTTATGTCCACGGGAAGAAAGTTATACTTCCAGTTGAGGGCACCCTGAAGGAAACCAGGGAGACACCCGCTCTGCTTATTGGAAAATCTTCCTCTTCTGGATTTAAGGAAGATACCAAGGGTGAGAAGAAGAAGACCTCCATAAAACCAATAGGCGGTGTTGGTAAGATAGAAGACAAGGGAAGGGCAAAAGTTTCGGGGTTAACAGTAGGGAAGGAGTGATGTTCCTATTGTTCCAGGAAAGGGCATTGGCAGAAGGGATGCAGGGCTTGGAAAGCCAGAATCCAGGATCTGAAGCATGTTGTGGCTTCGACTTCGGGTGTGTTAGTGATTGAAAATAGTCTGTCAATTAACTCTACTTCCTAGGTACAAAATACCGGATCAAGATCTAATATCTGTAATTCATTATAGATTTTGAGAAACCGTAGAGTTATCAGAGTAGGTGATATGACTCTCAGGGTTGCTAACGGAATGAGCATGGACGTTGTATCTGTAGGGTATATTACCTAGAATTGACAAGTGGGGAGATATTGATTCTACGTAACCGTTTGTGTGTACCAAGTCTAGTATGTAAGCGGTGTGGTTCACATCCACCTAAATCAATGTTTGATTGGGTCAGGTACACTAGAGGACAGTATATATATTGAATCAAGCTCAGGTTTTCAAACGTCCAGAACACACTTAAAAGAAAGTCTCCAGAATTAAATAAAACTTTCTTATGGCATTGTAAACAGGGTCACATCAATGAAACACGGTTGACGAAATTACACAGAGAGGGATATTTGGATCCGTTTGAATATCAGTCTTATACAACTTGTCAATCTTGTCTTATAAGAAAGATGACAAATACTCCGTTTACTGGACATGGAGTAAGAGCGAGCGAGCTCTTAGGACTCATACAATGCGACGTGTGTAGTCGAATATCTACAGATGCACGAAGTGGTTATTTCTATTTCATTACTTTTACGGATAACTTCTCTAGGTTAGGACATGTCTTCTTGATGAAAGTATAAATCCGAGACCCTTTGAAAAATTCCGAGAATATAAGAATGAAGTGGAAAAACAAACAGGCAAAGTATTAAGACACTGAGATCTGATCGACGTGATGAATACTTAAATTGTCGAGTTCCTGGATTACCTAAAAGAGAATGGAATTCTCTCTCATCTTACTCCTCCATACACACCACAATACAACGGTGTATAGGAAAGGTGGAACAGAACCCTATTGGATATTGTTCGTTCCATGATGAGTAATACTGAGTTGCCGCGATCCTTCTGAAGTTATGCACTAGAATCAGCTGTATATCTTTTGAATAAGGTTCCTACCAAGACTGTGCCTACCACATCATATCAGATGTGGAGTGGAAAGAAACCCTATCTTCAGTATCTGAAGATATAGGGATGACCATATTTTGTTGAAAAGCAGTATGCGGACAAGCTCGAGACACGCTCAGTACTGTGTAAGTTTGTGGGATACCCAAAGAACTCCAAGGGGTATCTTTCCTATTACGCAGAGGAACAAAAGGTTTTTGTTCCTCGTCATGCCCATTTTTTTGGAAAATCAATTTTTTGTAAAAGGAAATAGTGGGAGCGCAATAGAACTTGAAGAAATTTCAGAACTACAAACTATTACTGAAAGTGTAGTAGAACCAGAGGTTTCAAAAGAACCGGACATCCCTACGCCAATCCGCTGGACTAGTAGGCAATCTCAGCCGCCTGAGAGATACTGCGGTTTTCTCATAGACAGGGATCGAGAGGATTGCATCATTAACAATAATGAGCCAACTAACTTCCAGTAAGCCATTCAGAGCGACGACTCGGTAAAATGGCCGGATGCAATGCGGACCGAAATGGAGTCCAAGTACACCAACAAAGTATGCACTTTGAATATTGCTCCAGAAGGGATAAAACCCGTAGGCTGCAAATGGATCTTCAAAAAGAGGATTGGTGTAGTTGGATAGGTTGAAACCTATAAGGCTAGACTTGTTGAAAAAGGTTTTCATCAAAGACCTGGTTTGGACTGTGATGAAACCTTTTCTCCAGTGGCTATACTCAAATCCATTCGGATCCTTCTTGCCATTGCTTCCTTCCAAGATTGTGAGATCTGGCAGATGGACGTAAAGACGACTTTTCTAAATGGTTATTTGGAAGAGTGCGTCTATATAGATCAGCCAGAAGGTTTCAATCAGAGTGGGAGCAGCGGGACAGTGTGCAAGTTGCTTAAGTCCATTTATAGACTAAAGCAGGAATCGCGGAGTTGGAACATCTGTTTTTATTGAGACAGTCAAAGAATTCGAATTTATCAAAAATCCAGATGAACCATGCATTTATTGTAAGATTGTAGCAAGAACTGTGAAATTCCTCGTTGAGTATTTGGATGACATTCTCTTGATAGAAAATGGCATTCCTATGCTACAATCAATCAAAAAATTCTTGTCACAAAGGTTCTCCATGAAAGACCTGGGTGATACCAACTACATCTGGGGATCCAGATCTATCATGATAGATCAAAGAGGATAGTGGGACTTTCACAGTCAAGGTACAACAACACCATACTGAAAATATTTAGTATGGATGATTCTAAGCACGATAGTCTACCGGTTTGTCACGGAATCACCCTATCCAACGAAATGTCTTTCAAGACTGGTTTGGAAAGGGCGGTAGGCTCTATAATGTATACGATGTTGTGTACCAGACCAGATATTGCTTACACATTTAGCATGGTAAGCCAGTATCAGTCAAACCTAGGGAAGAAGCACTGGATAGCAATAAAGAACATTCTCAAGTATCTGAGAAGGACTAAGGAAATGTTCTTGGTGTATAGCAGAAAAGACCTCCAGATCGAGGTCTTTGGTGACTCCAGCTTCCAGAGTGATAAGGATGACTCCAAGTCCATGTCGAGTTATGTATTTACCCTCAGTGGAGGGTTGGTCTATTGGAAGAGCTCCAAGAAGGACACCGTTGCAGACTCGACGATGGAAACGGAGTAGTTCGCTGCATGAGACGGAGCAAAAGAGGCAGTCTGGATATAGAAGTTCTTAACTAAACTTCAGACGGTTCCTTCCATTTGTTAGTCCAATACTTTAGTATTGTGACAACATACGGCGCTATAGCTTTAGGGAAGAAACCCAGGTCCCATCAGAGATCCAGACATATCTTGAGGAAGTACCACCTGATCAGAGAGATCGTTGATCCTCAGGAGATCGAGGTGAGGAGAGTAGATACGGAGAACAACACTGTAGATCTACTCACAGAGGCCATCTCTCAGACAGTGTTCGAGAAGGCTAATCGAGATCTTCGGTCTGCGATATGCCAGTATATGGCCTTAGTGCAAGTGTGAGATTGTTAGTGATATATGCCCTAGAGGACATTATTGTATCATACTGGATTTTATATTAGTTAATGGGAGCTTGGGATAAACACGGATATAATAACAGTCTTGCTCGAAATGGCAGTATGCTACCTGGTTTGTTTCTATCTCAATATGTGCATGTGTTTCTTTTTGCATATCGCTTATACATATTGGTAGAGCCCTTAGGATCTTTTCTTGATTACCAGTGTTGTGATGACAGTCACACTAGTGGGGGCTGGGTAATCTATAAACACATCCTATACAGGTCCCTAGTCATAGGATTATCGAGACGGAGTATCGGTACTCCACAGTAGACTAGTGTATACGCTTCTCATCCCAGCAGGGGAGATGGTCTGTCCCACAGCCATTAGTACGTCGTACTGGAGATAGTATGTAAGTGCTCATTAGGTTATGAGTACACTGGACAGGACTCGTCGGGAACTGTTGGTGTGTATTATACCTGTCGTCGGGTAGCAGTTCCCAGGTGACATGAGTGCAGCTTAGTCCGTCGACTTGACACGGCTACTTCGCCTCGAGTGTGTTCCACTGTACTTTGATTACTACCCTACCACGACTCAAAGGAGTCATGCAAATGGGTAGTAGTTGGGTGCAGTCCCGAATCACTTGGAGGCAGTGGCGGTTAGATAGGATTCGTCTCTCCCGGTATTGGGGGTTGATATCGCGCTGTGTTCGGAAGGCCATTACACAAAGTCTTTGGCCAAGGCAAGAGAGATTTACTGGTAGGTACTCCAGTAGTTTCTCAGAGTGTATTGGGCTATACTCCGACACGACTTATTGCGCTATTAGGTGTCTGACGATTACCGCCCTTAGGCCCGATATGTGATACTCTTAGACAAACAGACCGGACTGTACAGAGATTGTCACATTCAGGCTCAGTAGGAGTTTGGATGAGTTAGCTCATCGGCCTTCTTATCGACACATACCTGGATAGCCGTTACATGCAGCTAGTACCGCTTGCGACTTGTGTTTAAACCCACCGCCAGCGTAGTGTCGAGTCTTTAGAGTCCTACATAGAGAGTTTCCCTGCACTGGGCAAAAGGTGTAAAGGACGAATGGTTTTACGGCAGGGCTTCGATCACTTACGCGCACTTGTGCACGTATGATGATCGGGCAGATAATACTAGTGGGCTTTGGTTTAAACCGGATGCTAGTATTATATTGATGGATTATTTTCGTCTCTTTGTATTCGTGTTCTTTAGAATGCGGATGCGGGTATGTATATACGGATGAGGGGCATTCTCGTAATCCCTCGGAATTGGCTTCTAGAAGGGAACACCTATTAGAGTTTTATTCTTTATGGATTAAACTTTATTTGGATGGAGGAAATGAGGTGGATTTTGAGTATTGAACCTAGCATGGCTACTTGGTGACTCATGGTCATGAGTCACCACAAGATATTTGTGAGGGTTTGTTGATATTTTATTATGATATTTATCTCATAAAATATCTCATATTCATCATTCTATCCAAAAGGGACAGCCATGCCTCCTTCAAGCTCTCAACTCATTTCTCATTTCCTCAAGCCTCTTCTCTTCATCAAAAACCCTAAAAGCTCTCATGTGTTGAGAATCCTAAGGTTCCAAGAGACAAATCTCTCCATCTTCTCACTCTACACAACCTAGGATTTCTAGTTTAGCGAACTAGAATCCGTAGTTACCTCGGATTTGAGGTAAGAGCTCAGACTATAGACTCTCGGGTGGATCGTATTTTACTCGAGGAGGCCGTCGATGTTGCTACGATGTGTTACGATCCTTGGATCCGACGACGAGTGGAGGACAGTGATGAATACCCGAAGGACATGTATCATGAGGTATAATTTCATATCCGAGTAGTTAAATCTCAAGTCGTTTGCTAACTATGGTTTATGTTCGATCCTTGGTTCTAGTCGGTGTTGTGAAGCCCGGAAAAATCATTTTTTGCAATTTCCGCCTCCCCGCGAACACGTAGGGTGCGCGACATCGACTTACACCATCATCGTGACTTCCACCCCAGTCAGAGTCACTGAAGGCCTGAAGAGTTAGAGGAGATCGTCGGCGGAGGTAAAGACCATGATGTATCATACCTTTAAGGTAACGAAGAAAATTGAGTGTCGTCCAGTGAAACTCTGTGAGAGGGTGCATGAATTAAGATAGACGGTTGAAGACAAATAAAACGTTAGGATGAATGAGATAAGAGCACCAACTAACTGACGATATGGCGTGGGGTTGACAGATGAAGACCTGTCATAGCGAAGTAGAGGGGTGGTATTGCACATTAGGGTGGTAACTTTTTTAGCTCCTTCCATAATGAACTTTTTCAGAAGATCGACGATATGACGATATTGAGATAGAAAGAGTCCTTATCTTGTGGGAATAGTTTTTGTCCTAAGAAAGTGATGAAGATCGCCGAGATCTTTTAGAGAGAAACTTTGTCCAAGTTGACTAACAAAAAATTGAAGGAACTATATATTGTTATCTATGAGAATAATGTCGTCAACATATTCTAAGAAATAGGCTTAAGAAGTACGAAGTGAATTTTCAGAAAAATGAATTTTATGACTTTTATTGCAACACAAGAGTTGCATTGAAAATTATTAACTACCGAGATATTAGACACTAACTTATTTTTCCTAACAACTGACTGAAGAATGCGGATGGAGGGATGACCAAGACGACAGTGCCACTCACTTATTTCTAATTTGGAGATAACGTGAATTTGAGGTTGGATGGAGCGTAAGAGGTAGTAGACATCATTATGAATATCCTCGTGAAGAAGAGGAGTCCCCGTGCAAAGATCCTTCACCGAAAAATTAGAGAGAAAAAACTCAAGAGAGACTTTGTTTGATTTGCAAAATTTAGCAACAGAATTTACGTTTTGAGTAATAGATGGTACACATAGAAAATTATCTAAAAGAAAAGGTTTTTGGTGGTGAGTGCAGTGTTGTTTTACCGATGTGGGAAATCTTCAAAACTGAACCATCATCTATGTTGATCTTATCAGAACCACCGTAATCGGTATAGTTATGAAGAGTCCCAACATCAGACGTAACGTGATGAGAAGCACCAGTGTCTAAAATCCAGGAGGAAGGAGCCGGCCAGTTGGCGTTGGTGTTATTAGCAATAGGTGTAGAGGGGGTCTGCAGGGGATTGACTTGCACTATGTTCTCACGAAGGAAGTGAGCGAGTTGGCGACAGTTTTTGGTGTTGTGACTGGAACGTTTGCAGAAGTTGCAGTAGGAGTTGGAGTTGGACGAGTTGTTGTTGCGGGTGCCGGAGTACTGGTTGTTATTGTTGTTATGAGCGAAGTTACTGTTGTTGGTGTTATGATTGTAGTAGGTGCTTCTACATTGTTGCGGAGGACAATAGGAAGAACGATTGGGTTGGTTGACATAGTTGGCACTTTCGAGAGATAGAGATGAACCTGTGTCTTCTTAAGTGTTAGGTCCACGTTACCTCTCCCGGTACTTTCGGGGTAGCGGAAACGGTAAAACAAAATTTTTTCTAAACTTTGTAACATGGACCGTAAAAGCCGGATCTTTGCTAAACAATACACTAGCATCCTAACATGAGATGTTATCTACTCGGTTAGGGGTTATACCTCTTCTTGTTGTTCTTCTCTTCTTGTTGTTCTTCTTTTCTTGTTGTTCTTCTCTTTGCTTGCTCAATGGTTGATCCGGACTTTGGTCACCTCCGCGGCCTCCTTGAGTCGAAGACGATCCACCCGAGAGATGTACACCGAGCTCCACCTCAAGCCGAGGTAACTAGGGCAAGGAGATTGCTAATCTAGAAGCCCTAGGATGTATAGAGGAGATGTATGGATGTGTTTGTCAAGTGGAATCCTTTTTCTCTCAACACATGAGATCAAAGGAGAAATCAAGAGGAGGAAGAAGAAGGAGCTTGCTAGCAACCATGGAGCTTCTCATTTCAAGAGAGAGAATGAGAATAAAATTATGATACAAAAGAAAAACAACCATGGTTGCAAATAATGCAAAACAACATCATTACTAATCCCATCAAGATAAAGTTGATGGCTACTTTGAAATGACCATTATCATAATCCAAAAGAAAAAGGAAAAGAAAAGAAGAGTGTGAAACCCTCTTGAAAGTCAATGGTCAACCCGGTCAACCGGTCAACAAAGTCAAGAGAGGTCAATGGGGTCAAATGGTCAATGCAATTAGCCATCATAAGATTATCACTAATAGGATTAGTAAATGATGTTCGCGGCTCATAATGGTTTTGACCAAACGAACTGTCAAAATCCTAATGAGTCCGCCTCAAAATGGTTTTGACCGAATCGACTGTCAAAACCCTAATGAGCCTGCCACATAACGGTTTTGGCCGAACCAACTGCCAAAACCCTAATGAGGCACCTCCTCCTTCATCACTCCGAAAAACTGTGCATACACACCTGCATCCGTATTCCGTAGAATGCGGATGCACAGAAGACAAAACAAATCCATCCATGCAATACTAGGATCCGGCTTAAACCAAAGCCTACTAGTACTGCCTGCCCGAACACCATACGCACACAAGTGTACGTAAGTGATCGCAGCCCTGCCGTAAAACCATACGGCCTCTACACGTTTCGCTCAGTGCAGGGAAACTCTCTGTGTGGGACTCTAAAGACTCGACACTACGCTGGCAGTGGGTATAACCACAGACCGCAAGCGGCACTAGCTGTACGTAACGGTCCCCAGGTAGATGTCGATAAGAAGGCTGATGAGGTAAACCCATCCGAACTCCTACTGAGTCTGTATGTGACAATCTCCGTACAGTCCGGTCTGTTCGTCTGATACATCGCATGTCGGGCCTAGGGGGCGGCAAGCGTCAGACCCCTAATAGCGGTACGAGTCGTGTCGGAGTGAAGCCCAGAACACCCTGAGATAACACTGGAACCTACCAGTATATCTCGCTTGCCCTGGCCAGGGACTACTTGTGTAATGGCTCTCCTAGACACAGCGCGATGTCAACCCCCAATACCGGGAGAGACGAATCCTGTCTAACCGTCACTGCCTCCAAGTGCTTCGGGACTGCTCCCAACTACTACCTGTTTGCACGACTCAGTAGAGCCGTGGTAGGGTAGCAATCAAAGAACAGTGGGAACACACTCGAGGCGAAGTGACAGTGTCAAGTCAGCGGACTAAGCTGTACTCATGTCACCTGGGAACTGATAACTGACGATAGGTATAATACCAACCATCAGTTCCCGACGAGTCCTGTCCAGTGTACTCGTAACCCAACGAGCACCTGCATACTATCTCAAGTACGACGTACCGACGGCTGTGGGACAGACCGTCTCCCGTGCTGGGATGAGAAGCTCATACGCTAGTCTACTCCGGAGTATCGATGCCCTATCTCGATACTCCCACGACTAGGGACGTGTATAAGGATGTGCTTGTAGATTACCCAACCCCCATGAGTGTGATCGCCATCACAACGCCGGTAATCAAGCAAAGATCCTAAGGGCTCTACTAATGCGTATAGGTGATATAATAAATAAACACACATGTACACATTAAAGCAGAGACAAACCAAGTAGCATACTACTATATTGAGCAAGATTGTCTGTACAACTGTGAATATCCCAAGCTTCCATCAAGTAATATACATACTAGTATGATACAGTAATGGCCTCTAGGGCATATACACTAACAATCTCCCACTTGCACTAAGGCGATGTACTGGCGTATCGAAGACCTATCATCTCGACCAGCCGCTCGAACTGAGTCTGGGGTAAAGCCTTCGTGAATGGGTCCGCAGTGTTGTCCTTTGTGTCCACTCTCCGCACCTCGATCTCCTGTCGATCAATGATCTCCCTGATCAGGTGATACCGCTTTAAGATGTGCCTGGATTTCTGATGAGACCTTGGTTCCTTCGCTAAAGCTATAGCCCCATTGTTATCGCAATACAAAGGTATTGGGTCAACAATGGACGGAACCACCTGAAGTTCACTAATGAACTTCTTTATCCAGACCGCCTCTTTTGCGGCATCGCTTGCAGCAATGTATTCAGCCTCCATCATCGAGTCTGCGACGGTATCCTGCTTGGAACTCCTCCAACATACCGCCCCTCCGTTGAGGGTAAAAACAAAACCCGAGACAGACTTGCTGTCATCTTTGTCACTCTGGAAGCTTGAATCGGTAAAGGACTCGACCCTGAGGTCTCCATTACCGTAAACCAGGAACATCTCCTTAGTCCTTCTCAGGTACTTGAGAATGTTCTTCACTGCTGTCCAGTGGTCCTCCCCTGGGTCTGACTGATACCGGCTTACCGCGCTCAACGCGTAAGCTACATCTGGTCTTGTACATAGCATCGCATACATTATAGATCCTACCGCCGAAGCGTAGGGTATAGTGCTCATGCGAACCCTCTCCTCGTCAGTCTTAGGAGACATCTTCTTGGAGAGGGTAATTCCGTTCAATGCGGGTATGCTACCGCGCTTGGAACCCTCCATACTAAATCTCTTTAGTACGGTCTCTATGTACCTGGACTGTGAAAGTCCCAATAGTTTCTTGGATCTATCTCTATAGATCTTGATCCCCAGAATGTACGAGGCATCACCCAGGTCCTTCATGGAGAACCTTTGTGACAAAAATAGCTTGACCGATTGTAGCATAGGAATATCATTTCCTATCAAAAGAATGTCGTCCACGTACAAGACTAGGAATACGACAGTTCGTCCTACAATCTTCTTATAAACACAGGGTTCATCTTCGTTCTTGATGAAATCAAATTCCTTGATTGCCTCATCAAAACAGATGTTCCAGCTCCGCGATGCCTGCTTCAATCCATAAATGGATTTAAGCAACTTGCACACCCTTCTGCTGCTCCTACTGTCTACGAAACCTTCTGGTTGATCCATGTAAACGCACTCTTCCAAACAACCGTTCAGGAAAGCCGTTTTAACATCCATCTGCCAGATTTCATAGTCATGGAAGGCAGCAATGGCAAGTAGGATCCGAATGGATTTGAGCATAGCCACCGGAGAAAAAGTTTTGTCATAGTCCAAACCAGGTCTTTGACGAAAACCTTTTGCAACGAGTCTAGCTTTATAGGTTTCCACCTGCCCATCTACACCAAGTTTCCTTTTGTAGATCCATTTGCATCCAACGGGTTTTACCCCAGGTGGAGCAATATCCAAGGTCCACACTTTATTGGCGTACATGGACTCCATTTCGGATTGCATTGCTTCCTGCCACTTATCAGAGTCCCTACTGATAATGGCCTGCCTGAAACTGGTAAGGTCATCTTCTTCCAAGATGCAATCCTCTCGATCCCCGTCTATGAAAAAACCGTAGTATCTCTCGGGCGGATGAGAAATCCTACCAGATCTGCGGAGTGGCTGAGGTTCTTCTGGGTTTATTGAATTCTGAGGTTCTGTCAAATCTTCAGTTTCATTTTGTGGTCGCTGAATTTCTTCCAGTTCTACCGAACTCCCACTTGTTTCTTTTGCAAGAAATTGCCACTCTAAAAAGGTGGCGTGGCGAGATACAAACACCTTCTGTTCCTCGGTGTGGTAGAACAGATATCCTGTGGAGTTCTTAGGATATCCCACAAATTTACATAGAACTGAACATGCCTGAAGTTTGTCCGGATTTTGTACTTTTACATAGGCCGGACAACCTCATACCTTAATACATTTAAGATACGGCTTTTTACCATTCCATATCTCGAACGGTGTCTTAGGCACAGATTTAGACGGAACATCATTCAACAGATATGCCGCCGTCAGCAGCGCATGTCCCCAAAATGAAAGAGGTAACTCGGCATTACTCATCATGGAGTGAACCATATCTAGTAGGGTACGATTCCTCCGCTCCGATACACCGTTGTGCTGTGGTGTATAAGGAGGAGTAAGCTGAGAGAGAATACCATTCTCTTTTAAGTAATCTAAGAATTCCGTGCTTAAGTACTCCCCTCCCCTGTCAGACCGGAGGATCTTGATACTTTTGCCTGTCTGGTTCTCTACTTCGTTTCTGAATTCCTTGAATTTCTCAAAAGCTTCAGATTTGTGTTTCATCAGATACACATATCCGAACCTAGAGAGATCGTCAGTGAATGTGATGAAGTACGAGAACCCACCCCTTGCATGTATAGACATCGGACCACATACATCACTATGTACGAGTCCCAAGAGCTCTGCTGCTCTTTCTCCATGTCCGGTGAACGGAGATTTGGTCATCTTCCCTTTGAGACAAGACTGACAAGTTTCATAAGATGAAAACTCGAACGTATCTAAGAGTCCATCTTTATGCAACTTACTCAGTCTTTTCTCTCCGATATGACCAAGTCTACAATGCCACAAGTAGGATTCATTCGTATCTGAATTCTTCCTCTTGCGTGTGTTTTGTATATTGAGAACTGTATTCTGATTTAGAACGTAGATACCATTACACAGTGTACCCTCTGCAACCAGTACCTTATGAAGGTAGATGTTCATGATATTCTTGTCAAGAACAAAGTTATATCCATCTTTATCGAGTAAAGAAACTGATATGATGTTGCAAACCATGGAGGGTACATAGTAGCAATCGTTCAAGATCATAGTCTTGCCATTTGGCAATACTAGGTGATATTCACCTACGGCTGCCGCATTAACTTGTGCTCCGTTCGCTACTCTGAGCGACATATCACCCGGTGCAACTTTCCTACTTTTTCTCAGTCCCTGCAATAAATTAAAGATATGAGATCCTGATCCGGTATCAAGTACCCAGGAGGTAGGGCTGACCGTAAAACAGTTCTCAATTACAAGAACACCTAAAGTAGATGCAAAACCATGCTTCTTCTTCAACTGGGTATCCTGGAAATCCACACTTTCCCCTTTCCCATTCTCATACTCATGACTGTTGTCACAAGTTAGAGCTGAACCAACTTTCCCCGGTCCAGAATAAGAATTCGGATCGGTCAAGCGATACATTTTATTATCTTGATTAGGGCATGAAAAGGTTGCTGCCTGGAGAGAGAGAAAAGAAACACTCAGCGTATGCTCTTGCAAGATTAGATTGGTTTATTGATTTATCTAACCAGGATGTCTCCCACTGTTTCCTCAAATTCTTCTTAAAACCTTTTTAAAAGAAGAACTAGCCGGGATTTAATTTACGTCACAATACTTGCTTAACCTTTCAGCCAGGCTAGTGTCGGTACTTCGAGGGAGGTTTTCCAACGCTTTCGCGAAGTTCCTTAATTCAAGAACCTCTTTTCCCTGGGGGCGTAACCCCGCTAACACCTTTCTAGTCACCTACTAGGTTTATAGCATTGATTGTTAAGTGAAATAATCTCCCGAGAGTAATCCAACTCATCAGTGGGATCGGGATCCAACTATCACTGTGTGATGACCTAGATGGAATCCACTCTAGTCACCACACTCCATAAGGTATGCTAAATCTGCAAGTCTCAGTACTTTTGAAACTCCCGATGTGGTTTTTGCCCCTAGGACCCAAGTGACCTTGACTGAGCCAACATATCAAAGGATCCTAGTCAAGTTCAACTCGTCATTATCTTGACTGCATTAGACCCACCCGTACGAGTCCTTGACTGAGCCAAAATGACCGTACGACTGTCCTAACCAATCACTTTGTATCCTTCGGAAAGATATTACATAGCTACCGTACACTACGCCTCGGCTGAGCACGAAATACGTAGCACGAATACTAAGCAATATCAATCCGAAACGACGGAGGGCTACGACTGGGTTTTGGCGAAAACCCGTTAACGTAATGAACTTGATATCGTTGAAGGAACGTGATACACTTTTTGAAAATATAGTGGCGAAAACTTTTGCTAAAGAGGTCACTCCCTATGAAGGGATCTCGGCTCTTTCCTCGTCGAATGAGGTGCAGGATATTCCAAACTGAATACCTCGATGCAAAGCAAGAATAATCGACTATAGTGAAGTTATTACCCTGACGCAAACTTTTGTCCAAGGGGTCACTCCCGATGAAGGGATCTCGGCCCTTGCCTCGTCGACCGAGGTGCTGGGCATTCACAACCGAATACCGCGATGCAAAACAAAAATGAACGTCCTTGCAATAACAGCTTTTTGAAAAATTGTTCCAACAACGTCTTTTAGGTTTATTTTCTTGCATTAGTTCTTTTAATGCGTCCCATCATTTAAATCCTACCATTGCAGAAAAAAACCAAAATATGACGTACGCTTATGCCATTCGCATTCGCCACTGGGCCCCGTCAACACCCGTTAGGTTACTTAACTAACGACAGAGCGGGGGCTGGGCTAGCGCGGCTGTAAAACATAAGCAACGCCTAAATAGTTATTATATATAGATATACTGCAATGACAGCCAATCCAGATCACAGATGAACACTTTGGATATACTAGGAACCCGCGATTCGTTCAAGCCTGCAACGAAAAACGGATTACACGGTCGCGATGAATAGCCAAAACCCCACCCAAGACCCCTACAGGTGCGGCAAACTACCCGCCAAGTACCCGAAGCGAAGCAACCTCCCTCAATGCCATGAGTAGGCCACTCGGCACTTCGACATACCCGGTAGTTTGTGCACCCCCTCCATGGGTCTATCCTAGGAGTAAAAACAGTAAAAAGAATTATACAATGACGGCTACAACCCCGACCCGGTTGTGCGGCCAAACAAATAATATTACATCAATTTACAAATTATTACATGAATGAAAGAAAAAGAAACTCTCATCTCACATCCACCCCGGCTATTCATCCGCGACAATCCAACGAGTTCATATACACAAACCATCAACAACACAGATCACAGATATGTATAACCCCGACTAATCGACATATAGCGATTAGCCGACGTTCAATACATATGAACATCACAGATATAACCTTTGTAGTCAAAGTATATTGAAGTTCGGAAAAATACGGATTTATAGGCCCCCAAAAACAAATTTCTATTCTGAAAAATCTGGGCACATATAAACCATCTCAAAAATCCTAAAACCAAGTCAGAAACACACTGCACCAAAATCGACCCAGTGACTCACCAAGATGGCCGCGGTTCCGCGGTAATAGCTTGCTATTGCCGCGGAAACGCGGCTCTTTGGTCGAGTTGCTGGCTCATTTTTGGTGGCTTTCTTCTAAAAACCCTGAGATGATTTTTGGTGTATGACAAATTTTGTTTTGACCAGAAAAATTTTTAACAGAAACTCAGATTTTTGCAACTCGGTTTTTCTGATTTTTCCGTTTCGAACTTCGATACACTTCACTACCAAGCTAGTTTATGTTTAGTTAGGCTCTGATACCACTGTTAGGTCCACGTTACCTCTCCCGGTACTTTCGGGGTAGCGGAAACGGTAAAACAAAAAATTTTCTAAACTTTGAAACATGGACCGTAAAAGCCGGATCTTTGCTAAACAATACACTAGCATCCTAACATGAGATGTTATCTACTCGGTTAGGGGTTATACCTCAACTTGAACTCCTTCTCTTCTTGTTGTTCTTCTCTTCTTGTTGTTCTTCTCTTCTTGTTGTTCTTCTCTTTGCTTGCTCAATGGTTGATCCGGACTTTGGTCACCTCCGCGGCCTCCTTGAGTCGAAGACGATCCACCCGAGAGATGTACACCGAGCTCCACCTCAAGCCGAGGTAACTAGGGCAAGGAGATTGCTAATCTAGAAGCCCTAGGATGTGTAGAGGAGATGTATGGATGTGTTTGTCAAGTGGAATCCTTTTTCTCTCAACACATGAGATCAAAGGAGAAATCAAGAGGAGGAAGAAGAAGGAGCTTGCTAGCAACCATGGAGCTTCTCATTTCAAGAGAGAGAATGAGAATAAAATTATGATACAAAAGAAAAACAACCATGGTTGCAAATAATGCAAAACAACATCATTACTAATCCCATCAAGATAAAGTTGATGGCTACTTTGAAATGACCATTATCATAATCCAAAAGAAAAAGGAAAAGAAAAGAAGAGTGTGGAACCCTCTTGAAAGTCAATGGTCAACCCGGTCAACCGGTCAACAAAGTCAAGAGAGGTCAACGGGGTCAAATGGTCAATGCAATTAGCCATTATAAGATTATCACTAATAGGATTAGTAAATGATGTTCGCGGCTCATAATGGTTTTGACCAAACGAACTGTCAAAACCCTAATGAGTCCGCCTCAAAATGGTTTTGACCGAATCGACTGTCAAAACCCTAATGAGCCTGCCACATAACGGTTTTGGCCGAACCAACTGCCAAAACCCTAATGAGGCACCTCCTCCTTCATCACTCCGAAAAACTGTGCATACACACCTGCATCCGTATTCCGTAGAATGCGGATGCACAGAAGACAAAACAAATCCATCCGTGCAATACTAGGATCCGGCTTAAACCAAAGCCTACTAGTACTGCCTGCCCGAACACCATACGCACACAAGTGTACGTAAGTGATCACAGCCCTGCCGTAAAACCATACGGCCTCTACACGTTTCGCTCAGTGCAGGGAAACTCTCTGTGTGGGACTCTAAAGACTCGACACTACGCTGGCAGTGGGTTTAACCACAGACCGCAAGCGGCACTAGCTGTACGTAACGGTCCCCTGGTAGATGTCGATAAGAAGGCCGATGAGGTAAACCCATCCGAACTCCTACTGAGTCTGTATGTGACAATCTCCGTACAGTCCGGTCTGTTCGTCTGATACATCGCATGTCGGGCCTAGGGGGGCGGCAAGCGTCAGACCCCTAATAGCGGTACGAGTCGTGTCGGAGTGAAGCCCAGAACACCCTGAGATAACACTAGAACCTACCAGTATATCTCCCTTGCCCTGGCCAGGGACTACTTGTGTAATGGCTCTCCTAGACACAGCGCGATGTCAACCCCCAATACCGGGAGAGACGAATCCTGTCTAACCGTCACTGCCTCCAAGTGCTTCGGGACTGCTCCCAACTACTACCTGTTTGCACGACTCAGTAGAGCCGTGGTAGGGTAGCAATCAAAGAACAGTGGGAACACACTCGAGGCGAAGTGACAGTGTCAAGTCAGCGGACTAAGCTGTACTCATGTCACCTGGGAACTGATAACTGACGATAGGTATAATACCAACCATCAGTTCCCGACGAGTCCTGTCCAGTGTACTCGTAACCCAATGAGCACCCGCATACTATCTCAAGTACGACGTACCGACGGCTGTGGGACAGACCGTCTCCCGTGCTGGGATGAGAAGCGCATACGCTAGTCTACTCCGGAGTATCGATGCCCTATCTCGATACTCCCACGACTAGGGACGTGTATAAGGATGTGCTTGTAGATTACCCAGCCCCCACGAGTGTGATCGCCATCACAACGCCGGTAATCAAGCAAAGATCCTAAGGGCTCTACTAATGCGTATAGGTGATATAATAAATAAACACACATGTACACATTAAAGCAGAGACAAACCAAGTAGCATACTACTATATTGAGCAAGATTGTCTGTACAACTGTGAATATCCCAAGCTTCCATCAAGTAATATACATACTAGTATGATACAGTAATGGCCTCTAGGGCATATACACTAACATTAAGATGGTGTTCATAGTCTATGAGTTTGTCATAGAGCTCGTCAAAAGTGATGGCGTTATCACGAACTCGGATATCAGCAGCGAATTTTTTGAATTCAGGTCCAAGGCCAGCGAGAATGTGAAGAACAAGGTCATCTTCGGAAAAAGGATGGTCAGCGAGAGCGAACTCGTCGGAGATAGATCCCATCTGTTGTAGCTACTCGCTTATAGACCGTGAACCACATTGATTGTTGATGATGTGTTCCTTGAGCGACATAACTTGTAAGCGAAAAAACTTGCAATAGATGCCATAGATCGTACTTTCCAGGACGTAATGGATTCAAATTTGCCGTTCGGTGGAAAAATGATGGTGTTCGGAAGAGACTTTAGAAAAGTGCTACCTGTTGTACCAAGAGCTACAAGACCGCAACAATTGATGCATGTTTAGTGAGGTCCTATTTGTGGCCACAGATGGAAAAGCTACATCTAACAGAGAACATGCACGCGAGGAATGATGCAGAATTTTATGAAATTCTGTTGCGAGTCGGCGATGGTATCTAACCTAGAGTGAATAAAGATATGATACGCATTCCCAATAGAATGTTAATTCCTTATATAGATGATGATGTTTCTAAACATAAAATGATCGTTGATGATGCTCAATATTGGCGATCTCCAAGATCAGGACACGTGGCGGATGATGTGTTCCAGGACTTAGATGAAAGGGCCCACAGAGGCCGAACAAGCCATCCTGTACCCGACCTGCAAGCACAAGCTGGCCCTCCTCGGGGCCCCCTGCAAATTGGCCTCCTCGGCCCCTCAGCTCGCCCCGAGCTGCCACAAGACCAAGACTCCTCGGCCTTCTCGCTCGTCCCCGAGCCCCCCGGCCGAGGCCGTCTTCCTCGGTCCTCTGACCAACTCCACCGTCCACTGGCGTAACCGCCGCTCCGCAAATCTCGCCAT